>OU611857.1:2810000-4210000 GCA_914767755.1 Agrochola circellaris
CTCTGGGATTTAAGGTAACCGTGGCTAAATACCGCGAAAAATCTCACTGTCGATCTCAAAGGCCAAAAATGTAGTTTCATTAGCAGTTTTAACATTCATAAAATGTTCACTGTTCTTTTGAAATGGTATTGGTCACAAACCCCAACCTTTAAACGATTTAGTTCTCGTGCGAAGTCTTGAAATCAAACTTCGATATTGGCAAATTTATACGAGTGCCAGTGTCAATCAGTGACGGTCGGCTATACATTAAAATTTAAGCATAAAACGAACAAATTGCTAACAATGCTAGCCTACATAAAAACCTTTTTAAGCACTAACTTTGCATACCTCGACATCACCTAAAACTATCCCAAAATTTTGTACCAAAGTCAGCATATTTAGATTGCTGTCATAAAAATGGCCTTAGGCTGCCTTTTCACTGAAGATGTGCTAAGCTAAGCAAGGAATGTGTATGATATCTACCAATAAGATCGTTTGATTTTCATAGTTCTAAGCTTAGCTTAGCTGTGGTCGAAAAGGAATTGACAGAAGTAACTTCTTCACATACTCTTTGAAGCAAGGCATACGATTTAAGCATTCAAGTTCGTTAGCATGGGATACACGACTGGTGCACTGGTGTAGCAACTTTTTAGCTTTGGTGGAAAAAGACGAAGAGCCTGAAATAAATAGATATTACTTAGAACTTGCTAGGAATAAGCAGCATATAGGTACAAGAGAAAAACAAAGAAGGGAACGTATAGCCAACTAGCAACCCGCCCGTGCTTCGCAAGGTTTGTTCGACTTGACAAAATATGGTGATTTCTTTATTAAATGTAAATTTAATGTATGTATGTGTGTGTTTTAATGTATGTGTAGCATCAGGGTCCGACATTATTTAAAAAAACACAAAAGTCTTCGCTCAATCACTTATTCTTTTTAATTAAATAAACCTTATTTAATTTCACATTAATTTAATTTAAAATCACTAAATTAATCTATACTGAATATAAAAACTACCCGACAAATGATTACTAAGTGATTACGTAACGTGTGCACTGGGCAGCGGCCGACGAACGACTGAGCCGAGTCGCAGAGTGCGCTGCCTTATATAACGTTCGGAGTTGACGTGACGTCGTTCAGTTGCTCGTTCACCGCTTGCCCGTTGCACTCGCAGTTTACAAAATAATGACGGTGGCGCCGTCACGGCCATACTGACGTACGCTCGTCCTCGAGCGTCTTCCGAGCATCTGGGAACAAGACAACAACCTGTTCGTTCATCCTGACATTTTTTTTTATCGCTAATCTCTATCTATCTTTAACAAAAGGTTTCAATAATGTGCTGGTCCGATTAACCCTTCAGCTTTCCACAACTACTATGCTATCTCATCAGTATTAAAACTGGAGACGATTGTGCTAGACCGGATAGATATCCCTTTAGCGAATGCTAGGCCGGATATCAGTCCCTATAGCCAAACATGCTAGACCGGATAGATATCCCTTTAGCGAATGCTAGGCCGGATATCAGTCCCTATAGCCAAACATGCTAGACCGGATTGCAATCCTTATAGCCGGAGGGCTAGGCCGGATCGCAACCCCTTTAGCTGAGTCATTGGACCGGATTGTCCCTTCAATGACTCTTTCCTACATTTTTTTTTTTTTTTTTTCCTGTATTTTTTTGTTTCTCTCATTTTTTTTGTCCTACATTTTTTTTTGTCCTACATTTTTTTGTCCTAAATTTTTTTTGTCCTACATTTTTTTTTTTTTTTTTTTTTTAATTATTATTTACTTTCATCATGGTGTACAATGGCATCAGTTACAACACTTATTGACTCTGGTAAATCTGATGATGGACTTTCTATATTATCACTAGTAATGCTCAAGGTACGTGAACTAGCCGATATAGTGCTACTATTAGCAGATATAGTGTCGACATCGGAAAGTTCATCCTCAACGTCACCAATCACAGCTATGTTATCATTATCACGATCAGTTTCATGGACAACATTACTCTGGCTAACATCCGCCGTCACGTCATCATCATTATAACTTTCGGCTACTTCTATAAAACCTAATGGGCCGCGGGGTACTTCGCGTAAATTCTCATGGGCGACCTTGTACGTTCGATTAGACCCGTTAACAAGTTTCAATTCGTACCTATCGTTTTCTAAGACAGAAGTGATTTTATAGGGGCCTTTATACTTTGGGGTCTAATTTAGTCTGGTTGTGTTCTTCGTTTTGAAGCAACACAATCACCCACCGAAAACCTGTCCAGTCGCGCTTTAGTGCTATCGAACCGTTTTTTGTCATAGAGCCGACTTTTCGATTAACCGGGCTGAGGTTTCCCTAACTTGTTCGATATCTGCGTCAGTATTATCGTCGTAAGCAAAGAGACTAAGACTAAGGGGGCACGCTACTTTACCGACTAGTAATTCGAGTGGACTTGCTTTTGTTACCCTATTGACTGTACAGTTTAGTGCCAGCTGCAAATCTCCTAAGGCATCCTGCCACGACCTATCTTCGTTCACTTCAACCGCGGTAAACATAGATTTTAACATGCTCATTGTGCAAAAAAAAACTGATTAACGTGCTCAACTTGACCGTTAGCTCACGATGATCCCGTAGCTATTAAATGAAGCTTAATGTTTTAACTCTCACAAAAATCCCTAAACTCATGTGTTAACCTTTAACCAAAACTCAACAACAGTGCCTGTTCGACTCGGCCAATTCTGACCATTTACGGGTTCTAAATTTTGAGATTAGGAAACTAATCCTCAACACTTTATTCTTTTAACAAAAGATTACTTCTACTTCTCAATGAACTGCAAACTTTGATTAATCATAGCAAAAATCATCAACCAGAGCCATGTACCATCGTTTTCCAGACACAATCATCTTTTTCACTAAGATCTTTATACACTTGGAAACCCACACACGAGTAAACCACTCTAACGCCACGGCTCTCCAGCCAACCAGCAATCGCATTGCTCTCACACATCCAGTACATGGATCAAACTATGGTCTCTCTAGACCCCGACCTCCGCCAGTCTCTACTGGTATGGTCACACACAATACGGCCGATAGAGAACCCTACTCGCGTGGTTCCCATAATTAGGCTTGCTCATCACCACTTGTTCACCATCTACTTCGACTGGTACATGACCTACTGGCATCTTTTTTTTAACTTACCGTGAGTGTATTTGTAAGTACGGTTAGAATTAACAGCTTTTAACTTTAACGTATTGCGATCATCATTTAAAACTTCAGCTACATTAAACAGACCTCTGAACTTCCGATCTAACTAAATCCGAATTCGCTTTTTGTTTTCTAATTACACGAAATAGGCAACCGATTATTTTTATTTTATTTTTTTATAACTGCCTTTGTCCTATCAAATATTACTTTGCAAATAAGTGTCGGGAAGCACATCACAAAATTAAAACAAAGAAAACACAAAACCGATCTAGTTGGTGTTCGCTAATCGTTACGTTACATAAGATTAATTGTCCTGTGCTGAATACACGTGTTTGACCAATACCCGTCAACGTAACAATGTTATTAACTCGTTTGCCACTTAATTTGGCTGCACAAATGTCCTTAACTAACGAGCATTCAGCACCAGAATCGTAAACAAAACAATACAGATCACCAGATTGTTGTAACTGTCCGCAAACACCAGCTCTTTCGCAAGCATCTATGCGTCGCTCTTTCACTGGTTCAGCAGTACAAATATCCACTGTAGCACACCAAGCGCGTGTATCAGAATCTGTTTTGTCTGGGTCGATGTCAGGCAAAGTGATTGCAGACGATGAAACTGGTGTGCGAATGGCCTCGACCAATTGCATCCTATTTCGTTGCTGCAACTCAAACAATGCGCGCCAGTGGGAGTTAGATCCCCATCCCACTTCTGATGTAGCATCAGGGTCCGACATTATTTAAAAAAACACAAAAGTCTTCGCTCAATCACTTATTCTTTTTAATTAAATAAACCTTATTTAATTTCACATTAATTTAATTTAAAATCACTAAATTAATCTATACTGAATATAAAAACTACCCGACAAATGATTACTAAGTGATTACGTAACGTGTGCACTGGGCAGCGGCCGACGAACGACTGAGCCGAGTCGCAGAGTGCGCTGCCTTATATAACGTTCGGAGTTGACGTGACGTCGTTCAGTTGCTCGTTCACCGCTTGCCCGTTGCACTCGCAGTTTACAAAATAATGACGGTGGCGCCGTCATATGTGTGTTTGTATGTATGTTTTGTGTGTGTGTATTAATGTATTACAACAAATAAACCGTTCGGAATAAATTTCCAAAATGACGGTGAAGAACAACGCGGTCACACAAACAGACACGAAAAGCGACTTTAATTTTTTATGTGTAAAATAGATACAGAAGCATAATCATAGCATATGCTAAGTAACGTTAGCTTAGCTTTAGCATCTGTTACCGCTTCGCTACCTCGCACATCTCTGGTGAAAAAACATCCTTAGAGCCGTCATCGGTCAAGACCCGAATAATTTGCTTCAATTTATATGGTGACGTCATCATAACGGCCATCTTTGCCGCCATTTGCTTGGACGTTGATAAATAATTTCATTTCTTTCTGGAATCGATCGATCGAGGGGGAGCGCTGATGCGATAGATTTGGTATTGATGGGTCGTTTTGATTACGGTTCTTAGTTATACGTTGGTGATTAGTGTAATATGACGATTTCGTCCAGGAATACGGAAACTAGGGATGTTATAGATATGAAATTTCGGATCTGGTTACAGATAAGGGTATAGAAATAATATTATACCGGTTTCGGATACGGCTACAGATGCGAAATTATTTCGGATTATCCGTTAGTTTCGGATAGTTTCGGTTACGGATATTAGATTTTTAAGAAATTGTAAAAGTAAAACTCAAATTGGAAATCCTAACTAATATTATAAAAGCTAAAGTGAGTTTGTTCGTTTGTTACGCTTTCACGCTAAAACGGCTGAACGGTTTCGTATGAAATTTAGCACAGGGGTAGACCTTTGGGCACGCCACAATTGTGGCGATAAGTCCCCTCTTTGAGGAGTGGCTAGAGAGGCGCCACGGCGTCCTCACCTTCCGCCTGACACAGGTCGTCACCGGACATGGTTGTTTCGGGAGGTTCCTGTTCAGGATAAAGCGGGAGGAAACGCCCGGGTGTCACCACTGTGTGGATCGCCCGGAGGACACGGTGGAGCATACGGTGGAGGTCTGCCCAGCTTGGGCGGAGCACCGCCGTGTCCTCACAGAGGCGATCGGCGGCGGCGATCTCTCGCGTCCGGCCCTGGTTCAGGCCATGGTCCGGAGCGAGAGTGCATGGGAGGCCGTCACCTCCTTCTGCGAAGCAGTAATGCTTACGAAGGAGGAGGCGGAGCGCGCGAGGGAGAGGCAAGATTCGCGCCCTCGCGCCCCTAGTCGCCGCAGGAGACGCCCCGGGCGTCGGGAGTCGAGAGCCGACTTCCGGCCACCGTAGGTGCGGCCTTGCGGACGGTGAGCAATGGGTAGCTCGCCGTCCGATAGGGACCAGGCCCGGGTCGACGGCGCGTTGTGTTCCACGCGCGCCTCAAAGAGATGTCAGCACCAACTGACGGGGTCCGGAAGGGCCAATGCCTGCCGGGGTTGCGGGTTTGTCTGAAAGGGATATCGCGACCCCGGCACACAGGCAACGGAAGCAACACGGGTGGGTTTTAGTCAGTAAAAGTCTGACACGCCCTCCCGCTCCGCCCAGAGCGGGAGAAGTTATTTGATAATTTCCCATCCTCAAAAAAAAAAAAAAAGGGGTAGACCTTGACCTGATGAAGGAGTACTTTTCATCCTGGATCCTGGATGGAACAAATAAAAATAACAAGCAAGTGACTCGCGCGGCTAGTGTGTCGGCTCGGCTGGGCAGTAAAACCTGTCATAACGTATCTCATTTAGACTCCGCCCCTATCCGAAATTATCCCAAATTTTTATATCGGATTCGGTTACGGTTACGGATAGATTTTTATTTCGGATATACGATAGTTTCGGTTACGATTACAGAGATCCTTAACATCCCTGATGGAAACTATTATTATTAAAAGCCTGTTATGTTCCACTGCAGGGCAAAGGCCTCCGTACTCTCTTTTCATTTCTCTCTATTAAAAGCTGCGAAACACGAGTTCTTGTTGAAGGAGTCCAGCTCATCCCACCATTTCGTTTAATAAAGAAACTGCGTTTTTGACAGCTTAATAGTTAATTGACTCCGGTGTCACTTTGCGGAAATCCATTATATGAATCCATTATAGAATGTGTGTGTTTGTGTGAGTTTCACTCTGCTCTCGACGCTTGAAGTGTCAACACGTCGGGTCCGGGTTCGCGACAAGTCAATCGTCATCCTGAGGATGCCTCGTTGAGAGGTGAAACACGTGTCGATTTCTTACAGGGTTCTTAATGACTCTTTAAGCACAGTTAAGCGGATTAAGTTACTAAATATACGTCGTCTATTGTATTTTATGACAGCTTGAGCAATAGAAACAAGAGCAGAGAAGAACAGATAAAGGAAGTTGTTGAATGATTATATTGACTACTTTGTTAGTCTGTTAACGGTTACCAACAGGTGACTATCAATGCCCTCTTTCGGACAAACTGTTATTAGCAAATTCCCAGTATCATTTTGCAATAGTCTTAACCCTATAACAATGGATTTAATATACAGTAATATCTCTGACTGCCCTTTAGCTCTCTATTACTTGCTTTTTATAAAAGTGAATGTACGGCGTGGTAAAACTATATCTCCAAATCGATCGTTGAACAAATATAGAACCATCTATGAGGAAAAATATACCACATTAAATATTCAGTAAGAGGAAGAATTACATTATCCAATGGCTTCGAGTGGAAATAATGGAATATCGATCGCAAAGAAATTAGGCTTATTCTAAAAAGAAAAACATGCGTCCCAAATTACCTTAATACCAACAGAAATCAAATACACTTAATCAAAGTACGGTAAAGTTAATAATCTACTTATTAATGTACCTATCTACTAGGTAATATCGAATGCCAAGCAATCACTACAACTGACAGCCAATTTACCCAGATTTTCTCTCAATAAACCTGTCTATTTAGCCCATAATATCTCATGTACTTAACTTAAGTACTTACTTTATCAGTGATGTTTTGATTTCATTTATAAGCAAATTAAAATTGCTCTGATAAATGCCCTCTAATGTCCACAAAAATTAAGCGTCGTTTTTACTTTAATCATAAATTTAATCTAGATTGAAAGCATTTTCATACTTTTAAAACCTCAACATAACTTATAAAAGCACTTTTTAAATGAAAAATAGAGCTGAATAATCTCTCAGCCAAGCTCGAGCACTGAAAGCCTCTATTCAAAAACCACTAATACTATCGAGATTCACATATTCCGATGTTCCGATTAAACATCGATATCCCGTAATCGATTATCGGTATACGGTGACTCGATTATACTACGCTTAACATCGAGCGTTCGAGTGACAATGTAATTGACATTAGGCCCTCGACAGCTATTACAAACTTATTATTGTAGATGGCGCAATTGAAATTGAACTTTACAGTAGTAAAGATAGGGTCTAATAGGTGTGTAAAAGCAATAACTGTTTGGACTTGGGAAGTTCTAAACGATTATAGATATGGTTAAGTTCAATGATAGGGAACAGTTAGATACAGATGTTCAACATACCCTGAAGTTTGTGCTTGTGATTTGTATTATGTTCTTAGTATCTTTGGAAGTTAGAAGATGGTCTCTGTAGTAATTGGTCGTAATTTTACGGAGCTGTTCTAAGGAGTTATGAAGCTATTGAAAAATGATTAGGTTTGGGTAGAATTAAACTGACATCAGTGCTTAAGTCTATTGGGGCAGTGCTTTAGGCTATCTCTCTTACTCTTGTTGTTGTCAATGACTGCTTTATTATAAATACAAGCATTGCACCATTTGCTAAATCCTAACTAATGTTTTAAATGAGAAAGTGAGTTTGTTTGTTTGTTACGCTTTCACGTTAAAAAGGCTGAACAGATTTGGATGAAATTTGGCACATGGGTAGACCATGACCTGGGTTAGGACATCATCAGCTGCCTAGCCTTTTCCCAAATATGTTGGGGTCGGCTTCCAGTCTAACCGGATGCAGCTGAATACCAGTATTTTACATGGAGCGACTGTCTATCTGACCTACACAACCCAGTTATTGGGTAACACGATACTCCTTGGTAGACTGGTTGTCAGACTTTCGGGATTCTGACGACCCGTAACAACTGTCAAAGATCTACAAATGACAGCCGGGACCAACGGCTAAACGTGCTTTCCGAGGCACGGAGGGGTCTTGGTATGAAAACATGGTCACCCATCCACGGACCAACCGCGGCAAGCGTACCTTAACCTGATCGATAGACCCGTGCTGTTATTACTTAGCCAGAAGCCCCTGGGTTAGGACATAGGATACTTTTATCCCCACGGGATCGAGACTTATGCGGGTGGAACCACGGGGCGAAGCTAGTAATATGATAAGCGGAAGGCCGCGTTCACAACAAATGTTAAGTCGACTGCCGACTGTGAGCGTCAAATTAAAAATTTATGTAAAAATAACGTCAGCCGTTGGATGAATGTCCTTTGTTTTTTTTACATTAACACAATCAGCGGCCGACTATATGTTAGTGTGAACGTGCTTAAGTAACAATGAAATCGTCCAAATAAACAAAGCAAGGAATAAATCCATTTAGTTTGAATCGTGCTGTTGTATTGAGCGTTGTGAAAATTGAAAAAGCCTTGAATAATATTGAAATAACCAATTTAAAGCCAGTAAATAAATTATTCAATCATGATCGTCTAAGGCTTTAAAGCCAGCAGCAGTTTCTCCAATGTGACCTATAATTTCCGGCTCAGCAAAAGAATAATCAGCCTAAAATATTCCCACTGCTGGGACACAGGCGTCCTCTCTGTGAGAGGGAGTGAGCTGTAATCCACTACGCGGCTGGGTAGATTTCACATGTCTTCGAATTTTTAGTTCTAGGACATGCCGGTTTCCTCACGATGTTTTCCTTCACCGTTTTGAGAGCAGTGGTAGTGAATAATTTACACAAAGTATAGTGGCGCCTGAGTTCGAATCTTAGACCTACAACTCGTAAGTCGCGGCCATTTCTACCACCACTGCTCACATTTCCAGCTTATTCTCTTCAATATCTTACTCCATAGGTTCTTGAATCTTGATCTACGTTATTCAACCATCTGCATAACCTTTGAGCTTTTAATTTTTGAATTGTTATATTATACGAGTATGTTTATATCGGATACGCACGTCTTTCTACATTGTTCTCACATGTATGTATAACACCAACATGAATGGTTTAACCAATATTTTGTAACAATATTCTGATTTAAAAGAGTGTCCGTGGAGTTTCTTGCCCGTTCTTGTCCATAGGAACCTACTACGCTTTGGAATGAGCAACTAGCTTCATCTTTCTGATTGACAGACCCCTGAACAATTCAAAAGTACCTGTAATTGGTTTATTTGAAATAAATGCTTTAAGTTTGAGTATGAGTTTGGGCCGGCTTCCATTTTTCCGACTATCCCGTTTACTATAAAGGTCCAAATTATTCAATATTTTTAAAGAAATAATTTAATTTCTAAGATATAAACTTCGGCCAGGATAAGTCAGTATACCAAACATATTGTAATTAGGGGCAGCACAGTACAGATGACGTCAAAATGCATTCGCGTTGAACTCAAGTGAACCCTTTTTTATTAAAACTTTGCATCAACTTTTTTAATTTGCTTTGTATATGAGATGCTTGTAGCAGACGAACAGAAGTTTCTGAAAGGCAAATGGGACATTGTCGATGCCAATTGCATGAATGTGTTAGGTATTCGGTTATTTATGGGATACATTATTGATTAATGTTTTATTGTAATACGTTACATGACGTATTTTCAGTAATAAAGCTCACACGTGCACTATTATTGACCGAGCGAGCGAAGTGCCTCTGCTTCAAGTCTGGCAAAATTTGGTTTCGTATGTCAGTTTGTTGGTACTCCTATACAGGTCATATTTGACATCCGAACGGTTTTACGACTTTATAGAATTTTGTTGTCGTGATTTTTGAATTGGTACTTCCTCCAAAAAGGGAAGATTCGCTTTCGATGGTTCTTTTTTGGTGAAGATCTGATGAGGATCGTCGGCGTGATGGGCAAAATTAGCTCCTCAAAATGCAGCAAATTGCTTACTTTTAGATTTCTACCAGTGTAAACGGTCCTTAAACTACTGGGTAGGGATTGATGAAGCACCTGGGACCACCCTCTCATCATAAAACTAGAGATTCCTGAAAATAATTTTCAGAATTCTCTAAAACTAATATTAATGTTAGTGTTACAATAAGGTCACTAGATGGCACTAATGTGCCAATTACCATGTTTTTATCGCCCGACGCCTGCGTGTGTCTGTGTGTCTGTCTGTGGCACCGTAGCTCTTAAAAGGGGGATGAGGTTTACTAGCGATGTTTCTTAGTTAGACATGTTTTATCAAAATCGGTTCAGCCGTTTGAAGATTTTCAGCTCTTTTCTAGTTGATGATTTTAAATTGTAATATAATTTCACTTGTTAAAAACAAAAAACATCCTAAATATTCCGTTTTAAATAATATTATTAATTGTTGCAAAAAAGTTTGAGCTCGCGAGGTCTACTTTTCGCAGAACAAATAGTTTAACTAGTAGTAACATTAAAGAGCTTCATATTTTTGGGAATTTTGTTGGTTGCGCAACTTTTCTTTTCATCGTCATCCACCCACTGCTGAGTAAAGACCAACTCCCTGTTGTGCTCTGCCATCCTTACTTTTACCATTTTTTTTTTTTTTTTCAAATATTTTTATAATTTTTCAGATAATTTCAAAGATTCAATGCGCAAAATCCATAAATTGATAACAGTTATTTCAACTACATTATTAAACGTAAAACACTCCTAGATTTATAATCCCATAGCCCATAATATAAGTACCTACATATACCCGAAAACATCCGCTTTTTATCAAGTATTCCACACATGAAAATATACACAAAGCGTAATTATTATGAAGCACTTCTGTATACACTTGTACACTTGTCATGAAAATACTTACTAACCTAGAACTAAAATGTTTATTTTATAAAAAGAAGTTATGATTTACTTTTAAATTGCATGATATGTGCCTACGGGCTATCGGTGGGCGTTCTCATCATCCATCAAACGAAAGTGATTACTACTTTCAAAGTCCATTTAAAAGCTGTTTTTACTGAAGTCGATACATGCTTTTAATAATAAAGTAGAGTAATGTTAGTAGAAAGTATTTCAAGAAGGATATTCCTGCGTAGATATTAAATGTCTCTGTGTCTGACAACCAAGGGATACCTATCGTATTACCCAGTTACTGGTTGTGGAGGTCAGATAGGCAGTCGCTCCATGTAAAATACAGTATTCAGCTGCATCCGGTTATACTGGAAGCCGACCGGTTGGGAAAAGGCTAAGCAGATTGATTGAAATGACTCTGTGAAAGGAAAGTTAACTATAAGATAAGTATTTATCTACTATTGTTTCTCTTCCTTCAAAGTCTTCTAAAAACCTTAGAAACTGGTGACTTTAAACTGGTGAGTTTATTTTTAACTTTTTGCTTAAAACTAGCACAGTGTGTACCTCGCATAGGGCATTATGCTAAAGCGAGGGCTGTTTTGCGTGGATGTGACGAATATTTTTCCCCAACTTGTTATTTTTTGTGTTTGTGTTTTTATCTTTGCGTTATGTCTTACCGCATGTAAACGTATTTTCTTTCTTTTAAACTATTGTGTTAGTTTCAAACAGAATGTCTTGAATTGAGGTTTTTTATCATCTTTATTGGCTATGATAATGCCGGAGGCTGCTGCCAATCCACCAATTCATTCCAAGATACTAACAAAACGCGATACCGCGACATATTAGCAAAAAAAAATACCTGAACGAAATATTTAATCCCTCTCCACAACAAAGGAAAATTAATCCAACACAGGGCGAATGGAAAAATCCTCCAACAAAAAAAGTAGAACAAATAACGAACAGACAAGCCATTCGAAATAAATCGCTGAAATCGGATCTCGAGTTTTGTTTGTCAGCAAAAAAAGTCGAGTGAAACCGATACATCGATTTTAGAAGTCCGTCAAAAGCTAAACTCTAAAATTTCCCGTCACGCGTACATCGTACCGATACGAACATTGATTGTTTCGATATATTTTAGGTATCGATTCGTCTGATCACGTACAGGAACGGTGGCTCCCGATTTTTACCGACAAACTTCGTTTGTTTAATACGTTGTGGTCCGTGACGATCTTCTGTGATGAAAAGTGGTAGTTTTTGTCGGTTCCACGGCAAATAAGGGATGGGAAACGGATCGTGGTTTCGGTTAGTTTCTTTTCTGTTCGGTTTTATGTCGGGATATTTCGTTTGTGTATCGATTGTTTCGAGGTTTCGTTCGTGACGTTCCAGAGAAGTGTTAAATCATAAAATTCATTTTACGATTTCGTTTGTATTCGATTGTGATAGCTACGAGATTCTGAAAAATGCTGATGGCTTTGTAGTTTGCTTTGCGATGTTCAAAAGTCTCATCATAAAATATTCTGATTACCAAATAGAAATATTATCTATGCTTACCAGACAGATTTGTAATTGAATTTCATGGTTTTTTGCAGAAGGACTTGACTGCCTGAATCTTCCTCAAATAATTTTAGTCATAGTCAAATCGTTTATTTTACATTAGACATTAAGTCTCTTTTGAACGACACAGATTACAAGAAAAAAGGGGAATTAATTCATGTTACCCCTTTCAAAAGGTAGTTTCGTTTTAAGAAGAATAGGCAAGAAACTCCGTAATTTATTATACTTATAGTTGAGAACTACGTGTGACCCCCCCCGCATTGGTGGGAAAATTGGTTATTAAACCACAGAAAATTGGGAAAAATAATGTATTGTGGTTTAATATCATACCTATTTTGTTTTTATTTTATTTTATTCAGAATTTATTTCGGTATGTATATATCCGTGACATCACTGTGGGCCCTATCAGAATACCAGCGCTGCGACATTTATTTTTAAATGTCGCAGCAACATGCTGAGATAGGTTTTGGCCTCGTACATCACTTTCTGTTTTTTTTTAATTTTACTTTGTTTTTTATTGTGTTTTTATTTGTGATTTCCTGTGCGAGTCTCAATAAATACTTTTTCTTTCCTTATTTCTTCCTTTAAGAAGAATGTAGTGCATTCAAATGCCTAAGAGTTATATTATTCGGTGTCACGTGTATACAACATGTCCCGGAATTAACTCACACCCCCAAACACCCTAATTAGAATATTATGTTATAATTATACACTGAATTTTTATTATGTATAAAACATTGTTTATTTTTTAAATTAGTTATACTGATTGTAGGAGAAAATTGTGGTCACATTACAAATCTACGCACGCACACAGTCAAACACGTATAAGGGTCTGACGTAATAGGTACTTTGGTCATTTTGGTTTGTTTTGTAGAGTAGAAGTGTGACTGTAATTAAATTATTTCTGGGATACAAAATTACGTGTATTAAAAATGACAGAAATCGATTTAGTAAACGATTCTGAATAAATTACTTCTATAATGTGCATCAGTTACACATTGTCTATATATATTGTCTGTATCTATCTATAAGAAAGTAGGTACGTAAGTATAGACACAGACACGCTACTCACTTTGAAAGAAAAAAATAAATAACAAAGACAGAGCAGTTTCTTTGTTAATTAAGCAAAGCTTTGGAACGGAGATAAAAACATTCTAATGAATAAACATAAACAAAAGAAATGAATGAAAAAAGGAAGACATTTCCATTGGCTGCATATTATAAAGTACCGACAAAGAAATATTAATATATTATTATCGAAATGACGATTTGGATTGTTATTCAAATATTTTAAAACTTAATTGGTCATTAGTTTCACATTAGGTCAATCAATCTGCCTAGCCTTTTCCCAACTATATTGGGGTCGGCTTCCAGTCTAACGGGATGCAGCTGAATATCAGAATTTTACATGGAGCTACTGCCTATCTGACCTTCACAACCTAGTAACTGGGTAATACGATACCCCTTGTTAAGACTGATTGTCAGACTTTCGGGCTTCTGACGACCCGTAACGATTGTCAAAGATCCATGAATGACAGCCGGCACCAACGGCTTAACGTGTTATCCGAGGCACGGATGAGTCTCGGTAGGTAAAGATGATCACCCATCCACAGACCAACCCCGGCAAGCATAGCTTGACCTGATGGATCGACCCGTGCGGCAGTTATTACTAAGCCACGAGCTCCTCAGTTTCATATAAGGTATTTTTTGAAAAATATAAAATTATATTTATTTTCTTTATCTTATCAAATTACGAGTATGTTTGTAAGATTACGTTTCATAATGATGGCTGTCTTTATGTACACTATTTGGTTGGTCTTCTAATATTGTAAGCGCGATTCAAGAGTGAGAGTCTTGGTCTGTTATAATGATTACGAAAAAAATAACATATTTTAACTAACTTGTTTCTAAAATAAGCCATTGCAGATTTACACCTTGACACCAATCTAATTTCAAAATGACGTTTAGAGAATAGACCACCACCATGCTGTTGTTAATTTACTTTCTTTTAATAAAAATAAATCGTCACGGATTTCACCTCTAGAGCGTTCGAATTTCAAAGTGAAATGGCAATAGGTTCACTATTACAAGGGACTTATACAACTCGCGAAATGTGGGTGTACCTACAACAGTTCAAAATTCAAAAGTCATTTATTCAAACTAGGCTGAGAATCAGTACTTTTCGAACGTCAAAATTACATAAGACAGTCCCCCAAAACGCCCACCCCACCCAAAGAAGTGGCGCATCAAACTCCCCAGTTACACCTCTGCCTAACCTTTGGGGGAATTCAGGCGTGATGTTTGGAGAATAAACCACATTCCTGATAAATCCATACTAATAGCTAGGTACTAGTCGGTAGACAAAGTTTTGCAACCATCTATCGTCTTCAAATTCTGCAATTCATAATCAAGTCCTCTGATTTCCCTGTAGTACGGCTTGAAGTTTGATTGAGCCGGTAAACGCTTGATCTGCTTAATGTAATTGCTTTCAGAAAGATATCCGAATAGTTCTACCTCTGAAGCAGTTTTGAATTAGGTTATTTTAGCAGTGAGGTTGATAAAATGAAGGTTTAAAGGCGATGAAACAAGAAAAGGTGATACTCAACAGTGGACCTCTAGAGAAAATAGAGGTTTTACACCAATGAGACAGAAGTACCCGTAAGTTTATGGCTCATTAACAAAAATGGGCATTTCTGAGTGCGGCCGTAAATTATATTTTTCCCAACGACATTTATGAGTACTTGCAAACATTTTCCCTAACCCAAAACCTAAGAGAAAACCCATCAACTAAATTAACCGTGAGTCCCTATAAATCACGTAAAATATTTGCTAAAATATTTCAAGCATGAGAAATGACAAAAAATAACTTCTGGATGATAAAAATTCGTACTGAAAAAAGTTTATGCGAATAAAAAATAGGATGACAAAAGGAATCTATATTTAACCTGAAAAAGAGGTCCCTAAATGAGGTCCAACGAGTTTTGGGACCATCGATTTAGTTAAATGGAGTGAAAAATATCAACTGACCAGTTCTGGTATAAGTTGACAATTTGGGTTACAGCCCTGCTTAGTTTAGTAAAGTTCTGGTTGTGCGGGTTACGTTGGCTGACGCTGTTTTTTGCCATTAGTCATTAGTGTGTATGCAAAGTGAGGAAATTTGATAATAGAGATATTATTTTAAGATTTGTATTTTTTTTTTGTTTTTTTCGGGGCGAAAACCCCACGTGTGGTAAAGGTGATTTTGGCAATCTGCCAACGCAACCAGTCCAAGCGTGGGGCTTTTGATAATTCCATACAACAGCATTTTTATTCATGATCCAATTTTGAGTTTGGTAGCCCTACGAACAAACGAGTAGAGTAGAAATATGTCTCGCTCAATTCCACAGAGCGACCAATAAATTATCGAAGTTGTATTTACTGACGCCTGCTGGAAACACGTTACTTTTGCAACACTTTTTATTTTGTCAATTGAAACTAATGGACTAGTTTCTTCTTTTCCGACACGATTTTTGATCGAATGACTTTGCGAAAGTATTTTGGTTGTCCTACACAAGTGTATTCAACGTATATCAGACTGGTGACGCAGATATATGCCAGTGACCTTGAGTGGTTAGGTGGCGTGTTCTGTACTGAGCTCACGCAACGCGTCGTACGTCCAGCCAGTAATAGGACTCGCCCATCAAGGAGCGCTGTCCCAAATTAAACGCATTATTAATTTATTATACATAAAACAAAAGGTATTTTTTATAAAACACTAAAAGATCAATAATTAAATTATCTTTAAAATGGTTAAGGTTTCAGGAAAATACGCTTGATAGATTTTAGTGATTCGCAGTTTTTTATTCGCGTTAGACATAACTTTACAAATTAATTTCACTATGTAATATAAACATAATCTAAAATAATCCTATATTAAGAAAATGCTCTAGTTTAACATATATTTATTCCAAATCATTAACACTACTAGTTTAGACGTGATCTTCATTATAAAATCATTAAAAGTCGGTCATCGTCGCCTTAAGGGTGTGGCGTGGCATTTAATCGCGAAAAAATTATCAGGTGCCCCATACATTTAGATATTGAAGTTTTGTATGGGATAGTTGATCATTTTATTGTGATTACGATGTTGGGTTTCATGGAGAAAGTTGTTCAATCTGATGGTCTGTATCACACCCTTAAATATGACCATTCCTTTCTGTTATCTGTACCTATAGTCAAGTTTTTTATTTACTAAACGTACCTTTTATTTCGTTATACGAAGAGCGACTTTTCGTTTTTTTTCCATGGACACGATAACAAACAATTCGGATATACACAAACCCTCATATCGGGAACAGTTGTAGATATAAAAATACTTTTTTATGTGGAATCATACCAGTGGCACACAGTTCCTGAAACAACAGTGTATAACAAAAAGCTAGACAATGTTATGACAGCACGAACTATGTAGTAGGTTTTCGTAGTACTGTTTATTTTCATCATGAATACGAACATAGAGAAAGAGTATATACTGGCTTGATCGTTTCTCCTTTAAAGGGCTTAAGCTGGTATCAGACGCTTTACTTGAGTGAATGGTGCATTTGAATGTAAGTACATTTTTTTCGTTCCACGTTCACACGACGTCGACAAAATTACATATAAATGAACATTAATTTCATTTTTTGATAATTCGGTGAGCGAAGGAAAGATGCCGAATACCGAAATCCATCGTCGCTGGATCGGTTCACTAATGAATTCATTTATCACTTTTGATTCATTTTGTCTATAGACGTTTCACTTCGAGTACAAGATGGCGGATAAAAATAAGTGAAATAAACCGTGAAGGGTCTGATATCAGTTTTACCAAAATATAGCCTAAAAGTATGTCAAACAAACATACTTTTACTCACACATATATATATAACTTCCAATTACCACGCTCGGTAACCCTATCGCAAACGGGTGAAGAAATATTTCACGAACAGTTCCGCTGAACGGACGATAAATTATCGAAGTTGTATTAACTGAGTCAGCCTGGAAGGGGCAGCTAGGAACATACACCATTTTAGCTCACTGTCGCTACGCCCCAACTATAATATGAAGCTTTTGAGAGAAAAATGGACTGAAATTTTGAGATTATTGATTGAGGAAAAGCGTGGGATAAGTGCTGTTGCGCTTGAGTGAGTGCACATGAAGCGTTTTTGGAAATAATGATTCGATGAAATAATCTTTTTGTCTGAATGTCTGTTGTTTTTTAATTGAAATTTGGCCACCGACTTGGTCCGCGTGGAGTTTGGGAATTATCCCACGGGAACGTACTTCTGGGATAATTATTTATTTATTTATTAACTATGGATGACTTACAGCTAAAACAAACAGAATAAAAAATTGTATGTGAGACTGACAGCCAATTAAAAGTCTTCACTTCTAAAAACAGATTGGCAAGAAAGAATGTGAACAGCACAACACAGCTACCAAAAAATTATAGAAAAATAAACAGTATAACATTCAAGCTTAAACCAATTCACATTTTATATTTATACAAGAATAAAGACCTGAACATACGAAATCTTAATTAAAAAAGCCAAGGCTCAGGCACTTTCTGACCGAGACCACACTTGTCAAGAAAGGATCAAAATCATGATGTTTGCACATACTATTAAAGTTGCTACTTGCACGCACTATAAATGAATTTTGCCTGTAATTCGTAGAGATAAATGGAACACGCAACGGTGCGTTCCATCGCTTCGACCTTCCGGGAACGTTAAAATAAAATTTGGATAGATTATCGGAGTTATTAATTGAATTATTGAAAATTTTAAATAATGAAATACAGTGAGAGATTAGATTAGTATTGTGACTGTACCTAAATTACCCTAGGCTGATAAAATTTTCGTTTTTCCTAATTATGTTAATATTAGTGTTTAAGTCGGTTCCCCCCTTAGGGGGAAGGGCCGCACTCCACCGCCGTACGGCCCTGTAGAGCTCGTCGCCGGACTGGACACTCTCCCACCGTGATAAGAAAGATATGAATTCCCATAAGAAGAAGTCCGATACCTTGTCCAATTATTAAGGCAAGGAAAGGATTGAATGAGATTGTAAATAAGACTTAAGAATTCATAGTTGTGAAATCGCATTGGATGTGGTTTTAGAAATCTAATAAATGATTTAGGGATGCAAAGTATATTATTATATAAACCTGTGAGTAACCCTTACGTTAGCGTAACAGGTATTTGGTCAGTCATTACTCACACGATACCTCACATCTGCACTCGGAATACTCAGAGCAACACTTCCATAAGTGACGCATTGCGTCGCCATCATGCTCTTTTGGAGTCATGGTCCCTAGCAGTTCTTTCGAACTGATAAACGTGACGAAGCGGCTTTCCCTGCGGAATCCGTGCGACTGTCCTTGTTCGAGCAACGGATCGGCTAGTTCCAGCATTGCGTCGGCATCATGCTCCTAAGGAAACATGGTCCCTATCAGTCCTTGGACTGAATATAAGATAGATGTGGTCACCCAAACCCCTGGAAGGTCACTCTTTGCACAACAAGCATATCTGTAAGACACGTGTTCATGTCAGTCTGACCGAATTATTGGTCTGAGATATAGAATACAACATTCAAGAATCACTAGATAATAGAGTTGAGAATTGATACTCAAAATCAATATTTATTTAACAGAGGTTTGCTCTCTTTAATTTCTCTTAAAGCCATTATTGGTCTGAGGCAAAGAATACAAAATCCAAGATATAGGTTCTAGATAATAGAATAGAGAATCATAATTCAAGAATCATTAATAAATAGAGTTGTGGATCAACCCTCTTGAAGGCCTATAGACAGTCCCAAAGCGCCCACCCTTCACCACTTCCTAGTGTTTGAACTGGGGAGAAGAAGTGGCGCAACAAACTCCCCAGCAACACGTCTCTGTCTGTTTAGTACAAGAACGTCAATTATATTACCAGCCTAGGATAATTATTATAATGAAAGACTCACCCAGTCGCACCAACACACACACACACTCACATAATACATTAAGTACTAAATTAGTCTAATCTGGGCTTCAACCCAACTATATTTAACTTAATAAGTAATACTCGCTATCTTGTGACAGCCCACTTGGACATGGCCTCTGGCTTTCACCAATTCTCCTAATATCACTAGCCTAGCTCATCACGTCTGCACCCTACCGTGGTCTCAAACCAACCTCCCACTCCACCAGCGTGGACGCTTGCGTCCGCCGTCTTTCGTGATCCAGAACCAAACCCCCTCTTCATTCCTCAGTTCCTAAAAAATACCACGGTTCGCAGAAACGGCTTAGTGCTTTTTTTGTGTACAACCTCTCAATTGTCTTAAAAGGGTCCCTTTCAATTGCCTGAGCCCGTCCAAATGTTCACCAGATGCTTGATGCAATCTCAGGGCTGGTCATCTTTTGAGATTGACGACGAGCTTTAATTTATATTCATTTTATTATAAAACATACAAATGTTTTAGCACAGGACATATTAAAGTATTTTAGCTAGGTGCTAGCTAAAATAATAAAATAATTAATCCAATAATATAACTGCAGTTAATGGATAATAGATAGTTACATCAATGGGAACATCGGCTTTGCATGCCTTTTGAAAGTTTAGTTAAATCCAACTTGTTGTTTAAGGTTTCAAGCATGAATATCGAGAGCTGTAAGTTTACATTGAAAGAACCGCAAGTTGACAACCCTTAAATTAATATTTGTAGAAAGTGGCGGTTGCTTCCCATAAAATATAAATGACATGGGTTTGTAAGAGGGCCAATATCGTTTTACAATCTTAAAGAAATAGGATACTTTGTTATTAATTAGGGTAATGTGTCGATCTGTCAACCCATAAAATTGAGATTTAATGTTGTGTTCCTAAGGACCTCGATCCGGCCCACGTGTGACGGTTTTAAAATTAATATAATACATGTAAAATGTCTACATTTATATCTGTAGCCTTTATGGTGTGCATAATAAAGAGAATTCTATCTACATATCTATAATATATTGTTATTAAATTAGCAAATGCTAATGACAGTCACATTCCCCCCTCTGAAAATCAGACGCGTGACGTAGTACAGCGGATGAGCTTTCACAATAGGGTGAACTCTACCTTTTCTTGATAGTATTATAGAATACTTATAGGTCTCATTTATGTTCACTTAATCAAATAGGTCACTAATTATAATGATTCTAATTGGATTCGAATCTAATAAGAACATGAGATGTAATGTCTGCTATAATTTAGTATTGTTTTGCAGAACCATCTTCAACCGATTATAATTGCTCTATAATATCTGAAGTAATATTCTTCTTGCAAATACTCTTTTCATTATAATTTAAATACAGTATCGCGCCTCAGTTAAGGTCAGAAAACCTGTGCATGCTTATAATGTTGTTTTACATACCAGGGTCTCCTTTAAGAGTATATGTGCTAGCGTGGCACGCTACCTACAGTGCTCCGTCGTTCTAAACTCAGCCTATTGCAGTTGCCGCTGGACAACAGGCCTCTCCGTGTGCACCTTAATGCTGAGTCAGCTTAGTCAGCTGCCCGCAGTCGTATCCAGAAGTAGCTGAAATAGTCCGCACATGAACATATTAGATAGTATTCCAATTGGACGCCTCGTCTGATTCAAAGGGGTTAGAGCAGTTTTGAAATCTAATAGGAGTTGGGAAGTTATGTTAGAAAATGTAGATACCCTAGCCTAGATTGTCCAAACAATTGTTGGTTTATCAGCAAAAAATGCTGTTAACTATCCCTCAGATTATAAACACGTTGGCAAGAACATTCTCCTGAACATATCAGTTTGTGTTCCAACTGGACGCCCCCCTCTGATTCTAAGAGGTTAGAGCTCTCTTAGAATTTAATAAGAGTTGAGAAGTTATACCTACTGATTAGAAAATATAGGTATCCTAGACTGTGCATACAATTATTGGTTTAGTATTACAAAAGATTGTCAATTCCTCCCTTCGTTTATAAAATAATATTGACAATAAAAATGCTCTAGCATATCTGAAGTAATAACTATAGTGTCTTAGCTCAAGACATACTCGTATTAATAATATTATATGAGATAACAAAAATCATACCGCGTAGTAACGGGTAACCCTAATGTACAAACAGAATTGAAACTTAGCTTCGTCACAGGAGCCACGCTACTGCTGCTGCTGTTGCAGTCAGCCGATCTCAGCCGATTTTGATGAAAGTTTAAACCAAGCGCTTTCACAAACCAATGGTTTAGACATAGCGTAGTCGCAGCTTAACGAAGACTTAAACATCCTGGAATTTAAAATAAGTCCACAAGAGTATCCGTTCGAGTATATGGTAGGTATAGGCTGCTGATCGCAGAGTTAGAAAGATTCATGTTTACTTCCTATGATGATAGATAATGAACCTTCTCGTTCATATTTTTTTTCTTTTATAAAATATCACAGTTGGTGATACTAGTCACATTACTGTCTAGCCTATTATCTAATAATTAATTAAATTATAAATTAAACTAACCTATTAGTTTAAGTTTAACTATAAAATTAAGAAATCGTACAATAACGTCTTTCACATTTACTGTACGTAACCGGAAGATACGTGATTAACGTTCACGTTCTTTATAATTATCAGCACTGACACTGTACATTAATTGTCACTTTATAACCTTTACGCTTCGTAGGTCTTAGTAACTAATAATATTAGCTTTACACATAATAAGGGTGTGTCTAATACATAAGCTCACCCAAACACACTCACATATAAATCTCAAACGCTGAAACACATTTCATATTCACTAACTAATTGATAAAACTCAATTTTTCAGGGAGTCGAACCCATTATTACAATCGTACAGGAACCCAAACAACAATCATTCCATAAGCTTCTTAAAATTACATTCGTGCATGTGGAAATTGGACCCACTATCCATAGCATCGGAACCAAAGTCCTACAGTACTAGACCTATTCAAGCGGGGATTGAACCCACAAGCCGTGACACAGGAATACAAGCACTTATGTATAAACTAATAAATCAGCTGGGGATCGAACCCAAGATTCATTTACAATGGAATCTAAGCACATCAACTTATAAATCATTCGGGAATTGAACCCAGTAGTGCTAATAGAGAAATTCTACTTCCATAGTCAAACCATTACCTCATATAAACCTAAGTTATTATAGCCGTTGTAACTCTTTTCATCTCTAACAAATATAGACCCATAAAATTACGTTGTGTTATTTTTGTAGTAACCTATTAGTTGTTCTTTCTCGTTGCACTGAAGTGAATCAGTACATTTAATGACGAGAATCCTGGTCACCGGCACCACATGTGACTGTACCTAAATTACCCTAGGCTGATAAAATTTTCGTTTTTCCTAATTATGTTAATATTAGTGTTTAAGTCGGTTCCCCCCTTAGGGGGAAGGGCCGCACTCCACCGCCGTACGGCCCTGTAGAGCTCGTCGCCGGACTGGACACTCTCCCACCGTGATAAGAAAGATATGAATTCCCATAAGAAGAAGTCCGATACCTTGTCCAATTATTAAGGCAAGGAAAGGATTGAATGAGATTGTAAATAAGACTTAAGAATTCATAGTTGTGAAATCGCATTGGATGTGGTTTTAGAAATCTAATAAATGATTTAGGGATGCAAAGTATATTATTATATAAACCTGTGAGTAACCCTTACGTTAGCGTAACAGGTATTTGGTCAGTCATTACTCACACGATACCTCACATCTGCACTCGGAATACTCAGAGCAACACTTCCATAAGTGACGCATTGCGTCGCCATCATGCTCTTTTGGAGTCATGGTCCCTAGCAGTTCTTTCGAACTGATAAACGTGACGAAGCGGCTTTCCCTGCGGAATCCGTGCGACTGTCCTTGTTCGAGCAACGGATCGGCTAGTTCCAGCATTGCGTCGGCATCATGCTCCTAAGGAAACATGGTCCCTATCAGTCCTTGGACTGAATATAAGATAGATGTGGTCACCCAAACCCCTGGAAGGTCACTCTTTGCACAACAAGCATATCTGTAAGACACGTGTTCATGTCAGTCTGACCGAATTATTGGTCTGAGATATAGAATACAACATTCAAGAATCACTAGATAATAGAGTTGAGAATTGATACTCAAAATCAATATTTATTTAACAGAGGTTTGCTCTCTTTAATTTCT
This sequence comes from Agrochola circellaris, assembly GCA_914767755.1. Taxonomy (NCBI): domain Eukaryota; kingdom Metazoa; phylum Arthropoda; class Insecta; order Lepidoptera; family Noctuidae; genus Agrochola; species Agrochola circellaris. Next base: position 2,833,819 of record OU611857.1, read on the forward strand.
CTTAAAGCCATTATTGGTCTGAGGCAAAGAATACAAAATCCAAGATATAGGTTCTAGATAATAGAATAGAGAATCATAATTCAAGAATCATTAATAAATAGAGTTGTGGATCAACCCTCTTGAAGGCCTATAGACAGTCCCAAAGCGCCCACCCTTCACCACTTCCTAGTGTTTGAACTGGGGAGAAGAAGTGGCGCAACAAACTCCCCAGCAACACGTCTCTGTCTGTTTAGTACAAGAACGTCAATTATATTACCAGCCTAGGATAATTATTATAATGAAAGACTCACCCAGTCGCACCAACACACACACACACTCACATAATACATTAAGTACTAAATTAGTCTAATCTGGGCTTCAACCCAACTATATTTAACTTAATAAGTAATACTCGCTATCTTGTGACAGCCCACTTGGACATGGCCTCTGGCTTTCACCAATTCTCCTAATATCACTAGCCTAGCTCATCACGTCTGCACCCTACCGTGGTCTCAAACCAACCTCCCACTCCACCAGCGTGGACGCTTGCGTCCGCCGTCTTTCGTGATCCAGAACCAAACCCCCTCTTCATTCCTCAGTTCCTAAAAAATACCACGGTTCGCAGAAACGGCTTAGTGCTTTTTTTGTGTACAACCTCTCAATTGTCTTAAAAGGGTCCCTTTCAATTGCCTGAGCCCGTCCAAATGTTCACCAGATGCTTGATGCAATCTCAGGGCTGGTCATCTTTTGAGATTGACGACGAGCTTTAATTTATATTCATTTTATTATAAAACATACAAATGTTTTAGCACAGGACATATTAAAGTATTTTAGCTAGGTGCTAGCTAAAATAATAAAATAATTAATCCAATAATATAACTGCAGTTAATGGATAATAGATAGTTACATCAATGGGAACATCGGCTTTGCATGCCTTTTGAAAGTTTAGTTAAATCCAACTTGTTGTTTAAGGTTTCAAGCATGAATATCGAGAGCTGTAAGTTTACATTGAAAGAACCGCAAGTTGACAACCCTTAAATTAATATTTGTAGAAAGTGGCGGTTGCTTCCCATAAAATATAAATGACATGGGTTTGTAAGAGGGCCAATATCGTTTTACAATCTTAAAGAAATAGGATACTTTGTTATTAATTAGGGTAATGTGTCGATCTGTCAACCCATAAAATTGAGATTTAATGTTGTGTTCCTAAGGACCTCGATCCGGCCCACGTGTGACGGTTTTAAAATTAATATAATACATGTAAAATGTCTACATTTATATCTGTAGCCTTTATGGTGTGCATAATAAAGAGAATTCTATCTACATATCTATAATATATTGTTATTAAATTAGCAAATGCTAATGACAGTCACAGTATCTTAAGACGTAACCCAGGTCATAGACTACCCGTGTGTCAAATTTTATTTAAAAAAAATATCCATTCAGCCGTTAAGTCGTGAAATGGTAATAAACAGACAGAGTTACTTTCATAATTATATTATTACTAGCTTTTGCCCGCGGCTTGGTCCGCGTGGAGGTCGGAAATTATCCCACGAGAACGTACTATCGGGATAAAAGTATCCTTCGTCCTTACCCATGTTATGGTCTACCCACGTGTCATCCAAATCTGTTCAACCGTTTAAGTGTGAAAGCGTAACAAATAAACAAACTCACTTTCGCATTTAGTTAGGAAATTAGGATAAATATGGATGATGGCAAGATATTTGCTTTCAGGTAGGCTGAACTCCTGCCAGGGTTGCGAGTTTGTCCGAAGGGGATATCGCGACCCCGGCACACAGGCAACGGAAGGAACACGGGTGGGTTTTAGTCTGACACACCCTCCCGCTCCGCTCAGAGCGGGAGAAATTATTTGATAACTTCCCACCCTTAAAAAAAAAAAAAGAATGTAGCCTGAACTATCTATTCTACCAGAGCACATGAGACATCAAGTATTATATAAAGGATTTTCAGGTTTTTGAGTTGGCATTAATATTTTAATTTTCTCAAATTAAAAGTTAACCATGTCTTTTTCCAAAATACCTCTATAACTTTATTAAAATTAATGAATACTTTAATCACGCACTGAATATGCAATCGGACAGACTTTTACTACCTAATATCTTAGAATTTTATTACCTAAAGCTACAAAAGCTCACAGTTTAGCTCACAGCTCAGGAACAGGTCCTAAAACAACCTCAATCATAAATATACAATGTCTCTTTAACAGGTTGTAAATTGTATGCCAACTTAACTGCCGAATAAGTACTGAATAATAGAGCGTCCGTATTGCTATGTAACGGACGGCGTATGGTATGTCTCTGCCAGCGTTCTACGTTTAACCCGTCAGCCTTCAAAGCAAGCATGAACAGGCATCTTAAGTGCTTGCTCGGTCCATCGTAGACGTCATCTATCGCATTCCATAAGGCGAAATCAAGGGCTGGCCCATATCACAACATAAAAAAAGTTAGCCTTACAGTAGTCGCTTAAGATGTGTCATCATCAAAATCTGACATCCGATTCTCAACTTAGTAAACAGCAACATTAAGTTAATATGCAATATTAAAGGAGCCGGGCCTCGTCAAGGTCGTTTCTGATGGCCAACTACAACACCGCGCGCGCTCATTGGTCAAATCAAATAACGCGCGCTTCCCCGGCTTCCTGTAATACACTTCCATCGCTTTTCACGAAATCACTCCCACAGATTGCAGGAAAGCGAAAAGAAAGATGTTAAACATCAAAAAATATAAAAAAGACCTAAACTGGTTGAACGGTTTCTCTAACGTAGTTTATTTTGGATTTATCCGAATATTTTCGAACTCAAAGACAGCTGGTCTTGCGGTGGAGGTTGAGAGTTTGAGTTACGTATGTAAAAGTGTAGGCATTTAATGTCTCTCGAAAGTTCATACTGATATATTTTATCCTTTTATTTTACTCAGATCCCAGGACAAGAACACGTGGCGTCTTTCATACAAGAATAAAGCCAAAACCAAACCAAATCTTACAATACAAAAAAACCGGCCAAGTGCGAGTCAGACTCGCACATGACGGGTCCCACCGTACATATAATATTTTACAATATTTTACCACCGTATATACAATATTTAACACTATGTACTAAATATTATTTTCATTTTTTTTTTGTTTTTGTATTTTGTGTTTCACGAACTGTGAAAAAAACACGTTTCTTTTATCCCTTATACCCCCTTGAATTTTATTTTTATTATTTTTTGTTAAAGTGGCAATAGAAATACACAATTTGTAAATAATTCAAATGTCTACCTATTACGTTTCATGAGATACAGCCCTATGACAGACAGACGGAGAAGCAGGGAAGGTTTAGTAAAAAGATTTATAAAGTCAAACCAGAAAATTTTAACAACACACTATGAATACGAACAGGTTCGTTAGACCCTGTTTAGACGGTCCATATTTCCTGCATTTAGACGTATTATGCAAAGTGACTCACCGTTCTTTACGCCTTCTTGAAACGAGCATGTTATCACACAGCTTCAGAATAGCGTATTAAATAAACTACCCTACAGGGGAATCTTCTTCCCAGCTTTTGTCCTGAGGAGGATCAGATTTCGTAGTAGTTGGCCTTTATTTTTGCTACCCCTTATCTGTTTTAATTTATGGGAAAAGAAAACATCGTGAGAAAATCCTAACTTAAGTCTGAAATGACTAACATTCAGTAATCAAAAGTGGTTGTTAGTGATACTTTTTCCGGTTGTGTTTATTTTTGGTTGCTTTACTGGTATCAAAATCAAAACGAAATAATCAAATCTGTGGTAGTGATTTCGTGAAGGGACGGAAGTGAGTTACAGGAAGCCTGGGAAGCGCGTGGTATTTGATTAGACCAATGAGCGCGCGCGGTGCTAGTGTTTGCCGTCAGAAACGACCTTGACGACGCCTCGCCCCTTTAATGTTGCTTATTACCCAGGTGAGATGTCAGATGTTATACATCATATGCGACAACTGTAAGGCTCGTTTTTTTTAATTTATTGGTCTATCTACGATTGTTACACTGTTCAATGAATTACAAACACAAGCCAACATACAACCTGCCGGGGTTGCGGGTTTGTCTGAAAGGGATATCGCGACCCCGGCACACAGGCAACGGAAGGAACACGGGTGGGTTTTAGTCAGTAAAAGTCTGACACGCCCTCCCGCTCCGCCCAGAGCGGGAGAAGTTATTTGACAATTTCCCACCCTCAAAAAAAAAAAAAAAAGCCAACATACAAGCCAGGTGTATAAGCGATAGACACAGCATGTAAGAACGTTATTACATCATAGAACATAAAATAAAATAAAACACAATTTAACTAAGTACAGAAATGACACATAATTTTTACACAGTTTTAACAATACAGTAATTTACAATAGTATGGGGTTATTGCATTACATAGAAGTTAGTTAAATATTTTATTTTATTTATTAGGGAAAAAAACAGTGACATTACATTTTGTAGGACAAAATACAAAGAAGATACGGCCAAATGTGTAACTTACAACATTTTTCACGGAATACAAATAAAAAATAACCTTTACAAACTATGTTTTTGAAACTAAAACGTACAAACTACAATAATTTAAGTTAAGAAAACATTTTTTGTGCTAAATAATAAAAACAAAGGTAAAGAAAAACTCATAAAGGATTTGCATATCTTAATTCAAATTACTAGTGACTAATATTTTGAACATAATATTTTTGAATCTACCAGCCGAAAGAGCAAACATATCGATATGATAGAATTACTTGTTGTAATTATTAGTTAGGCGACGCAGAGGTACTGCGTTACTGCGACAAGAGGTAACAGCAAACAGTCACGCTGCCCCCGATAGAAAAAAAGACGCATCTAACATTTTTTCCAGATTTGAGTTATATATATTGCCGGAATCAGAATAAAAAGGCGCATCTGCCTGTATTTTTACATCAATCTGGAAAAAATGTTAGATGCGTCTTTTTTTCTATCGGGGGCAGCGTGACTGTTTGCTGTTACCTGCGACTTATTGTCGTTCTAGGAACTATGCAACTTATTTTATTACGGATATCAATCTCCCTAGCCTTTTCCCAACTATATTGGGGTCGGCTTCCAGTCTAACCGGATGAATATCAATATTTTACATGGAGTGACTGCCTATCTGATCTCCACAACCCAGTAACTGAGTAATACGATACCCCTTGTTAAGACTGGTTGTCAGACTTTCGGGCTTCTGACGACCCGTAACGCCTGTCAAAGATCCACAAAGGACAGCCGGGACCAACGGCTTTTAACGTGCTTTCCGAGGCACGGAGGAGTCTCGGTATGTAAAGATGGTCACTCATCCACAGACCAACCCCGGCAAGCGTAGCTTAACCTCATGGATCGACCCGTGCGGCAGTTATTGCTTAATCACGTGCTCCTATCTTATTACGGATATCAATACAGTCATACACAATGCTACACTAATCAAACAAAAATACCGTCTCTAGGAGAGTCTGATTTTAGACCAAGTAATTTATACTTCTTAAGCAAATCTTCATAAGATAAAACTGTGTGGAAGCAACGGTAATGCTGACTTTTAGGAACTTTCTTTAAATTTTGGTGGGCACTCAAATATCAATTCCTTCATCACAATTATTTAGAAGTCTTGGGACTGGGGGGACGTAACATTTTGATATAATATAACATTGTGTATAATAACAGGATTGTTTCAATGTTGTGGGTTAGCGTGCTTTTAAATTGGTTGCATTTCTCTAGTAATACTAACATAACAATTACATTCAATTCGTTCATAATCATAAATTGATACCCAATATTCCTGAAACTAGGTCAATTTTAAAACAATTATTTTATTTCTGTTCCTATCACACATCATAATATTGTTTTGTCATCACAAACTCACAGGTTGTCTTTCTAGTTCCATCTAATTACGGGAAGTGCGACTGCAAGATTAAACTGAATAAAACCATATTCGTAAAAACCAAGTATCAGAATCCCGATTCAAGTTTTACACGTAAGCAATTTGAATATGATCCAGCTCGTTAGTGCTGTGGTACACCGCTATATTTCCTGCATTTTCGACACGTGCGCCCTAACTGCTTTCCGATTGGGTAGGAAAAACTAAACTAGGCTGTAACGAGACTAGGGTCGACACACCAAAATCAATTATTAGAAATATGAAACAGACAGTTCTGCTTCCTACTATAATAGGACTTCCTAATTCAACACATGGGTTTTTGTCATAGTAAAAATCTGAGAAATGTCAATTAATGCAATTCATGACTTATTTGAAGATCTGTACCCTAATTGCATAATATACGATCAATCAGAATCGGAATCTTTTGAAACAGATTGCTAAACCATTGTTCCATTGTTTACTTCATAAGTTCGAAAAAAAATCCGCTCTACAACGTAAATAACGCAATGAATGTTGTTGAACTATCAAAATGAACAGATTAGTTGTAATACTTTACGAAAGTATGATACGTAATTAATCTGCGTGCGCAATTTATTTGCCAAACATGTAAACAAACACACAATTTTCCTCTTAGACAAACATCCTCTCAATGCTTGTTTAAATAAAGTTGATTTTAGACCGACTAGATTTGTTGAAAGGTCATAAAAAATATGAAGTTGTAGCGCAAACTGAACCTTATGTATAGGCATTACAGTTGTTTTTCCTAAAGCTCGTGTTTATTTACATGTTTGGCAAATGAACTGCGAACGCAGATTAGATAGCAGGCTAATACTTGATTTTATTGTATTGTTGCTGCTTCCTTGGTCTAGATGAGTGATCGGATTGATTCCCAGGTTTTTACCATCATGAATTCAGTAGCAGCCCGGAGTGTGCATTTGTGCCCGGTTGATGGCAATAGGCTTGCCCCCTGTTACATGGGACTTAAACAAAACTGGTGAAATGTGGGTGTACTATAGGTACACCTCTGCCTAACCCTTGGTATGTATGCCAGTCAGCTTACATATACAATAAAATTAACGCAAAACTAAAGTTCCACCACGAGGTCTCGCATCAAAGCAAAAAAGTGATAACAGAATGGTTACAGACTCTAACATATGAAGAAACAGAGTAAATTCTAACCAGACTTACATGAACACTCATTTTCTTTATCATTATGTTATACCTTGTAATTACATAGTGGTATTTCTCAACTTCGATCATAATGACACTATCAGCAAACACGTAAACACACACTGACAAACAAACACGCACACAGACAAACCCACACTCACACACCACTGTAGTCACACTTACTCACAATAACACACCACACAGAGCTGCTAATTACTTTATAAGTCATTGTTTCTCTTTGTTCTTAAAATAATTTCTTAATATTAATTTTATTTTTATTCAGTCTCAATATTGTTAACTACCAATTACGGGATGGAGCGAGACAACCTCAACACAAGTATTATTAATTACTTACTGGGGCTGTTTCATTCACATTTGTAAATGTGACCGTTTTAGACACAATAAACAAATATTTTTTTTCGGCTTATGCTGTCGTGATTTTATGAATGTTATGTCATCACGACCATACCTAATTGAAAATCAAGTTTATACTTGGTTTTATTGTATTGTACTCATGTAATTTGAATCGTTAATAATGTCATGTTGGTTGTTTATTTTTATGTATTTAGTTAATTATGTATTCAGAGCACGTATACTCGATAATGTGTTAGCTGTAATTGAGTGTGTATTACAGGACTATGTACACTGTACCTACTAGTTTTTATTTTGTAGAAAATATTATTGTAATGTATCTCTCGTTCATTACAGGTAGTAAAGTAAAAAATAAACAAATAAGAGTTTATTAAAAGTATAACCCTTTTCTCCGTATACAGTCAGTCTCGCTTACCTGCTGCTTGTTAGTTTATATTCATCTGGGCGATTTAGAAGAGCTGTGTATCAAAAACAAAACAAAAAAGCCGACCCGAATCAATTACTACACATATTAGGCTTTCATTCAGCTCGTGAGCATCTACCGCTAATCATGTTCCGGTCGACTGGGCACAATTCAAGCTTTGCCGAGCGGCTTTTTCCCGGAAATATTCGATTATGCAGTTCTGCTGTGTCGATTCATGTCGACCCGAACATAATCATCACCCTAACATTTTCATGCTCACTTTTTTATTAAATGGGTACAAGGGCCAACCTTTACTAATACTTTTGACAAACCTCATACAGACATTATTTCAAAATGCCTATTTAATGTATTGTAATAGTCCAGAGAGAAATGTTATTGCACAAAATTCACATTGAAATGAAACAAAATGACACCATTTTGGTTGAATTCATTTGCGGTAGTTTAATTCAATGAATCGAAATTGGTTTTGAGATGTGAAACTAATGAATAAAATGAAACGATGTTTCTGTATTAAATTATTTAGTTTGATGTGAATATTCTATGAGTTAAATTGGGTTTTGGGCTGTGCTAGGCGCAGTGTAGGCAGTTATATCTAAGTCAAATTTTGTGGCTAGACTAGTAAATAACAAATATATTTTCTATCAATAATTTTGTTTTCAACTGATCTAGGAATAAATGCATGATATTTGGTTCATTGGTTTTTTTAACAAGTGTTCTAAACATGTCATTCTAATTTTATGAATAGAGATTGATTTTTAACGCATTTGTTACTGAAATTAGCTTCTTTTAGAATGTATTCCTGAGTGCTCAAGATTTTGTCTTTATAGGTCTAGCATCAATTTTATTTTATTAATGAAATGACTTGTATATTTTTTTTATTGCCGTGAAAACGTATTTTCGCTCGGAGTAGATACTGGTAGCAAGTACAATATTTCTGACTGTCAAAAACATGTAAGATTTCAATCGCTGATAACTAAAAGACTTTTAATGCTAGACTAATGGTTGAGCACGCAAAGATAGGTCATATTCATAATAATTTTGAGGCAGGATATAATTTGCCTATGAGGTCACATCGCTAGGGCAGGTGCATGCACGCGACCCTCTATTTTTCTCTGTATGTCAAAATTCCAATTAGTATAGTGCAAAAACGTGTTCAGCTAGAACGGTGATTCTGGAGTCGTTCCCAAGTGTTGACAAAGGACTATCAGGACCTAAAGATATAACTAAAATATTTCTTAAAAATGGGGTAAAAATGTAAAATATGAAGTTAACAATAGCAAAATAAATTCATTTATAGACTCATATTGGATAAATTGGATAAATATATAGAAGTAAATCTGCTCAGAAATTTAAAAAATCTCATTCTTGGAGTTTGCATCATCTGAAGAAAGCTTGCATCATAGAGAATGTAATCGGCTTAAAAAATCTAGTGCCGAGCAAATACAACAGCAACGGCAGTATCAGAAATCGTTCGTCTTTTTTTTGCAAATTTAAGATGTCTGAGATCGGCCGTAAATCTGCTCAGAACTGAAAAATATCAGTCTATGAAAGCTTTCAGCATTAGGAATTCAATGAACATCAATTCACTTTTGTAATTCATTGTAAGTATTAAATAACTAAATAATTTCACACGTTTTCACGAAACTCTACGACGCGCATCTTTTTCGTACAACCTTCTTTTTCAAATGCATAAAGGAATCGAAAACTGACACAATCATTGAACTTACACAAGAAAAAAAAAAACTCAAAAAATCCTACAAATTAATAGTTCTAGAAATCAGAAGTGAATAGTTTTAGAAGACTAAACAACGCGGTCTTACTAATAGCCAGTTCAACATTCTCCAAATCTTCATCACCCATAGCCTCGTGTAAATGAATATTTAAACAGCTGTTTACGTAAGACCGATGTGTGTAACAAACACTTCTATTTCCATTGTCGGGGGAGCAGAACGACGGGACATTTTTCACTTGTACCAGTTCCTAGTTTGAGAGCAGCAGCGATGCTTCTTGCAGTGTGGGTCGAGGTATAAGCGAAAGCGGGTTGGTTAAAGGACTCGCCTTTTAGGTTAATGACCTGGCAAACAAAACTGAGATTTTTAAGTATTGATGACTTACACCCAGTCGCGCAAAGACAAACATTAACACCCCATTACATGATTGATCGTTAACGCCAATGATTTCAGTAATTTCATCAAAAAACCATTAAAATCAAGTCTAATGTTGCTTTCTGCAACAAGTTACAACAAGTTAACGGAAGATTAGTATTTAATGACAGCTTTAAAAGTTAAAGTTCGTTTCTGCAACTGGATGTGTATTTTTTAGTTCTTATAAGTCACAACTGAGTTATAATGTGATAAAGGATAATAATTACGCGAGGAATAGTGGACGTAATCCGTAGTAATAAATCGCTTCAACCAATGCTGGTTAAGTATGAAAAGCCTTTATTCTAGAGTAAAATAATGAATGTCGTTTTTATCTTTTCAATGTTTTCTTGGGTAATTTATCACTTTTAAAAACATGCTTTTGGGCAATTTATCACTTTTAAAAACAAGTGTTAAGTTTTTGTTAAGTACGGTAATAAAACTTAGGTTAATTATTAACTTTTGAGCGAATGAATGTTCATTCCATTGCCACATACATACCTTTGTTATTCACATTCACTGTCTGCCTCGCTGGCCTAGTGGTTGCAAGCGCTACTGCTGAGCATGAGGTCCTGGCTTCGAATCCCAAGTCGGGCAAAGTGTTATTGTGTTTTTCTATCTGAAATTTGTCAATAGCAGCCCGGAGTCTGGATTTGTGTCCGGTTGATGGCAATAGGCTCGCCCCCTATAACATGGGACTTAAACATAACTCGCGAAATGTGGAGGTAGTATAGCTACACCTCTGCTTAACCCTGCTGCTGAGTATCTTATTCACATTCAGCCCAAGACAGTGCAAAAATCTCAGACCGTGCCAGTTTCTTAAAACCCGCTTCCGCCCCTTCCTTGCCCCACAACTGAGGTAACAAATAACACGTCTGCGTGTCGGTGCGACGTTTCCAATTTAGTCGCTTTGTGTATGTGTCCCGTCAAGTCACATGTGCAACTGACGCTCCCGTATGTTTTTATTCTTGCATATATTTAGGACTGTCCTTTGGGTACGTACTTATTTTCTCCTTGAGCGTTATTATGCCTTGGAATTGTTCCTTTATTAGGTACTCTATTGTGACAATGTGCAAGATTAGACTTGCACAGTCATTTGGTTTGCAAATTTTATCTTTGTTTTATTTGTTAATTTTGCAGCGCAAACTGTTGGAGAATATATCTTGGCAAGTCAGAAAGCTCGGTATTGAAGCTGACTGTTTAGGTAGGTTGCGTTGGACTAAGTCGTTCATTGATGCTCTTTTGTTCTTCTTCTTCTTTTTGTGTGGTTAGTGACTAACCTGGTGTCAAAGTTTTAAAGCCGCCCATGGGCCTCTGAATTGGCTTCACATGCTGTCAAGAAATATCTCTTAGGCGTGCCGGTTTCCTCACGATGTTTTTTTGCTCTCTTGTTGAATTTCCAATATAAATGCGTTTATTTATTGACGGCATCATTGTCGTCGTCTGTTGACGCTTCACGCTAAGTAGTGCAGTGTAGTTAGATAAGCAACCAGCTAAGAAGAGAATATATTTACATCGCGTCAGAAAATTTTACGTTTGCGGTTTAAAATTTAATAACTCTCACATGAATAGTGCCAAAGATTTGATTAATGAACATAGGCACAAAACACGTTAAAAAAAATTGGCAGTCATGGGGACTGCCGACAGAAATTAAAACTTAAAACTGGTATTAGCGTCATCTAGCTTCTATAGTCTGAACTACGGCTCCAACATGTCGGTGACGCGAATCCATAAGTTTATCCCCTACCAAAAATGGCTAAAACGTAGCTAGTTCCTTACTATTGAAAACGTCTATCGAAAAACACGTAATATTCCCATTTCTCAGTGAAAACAAAGCAGAAAATCCTTCCAATAGTTTTAAAGAAAAACATGGTACTGCTTTTTGTTATAAAACAGAGATATAACACAGCACATCTCACGTATGCTTATTTATCATCACGTACTTGCTCTGAGCACTAAACGGGATGAATACTTGAAGCATCTGCACTGCTTAACGTATAACGTTAGTTTCTTGTAACTTATACAGTGCTGGTACTTTTATTTAATTTTCTGTAGAAGAAGGATGAATTTGTGGTGGGTTGGCGTCTGTGGATTTTGTACTGGTGGTTCAGTTTTATGGGAAAGTAAAATTCAATTGCTTAGCACAGACTAAAAGGCACACGACATAGAATGCAAAACAAAAGTATTCCGTTGTAAAAAAATTGCATTGCAGGAATGTGTACCTCATGGCTGCACCAGATAGGCCCAGTTCAGCAAAAATTTCAGTGGGTCTAGTGTGAGTTTTGTTTAACCGTGTCGATTTTACGCATCGACCGCGTTCGGCGCTCTGATTGGCCCTTCACTGGCCTTCACTGGTGATGGACCAATCGGAGCGCCGGTATAATATTATGTTGGTAGTTGTCTGAGACAACTACCAACATAATATTATATACCTATTGATTATTATTTTTTTCATCATTATTCCCAGTAAAGTTTATTACAGATAGTGCCATTCACGAAGACGCGCCCCATTTTCCATCCTAATCGCTCACAGTACAAGTGTGCAACAGACCTCTTTTAGTTTTGTCGTTTTTAATAACTACCCCTACTTAGTGAGTATCGACAATACTAAAATACTAGCCAAATTCTGCACTCTTGTACGGTAGGTAAGGGTTTAGGGAAAGAGTGGGGCGCGTCTTTGTGGATGGCAATATGCAACAGCGCTGATAAGGTAGCAAAAGATGTACGTAAGTATTGTTTTTAAATTGAACATTTTGAGAAGTAGAAGATACATGCCAATATTTGCATACAACGCGAACGGTTAAATATTGGCGCAATCACCACAACTAGCTTACAAACTGGAGACGAGGAAGATAAGGCCACACTTATTAGAACCAGTAGGAAGAGTAAATGAGACAGAAATGTATTTTCCCTATCTTTTAAGTATTAACTTTTCTTTAGCCCCAGTTGTTTGCGAACAACTGAGTCCCAAAAAAATGGCTGTCGCGGTACAATTTATTGGGAAACTTTTACCCGACTACATTATATAATAACTGTTTACAAGTGACTTTCAAAGATCAGGCTATCTCATAAGGCACACGCTGTCAGTTAATCAAAGCAGCAAATCTATGCAATACTCTATTTTATGCTTGGTATAATACCCTTGTCAACTTTGACATCACTGAAAGTCTTCGCTTGAAACCCGCGGTTAGATCCACCGCCATCTTTGCTTATATAAACAGGTAGTGTGCTAATTAGCCTGATAGTTTCTTTATTCATGATTATGCAGGTCTCATGTAAAGTAAAATGGCTGTGTCTGTCCTCCGCATTGCAGGTAACCAGTTTTACGCATCATTATGTCAGTTTTCATGTAGATTCCGTAATAAGAGGTGCTTTACTCAAGTTTTATGGGAAGCTAGGGATGAGACTTTTAGGTTAAGTTTAGACGGTCAAGGCAATGTTCGTTTTAGGAGGCAGGAAGCGACGCAAATATTTTAAAAAGTAACATAATAAACGTGTAAACTGCTTGTCGTAAAGTATGAAGGTTTAATACTTTACGACAAGCAGCGTGATTCTTTCGATCTATAAGCACATGACAAATAATGCGACGAACAAAATACAGAAATCGAAAAACAAAACGATAGTTTGTTATTTTCCGATATGTCGTTTCTTAAGAACAGTTAAAACATTTTCATTAATCATATTTAATTACTAGACGAAATTATTGATCGGAATTTTCTCTAGCAACCATTTTACGATGTCAACAGTTGCAAGCAGAAAATCGATTTTGTTTGATCGTCAAACTCAAACGTAGCGTCAGTTTCACAACATTACGCTCGGGTCACACAGCTGCCACTTTCAAATAGTCACGAGCAATAATCTTACTGACTGACAAATCCCTCACGTAAATATGACAAGCTTTCAAAAAGCACTAAAATCGTCGATACGTCACACATGCTCCACAATGTCCAGTCGCAGAGTTTACGGCGTACTGCAAGTTTATCGCGTAGTGATCGTAGTTCTCGTACTACGACAGTTGTAAAACACACTTTGTATTCGTATTCTTCGTTGCGCATTCAATTTGAAGCGGAATTGCGTTGAGCACGTGTGAAGGTTATAGTGAACGGAGTTTAATTTATGTCCTCTCTGATCGGGAGGGATGGAGTGGGTAGTTGGTTGTTGGTTTGTTTTTGTGAATGTGACAAGTGTGTTAAGTTATATTCTGGGAGCTATTTTGTTCCTAGTGTTTTTTGTATATTGCTAAAAGATAGCAGCAGGTTGTTTGAACATTTTCTGTATGGTGTCGTAGTTTGTATGCACTAAATATGTGAAATGCTAGGTTTCAAGCACCTATGTAGGTTCTATGCATCATGTAAACTAGTATGTGTAGCCCTACATGCAGGCGCGTTTTGAGGCTAATAAGGTGATCTATCAAAGGTATAGAAAGCCTTGAAATTCTATTTACTTTTTAATAGAAAAAAATTTAAGCACAAAGAGATACCAAAGGACGAAAAAAACGCGTGCTTTCCAATCTACTAAAGGTAAACTCGGAAAATAATTCCCAATGAATGGGTACCGTCAAAAAACAATTTCAAACGCAGCCATATACGATAACATTGTCATCCGCGCGAACGGCAACCCAATTTCCGGTACCGGTACCAAAACTCGGTATTTTCCTGTATCGTTATTTGGTACCGATGCAAATTAAGGCCGAGTGGACCGCAGCCCCGTTTATTGTGATTAGTTAATGTATCCAGTTCTGTGGTTTTCCAAAATACATCATTTTAGGTCTCTTACGCCGTAAAATTGACTATTGTTCAACTTGATTGAATTTGTTAGTGAAATTTCCTAACCCAATTTGGGTATCAGATTTCGGGAATAAATTGAGGTTCGCGACGAGGGGCGGTATTGTTCGTAACATGTATTCAGAAAATTGGAAACAACTTTTAAATAAAAAAATGGATACATAGTTTTTTAGATTTTTTTTATTTATCTGTTAGAGCTGCTGTGGTCGAAATACAAACTGATATTTAAAACTATGTAACGATATTTCGATGCGAGTGCTATGTTTTCGTAGCTTAGGCCAATTTATAACTGAAAACTGAAACCGATAAAATATCTTTTATGCCATGCAATAGCATGCAGGTGCAGTTCTGTATTCATTTATATGAGACAATACGCGGTACCCCGCGCCACGCTTCTTTTTTGCGCCCCTTCATAAGGGCTATGTGCAATTAAATAGTAACAGATAGCTGCGTACCTGTATTTAAGTCACTAAAATTACTAACATTCCCATCTCTTTATATCTTCGAGGTGGCTGTTTTTGTTAAATCAAACATGCATCTTTTTAATAAAGTGTTTGAAAATAGGAACCGGTCAATCTGGAGACAGTATAAAAATTTGATAATTGTAGGTGGTTCCAATACCGCCCTATTAAAGAAAAATATAATATGTGTGGGTCCGATCTTATTTAACAAAATACCCGATGTAATAAAAAATGAGACAGTTCCACGTTTCAAAAAGAAATCTATTAATTACTAAGTGTTATTACTCAATTGGCGAATTTTTGACCGATAAGAATTTAAATTGATAATATGATATCTCTCTACTCCTGACTTTTTTTTTAAATCATTCAAAAGAAGACTCTTTTCCTAAATCATTTATTTTTAATTTAAATGTATTGACCTCAAACTTGACGAATTTATAATCCCATTTTATTAAACTTGACATTTTGTGTTGTATTGCCTACTTTAATTTTTTTTTTTTCTGAACAAAACATATCTTGACATAGTAAACTTGTATTGATTTGATTGAATTTGTAAACTGTTTGCATGCCTTAGTTAACGTAGTTAGTATAAGGATCATTTTAACCTTAACATCTGTAACTTGTAACTACTTTCTGTGCAAATAAAGAACTATTCTATTTTATTCTATTCATGCTTTATATTGCAATTGACAACATTGTGACATAATTTTTGGTGGAAAAAACAAAAACCTACACTAGACCCTACCACCGATATACAATCTATAAACTAGTTATGAAATAACACAAACTGAATATTTTAACACCACATAAAATTAGCAATCACTACGCCTAATACTAATTACAGTTATCCCTGAATAATTCAAGAAGCAAATGAATTTCTCAAAGGTCTGTATATTATTTAGTTGACCTAAATATCCCTTGCACGCCTAGCTTAGGCGAAGTATTGACAGACGGATTAAGAGACGGGCTAGATTGGGCCTAAAGTGATTCGACTGATATTTTATTGAATAGGGTGAATGTTTGATGCCAATTTGGGCTGTAATTGAATTCTTGGACTTAATACCGAAGTATAATTTATTGCAATATTATGTTTCAATTAATAAAATGATTGGAAAGATAAATAATCCTAATCATGAGATAAAGAAATTGGAGTGGTTTTATGATTGCTAAGTTTTGGCTCTTATTAAGCTTTCTTAACAGATTAAGGAGTTAGTGGAGTTAATTTAACTGTTTACTAATAAATACTCCTAATCTAAACAGTAATTACTCCAACTCTTACTTAATAATAATTACTCCAAATGTAAGCAGTTTCAATTTGAAACAATTTTATTGAATGACAAAAAAATCTATGAGAACCCATGTATGGTTTTCATTGATGTTTTTGTCAGTGGAAAAGTTATTTACGAATCTAGTAAAAGGTAAAATTCTTCAGTATTAATTACGGGTAGAATCACAATTAACTCAGATACCTTAGAGACAGCCAATACTTGAAACAAACAAAAAAACCAACAGGTACCTACCGCTTAACAAAATTCAAAAGTTCTCGATGTTTTTAGTTTGTCACACAAAGTCGGATCGCAGCTCGTCGTAATTAAATTTGTCGCTGTGCACGTAGTCACACTGTCTGATTAAGTATTTTTAATCCGATTGTTAGAAAGTTGCGGGACGTGTATCAAGTACTATTAGGTTTGGGATTTAGAGGTGTGTTGTACGTATATGTTCTTTTGGAGAGTTTAATGAACTCTGTAACTATTGGTTATGATAAGTAAAACAATTGGTTTTTACTAGTATCTCAGTATTAATAAAACAGGATAAGCAAAATTATCGTAGCGCTGTTTTCGGCTACAGAAATCGTAGCATAAACTATATGAATTGAGCCTACGACGAAAAGTCGGGCCTACGACTAAACGCTACGCCGTAGCTAGTACGGCGTAGCGTTTAGTCGTAGGCCCGACTTTGATTTGGGATTTTAAGTTGGGTGTAAAGTGCTTGTTGATTGATTTTTGTTTAACCAGCTCCACTTTCACCGAAGCTAAAGCGCTATGGTTCCTAGCACTAAGGTATTAAGTAATATTTAAAAATCTTTAATAAATAAATATTTAATAATATTTTTTTCAAGTCGAGCTTCACAAGTAATAAATTAAAGCTGTTGCTAAATAACTAAATAAGTTACATATGTTTGTAACACAGTAAATATTTCTCCCTTCCACACCATACTCTGGTAACAAGTAAACACTTAATGCCCATAGCGATCCGAAACTCAAAGTAATGAATCTCGCCTTACCAGCAATGAACCAATATTCTTGACTAACGAACCGAAAACGTACAATTTCTGAACATTTCCAACCATTTTGCAGATGGTGACGATTTTCAACTGATTACATGGCAATTTCACCCTTATTGCTTAGAGGTTAGCGTACTTCTGTTATTAATTTTTGGCATAGAAGAATAGGTTTTTCTGTTTCGTCCGATTTCTTGGTGAGAAATGAATCGTATTTTTGTTCGGGTATGTAAGGTTGGGTCGTTGTCCTAGCGTGGAGGTCAAATGTCAAGAATGTGATTTATGTTCGTAATTATTTTTTGTATCTAATAATCCTGATAAATCTTCAATTACGACTAGGATATAAATAGAGCTGTTACTACTTTCCAGGTCATTAGAGTTTGGGCCTGAAGGAATACTTCTCTCTCAGATTGCACAATCTGATAGCATTGAAGCGAGCTGAGAAGCGTTCCAATATCTCGATAGTCCTGATCTAAAAGCATTATGAGGCAGGCTTGTCAATAGATAACTTCAAGGCAAATGGAATTCATAGTCGATAGCGTAGACAGTTCCTGAAAGTCTAGAGGGCTATAGACACTGCTGATTATTATTAGCGGTAATAACCAGTTTGCATTAGATGGGTCACCAGCTTGTTGACAAGACGTCATACTACCTACGATAAATAAGTAGAAACATTGCCAAGAAACATAGGCGTTGTCTTCCCTTTTTCTTGAAATCATTTAAAAAACCCATACAAAAACTACGCAACTCTACGATACTAAGTCAATTACAAAAACTTCCTACCATGCCCAATTACTCTTATCCACTTACACCAATACAAGTTGGCGAAACTATTCCCAGGAATGACACAGCGGAAGAGTGACAGCCCTTGGCCTACTCTCTCAGCGTCATAGCGACCCAAATCTGTCAGATAACTTACAACTTGCAGGAATAAGCTTAACTTATCTAGTTACCGACTATTTTTCTGTGGATATTGTACTTATTTGATAGTTTGTGTTATTGGTTATTATCTGAAATTTCTGTTTTTTTTTTGGTAGGGTTCCGTGTTTGGAGCAGTTTGAAGTACCATGCAGGAAGTAAAAACGTGCACTACGCAGTTTACCATACTTACTAATCTGACTACTTTTCTGCGGATTACTTATTTGGTAGTTCGTGTTATTGGTTTGGTCTGATCTGTGATTTCTGTTTTTGTTTTGTTTTGGGGGCAGTTGGTGACGTAGCAGCCAGAAAAAGAAAATCTGCACTACGCAGTTTACTATCTTTGCTAATGTAGACATTAGAAAAGATAGTAAAATGCGTAGTGCGTTTTGTTATTGCTGACGATGCGCTTAAACAAAACAAAATACTTGCTATGCTTATTTATTTGTCCACCTTTACCTTGACTGCCAAACTTTTCAACTGTACAGGTTAACTAGGCATCCAATATTTACTCATATTCCTATTTATTCATGATACCTTCTTCTACAATTTTTTGCATAGGTAATTCTGTAGTGATTATGTCAACACTCTAACTGCATTTTGCAACAGTTGTTATAAAGATACATTATTTATAACCGATCCTTTACATGTTAATAACAATAAAACGCACAAATGCATATTAAATATCACAATAAATCACAAAACTGTACAAAACCGCTAGGTACGACAGTTTAAATCCTCTTTGTCAACAAAACAATATTGTTATAACTAAGCATTTATTTAATGTTAACTCAAAGCCAATTCCGCTGACATTCGGACGTAGCCCAACACATTTATTTATGTTTTAACACGGGTAATTGCATTACGGACACGCCATTTAGCAGCAAAACGAATTATTGCTCTTGTATTGTGAAAATAGATTATTATAATAATGTTTTTATTGAGAGGAAAATTATGTTTCCATGTAAACTACTAGCTACTTTATGCAATTTTGATTGTTTTAAAATCTCAAAGACCCAATGGTATCGTCCCCGACTTACGCGTTGCAGATCGTAAGTTCGAACCCAGGAGGCACTTAGTGTATTTAATTTGATCACCACAGCTCGAAAAACGGTAAAGGAAAACATCGAGACGAAACCGGCATGTCCTAGAACCAAAAACTCGAAGACATTTGACATCCACCAACCCGCACTGGGACCGCGTGATGGATTACGGCCGCTGCCTCTCACGGAGAGGAGGCCTGTGTCCCAGCAGTGGGAACGTTATAGGCTGATTATGCTTATGCCTTTTAGCATTTACGTTAAGGAACTGCATACATACATAAACTCAAGCCTTCTTTCCAAGGGGGTAGGTGGAAAATTCAGAACGCCACCTGCTACGATACTTACATACTCCTAAGGAAAGGAACTAGTCTTCTAAATATCATCTTCAGTACTCAGCGTCACGACGCCGTCGCCGCGCCTCCACCGCGCCTCTAAGCTGTGTATATGCAACGTTGCCAGACCGCTGCCGGCCCACTGCCGCAAGCATACCGCTAGTACTGTTTAAACAGATTTTTTTATTCCACTGCTGATATGGAAAAATTAAGCGGAGACGGCGCAGCGATGGAGCGGCGGTGGCGCGGTGATGGCGCGGCGTCGGCGTCGTGTCCCTGAGGACTCAGCGGTTTAGGCTGTGCGTTGCCTGTCAGTCAGTATTTTTTATTTAACTCCATTTCGTACAATCGTTTTCTATTAAGAGGCTTACAACAGCTAAAGCGCGGTCACTGTCGGACTGCATAGAAATAAAAGAGAAACGCGATGACACGACGCAGGTAATTTATTGCAAAATATGAAGCAGTTAGCGATTTACAGAAAATCTATTGATTGGACTGGAAAATTAAAACACTATTATGCTAATATGTAGCTTGTAGAATAATCTGACAAAAAATCAGAATGATTGCATGTAAATTAATATGATTTTTAATCGTTAAAAGAAATTTTTAGAGGTATCTTCATGATTTTTTTCTATCGTATCAAATTAGTTGTATTATGTTTTCAACACACTATCATAATAGCATATATCCTGAAAAATATCATATATTTTTCTGATTTTGTTTACTGAAGTGGATCATATTCTTTTATGCATTATAAAACTTGCGTTTAGGCACGTTTAGGTCCTGTAGTCCCCTTAAATGGGACTTAAACCACAGAATAATACAGAAGGCGCACTCCGCATTTTAGGTATGAAGCTACAAGTACGCGGTGGGCTCGTCTTGTCGGGCCAATCCAGTGCGTAGTCAGAAGATATAAGAGTTACGCGATAGAAAGAGAGGCAACTTCTAGGTGAATATAACTGTAGGTAATTATCGCTGTGTGACCTGAATTGCACTTTATTGTGTCGTAGCAAGAATCGTTTTTTATTTAAATGATTTTGCAGAGTGAACAGTCTGTATTAATCTGTGCTTAAACTTAAGTGGCAACATTTCGGTGTACTAACACCTCTGCCCATACCTGCGTAAATACAGACGTGATATTTTGTATATACTGTTCCTTCTCGTTTAAAAGTTACAGTAGTATGTCCGCAGTAAAAATTACAGATATTTGCGAAAACGAATTCTAAAAAAATAAAAAAGTAAAATTGTGAAAATAAGGGTTTTCTACAGATGCACGTAGTTTACATAAGTTTTCTAGTAAACACGAAAAAACTGTTTTTCAAATTCAATATTGAATACATCGGGGACGAACGCGAAAACTCTTTCTTTGGAGAAACGCGAAATATATTGGAATAGTGCATTTGTCACATACGACGGGCCATAGAATGCGCGACAAAAAAATGTGACAAATTCTTTTCTCATATCAGCATGAAAATATGGCTCATTATCAATGTTGTCTTCAAATATAAAAACTGGACAAAATAACTAAGAACGTGTTCTTTCGAAGTTTAAATCGAATGTAAGCCTTCCTTGAACAACCCACATATATCCAGAACTAAAATGAAAAGGCACTGCAACTTAAATTTTCTTTTAAAAAGAATTTACTAAATTTTTTCACAATAGTTGACAAAAATATCGATGAACATAAAAATACTTACAGAAGAACATATAGAACCTCCTCCTTTTTTAAAGTCAGTTAAAAAGTATTATTATCGGTGCTAATTAGTCAAAAATTACAATAGATAAACTCCTTAAGATCTGAGTTCTCCACGGTTACAGACAAATGATTGCACTGATTAGACAGGTCTACTCAAATCTGTGTAGTTCTTTCCTCAAAAGACCATTTCAGATACTAATCTACATGGTCCTGATATGGCCTGACTAAGATTATGTCCAGAGTTTAAAAGAGACTGTGACCTCTGAGTTTGTTTCGGCCTTTCTTCTCAGAGTAGTCACATAAGAAACGCCGACCTCAGCTGGCTTATTTTTTATGTTTTTTAATATGACAGTGATTCCGATATCATATTTACAGAATAAACAACTTCATTTCATTTCATTTCCGTTAATTTATATATATATATTTTTTTATCATTAAGAACAAATCGTAATAGGATCCATTTTCGCTTTCGTTTATATTTTTCTAGAGATTCTAACATCCATATTTACACTAACAACCACTTATTTTCTTAGCACCGAAATTTCTTAGGCATGTAATCGTGGTCTGTAATAGAATCCAGCCAAAATATCCCATTAGTGCCTATTCCGAATACCATTAGATACTCATAGCAAGTACAAAGTATATGTATTATACAGTGTGTATCTGAAGTGTGTGATACATACCATCAAACTGAGCAAATTTCTCCGTGAGACCAACATAATAATCGCGAAATAATAATCAATCGTCCCATATAATTTGGGTCGAGAATTGAAGTTTTGTATGGGACAGTTGGTATTTTTTGAGTCCCATAAAGGAAATTGTTCAGTTTGATATCACATCCTCAAATATGACCACACATTTACGATAATTACACGCTGTATGTATTATATAACATTGGTGTAATGCAAACATAAATCAGATTAAATCATAACTCTGTAGGCACGTAGCCATGTTATTTAGAGAGGGATATGTACTCAGTTGATTTATATTTATGCTTAATAACACGTAAACTTAAATTTCCACTATGTATACTGTGTTTGTTATTAATGTTGAAACGTTATTACATTCATATTTCAAATAATATGATTAAACAAATTGGAATTTGGGTTAAACTGATGGTTATTAGGTAAACACATCACTATGTTCTTGCCTATTCCATTTCAGAAGCAGTGATAGCTTAGTGGTGTGACCGTCGGACTGCCAATTTATAGGTCTCGAGTTCGAACCCCTGAATTTTTGGATTTATGCGCGTATTGTATAATTATCACTTGTTTTAAAAACGGTGAAAGAAAACACCGTGACAAATATTCCTCGACGGCATGTGAAGCCGACTTAGAGGCCCATGGGCGGCATAAAAACTCCTACGCCAGGTTAGTCACTAACCACAGAAAAAAAAAACATTTCTGATTACATACTTCTTCTCAGCTAAAGAAGGAAAGTAAGTTCTGAGTTGAGCTTCACAATTCTTGACAAATGCTTGTATTGACGTGTGGTTCTTTCCTCAAAAGACCGTTTCAGACACTCATCCACATGGTCCTCATATGGCCTGACCAAGATTATGTCTGGACTTTTAAAGAGACTGCGACCTCTGAGTTTGTTTCGGCCTTTCTTCTCAGAGTAGTCAGATAAGAAACGCTGACTTCGTCTAGCTTAATTTTAATATTTTTTGACATGACGTGTAAAAGTGATTCCAATATGCAATTTACAGAATAAACAATTTCATTTCATTTCGAACAGTATGTCGCCGTTTTTAAATGAATACTTGTTTTGTCACGGTGAAAAATACATGAACGTTCGATAAGTACTTGACAGGTTTGAAACCTACAAACTGCTATCACACTTATTTCTATCGCCAAACATTGCTCATCCACTACAGCTGTGTTTCATACAAATAAAATCAATCTGCCTAGCCTTTTCACCTGCTAGTATCCTTAAATACTCCTTTTGCTTCGTTTATGTTCAGTACCGAGCTATGGTCGGGTGAAAATAGAGAATGCTCATTTAATAAAACTAAAAAATAAAAAAAAACACAAAATTTTAATCATTTATATACATATACCTATATACAGGGTGATTGGAAGATGGGTGCAAAGCTTTAAGGCGAAGATAGTACAGACAATTTAGAACCATTTAAGACATGGTTGTCTTAGACGAAGTCTTACCAAATATTTTTAACCAAATTTTTAAGTTTTTTTTCGGAAATTCTCAAAATTTTATGTAAACTGCATAATTATGGCCAAACTGAATGATAAATGAATTCATTTTAAATGACATGGCCGGATTCTGCCCTCAGAATCAATTCAGAATAATTAATGTACAGTCATTATTAATATATGAAAATTACTTCTTAAATATAATAAAATAAATCGCAACAATTACATTTCTCTAGAACAGGCGACAAAAAATGCCATAAAAATATGTGTGTTCATTGATTTTGTGAGTGTGGTTTTTAATTTGGACATAATTATAGCAACGTCAAGTGCAGTTGCGTTTGGATACATGCATAAGACAAACACTGTGTCTATAGCTCGTCTGAATATCAGACTAAAATAAAAAACACCCACGAGTGCTAGCATCGTATTGCTAAGGTCGAAATACCTATAAAAGACAACGGTTCCAAGAGTATCATAGACACCATTTTTCCAGCTGTCGAAGCCATGATGCGAATCACGTTACACATTATGCATCGACAATATATTCGAGAGTGTGTATCCGAACGTCCTAGTAACTTTGACGTGTAAACTGCGCGCACTAAAGCTGCTCTTTAGAGATGGGTTGTAACAGGTTAAACACGATATCTGTTATCACTGTTACTGTTACACAAAAATAACTGATCCAAATATCTGTTATTAAATAACAGCCTTTTACTTTGGAAAGACGATAAATACGTAGGTATTATCTTTAAATCACACTTGAATAGCTTCTTTATTTCTTTTCGTTTTAAGTTTTTTTTTATAATGGTCACTGGTCAGTAACTGGTAACACGACTTAATTTAGGAGTCACTTTTTCGTAAATGTTTGTTCTTATATTCTGTCAATGATCAATCTGTCAATTTTCCATACAATGCTTGACAGGAACTAGAGATTTCAACATGTTTTGTTGTGATGTTTCGCCAGTGCAAACGCCATCCCAGTTGGTGGTCTAACTATTAGACCACCAACTAGGATAATAAATACGAAATGCTTCTCTTTTTAGCGTAGTTTAACCGCTTTAGTAAGAGTGAGAAGTAAACATATTTCGAAGTAAATAATAGGTGTTTCTCTTTTTAACAAGGTCATTCCTTAACGAAGAAGTGAGAGAAATTGATAAGCTTGCAATACTCCTTCCTTTGTGTGAGTGTGTATGTACATAAGTAACAGTCTGTGTGGGGGTTGTTATAATGAATTAACAGTAACAGGTGCGGTAACAGTGTTTGAGGGTCTGTTATTTTAACCCTTAAGGTTGATTTGTATAGCATACTATACACTAAAATAAAAATAAAAATCTCAGAAAACAAAATAATTTAAATTAAATTTTCTTACCAAAAAGTAATTTCAGAACGCAGCTCTTTCAAATAATAAATAAACGAAAGTATTATCTATGGTAAATTTGACAGTTGTGACGTAAATGTGAAACCATGCGCAGGAATCTTGTTCACGTCAAGGTAAAATTTATTATAATTTCATTATTCACTATAAAATCTAATATTGTGTGTTGTGGATTCAAATCACAAATGTATTGTGCTCAAGCTAATGCTAAATTATCTACGTAATACACTTATTTTTATCGCTTTTTACGAACATAATCTTGGGTGTATAGCATACCATACGTTGCGACTTTTTGCTCAAAAAACATCCTATTTGTGATGTATATTATTCTATACACTGCCAACTAATGGGTGATGGTGATGTCCATTGACTTTGATAGTAGAATTACGTTTTTTAGTTTTCGGCATTTTTGTATTAGGTATTTTTTTCTTGCATGGTGTGGGCCTTGCTTTCATGCTTGCTTTTAACAACTTTGTTCTAGCCTGGACTGCGCGATCGGTGTAGACGCATACTAGCACTCGTTCCTAAATTCAACGCTACTTCCGACGTTAGTGATGCCACAAGCAATGAAGACGAAGTGAACAGTCGCGACTCATCCCCTGCTCCGTCTATAAATTCATCGTTAGAAAGACTAGATTTCAATAGCCCAGATCCATCCAGTAATGATTCCTATATTGAAAACTCAGATGAAAATTCACTATCGATTTTCCATCCACACTTGGAATCCATAGATTTTCAAAGCCACGAAGCTGTAGCCGATGCCTGCGAAGATCCACCGCCACTCACACCCGTTCTTTCAATAGTATTTCCTTCCGATACGCAATGCAATTATAATGCTATACCTTCTATCGCATCGCTACCCTCCTTGCCATCAGTTCAACCGTCGCCGTCGACGCCCCCACCTACATCAACACGCGTCCAAAGAAAACGCAGAGTTCCTATAGTTGCTGTCAACAGGGTAAAAAGACGAAACATACAGAAATTCAAACTTTCGTTTCAATGGACCAAGAGAAGGTTTCAACATGCAGCTGAAATATCTGATCAAGACTTCAAGGAAACTGTCCCATCTAATTGGTCGGCGGTAGACTATTTCTATCGATTTTTCCCTGAAGACCTTATTGTTGATATAGCAAACAACACTAATTTATATAGCGTTCAAGAGACTGGAAAGTCAATAAAAGTAAATAAAGAGGATATACTTGACTTTTTGGCCATCAATATATTGATGGGAGTTGTTGTTATGCCATCTTACAAGGACTATTGGAAGACCAGTTATCGTTACGGCAAGATTGCAGACGTCATGCCTATCAAAAGGTTTCAACAAATAAGGCGGTATTTACATTTTGCAGACAACACGCAAGCTGACGAGTCCGATCGTTACTACAAACTACGTCCTCTCCTTGAGCGAGTTAGAGCCCAATGTCTAACTATTGAAGAGGAGAATGCTTTCAGCGTGGATGAAATGATCATTCCGTACAAGGGCAAAAAAGCGGGTTCTCGACGGCAGTATAACCCAAACAAACCATGCAAATGGGGTTTTAAAAATTTGGTAAGGGCAGGAGTCTCTGGAATCGTATACGATTTTATGTTGTATGCAGGCGACGATACCTTTAGGGCCATTCAGTTTGAACCTGATGAGGAAAATCTCGGCATTGGAGCTAAAACGGTGTTAGCTTTATGTAAGACTATAAAAAACCGACCTTGTGTTGTTTACTTTGACAATTGGTTTACGTCTCTCGAACTCGTGTATTTGTTGAGGCATAATTATGGCATATTTAGTTTAGGCACTGCGAGAAAAAATAGACTTCATGATGCCAATTCCTTTTTGTTGTCAGACAAAGCTCTGCAGAAAAAAGGCCGGGGTGCTTATTGTCAAGCAACTTGCAATAAAAATAAAATTGCTATCGTGAAGTGGTTTGATAATAAACCCGTTACCTTGGTTAGCTCGTATGTCGATGCTTACCCCGTCGACAAAGTAAAGAGATTCCATAAGGAATCAAAAGGACGCATAGACGTACCTTGCCCACAAATAGTGAGACACTATAATAGGCATATGGGTGGAGTCGATCTGGCTGACATGCTTATTGCCTTGTATCGGACTAGTATGAAGACACATCGTTGGTACCTAAACATATTTTCTCAATTATTGGACATATGTATCAACAACGGTTGGCTTCTTCGCCGCCGCCATTACCGATCAAGCAACATCAAGAAAAAATATGACCATCTCAAGCAGTTTCGATATGAGGTGTATGCTGGTCTTATAAGAAGCAACCGACAAATGGCGAAAACTTCAGTCCAGGATTCGGTGGCTGAAGAGAAAAAAATTAAGAAACCAGCAGCTGAAAGGCCTATAGATGCCATCAGATATGACGCTTTAGATCACTGGCCGGAACACACCGAGTATCAGAGGTGCAAATATTGCAAAAAGGGCCAAGCAAGTACTCGTTGTACGAAGTGTAATGTCAACCTTTGTTACGTGGCTAAAAGAAATTGTTTTGTAGCTTATCATAAGCATTGATTTCAATATTGTCATTATTTTATTATACTTTGAAAGCATAATTTGTCGTTGTATTATTTTGATCAAGCTATGTCAAAAGTGCATTTTGTATATTATTCTATACACCCCTTACACATGCGATTTACTAACGTCGGAAGCAATGTATAGTATAGTATACACTAATTATCTCCAATTATCAGCTAATTAGATTTTTTACCCCATTTTTCCTACCCTTATTTTAGGTCTAATAATCATAATCAGGTATTATTTTGATGTTTTATTTCGATGATATGTCGTGCGACTTTAAGGGTAACAACAAAAATTGTTGGGAACAATTGTTATTTGTTATTTTTAAATATCTGTTTTTCTATCTGTTACGATTAAAAGCCTCACTCCTACCTGTCTGTCACCTGTCACTCTGTGCCCTGTGCTCTGTACATTCTTGCGTTGATCTTATCACGTATTACTGTGTTGTGTTTATGCTCCTCTGTGGGATATTTTAACTTGACCCCACGCTATCGTTTATCGGACTTTCGGTTACGCTTCTTATGTTAATATTCTACTGTGGATAATGGACTTGCTTGTGTATATCAAGGTGCCTGAATTGTAGTGTGGGCACTAATCGAATGCGAAGGCATACCAACTCTAACGCCGCACGCTCCGCTGTTGCACGCCGCGTCTACCGTCGAAGCAGTAGTGTGGGCACTAATCGAATGCGAAGGCATACTGTACCAACTCTAACGTCGCACGCCCCGCTGTTGCACGCCGCGTCTACCGTCGAAGCAGCACTGCGTCGTGATGCGTCGAGCTACGCCGCAAGGCATCTCCAGGCGCAGCGCGGCGTAGTGCGACGCCGCGAGACATAGATAATTCGAATTATCTTAATTAAATGTGTATATTTTTGTGTAGTAAATAAAGTTTTATTTTGTATCACTATTTTCCAAACTGCGCACAGCGTCCCTTCGCGGCACGTGCGCGTGGACTGACCCGGGTGCAGTCTTACTTGGCATATAGGCTATATATAACTATTTGCCTGCGTGCATAGTGTGGCCATTCTATTGAAAATACTCACTCAGACAAACAGTCAGCCGCAAACTATAAGTCGAGTGAGTCTGCACCCTAATAATTAGTAGTTATTATTAATACAAACCATAATGTTTTGTCTGAGTAACTGCAAAGATGTTTTTCGCCGCAGGTCCTGAACCGGTTAAAATGTCTTTAAAACAAGTAGACGAGATATAATCTTATCTACTTAATTAGGTACCTACTTAAATAAAAATTCAAGTGCTGTTTTAGTGTCTATTCAATTGTATGTTTTTTGCCAAGTCGCTATGAGGAATTCATAATATCCAGAAATATCTGTAGACGACGAGCTCTTCGCTAACGTGGCCTGCCTATGACGACGATTGAAAGGTCTAGCCAGAGATTATTTATTACCAATATATATTCATCAATATGATTACTAATAAGTTTTTGATTTTTGGTAGGTATTTAGATTTTTAGCTGACTTGACGCGTAATTCTATGAAAATATATGGAACACATTGATATCGATGTGAATGAATGTCGTGTCGGCTAGTGAAGAAACGCACTTTATATCCATTGATAATATTTTATTTCTCGTATTGTTTCGCCTATAAAACTCATTGCTATTTTTCGCCTATAAAGATCATTGCTATTCAAAATATCTAGGCACTTAAAAAAAAACCTATTTACAGTTTCTCTCGCTTCTTCTCTGATCATTAAACTTAAAATATTGTAAAGATATACATGTAAGCTTTAAAATGACGTACTGTATGTCAATGTACATGAATATTTTTTGTCAGGGCATAGCTCTCTAGAAAATCCGGCCGTGTCCTTTATTTAATTAAAGTAATGTGTAAGCAATCAAGCAAAACATGTTTTAGGCTTCTGTGTCATTAGACATTTTTTTTACAGACTACAGAACGCCACCTACTACGACCCTTACATACTCGTTTTGCTTCGTATACGTTCATACATCAGCCATGCTATTCTGTAAACATCTCACCGTGAAAACTTGGGTGAAGTGAGCTGTCAATAGTGTCAATCCCTGTGGAATGACACGATTGACAGCTCACTGCTCACGGTGAGATAGTTACAGAATAGCACTGCTGCAAAATTCAAATTCAAATTCAAAAGTCATTTATTCAAACTAGGCTGATAATCAGCACTTTTCGAACGTCAAAATTACATAAGACAGTCCCCCAAAACGCCCACCCTTCACCACTTCCTAGTGCGTTAGCTGGGAAGAAGAAGTGGCGCAACAAACTCCCCAGCAGCACAGCTGTCTGTTCAGTTAGAAAGAAAAAAAAATGACTCTATATAATAGTATTCAACATACTTAATTAACCTAATTTAAATTATTATCCATATGTTAGCTAGCACACGCCAATATACCAAACAAAATCATCGAGAACTATACTCGGGCAGAAATAAAAACTAAACGTAAACAAAACTTAACGTCTTAATAAAAGAAACGAATTAATAATATTCCTTGACATTTGCACGGCACATCATGTGGCAAATATGTCTGTACCTAATAATGTCCTTACCATCTTGCATGCATGTATTTTTCTTGTATGTTGACACATGTTTAAGCAAATAAATATTATCTTATCTTAATAGTATGGGATAGATTATACTAATTCCATACTGCTGTGATAGTAGGTACTACCAATGCCATTTGCCATCTTTTTCTAAACTTTGGGCGACCGAGCTCTGCTAGGGTGAAAATACTAAGAAAACGAATTTTCCCAGAAATCAGACCTAGCTATATCGATTTTTCACCCCCATAAACCCCTATATTGCAACTTTCATCGAAATCGTTAAAGCCGTTTTCGAGAACGTGATTACAAATATATATATATATATATACCAATATTACTCCTTTAATGGTATAGGATACATAGGTCATACACGTCATACACGTTGGTTGCGAGTTTGTAGACCTGACTTATATAGGGCGTCCCCTCGCGGGGTGCCCACTGCAGTTTCAGTAAAAAAAAAACCGTGTGTCTTTGATTTTTTTGTGTCAATGGCACTATTTATTATGCCGTAACTCTAGTTTTTTCAAGTACAAGTAAACACTCGCTGTTTCTATGTCCCCAACGCTACATTTCGATTCGTTCAACCAAGCGTTCGGAACAAGTTTTTAATACATATAAAACATATTTCAGTAGGGAATGTAATATTAACATTTTTTGACATCCACCGAATATCGATGCGAATTGCAAAATAATGGGGTGATGTTTAAATATTGCCGTTTCGTTCTGTTTGAATGTTTTGTTATTTTTTATTTCTAGTTTCACCTAGTCTGTTGTTGTGTTCTTGTGGTATTTATAGTTACTTATTCTTAATTGGGTTTTTTTCTTAGATTATTTCAATTGAATGGTTTTAGAGGACAGCGTATTTCTGGCACGTGTAACGTGTTAGTGGTCGACACGATCAATTGCAATAGTTAATTGTTACGTGATTGATACACATTGATGCGCAAATTGATCTTCTATCAAATGCAATTACAGCGATTGACAATATTGCTACAATTGCAATTGATCGTTTCGGGAACCCTATATAGTTTGGTGATTCTAGCATTGGTGGGTACATAACCATAAAATACACTTGGTGTCTTAATGTTGTTCTATAAGTTAAAGTTGCTATTCAAATGTGGGTAGAAATAAAAGCAGGTGATTCTGATACGTACTTATGGTGGTAAATAATCAGGTGCCATAATCATCTCATTTTAACAATCTTATATTATAAGATTGTTAAAATTCTTAAATCTTATATTGATCAAATTGATAGAAGATCAATATAAGATTGTTAAAATCAGATGATTATGGCACCTGATTATTTACCACCATATAAGTACGTGCCATAACCAGAATCTCTCTTGGTATTACCAGTGACAGACCATAACAGTGCCCATGTTCAGTGATAAAAGATATATATTGCTATAATAACATCTATGAATTAAAAACCATTCACGACATAAACTATCGTAACAACTAAAAAGATCACCCCTATAAAAGCCGGACACAACCAATTTTTCACTGTGCAAATATCCACGTACCCAGCAATTAACCTTTAAAGGCTCTAAACTAGCCTATCTGCCGGTAGCCGTTGAGTTATGGCCTAACGACGGCCATAATTTAGTGGCCCATAAAGACCGACCTTTGGGTATGATTCATTAACGCAGTTCAGTAGTTATGACACCCCATTAAAAGGGGGAAGTGGGAATGTAAAACAAATACAATGGTTTTCCCGATTATATTTTGTTATAATGGGGGAGTTTGAATTGTCTGTGAACAGGGCTTTGTGTGTCTCCGTTTTGGTAAACAAATAAGTGTTAACAGCTGGATTGGTTGTATTTCTTGTCTATGATTATGATAATTACGATTAATAAAGCATGCATTTATTTATTAACACATTTTACCTAGTAACTAGGAATAATTAGTAAACAGTCGAGGGCCATACGCTAGCTTGGTGGTTGTATCAATATTCTCTAAACGTTTGCTAAATCTGATACCATCCGCTTTACTTTTTCTTCAATTCTGTCTTTCATCGGGACACGCACGGGAAATACAAATAATAAAACATCTACCTAGCCTTTTCCCCACTATGTTGGGGTCAGCTTCCAGTCTAATCAGATGCTGCTGAATACCAGTATTTTACATGCAGCGACTGCCTATCTGACCTCCACAACCCAGTTACTGGGTAACACGATACCCCTTAAGACTAGTTGTCAGACATTCGGGCTTCTGACGACCCGTAACGACTGTCAAAGATCTAAGAATGACAGCTGGGACCAACGACTTCACGTGCTGTCTGAGGCAAGAAGGAGTGTCAGTATATTAAGATGGTCACCCATCCACGGACTGACCGCGTCAAGCCTAGCTTAAACTGATCGATCGACCCGTGCGGCCATTATTACTTAAAATACAAATAGTAATACGGACAAAAAAAGGAGGATTTAGATATAATTTTATTTTTCGAAAAACGAATACAAAATAAGTAAATAATAAAAACGACCTGTGCGGCCAAAAAGGCTCATAAATCAGCATAATATTTAAAAAATAATTCCACGCGGTATTCTGGTAGGGCCCGCTGTGATGCCACGGACACACCTACGGACATATATTAATCCCGCTAGGGATAATCCTGATACAAAATAATTAAAACAACAATTTATATTAAAAAATTAAATAAACAAAGGAGTCGATGAACGTTCATCCCTATGTAATTTTGTCGCTGTCGTGTGAACCAGGAATGAAACAAAAATAAACCATGAACCATGCACATGAGTGAAGCGTCAGATATCATCTTACGTGGTGATTTTGTTTTGTTTTTTTTTTCACAGCCTGTAGGATATCCCGCTCAATATTATTACAATTCTACAAGTACGTACCTATTATCGCCATCGTTCATTGGCCCAAACATTCTTTTACCTACAAGAACATCTGCATTGAACCGTTTCTAGATATTAGAGTAAATTAAACTTGAATGTTACTGCAGTACTTCGGCAAAACTTTAGCATGTAATGGCCCAGAAATTTTAATTTAATTTGCTATGATATAAAACCGTTTATGTACGTGCGGTTACTGTGTAAAGTTTAGCACTATCGTTCTAATAGTTTTTGGTTTATAAATCAGTTTGTTTTAGGTGGGTAGTTGGAAATTAATTTGGGTAATAATCGTTTTTATTTGTTGGTTTTTGTGAAAGTCGGTGTTTAAATGGTTCAAGGTACAAATAAGTTAACTATTGATGGAAGTGTACGATGGGAAAAGTAGATTTTCAACATTAATTAGGTAGATAGCTAGTGTTCTTTTCATGTTTAAACCAAGTACCGAAGTAATACTTTCAAACTAACAATGACTTGCTATAATAACCCAATAGTAGATTATACAACAAGTGAAAAAAAAGGGAATTTAATTCGAGGGACTAAGTTGGATCCTGAGAGCAGTGAAGGATTCTAGATTTGAATCCTGAGTGGAGAGAAGGATACAAGGACCGAATCTTTTTTTTTTTTTTACGAGTTGGTACTCTACTTTTTACCATTAATTGCGATAAAATAAATAGTAGTGTAGTACATATTTATATTTATTTGTCGTAGTTGTAGTATGACTGCCTCGTTGGTCTAGTGGTCGCAAGCGCTACTGCTGAGCATGAGGTCCTGGGTTCGATTCCCAGGTCGGGCAAAGTATTATTGGGTTTTTCCAACAGGAATTTTTCAATAGCAGCCCGGAGTCTGGGATTGTGTCCGGTTGATGGCAATAGGCTAA
Source organism: Agrochola circellaris (assembly GCA_914767755.1). Lineage (NCBI taxonomy): Eukaryota > Metazoa > Arthropoda > Insecta > Lepidoptera > Noctuidae > Agrochola > Agrochola circellaris. Next base: position 2,867,646 of record OU611857.1, read on the forward strand.
AACATTACTGGCGAAATGTGGTGACTAAAGGTAAACTAAAGGTACACCTCTGCCCAACCCTTCGGGGAAACACGGCGTGATGTTATGTTATTTATATGTATCACATTTTTGGCGGTAAAAAATTTTATACCATAATTGCTGCTTCAGAATGAAATGATTCCGAAGTCAGTGGTATTCAGTGTCTCATTTTCGTCAAAATTAAAATTAAAGCAACCACGGTAACAGATTGAAAAGAACCTAACTAAAGTTGGCGGGTTTTTTTTTTTTAATTTAATTGTATAGCTTCTAAGGAATAGCTCCATCTAGCCAGCCAGTAGCTATTTTCAGTACGTTTCATTAATTTGTTGTACATAGTTTGTATAGTTCGTGCTTGTTCCAAATTCAAAATGTTTTTATTCTCTTGTGAATAAAAGAGAGTTTAATCCACCGTTATCGATGAATAAAATGCCCTTTTTCGAGTGGCAATGGTAAAAAAATATTTTCGCACTATTATTTTCTTACCACAGTGGACCGAACTTGTCTAATAACAAAGACGGAAAAAGGTGAACTGATCTCTATTGGACCGCACCGTTTTAAACCAATATAGATGTACATACTACTTTTCTTTCATTTCCGCATCCACATGGGAATTTGAAAAAGGAATAGAATCGAGAAATGGGAACAGTTCGAAATATTCACGCACATATTTGCAAAAGGGCGAGCAAATCTTTTTTTACCTCTGAATTTCTCGTACTTGTTTACTTCATCTCTTATATCAATTTATATCTAGTTCTATAATAGCAGTCACTCTGTGTTATATTATCTTGGACGGGACATCTAATCGCATACAAAGTCACTACCAGCGAGGCATAACTGGCCAAAAGCTGTAACCCTTTATAAATAATAAGTTTTGTACAGAATATCATAACTACGCAAAATAAATTAGCAGCGGCCAATAGCGGAGCACCTACAATTCGAGGTTCAAAATTTCGAAATTGGAATTCTAGCGCCAACCGCATTTCATTTGACGCGGCGAACGCTGCACGTACGTAGGGTTGCCACTTGTTAAAATTAACGGTCACCCATTTACAGTGGTAGATTCCGGATACGAAATCTGTAGTCGATGCGGATACTCGATCACCGGTTAATCAATACGGGAATCCATTTGATGGTAGCAGGATATGTAACGATATTATTATAGGAAACCAGTTTGTGTAGACGTAGATGTGATTTCGGCAATGATATCTGGAAAATAATTATGATCCACAGACAATATTGTAACGATAACAGTTGATTCGAACCAAAATGAGACCTAATAAAGCATGTTTACGTTAAGATATGAAGTTGAAATATAAATATTTTCTTTCCATTTAATAGTTTTCGTTTTAGAGGTAATAATTGTGATTATTTTGTTGTTTTAGTGCTGTTGGTGGTTAGTCAAAATACCACAAATAATATTAATTCATAAAGCGTGTCACCAAATTTTCGTTTTCCTTAGTTTTGGTTTCTTCTTTCTTTTCCAAAGATTCACTAAAACATAATCACCAATTTATTATCCGACACTTAAAAATAACATAACAGAATTTTACCAACTACTAAAACATTTCCATCTATTCTTCTCATACCTACTCCAAGCGCAATTTAAAAAAAAAAAAACGTTATATTTTGAATCTGGTAACCCTGATACATTCGAAAATTGAAATCCGAATTTTCGGCCATGACGCCGACAAGCCTCATTGTGTTAGCTTTTGCTGCGTGTCAAGTTGGCAAATAAATTTTGTATTGTGTATTCACCATTAATTAGAAGGGGGGATGGGCACGGATGGTAGAGGATGGGCAAGGCTGTTGGCGATGTTTTGATGCCTCTTTGTTAGTTTGTTTGACGTTGGAAAATTGAGTGTTTGAAGGTGGTTTGTAATTAAAGTGTTGGGTTTGGAGTTTAAGCCATGGTATAATAATATACTTCGCCAGGTATAGCATTCCGAAACACAGTGGTCACGTGGGTAACACAAGTCTACGTCATACAAAATACAAATACAAAATACAAAAATGTTTATTTCATAACCATAGTTGTTTACATTTTGTGGGTGATTGGCGCCTCCTTTTAAGCATATTAATGCCTGTGTTAGAAGACACCGCTCTTTCTTAGGTAGGCCAAAGGTAATAAACAAAACTACTTAGGATATTTTACAAAATATGTTTAAGGTAAGCGTGTTCGCAAATGAAGTAGAATGGGTGTAGTGGTGTAAGTGTGAGAATGGTGTGATGTGATGTGAGTGTGATGTGATGTGTGATGTGGTGTGAGTGATGTGGTGTGATGTGATGTGATGTGTGATGTAATGTGATGTGAGTGATGTGGTGTGATGTGAAAGTGACTGACATTCGTGAGCAGTGTCATCACATCTATGTTACCAGAAGTTTGTAATAATAACTCCCCAACCATTTTTATTACATGTGAGAATCCGACAAAACAATGAGGTTTTAATCAACAATTACGTTGTTTTATGTTTAAATTGATTTGAAACAATTCAAATGCACTACACAATCAATAAAAACGGTTGGGGATTTATATTAAAACAAAAAAAAAAAAAAATGTTATGTTATTATAAAAAATATGTATAAGCATTTAAATTGTCGTTTCATGTGCGAAACGACAATTTAAATGCTTTGTACATATTTTTTAACAGAATGGCTGAAAATCTTTCCTTAATCGTTTTTTGTTGCAATAAAGTGGCAACTGGATAGTGAACTCAAACTCAAACTCAAAGCATTTATTTCAAATAAACCAATTACAGGCACTTTTGAATTGTCAAGGGGTCGGTCAGTCAGAAAGATGAAGCTAGTTGCCCATTCCAAAGCGTAGTAGGTACCTATGGAGAAGAACGGGCAAGAAACTCCACGGACACTCTTTTAAATCAAAATATTCTTACAAAATAATGGTTACATACATCATTCATGTTTAAATTATACATGTGAGAACAATGTAGAAAGACGTGCACGTTAAAAGCGTCCGCAATGAAAAGATAATAAACAAATTCAAAAATTAAAATACATTAAAATAAGCCATGGAAGCTAAGAGATGACCAGTCCCTACTGACGGCGCCCGTTCACGAACATGACGCATGGATCAGCACCATTCAGCTCAACCATTTTGTAGGGAACTTAATGATCCAACACACACGCCACCACCAGCGAGACATTTGAGTGAGCATGACATACTCTCAGCCGCCAGGGCTCATTCAAGTCAATGAAAGACTTACCCAGTAAATGGTAATGGTCACAGTGCTCACACATGTGCTATGCAATTATACAATACTAAGAGATTGAATTTATACAATGCAAAGATATTTTTTTGCAATCTTCAGCAGCTCGCAACATTATTTTCAATGCTAATCAACTAGTTTATGCGCCCTTGTGGAGCTGGACCAGCGTTGAGCCAAGCATTTTTGTCAGCGATGTAATCCCCCAATTTATAATATGCTTGGCAGCATAGTGTGCGTTTAATACAAGATTTAAATTTTGTTTCATTTAGTTCGAGTATGTGGGGAGGTATTTTATTGTAACATTTTAAACAGTACCCCATGAAGGATGAGTCTACTTTAGCCAGTCTGAAACCAGGTTGAACTAATTGGTCCCTATTTCTAGTACTATAATTGTGTCTTTCACCTCTTTTACTGAAAAGATTAAGATTTTTCCTTACGTACATGATGTTTTCATAGATATATTGACAAGGTACCGTCATGATGTTAATATTTTTAAACAGTTCCCTAAGAGAATCGCACCTGCGGAGGCCATATATTGCTCTTATGGCTCGTTTTTGCAGAATAAAAATAGAGTCGATGTCCGCAGCTCGTCCCCATAGTAAAATACCGTAAGACATAATACTATGAAAGTAACTGAAATAGACTAGCCTCGCAGTATCTACATCAGTAAATTGACGGATTTTTCTTACAGCATATGCTGCTGAACTTAGCCGTCCTGCAAGAGATGTTAAATGAGGACCCCATTGTAGCCTGGAGTCGAGCGTAATCCCCAGGAACACGGTTTTATCTACGAATTCTAGTTTCTCCTTATTCAATACTATATCACAATTACTACTTTTAACATTCGGTAAAGCAAATCTTATGCATTTAGTTTTTTTCCCATTTAATACTAAATTATTAGCAGTGAACCAATTTTGGACCTGCAGTAGGGCGTTATTTACGTCGTCAAAATTTGATGCACGTCTATTTATCTTAAAAATTAGGGAAGTATCGTCAGCAAATAACACCATTTGTGATTGGTTTTTTAATAAATGGGGTAAATCATTAATATATACTAAAAAGAGGAAAGGACCCAAAATCGAGCCTTGTGGAACACCCATTTTTACTTTTAGACCGAGTGAATTGACCCCATTAATTTGAACTTGCTGCTGTCTATCATTTAAATAAGAATTTACTAAACTGAGCGCAAGTTTACCTAATCCGTAATGCTCAAGTTTCAAGAGTAAAGTTTCATGATTTACGCAGTCAAATGCCTTGGAGAGGTCACAAAAAATTCCTATGGCATCTTGGGCCTCCTCCCACGCTGTAAATATGCGTTTTAATAAGGTCAAACCGGCGTCAGTCGTACAACGTCCTTTGGTGAAACCATATTGCTGATCGTGCAAGATTTGGTTGGTGTTAAAATGATTAAGCATTTGATTGAGCATTACTTTTTCGAACACCTTGCTGAATACCGGCAGCACGGAAACTGGTCTATAATTGTTGGTGTCTTTACTGTCCCCAGATTTAAAAAGTGGTATTACCTTACTGTATTTCATTAAATCCGGGAAGACTCCTTGGTCCACACACAAATTAAATATTAAAGCCAAATATGGTGCTATAGTTTCGATTATGGATGTACAAACTTTGATAGATAATCCCCATAGATCTTCGGTCAATTTGATTTTAATTTGCCGAAAAGCTTTTATAACTATCATAGGGTTTATATGTATAAATTGAAATTCAACCGGGCAGCCTGGAACGTTCGCTCTTAATAAATCAATTGAAACATCGGGTGAAGAATTTAAAGCTTCCGTCGTTTTAGATGGAATATCAGTAAAGAAACGTACAAATTCTTGAGCTACTTCTAAGTTAGAGCTAATGGCACCACGTGAAGTCTCCAATGTATACTCAGTGTTTCGTATTTTTTTCCTATTCGTTTCATTATTTATAACTTTCCAAACTGTTTTTATTTTATTCTCTGCTGATTTGATCTTGTTGCTAATGTACAGGGCTTTAGTGACGTAAGCATGTGACGTCCCGGTATGCCAGACCTTGTTTTATTAGACCACGGTTTAGCTTAAAGTACCCACTTGTATGATGACTTCCTCAATACGAGTACAATCAACTCAACAAGATCTACATTATATTGTGTTATCAACTGTATCAATCGAAGAATTTGATTTGTGTCTACAGCTTGTTGTTGATCTTTTTTAGGGTTCGATACCCGAAGGGTGCCAAACGGAACTCTATTACTAAGCCTTCACTGTCCGTCCGTCCGTCCGTCAATCAGTGGGCTGTATCTCATGAACCGTAATACGTAGACGGTTGAAATTTTGATGTAAAAAAATGTTATGTAGATAAATTTATACAAAAAACGTGTTTTTTTCGGCGATTTTTGCTCGATCTTAATAAGGTACGGAACCCTTTGTCTGCGAGTCCGACTCACACTTGGCGGTTTTTTAGCATGTGCAGACTAGCGCGACGCGACAGCGCGACGCGAAAACGGTTATTGTTATACCGTGAAGTTTTCTTAGAATCTGTATTGTTCGAGTTGCGTCGCGTCGTCGCGTCGCGCTGGTCTGAACGAGCCTTACATTGGCAGACAGCCCAACAAAAAAAAATGAATAAAGTTGGTGCTGGACATACCTATAGTCCGTGCGCGACTGCTAGTCACCGCCTCAGGTATGTGAGCTGTGAGATGGGGGAGGGTGCCAATACGCCATTGACAAAATTGGCAGACTGAGTTAGCTTGCCCATAGTTTACCACCCCCGTTTCACCGCTTAGAAATTTAGTATAGATTTTTTTTTAATCTAGTGTAGAAATTTTTGTCGATCGTTTTGTGTAATAAGTTATAGTATCGTCAATATTGTTTATTGTATTGTTTATTAATTAATACTAAAGACAGTATCAATCAATAAAATGTTTGGGCAATTCGTAGCTCTTCATATTTATTACATTAAAAAATACTTCTAATCCAAATAAAGCCCATCACAGACGTTGCTATATTATATATTAATATGCTGTGCTATATATATTATAGCAAGCCACCACACACGAGACGATGATATAATAATTACATACTTTGCCTTCATTTCATTGATGGTCGGCCTAGCGTAATATGCAATAATATAAATTACAGTATATGTTGGTGACGTCATAGAAATATAATATTATAGCTGCGTGTGTGGTCACTCAAAGATGTAAAATGGCTAGCTATGATTTATGTTAGGTCCCCCCCATCTATGAAATCAGCGTTTTGTATGGAAAATTTAAAAAATTTGCATTTTTCATACTAGCATTTTCTTAATTTATGTAACAACCATGAACACTAATGTTTTAAAACTTTTATGCATTAATGTTTAAAAACTAATAGTGGTCATTTCTGCTAACAAAATGAGTAGTCAGTTTTAAGGTATTTTTTATGTTTAGAAAACTATAAGTAATAAGGTTTTTTTACTATTGGTAGTCTATGATGGTCATTATTCGATATAATATCAAGCAATTGATGAATATTTTAAATCATAGAAGTTCTCTATTTGTGAGAAAAAAAAACGCCAGTTTCGTAGGTGGGAGCCCAATATTAATATATATTATAGCTACGTCTGTGATAGGCTTAATACCTAATTACCTAATACGGACCAAAACAGTATTGAGCTGATACACTAATAACCTCATAAACGACCACAAATCCTGTTTAGCATCGTATTTATGGCAATACCCTTCATAATAATTAATGCTGGCAATCTATTTAAGCCTATTTTCGATAGCAGATGTTTCTGATGATTTCTATGTGTTACTGGTTTCAGTGATAATAGTAATTTATTGTATAATTATTTCCAAGTGGTGACAGTTCAGTGTGTTGTGTACGTAGAGTGAGTAGTTCAATGGAGTGTTCAGAGTACTTACGTGAATTTTAATTTTAAATTATTTTACCATATTAACTTTTTGTTATTTATTAAATACAGAATAAAAGGGTTAACTACGTCGGTAGTTTTTTAAATTACAGTGTTTGTGGAGTACAAAACTCCATCTCAAAAAGAAATCTCTCTAACTAAAAAAGTTTATCACATAACAGAAAACAGCTTACTCTGTTCTTTTTGTTGACTATTCGACGTACATTGTCGTGTAGGTCGGTGACATTACTTATATCTCTTTAGAGCAAATCCTACTGCGTCTTTTTATACCTTGATAATCGCCCCGCGCGCTTGCGCTTTTGTAAAGTGGTATTGTTTTGTTTTTTTTTTTTTGTAATGTGCGTTTGGTTTGTGCAGAATAAACACTTTTTCTTTCTTCTTTCTTTTTTTTCTTTTCCATCTTTGCATAGTATCAGTCAATTAGATCCCTCTCCAGTCAATCGCAGCAGAATTTCAACGTTTATCGATTCGAGATATTCACTGATGCAAGATAATCCTATTAGCTCTCCATTCCTTCTTACTCCACGTTTTTCTATAACAAAATGGATCCGAAAGCAATACTAATTGAAAACGTGGCTAATTTGCAATTACATGGCTGACAAATTCGGTATTGGGTGTCAAAAGTTCAGATGAATGAGTTGGTGTTAGTGATTTATGAATCACAGTTTGTTAAAGTTAATTATCAGGTGGGTGTTAATTACAATTACGCCCGCCCACCTTCAAAATTAACATGCCCACATAATTTATTCTGAAGTGTACTTTACGAAGTACTTACTGATTGTTTATGTTTACTGCTATTTTTATTTAGGTTTACTGGTTTTTGTTACAATCCTGCACCCACTATCTTATACCCCACGGGAACGTAGGTACTACTGGGATAAAAATATCTAATGTCCTATAACCTAGGTCACTTCCGCATTTATAATAGTACCTAGGTAACCGAGCTTTGTTCGGGCGGAAATAGAGAATGCTCATTTATTAGTATACGATAGTTCATACTAATTCTATGTTTAGTAGGTACATACTAATTCTATGTTGCCGTGATAGTGCATACTAATTTCATGCTGCCATGATAGTACTTACTAATTCCATGCTGTCATGTCATTATCCTAAGGTAGCTCTTTGGTCAACCGACCTCTGCTCGGATGAAAATACGAAGAAAATCAATTTTCCCAGATATGAGACCTAGCTACATCGCTTTTTCTCCCCCGTAAACCCCTATATTGCAACTTTCATCGAAATCGTTACAGCCGTTTTCGAGAACGTGATTAAAAATATAGGCATATATACAAGATGTTCCTTTTGATATCCCATAACTCTAGCTAAGGTATTAATGAGACTGTTTAAGAATCAACTGGCATATGAAATTATTTCTCAATATTTTTGTTCGTTTCTTTTTTTTTGTTCTTTTGTCTTTCAAAATATTTCGACAGAGTGACGATTATTTATGTAAAACACCCTTACGTGAAATATAAAAAACAAAAAAACATTGAATTCAGACTATTTGTGATCATAAAAAAAAAATATGACAACGTCGCCTTTTCTTAGCTTTAAATATGAATGATTGGTTTGAATGAAAATGATTTACTCGTACTTATCAATTAAAGTTAGATATGTCGCACGTAAATGTATGATTCGTCATTTTGCAAACGCTGGCGGTTTTTCAAAATACCTAATTGGCAATTCGTTCAATTGTTATAATTTCGTCATTGATTGTTATTGTAGGGTGACAGGAAAACTATCCAACTCAAACTCAAAGCATTTATTTCTAATAAACCAATTACAGGCACTTTTGAATTATCAAGGGGTCGGTCAGTCAGAAAGATGAAGCTAGATGCCCTTTCCAAAGCGTAGTAGGTACCTATGGAGAAGAACGGGCAAGAAACTCGACAGACACTCTTTTAAATCATGATATGGTTACAAAATATTGGTTACATCGTTCATTTTGAAGTTATACATGTGAGAACGATGCAAAACGATAATAGCGTCCGCAAAATGAAATAAAAAAATAAACAATACAAAAATTAAATTAAATTTAAAAAAGCCGTGGCAGCTAAGAGATGACCAGGCCCTACTGACAGCGCCTATTCATGAACATGACGCATGGATTAGCACCATTTAGCTCAACCATTTTGAAGGGAGCTAAATGATCCAACACACGCGCCACCGTCAGCGAGACATTAGAGTGAGCATGACATACTCTCAGCCGCCAGGTCACATTCATGTCAATGAAAGACATACCCTGTACCTAAATGGTAACTTTATAGCCAGTACGTAGTACTCAAACATGTGCTATGCAATTATACAATTCTAAGAGATTGAATTTATACAATGCAAAGATAGTTTTTTTTAATCTTCAGCAGCTCCAACAGTATTTTCAAATGCTAATCAATTCGTTTATGCGCTCTTGTGGAGCAGGACCAGCGTTTAGCCAAGCATTTTTAACAGCGATATAATCCCCCAACTTACAATATTATTATGCTTGGCTGCATAGTGTGCGTTTAATATAAGATTTAAATTTCGTTTCATTCAGTTGAAGTATGTGGGGAGGTTTTTTATTCTAACATTTTAAACAGAACCCCAAGAGAGTCGAGTCCACTTTTAGCTAGCCTGAAACCCGGTTGAACTAAATAGTCCCTATTCCTAATTGGTTTTATTAGTGATAGAATTGTGTCTTGCACCTCTTTTACTAAAAATATATAGATTTTTCCTTAAGTACATAATGTTTTCATAGATATATTGACAAGGTAACGTCATGATGTAAATATCTTTAAACAGTTCCCTTAGAGAGTCGCACCTGCGGAGGCCATATATGGCTCTGATGGCTTTTTTCTGCAGAATAAAAATAGACGCGATGTCTGCAGCCCGTCTCCATCGTAGAATATCGGACGACTTAATACTGTGAAAGTAACTAAAATAGACTAGCCTCGTGGTACCTACATCAGTAAATTGACGGATTTTTCTCACAACATATGCTGCTGAACTTAACCGTCCTGAAAGGGCAATGTTAAATGAGGACCCCATTAAAGCCTTGAGTCGAGCGTGATCCCCAGGAAAACAGTTTTATCGACGAATTCTAGTTTCTCTTCATTCAATACTATCGCACAATTACTACTTTTGACATTTGGTAAAGAAAATCTGATGCACTTCGTTTTTTTCCCATTTAATACTAAATTATAAGCAGTGAACCAATTTTGGACCTACGGTAGGGCGTTATTTACGTCATTAAGATTTGATGCACGTGTGTTAATTTAAAAAATTGAGGAAGTATCGTAAGCAAATAACACCATTGTGGTTGAGTTTTTAACAAATGGGGTAGATCATTAATATATACTAAAAACAGGAAAGGACCCAATATTGATCCTTGTGGTACACCCATTTTTAATTTTAAACCGAGTGAATTGATACCATTTATTTGAACTTGCTGTTTGTCTATTATTTAAATAAGATTTTTCTAAACTGAGCGCAGGTTTTCCAAGTCCGTAATGCTCAAGTTTCAAGATTATGGTTTAGTGGTCAACGCAGTCAAAAGCCTTGGAGAGGTCACAAAAAATTCCTATGGTGTATTGGGCCTCTTCCTACGCCGTAAATATGTGTTTTAATAATGTGACACCGGCGTCAGTCGTACAATGTCCCTTGATGAAACCATACTGTTGATCATGTAAGATTTTACGAGTACTGGTGTTAAAATACCTTTTCAAACACCTTGCTTAAAACTGGCAACACGGATACGGATCTATACTTGTTGGTGTCTTTACTGTCCCCGGATTTGGAAAGTGTGTATTACCTTACTATATTTCATTGGATCAGGGAAGACTCCTTGATCCACACACGAATTAAATATTAAGGCTAAGTACGGCGCTATAGTCTCAATAATGGAGGTACAAACTTTGATTGACATTCCCCATAGATCTTCGGTTAATTTAATCTTGATTTGCTTGAAAGCTTATTACTGTTATGGGGTTAATATGCTTGAATTTAAATTCAATCGGGCAGGATGGAACGTTTGCTAATAAGACATTGATAGAACGCGAGGGCGAGGAATGAAAGGTTTCAGTAGTTTTAAGTGGGATGTTGGTAATGAAATCATTATTATGTCTTTTATTCCTGTTTGTTTCGTTATTGATAATTTTCCAAACCATTTTATTTTATTATCGGCTGATTTGATCTTGTTGCTAATATACAAGGCGTTAGCTACCTTGCAGGTATTTTTAAAAGATTTAGAATAACTAGCAATGTACTTATTAACTACCTTGGAACCCACAAAAAAATTGAAGAAAAAGGAAATATAATAGCACAAATGTATAGGCACGTGTTTAAACGGGCAAAGTACACACGTGTATAAACTGGACCTACGTTCACACGTGACACGTCAAGTTCACGCGTCCCAAGCGTTTTCGTTTAACAGTCCACATAGTTAACATGTGATATGACCATGGCTTTTACAACAAAAAATCTGCATTGAATCTGTGGGGTAATTGCGTAACACACTTACAGTAGCAATGGCTTTCATTTGACAGTTCAACAACACTAACCAAGACACTAACAGAGCCATAGAACTTACACTAGGTAAGTTATTAGCTTTTAAAAACTTATACTAGATGGCTTTGTATTAAAAATGCGTCTATGGGTGGATAAAACAGTTTATGCGAGCTTAAAAGAGAACTTCGTTTCTGACGGTGGCTATTCGACCGCACACGTTTATTTGTTATTTTTATTTTATAATTTTTAGATTTCCATACCCATCATGTCTGCAGTATCGCTAGAAAATTTTATTTGACTCTGTATTGCATATCTACTAGATACTATCACAACAAACATTATTACTTAGAACTTAGTTAATGATAAAGAGACAGAACTGTAATCGCTTGCATATATATGACTATTGTTTATCATAAATTAGTTGCGCAGAGCTATATGTGCAGTTGCAATAAAAATCATTGAAGTTTGAACCTTCAAACTTTTAGTTAAGATTCAGTATCTATTGCATTTTGTAGTTATGCTTTATGTATGAATCTTGTAATAGAATCTTGGTTTAACTATCTACTATAAGAAAGTACCTGTAGATTTGGCGATATTTCAGTAAAAATATGTAAGAATTCTTGAAAATGAAAAATAAACTTTTATTTATTCAGAACATATCTTTCATATTTTACATTGACATTTAAAGATAACACAACAACGCCACCCACGGCCGGAAAACGAAACTTAAAAATAAGTTTATAAATATACCTTAATATATAAACGCTGTGTTCATTCATAACGATACCTTTAAATTTATTTATTCAACATCTTTTCGGTCATAAATGCTTCATCATCAGCCTATAATATTCCCACTGCTGGGACACAGGCCTCCTCTCTTCGAGAGGGAGTGGGCACAGCCCACTCCCTCTGACACCGACCCGCACTGGGCTTGCTTGGTAGACTACAGAGTCTACCAAGCAAGCCCAGTGCGGGTCGGTAGATCTCACATATCTTCGAAGTTTTGGTTCTAGGACATGCCGGTTTCCTCACGGTGTTTTCCTTCCACTGTTTTGAGAGCGGTGGTGATGAAATTATTTACACAAAGTAAAGTGCCTTTTTTTTTTTTTTTGCGGGTGGGACATTATCAAATAACATCGGGAGGGCGTGTCAGACTTTTACTGACTAAAACCCACCCGTGTTCCTTCCGTTGCCTGTGTGCCGGGGTCGCGATATCCCTTTCGGACAAACTCGTAACCCCGGCAGGCATTGGCCTTTCCAGACCCCGTCAGTTAGTGCTGACATCTCTTTGAGGCGCGCGTGAAACACAACGCGCTGTCGATCCGGGCCTGGTCCCTATCGGAAAGCGCCTGCCTGGGTTCGAACCCGCGACCTACAACTGGTAAGTCGGGGCTGTTACCACTGGGCCACTAGGTACTCAAAAGCATTACTTTCCTGCTGGGGCTGTTGGGTAAACAACATTTTGACTAAACATAAACTAAAAGCAAGGAAGGTGGAAAGAAAAGGTTGAACTCGTTGGTTTGACCGTGCTTTAAGTTAGGGTAGCTTACTAGTCGGGGGCTGTGTTGAAGAGTGCTTAAGTGTCCTCGTAGCCTCCAGTGCAAGTGTGCGAGGCAACACGCGGTGAGTCTGACAGACCCCTCCGTCCGCCCCAGGGCTGAGGACATCCATGAAGATTCCAACATCGTTACCAAAAAAATATTGACTTAGGCGCAGTTCGAGCCCGCGCCGCAGATTTTCATAAAAACGTGGTTACAACGAATTACAAAAAATATGCTAATTCCATTCCTAATGATGCCAGCTCTCATCGATTGTGATATTTTCAGTTCTGAGCCAATTTACGGCCGATTTGAGACGACATCTTAAATTTGCAACAGATTTTCTTACGGTTTCTGAGACTGCCGTTGCTATTGTATTTGCTCGGCACTAGATTTTTTAGGCTCATTGCATTCCTTTTGATGCAAGCTTTCTTTGATTGAGCTGTTTTTTATTTCTGAGCAGATTTACGGCCGATATGAGTCTTTGTATGAAATTATTTAGCTATTGTCAACTTCATATGCATTTTTATCCCTATTTTACGAAATATTTTTATTGTAACCCTTTAGCAGTGCTCTGTCAACGCTTGGGAACGACACCAAAATCAGCGTTGTAGCAGAATACGTTTCTGCACTATACTATTTGGAATTTCGACATATTTGGCAAATTATATCCTGCCTCAAAATTATTATAAATAATTATGATCTATCTTTTGCAGGCTAACAATTACTCTAGCATTAAACGTCTCGTAATTATTAGCAATTGAAATCTGACATGTTTTTGACGGTCAGAAATATTATACTCACTATCAGTACACCGAACGAAAAGATGCTGATACACGTTACAAAAAAATACTGTTTTTAATTAAAAAACTAATAGTCGTTTCTCTTTTGTTCCAGATGTTGTTCAACCAATCAAAAAAATCGACTTGTAAATTGTTAAGAAAAAGTTGTTAGTTTAATTTTTGTATGAAGTTCACCATGGTCGGTGATGTGATGTGATGTGATGGTCTGATGTGATAGTGTCATCATGCTGCCGGCGCTGTGTCGGTTGCTGGTCACAGCGGCTGCTCTCGGCGCCACTCTTCTGGCTATGGCGGCTAAAAATGGTGAGTTTAAAAAAATATTTTTATACAGATAATGTTTTTTTTAAGGGTGTGCATTACTGCTGCTATGTTTTGTTAAAAAATCAAAAAACTATGTACCAACAGTAGGTATTTAATTTTTTTAAATGATTGTCGTCAATTAATTTAATTACGAACTTTTAAATTAGTGAATAAACAAATTAGGAACCTCTACCTACCTATAATGAAAGAAAACTTCGCTTTTCAAACTGAAAATTTTAATTTACTTTTAGAAATATAAAACACAGTGTATACAAACTTCGCTCGGTTTTCTAAAACTCTTGGAGCAAACTAAGCTCTCGACGAATTAATTTATGCATTGGGAATACATCGATTAGAGATGCCCCACTACACATGAACCGTAATTCAAACCATTAAACTTTCGATCATGGAAACTAATCTTCGGGAGCTGTCCCACAACATATGAAATAAAAACCGTTAACTGTCAGACCGTCAGTGGCAAGGAACTGCGACCAAAATAACGAATATTTAGCAACAAATTTATTCTGAGCTAGAAACCTAGCTAGTCTCATATTCTAGACACCCGTTTAGCACGTAAGATATTGCTCATGACATTTATTTCTGACACAAATGTTCATGGACGTCTTTCTGTAGAAGAATTTAAAAAAAAAGTTATTTTTCTTGATAAGTTGAAAACCCTTTATTTTAAAGGGTAAAGTTTTATTTAATTTATAAAATATTTTCACAATCGTTCAAAGGCGATAAGACAATCATTTTGAAACATGACGTACTCGTATGATAGAAGCACTTCGATTAGGGATATCCCACGACGCATGAATGAAAGATGAAACGAGGAGAAATGATGCGTGAAGAGTAAACTGTGAACTGTCAGCTTTACCAAAGTGCGACCTGACATTAGCATAGGTACATAATATGCTGGTTAGTATAGCAACCTATATGTATTTATGCTAATAAATGTTCTATATCACAAGATTAATTATTACCCAAGGATGTACTAAAATGTACTAAATGGTAATAATTATAATAGCTAGTATTTTAATTGTATTTTATTTATATTTTATTAATTATATTTTAAATGACTTTTATGTTTAAAAAAATATTAAAAATCTCATCGACATTATAATTCTCAATAATCTTAAAACAGAGCCCATTTATTATCCGCCAAGACCAACACAGCCACCTGGACTGCTGGACCAAAGAAATGCCGAATGTTGAATATCGAATCGAAGTATTACCGATTCGAACAGAAGAGGACCGCATTAATTTTTAGCGGCTAAAAAAAACTTGTAAATTCAAGACACAGTGACCTATTTCTTAAACATAATAAACTGCTTCCTCAAGCAACTTCCCATTCATCCTTGCAGTAAACAAACATATCCGTTATTGACAATGCCATCATTCAAATCAGTTGCAGAACCCGTCACTCCTGAAACTAATCAGATGTGTTCTGGGAGCGTAAACTGTAGCCTGTCAACGACAAGTCTCCGACAAAAACCAGAGACGGCCGTCAGTCGCAGTACCCACTTAATGGGCCCGACGATAAACAGACATACGGAACCGATGTTTTGTGACTCATTACACATAGATACCCTTAAAATTGACGACCGTTCAAGAATGAATTTTATGATGAGGCGTTTAAGGTTGAATTTTCAATGGCGGTGTTATTGTGAAAATTTTCTGCTGGTACCCATAAAATCTCGGTTGCTGGAAAGCTCTTTAATTCAGCTCTTGGATTTGCAAAGTTTACGTCTCGAAGCGTTATGGCGATTGCAAAATGAAAAGGTTTTTTTTATAGTTTCTCGATAAAGTTGGCGTTGGTGTTGTGTTGTGGTCATTCGGAAAACCGTTGACTTTTGAGTGTAGAAGGATAGATAGATAGATAGATATATATATAAATCGTTTATTTAGTGCACACAAAAGACAGCACAACATAAAAAGGCACGATTAAATAATAACTAATTAGCTATTAGGAAATAGCTGCAAGGTGCTAATATACAAACAAACAACAAAAAAGAGGAAGATAAAAAGACATTGTGATGACACTATTGGCTATGTTCTATGTTGTGGGGTTTGGTTTCCGCACTTAGTCCTACAGTGGACCATTGTGCGTGGGCCATAGCGGCCGTTGGTGGTTACTCCAACCAGCCCACCTCCCTCCAGAAGTTTATCAAGTCTCCTGGTCTGTTCAGAACATCTGTGAACGATCTGGGTGTCCCGAGGGTCTGTGCTCTAATCTGGGTGACGCCTGTGCATTCAAAAAGCACGTGCGTGACGGTCTCCTCAGCCTCCATGCACGCCCTGCATAGAGGACTGTCCGTTATGCCTATTGTGTGAAAGTGTTTGTTCAGCGAGCAGTGGCCCGTGATGGTACCCGTCACCAGGCGCAGGCCGTTCCTATCCAGGACACTATTGGCTATGACACACTTTAAAATAGTGGATCACCGTAAAAAGTGCGGTGTCCGTCTCAAGGATTCACCAAATGGGAGGCCAGCTCAAAGGTCCTGACGCTGATATTCTGCTGAATCCCTGCAGTGACAAATGCTTGATGTATACAATGTGAAATTTAATTCGTTTGCATCCTCTTAAGGGATCATTCTACTCATCATTATGAACAACTTTCACTTCGGGGCCAACCCTGAAATCGCGCAAAAATTATCAGCTGTTCCATACATTCATGTTCGCATAGCTCGTTATAATGAAGGGAACAGCTGATTTTTTTTTCGCAATTTCGTGGTTGGTGGCATAGTGAAAATTGTTCATAATGATGAGTACAATGACCCCTTAAGAGGTTGCAAACGAATTAAATACCTACCATATTGAATAAATAAAAATGGAGGAGATTTTAAATAGCCAATTAATTAATTAATATACACATACTAAACTTTTTTTAAACACTAGTAACAATGTTATATCTTCCAGATAGGTAATAAAGTGATCAAAATAAGTGTTGAGAATCCAACTTATCGTTATCTTCCTATTTCGAACAACACTACTTACTTTAGTCGATAATAACTCATGGATGCATTATCTTTTTCTCTTTCAACTATTTTTAATTCAGTTCTCCTTAATACCTTACCTTACCTTAGACTGCCTTTCATTCCCAGGTCGAACAATATGTTTTTGGGTTTTTCCATCAGGAATTTCTCAGTTACAGCTTGTGGTCTGGATTCGTGCCCTGTTGATGGCAATATACTCCTACCCTATTACATGTGACTTAAACATAACTAAAACCATAATGGAAACCGGCATGTCATAGAACCAAAAATTCGAAGACATGTCACATCTACCAACCCGCACTGGGCCCGCGTGATACATTACAGCCCACTCAGTCTCACCGAGAGGCGACCTGTGTCCCAGCAGTGGGAATGTTATAGGCTGATTATTTATTAAATATAGCTGGTGTATATGGCTGCACCTCTGTCTGACCCTTTGTGGAAATACAGGCGTGATATTATGTTATGTGTTTTCCTTAATCTCATATGTCCTTCTTTACATCAGATAACTTAAGCTGTTGAGTATTTAAAAACTTTTCCACCATATCGTATTCTGGCTCCTATCCAATGTTCACTTTGCGCAAAGGAAGTACTTAGTAATGACCATCATATTTGCACTTTATTTCACTTTTTTGCACTTCCAATTGTGCTAAAAGGGTAAAGTTTTTGAGTACCTATTTGACTAGTAATATTCTTATTATTATAAAACTGGTACTACACTTCTATCATAACTAGAGATCGGATATTCGGATGCATATTTACCTAAAGTTGAGGTGTTGGCTATTATGGAAAGCACTTTTGTATCGTAAAAATCCCGGGATTCCGGGATTGACAAATTTAGAGTTCTGATTAGAGAATCGAGTGTATATTTACTTAAGATGAGGTGTTGGCTACTATGGAATGCACTTTTGTATCGATCGCAAAAATCTCGCGATTCCAGAATTGATAAATTTTATACTTCTTGACTATAGAAATTTTAGCTAATGTTGTAAAGCAGGTTGCCAAATATTGGCATAGCACATAACGACAAACAACTGGGTAAGTACCTTGAGTTTCGTTAAAAAATGTTTACAGTAGGTATATTAACACCGCAAAAGTAACCTTCATAAGAGGCCTGATTAGTCGTTTCCATATGGGAATGCACAACTAATCGAATACATGGTGTATTCGATTAGTTGTGCATTCCCGGATTTTATTGAATTCCGGGATTTATACTAAGATTTTTTTAAATTAAGAAGCCACTTCCATAATTTGTTAGCTAAAAATTAACTTTAGGTAAATATGCATCCGAATATCCGATCTCTAATTATAACTAAAATTAAAAGTAAAACTTTATAATTATTATTCTGCAATTTATGCACTGGGACATAATTATGACCTGATAGAAGTTAAAACTTCTGACTGGAGCCGAGTATACGCGATTCAGTGACGCGCGATTCAGCATCACCGAACGTGACGGTTCTGTTTCGTTTACTGTTTAGAAAGAACGCCTAAAAAGTTTTTTTTCACTTAAATAATTAACTAAGTTATAAATATTTGCCATTAATCTTCTACTCCTGTCAAAAGTTTGGCTTATGAACCACGCTAAGCATGTGTAACACTATGACGGTACTCTAGGCTGGTTCAGAAGCAGATGCTTTCAAAAAAATTTAACATATTTTTATAAGTACCTATTTATTTCAATCGTCATCATCTTTCTGCCCTTGTTCCATGTTACTTGGGGAATTTATTTCAATACCTATAAGAAATTCAATATTGAATACCTACAAAACGATATTTTATACAAAAAAACGTGTGCGGTCGGGGATCCGTCAGGAATGAAGTTTCTCCTCATACGTATGATTTCAACACTTCTTTCACTATCGACTTTAACATCCTCGAAAACCATGAAAACGGCATCCATGATGAAAAATGTGAAAATTAAAAAAACGCCATCTTGGATTTTCATTTTGACCAATTTCACATTTTCTCTCTCCGTCTCTTTCTATTAAATATGGAAAGAGACAGTGAGCGACGGGAAGTCGCATGGAGGGGCTTAACGCATTTTCGTTACGTGTCGATTTCTACGAGTTACCGCAAACCGTGTTAAAGAACTTCGTTTCAAAAAGACTAAATTCATATTCCTATTGACACTTCGTCAATAGAAATTGGAATTTAGTATTTGAAATCTGAAATATGAAACGGTTTTACTGTAGAGCGACTATTTGTCCCGGCTGAAATATATACACATTCCATTTCACATTAACAAAGATAAAATACTAAAATAATGAAATAGCGAGCTGTATCAATGTGTGTATGAAAAACGATTATAGTTTTGTTTCTGTCAAAATGTTTTTAAATTTAACTATGGCGGTAAGTATTTCTAAACTAGGTGAACGGAAAAATAATTGACCGAAACAAAAAACCAAATTCATTCGGAGTTTAGCAGTCCAAAAATACAGAAATTCATATTTGCACATAAAACATTGTTACTGCGGTTTCGTCTAGTACGTATTAAGGCTTGTACACACCAGCGCGACGCGACGGCGCGACGCGACGGTGCGACGCAACTCGTACAATACAATTTCTAAGAAAACTTGACGGTATAACAATAACCGGTGTCGTGTCGCGCTGTCGCGTCGCGCTAGTCTGCACAAAGCTTTACGTTTACCACTAATGTTTATTTTGCCCTTGTCTGTTGAATTCTGTGACCAAAAATATCGGGGAGTTTCAAGCGTTTTCTTTAATCGATCTGTTTACTGTACCCTAAAATCAACGCTTATCCACAATAATAATATCTTCAACTCTTATAAATTCAAAAATTATTCAACGACCATCGAACTTAAACGTTTCGATTTAAAAATTCTCTTCCAAATTTAAAAAAAGACCGTTTTAAAAAGCTTGTTGGTCTCACGAGTGTCGTGTCACCGAACAGCGTTTCAAGCGCTGCTTTGCATACAACTATTACCGCTGATTCCTTCGCCTGGTACCCCTTGGGGTTGCCACGATGTTCCGCACTCATCCCTTCTTATCTAGCGATGAAGCGCTGTACTTACATTTGCATGCTAAAATTCGCGCTTGTGTATTGGGTGGTGCATTGAGCGTTTATTTGTTTTAATTTTAATTGGTATTGTGGATGGCAATCGTTGTCATATGAACTAGAAACGAGTGGTTGTTATGTGTAACTTTTTCGATAAAATCGGTCATAAAATGTAGAAAACTAACTTTTTTGTCTATAATTTTCTTTATGTATAGAACGAATTTTATCAACGTTGAAATGGTTTTTAGCATGTATTTATACTTGACACATTACTGAAACATGTGTTTGCAGTATTTTTTAAATTGAAGCACCAGCCTACGAATTACCGAAACTAAAAAAGTACAGTCAGCCACAAAAATGCCTTAAACACGAAACACCGATCCGGGTGTCCGGATAAAAAATGTAATCCTGGCAAAAGTGGGAAATACACATGACCGCAATGCGACACGGCAGCACGCTCAGTTTGCTACATTAATAACTGTACTGTTATTTGTTTGTCGGCCATTTTGCGGGTCATCAGGACTCTGAGGTATTTTGGCACCGTTTGATCCTGTCGCGGAATTAAAATTATAATTTGCTGATGAAAGGAAAAAATCGTGACTGGACGTTTTTTTCAAGTTCTTAATTTGTTTTTTATTACGGGGAAATTAATAACAGAATAATAGAATATTAGATCCCAAAAAAAAAAAAAGTCTTGTCCACACGGGCTGATCGTTCAGGTTAAGTTACGCTTGCCGCGGTTAGTTCGACCATCTTTACAAACTGAGACTCCTCCTTCCTCAGTAAGCATGTTGAGCCATTGGTCTCAGCTATCATTCGTAGATCTTTGACAGTCGTTACGCTTAGTCAGAAGCCTGAAAGTCTGACTACCAGTCTCACTAAGGGGTATCGTATTACCCAGTTACTGGGTTGTGAAGGTCAGATAGGCAGTCGCTCCATGTAAAATACTGGTATTCAGCTGCATCTGGTTAGACTGGAAGCCGACCTCAACATAGTATAGACATTGACAAGAGACAACATAGATGATGAGAACATTTAATCCCAAAAATACCTTATTTCAAAATATCTACAAAATATTTCAAGGTTGTGGTCTGCTAAGAACATTGCAGTTTATGCGGTTTAGTCTTAAGATGCTAATAATGCGTACATCGTGACAATGGTGGTGTGAGAAACAGTTAAATTAACGTTCATAATATTCTTAAGAACGCATTATGGTCGTTAAAACAAAGCTTTATATTCTTTTCTCCAATAAAACGAAAACAATTAACAATTGGAGTATGTACCGATTGTGCAGACTGTACTGGGTAGCATACTTTTAAGGTTCCTTACCCGAAGGACCAAACGGAACCCTATTACTAAGCGTCCGCTGTCTGTCTGTCTGTCAGCGGGCTGTATCTCATGAAACGTATTAAGTAGACAGTTGAAATTTTCACAGATTGTGTATTTCAATTTTTTAAATTTATTTATATAACAATTGCTGGCTGCACTGCCGCTGTAATAACAAAGAATAAAAATAAAGTTAAAAATTGAAGGGAACCATTCAAGAAACGTGTTTTTTTCGGCGTTTTTTGCGGTGCTGGCCGGCTTATTTTATTGTTATTATTTTTTTATGTTTAAGGAATCGTAATGAATTCTCATAATTATGCTACTGATTGTTTTTCCATAACAAATAAATTAACTACAAAAAAACAGTTGTAAACTATCGGGCAGTAATTTAAAAACCTACATAATATTCGATTGTCTAAATTAATATTATGAAGAGAAGAGATTTGATTTTTTGTATGTTTGTTTGTAATGAATAAACTCAAAAACTACTGGACCTATTTAAAAAATTCTTCCACCAGTAGAATGCTATATTATCACTGAGTAACATAGGCTATAATTTATAAAGATATCACGCGGGCGAAGCCGCTGGCGGAAGGTTATGAAGGTAGGAAATTTATGACAATTGACCATTTCCACCCTGATCTCAGAAACTACTGAACCTAAAATCGTGAAAAAAAACAGAGAATGGTTCTTTATTCATAGATTACAGGAAAACTTATAAGAAGTCTATAGTCTTAAAATAACATGGTAAATCTCTCAATATTGTGCGTACAAACTTACATTTGCAGTTGGAATGTATGGGACAACATGTTTTTTAAGGACAATAATAAGTTTATTCTTGGGATTAATTCATCCCAACTACGGAACCCTTCATTGTGCGTGATTCGACACGCATTTGGCCAGTTTTTTAATTAAAACTATCCCATTTCAGTGGTTTGAAAGCTTCCCTGAATACATATCGTATTTCACCGTACATTGTTGAAACTTTATATTATATCCGATCATTTGATAGGGATTTGAATGAACATTTGTGTACTTTTGAATAAATTACGAATGTGCTGAATCAGCATGAATTTGGGCTATTTGATGCTATCGTTTAGTTCGTATTGTTTATGTTTATTAGTCTGCATAGTAATCAAAGGTATTGACTGAAATTAATTTCTAATATTGTTGCTAGTGTGTAGTTTGCCTAAAATACAGTCGCGTGAATTAGTCAATTTACGAGGTTGAGCGGAGCTTGCCGCAATCTGTCTTTGAAAACTTACCATTCTTCACACATCGAGGTTCTTCGGTGCTATAAAAGTCACATAAAACTGTCATGTCACATTTAATTAAAAGTACCTGT
Organism: Agrochola circellaris; assembly: GCA_914767755.1. NCBI lineage: Eukaryota > Metazoa > Arthropoda > Insecta > Lepidoptera > Noctuidae > Agrochola > Agrochola circellaris. The sequence goes on from OU611857.1 coordinate 2,890,591, forward strand.
AATATGTTTGTTAACTGTAAAGTTGAACTGAAAAGTCTGACTTAAAAAAATATTATTTTACAAAGCCATTTCTTCTTTTTCTTAGCGTATCGATAACAGAAAGTTAATATAATTTATTTGGCCCAAAATTCAGCGGCAAAACCACTACAAAACTTTAAAAAAAATACAGTATTCAAATTCCTTAGCTCCTAAATTAGCCTACCACTGTCCATTCCACCAACAATATCGTCTCAAGTTTCTTACACTTCATAAAAAGCTTATCTAAGGTCCTCACTACATTGGCGGCGGCAGCGGCGGCAAGAACGGAATTATTTCGCACGCCGCGTATCCAACATGGCGGCCGCCCTCGTAAGTTTTAAGGAGTTTGTTTTACACTGACGTGACACGTTAGTCGGACCTCGTTCATCAGCATATAAGTGGGGTAATGGACTCAATTTACAAGTCATAAGAAGTTAGTTCGCGTAGCGTGCTAGGTAAATGTGTTTTAGGTGTGTGACATGGCGAGGTTTTATTGGTGTGTCGTGTGTTGGTAGATAGGATCTTGCATGAAGAACGACTTTTAAATCGTGGAAGGAGAGATAATGCAGGTTTTACAAATGTTATTTAAGTATATAAATTGGTATACTGTGGCCTGTAATCAGGCAGATTTTGAAACTATGTACAAGTTTGCTAGCCAGTTTGCCTGGGTTTGTAATGAAACAACCAACATTTCATAATATATAAACTAAAAGACACTTAAGAACATTTTTTATAATCACACCAACCGACCAACTACGTACTCTACTATCTCAGACGCCCGCAATACAAGTTAACAAAAGTTATCTTTTGGCTCGCCCATAAGAAACTTGAGCATTTCCGTGGGTCGCGTTAAGTGAAAAAAAAAAAGATAAAAAAAAAACTCGTCAAAAGTGGGAAACTTTGGCGGAGTGCTCGCGGAGACAGGCGTAATTATCGTCGCTGAATGTACTATTGTCATGGCGCCATAATTCACTAAAAAAGTTTAAAAGAAAATTGTTAAATAACTGCGTTAAGTTATTCGTTTTTCGTTAATTTGTGAATGGAGATAATTTTTGAGAGACTATGGGTTTAAAAGTTGTAGGGCTATAACAAGACAAGATTTTAAGACGCATCCTTAAACACATACATACGTTACCTCACCCCTTCTTCTCTTGGGGTAAGCAGAAACTATATAACACCACCTGCTACGACCCTTACATACTCGTTTTGCTTCGTATACGTTCATACATCAGCCATGCTATTCTGTAAACATCTCACCGTGAAAACTTGGGTGAAGTGAGCTGTCAATAGTGTCAATCCCTGTGGAATGACACTATTGACAGCTCACTGCTCACGGTGAGATAGTTACAGAATAGCACTGCTGCAGTGCTATTCTGTAACCATCTCGCCGTTAAAACTTAAGTGAAGTGAGCGTGGAGTGAGCTGTCATTCCACAGCGATTGACACTATTGACAGCTCACTTCACCCAAGTTTTCACGGTGAGATGTTTACAGAATAGCATGGCTGGTCATACACGCACGCCGCTTGACCTTTCTGAAGAACATCATATTATAAAGTCACTATATTTCCTTCCAGGGCGTCCGATCCCGGCGTTTCCACTCACATCTGTCTCGTGAATTGGTAGTGCAAAGGTTGCTATACCTACTTGCATGCTATATGAAAATCGTACAAGTGGCAAGGTTTTTATCACACAGTCGTGCCATCGATACGGTGAAGAAGAAGCATCTGGATATGTGTACTTCGCAGAGTTTGCTACGCTCCTCGCTCTAGAATTACTCTGAACTACTTAAAGATTTCAGTCCTTAGTGGAATATAGACAAACACAGTAACCAATATTATCCAAATAACAACCGAACATTACATTAAAAGCACAAAATCTAATCAATTTTTAATACCAACAAACAATATGCCGGAAAATTCACAGTATCTTTGAATCGAAGGCCTGAAGGGAAAAATGAACATCGGCGGACAAAAGCCTTCGGGATGAAAAGGAGTCTATGTATTGGTATTCCATACAGAGGTAATAATAAAAAATAAAGAGAAATTATATGAGGGTATTATTGAAGGAAATCGTTCTGGGAAAGAATTAATAAGGGTGAGCTTAGATTGAAAAGAAAATGTTTTGTTAATTAATTAATTTATGGATTTTTCCATTGTATCATGATTGAAGACAAAAAGTTTTATGGATTGTTAGATAAAAATATTCCAGAATGATTAGGTTTTCAACTGGCACTGCTTGAACCACGAAATATATCTTAGGTAAATACGTTTATCAATTGTTATACGTCAGTTGTCGTAGATCTCGGATGATTTGAAATTTTATAATGATAATTACATATGTTATTTATTTAATAAAAAATAAAGTTAATTCTTGAGCCATCGGTTTCAGAAGATTGTTTTGCTTTAGTATGGGGAGGCCTATCCTTCCCATATTCTTCTACAAATATATAATTAGTTGCGGTGACTCTGTACATCGGAATATATGCAATATTAATTCAATGCCTATTTCACAGACTTACCTTTTTTAGATTCAGATTCATTTATTTGCCTACAATGTAGGTATCTACAGGTATAAGATGGTACATCACTAAGTGTTTCCCCTACATTCTACGTTACGGCATGCAAAGACTCACTTTTTTTAGATTCAGATTCATTTATTTGCCAACAATGTAGGTACCTACAGGTATAAGATGGTACATCACTAAGTGTTTCCGCTACATTCTACGTTACGGCATGCAAAGTCGTAAAAAATGATATGAGAGTAACAACAACAACAACAACAATTATAGAATGCAACATTAGTCATGAGACTGATGAGTGCGTTTTTTACCCCCAAGGATTATTTTTCGTACCAGTTCTTTAAGTTGCGACACACTCTTATAATTTAAAGTTAGGTGTTCTAGAAAAAACATTGACACCAACTACGACGAAATTAAAACTCCAAAAATAACCAGCGTAACAAACAAAATAAGTTCAACCAACACATTTAACACTTTCCAACTTTATTTCGCCCACTTTTTACGGAGGCTCGCGTGTCCATGTGTTTTACCCTAAAAGGTAGTTACAAAAAGCCTTTCATATTATACCGGGGTTCTGACCCGGGTAATTACCCAAAGAGGCAGGGACCAGCACGTAACGCGCTCAAATCTCGTATTATTAAAGTGGAGTTGTGCACGAAAATATTTTTTTGTCGACTAAGTTATATTTCAGGAAGGATTTACTTAGTTTAGAAATGTGTGGCCAGTGTGAATGGGTAAGGATTTAGAAATGATTTAGTATTTTGTAGATTTGTGTTTTTTTGTATACGAAGGCGAGATCGTTCGTCGTGGCAATGTTATGTTATTCCTTCGTTGTAATTTTTTTACAGCAGTCTTATAATAATACTTAATTCATACATAAACTCACGCCTTCTTACCATGGGGGTAGATAGACTCAAACTCAAAAATCAAAATCAAAGCATTTATTTCAAATATACCAATTACAGGCACTTTTGAATCGTCAAGGGGTCGGTCAGTCAGAAAGATGAAGCTAGTTGCTCATTCCAAAGCGTAGTAGGTTCCTATGGAGAAGAACGGGGAGAAAACTCCACGGACACTCTTTTAAACCATAATATTTTTACTAAATATTGGTTACATCATTCATGTTGAAATTATATTTACATGTGAGAACAATGTAGCAAGACGTCCACGTTAAAAGCGTCCGTAATAAAAAATAAAAACAAAAATAATTCAAAAATTAAAATAAGCCATGGCAGCTAAGAGATGACCAGTCCCTACTGACGGTGCCCGTTCACGAATATGACGCATGGATCAGCACCATTCAGCTCAACTATTTTGAAGGGAACTCAATTATCCAACACACGCACCACCACCAGTGAGACATTTGAGTGAGCATGACATACTCTCAGCCGCCAGGCTCTTTCCAAGTCAACATACATCATAATAACATAATAAATGGCTCCATGGAACTCACATTTACAAAAAAAATAAAAATGCAACTACGGAACTCTTCATTGTGCATGGTCCGACACGCAGTTGACTGGTTTTTTTATTATTCTGCGCCATGCTTCCCATAGCAATACCAAATTCAAGATGGCTGAAAAAACAAAAGCACACCAATCGGGTCTCATTTCTTGAGCTTCTTATACACAAAATGCTTCGTAAACAAGTTAGTCGTATCGTATATAAAAACTTCCCAAACACGAGATAATCTCATTTACAAAAGAGTAAGCAAGTATGTAGGTATTGATATTAATTCGGCAACACGATTGAGATCGGTGTCGGTCATTCACCCCGAGATTTCAGGAATAATACGCGCACGTACCTACTTTAGGATGTAAGTCGATACTTATCTAAGTGTTTATTTACTATCCACACGGCTACACATCAAGCTATATGTTACCAGTTTATGCTAATCTCGCATTGTATAGGATTTCCGTACAATGCGAGGTCAGCTTATACTGGTAATGTACAGTTTGATGTGTGTACTAGGGTTTTCTTAAAGGTAGTTTAGTGCTAATATATTAGGGTAGTAGTTAGCTTGAGCTTTTTGAAATGGGATGAGTAATGAATAGATATAATCGATTTTCATTTTGATTCTCTGACTAAGCAGGAATCTAAAATCTTGAGTTGTTACTAAGTCTTTATTTAGGCTACATATTTTTTTCTTTAGTTTTAAGTTGGCTTGTAAACTGTACATGTACCTAGGCTTACAAATTACCATAATTTTAGTTAATGTGGTGTTTACCTTTAGGTAATTGTTACACTGTTCAAAGTTTTGAAGACGTTATTTTTAGTATAAACAATTGTTGGTGAACCAAATAAATAAATAAATAGCTATTTTTACAGGCGGTGTGCTGAAAGTAACAAAAAAATTTGAATGTAAAGCTAAAAAAAAAAAACAAAAAAAAATTAAAGACAGTAGTAGAAAGATACTTCAACTACATAATCTTTAGTCAGTCATTAAAAGGTTTAGCCATCAATAAATGGAATTATTAAACAACATATTAATCTAAGGTTTTTTGTACTGAAACTGCGTTAATTTCATTGCCTAACAGAGATGTCGACAAATTTTTTTTTGTACGTTGATTATTAAAACAAAAAAGGATAAATACTTGTCCAATAGATACGTATTTTTTCTTTTTTAACGTGATCAAAAGATTACGGCAATAGGTACATTGAGTAGGCAATGCGTTAAAATGTGGCATGACCTCACTGGCCGGTAGATTATAAACTGACTTGTGACGTAGCGATATAAAGTATAATGCGTTTTATAAAGCTTAATGCGTTTTATCTAAACCATTTTTTATTAATATGATAAAGCAAAAAATACGTGTCCAATATTTTTTTATTATCTGACTGACGGACTTAATTCAACAACCCTAATAGGGATGTTAACTCGTCTTATGAAAGTCGAAGTTCTTATGTAAAAGAGACCAAGACCTTGCAAAACATAAAAAAGGAATGTTTATTGATCTGCCAACGCCGTTTAGTGTGGGCGGTGTGAGGTTCTAACCGGCCGGAATGCGGCGCTGATGGTGGCGCCCTCTTCAGCGGACGGTACCGCCGACAAACGTGCGAAGTGGAGTGAAGTGCGTGCGAACAATTTTGAACTGTCATGGTGGATAAATATATAAAATACTCTTTATTATTTACACCATAAAGATTTGAACACGTGGTAGGTGGACGGAACGGTGAAACTAGTTTATAATAATTATTGTTTCCTCAAATTATTGTAAAAGCCATTGTAAAAGTCTTAATGCAGTCTATTTATAATTGCAGTAGTTGTAGCCGTTATTAATTTTCCTCTACCTCACACACACTCGTCACATAAATATAAGTATACGAGTTTTAAACAAAACCAAAGGACGCCTAGCTGCCGTCTTAGTTCACGCTTCGTGGAAGTCCTAGGGCTTACCAAGGCGACAAGAAGAAATACCCATTCACTTCCCACCAACCAACAAACTCCAATTATTATGCACGCTTCCCATCTCACAAACATACAATCCATATTACAAACCATTATCTACCCAATACGAGTACCCCCGTCAGTTAACATTTATCAATCCCCTGGTATGACTTCTACGTCATCAATCAACTGTCGGGCGACGGAAGTGACGTCATAGCTGAAAAAATACGTCACCGGTCGTCGCGCATGTGAGCTCTTTATTGTGTCAATTTGTTAGAGAAAAGAGAGTTTTTTTGTGAGCGAAATGGAGGTAATTATGAAGCCTTGTTTTTTTTTGTAGGGTTTAAGATGAGCTTGTTGAAAGGTTTGGGAGATAGTGGAACAGGAAGATACGAGAGAATCTACCTCTAAAGAAAACTAGGGTACGGCTTAGGAAAACACCGGCCAAGTGCGGGTTGGACTACACAATTAAGGGTTCCGTAGTTGGGATGAATTTATCCCAAGAATAAACTTAACGTTATAGTTGATATGTATTTCCGTGACCCAAACATGGATGTGTAACGTAAATGAATGAATTTTGGTCACTTTTATATGGGGAGCAAATAAGAAAATAAAAAAAAGGGTTGTAAACTGTACCATGTGACATATCAAATGAAAGGGCTTATTGCGAGAATCGCAAATAAGTTTTTTTCATAATTTAAAATTTATGAAAATTGACCATTTCCACTCTGATCTCCGAAACTACTAAGCCTAAAATCGTGAAAAAAAATACAGAGAATGGTTATTTACTCATAGATTACAGGAAAACTTATAAGAAGTCTATAGTCTTAAAATAACGTGGTAAATCTCTCAATATTGTGCATACAAACTTACATTTGCAGTTGGAATGTTTAAGTGTACCTCAACTTATGCTGTTCTTTCGATTCGGAGCTAATTAGCTGGGACAGACGGACAGCGGACACCCAGCCAGACAGACACACGAGTGATCCTATTAGGAGGGTCCTTTTTTTCCTTTTGAGGTACGGAACCCTAAAAATAACAAAAAAAAAATTGTTCCGTTCACTCACGTATGTCTTGAACTGACTGCCCAGTTGGTTACGTGGTCGCTTGCGACTACTGACCCACGCTCAGCAGTCACGTAATGTAACGAGTAAATTGAAAGAAAGATTTTTTTTATTTTTTTTATTGTATTAGAATTGTATGGCCTCCATACAATTCAAAATAATAGCATCCATTGGTAATTGGTGACCAATGGATTGCACAGTTTGACAAAACACATTAGGTTAGATAATGACATGATAATGATAATCTTTCCGTTTTTACCATTTTTGGAGAGTGTGGATGAGTGCCAATTGCGTGTAATCACGTGGAATTTGTTATTATTCCTCGCGAGATGTAGGTGTAATAAACCTCTGCCCAACCGTTCGGGGAATATACACTCGAGAGCAATGAATCCGGGTCACTTAAAGAATGTTAAAAATCTCGGAAACTAAAAATGATAGGTTAATGCAATAAATTGTATTTAATAGACAATGTAATACTCCTTAAATGAAAGTAAAAAAAATATGAGTCACCATACATTTTATTAACACAAAATTACATAAAGAAAAAAACTGCTGATCTCTCCTTAAAACAAAAATAGGAAACATGAAATTTTTGAACTTTATTACGATTTTCTTGAATTTTAATACTTCGTATTGCCTCCTCGTGCTTCCATTACTGCGTTTACGCGGTTTGGCATGCTGTACACCAAGTTCCTTATACGATTTTGGGGAATATTCTCCCATTCCTCTGTGAGAGCAATTTTGAGCTCACGAAGCGTGATTGGGGGAGGGTTTCGTTGTTTTACGCATCTGCCTAGCTCGTCCCAAGCATGCTCGATCGGGTTGATATCCGGGCTGCGCGCTGGCCACTCCATACGAGTAATGTTCATCTCTTGAAGGTAGTCATTCACAATCCTACCTGTATGAGGTCGGGCATTGTCATGCATAAATATAGCATCCTCACCTAAATTGACCATAAATGGACCAACGTGATCATTGAGGATTTCTTCCACATATCTTACGCTAGTTAAAGAGCCGTTTTCTATGATCACCAGCTCTGTGCGACTTTCAGAAGAAATTCCGGCCCACACAAGTACAGACCCACCACCGTAGGCTACTTTTTCTTCGATGCATGCTTGCTTGAATCTTTCCCCTGGTCTTCGATACACTCTGTGTCTTCCATCGTGCTTGTAGAGCATAAATTTTGATTCGTCGGAGAACATAACTTTTGACCAATCTTCAATACTCCAATTTACGTGGCTCTGGGCATATCTTAGTCTTGAAATACGATGCCCACGCTCCAGTTTAGGGCCGTTTGCAGGTCTAAGGGGTTTTAAGTTAGATTCAGCAAGCCGACGTCTTACTGTCCATGCACTTGGGTTACTTCCTCCGAGGCGTCGAAACTGATTTGTGAGTTCAGTTCCTGTGAGAAAGCGATTTCGAAGCATGGTGTTCACCAAGTATCGGTCTTCTCGTGCTGTGGTACACCTGGTTCTGCCCGTTCCTGGTCTGCGTAGGTTAGAACCAGTTTCTTCGTAACGTCGGAGAACTCTTTGTACTGTTGACAGCGACACACCGACAGTCCTAGCTGTATCGCGCTGACTCCGGCCGGTTTCCAGTATTGTAAGTATTCTGGTGCATTCTTCAGGCGTAAGCGACATAATTTCAGCTTGAATAATGAATATAGAGCACTATCAACATGGTTTATGTACCCACATAAATGACAGATTACAAACAAAAGCAAAACCAAATGCTGTAATTTCGTAGTTCCATCTTCTAAAGTGGCCCTTTTTCAAATTTGATTTTTTTATGATATAACTTTACAATAACTAAGAAGTTTTAATACCTTCATTTAAGGAGTATTACATTGTCTATTAAATACAATTTATTGCATTAACCTAGCATTTTTAGTTTCCGAGATTTTTAGGATTCTTTAAGTGACCCGGATTCATTGCTCTCGAGTGTAGTTGTAATGCTATATTATATTACAACAGAAAGGTACTCCTTGGATGTTTGTGTACTGTAAATGAAAATACAGACTGCGTATGTGAATGTAAGGCAATAAATCATTGTTTTCGTTAAGATTTTGTGTGTATACTGGTTTTGAGCCTCCGAGACCGAATAATACATATACCTTTCCAAAAATAGACCCCGACAGACAATCCCAGAATTTCGAGATATCTAACAAGAATATTTTATACATTCTCATTTCTTCAGAAAACATGTAAATTCTCTTAGTGAATATGTAAGAAAAACTAGGCTTTTTTGAAGATGGATCATAAACCAGTTCGTATTCAGAGAGCGCGTCCTCACTAGAAAATATTCCGGCTTTTGACTTCCAAGTGCTTCTGACATGGTTGGGTAGCTCCCACTTATATTACAACTAAAATGTTGAATATTATTGTACGAGGACTTATTGCAGAAGTATACTTAAGCCCTTTCAATGATTGTGCTGAATGGCAGGAGTTTTTAAACGATAGAAAAGGCAAATAATACTCGTAAGTAGGTACTTTAAGCAAGAGATTTTTAAGGCTCGTTCAGACCAACGCGACGGCGCGACTCGGCTCGAACAATACAACTTCTAAGAAAACTTCACGGTATAACAATAACCGGTGTCGTGTCGCGCTGTCGCGTCGCGCTAGTCTGCACAAAGCTTTATTGTCTCCGCGACACAAGGAATTTAAGTTTTTATGCTTTTCTACGTTTGTTTTTCTTGAACCGGCTTGAACAGTCCGATCAGCATTTAGTAAATACGAAAGTCTTCTCTTTTTAACCAACTTCAAAAAAACTATAGCACTTTTTTTCAAATTTTTCATAAAATTATCAGACCTTTTACGTTTTTAGCGTTCCTAGACGTGGATACGTTTTAACATAAAAAAAACACAATGGAGATTTTATCACATATTTCACTAATAAGAATACCAAATTTACTCAGCCTAAAATCACAATAAAATACTTGTCTTCTAAAAACAAAGCTTTCAAACCAACAAATTCACAAGTATCAAAACCGTTGCTCCACTACAGTTTATATTCTGAGATATTTGAACCGTCTCCGTTGAAAAACATAGAACAATGTTGCCACTTAGATCAAGTGGTTAGTTAAAAGTTTTACTACGGTATAATGATGTTCTGTCTTGAAGTTCAGAAGTTCAGCTTGTTAGTAGATATCGATATGTTGGTAGTTTCATTGACATGTGTAGAAGACTCGTGGGGAAACTTAAACTTGTGGAAATCAGCCTTTAATGTTCCAACTGCTGAGAATCAGATCTTCTCTCTGTAAAATTAATAGGGTGTAATTCGTTACGCGAGTTTTGTTTAGATTGATGAGTGTCATAGAGTTTTTAGTTCTTCGACATACAGGTCCATATGCATATTCAAATCTTTATTTGCATTCCATAATGTTTAAAGATCTCACAATGGCTCAAAGCAAAGTTACAATAGGGTTGGTAGGGTACGCTCCTCACGATGTATACTCACCATTTACTCAGTTAAAAAAAAAAAACAGGAATTGATGTTCAGAAAAAAAAAATAACTAACACTACTCACTCTACAACTCCCCCCCCCCCTCCTCTCCCCTCCTCTCCTCCTCCTCCTCTCTCTCCTCTACTCTATAACTTTATAGAGCTCATTGCATTTAGTAAGTTAATGAAAAAAAAAACAAGCATTGCTATTTTATAGATGACTTTTAGTACTTTGCATGTCGAGCATGGTTATAATACGAATGAGCGAGCCATTTCGCGTGAAGCTGTTACTTGTATTTTCTAACTAGCTGCGCCCTGCAGTTTCACCCGCATAAGTCTCGATCTCGTGGGAATATCGGGATAAAAAGTATTATTATATCCTACCTAGGTCATGGTCTACCCATGTGACAATTTCATCCAAATCTGTTCAGCCATTTAGGCGTGAAAGCGTATCAAACAAATATTCAAAAAAACTTACTTTCGCATTTATAATATTATATTAGGATTCGGATTAGGATTAGGATTCGAATTCTGTTAAAGTACGTTGATAACAGTAGAGGGCGATTTGGTTTTTGGACGGTTTGTGTGACCTTAAAAATGTCTAGGCCTTGCTTTGGTCTGTTTGAGGTCTATAGGGAGTCGTAAAAGGTTTCTTAGTCCTGAACTCTAACTAAAATATATGAATCATGCATCTCAATTTTAAACTGAGAGATTAGATATTATATTTTGCTCTTTAGTATTAAAGCGGGATTTATGACTGTACATTGGCTCTAGAGCGGTACATATTTTAAAGTTGGTATAGAGCTTTTAGAAAGTCTATTAGTTTTTATTTTAAAGTTGTAGTTATTTGAATTTCTTTAGATTTACGTTTTATACACAATGGGTACCAACTACCAAGATATTTTCCTCAAATAAATTTGAAAATGTTTTTTCTTTTACTATACATACACTATACTTTTCGCTATAGAACCACCAGGTTACAAAAAAATACTGAAAAATGAACATTCCTGAAACATTTCATTCACGAATCATACACGGGAACAGTACTGCATAATCCAATAAACATTTATGACAATATAACATCAAAGTTAATGATGAGACCTAATATTGTGTCACAAGTAAATATCTCGCAAAAATATTCGCGACGTAACTTCATTAGTGAAACTTCCACGACGAACGCTTCCGTGTTGAAACACCTGTTTTGTCAATACTACGTATTCTACCTTGTTCAGGGAAACTATGACAATATCTCTATAGCCCTCTTGTCTCCAGTACTACCAAGATCAACTTAATATAGCCTCCGTTATCTTGACTTAAATGTTACACCAAAATACCTTGTGATATATTGCAATTAAATGAAAGAAAATTTGTAAGTCATATCAAAAATAAACTTTGTAAATAAAAAAGTTTACAAACTAGAGGTTTATATCCAAGATAAGAATGCTTGGAAACATGCTGGTCCTGCTCCATAGGACAATCTAGAGTGTAGAAAAAATCAAACTGGTTGCTAATTTAACTGTATAATTTATTATCACACACTGAATTGTTGCGAGTTGTGTTTTTTTTTTGGAAAGTCGTCTACTTTTACAAAATTTGTTACTATCTATGTGAGTACTATGTATCTATCACATAATTAATTTGTCAGTAATTGCTTCATTTTAATTCTTTTTACGTAGTGTGGTATAGTAATATTATTCTAGGTGCATCGTCTTCACATAGAAAATGTATTAAAAAAATTGTAAAACATTTTTGACTTTGACGACATTGGCAGATTTAGTATAAATTGATATTGTAACAGCGCCAAGTGAGCGTTTTTGGAACTAAACAAGTCGGTAAATATTTTGGAAAAAGGAATGATTTGTCAGAAACAGGTTATTATACACCATGCTAATATCGTTAATTTTTTTGTTTTTTTGTCATATATTGTCATAAAAAATGTCTAGTAACCATAAATTGATAGGTTTTGCATCCTCTGATTCTGATATTTATCCGTTTAGGCAAAAACAGATTTATTCATAGAAAAAAAAAGTAAAATATGTACATATTCTGTAACTGTAAATAATTCCTGAACTTTGTGTTGTGCCCTCTCAAACACATTTTAGTCTTCTGTTTTTTTTTTCCAATTCGTGCCAAGGCTTTTTTCCAATTTCGCTCCTCTTTCTTGCTTCGATAATTCAAGGCCCTTTGTTCAGGACTCCTTCGAGTCAGAGAGCAACAAATTAATTTGCAACATAAAGGGATTGTCAATAAAATGAGACTATCGTAAAAAGCGCTGTATAAGAAACTTATGCGTATTTACTCAAAAACTTTTCTAGTACAACGTGTCGGCTGAACTCTACCAAAGGCTTTTGTAGAGACGACCGAATATGGCCGTCCGTCACACCGTATGGAGAGCGCTTAATAATACTAGCCTCTGTCAATACCTACATAAAGTTGAATGGATCTTTTGTTTCGTGAATGCCGTTCATAAGTGGTGCTGTTGGTAAAAATTTGTAAAATGTATTGAAAAATCAAGATGACGGCGTTAGTTCCGATTTTGGCCACGCGCCAAAAATATTCATGTACAGCACAAACATATAAAGGACGAGTTTTGGCTTGTTATCAGAATATCGTCATAAAGTAAATCTCTGCATAGGTTTAGTTTACTTTTAGGAGATAACAAAGACTTAAATGTCATAATGTGTGTGGCTACATTATAATTATTATAATACGGTTCGCAGTGAATACAATAACAGTTCTAAAAAAAATGCTTTTTTTCAACCCTTTAATTATTATTCATAAAGTTAGAATACTAAATTGAAAGCTTTTAAATAAAACAAGCAAGCAAATTTATCCTATCATAAAAATAATTGATATTTCACTGAAACTGAATTGCGAAATAACTATATTTTCTCTCCGAATTTTAAAAATAAAATTGAAACAATAATGCGTTCTGACCTAGCTGCCTTCAATACCACGTAACTTACGATTTATTGCAACTTTTTCAACGAAAAGAACACGCTTCAAAAATTGACATGAAAATACTCAGCCTTCCTCATTAACCGAACATTCTCAAACTCATCACTCCACAAACTACTTACACTGCGGTGTGACAGTCGGCCCAAACTTGGGCGCGCACTTTATAAAGGCAGTCGACATGTTTATGAGTAAAGTTTTCAGCTGAAGACTACTATCTGTTACTGAGAGACTTGACACTTCTACTGAGAATGGACCGACTTGGAATACGACAATATTCCAAGTCGGTATATAAATATTGTCGTATTCCAACCGTGATAGATTGTAGGAAGGTGTGTTGAGAGTTAAGCCTAGTCTGCATGTATGTAGGATGTTATGTTCATAAGAGCGTCGCTGTCGTATGTCTGTACTGTCACAAACGGTAGAATATAATTCCTGGGAAACTGTACCAAGTTAGTAATGATACAGTTTCAAATGGTAGAATGCCGATAAGGCTTGTCCGCACGATCGAACAAATATGGTGAACAAGAACATCGAACATGGCACATTTGGTTCGTACTTTAACAAAGCGAACACGAACACCTTACGAACACAGTTCGATTTGCGGTTGTGCTCAACCGGTCCCTTTAGTAGCCATAGATTCGGAATTGGATAGCCACGAACATTTTTGACGAACGCAGTGTTTGCAGTTCGTTAGTGGTACGCACATGCGAACAAAGTGTTTGATAATACTCATCGTGTGGTTGACCAAACTAACTATAATAATTAGAAGAATATCCAGCCTTTTTCTAGTTCGCACAATTTTTGGCAATAAATTAATGACGGCCCTTACTGTCATCAATAATACCTACTTAGTTCGGATGTTGGATAAATACGTTATTTACTACTTCGTTTTTTGGTTAGACAGATAATATTAACTACATTGAGGCAATTTTTTTTTGTCGAGTCGTTAGCCTCCCGTGAGCCAAGTCAGAGCTTGGCTTCATATGCCGTCGAGAAATATATCTCAGGCATGCCGGTTTCGTCACGATTTTAGTATCGTCTTAGAAAATTGAGAAAAAGTGTCAAAGAATTCAAAATCAGAAAATTTTCTCACACTATTCTCACATGCTACAAGTGAATACAAGTAGGGGCGAGAGGGTATGCAAGGTGTGTACCACCATCTCGTCCCAACGACTGGCTATAACACTTCATGGTATGGCCCCTTTTACGATGTATTGTCCTTTATGGAATACGGACGACCCAGAATGGTACTTCTAAGTGTCGTACCGCGTCCAAGGATTGCAGCAGTGCAGTAAGTAGTCGTAACTCACACGCATGGTGGTTTAACCTCTTTGGGTCATGAAACCTGTAATATTGAGATGGAACCCACTATGAAAAACCTTAAAGTCATCTGAGAACTTAAAAAATATGGAATCATAGTCATTAAGAAATTGATATTGTGATTCAATAGACTGTTAAGGAGCTGCCCAAATAGGGACACCGTAAAACGTCCACTTTTATATCGCACAGTTAGCTGCATATTATAAGCCCAAAAAAATACAGCGTATAGTAAAGTATATTAAAAAAAAACTTATACAAAGATATTTTATTAAAATGACAACTTTTTAATCCACTAAAAAAATAAAAACTAAAAACAGTAACAATATTTTAACTAATTGGTGTTTTTTTTTTAAATTAAATTAATACTGCAAAAAAACTTTCATATTATTGGCGGACACGAGATTCTATTAAAATAAAACGCATCCACATTTTTAACTGTAATTACAGTTATATACCGCGATGTTGGAGTTTCTTGCCCGTTGTGCTCCATAGGAACCTACTACGCTTTGGAATGGGCAACTAGCTTCATCTTTCTGACTGACCGACCCCTAGACAATTCAGAAGTGCCTGTAATTGGTTTATTTGAAATGCTTTGAGTTTGAGTTTGATGATGAATGTAGCTTGACCTCCTGGAATACCTACAGATTTGCTCCTTACCGCGCCTTAAATAACTTGTTTTGATATAAGTAATAAAATAGGAGAAATGCAATAACTAGTTTTATTGCGCTGTATGAAATTATGTCATAAATTCCTTTGACTTCTAAAAAGATCCACTCATAACTGCCTAGATACACATTAAACAAGTTTTAGAAATATTGCCATTGTGCAGTCATGATTTTCAACCACAAAAAAACCAACTTGCACAATCTACCCCAGAACAAACGGAGCAAAAAATAAGCCAAATGATTCGTAAATAAATAAACATAACAAATCTTCCTGGGAAAGGATATGGCGGAATGACCTCGATGCCTTTTTATAAGAATGGCCGCCGGAAGCACTGAATAGGGAGCGAAGAAACCGGGGAGAGAGAATTGGTCAACTGTGCCCTTTGACCTTGGAGGGTAAGATAATAAGGCCCTTTGAAGGAAATTGGACTGTGTAGTTGGTGAAACTTCACATAATAGAGGCTTAATTCTATAGTAATGTTAGTTTGATTGTACCTATGATTCCCGAAGGTATGGACTTAGTCTTCACTAATAATCCTAATTAAATGCGCAAGTGAGTTTGTTTGTTTGTTACCCTTTTACGCTAAAATGGCTAAACGGATTTGGATGAAATTTGGCTCATGGGTAAACCATTACCTGGGTTAGGATAAAGAATACTTTTTATTCCGATATTACCACGGGATGGAAAATTATGCGGGTGAAAGCACGGGGCCGCAGCTAGTAATATGTATTATAAAGAGAAAAGATTGTTTTTTTTGCTTGTAATGAATAAATTCAAAAAGTACTGAACAGATTTCAAAAATTCTTTCACTCGTAGAATACTATATTATCACTCAGTAATATAAGCTATAATTTATAAAGATATCCCGCGGGAAAAGCCGCTGCCGGAAGTTAGTAGTTCATAAAGGACGCGTCTGTAAAGAGCGTTCTAAACTTCAGACGCCTTGTAAGAGAAGATAATCTTGTCTTTTTATATAAAATCCGAATAAAACTTCGAACTAACCTCAGAAGCCGAGTTTTTCCGTAAATAGTCACTTGACCTTGAATTTTGCGGAAACTAAACTATTATTTAACAACAATGGGCTACATATGAGCATCGGGCTACACGTGGTACATCATAAATACCAAACTATAACCACTCACTCAACTAAACAACTAAAACTAAGCCAAAACTTCCAAAATTGTCTTGCATTATTACAACAACTCCTGAAAATGTCAACACTCCGGCTTCGACAAAGCCATCCTATTTACAACGTTGATAAAGCCCAAAATTCTCTTATTGGCTGTAGGTATCTGTCGAAAGGAAAGAGGGTCCCTCTTACAGGTAGTATTAGGAGTATATGAGACAATGGACAGGTGCAAAAGGTCCACTTTATAGAAAGTATGGGGATAGAGCGAAGACAGAAATTCTTGGTTCTATTACATATCGGTTGAAAATGGAACAGTTTAGAGACATTTTTGTTTCGTTTTGCATATTGTGTAGAGTACAATTCGGTCGTCGAGAAAATGCGTTCTTGACACCTGTTAGTTTCAGACTAACGAATATGTGTTTTGCGAATTTGATCCTTATTAATACTAGACATTGTCCAACTGAAAGGTGTCAGGAACGTATTCTTTCGACGGCCGGACTGTAGTTAACTAAAAGAAGAGCAATTCAAATATTTTTTAAGGACGGTTGGATTCCAATCCCAGTCTCAATCTGTCAAAGAAATCTCTAATTTACCTCCATTTTTGTAATTTTTTTTACATTGTTTGTCGCTGAGTTGACATTGCGACAAGACTTAGATTTGAACGTTTTTTTAAGAACGAGAAATTGGCCTTCAGATAAACAGCCAAGAATTACGCAGTTCGTTTTTAGCACTTTCTTTACTCGTATCAGCATGTGCCCGAATAAATCGTGCTGTAGTTAAAACTTAGCCAGCCAGCAGGTAGGTATATAGCAACTAAGGTGCACCAACGCTCAGTATCGTCAATAATTGTGGAGGCTTTAGTCACCTGAAAAAAGAAGATCATTGCGTTTTGATCAAAAAACCATCTCTTTTGAACTACAATTAATGATAACTTATGAACACTGTTTTACAACTACTTTGGCCTAGATCTATAAACTTTACTTAACACGTGTTTTTGGGAAGCGTAATTGTGTCACTGCCGCACAACTGTCAAACTATACGTGCAAGATTTAGACGGACATGTCTTAGCCAAAGCACGTGCTCAGTGACGATTATAAATCTCGGCCTTAGTGCAGTGTTTTTATTTGGCCAAATCACACTTCTTGGCTAATACAGAGTGGGAATTCTGCGTCTTCATTTACAGTAATAAGAAAGCAGTTATATAATATTGAGGTCACTCGTAAGCTCACTGTTATTCGAACTGTCAAAGGCACACAAAGTATGAAGGTCTTTATTTTTCTGATCTCCTATCCCCTTATAATGATAGAATCGCAAAATAATTGGGGGTTGAGGGTGAAATAGAAAGCGATGGCACACTTGCGAAGCGAAATTTTGCTTGTAAAAGAAAAGGATTTTAAGGCTCACGACAACACGCGCGACGCGACGCCGCGGCGTGATTCTGGTAGAACAATTTCCATAAAGTTTTCATATTAATTGTTCTACGATAGAGTCGCGCCGCGTTTGTGGGAAGCCTTTAGTCGTTTTGCTCTGTTCTAGACAAAAACGGGGTTAAGGGTTCTTGTGTGTTATGTACTAACGCAACTTAGGTTAGAAGTGTTTTTCTGCCCCAGAAAGGCTTTTACAGATGCGATATTAAATGAGCAGAACGTGATTAAAAAAAATACTTACTGACAAGTCCAGTACCCTAATTGCGTAATACACGATCAATCAGAATTTGAATCGTTTTGAAACAGATTGCTAATCCATTGCTTCATTTGCTCGAAAAAAAAACTGCTCAACAACGTAAATAACGCAATGAATGTTTTTGAACTGTTAAAATGAAACAGATTATTCGTAATCGTTTACGAAAATGTGTTGCGTAATTAGATAGCTGTACAGTCAACCGCATTTCGATAACCTGACTTACCGCTATACGACATAAAGTCGCTATCTGTGTCAAATTGTTACCGCTAGTGTACGTCGTCGGTGAGTATTTCGTAAAATGTACGTAACAGTCTCCAAAAATAGTACAGCATCATTACAAAATAAAATATTATTTAAAGAAGCCCAGAAAAATTACTTTTATCGACACTGTGTTATACAACAACACGAAACTCCGCAAACTTCAATTACTTCCAGAATTTCTTCACAGTAAAGTATTTATAGGCAGTGGCTAAGACCGGTCACACACGAGGCTACACATCGCAATGACGCGCGACTTAAGCCGGGATTAAGGCGGTTGCCCACGATCGATGAGGAGGGACGCTGCTGAAATTAACGCGAACCTTGCGGTAGCCTTGTTAAGCAAGGGTGGCTGAGTGAGTAATTGTCTTTTAATTCTGACTAAATGCTGTGAAGAGTCTTATTAAATTATTTTGCTTGGTTTGAAGTTGGCACGGGAGAATTGGCAGTTTGCAAATAAATGCAGGTTGAAAATTTGGATAAGATAGGCAGATTTTTTATAAATTTATGCGCGGTTCCTATAAACTCAACGAATCGCTTTCCTTACCAATGGTAAAAAAAAATGGCAAACTGGGCATATAAATAGATTTGTAAGCTTATTTTTTCATTAAGGGAGGGTCTACTATACAAAAATATAATGTCTTTGCTTCATTACTGGTAAAAATACAAGAGATTTAATTTAAACCAATAACGGTTCGTAAATTATAGGAATCGGCTATTAGAGCAAAATAAATAGCACAACACACAAAAGCACAATTCAATGATAGCAAATTACGTGAATATAAATAAAATACAAAGTGCCAAAGTGCAAGAAAAAAAAAAGATATTAAAAAAAAACAGAAAAACATAAACGATAATAGAGTTAATAACTACTATGTATGATTGAGCGTTTCTCTGAAAACTGATTTTACATATAGGAAAGAGTCACTAGTATAAAATTCAACATTATTTCTGATAACACCAATTTCAGTTCAGAATTGTTAAATTGATATTCTACGATTTCAATAGGCAGAAACAATGACAACCGACATTCCTTTTTATGGCGTTTAGTAACTTTTATTGCATAACTTTCCCATGAATACAATTATAAGTGCAAAGCATTTGCGTTGCTTCTTCCACTTTGAAACTTGGTAGAAGTCCACCATCTTTGAAAAGTTCTGAGTAAGTTACACATTCTATTTGTCTGCGATTGCTGTCTTGGTCCCCAAGAGCTCTTTAGTTTTTCATACCGACCAACTATCTCTTGACATCCCATTACGTTTTATTTATAATTATTTATACTTACGACTTTATTTTAAGAAAATGTATTTACATACATAACATCAAGCTCGCATTTCTCTGAAGGGTTACGCAGAGGTGTACCTGTTGTACATCCACATTTCGCCAATTATGTTTAAGTCCCATGCAATAGGGGGCGAGCCTATTGCCATCAACCGGGCATAAATCTAGACTCCAGGTTGCTACTGAGTAATTCTTGTTGGAAAAACCAAATAACACTTAGCCCGAACTGGGAATCGAAGCCAAGACCTCATGCTTAGCAGTAGCGCTTGCGACCACCAGACCAATGAGGCAGAAAAGGTATTTACTACACCTAAAATAATATACAATAAAAAATTACTAGAAAATGATGCAATTAATCATTTTTTAACCCACTTATGCGTTAGTTTGATAAAATATAATATCGTGCATCAGAAAATATTAATTGAAACCCAGTCGGGCGTAAACACTATTTTAGAAACTATTAATGTTTTGAATAGCGTCTATTCAATAGAGTGCAAACCAACAAAATAAATATAAACACAAAATGTTTGTTTCATTTATAAATAATTAATTTCAAAATAATTTTTAAATTAAATATCAATTTATAAAAAGTATTTAATATTGTTAATAATTTTTTTTAGGCCTTTATTCGAGGAAATGCGGGAAGGGATAAATTGGTGTAAAATCCGTGGAAAGCAGAAAATACACATTATATTTACACATAAAGCAATTTTATTGATCGCCGATATAAAGCAACACATTTCACGTAGCATCTCAGTCTGTAGAAAGCCTAAACACGCATTGGTCTTCACAAAATGTTTTCCTGCGGCGTCCATAACTCAAGAATGTTGGGGACCATACGATATACGATTATAGCCGAGCCCTTCCGTGAAATGCGGAGACAAAAACACAATCATTATTCATGTGCCCCCGCTTTCTTTCCATACACCTATTCTTATATCTTTAGTAGATATTAGATTGCCGAGAGGTCGGCCCGAAAATTAAACGTTCTTTGATTGTCTTTTCATATGATTTGTGTAAAGGCTCCCGGTATTATTTGTCTGTGAGTTTGTTTGCTGCGGTAGCAGACGAACGAAATTGCTTGTCAGTCCATGTGGTGATGTTTTGTTCGTAACGTTGATATTAAGTAGCTTAATTTCATTAAACCACATGACAGTATCGTTTTTTAGGTACAGTTAATAGAAGGAAAATTCTCGTACTTAAAAAGCGTTCAAAATCATATCGTAATCGCATCTCAGCGACAATCTATGTCACTGTGTATGTAACTGGTCAAAAATGTACTTATTATTTCTGTTTTTATATACTTAAAAAAAAAAAAACATAATTTAAAAACGTACAGACTTGAAATAATAATAATAATATGTAGAAGTATATAAAATCAGGCAGGGAAATAATCATAGGGCAGCAAAAAATTCGTCCACATCGCTGTCAACAGCAAAAGTGCCCAAAAAGTTGGCAGCATTGCCACGTTGTATGGCAATGCTGACACTTTGCCCAAAAAATTGGTCAGCCCTCTGGCCATGTGAAGAGTCGACCAACCACTTGACGATGTCTTGAAAAACTAAGTGGGCACTCGGACCCCATAGCCCTAGTGTTTCAACCCCAAACGGCTCGAACTTTGGCGCCGTTTGAGGTTTTCCGCACCTGGTTCCGTCTGTAATGTTTTAAGACTCAATTAATAATTCAGAACACGACACAGAAAACTGACTCTTGACACTATCAACTCAACCGGCGAAGTTAACTTAACACTAATTGCTTACTATCAAGCTTAACTTTAACTTAATTTCACTAGACTAAAGACACATATCAACAACTTCAGTAAAATCAATTTCGAGAAAACATGATACATGACAAAATTTCATTTAAGAACATACCCAATCTTTAAGTCGTCAAGTACCCAATTAGCAGAGTAATAGGATAGACTTAATTATTGAGAAGAAACCCACATAAAGCCTCTTGAGCGATATTGAAGTATCGAGTGATATTTACTGTGTGTTTATGTATCGCTCGCGATTTCTTCAGTGGCTGAGTGTGTAGTATTCCTAATGGTTCTTAAGTGGTTTGAAGTATGATGGGACTGCGATGTGGTTTTCGTGGTACGATATTTTTATTTGCTATTATTTGTAATTGTAACATCACGCCTGTATACTTCGAAGCGTTAGGCAGAGGTGTACGTATAGACCAACATTCCTCCAGTTACGTTTAAGTCCCATGTAATAGGGGGCGAGCCTTTTGCCATCAACCGGGCAAGCAAAAAGGCAAGTACAGGCTCAGCTCTGCTACTGAGAAATTCCTTATGGAAAAACCCAAATTTATCATTTTACCAAATAAAAAACCAAGACAGCGCTGCGAACAATATAGTGAAGCATGCCCAAACTACACCCGCTCTGTGCATACACGCTCACACGCACACATTTACAATCAAACTACACCTCACTAAGTGCACACACGTTTAAAAAAATAGTCTCACGTAACTGCTGAAAGCGATATGTCTTAGTTTTTTATTTGGTCTTAACCCCTGTCTGATACATTTTGAAGTATTGGGCCGCGTACACCAAACGTATGTATTGTCGGCCACTGACTGAGAAAGTTTAAAAAACAAAAGACATTCAGCTGGTGAAGTTGCTTTTTCATACATTTCCAACTTGACGCTCAGTGATGTCTGAATTTACGTTTGGTGTGATCACGGCCTTGAAGCTGAGATTCTTGTAATCAACAGAGTCGAGGTTCCTGAGATCTGCAAAATGCCGAACATGTTGATGAATCAAGAACCCTATTATAAGATCATCTCCCAATAAAAAGGAAAAATAAAACTTAAAATGGTTTCTGTCCGCGCTTATTTTACAAAAGACTGGTATTGGAAATGCACTAACTCTTTAACACATATCAGATCGTAACAATGTCGTCAATGAATAGTTACATGAATAAAATCACTCCATCTATCACATCACATTAATACACAGACGAGTCCCTTATGATACGAATAAAACTTATTCTTTTCATAGAAACTAACTGACACTTTTGTAGTAGAAACTCGAAATTTACGACAAAAGTTCTCTTTAGTATCTGTCAAAGTGACTTCGAGCATTGAACAAAATAGATCAGTAAAGTTTGTGGGGCTTGTAGCAAGTTTTTAGTTGGGGTGATGCATTACAGCGTAGTTTGATGTGTCGTGTAAGTGGGCCTTAATAGTGATGGACACTGTAAACGGAGGGGGAATGAGTTACCGTTTTTTGACAGCTGTCAGTTGATGAGGAGGACTAAGGAAAGTGGGCGATGAGGTTGCAATACGTGTGTAAATGGGAAAATAACAAGCGTTTTGACAACTAAAGGCAAAGTGAGAATTTTATTAGTTTTTAAGATTATATTTACCTATGCATTTATTTTAGATGTTCTTGACTTATTTCGAACTGAGCTTTAATACTTCAATTGCGATGCTTAAATGGAGTTTTAAATTACTCTTCCTCATTTATTAATTTCAGCTCTAAAAAGTCTTCGACGCGCGAAAACAACTCTTAGTAATTCAAAAACCCTCGTAGTGACGTAATTAAAATTGCTAAAAACGAACGTCGAACAAAACATGGCGCTGGCGCGGAAAGAGCGGGAAAAACAATAAAATGGCGTGCGTCGGGCCGGGCCCAATTTGGGATTCGACTATCAGGCACAGTTCTAACGGGTTGGGGTAGGGCTCCAGTGGGGGATTGAAGCGGAATATTGGCTATTGTATTTTTTTCAGAGAGTGTCGTCCTTACCCCACTTCAATGATATGTGTTGTAAAGGATAGCATAAGGACTATTATTATAGACAGGTACCTAATCCTGTCTGCTAATATCATAATTATGTATAAGTTCAGTAGTATTTTTTTAGCCCAGTGTTAATTGGAATTTATAGAATAGAATATATTTATTTGTATTAAAACATGGTAAAATAATGGTCTTAATAATAGGGTTATGTTAAACATGTCTCGCCTTGGAAAGTTGCAAGAATCCGCTGGATGCAAGAAGCGCAGGCCCAGTCGATGCGATGTAGCGAAGTTCGGGGAAGACCTATGCCCTGCTCGTGAACGTCTTTCGGCTTAAATAATGATGATGATGATATTTTACTCGACCCTTAGACCTTGACCTTGACCGTGTTGTTTGTCTGCTGCAGGGCATTTTTTCTTCTCTCTTGTCTTGTGGTTTAGCTAGTTCATGTTAGGTATAAGTCTAAGCAATCTCGCCAAGATTTTGTAAGCCTGTGTCAGTTCATTAAAAATACAAGGTTCTGCTCTCCGCCACCACTGAAGCCCCACCCAAAGCTGGCTTGATTAAATTCGCTCTTTATGTGCGTCGGAGCACTTGAAATTAAGTATCCTATGTATCATAACGCGGAGGTATCTTTTTTATCATTTCGACACGACACGACAGAACCTAATTTGTTTTACTTAATGGTATTATAATTTAGATTAATTTCCATAATGGTTGCCTTTTAAGACGTTTCTTTTTGTTTTTAAGGACGCTATTTTGTTTGAGATTAAGTGTTGTGGCCATCTTAAATTATATTAGCATTGTCTGTGTTATTTTTTAAACCTTTATCCCCAGTTTTTGAAAGCCTATTTCGATATTAAATTGTCATTTCATCTCATATTGTTGATTAGTTAGTTGTTGTTATTTTGCTCAGACAGTTACCTATAAAAGCTTACATTTATCGTTATCTAAGATTATCAAGTTTTAAGACACTCGGTTAAATCAGAGAAGGGAATGCTTGAAGTGTTTCAATATCCCTTAGGCGGTAGAATCAAATATTCTCATATTTGATTCATAAATATGGAGATATTAGATTCTACCGATTTGGGATTGCAATAATTTTTGCTTCATAAATATGGTCTTGCAAAACCGTTCAATATATGTGACAGGCCTATTTCCAGGAGATCTTTGTCACCATTTTAGCCGTAAAAGCATTTTATTACTTTTATTTGTAACCAGCTAGTAGTCTAACGTTAAGCAATAACCTCGGCTTATTAAAACTACAAAATTAAATACGTCTTAAGGCACGTACAGCTCAGACGTGCTCTGAGAATATTTTAAAAAGTCTCAAGTATCTGTAAATTTATCGTCATTCTTGCCTTGCCAACCGGAACATAGTGATCGTGTTTGGCTATAGCAATGGGATGGTGATAACTGGCCTGGGGGCCTACCACCACCTCTAAAGCAGTATTATTTTAATCTTCTTCAGTGGGGGAAAGAGACGGAGCTATACGTCCTGTAGAGCTTCATCTCTTTCCGACACTAAAGTTATATTAAAATAATACTGCATTAGAGGTAGTGGTAGGCTCCCTGAAAACGATACAAATAATAATCAGAAATTATATACAATGTACTTTTTGAGTTTATTTTGGACATTACTGACATCGGTGAAGGAAAACATCGAGAGGAAACAGGACTTCTATAAATGTTAGTGTCCTTGAGTGGTTAGTTTGCGTGTTCTGCGCTGAGCTCACGCAACGAGTCATACGTCCAGCCAGTAATAGGACTCGCCCATCAAGGAGCTCTGTCCCAAATTAGACGCATTATTTATTTATTATCTATAAAACAAAAGGTATTTTTATAAAATACGTAGGTATACTAAAAGATAAATAATTAAATTATTCTTTAAATTATGAAGGTTTCAGAAAAATACGTTTTATAGATTTTGTGTGATTCTCAGTTTTTTTGCCGCGTTAGACATAACTTTGCAAATTAATTTCACTATGTAATATAACCATAATCTAATATATTTCTATATTAAGTTATTAAGAAAATGATCTTAAACATATATTATTTTCAAATGATTAACACTACTTGTTTAGACGTGATCTTCGTTATAAAATCATTAAAAGTCGGTTATCTTCGCCTTAACTTGAACAAGTTGAACAGTACGTGCGCAAAGAGTTTGTTTGTTACTACCACCGCTTAGATTAAGAATAAGATGCCTGCATTGAGAAAAAGACGGCATTCCCAGAATAAAAACCTATTTATTTATTCCACCAACAAAGTAGGCTAACAAAAAACTAATTAAAGATACAATTACAAAAGAGAATTAAATATTTGACTTGGAAGGACTAATCCAATGTTATTAAGGTTTCTTGTTATTTGAGGAAAATGCCAATTCAAGTTACTGGAATTTCTCCTGAAATCTGGGCACGATGCCAGGATACACATTTTTGTAGGGACCCGGGCTGTGCAACAAAAAATGGTCAAGTGTGACTTTGAAAGAATATTGTCTGCTTTCTTTTGATAAAATTCTCTTTGCAGTGTTTTGTTTTCTTGTTTCAACTAACATTAATTATGTGTTTATTTGATAAACTACTTTGCTTCGGATATCATCGTTATTATATTGACTTGCTAATTATATTCATGGTTTATTTGGGTTTCTAAATGATATGTAGGTAGTTTGACTGTTGATTTAACAGACACAGTATAAATATGTAACAGTAATATATCTTCATAGAAAACGGCCGAAACGACGCGCTTCGAATCTCAGTGTTTATCATTATGCAACAGTATCGAGTGCGTGGCAGTTACGCACGGACGCGGAAGTTTTATCTACCGAACGGCCATGGGATACTGTCGAGATGTATTACTCTTAATTTATTATACTGTGATTGTTAGTTCAATCACAGTATAATAAAACGGAACACAAGGTCACTATTGACATCATTGTAAATCTAGCAATCATATAGACTTTTTGGTAGCTGAGTATTAATTTGCGGCTGGTTCAGGAATACTATGCGTTCGATAAAATACACGTAGTATAGGTTTAATTAGAATAACTGAAAATCTCTTAAGGCGAAGACAACCAACTTTTAATGATTTTATACTGAAGATCGACGTGATCTTCAGAATAAAATCATTAAAATTAAATATATTATTAAAAAAATATAACATTCAACAGTATATAATGTTTCGGCGCGAAGAAAAGGTTTCGTAAATTATATCTTGGTGCGCTGCTCACCTGACCGATGACAGACCAAGCTTGTCAAAAAAGGTGTGCGTCTTCTGTGTTTCACACGACTTCTAGAACATTCTAACTAGAAGCTGCACACTTATTGAACGAGAGAATTGTGGCAGGAGCGGTTTGAAATAAGTTCGCGTTATAAAGTGAAATTAATTTGTAAAGTTATGTCTAACGCGGATAAAAAACAGAAGCACGCAAAATCTATCAAGCGTATTTTTCTGAAACCTTCACCATTTTAAATATGATTTAATTATAGATTTTTTAGTATCGTATCTTATTAAAATACCTTTTGTTTTGTGTATAATAAATTAATAAAGCGTCTAATTTTGGACAGCGCTCTTGATGTGCGAGTCCTATTACTGGCTGGAAGAACGACGCGTTGCGTGAGCTCAGTACAGAACACGCAAGCTAACCACTCAAGGTCACTTGTATATATCTGCGTCTTAAGGGTGGCCTTTGTAGTCATTATAATGAAAAACTTAAAAATACAGAAATCCATTGTTTGACTTTTTGACATACTGGTTACTTAATATGGGGTAAAGGGTTGGGGCTTACCCCGACCCCTTATTAATCAAAAAAACAATAACAACAACAAATAACTTACCCTTTACCTTAGTAAGGGGTAAGTTATTTGTTGTTTGTACCATATATTAGCTCTATTTATACATCGTATAATGCCCTCATTTTATTCACACATTACATCTGTCTATTCAAGGGTTAGCTGAGATTACTACGATAAGATCACGTGAAGTAAAATAATAAAAATAAATATAGTCTCCACAAACGTAAAACTATTAGAGCCAAAACTACCAGACCATGACGTAAGCTAACATAGAGAATTCTCTCAATAGCTCTACATACGTATACATAGCTCAACATATACATAGCTCAACACATATACATACGCATACGAATAGGTATGTGTACTACAGGTCTATCAGCGTAGTTAATAATGCAACGGTGACCGTAATTCAATGATGTTAGTCGAACTACGTTGTGGTACGGTAGAATAGGATAAACATTAGTTTAGCTACAGAGAAAATGGAAATAGTGTAGTGGTGGGGTTGTATTTGTAATAGTTAATTGACTCAGGCGTGGCTTTGCGGAAATCCATTATAAAATACAATAGCCGACGTATAATTTAGTAACCTAATCCACTTAACTGTTCTTAAAAAGTCATAAAGAACCCTGTAAGAAATCGACACGTGTTTCACCTCTCAATGAGGCATCCTCAGGATGACGATTGTTTCGAACCCGGACACGACGTGTTGCCACGTCAAGCGCCGAATAACACGTGTCGATTTCTTACAGAGTTCTCTATGACTCTTTAAGAAAAGTTTAGCGGATTAGGTTACTAAACATACGTCGTCTATTGTATTTGTAATTGTAATGTTCATTCCGAAAACATTTTAAAAGTCCCATTTTGTAACATTCACAATCCGAAGGATTTTGAGGGCATTTCCTCATACTTTTCTAATATTTCAGTTTACTTCATTTGTTTAAAAAATTTGTCTGCTAGACAACGTAAATTACGTAATGTTATGAATGTTGTTGAATTGCCAAAATAAATGGCATTGCCATTTTAAATGTGTTATTGAATTACCCTGCAGTTTGTAGCAACGGGTTTGGTGAAAGAATCAGATGACCTTGGTGCTTAAAATGTCTATCAGAAATCCTCTGGATCACGGCATTACCGACTATTGAAAAGGGCCATTCAAAAAGAGAGCAGACCAAAAACTCCAATATATGATAATCCCACGTTACATAACAGTGAACAGTACAAAAATTCCAGTAGGTACGTGATTATATTAACACGTTACAAAACATAAACAACCCTATAAGCTTAAACACATTATTACGACAACAAAGTTCCCTAAGATCACTCTGAATGATCCCCGTGACAATCTCCCGAATGTTTATGAACTGTATAAGAACCATAAGTATTTAAAACCTCTATGAACACGCTTATCATTTGACAAGCACTCTCCTTAATATTGATCGCTTGCTTCCAAAGCAACTCTGAAAATCTTCCCTTTATGCTCCACAACGGCAAATTTACTGCCGAAAAAATTTCGCCGCAATCTTTTTTCAAGGGCAAAAAGGTTGAATTTTGATTGCGTTGGATTTTGGGGTTGGGTTAGTTAAGTTGGTAAAGATGTATCATGTTTTTTCGTCGCAAGCAGGTTGCAGGGAAAGAGTCATGCTATTATGTACGCACTTAATCTGTAACAGCGCTCCCGACCCGTAAATATTGCTTCTCGAGCCGGAGAGAATTGTTAATACGGTGCTGTGAGCTTAAATGTTATGAAATAAACGGTTTTCAACGTTTTACGAATAAAGCTTGAAGGTATATGGGACCGGATTTATACTAAGACGCTTTATACTGCAGATGCAACGCAAACTGCTGAATGATTCATATGAAACGGGTCTAGTTCGCTTTGCAGATGTGAATTCAATAGAAACTCTGTAGCCTTTTTAGTATACAAGTTTACTCTTGATCATATTTATTATAATGCTGATTTTTGAGAATATTAAGGTAAAATATATTTGAAAATAAATGTAATTGTTGTTTGATTTCTATAAGGATTTTACTTTTATGTAAATGTTGAATACTTGTAAGTAGCTTCACTGTAATCTGTTGCTGTATTCGTGTATTTCTTTTTGCTACGTCAATACCAGTTTTAATAAAGGCAGTGTATAGAGTGCGGCACTCTATCCCTATCGTATAAAGTGCCGCTAGCGGCTTAATAATGGCGCTACCTCGGTCCGGCTAAAGTAAGCATTGCATTGTCATTGTCACTGCCACTGAGTCACTGTCACTTGTTATTTTGTTTGATTGTTGAGGTTAGTTCGCTGTTAAACACCAGATTACCAAAACATTACATTATCTTGTGCCAAAACGGAACCTGGCACCCGCCGGCCGCTGCCGCGGCACCGCTCGTGCGAACAAGCAAAGAAGCGAGCGGTGCCGTCACAGTTCTAACCTATCCTAACCTACCTTTCAGGCATTTTCATTTGCTAAGCCAAGGGGTTATGGCACTTCAGTTTAGCCGGCAATAGATAAAAGAAATTACCATTCGCCTGTCCTCAAAAATAAACTCACTTTTTGATAATTATCATTAACAAATACGATCAATCAATACAACGGGCAGTGAATTAACCTCAATAATAAACAAGAATAACAAGTGACAGTGACAATGACAATGCAATGCTTACGGCCCTTTAGCCGGGCCGACGCAACGCCACTATTATGCCACAAATAGCAGCACTTTATTCAACAGGGATAAAGTGCCCTCTATAAACTTCCTACAATAAAAAACCATTATAAATACTTGCGAAAAACAAATCTTTACTTAATACTAAATAAACTTAAAACACTATGAATATTCTCAAACCAATCTTACTTGATTCTCCTATAACGATTTAATTTTCTACACATGCTCAGTCCATTAGCCTCGTATGGGATAGTTAGTCTCTAAACGACTGCCCGTAAAAAGTAAATTCCTTTTAGCTCAACGTTATAAAAACTAAATGATCACACATTGGACAAGCCACAATGAGGTTCGCTTACTGCTTCATCGATCTGACAAAAAACTGACGTCCTGAAAAGCTCCCCTAATGTCTGTAATACATCTGGAAATAGCAACCGAAAATCAGGACCTTATTTTCTCTCAGAAATCTAGATTATTTCTCTGAATGCTGCACTGTGTTTTATAGCCCAGTAACTTTACGAGTTTTTCTCTATAGAAATTCTCTTGGATATTTCAAATTGTTTATGTGTCTTTGAATTTTCGGATCTCTAGGCTCCCGGGAATAAGAGAATGAACTTTTGGGACTGAAATAAAAATAATGTGGAGTGCTTTGGACGCTTATTTCGTGAATTGAATCTGCCGAGTTAATTGGATTTCTTTAGTATTCAGGTGAATGTTTAATATGTTGTGTTCACGAGTTTTCCCTCGGGTTTGAAAGTAGTCGCGATTCAATCGAATATTGCCGCTTGATCGTTTTAATCTCTACTCGAGACCTTTTTTTCATGAGATAAACCTATCTAAGTATTCAAATCTGAGAGTCTGCTCTAAAAATAGATTACTCCTTAAATATTTATACTACCTTTGAGAGACGAAGCTTCTAGTCGCCAATTAGTCTTCCATTTGGAGCCATTTTAGTGATCTGCATTAGATTAGAAAGATAAGGGATTCTGTCTTTGCATGGCTTTGGCGTAGTAATTCATTGCGGATTCGCTCCCCGTCTGCAGCTTTTACCGTCCTCATGGGATGCCGGGTCTGATTCGTTGAGCATAATTTTATCATCTTCTCTGCTGTCACGTTATAAAGATACAGACTGGAACTGATCCCAGTTTGCCGTGACACTTTAATGTTTATCTTGACTGTTCTAGAATGATTATGAGTAACGTTATTGTAGATGATCTAAATACACGGACATGGGCGCTATGCAAAACTTCTATAAAAATTCTTCATTCTTTAGAAAGTGACAGAGCTGGTAAGACTGTCCTCTAGTAGTAAACTGATTATCACAACGCTATAAAATTGCATCCAAAACATGCAAAAGACAAAAATTCATGCTTTACGTCTGTAATTTCAACTTATTCCTTTCCCACTCCAATAAATCTGTCTACAAAGAAATATAACCCTGCTAATACTTCTAAAATACAGCGTAAATGCAACACCATCTGTTGTTTTTATTATTTAAAAATAATAGTTATCTGTTTCGAGCTAAAACATAAAGTAGGGAGAAGGCATATCAAATATTCATTTCGTTCGCAAGGCGGGGCCAAGCTCACAATTTTTACAAACGTGAGCGTGAAGAAAATTAAATTTTATACTTTATTGTTCTTGTTTTAGAGTTCTTTTCTGCAATTTCGTTATCTACCTTGTTAGACTTTAAAATGTTTTCGTTGTTGGGATGACAACATATTTCTTGTTTGATCTTGAATCGTTTGTTTTTGTGTTAGTAATTGAAAACGTGTTCTCATTATTGTTTCGAGTGTCGAGAGAATGGTTGTTTGACATCGTTTTGTGTGCTAGTAGAAATATTACTGTCACTACTTTCATCGTCTAGCTTGGTGACGTTTTCTTCAAGGTCAGATTAGGAGACAATTGTTCGGTATTAGCCCGGGGTAAATGACGTGAATTTAATTACACCGACGATGACACCAGGTCATCACGACCCAGGTTCTATCGAGTAATTGACTTGAAATTAACGAAGTCATCTAAATTGTAATAATGATTTTTTGAGTATGTAGTAAAATAAAAGTAAATTTTATAAATCAAACTTTTATTAGCTTTCTTAAGAGCATGCAAAATAACCTCTGAAAACATAACATTACTATTTATTCAATTTTTGGTAAAGTATTCTAAATAATAATAGGAATCAATAATCAACAAAACAAACTTATCATCGTAGTAATAATAACAAGTCAGTCTTCTACTTCCTTATCCAGAGACAATGGAACTGAACTGAAATTATCTGGGCATAAATGTAAATCTGGCATGCATAACAAGCATGGTATGAGTAAGTATGTCTTCGCATCCTTTTTAGACGGACATTTTTCACATCTTCTGCGGGTTCCTGGAACCTTCGCGGGTCCTCTCCCGAAGGTATCTGGATGGGTTCACCCGTGCAATCTGCGATTCTCTCTCTTCTTCGTCAGATTCCGACTCTTCTAACACCGCCAAAATTCTCTCAAGGTAGTTTCATAATGCCATATTCTCCAAAAACTTAAAAAAGAACAAGATGAATTAACAAAAAACACTAAATAAAGGCATGAAAGCATGTCACAACAATACTACGCCAGTGATGACGCTGGGTCCTCTCTGGCGAAGGTAGGCCTTACCTCCAGCTACACAAACGCTAAAATTGCACGTTTGGCGTAAAAAATAATAATATCAGATTTTAGTTGCCCCGGGTCAGTATTACCTAGCATCATTGGGGCTGGGTTAGCAGTGAATTTTCAATGAGTACTAGTCTAAAGTCATTGTTATGTATTGAAGTGCAATTTTGAAATTTACGACGTATGTTGCACTCTTAACTTATAAATAATTTTGACGTAAAACTATTTATGTTCAAAAAATTTACGACTTTTCAAAAATTACGTGCAAAGATAAATTTGTTGCTGCAGAACTTGCAATACACTTAAGTGGTCCTCACCACTAAAGAGGTGGATGGTGGACATCTACATTAACAGTTAAAGTTGAGTAATGTGGCCATTCTGGGTAACCGGCCTCGGTGGCCGACATGGCCGGCCATTATTTTGACTTACAACTTATGGTGAGGCAGCGTTTTGACCACTGGCTTACTTTGACAAATGGCTGTAATGGATTTATTGTCTTTGCCAAATTAGAGCATGAACTCAATGTGTTTACATGAAATCTGGTCGGGATAGAGATATTTTATGTTAAATGGGGATAGTTAATGGTTTGAGTAAATGTAGGTAAGTTTTCTGTTCCAAAATTATTATGATTCGCTTTATCATATTACTGTTACCAAATATTTTATCTGACTACCCTACTGGCCCACGGTTTCGCCCGCGTGAATGTAGGAAAATGTCTAACCTACTCCTGGGATTAAAAGTACCCTATGTGTTAATCCAGGATATAAACTATCTGTGTGCCAAATTTCATCCAAATCCGTTCGGCCGTTTTTGCGTCAATCCGGAACATCCAGACAAATAGACAAAGGAACAAAAACTCTTAATTATTATTTTATTATATGTATAACTGATTGAGTATTGAAAAATATTCATAGCGAATTAGAATAATAATAATGAATTGAATTTATAACATTGAATTTGGTGTTGTACCCCTTCTAGGTGTAAAAAAGGAATTTGGAAAGTTTCCAAATACTTTTTTTACATTTATAACTAAATATTCGGGGTTAAGATAATTAATTACTGCATTTCATGATCAATATTCTAGTTCGCTAGTTAGCCACATTTCTTATTTCCATATAGTAATATTGCAAAATTAATAAAAACAGCGAAATATTTGACATCTATTTGCGACTTTGCCCACTTTCAGAATAATCGCTCTTTACTGGTGAACACGTTTCGCCCAGCTGACCACTAAAATCAACGGTCAAATACGAATATGCCAGAATAACGTAACTTGACAGATGAGTCGCATTGCAGTGTGCTATTACTTGCAGAAAAATATCTGCTGCCCAGTTTCTTGTGGTAATCTCTTCTCATGTGAAACCCTAAGTTTACAGTTTTACAAAAATGGTGGCCGTACGCTCGGACACCATAATAAGCAACAGAAAAGTATATCTAACAACATTTTTTTTCCTTTTCTGTCCCTCTGCTGGGCAAAGGTTTCCCCCATACTTCACCATTCATCTTTGCCTGCTGCCTTTTCAGAACAATCAGTCAAGAAAAATTCTAGGTCGTTGCGCCAGCGTTTCTTAGGCGGGCCTCGATGAGGCCTAATAATACATGTTTTATCATCAGAAAAAATCTTACCAAGAGTATTCACACAAACATCACACTATAAACAATTCAGTCAACGTAGCGCACGGCAAGCTTGCTAGTTTTACCCAAAACTAGAACTAATTATGGCAAAAATTCTTAGTTTTGAAGGAGCACAACTTTATAATAAAATAGCCTCTAGAATAAGAAATCTATCACTCTTTCAATGCATTTAAAATTTCAACTTAGACAGTATATAATTGCAGATCGATCACTTTTGGAGAAATAAAGTCATTGGATGGGTATCTGATGACGACGAACTTTGTGGAATTTATGTACGTTCTAGTGTTGTTCTCAAGTAAGTGATATGTATATGGCTTTATTGAGAGTAAAGTTTCATTAAATTTGTTTAGTTTATTCAAATAAATTAACAGACAAAAGCGCACTCAATACGTCACCTAGAACCACATTAGTAACACCGTCGAACTCAACGTCGCTTTTAGAGCGTACGCGAAAACTTCCAGAGTACAAGTGTCGAGAACTTTTGACAATTTTCAAACAAAGTGAAATGTGGCAGGTGCTATTTAGACCAAACTTCTCACATAAGCCTGTGTTGACATGGCATGAATGTTAATACTTTTTATGCGGGGAACTCACCGATAAATCTTTCGGCATTGTCCTGATGGGTTATGTGGCTGTGTCTTTTTATGGGACTTTAAGAGTCTATTGGAGTTATGACCGTGACTGGGAAACAGTCTCCTCTTTGGTACACTTTCGAGTACTTTTGGTCATTTTGATTCGGAATTAAAATCTTTATGTGCTGTTCTGTTATTGGATTTTGCTATCGTTTTGGTTATACTTTGAGACTTACTTGGTATTGTTCCTATCATATTCATAGATTGCCAAATGTGGGTTATCATTTTTGTCAAAGATAGAAATACAGAAAAAAAAAAGTTGGCCGTCACGGGACGCCCGACGAATGTGAAACATCAAAATGGCAAGACAAAAAACAAATCACGGTGGAGCGGGGGGCATCACGGCATAAGAGAGCGCCATGCCATTAGCCGTCACGGTATACGAGTCGGTTTTATTCCCAAGGTGCGCCCATAGATGTTTTACATCAAAAATCTTCAGAAGCTAAGCATTAAGAGTACCCATTTCTGTACGTATGTCAACTGCGACAAATGTATTTTAATGACAAAACGCACACTTACTGCGGTATCATATTCTCAAATACTCCTGAGTAACGGTGAGTGGCATACACATTATCAAGAGCGAGAATGTACTTGTCAGGTCAATTCTATTAAAGCCACCAAATAAAAGTTTCTCAAGGAGCTGCCAAACTCCCAAAGTTATTCTGAGAATCCATCTTACACGTGCAAAGTTTAGATTCCCGAAACCAATCCAAACAGAATAAGGATGAGACAAGTAAAACAGTCGATACTGTGACACCGACACTAGTTTCAGTGAACCAATAAAACAATATCTGAGAATGATCGAAAACCGAATCTACATCTAGATTAGTTCTAAATCCAGGACAAGTTAATCGTGACTTGATGTACCTTGAAACTGTTCCCAGAGAATGAGGGAAAAGTTTGTCTCTCCGACGAATGTTCGATGGAGGCAACTTTGAATTACTTTTCCCCGACTGAAAGACGTATAATGAATCGGGTCCGTCGAAGATATTTGTTCCAAACTCTGTGAAGAAATTTTCTAGTGAAAAGCAAAAGTTATTCAACAAAATGATTCCTCCTGATCTTTGGCAAACACTGCTTTACATTTTGGTTGGCATTGTTTTCGAGAATTTTCTCCAAATTAAAATGGTTGCAGTCACATTGAAGGCGAGAGTTTCAGTGTATTTGATTCTGTTGTAGTTTGTTGCGATTTCAATTTGTTTTTCGATGTTTTCGTGCGCGTTAGAATTGTTCAGGTTTCGCAGAAATGTTTTTGTTGGGGTTCTATTGAAAGCTAGGGAACGTGTTTTGTTTTGAAGCTGTGAACTTTTGAATTCGTCGAAACGTTTCTACCACGAGCAACGTGTGTCTGAGAAGAGTGACTTAAATTATAGAAGGGCTGGTGGATAAGAAGCGAGGTGGTGGCGCCTGAGGGGCCCATTAGAAGCACAACTAAGATTGAATTTGCTTTCGATTTTGTTTGCATAGCAAGCCAATCAAGTGTTTTCAATACTAACATCTTTATTATCTTTAACTACAGTGGAAAAACAATTAAGCCACTATTTTTAGACACACGTTACCCCTAGGAGAAACGTGTGTCTGAGAATAGTGGCTTTATAGATAGGCTGGTGTATAAGAAGCGAGGTGGTGGCGCCTGAGGGGTCCATTAGAAGCACAAATAAGATTGTTTTTCGACTGTAGTTAGAGATAATAACGATGTTAGTATTGAAAACACTTGATTGGCTTGCTATGCAAATAAAATCGAAAGCAAATTCATGTGAATCCACCCTCATAATATGATTTTCTTTTTAAGTAAATAAATGGTAATTTTTCATTTATTAGAATCCTAGCTGTTGCCCGCGACTTCGTTTGCGATCCAGCCTATGTCCATCTCCAGCTCACGGTCTACCTATGTGCCAAATTTCATTCAAATCCGTGTAGCCGTTTTAGCGTAAATGCGTAACAAACAAATAAACAAACAGACTCACTTTCGCATTTATAATATTAGTTAGGATAGTTAGGATTATCATAGTAATGCTATCAATTTACTAGAAATCGTCATAAATCTTCGCCTCAAAATAATAAGGAATTTCGATCTTCTACCTTTGCGTAGTTATATCTCTAACTGGACGTAGTTAAGCAGAAAGGATCCAACCCACACTATGGGCGAAAATGAGTTATGTATACCAAAACACTCTTTGTAGTCAAACCTTTAATATCACAAAAACAATCCCAACACATCGTGTCATTATGACCATACGTTACCAACCCGTATTTATGGCAGGTCATACAATCACATCGACAATCTGATCTTAAAACTTGAATATCTCAATACTAACTCTGTGTGGGTTGGATGCTTTCTGTTTAACTACGTCCAACTAGTCCTAATCTAATCCTTCATATCTACCTAGATATATAATTGTTCACTCTAATTTGGGTTTGACAGTAACATTATGAAATCGCATTAATTTCTTGGGATCTGAAACGAATTGTAGGTCATTTGAGGGTTAGAAGCTTTCAGAATAATTGGACACGACGGATTGACAACTTGTCCTCGTTAACTCATTTGCGATGGTTGGATCTAATATTAAATATTTAAACTTACATTAATGTTTTTGTAAGTTTATGTATCTTGAGAGGAGCTCGTTGCTAACTAATAACAGCCGCACGGGTCGAAGGTTAAGCTACGCTTGCCGCGGTCAATTCGTGGATGGGTGACCATCCATTACTTAGCGAGACTCCTCCGTGCCACGGGAAGCACGTTAAGCCGTTGGTCCCGGCTGTCATTCGTAGATCTTTGACAGTCGTTACGGGTCGTCAGAAGCCCGAAAGTCTGACAACCAGTCTTACCAAGGGGTATCGTATTACCCTGTTACTGGGATGTGGAGGTCAGATGGGGAGTCGCTCCATGTAAAATACTGATAATCAGTTGCATCCGGTTAGACTGGAAGCCGACTCCAACATAGTTGGGAAAAGGCTAGGCAGATTGTTTGATGTATCTTTTTTCCGAGTTTATCTCTGACATTACTGACATCGGTGAAGAAACACCGTGAGGAAACATGGACTTGTAGTCAATACGTCTGATATCACCAACCCGTCTTGAGCAAATGTGATGATCAATGCTTGTGCCTTCTCTGCTATATTCTGCAGTGGGACAATAATAATAAATAACTTAATCTATTATTTATTTATTTAATACTTCAAGCACACAAATATACAGAGGCGGACTTAATGCCATAGGCATTTTCTACCAGTCGACCTTTGGGTGATGCAGAGACAAACAGTGGTAGGAGCAAGCGAAAATTGAGGAATAAATATTTATTTAAATATAAAGATATACAAAAATATATACATATATTATATACACCTAATTATTACTTTAAAAAATATGTTATCATAATTCCATATTATTTTACGGAATATTGCATAGAGTCTTATTAAAATAGAATAGAAGCCTGTAAAGTAATTAGAGAAGTTCTATTATAATCTCGAATGTTCAACCCAAGATCCATGTCAAAGTCTGGAAAATAGTTAGACAGAAAGACAGAGCTGATACCGAAAAAACAAGTTATTTTAATAGCTTTAAAAAAAAGTACTATCTTCTCGATCTGCCTTTTAAACGATGACACTTAAAAAGTTTTAAATGACATTACTTTGGAACTCCGATAAATGCGCCTAATGAAAATAGGTTTTTTTTCTATGACCCTTTTAGATTTTTTGGTAGAAGAAGATTTTCAATCTAATCGAACGACTCTGGTGATTGCGTCTGGAATAGATTACCTTTAATTTATTATAATAGGTAACTACTTATAGTTCAGACGAGTCCTGGAGCGGAGACCGCGTATCGGCAAGCGTAGTGTGGCATGCCCCCCAGCTAGATGGACCGTTGACCTTAAAAGGTTGCTGGGAGAGACTGTATGCGGAAGGTGGAGGACACCGTCCTGTGGTGCAGCATGGGAGAGGCCGATGTCCAGCACTGGACTGCGTAGACTGAGCTTATATAACTAAATAGTTATAGCATAGATTAGTAGATATGGTTCACTCCACAAAATCATTTATATAAAAATCGACTGTTGCTACGACACAATAAAGTGCAATTCAGGTAACAGCGCTAATTACCTACAGTTATATTCACCTAAAAGTTGCCTCTCTTTCTATCGCGTAAATCTTATATCTTCTGACTACGTTACACTCACTGAATTGGTCCAACAAGTTGAACTCGCCGCGTACTTGTAGCTTCATACCTAAAATGCGGAGGGAACCATCTGTATTCATCTATGGTTATAGTAGACTCCGTCCGTGAGTATTTCTTTGGGCTTTATAATATTCGAGGCCCACAGGACATATACAACGTTTTATTTCCCGAATTCATCAAATTCATTTAGTTTAAGAGATAAGCTAGTTATCGATTTGAATTAATTCAACTCGTTCGATTTGAATCTTCGCTTAATCAGTGACCGCATAAAATTGGAAAACATTTTTAAATTTTATAATTATCGCATATCCATCTTTAGCTTTCAGAGTGATGCTTAGATAACTACTCTAATCAAATACTACTTGTTTATACTTCAGTTTCACTGTCCAAAACACCCGTTGTACAATAAAGCCAGCGAACTAATTTCGATAATAACGGGGAACAGTAATACCCTTAGGACAGCCGTGTTCCTAATCTCAGTACCTGTGTATTGTACCTGCGTTTTCAAACCGGATTTAGGAGTAAAATAAACTAGTCTGCCACAGAGTAACAACGAACAGTAGGTCTAGAATTTGGATGAGTCGTTTTTATGTGTTAGTAAAGTGAATTTACAGAGAGGACACTTAAACTCACCAATGTATGGGAGTAGTGGCTGAACTTAAACTTTTGGAATTTAAACAAATCATTTATTATTTTGCTTCTGTGAAGGTTCTTTAGTGTCTTCCTGGAATAGATGGTAGTCAATTAAACAATATAAGAAGAATATTCTGAGCTTTATTAACTAATTTTATTTAGTTAGAAAGCAAAATGTACAAGTACCTCCCCCTAGTACATGAAATACACTTGACATAATTTATATCTAACTAACGTTTCCAAGAACATCTTATTTTATTTAGTGAAATACAGAAGCAGATGTAAAACTCAATAGGACCGAAAATATCTAATTACATTCGAAGTAACAGAAATTTGGGCCAATAGGCGATCATTTATCATTCATTTCATGAATGAATGAGAATCTTTCTCCGAAATTCGCTTTTGACCCTCGTCTTATTGCGTTACTTCCAATTTAGTGTTTTAGAGTCAAAAGCACCCGCGTGGGTGGGCTAAAACGCGCGGGTCTTAAACCGCTCTTAGCTTACTGCTTATCCACTTACACTGTGCCTTCGGCCCTGATAGGGTTTAGAGACTGTTAACCGCTAATCCGTGAAACCTCGACAGTTTACATTAAACTTAGTTTAAACTTGACGAAGATTACCTTTGGTGCCAAGTTCTTGCCGCACAGTGCCCCTTAGCCGTTCTATAATGATTGTTTATTATGTTTACACAAAATCGGGTAACAATATCATGGGTGGACTAAGATGTTGAGAAATATGGTCAGTTGCATTATTTGGAGCAGAAATGGAGATTAGGTAACGATTATGTAGTGAACGGATTAAACGAACCTGTAGTGCTATTCTGTAAAAAACTCACCGTGACAACTTAGGTGAAGTGAGCTGTCAATAGTGTCAATCCCTAGCATCGGCAGTGCTATTCTGTAACCATCTCACCGTGAAAACTTAGGTGAAGTGAGCGTGGAGTGAGCTGTCATTCCACAGGGATTGACACTATTGACAGCTCACTTCACCCAAGTTTTCACGGTGAGATGTTTACAGAATAGCATGGCAGGTGAAATGACAGCTCACTTTAAGCTCACTTCACCTAAGTTTTCACGGTGAGATTTTTACAGAGTCGACCGGCTGATATAATATTGTTGTTTTATATTAACAAGCATTATCAGAACAAGACAGAAGACTTGACACATCGAATTGCCCTTAACTTTAGTATGTATGTGTATAGAGGGCATGTTTTGTGTCTTATAAGGCTTATTTTCGTTCACAATTTAATGTTATGTTTTCATTCTTCTACAGTGACTTTAATTTAATTTACCTTGTAGGTAACCTAGAAGAATTCTCTGAAAGACTTTTTTTATATTTTTCTAAAACATTTTTTACAATAATTTCATTGTACTTTTTCACAAAAATGTCTACGACTATTGAAATAGAAATCTTTTATTACTTATGATAAAATTTACAACAATAGCTCCAAGAAAAGTTTTGAGAAAACATGTTTATTAAAGGCAAATTTGCCCTACAAAGGCCTCA
Source organism: Agrochola circellaris (assembly GCA_914767755.1). Taxonomy (NCBI): domain Eukaryota; kingdom Metazoa; phylum Arthropoda; class Insecta; order Lepidoptera; family Noctuidae; genus Agrochola; species Agrochola circellaris. The sequence continues at coordinate 2,931,723 of OU611857.1, forward strand.
AACCTGAGTGACTTTCGTGATCTGATTAATAGGGCAAGTTTCACTTCTGTAGACATTTATAGGTATTCAGATTTCGTAGTGTTTCTCTTTGTGTGCTGAAAAGCCTGGTGTGGGCGTTGAATTATTTTCTCCAGATTAATTTTGAGCATGAATAAACGTAATTTGCTAGTGCGATTGCCAAAGGCTAGATTCTTAATTTAATTTATTTGTCTGCCAATGGGAGTTACGTATGTATATTCCATTTTGGCAATATCTATGAAAACTTAAACCTCGGTCACACACTGCGAATACTCCGTGCGAGTGCCTATTCGCAGCGAATAATCGCTGTGTGTGACAGGCTATTCGCTGCGACTAGATTCATTCGCCGCGAGTTGAATTCGCCGCGAATAGAATTGAGCATGTTCAAGTCTACTCGCGGAGAATTCAACTCACCGCGAGCATTCGTTGGGTGTGACAGGGTACTTGCTGCGAGTAGCCATTCCGCTCAGTGCGTCGCTCTGTCGAAATTCGCGTGTAGAAATAGCTGTGCGTGACAGGGAGGCAGCGAATTCACTCGCAGCGAGTATTCGCTGTATGTGACCGAGGGTTTAGGTGAAGTGGGCTTGACGTGAGCTGTCATTCCACCTGGGCTAGGGATTGACATTATTGACAGCTCACTTCACCTAAGTTTTAACGGTGTGATTTTAACAGAATACATCTACTGTTTATTGTTGTCGACATACTATACAGTAAACCTATTGAGACCACCAAAGATGGTCTACTTACGTTAATGTTAATTTTATAATATTGTTGGACCATTTTACATACAGATCTCCATCCATCATTATCATTTCAGCCGAAAAACGTCCCCTGCTGGACATAGGCCTTCTCTAAGCACCGCCACTTCAACCGGATGAAGCACCGCATGCGAGAAGCAATGCTTCTCGCATCCAGCGGATTCCTGCGATCTTCATAAGTTCATCGGTCCACCTTGTGGGAAGCGTTCTAACGCTACGTGTGGTTCATCGATACTATATCCTATACTATTAAACAAGCAATGTTTGTATATATATAAATATTTGCAATCACGTTCGCGTTCGAAAACGGTTCTAACGATTTCGATGAAAGTTGCAATAAAAGGGTTAACGGTGAAAAATCGATCTAGCTAGGTCTCATATCTAGGAAAATTCGTTTTCTCCTTATTTTCACCTGAGCAGAGCTAGGTCGCCCAAAGTTTAGAACAAGATGGCTACCTTAGAATAATGATATGGCAGCATGGAATTAGTAAGTACCGACTATCATGGCAGCATGGAATTAGTATGTACTATCCTGTACTTTTAAATGAGCATTCTCTATTTTCACCAGAGCAGAGCTCGGTCGCCCAGGTATTAATTATTATATATGCGAAAAGAACTCATCTGTCTGCTGACCTTTTCACATCTTAACATATGAAAGAATTTGAATGAAATTTGGCTCACAGATAGTCTATGACCTCTACGTTTTATTCCGGTAGACCGTTCCCGTGGGGTAATTCTGGCCTCTATGCGAGTAAAGCTGCAGGCAAAAGCTAGTAAGCGATATATAAAAAATAATGACTGCCCAATACCTAACGTGACCATTTATTTTTTCCGTCAAAGCGGGACACCCTTTAATGACTTATTATTAATTTAAAAATAAATCATAAGTTTGTATATCAGGTTTCGTTTTACCCTTTGTCATTGTCCTCAAAATGGCTTTTAACACTGCAACTTCTACTTGTGTTACTATCCATATTTTATTCTAAGTGACACTCGACTACAGCGATACTGCGGTAGGCATAAAATGTACTATCAATTATTAAAGATTGGTATTGTTGCGATTACTTTTTTACAACGATTTTCAGTAAATATTCTCAATTCGACCGGGTGACAACGCTTGCATGCTCCTATAATTTTCTTTTTTTCTAAGTGGGACATTTTTACTTATCTTGGGGACAGCGGGACGCATAGCTGAAAAGCGGGACTGTCCCGCTCAAAGCGGGACGTATAGTCACGTTACATATACCTCATCATTATCCTGCATTAAAACAAAGATTCCGCAATGCAATGCCCATATTTCCCCATGCTTTGCCGTACAAATAACACAAGATAACCTGTTTGTTTTCATAACATGGTACACGGTTCGCTAGAGATGTCCTCAATGAATGCATTGTGTACCTTTCTCCTTCCATTGTTTTCTCGGTGCGTGAGGGTTATACCCTCCGGTAGCGAAGGGGTTGTTAGCATCGCTTGTCTTGATCCTTCATGGGATAACATGTACAGGGATTTTAATGGGGTGATAATATTAATATTCTTATGGTTTTATGTAAACGCTTGCTTTACTCTGCTTTTGCGAAATAGTCGTTACGCCTATCGTATTAATTTCTTCTTGGAAGACAGTAGGACTTCCAGATTTTATTGTTCTTTTGTTCTTCGTTTGATCGCAAATAGTCAATCTGTTCACTCCTGCGTTGTTTTTATTTATGTCGATGCCCTGTGGCTGTTCCTAAAGTACACTAGGTTGATCAAATTTTAGTTTTTCCTAATTTTGTTTTAAATTAGTCCTAAGGTCGGCGTCACCCGATTAACCTTTCTTCAAAACAGGATTCATTAGATAGCCTCTTCCAATCCACAGAAGATTTCTTTAAAACCCAATATTTTTTATTAAAAATACTTCATAAATTTTTCTCCACAATAAAATAAGGTACACAATAAAATTGTAAAATTTAACCGAGATAACGAGACAGAGTATTGTGTAAACGTCTCCGGTGGGCCGTTCGTCTTGCCCAGCAGCAGCTGGCAACAACACGCGAAGGCGCGATTAAACAGACACCGTTTTTTAAATCTCAGACAATAATGTGGAATTTAAGAGGCGTTCTTTGAAACAATTTTGTTCTGGGCTTGAAATTAATTTAATAACTGAACTACATGTGGTTGATAAGATGATTCTAGCTGATTTTCTAGTTGTTTCCACAGTAGTGATCGATTTATATGTCGTAACTGAACTACATGTGGTTGATCAAATGATTCTAGCTGGTTTTCTAGTTGTGTCCACAGAAGCGATCGATGTATATGTCGTAACTGAACTAGATGTGGTTGATAAATTTTTGTTAGCTTTTTAGAAGTGTCCACAGTAGTGATCGATATTTATATATCGTCGCTCGAATCTTGATATAACCGGCCAAATTATGAAATGGCGGCGTATCGTGAAATGGCTAGGCAGATCTCGATATGGCCATTTCTACGATAGGACCACGATTTATACAAGCTATAAAAAATACAAGGTCAAATTAAATTATCTGGCGAAAGACCACAGATGTGATGTGTATCAACATCTAATCATGATAAAAAAGGGGTGTTGAATTTTTTGAGGGCATCAACCGAATTTAGTTTAGTTAGGTACTTGAAATATAAGTTTAGAAAGTCTTAATAACTGATTTTTAATATTCAAGGTCCCTGTATGTTAACACGGGACAAACTCTGAAATAATTTAATAATACTGATGTAATAGGAATAATAATTAGCATACGAGGTTGTCGACATGTGGAATGTGAGCTCGGCTATAATTGAGCCGATTGTCGTATTGACCAATGGCCTGAAGGCCGAAAGCCTCGACCAACATCTCTCGATGCTCTCATTAGGCGGTTGGATCAAGGGCCTGATTCAGAAGGCAGTACTCCTCGATACGGCTCACATTGTTAGGAGGTTCCTGTCTCAGCAGCCCCAACCACCATCAGCTTGGACAATGCTCCCGTCATAGGCGGAACTCTACTTTGTTTTTTTTTTTTTTTTACTTTTAGTAATATTTAAAAATGTGATCAGATAACGTAGAATGAATAAACGACATTATAACTATTATTTCAGTTACCGGTAGTTTTGACACCTTGTATGTTTACTACTTGCATGCCTGTATTCAACACATTTGCAATTGCCATGAATGCCACCCTGTACACAAGGATTGTTTATCACAGAATATTATTTCTGGCACATATAATTTTATTATTCTCCTTCACACTTTCTTGAATTTATTGTTTTTCTACAGATACTCTCGTATAACTTTTCATTGTTTATTGCTGATACAGAGTCTAAAAATCTATACTGCATTGAAAAATGAACCGGCTTCCAATTCAAACGAGTTCCATTTAAAAAAATATATTGAAGCGAACTTTATATAAAAAACTTAAAACTAACATCAAAGTGTTTTAAGTAATAACAACAAAAACCTTTATAAGTTCGCTGTACAAAGGCGAAAAATAGTGAACCAAAAAAAATCTGGATACTGTTTTTTAGCACGTTCCACCGTACTAGGGACTTTTCTATTTTTTCCTTGTATTTTTACAGTTGGACTTTCTGTTTTTTTTACCTCCACCTGCAGACAACACTAGTCTTTTAGTCTCACAAAGGGGATCTGTGTTTCTTCTGTTAATACTGAATTCTAATTTGTAAAAGCTATGCTGGTAATTGCATTTGGGGATCGGGATTTTTCGAGATTCTTGTTTAATTGTGATGTGTAATGTAATTGTTTGTTTAATATTAAAGCTGTTTTTATTTACTGTGAGTAGAATAAAGAGAGAGTTTTTACAAATCCTTTTCATGGTCCTGCGTAGAGGTTTCGTATGTAGTTTTCTTTAGTGTTATTAAACTTTAGTTCCTGCTTTATGTACGCGGTCTAGTGATTTAAGAACTCTGTTTTTTTAAGGCTAGCAATACCACAAGACTAAAGTGATGTTGAATCTTATGCTTTAGGTATCATAAAAGACACGAAGTAGCTAAGGTTTTTGATAAATGTTTGAAAATATTAAATTCATGGAACCATACTGTGTTCATATTTTGATATATCTCATTCTTTCTTTTTCGTGTGGTTAGTGACTAACCTGGTTTTAGAGTTTTAATACCGCCCATGTGCCTCGGACTTGGCTTCACATGCCGTCGAGTAATATCTCTCAGGCATGACGGTTTCCTCACGATGCGCTCCTTCACCGTTTTTATGCTTTTCTCATTTATAGACAACGTATTAACGTCATTTGACACAGGGTTGATCTTATCGAAAAAACAATATGCTTTTTAAGTTATGTGGCATAACGTAAATAGAATGTTGGTTTTTGAAGATATAAAGTGAGCATTTAGCATGTATTCTGTCATATCAATCATAATAAAATGAATAGAGTACATTTAAAAACAAACCCATTCAACATACCCACCTCGTTACACAATTCCACTCTTATTTTCAGGCTTTTCCAACAGAATATATAAAAAACAGAGTACGACTACCAGCCATGACAGTGCGTGTTTAATATTAAATATACGCAGTGCACAGCGCTGTTTCTGATACATCGTAAAAATTCACGAAACGTCGGTCATTCGGTTTTACGGTCGGCATGAGGCTGGCTTCAGATGGGACGCGGCAGGCGACTGTCAGCGAGTTGCTCTGAGTTATAGGGCTACTTTTTTTTGCTGGTTTTCCTGTGGTACGTGTGCTTCGGAAGGTTTCGGGTGTTTTATTATTTAGAGGTCTAGTCTTTTTTAGGTAGTTGTTGGCTAGTTTATTGTTGACGTTTTGTATAGAGCTGATCTTAAATAGTAAGCATGTTTAGCATAAAGTGATTACTGTCTTGATTTTTATTTCTCGAGATTTTGAATGAGGCTCTATTTCTACATTTATTCTTAGTCACTCTTTGTGAGTCTATCCTAGATGATTAAGGTTTATTTGATTGTTTAAAAAAACTGTTGATAAAATAGCAGCTTAGTAAGTTATTAAAGTATGTTGACACTTTTACTGATGTATATTTTTTAACTATGTTTGAATAAGTTATGATAAAGTAAAAAACTAGCGGAAAAACGAAAACAGAAAAAACTTAAAAATGGAAACTAAAGGGTCTCTCACAGCATCTGAACCCACCATTACAAGCCGTAGAGATGTGCTGAATTTTTGACTGACTCGCTTGTTTTTTGTACATTTTACGGTCGTGTAGTAGGTTACTTTTATGTTTTATGGCCCACGACTAGTCCGGGTTACGTTGTAGGGATGTTTTCTTTTGAACTTTTAATTGAGTTAAGAGTTCTGACGGCTCCGCGCGTGAAAAGTGTTTCGAAGTGTGATGGGTGTTTTAGTTTCGATAGCCTTGTTCCCATGTGTGTTTTCTATCGCTTTTTTATTAGGCTCCGTGTAGGGTATTGGAAGGTGACTCGATATAGGCGAAGTAAATTTTTCTGTGTTTTGTTTTATGCCTGCAATATTGGCTATGTTATTTCTGGATATGAACCAAAGCATTCTTTACTAAGCGATTTTTGGAGAATTTATGTTTTATAGCTGAGTTAAGTCGTGTTAAAAAAAATATGGGAAGCTCACTTACCAACATTTAATTATAGAGATGCTAATAAAATTGACTGCTATCGATACAATCAATACTATAAAAATCAGAGCCAGTTGATTCACGTAATATTAAAAGAGCCTTCAAATAAATTCTCTTGATTACATCCGGATCTCTAAGAACAGTCAGTCATGCTTGCTTGCTATCGACCTTGATGATCAGCTAATATTTAGACAATGGTATTCTCGTAATAAACCTAAGAGAAATATTACTATTAGGTATTTATTTATTTGTTTATATATACTTTATTGTACACCACAAAAATACATAACAAGAAATAATAATTATTCACTACAAAATATACAATGGGCAACAATAGGTACGTACCTAATAGTAATATTTCTCATAATAATAATATATAATAATATAATATAATATAATATTTCTGTAATATTTACCTGGGTATGGAGACGTCTCCATACCCAGGTAAACCAAGCAAAGAAAACCTGCTCAGGTGATGTCAGATGACTCCGCCGTGGAGTGTAATTGTGGTGCTGTCCCACAAACAATTGGGCTCTTAATATTGTGTCCAGAGTGTCTTGTTGCTTGCACGATGCTGGAGCTGATGTACGCTACTGAAGGTGCCAAATTCGTAGTCAAATTCTGGGCTGACTGTCCAGAGTGAAACTGAATTCATGGGCATCCTCTTAAGGGGTCATTGTACTCATCACTATGAACATCTAAAAAAAATCATTATCAAACAAATCAGCTGTTCCCTACATTTATGTTCGCATAGCTCGTCAAAATGTAGGGAACAACAGATTTTTTTTTGTCGTGATTTCAGCGTTGGTCCCATAGTGAAAGTTGTTCATAATGATGAGTAAAATGACCCCTAAAGAGGATGGCCACGAATTCAGTTTCAGCCTGTATCTACATTGCCACCAACACGCTAAAAAGAAAACTATTAGGTAACTGGTATGCACAAAAGAGTGCAAGAAGTTGACTGAAACTGATTTGCGGGATTCCTTTTCTCCTCTACTGATCGTTATTTCTCCTGACAAAGTTTATTCTGTTTATAATATGTATGTAGTTATGTATATATTTATTTACGTATTTATTCTTGTATTTTATAGTTAATTTCGTGTTATCAATCCCATAAGTTACACCTGCCATGTTTTCTCTCTCAGGTTGACTGGTAGAAAACGCCTCAGGCATTAAGTCCGCCTTTGTACGGTATTTTTTAAAGTTAGCAGCATAAAGTTTTAATAAATAAATACCAAAAGAAGCCTTATTGTATCCGATTAAAACACACATAAATATTACTCTAAAGTTCAAGCTATTAAATCTTCCTACAATCTGCCATATACTCGTATACGTCCAAAGTTGACTACTAAAGAAAACTGTTCACGTGAACACAGTCTAAGTTCTCCGCTGAATCGGACGAATTGCGAAGTCCCGATCTCTGGTGATTTTCAATAGAGAAGTAATTCAAAGTTTGAAAGCGACATACGGAATTTATTACGACATGTTTGAGTTATTTTGCTTGTTGATGTCACAGTAAAAGTGGATATCTTTCCGAATTTAGACTTGTTCGGATTAGGATCTGCTTTTGATGGTAGTTATATGGAAGCTGGACATCTGTGGGATAATTGCGTAACACACATAAAATGACAGTAAATTGATCGCAGGTCCTTTCATTTTGACAGTTCGGCCACGTTCATTGCGATATTTACGTTGTAGAGCAGGCGAACTTTTGAAACTTATGAAGCAATGGATTAGGAATTTCCTTCAAAACCCTTGGCTTATGATTTGTAAGTGTGTTACATAATTAGGGTGCAGTTCAAGAACAAAGTCTTTGTAAAAGAAACTCACCCGAGGGTAGTTAAGTAACTACCACTATGCCTATTTCTACCGTACCGTTTCTATGTACCTACCTATATTATAAATAATTGAATGTCTATTAAAAGTGATGTAAATCGTCATTGCGATAATTGTAATTGGTATTAATAGACAATGAAAAATAATAATAAATAATTGGATAATGTAAATGATTGAATAGAATAAATTTATTTAACTATTATTATTGTTTAATGTATAAGTGTAAAAGTTATTAATCAATTCAATAATAATAATTTGTACTGAATATTTGCATGCCATGAAAAATGGCAGACATGTCGTGAGCCACTCTTATTTTGAGATCTTGCATGTATGTATTATTTTAATTCTGTATGTATACACATGTCCGAGCAAATAAAATTTCTTTCTTTCTTTCTTTCTTACCGCCGAATAGAATTGCTGCGTTTATGTTGGGAGACTATAGGTTCCGTTAAAATCACATAGCAGGCAAAAAAGACATTCAAAAATTTACTTCGGCCTATGTTGGTAACGTATTTGCAAACCCCTTGACGTGTATGTCAAGTTCGTACAAATAGAAGGCTGAGATTTGCTGATTTCGAATAGTCTAGAACAGTGTTCAAAAACATGGAAATTTAGGGGCATGTGGAACAGGGTGTAAAGTTCACTCATCCTCTATAGAAAAGGGAGGATCCTCCGACCAGACGGGCGTCGCGTCTGGCGGGCAACTGCCCTACGATTGTTGTCAGATAGCTTATATGTCTTTCGCGCGATAAATTACCCTATTTGCGCGATGCAGGATTTTGTGTCATCAGGTTTCTGATGAGTAGTTCGTATGTGGCGACGAAGATGCCACAGTAACTCTATTGAAAACATCGATTTGTAAAAGTTTGAACACGCGTAATTCAAGCAAGGCGAATTTCTTCTTTGAACAAGACAATTAGCTACGGCTGTTAAGCATAATCAGCCTATAACGGTTCCACTGCTGAGGCATAAGCCTCCTCTCTGTGAGAGGGAGAAGGCTATAATCTACCACACAGGCCAGGTGCGGGTTGATAGATGTCACATGTCTTCAAATTGGTTCTAGAACATGCCGGTTTCCTCACGGTGTTTTCGTTCACCGTTTTAGCTGCTCATATCAAAATTTAAATACCATACAACAATAATTTCTATAATATTTCGCCCTCACAATTTCTTTCCCATGATATATAGACCATACTAAGTAGTCCTCAGAGTGCGGATGAGTTTGGCTCGGATCCAGGGCCGGACGAGTTGCGCCCAGTAACGAAACGTGAACGACATATTAAACGGTTTTTAGAGTCCATAAAATGTTATTGATACTCGATAGTAGCGATATTTTGATAGTAAACAGGTAAAATGAGGCGGGGATTTAAATTTTACGTCGTGAGATTAGTGTGGCGGGTGGTGGGATAGATTGTGGTATAGATTCGGGATGCATTAAAAGAGTATGGAAATGTTTTGCCTAAGTAAGATGAGTGGTGGCACATTGGTAATGGCCGCGACTAAATAGTTGTAGGTCGTAGGTTTGAACCCTGACAGGCGCTTTACTTCTTGTAAATTATTACATCACCACTGCTCTCAAAACGGTGAAGAAAAACATCGTGAGGAAACCGGCATGTCCAAGAATCAAAACTTCTAAGACATCTGACATCTACTAACCCGCACTGGGCCTGCGTGGTGGATAACAGCCCACTCCCTCACACAAAGAGGAGGCTTGTTGTATCCCAGCAGTGGGAATATTATATGTAGGTTGATTATGCAACGCCTAAGTTAAGTTTATGTGTAAGTATGGTAGGTATGTCAACTGGTAAAATATTATATTTCTCAAATGAATGTGACTTTGATTCAAGAATTTGAATGACTTATCAAAGTAATTTAGGTAGGTTACAAATCATATGATTCAATAAATAATTCAATCTTAGACAAAGGTATTTGGTGAGTGGCTTATACCACCTTAACACGTGAAACACAAAATAAAAAATAAAAAAAGTGAAAATAATATTTTAACAACAATAGTGTGTGCCTCAAGGCTGCGCCAAAAGGTTCATTTCAGCATTAATGCGAGACAGGTGCTGTCTGACGCTGGTTTTCTAATGAACCTATAAGTAGGGACAAGTGACGGTGAGTACAAACCAGTTTCAACATACCTAATACATAATTTGTATACTTCTAAATAAATAAATAAACTAGTAATAAAATATGAATCACAAAAACAAAAATAAAACTTATATGAAAACAACAGGAACTGTCCACGCAAAACATAGGTACATAGGTACTTACTAACTTTTCTGATGAGTTCCTCTTCAAATAACTTGACATGATATTGGGTTCAATAACGCAACGGGTAAAGAATTCACAACCTAGTTTACTGAATAACCTTACCTTAAACAGCTTGTTAAAATCAGTAAGATTATTCAAGTTCGTTTCATATTGTTGTAAGTAGCCCAGGTACGTACAACAAAATTAATATTAATTTATGTATTTTCTTTGTAAACGAGCTCGGTGAAGCCACTTCCCGGAATTGAGATATTGTTGCTTAACTTGCAACCTTGTTCCGTTACATTTTCCGGGAATTTCCTCGAATTACTTGGAGGTATCTCTGACACTTCGGAATAATATTTGCCTATTAAACGAAAACATTTGTTGTAGAGGATTGTGTGTAGTCCACAGAATGGGAAATTTTGGACACGATAAGGAAATTAACTCAACTTACTTTGAGTGACGTAAACACCTGGGAAACTTTGTCATACCAAAGTAACAAAGGCGTTGACGTCGCTCAAAATAAATTGAGTACATATTAATTGTCTCTTCAATATGAGTCAACTCATTTTTGAACCTGTGTGGCGTAAACTGCAATATTTAAATGTGCCAATTAAATATAATAATCGGTAAAGTAACGGTGATATTATTTTGTAAAAAAATATGATTCGCGACCATAATAAAATAAAAATATAAAAATAAATAATAATAAAATAATAATAAAATAATATATAAATAATATTTATTATGGTCGCGAATCTTATTTTAATACATATTGTGTATTTACAGAATTATAAATCATTAATACATCTCTCTAGTTATATGTTCTCAAATGCCATGATTTTATGAAAAAGCCATTTCAATGGAACAAATCTAACTTAGAGAGATGTATTAATGATTCTAATGGTAATCATTCTGTAAATACATATTATTTTGGTCGCGAATTATATTTTGATCAAGATACAACCGGACACTGACCTGCAAATTGCAAAATAACGTAAGAACATTTGAATTTCGCGGGTTACATTTGCAAATTCACCATATATGCAACTTGAATCGTCCATATAACAACTGTTATTTTCTGACAGAGTATGAAATTACAACATGAATAAATTAAACATCATGAATGTTCATCATTCATGTATGAATTTAAACATTATTCTTTCTTTCTTTCTTTAAATTGAAAAAATTTAAATGATTGTATTGAAATGTCTTTATTTTATTTTTTTGTATATTCGCACCTTATATATATATTCATGTATTTACTCGTAGTTATTATTTAACCGTATTTTTGTATTTTGTGCTATGTCTTTTGTGTGCACCAAATAAACGATACGATATATCTATCTATCTATCTAAATTGTACAGCCATTTCACGTCAAATTGACGTAGGCTGTCAATTTGTTTTACAAACAATTTGCCCGCCTGTAGCAACAGTGATTTGCATCCACATTACTGAGACGTAACTGTACAAACTCACTTTAAGTTGGTTCACAGAATAGATTACAGATTCAAAGGCAAACCTTACCGAAAATACTCAAAAACTTAATCCCTACTACCTTTGTTCAAGGAGTTTCAAGTTCCAAGTTTTCCCACTGTCTAGTCCAACACTTTACCCGGTTAGACCAACACAATGTTGCTACGAAATTATTAATCGAGTTTCATCAAACTTGAGCAAAGTTGTAACTCAATCAAATTATGCGCACACCCTGTATAGCAGAGGAACATCCTGTAGAGCCCACTCTAAGATTCGCGTTCATTAGGCGGTGCTCATTTAGTGAGCATGTGACCTATATCACCCGGTGTGGTATCTGGGATGAGCGTATTCATAAACTTATGTTTTAGAGTTGAAAGTTGATTTATGATTTATTTTTGTATGGGCCTCATTAGACTGCTGAAAGTTGAGAGGGCAATGGAGAGGGTTATGCTTGGAGTTTCCCTACGTGATCGACTCAGAAATGAAGAGATCCGCACGAGAACCAAGATAGACGAAATAGCCCTAAGAATTGCCGCCAAACTTAAGTGGCAGTGGGTAGGGCACATTGCTCGCATGATGCTCGATGGCCGATGGGGCCGAAAGGTTCTGGAGTGGCGACCGCGTACCGGAAGATATAGCGTCCCACAAGGTGGACCGATGACCTGGTGTAGGCCGTAGGAATCCGCTGGATGCGGGAAGCACAGAACCGTTCGAAGAGGCGGTGCTTGGGGGAGGCCCATATTGCCGGCAGTAGACGTCTTTTGGCTGAAATTATGAAAATGATTGTGTATCGTTATAGTTTTGTTTAATTACATCTGTGATAGTGATCACACAGAAGATTATCCTAATCAAAATAAATGGACCCGTTAACCAAGTAACTACATTATTTTCTAAACACTGGACATATTACCTTTCAACCAGTCTTATCAAGGAGTATCGCGTTACCCAGTAACTGGGTTATGGAGGTCTGATAGGCAGTCTCTCCATGTAAAATATTAGTGCTCAGCTGCATCCGGTAAGACTGGAAGCCGACCCCAAGTATGAGTAAGGTCTTTCTACAAATAATAAAATAATAAATAATAAATATTTATTCAGTATTAAAATTGGTAAAATATTAATAACGTAAAAGCTTAAAAATAATATAATGGTATTATAATGTTAGATGAAATCGTTTTATAGCAACGGTCGCTGATAAATAATGGATTTATACCTGTGACAAGGTTGATGCAAGTTCCTATATTCTAGTGGGGAATTATGGAAATCTAAACGTATGGACTTTTGGATATATTGGCTAGTTGCCCATTTTTAAACTGCAGTGTCGCTAACTGCCACAATATGACATACTACGGTGCTAGAATTTTGCTTAGTTAAACTATAGTCCATTTGTTATAGCATTAGAAAAATAACGTCTTAATAACGACAGTTATTGTGTGATATTGAATTGTGTGAATTTACTTATTGTTATCAATTAATGAATTTATTATTTATTAATTCTTATCAATTTTTATAATTTTTTATCAATTTGTATAAATTTTTATCCATTTATAGAATTTTTTCTTGTTGTTGTTTATTTGTTGTTATAGCGGCAATAGAAATACACCATCTGTGAAAATGATAACTGTCTACTTAATACGGTTCATGAGATACAGCCCGCTGACAGACGGACGGACGGACAGCGGAGGCTTAGTAATAGGGTTCCGTTTGGCACCCTTTGGGTACGGAAACCTAAAAAGCCATGTAGCACCGACCCCAAATAAATTGGGATTAGAGCAAAAGAATGGTGATGATGAATAACTCCATGTAAAAATAAATCTTAAGCCGCTGCTTAACTCGTGTCACTACAAACGTCAAAAAGCACAAGCACAAGTTTGTAGTGAAAATAGGCGTGAAGTTGTGTTATATTATAAAACATTACACAACTTCAAGCCTATTTTTCTCAAAGGGCTAGGCAGAGGTATACCTAGCACACCTATGCACTTTTGAGACACTGGAGCGCACTCCACTTGTCACTTTGATTATGTTTGTTTTGTTTTGTGGTTTACTAACAAATATGGATTTTTATGTCTGTTATTAAGTAAGGTATGGTCCGTAATAAAATTAATATTGAAAATAAAAAATAATAATAATAAAACACCGCCAAAACAAACTTCCAAACAATTCGTAAGTACTGAAAACTCTCATGACTTGCACCGTAAGTCAGCATGCGTTGTACAACAGTCACCCTTTTAGTGCGACAGGCGTTTTAGTAGGCCGAGCGTTTGTGGGTGCATTGTGGCCGTCCTCTCGCTACTCTGGGCAGGGTGTGCGTGTGTGTGTGTAGGTGTGTGGGTGTGTTGTGTGTTTATACCTGTGAATGTTAATTTGTGTGGTTTCGAATTAATTGTAGAACTGTAGGACTGTGGTGTTGATCGGGGATGGGTATTTTATGTGTTAAATACGACTGCATATAATGTCCCTGTGATTAATTAAAAAGCTTATTCATACTCTTTAAGGCTATCAACATACGCTCAATTTTGTATAAGATTTTTGATGAAAAAAATATTTTAGACATGTTTAAAATAGCTCAAGATATATTCCTGCCTGGAGTAAACCGAAGATGGTAACAAAACATTGAAATAAGAAAGTAGTGCGATTACCACTAAAGACCAATAAATTCCCACACATGACACATCCACCTTTAAGATTAGCTACACACACACACACACCAACTTATTTATTAAACACACAACAAACGCTAAACAATATTATGCAAACTAAACACCGAGACATTCAGTAAATGCGCCGAACGCGCCAACTCCAACCAAGCAAATATTATGCTAATAAAATTACATAAGTTTTTATTAGACAAACAGTGAAAGAAACTGTATTAAATAAAGGGGAACATTGTATCGTTACAATAAGTAAACTTTGTAAGTGAAAAGTTGGGCGAAATTGGCAGAGTACAGTCGACAGCACAGATTTGTATACTGGGAGCCAATTATTTTTCTTCCAGGAGCCAATTGAATTTGAAGACAATTTCTAACTAACGTACCTACAATTCAAGTATTTACCATTATTAGCATTATCCACCTATAATGTTCCCACTGCTGGGTTACAGGCCTCCTCTCTGTGAGAGTTTCTAGTTTCGAGTTCCAGTACATGCCCATTTTAATATTAAATATTTTGAAGTATCATGGTGCCTTGTCTCATATAGAAAGTTGCCGGCGATATTAGACCAGTGCAGTGTTCCTAAAAACGTAAATCAGTGGTGTTTTGAACCCATCACCATTTAGTGCCTAAGACGGAGTGGGTTTTACTATTACCCCCACGACATACATATTACACACAAATTCACTTTCCGATTAGGTGCCTTCTCATTTTTTTTACATTATTTGTGCTTATGACAGTACCCACTTACCTTGAGTACGAAAAAAGTGTGTTTTCGCTATAATTTTGTTTATTAATGCGGATTATAAAAATAAAGTAGTGGGGGAAGATGCTGTTAAAAGGGGGGAATATGTTTTTTGTAATGCACATCAAATTTTGTGCGAGGAGTTTAAATGGAGGATAAGGGGAACGGGTTCTATAATGTTTCCATAAGGAAGTTGGTTGTGGTAATAATATTTTAACTTTTTGCATTATGTACTAAACATACCTACAGCGTAAACGATGCAAAAGGAGTATGTAAGGATCGTAAAGGTACCGTTCCGTACTCGACCGCGGAAGGCAACTGCAGGCGACGTGTCACAGTCGCGAGCCGACCCTCCGGCCACCGTAGGCGCGGGCTTGCGGACGGTGAGCAATGGGTAGCTCACCGTCCGATAGGGACCAGGCCCGGGTCGACGGCGCGTTGTGTTCCACGCGCGCCTCAAAGAGATGTCAGCACCAACTGACGGGGTCCGGAGGGGCTAATGCCTCCCGGGGTTGCGAGTTTGTCCGAAAGGGATGTCGCAACCCCGGCACACAGGCAACGGAAGGAACACGTTTCTATGAATTTCTATGAAATACCTTCCGTAGCTAACAACACGTCGCTGGCAGCGACAGGCGACACGTGCAGCCCGCCCGCAGACCATTAGTACCGCCAACGCTCGAGCGATACGCTATGTTTTCTATCTTCTATCTACCGACTGGAATACGGGCTGCTGCCGCCTGCGATCGGGTTCGGAATCATGACTGCAGCGAAATGACGCCGCGACGTGTCACAGCGACATGACGTCGCGATACGTTGCCTGCAGTTGCCGCCTGCGGTCGGGTGCCTTAACAGATGGTGTTATATAGTTTCTGCGTACCCCCATGGAAACGCGTGAGTTTATGTATGTATATCAGAATACGTAATATGTTTTCAGTATTCTGATAAATACATGTTTATTATCCAATCGTATATTCAGAAATACTAAATACGTGGGCTTAATATAATGGAACATAGGTACCTACGTGTTCCATGAATAATAAAGGTTTCAATCACATACTCCACACAAACTCATGAAAATGAATAACAGTAATCTCATTTGTTTAATGAAATATGAAGGTTTCAATGATATAATCCACACAAACTCATGAAAACGAATAACAATAATCACTGTCATGTTCAAAATCATGCCAATGATTAAGAGGATAATAAAGAAAAACATAATTTTAATCGTAAGAACAAACGTACATACTATAGTTTGACCGAACCGCTATACCGAGCCTTAGGATGTGCGGGGCGAGACGAGGGGCAATGCAGGCTACTTATTTGTCAACGCTTACGGCGACCGCCTCGCCGCGAATTTCTAAGGCAGGTGCAGCGGTATCGGCCAAACTATTGTAAAAAATCTACAAGTTTCTCATGAAAGAAAAATACAGGCATTACTAAATTACTGAGTAAAACACAAGAAACTAGAACAATTTACTGGTATCCATGAAAATGGAAATAATAAGTAATATCTCGCGAAGTAGCTCGTAACCAGCTTGACGGTACTCGCAGTATACATTATACCCGGGTCAGTAACCCTTTCGCAGCAGAGGCAAGCCCGGTTGTATAACGCGGAATTAAAATTAATTATTTTAATGACTAGCTTTTTGTGTTTATCATGTATTGTAGATTTATTGGCACAATACAAAAAGTGATAAGGTAATTTAAGTTGGACTTATCATTAAAAATATAGAAAAATCAATGATAACAATTAATTTTAAGAAGGCAAATAAGTCTTCTTAGTTTCTTACTAAAGAGTCAGCCAAAAGAGTTTCACTGTATATAGTAGGCCCTAATATGGAGCCTTATGAAATAAAATACAAAGGCTTTTCCAAAAAATCTGGCTTTTATCAAATGCTGAAAATTTTAGCTCATCCGATATAACTAAGCTTTTTCTGTTCTTAAAACATACCACCACATTATCCCAGTTCAAATACCTTGCATACACATGAACAAGTAAATGAAGAACGTGTTTACAGTGCCCCGCCATATTATCAACATGTGCGCACAATTACACGCGCGTATTATTACACCTGCGCATTATTATACCGCGCGCAGCTAATTCTATGCGCAATTAAGGGTTAGAAGTCCGCGTTCACACTAAGCGACAATGTCGGACTATGCTAGCCGAAATTTCGGGTACATTGTAGTTGTAACGTGACTATGAAATTGTAGTTTAGTGTGGCTGGTACTCGTATTTCAAAAGTGTTCCTGCTATAAAGGTGATTTAAATAATTCTATGGTTGAATATTCGGTAATGTTTCGAGTTTTTTCATCATATTTCAATTGTGATTCTCTTTCATATTTTCTAGTAAGTAGTAGTGTCTTTATGACATTCAATCAATCAACTCAGCCTATTGCAGTCTACTGCTGGACCTATATGATGACTTCAAATTCCAGATCGTAAAACAATTATTTTATAGCCTCGAGGAAAGACAGTACTTATTTGCCAAACTGTTCTAAAATGGCGATGGCTCAAACATACTCAACATGAAAAAGTGAAAAATTGATAATTTGAGCAAAGGAAAAACCTTACTATGTGTAAATAATTGTATCACCAATGCTCTCAAAACGGTGAAGGAAAACATCGTGAGGAAACAGGCATGTTCTAGAACCAAAAATTCGAAGACATGTGATATCTACCAACCCGCACTGGGCCCGCGTGGTAGATTACAGCCCACTCCCTCTCGAAGAGACGAGGCCTGTGGGAACATTATAGGGTAACCAGTAACCACTCTATAATGGTTTAGCAAAACCATGCTGAACCTTACTTTATTATAATGACATCTTAAATTACCTACTACTTTACAACATGCAAGGAAATATATCTAACTATTCCTGCATGACCTCCGAATAACTGACAACTGCACACGACAGCTGTAAATACGATGTAGTTGTATATTGTTTGTATGTACATTAGTATGTTGTATATAATGAACGTGAAGGTAAATACGACAGCCGGGTCACGTATTGGGAACGTCTAATGAGATGCTTCACGCCTCGCGGTTGGGAGTAGGCAGTGATGGTAAGCACATTAATTTGTGAGATTTTTCACCTCCTCTCCTTTTCGTCGGTTCAATAGGGATGTTGACTGGGAAAAAAAAACAATTTAGTCCGTAAGTCAGATAATAAAAAAATATTAGACACGTATTTTTTGCTTTATCATATTAATAAAAAATGATTTAGATAATTAACGTTGGGGAGTGGGGGCTCGCTACGTCACAAGTCAGTATAAAATCTACCGGGGAGTGACGTCATGGCACATTTTAACCTAATGTATTGCCGTAATCTTTTGATTAGGTACGTAAAAAAAGAAAAAAAAATCGTGTCCAATATTTTTTAATAATCTATCTGACGGACAAAAAAAACTTAATCAACATCCCTATTAAATAGATAGTGTTTTCTTTTTGTTTATTGTGATATGAACGAGCGTGCCCAAAAGTTGCCTGTTCACTCTTGCCTTGAAGGCGGGTTATATGTGGAAGGGAGACGGGACACTGATGCTGGCAGAAAGTTCCGCACTTTGGCCGTGCGCATAATAAACGTGGAGGAGAAGCGCTGAGAATGACTAGTCGGTATATCGACCAAGTGATGTCGTAGTGGTGAGTGTGGTGCGGGTGGCAGTGGGTGAGTGGGGACTTACTTTTGTATAAAATTAAATAAGAATAATTCCAGCCTGTTACCATCCAACTGCAGGGCAAAGGCCTCTTCACTGATCACCACGCTTGCTCAAGATGGGTTGGTGATTTCAGACTTATTTATTTAACCATTTATGTACACACATTATATACAGACAAGAAGAAAATAACAGAAAAATATGTAAGAAGACGACTATTTCTAAAGAAATCTCTTCCAGCATACCTGCGATAGGATAGAGGACTTATATTAACTACTTACCCCCCCCCCCCTTACTTACTTTACTTCTTTATAGGTCCAGGTTTCCTTACGGTGTTTTCCTTTACCGATGCCAGTAATGTCCAAGATAAACTCAGAAAGTACATATAAATTGAAAAAGTCACATTGGTACTTGCCCGCATTTGAACCCACAATCTCGTGCATGAGAGGCGAGGCCTTAACCACTGGCCATCACGACATAAAAGTAAATAGGTACCTAATATTATTTATGTTAACCAACCAAATAAAACCGTACTTGTGAGATTTTTGTTTTCCGCGATATAAAGTCTCTATAACTCAAAAATACCCATTACCTAGAACTGAGTTACCTACGATAGTTTAGCTATAAGAAAGGACGAAATAGTTAAGAGAAACAAGTATGGATTGTAATCCAAAATGTGAGTACAATGTAATGAAAATCGCTCACAAAAGGCAACTGAGTAATATAACTTTAAACTATCCGACTGCCATTATACAAGGTATAATAAACTCGGTGAATTAACAGCACAGCGATATTATAGGATTTGAATTAATTCGCGCCAATTAAGTTTTATTTCAATTTGATTTCGACCAATAAGTGCTAAAGCTTCCAGTTCATTTGCGCGCTCGACTGTAATAAACGTTAAAATTTGATTTTACATTTGGAACATTAAATTCTATGCGCAGCCTGCGACAGATGTCTTAAATAAATTCATGCAAATATTGCCAGTATTTTACGTTACAATTTTTGTATAATATTTGCGTTTAGAACGCTCGAATTATCAAAATATTGATTCTTAGTTGAACAATAAAATTCTTTTTACTGTCAAAACAAAGTCTGTGATTTTAAAATCAGAATCAAAATGGCGGCACAAAGCCGTTTGTTAGGCTGCATGCATACTATTCGTCATCCGCAAGTGTCATACGCTTGACATGTTTGTGACAAATGAATCTACATCAAAAACTTTCCCTTCCTTTGGCTAGGTCCTTGATTAAAAAAAATATCAAGCATTCGCGTGAACGGAACGCGGTCCTAACTGTTGTGTCACACTGGGGGATTTTCGTGGGCTTAAGGCAGTAATGAGTGACGGGCAAAGCTGCGCTAATTGGAAAGCCTGTCTGCGATTAAAATGACGTCGTGTGATAGGCGACGCGAATTTCAGTCGCAGCTTTAATGGGGTTTCACGGTTATTTTAATGACGCCGCATATTTTTATGTTGAGTTTTTATGACTGACGGCTAGTTAACGGTTTTGCGTTAATTTCCCAGATGTGTTTGCAGGTTCTGCACGTTTTTGTGTCGCGTGTGATTCGCCTACGTTTAGATGTAGTGAAGAGGGATCGTAAAAATATCAGATGGAAATGTAATATTTGGGATTGCGTTTAAGGGTTGAAAGTTACCATTCATTTTAATTACCAGTACTACAACTAACATTTTTGTTGCACAAAATTGGCCATGGAAAAGCCGATATATTCCACAGCTCAATCACTTTTATTCTCAAAAATGAAGGGTACATGACCTGCACTTCACAACGAGTTCAATGACTCGTTGTGAAGTGCAGGTCATGTACCCAGACTCAGCTTACCGCAGAATGGATATAGGCCTTCCCCAAACTGCGCCACAATACTTTGTCCTCCGCCATTTGAATCTAGTCTTTCCCAGCCATAATGAGTTTAACAGCATCAATTGATTGTCCAAAACAATCACGCTTTTCACGATTTTCCAGCACTGTACCGAATATGCGCCTGAGGATTGTCTGAAAACAATTAAGGAAATCAATGTTGTAGTTCTAATGTAACCATTTTTAACTACTCTTTTAATAATGCTATAAATCTATTTAAAAAGTATGCAGCCTTCGTGTTCACATACCTTATCGCACAAGACCATAATTTCTCCACACGAGAAAAAACACAGCAATTTAACCCCATTAAAAATCACACTACCCGCAAATTACCTTCTTGCAAAACGCAACCTACTTCATAAAATAAGTCACCTAATAGGCATTACGTTTTATTATTTGCAATATTAAAAGGAACGATTACTTAGTCGCAGTCGTAATAAATTAAGCTTCACAGTGATAGTTCCACATTTAATTTATGCGATCATAAAATGTTTTGTCGCTCAATAATGACGTCGTAAAATGTCCAATGTTACTCTGCCTTAATGTGGTCACACACGTAACTGCAAGCATGACAAGTCTGCAAGAACAATCATTTTGTGCAAGCGTACTTGAGCCTCTTGAGCCTGTTTGATGATTTTGTGCAAGCATCTCGCTTGTGCAAGCTGCAAGAAGATTGATAGAATTTTCATTATGCAGCTTGAACAAGCCACGCTTGTGCAAGCATGATTGAACGTGTGTATGCAGGTTAAGCTTGCGGATCATACGTATACCAGTTGCACTTTATTAATGCAGCTGCGTCATCATCATCTATCGCTCTAGCAAAAACTGACGCTGCTCCAGCTTGCTTGTACAGTGTGTAGCCAATAGGGAAGTATTGCATGCTTGCACAAAATGATTGTTCATGATGGCTTGTCCATGCTTGCAGTTACGTGTGTGGCCACCTTTTCTGGACATAGGCCTTCCCCAAGCATGGCAGATCGACCGGTTCTGTGTTTCTCGCATCCTACGGCCGGGATCCTTCGGGTCTATCGGCCATCTGTTCTGTGAGAAATATACATGCCCACTGCCACTTAAGTTTGGCGGTTCTTCGGGCTATGTCGGCTCTATACAATGAACGATAACACACACACACGTGCATAGACATGGCTAAAGTAGGGACAGCGAGTGCATGCGAACTCGCGACTGGCATTCGATTGAAATCGCCGTACGTACGCGTTTGTGTGAGTGCGCATGTTTGTAACGCCTGTATGAACTTGGCCTTCTGTTCCTGTTTATTTAGTGTAGATGGTTCCGTATTTTATGTTTTTTTTATTTATTCATGCAAGGGTTATAAAATTTAATTCGGAAATTGGACTGGCGGGATAAGTGATGTAATTTTTTATATGTGGTTCATTACTGATATTATTATGTAGGTCAGCGCAATATAATTCTCGGTAGCGTTCTCGGCTTGGTAAAAGGCAATTCCTTGAGTGAATACGATAAAAAGCTTTGAGATTATGGCAAGAAAATGAAGCAGGATTTTCTTTTAACGGGTATAACAACATAATATCATGAATTTGCGGTGGTTACGCCAATATTCTCTGGATAATAATCATAAAACGATCTCTGAGGAGATCTAATTTTGTTGTGTGTATGTTTTCTATGGGCTAATAATATGATGATGTAATTATAAAATCACTATCACGTTGTCAATGAAAGTAATAACACGTGGTGATGACAGTCATTCACAACAGACAATATTCGTCGGGTCCCTGACGAAGAGGCCGCGCTGTATGAGGTGTACCGCGCGGCCAAGCAGACTCTGGGGCTGGCCATCGGCGAGTCGAGGACGCGAGCCAGGGAAGAGATGTTGGAGACTCTAGACGGGGATCCGTGGGGGCGCCCTTATCGCGCGGTTCGAGGGAAACTTCGAGCCGCGGCGCCTCCGCTTACGGAGAGTCTCCAACCCGAGCTGCTGGAGGAGGTGGTTGCAGCCCTCTTCCCGGCCAGAGCGGAGCACACTCCGCCGCCGATGGCTTTGCCCACGGCCGCAGAGTCTGCAGAAGAAGAGGAGGAGAACGCCATCAGCGTCCCAGAGGTGACACAGGCAGAGATGAGGGCAGCCGTGATGCGGCTCCGGGCCAAGAACGTGGCTCCGGGGCCTGACGGGATCCACGGCTGCGTGCTAGCCCTCGCTCTGAAGGAGCTTGAGCCCCAACTGAGAGGACTCTACACAGCGTGTCTTGAGCAGGGCCAGTTTCCCACTTTGTGGAAATCTGGTCGTCTGGTCCTGCTCAGGAAGGCGGGGCGCCCGGCGGACTCGTCGTCCGCGTACCGGCCCATAGTGCTGCTAGACGAGGTGGGCAAGCTGTTCGAGCGAGTAATCGCAGCCCGCCTCGTCGGCCACTTGTGCAGAGAGGGGCCGGACCTGGACGACAGTCAGTTTGGGTTTCGGCATGGGCGCTCCACGATACACGCTGTGTCGCGGGTCAGAGTCCTGGCGGAGGAAGCGGTGTCTCGGGGCGGGGTGATGTTGGCGGTGTCCTTGGACATATCCAACGCCTTCAACACCCTGCCCTGGAGTTGTATTCGGGAGGCACTGCGCTATCATGGTGTGCCTCCCTACCTCCGCCGCATCGTTGGGGCTTATCTGTCGGAGAGGTGTGTCACCTACGTGGGACGTGATGGCGGAAACCAGCGCCGCATGTCGTGCGGTGTTCCACAGGGCTCGGTCTTAGGGCCGCTCCTGTGGAACATCGGGTACGACTGGGTGCTGAGGGGCGAGCTCAGGCCGGGGGTAGGCCTGACGTGTTATGCGGACGACACGCTGGTCACTGCCCGGGGGAGCTCGCACAGGGAAGCAGCGTTGCTGGCGACGGCTGCGGTCTCACAGGTGGTGAGCCGCATACGTCGCCTAGGCCTGGAGGTGGCCCTCAGCAAGTCGGAGGCCATGGTGTTCCATGGCCCCCGGCGGGCGCCGTCACCCGGCTCACATATCGTGGTCGGGGGGGCTCGGATCGCTGTCGAGGGTACCATGAAGTACCTAGGATTGGTCCTCGACAGCCGGTGGGACTTCGGGCCCCACTTCCGACGGCTGGCGCCCAAGTTGCTGGGCGCTGCTGGAGCGCTCTCAACGCTGCTTCCCAATCTGGGGGGCCCGAGCGCCGCTTGTAGGCGGCTCTACGTGGGGATCGTGCGATCGATGGCCCTTTACGGGGCCCCGATCTGGGCGGCTGACCTGACGGCCGGGAGCATCGCCGTCATGCGGAGACCGCAGAGGGCGATGGCCGTCAGAGTCATCCGGGGATATCGCACGATCTCCTACGAGGCGGCTTGTGCACTGGCCGGATCCCCGCCCTGGGACCTGGAGGCGAAAGTACTCGCGTCATCGTATCGGTGGCGCGAGGAAGCGCGGGCGCGAGGCGAGCGACCGATGCAGCGACACGTGGAACTGCATCGGTCTCAGCTTCGCGAGGTCCTGGTGGCGGAATGGCGGGACAGGCTTTCGCGCCCTACCGCCGGCCTCGACGTCGTCGAGGCGGTCCGGCCGGTGCTCGACCGCTGGCTCGGGAGGAGGCACGGCTCCCTGTCGTTTCGGGTGACGCAGGTGCTCTCGGGGCATGGTTGCTTCGGGAAGTACCTGTGTCGCATAAACAGGGAGCCGGACGCCCGGTGTCACCACTGCGTCGACTGCCGGGAGGACACGGCGCGGCACACGCTGGCAGAGTGTGCCGCTTGGGAGGAGCCGCGCCGTGCCCTCATCTCAGAAGTAGGCAGTGACTTGTCGCTGCCGGCCGTAGTGAACGCTATGGTCGGCGGTGCCGAGTCCTGGGACGCGGTGGTCGCCTTCTGCGAGACGGTCGTCTCGCAGAAGGAGGCTGCGGAAAGGGAGAGGGAGATCTCGTCCACTCACCCGGCCCGCAGCAGGCGCACCGGGCGTCGGCGGAGGGCGGATAACGCCCTCTTCCGGCCCCCCTAAATGGGTCCAGGGGCGACGGACTCGGGGACGTCCGTCGCCCCCCACACATCAGGACCCGAGGTGGCGGCGCGTAGTGTTCCACGCGCGCCCCTCTGAGACGTCGCGGGGGGAGTCAAACACCTCACTCCCCCCCCTGACCCGAGAGGAGGCCCGCGGTGGCGGGCCGGCACCGGCCGGGGGTTGCGGAAGATTATTTCGTTCCCGCGACCCCCGGCGTAGGTGTGAGTCGGAACACCGGGGTGGTTTTTAGTCAGTAAGAGTCTGACAGACCCCTCCGCCCGCCCCAGGGCGGAGGACATCCATGAGGATTTTCCACCCCGGAACAAAAAAAAAAAAAAAAAAAAAAAAAAAGGCACATTCAAAAAAATCTTGGCTCAACCAAATGGCGATGATGCGAAGAGTCTGTTTAGGTTCATGGCCCAGATATAACTAATGTGTGTTTAGGGTACGATGGGACTGACATACGCATTGCGATCATAAATGTCCCTAAATAAATAAAGAAAAAAAAACAATATTATTAGACAGAGGAAAAATAACTCTCTTGACATCATCCCCAAAGCTGAAATTATTCTCCTATTTTAAGGACTTTGTTAAATGTACCTGCATTTTCAAAATTTCGGCACAGAAATGTACGAAATCAAAAATTCACCACAGTTGACCCAAACTTACTGTAATACAGCCGAACCCTTCCACAATAAAACGAGCTAGCCTAACAGTAGTCGCATATGATATGTAACATCTGACATCTTGACTGACAGTACCAACATCTCGGAAAATGGGTTGTTTCCATCAGACCTCTAGCACCGCGCACGCTCATTGGTCAAATCAAATAGCGAGCGCTTCCCCGGCTCCCTGTTACACACTTCCGTCCCTTTTCGCGAAATCACTCCCACAGATTGCATGAAAGCGAGAGAGATGTTACACATAAAAAAACACGGGTCCCTAAAACTTAAAATGCTTAACTTAAATAAAATGGACTGTACTAAAGCTATCAAAAGGCTCGAGTAAAGAATTAGACCTCTTATAGCCTTTTATTCAGCCCCTTAGGAAAAATGAATACAGTATTACGTAATACCTACTTTGGTGGCTCTTCCATTTTATACAATATCCGATAATACACGTACACTGGTTTTTTAGCTCTATTTTATACACATTTTGCTGTATTTTTATATCGACTTTTGTTTGAGATATTGAAAATACTGTATTTTAGAGTAATGACTACGAAAACTTTTGAAACAATGGATGGCTGTGTGAAATATTGTGAGGCTAGAAAACTGGGATGGCGGGTGATAGAGATGTAAGTGGAAGAAGAAGGCCACCTGTCTCAGAACCAGAGGTCCCGGGTTCGATTAATCCCAGTGGAGGCAAAGTTTTCCGCTCGGTTTGGTTGGTGGTAGGGCTTGTTCTAAGTCCGCCTGGCTAGCTACCACCATCTTATCTAATTCTGTCGCCATAACAACAATGTTAACAGCATTGTTGTGTTTCGGCAGTTAGAGGTATGATAGCCAGTTTCTCTGTGGTTGAGGATTATGTGTGAAGCTCGCTTCAAACTTGGGCCTGATCATCACTTACCATCAGGTGAGAAGGCCAAGGGTTACAAAGTGGTGGCGCGCGCTTCCCCGGGTACCTGTGACACATTTCCGTCCCTTTTTACGAAATCACTCACACAGATTTGATTATTCAGATGTGACCGTCGGACTGCCAAGTCATCGGTCTCGAGTTCGAACCCAAGGCAAGCACCTCTGACTTTTCGGATTCATGTGCGTATTGTATAATTATCACTTGCTTCAAAAACGGTGAAGGAAAACATCGTGAGGAAACCGGCAAGCCTGAGTTATTTCTCGATGGCATGTGAAGCGAAGTCAGAGGCCCATTAGGCGGCATAATCTGATACTAGGTTAGTCACTAACTTCTCGATAAAGAAGAAAGAAGACGTTTAAAAAGTGCTGATTTTCAGCCTAATACGATAATCGTTATCTACTAGAATCACGGCCATTGTGAACTTACAGGCAGTTTTCCTTGTAATTTAAGACGAGTTTCACGTGACAGTCTCTGAGACGGGACATCGAGTGAAACTCGGGGTCAGCATTTTTATAATGATTTAAGTTTACGACCCTTCTCACGTAGTTATCGCGTTATTGACGTAGAGACAGACAGAGTGACGTTGCGTTTTATAAAATTATGTACCTAAGGAAAAAGGATTACTTTATTGTTTTTTTCGATTGAATACCCCACACTATAAAATTGAGGTCACACACATCAAGACATCGATATTTTACCACCGTACTTATTAGATAATTATAACATCACTAGTCAGCTAATTAGAAACCTAACAATGTATCTTGATACATGTATGTATAGGAATAGCAAAACTGTACCATTCCTAAGATCTACAGGCACACTGTTATTCGACGGATTCCTTCCAGAACGTAATAGTTTCTTTTCAAGAATTTAGTAGCCCATGGCTCGGCCAAAATCGAATCCCAGGGGATTCGAGAAAATCCAAGCTTAGAGTTTCTGAAAATTTCGCAGAATTCGTCATTAAATTTCATATTTCTCGAACATACCACATTGAATGGCTTCCGATGCTACTATGAAATTTTACGGAAAATGGATATTTGTTTAAATGACGAATATTTATTTGTATTTTCCAGTCTCTGTTGAATGTACTGTTTGATATCTACTCTCCATCAATCTGCCTAGGCTTTTCCCAACTATGTCGGGGTCGGCTTCCAGTCTAATCGGATGCAGATGAATGCCAGTATTTTTCATGGAGCGACTGCCTATCTGACCTCCACAGCCCTAATGGTTGTCAGACTTACGGGCTTCTGACGACCCGTAACGAGGCACGGCGGAGTCTCGGTATTTAAAGATGGTCACCCATCCACGGACAACCCCGGCAAGCGTAGCTTTTAACCTGTTGGATCAACCCGTGCGGCTGTTATTACTTAGCCACGAGCTCCTCCTCTGATATCTACTTATTTTTATATTAATTTATTTTTATTTTTTTCAATCTGCTTTGTGTCACAACTGGGCAACGTTACCAGCTTTCCACTATTCCCTGTGTGTTGCCTACTCCGGCAAATCTCCTATAAAAGCCTCTAAGTCATCACGCCAGCGTTTCCCCCACTATATACCCTTAGGCCATAAAATATTTTATCCGTATCTTCGATGCAATATACGTGTTCTCAGCGGCTGCAATCCGGGGTTAATGCATGATATAGCAAGACGTATCGAGTGTGATTGCATGAGCGTAAGTTATGGCAGGACGTTAGCCTGTCGATGTGGCCATAGTGGCCATTATAGGTTTGATTACTCAAGATTAGTTCGTGGTGTAATGCAGCAGTAGTGTGATACGATACATTAAGTCATAATTTTAATTACAAGAACGATTTTTCTATTGCATCTTCCTTGGGCACAATTCTCGACGTTTTTCCAAATAAGAAAAAATCATTCATTCATTTAATTTAATTTATTTGCCTACCATAATGTGTATAAAAGATGTCTTAAAGCTAAAGTACAGTTATAGACCCTACATACACACACACACACTTCGAAAATAACAATTCTTATAAATTTATGTGAACTTATACATTTCGTATTAATAGTTATAGGTATTGAGATAATGTTAATGTAAATAATAATATTATGAGATTTAAATTAAATAAAAAAAATAAAAAAAAATAAAGTTAAAAATTAAAATGGTAAATACAAGAATAATATTAAAATCAAAATCAGTCAAAAATACAATTATTTAATCTGTGTTGCTGTTCGCCAAAATCAGCTTTTTGTTTTTTTTTTATTATTATTGATACGCTCGTGTTTGCTTACGTCTCTTTTACCACTCTTCCCTATTTTGAATTCTATAATTTTCGTATCGTGACGTATTTGTTACCTAAAACAGACCTAGTATCGAAAACTTAGACAGTTCTAAGAAAAGAAACAAACTTACGTCATTAACCGACTCCCATTTAAATGAAGAATACAAAAACTAATTCAAACACAAAGCCACCTTTAAAATAAAACACAATAAACTTTTCTAATCCTTCGAAACTCATTCGTCCTCAATCCTCGGGCTATAGAGAGCCACAAACTCGTTTTGAATAGCAATACTGAAGGAATTGGTTCATTCGTTCCGTTCTGCGTACGTACCGAGAATGTCCCCCGCATTGATTTGTACCAAGAGGGAGTGATTGAAAACGTTGCCACTCAGTACTGGCTGTTTTAGAAAACATGTATTCTGTTTTTAAAATTGTGTTCTTGTGTTTTTTCTTCTCATGTGTTTTGTTTCCATGTACCGTGTTTGCAATTACGGTAGGTAATACTGCGAAGTAATTTCGTAACGCAATTCATGCTATACCTTTTATTTTGGCAGTTCAGCCACGTTCACTGCGTTATTTACATTATTGAGCAGATGAATTATTCAAGGAGCTTGTAGCTAAGTAATAACAGCCGCACGGGTCGATCGATCAGGTTAAGCTACGCATACCGGGGTTGGTCCATGGATGGGTGACCATATTTACATACCGAGACTCCTCCGTGCCTTGGAAAGTACGTTAAAGTCCGAAAGTCTGATAACCAGTCTTACCAAGGGGTATCGTACAGTTACTTGGTTGTGGAGGTCAGATAGGCAGTCGCTCCATGTAAAATATTGTTATTCAGCTGCATCCGGTTAAACTGGAAGCCGAGCCCAACATAGTTGGGCTAAGGCTGGACAGATTGATTGAGCAGATGAATTTTTCAAAGTTATAAAGCAACGGATTAGAGATTTCCTCCAAAAACTCCACAAATTGTGATAAAAAAAAAAACTTTAAAAGCCTTGTTAACCTGGTACATAGCACTGATGTTTTTTTTTGTAATCTGTAGGTACCTTATTGTTTCTTTGTCCAATCACACCAAGCAAAGGAAGCATGTCACTGTGGTTGTAAATTTGCAAAAGTTTTCATATTATTCACTGAAAATCTTTTAAAGAATAAAAACAGTCTTAGAATATAGCAAATATATCTGGTTCCACCATTTCCGTGCTCCGCCCGACAAATTCTCAACTCACGTCCAATGGACTGCGAATCGACGGATCGAATCGCAATGCCAATCGTCTTATGAATCGAAACATCGAATGAATCGAATGTTGATTTCATTTAGATAATATATTTTGCATCTTATTCGTTCCGTCTACGATTTTGTTGATCGAAAGGAGAACTCAATTCTGTAAGAAATAAAATATTAGTAGTCGAGGCAGGAATTTTATTTAAAGTGTAGTTACTGAAATGCAATGATTAAATGCTAGCTATTGCCCGTGAATTCGTCTGCGATCCAGGACGAAACGTAGTCTATAGTCTATGTACTTCTCCAGCCGGTCGATTCTGTAAAAATATCAACGTGAAACTTAGGTGAAGTGAGCTGTCAATAGTGCTAATCCCTCATCATCCTGCCGGTCGATTTGTGACAGTGACAGCTCACTTCACGCTCACTTCACCTAAGTTTCACGATTATATTTTTACAGAATCGACCGACAGGTCATGGTTTACCAATAAATTTTCATCCCAATCCCTTCAGCCGTTTTAGAGTGAAAGCGTAACAAACAAACTCACTTTCGCATTTAGTTAGGATTATGCCTTCACAGATAGATTTTATCCAGGTAAAATTCTAGTACAAGTAAAATTCCAGTAATACGATTTGTGCTGAGCTTATATTGAATAGAAAGGTTTACATTTTAGACATGGTAAAAGGAGTTTGAATGCGAGATACTGATGCTACACTACAATAAAATTATATTATTAAATGCCTTTTGACTGCGTTTTTCTTCTATGCTTCTCTATTAGTCGTCATCTCTGTAGTCACCCCCTTTATATCCATATCTGAATGGGCTCAATCGGGACTTTATAATAAAATATTAGTGGACTGTATTCAATAAAATACTTATAATACCATAATTTATATAAACAACGTGTATGGAAGACAGTATAAAGAAATGCCCGTAGTGGAGCGCGTTTGTGAGCCGAGTGATTGGTCATACAAAACATTAATAAATTTAAAAACTGCCATATAATTGCAATATATGATTAAAGATTCTTGGGCCCTACTTTTTTTTTTTTTTTTCAGTTTGGGTAATTATCAAATAACTTCTCCCGCTCTGGGCGGAGCGGGAGGGCGTGTCAGACTCTTACTGACTAAAACCCACCCGTGTTCCTTCAGTTGCCTGTACTTTGCCAGGGGCCACGGTATCCCTTTCAGACTTTCCCGCGACCCCGGCAGGCATCGGTCCTAGCGGACCCCTTCCGTTGTGCTGACATCTCTTTGAGGCGCGCGTGGAACACAACGCACCGTCGACCCCAGCCTGGTCCTTATCGGACGCCTTCTTGGGCCCTCCTAAGATTCAATTTTTACCAGACTGCCCTAGAACGAGGTTAATGTTTTTTTACAAATAAAACGCATTATATGTATTTTATTTAAGTCTTGGATCTGCGGGTTATCATCTTAGGACTTAGGTGTCTGTAGATTTAAAATTTGCTACGAAAATGGCTCTAACGCTTAAAATATGTTTTGGTTGTAAAAACAGCTATCATAAAAAAGATAAAATATTAAATACCCAACTAAAATCATGAATAATAAAATTTTACAATCAAAATTCGAATTCACAATAGTTCTAAACTCTTCGAAACATGAGATCACCAGCATCCTTTATTTAAATTCAAATTCAGAATCGTCGGAAAGTTCAACAATGTCAACAAAGTTATTTGGATGTCAGAATCTGTGCGGCCATTTTGGAAACTTTTGTGACGTAACAGCCAAGAGGTTATCATGTTACGTTTAGAGTCTTGTCATGTTTTAAATGGTATGTTAAAGCTATAGAGCCAGAATAAATTGTATCAAATAGACATAAAATTAAAAAAAATATCGTGTGTAGTACTCCCAATCGGCGTGCGTGTAACCAGATTTATGAACGTAAACGAAGCAAAAGGACAATGTAAGGATCCTAGCAGATCGTGTTCTGTTGGTTCTGTCTACCCCCATGGCAAGAAGGGTGAAAATATCAATGTTATTATAAAAACAAAAAGCAGTTGTCTGTAGTTGTTACACGAAATAATAACAAAAAAAAAAAAATGAATATTATTTTTCTGGTCCTATGGTACAAAAAAAAAAAACAATAGACGACGTATATTTAGTAACCTAATCCGCTTAATTGTTCTTAAAGAGTCATAAAAAACCTTGTAAGAAATCGACACGTGTTTCACCTCTCAACGAGGCATCCTCAGGATGACGATTGACTTGTTGCGAACCCGGACACGATGTGTTGCTTGTGACTCTTTTAGTCTATTGTATTTTATAATGGATTTCCGCAAAGTCACGCCTGAGTCAGTTCAAGTTTTTACCTTAATAATAATAGGTACCTACATATAACCAAGATACAATAACGGTCAGTCGACACATCGAAATGAAGTTAATCATAGTTCACACTTAAAGGCTTGCAACTGCACATCGTACTGTGAACAATGAACATCGCAATAAGCGTCTGCGCTCAAAAACTTTCATTTGTCTTAACCTCACGTATCCTTTTCTCATAACGTAGCGGGTAGGGTTAGCAGCACGTTGGTTTTCTTTTAACATTTTTGTTATTTTTGAGATATTGGAATAGGATTGAACTCTGTCTTGGTAGAAAAACGTGAGTTGTTTTTGTAGGATCGAGGTTCGTAAACGTTGTATTTTGAAATTATTCTAAGATTATTGAAAAGTTACCTACATCTACAGAGAAGAAAAAATACACTTTAGTAACGCTGAATATATGAAACCAAACAGCAAGACAAATGTAGTAGCGATATTCCCACGACCGCGTATTTTTGCTGGTATATTTAGCAGTAACCTTGAAGAGAATGGCAAAAACTATTGTGATGTTAATACAGACAAAACATATAGTATTTTACAACCAACGATAAAATATACTCTAACACAATTTCGCAATCATCTTTCACGGCAACTTCTTGTTTGAATTCCATAATTCATTTGTTGTTCTGTATTGTATTTTGTTATTGTTACAACTTAAACTTTTTAATTAATGTAATTATTCAATTTAATTATTATTTAGACTGTATTATCATTCATTTATTTGAGTTTATTATAATTAATTTACTTGATTTTATTGTAAATCATTTATTTGTTTTTATGATTATCTTTATATCTGTAATTACCTAGTTAAATCAAATAGGCAAGATATGTAAGTGACAAGTTTGCTGTAGTAATTATATAATAAGACTAAGTTCCCTGTTAATATTTTTGTGAATTAGTCGTTGGTGTGCCATGATAAATAAATAAATTGAAAAATACGGAGATTGAGCTGTAGGCATAACCAACTTAAAGGATACTACAAATACACTAAACTAACGTAACAAAATAATTGAAATCTACAGCAGCTAATTTAAAAGCTTGCTACAGTAGCCCTACAGACTACTACTCAGCAACGACGTGGTTTATTTAATTTTAACCTCAGAGAAGGCGAGACTCGAAAACGCAATTATTGCTCATGTATTTTTCAGTAAAGATGTGTGTGTTATTGAATTTTTGCGTTAGAGAGAGAATTTAACTCCGTATTATATTTGCTTTTAAGTCTTACAAGGCTTTATTTGGACTCTCTTTGATGATTGGTTTTTGTGAGAATGTGGAATTACGTTCGTGTATTATTTCCTGGTAGCTGGTATTATAGCTTGCTTTTGAAAGGTTTTTCTGAAGTTTCTGGAAATTTTCTTTGATGAAAATAGTATTGATTTCCTACATAAACTACTTACAAGTGCTTCGTAAATATCAGGTTTGTGGTTTAAAAACCTAACATGTACCTACCCATATGACTTTTTAATTTCCTTCACATAATTATAATTATTTTAAATTATATTTATTAATTATTTAAAATTTTAATTATAATTATGTTAAGCAAAGACACAACTGACTTACATCACGTTTCAATCCCACAAAATTTAAATGCAAAGACTGAAACTATTTTACCAATCCAAAACATTATCGTACAGGCATACCTACCGTAACTTTAAAAATGGCATACAACAGCACCCAAAAAGAAACGTCTCGTAAAATAAAATAAACTGCAGTAGGCTTACTTCCTAAGGAAACATAGCAAATTGTTGAACTCAACAATTCCTCGCCCGCAGTTCAGGCGGAACAATAAATTGCAAGTCGACTGCACCGCACTGCTGTTTCTTTAACTTTATTCCTTTTGTGATATACTAGATCTAATACCGACTGGAAGTGGCTTGCGGAGCCAAGGACCAGAATTTTGGGTTAGATTTACTGCTTCGATGTCTTAGGTAAGATTTGGGTAGGTACTTTATCTCTTTAAGGCATGTATTAATTGGAACCTGAAATGATTCCCCTTTTTGCTTTCCCAAAAATATGAATGAACACTATAATATACACGCCTCTTTTTGTGAACCTTAAATAATTCCTATTTTGGTGTCCTAAAAATACTAAATAACCAATTAACTGCGACCAACTTGGATATATCGCCGGCTACCACGGCAACGCTCGCTTCACTCGCTCGACTTGCGCGAAGTCCATTTATTAAAATGGTTGTATCATTACACGCGAAAAGCTTATAAAGGTTCATTAATTTAAAAATGCGTAAATAATTAGAATGTCAATAACTTTAATCGGCATCGAATGTTAAGTTATCTCGAATACTTCATATTATTATTTTTTAGTTGCATAGGCCGTACGCAAAATACGCGCTTTGACGTGGAGTTGCGGATACCAGCCCGTATTACCTTAGTTGCATAGGTTCTTTTAGTATTGCTGTTTCTTTAACAATCCACAAACGACCCCATCAAACCGAACCAGTTTTCTGCTTTATTAACGTTGCCTTATAAAATAGCAACAAAACTGTCTCGGATACTTGGACCGATATATCTACTGGTCCTATTCCAGCGCAGCCAAGTAGAACATTTCGTTTTGGTCTCGTTGGTAGGATAGACACGCTGATCTATTGACTGAAAGGAAGGGAAGCCAAGTGTTTAGTCCGTTTTTTGTTTTAGCTAAGATGTATGGCGGTTGGTCGTTGCTGTTATTTGTTAGACAACGATTTGGAGTTAACAAAATTAGTGTTCTCCGAACTTAGTTTAAGTTAGTTCGCTGGCACTTGCTAGGGTACAAGAGAAACATTGCTGCATTTACGTAATATTAATTTCCAAAATGTTGTAAAAAGAAGAGTCTGTCTGTCTGGTCTGTCTGTCTGTCTGTCTGTCTGTGAACTGTCTGGTATATGTGTATCTTTATATATTACTTACTTAAGTTTTTTATTTTTATTCCTCAATTTTTCGTAATTGCACCTACCACTGTTTGTCTCTCCATCACCCAAAGGTTGACTGGTAGAAAATGCCTATGGCATTAAGTCCGCCTCTGTACATTTTTGTGCTTGAAGTATTAAATAAATAAATAAAAAAACTGTCAAAAACGTTATTTTAAATAACGTTTCCGAGCCCTGCACAAAACAGCCTAAGCAGGCCAATTCAAACCTCCAAGTGGTCTTCAATGTCATGAAACTTATTTAATAAACTGTCCTCAGTGAAATATACCAGTATCTCTCTCAGACTAAAACGTTTCAAATCAAATTACTGACGGTTAGATTTTATGTTAATTTATGCTTACATTTCTGTACTATAGCAGTCTGCTTCAAACGGAACTCATCAAATCAAATTATTCGTTGCCAACTATGATATTCAGATTGAATATCTGGCTAAATTATTTCACAGCTATCTGTCCAACTTGGAATACATAATTAATTGTTTTAGAATATTATAATGTCAATCAATCTGCCTAGCGTTTTCCAACTATGTTGGGGTCAACTCCCAGTCTAACTGGATGTAGCTAATACCAGTATTTTACATAGAGCGACTACCTATCTGACCGCCACAACCAAACTGGTTTACACGATACCCGTTGGTAAAAGTGTCAGAGTTTCGGGCTTTTGACTAGGGGAGGCCGCGGTTCAAAGTGCCAGGCGTAAGTCGTGTCGGAATACGACACGAATAACTTCTTTAAGAAAATCGGTAGCAGTAAATGTGAAATGCATCACTCGCTGCTTCGGCAGCCATTTTAGTGACGGTGTAAAGATGTTTTCGTTTGGTTTTCGCTTGGTGGTAACGACTGTCAGAGATCTACAAATGACAGCCGGGACCAACGGCTTAACATGTTTTCCGAAGCACGGCGGCTTTTGGTATAATATAAGGATCCACGGCGGGCCTCAGCAAGCGTTGCTTAACCTTGAAGATCGACCCGCGCAGCTGTAATTAATTAGCCTATCAAAAAGCGAGTAAGGTTTTCATTTCTAAAATACATTCCATAATAAAATCCTAAGACGCATTCCACGTAAAACCAAGTACCTATAGGTAACCATTCATATCACATCGACCTTTCTCGCTAAGTAAAAGGAAAATATCGCGAGCAGAAATAGCAATTTCTAACATAACATGTCTTCCATCGATATCCCTTTTAGCCTCTTTTCGAGAAAGAAAATGGCGTCACATACCTACACAAGTATAGCATGACCCTTGTAAATTGGCTATAGCAGTATCACTTATAAGACCTTTTGTAATCTCGCGACTCAAAAAATGTCTATAGGTAATTTATTTACTTTATCATTCTGTGAGCCTAGCTTGAGCGCGAGTAAATATATCGTAAATTCTGACGATTTTTAAATTTATAATAGTCGTTTCGCACATAATAACACCTACTTTTTATCGTGTCGACGGGCTCGTGGCTAACTGATAACAGCCGCACGGGTCGAAGCTTAAGCTACGCTTGCCGCGGCCAATTCGTGGATGGACCATCCATTACGTAGCGAGACCCCTCCGTGGTACGGGAAGCACGTTAGGCCATTTGTCCCGACTGTCATTCGTAGATATTTGACAGGGTATAAGCCCGAAAGTCTGACAACCAGTCTTAGCAAGGGGCATCGTGTACCTTGTTACTGGGTTGTGGAGGTCAGATAGGCAGTCGCTCCATGTAAAATACTGGTATTCAGCTTCACCCGGTTAGACTGGAAACCGACCCCAACGTAGTTGGGAAAAGGCTACGCAGATTGATTTATAATATCGTACTTGTCGCAAAAAAAATAACCAATATGCTATAAGATGGCTGTGTGCAAAATAATATAGCTAAAAAGGGGGTGACTACCGATATGACGACTAATAGAGAAGTGTGGAAGAAAATAAATTGGGATAGGAGAATGATGCATAAGCATAAACAGCCTATTATAATGTTCCCACTGCTGGGACACAGGCCTCCTCTCTTCGAGAGGGAGTGGGCTGTAATCTACCTGGCGGGCCCAGTGCGGGTTGGTAGTTCTACTAGGACATGCCGGTTTCCTCACGATGTTTTCCATCACCGTTTTAAGAGCAGTGGTGATGAAATGATTATACAAACTAAGTCGGGGCCGTTACCACTGGACATTCGTGGAGATTGAAGATGCTACGAGTATATGATAGTTGTAATTTCGATTAAAACATCATTCGAATATTCGTGTGTTCGTGCTAGGCCACAGTGTGTGCTCACATTGCAAACAATGATTTTACCTCTGACCTAAGTAAACTCGTCTGATTGACGAATCCGGAAAGACAAATGTATTTGCCAACAGGTTGGATGATTCGTCGGCTCGGGCGGTTCGACCCGAACATACGTCTTGGGCAACTCGATCGAATCTTCGGTAATTAATTAGTTTTTTCGTTCAACGATACCTTTTAGGGGATTGGGCCTTTGTTGTGTTGTTGCTCGTTTAGCTTTTTGCGTTTCCAACAAATTGGGTGTTTGAGATGTTTATAGATTAGGGATAATTTTCTGGGGATCTGAAGGAACTTTGGGCCGGAATTATTTCAGTAAATTAGGAATAAATCTAGTCAGCTTTTATAAAAATTTAATAAAGAATCATATTTACTGTTAAACAGTGGCTTAAAGTATACCTACACACGTATTCAAAGTGAAAAAGTCATGATATTCAAATTATTCAATGCTATGTAGAATTTTGCACTAAAAGCAACGCTGAAAAACATAACAAGATTAACCTATTATGACAAGAGATATACATAAATAAAAGAGGTACTTAATTACGAAAAAGGTTGCAGCAAAGGGGTACAAATTGCAGATTAATGGGGTACAAACACGGAACTATTTTTGTTCCAATAATAAACACAGGAAATTGCCGGAACTCACGGAAATATGCTGTTACACCGGATACGGTGCAAACGCAATCACGGGTGGAAGCTGAATGTAATTATCGTGGGAGAAGTCTTTCGTGGCAAGGGAATGTTCTAGTAGGTCAATCGTTAATTTTGAGATGCATTGAAAGATCCTCTACGTGAGACATAGTTTCATTGCATACCTAGTTCTAGCGCACTTTATGTTAGTATGTGAGGTAAAATATTGCTTATGGCGATAAGCCGCCTATTGTAACACACTATGTAACTCTCAATAGGCCTCATCTAACTGCCTCTCAGGCCAAGGCCACATGATAGGGCGATGCGTCTTGCGGCGTGGGGTGGCGCTTAAATGTTGAGGCGGTGATGTCGTGGCCAAGGGGTAAGGCCAAGGTCACGACATAGGGCGGTGCGTCTTGCGGTGCGGTGCGTCTTGCGGCGCGGGGCGGCGCTTGAATGTTTCCGCGCCGCTCTCCTCTCCGCAAGTCGCAACGCGGCCACTCATGGCTCGTTCTAAATAACTTCTAACATTAGTTTCTCTCGTCACGGTCGCAAACGCAAGATGCAAATAACTTCTTACATTTGTTTCTCGCGGCGGTCGTAGACGCAAGACGCAGATCGCGCGAACGGTGATATCCTGGCCAAGGGGTACGGCAGACAACCTCGCCTTTTATTTGATTATTTTATTTCTCCTCACAATGACAAGCTTATTCTAGTTCACATAGTATTTTGTTTTTTAATCATTTTGGCTTACCGACAATAGGATAATCCTTTCTTCCATCATGGTATAAATTCTGGTATATGTAGTTACTGCTTTTGGAGTAGGTATGGAAAGCATCGTTTAGTCGATGAGAGTATTTCGGCTCGAATAGCCGTATAGCCTTTTTATTTGGTGAGTGATTTTTTTTCGGTTTGTAACAATTTAATCGTGATCAAACCGAACCTTGTACAAACTTGAACCATAGCATAATCAGCCTGTAACGTTCCCACTGCTGGGATACAGGCCTCCTCCCTGTTAGAGGGAGTGGGCCGTAATCTACCACGCGGGTCCAGTGCGGGTTGGTAGATGTCACGTGTCATTGAATTTTTGGTTCTAGGTTTCCTCACGATGTTTTACTTCACCGTTTTGAGAGCAATGGTGATGAAATATATTACACAAAGTAAAGTGCCTACGTGGGTTCGAACCCAGGAACTGCAACTCGTAAGTCGGGGCCGTTA
Organism: Agrochola circellaris; assembly: GCA_914767755.1. Taxonomy (NCBI): domain Eukaryota; kingdom Metazoa; phylum Arthropoda; class Insecta; order Lepidoptera; family Noctuidae; genus Agrochola; species Agrochola circellaris. The sequence continues at coordinate 2,970,933 of OU611857.1, forward strand.
CCACCATTACTCTATGAACCATACATGTGATTAAACCCAAGAAAAACAAAAACCATTACGGCCGATAGAAGTGAAAACTTATAACTGGTATTAGCGCCATCTATATTCTCTAGTACAGCACTACAGCGCGAGCATGTCGGTGACGCGAATCCATAAGTTTATCCCCTGCCAAAAATCGCTCAACGCGCTTAAAGAAGTTTTCACTTCTAAAACAAAATTAATTATTAAAGGCGATTGTGATAAATTACCTATAGCGAATGTTTTTAACAATCATAACCACAGTCTGATAAGTAATGATAAGACTGCTAACCTCCCACCTGAGAGTACGATTACTCCCTGTCTACTTACTCACAGAACTTACGTACTACACAAAGGTGATTCTCAAAATAATTCATTACAATCTTTAGGTAAATAAAAGTGTACATTAGTACCTACGTACGTAACTGGAGGGCCTGGAATATTTGGGAAGGTCGTTATCTCGAAGGTTTACGGACCAGCTAATTACGCATCAGGATTTAGAACCTAGCATATTTTTATTTAGCGTTTTGTTAACAACTTCAATGGCTAGAGCTCGCAGTGAGTAAGAGTGTTGAAGAATGCTCATTCCGATTCGATGTGTAAAAAGCATGATTGTGTCTGCACTGGGACACCTTCCATCTACTACATGACTACGGCGGAGGGTTATGATTTTGACCGGTTTGTATGTATGTATGTACGAATGTGGGTATGTATATTCATCTGTTCCGTCATAACTTCTAAACTCCTATTGATAATTAGATAAACAAGGTATCGTTGGAAGCGTTTTGACGTCACCTTTAATCGAATCGCGCCCTCAAGAGGACATAAAGTCTCCTGACTACAAAAAAAATAAATAATGATGTCATGTTGTGTATCAAATGAAAGGCCTTAATTAACACATTTGAAAATATAAGATATCACAGATAAAGTCAAAGTCAAAGTCAAATCATTTATTTCAAATAGGCCCCTGTAAGGCACTTTTGAACGTCAAAGTTTACAAAAAAATTGAATTGATTCTAGTCGCCCCTTCCAAAAGGTAGTTTTCGTATGGAGAAGAATGGGCAAGAAACTCCACCGTTACTCTTTTAAAATGTGTTACAATATTTTGCATATGTACGTACATTAGTTACATAATTATATGTGAAGACGATGCAAATAAAAAAATGCGGAGTCACACGTAATCTGTTCGATTTATGCCTAACACCACATCTGACTCCGGATTTTAAATTTGTGCCTACGCGTTAGTAGAGGATAGCAATAACCCAAGTTAACTCTTTGTTCAACAGAAACGTCGCCATTATTGTTATCAAAGTACCAACAAAGACCTAACCATTACTCGCTCCGCTAAAATAACCACTACCTAACCTAAATTCGAACAAGACCTACCCGAGTGACCCCTCCGACCTACATTGAAACCCATATTAAGATTAGTAAAACAAGAAATTTATGACACTCAAGCGGTAAATAAAGGTACACAAGTAATTCGTACCTCACATAAAAATATGCAATAAACAGCGGTAATAAAACCCTTGAGGACATCAAAAAACTTTTCACATTTTACGATATGTGATATATGGTTTTGAGTCAACGGCTGAGGGCACCTAGAGGTGTTTTATTACGGTTCAAAGGAATTCGGTCCACTGTGATGTTGCTTTAGACGCGTCTGGCGTGAAAACCTGTGCTTTTACCCTAATTTACTCTGATGGGTAGGTAGGTAGCTCTAAAAGGTGTCAGCAGGGCGTTGACCTAGATTTCGGAGGTTGCCTAGTACGACATGAAACCACCTCCCGTTTTTTGCAGCGTTTCTTAAATTTAGTAGTGTTTTGTGGAAAGGAATTTTAATACTTTTCTTGTTCAACAGAACTTATTATTTTAAGTAGTTTACTGCTTGTCTCATTATTTTGTGTTACGGTTTATGAAGACAACGAGAGACATAAGACTTTCAACTATTCAAGTCGGTTGATTGAAACTTAGAATAAACCCGTTTAATAAGATCTTATGTGCACTTAAGGCACTTACTAACCTTCCCAGTTAATGTCATTTAAGGTACCATTCCTTACCCGACCGCAAGCGGCAACTGCAGGTGATGTGTTGCTGCGACACGACTGGTTTCTATGAATTTCTATGAAATACCTTCCGTAGCTAGCGACACGTCGTTTGCAGCTACGGGCGAGGGACAGATGACACGTGCAGGCCGACCGCAGACCATTAGTGCCGCCAACGCTCGAGCGATAACACGTTTTTAGAGTTCCGTAGTAAACAAGGAACCCTTATAGTTTCGCCATGTCCGTCTGTCTGTCCACGGCTTAGCTCAGAGACGGTTAGTACTAGAAAGCTGTAATTTGGCATGGGTATACATATTTATCATGCCGACAAAGTGGTAAAATAAAATCAAGTAAAATATATTTTTTAGGGTACCTGCCCTACACGTAAAGTGGGAATGTTTTTTTTTTCTCATCTACCCCATGTTGTAGGGTATCGTTAGAAAGGTCGTTCAAAAATATTCTTATTTTGTGAAAATCATTTTTGGATTCAGTGATCCGATTGCAAAATATTAACCTTTAAACTGATTTTTTTGTTAGATAGTCAAGTGTGTCCTCCCCTGCCAGCTAAATGGTTGTACTTGGTTTTGTGAAAAAATTCGCAGCAGTAGTATATATAACGAAATTAAAAGGAAAACTATCAGAGCTAAGTAGACTGTACTGGTTAACGAGTAATAATCAACCAACTTAAATTTGTAGTTTGAAAAACGTGATCTCCCATACATTCCGTATGGGAGAACATGTTTTTCAACTACAATGTTAAGTTTGTTCTTGGGATAAATTCATCCCAACTACGGAACCCTTCATTGTGCGTGGTCCGACACGCACTTGGCCGGTTTTTTCTATCTTCTATCTACCAACTGGAATACGTGCTGCTGCCACCGCGGTCAGGTTCGGAATCATGACTGCAGCGACACGTCACTTTTACGGTACCTACTTTCTTAAGATGGTGACTTTAACCATTGCAACTTCAAGTTACGATCAAAATCTTTAGTCGCCGAAACCATACTAATAATATAGCTCGTCTATTAACGTCCTTACAACGCAAACCTCATGTCTCAATACGAAGGCTACCAGTTCCACACACTACAGTAACTTAGCCTTAATTTTAAGGCAAGCCAATACAGACTAATCTAAGTTACCTCAAAGCACATTTAGGAACGATTTGCGTTCAATCCAAAAGCGAAGCAGTTGTAATCAGTTTCATCCAGTTCCATCCAGTTTAAACTAGTTCATTTGAAGTGTTGTAAGGAGCTCCGAAAATGAATCTGTGGGTAATGGTGTATGTAGTTTAGCGTTCTGTTATTGCTCTTCTAAAGGAAATGTAAAAAATTCATTTAATTCCTACATTTTCTAAATAGTACCTAGACTATTTAGAAAATGTAGGAATTAAATGAATTTGTTAGTCTTTGTAGCAAACTCTTAAACAGGGTGTCAGGGACATCGACGCGAAGCCGGTTCTGAGCCCCCCTGCGTTGAAAGTTTTCGTTGATTATTTAAAAAAAATCTGCTGTTGCATACATTTTGACCGCGTAGGTATTGCACTTTTCTATGAAACAGCAGATTTTTTTAAAAATAACCGACGAGAAATTTACACTCAGGGGGGTCCAGAATCATGTACTGAATCCATGGTAACCGGCTTCGCGTCGATGTCCCTGCCACCCTGTATAAGGGTAAAGGGCTTGATTAGCTGAGAAAACTGATCCTTAAAAAGACGGATTTTTATTAGGTATCAAAATAATCGAAAAACCCATAACTAACCTAAAAATTAAACGTGAACGAAAGCCAAACACGAATCGCAAACAAAACAAATGAAAAACAAACTAAAACTTGTAAAGACAAACAAAAAGCCATTTCTAAGTTTACAAATGATAATTTAATACTTCGACTTCTAACAAACGATCTTGGTCACATTAAACAAATGAGACCGCAGAAAAAGCTCCTACAAACTATTCAAAACGCACATACAACTTTTTGTTTGGTACCCCTAAACTTTTATAAAAGCATTTCAGCTCACATTTTAAGCGAAGCCTTCCATTACCGCACCTAAACTTATTTGTGGGCCATAACTCCTCAAATATGGTGCATAAAACAAGGAAAAATGCACCTTAAATAATAGTACTAAAGTTGACTTTTTATCTGACGTACAATGCGTGCAGAATAGCTCGCGAAAGAATATGCGTGGCCATCGCTTCCGAAAAGCGTCGTCTATCAAGGAAAAAGAGACTTTATTTTTTGGTGCGAGAGTTTGAATTTGTTTGATTTTGCGGTTGTTGGGTGGGCTAATCTTTCAGTCAGCATCTCTGTCGGTCGCTAACTCTTCAAAGTGCTATCTGGGAGGCTTATAGCTAAATGGAACACAACTTTTTCATTCAGGCACGGTTTGGTGTAGAAAAGTGTAAATTGGTGAAAAAGCCTGGATCAGAGCTCAGTGATTTTCGGCAACAAGGTTATTTTTTTGTTGAAGATTTTGAACACATCTTTTGTCACACGATATTTTCATTTTAACGTACTGAATGCCATTTTGGGGCGTTTAGATATTGTAGTAGTCAATAATTTCATTAAAACTCAGCGCTAATAACAAATACTATCGCTAATTTCAACATTCGAAAATCCGCAGCAACAGAGTAGTTTTTTAAATCTTTTAAGCAACCCTCAAAAACCAGCACAATGCCGCTATATAAATTTCGAAAACGGAACACACCGTTCCTTCCAAATCAGCTGTTACCGGCAACTGGCGTAGCGTGTCCGTTCGGGTGTTTCCGCCGGGCGTCGGTCCGACGACGTCCGGTTGGTACATTCGAAATACGAAATTCGTGAAACGTCGACTTGGATCTTGGCAATCGCTGCCGATGGCATGTGTTGATCGGAAGTGGCGGGAGGTATGCTCACGTACCATATTTGAAATTTATGAGTTGGGAATTCTAGTACATGATTGGTCAATTCAATGCTTGAACATTGCGGGTACTGCCACTAACTGCACCCATTTCTCTGCACCAATTCCTGAAGAGAATAACATAAAATAATTTACTTTTTGAGCCATCAATGTCTATGTCCAACATTGCCTTGATTTTAATTTCAGTGTTTAATGTTGCGTATAAAAATTGGCGAGCAGAGTCGACGATTTTCTTCACGGTCACTAAACAATACGTTAGAAAATTATTAACTTTATTTTGACGAAGCTAAAATTTGTATAAAAATGTTCAAGTATTATTTCTTTATAAGGAGATTCATTCAACGTCGATAGTAAATAAACGTGAACAAAGGCTGCTCATCCATCCATTCTGACACTCTGTGTAGCTTTTAATATTTTCAATTTGTAATTTTATATGGTGTACATACAATAAAGAGATGTATAAGCAATTAGAATTATAATCTAGTTCAGTTAGGATACTCACTATATTTTTATTTTATTATTGACCGAGCGAGCGAAGCAAGCGAAGCATCTCTGCTTCAAGTCCAAACAAATATACAAGATTTTATAGGTGTTTGTTTGTATAATATGTATGTTTGTCCACGAATTTCTCCGAAACAATCGGATCGTGATTTTTTTATTGGGGCTGAAATTTTTACTGAAAGATTCATAATTAAGCCACTTACACTCAACGTTTACAGGACTCAAAAGTAATAATCCTTGATGAAACATGTCCTAGAATCTAAAAGTCGAAGACATGTCACATCAATCGACTCGCACTGGTTCCGCATGGTGGATTACGGTCCGCTCACTCTCACAGAGAAAAGGCCTGTGGTATAGTAATAAGAGCATTATAGGATGATAGCATATCAGGTAATATTCCCATTACTGAAACACAGATGTTTAGACTTTTAAAGCATCTTCAGAATAAATCCTACACTATTAAACGAGCAATTTTGATATATATTTTTATTTGTAATCACGATCTCGAAAACGGCTCAAACGGTTTCGATGAAAGTTACAATATAAGGGTTTACGGGGGCGAAAAATCAGTCTAGCTAGGTCTCATATCTGGGAAAATTCGTTTTCTCCGTATTTTCACCCGAACAGAGCTCGGTCGCCCAAACTTTAGAACAAGAATAATGACAAATGACACATTAGAATGATGACATGGCAGAATGGAATTAGTAAGTATCTACTTAAATGGCAGCATGGAATTAGTATGAACTATCCTATACTATTAAATGAGCATTCTCTATTTTCACCCGAGCAGAGCTCGGTCGCCCAAAGTTTAGAACAAGAATAATGACAAATGACACTTTAGAATAATTACATGGCACAACGGAATTAGTAAGTACCTACTTAAATGGCAGCATGGAATTAGTAAGTACCTACTATCATGGCAGCATGGAATTAGTATGTACTGTCATGGCAGCCTTGAATTAGTATGAACTATCGTATACTATTAAATGAACATTCTCTATTTTCACCAGAGCAGAGCTCGGCCGCCTTGGTACTTGTGTATTAAAAGTCGTTTATTCCGTTTCATACAAACATTACAGCAAAACAAAGTTAGTAACATCTGCATATCGAATGATTAAAATTTGATATAGCTTATCAATGTCTCATTGCTTACAGCAGCAGCGCACATAAGAAGCCTGAAACAGAGCAAATGGCTCATTAGTATAATTTCCCTTACTTTATTACTGTAAGTCAGCTGTGTTGTTAATGAGTACTGAACGCTTCTACAATATTGAAAAGTCACACAAGTAAAAACTTGTGTTATACCTTGAAACTTGTAGAGATGATCGTTCATCCATATATCGCAAGTTTTGTTTCAGGCCCATGTAAAAGGGAACGAACGAATTGCCATCAACCAGGCTCCGATCCAGAATGCTACTGGAGAATCATAATGGAAAATCCCAATAGATACCTACTTTTCAGTTTGCTTTGCCATTTTTATCAAATATACACCGTGACATTTTAGTGGTGTCACAAAAGCAGGCCACTTCATATAACCAATGAATAATAAACATTCAATAAAAAAAAATGATATTGTAACTATTTTTTAATTGCTCCTAGAGGTATTTTTTGTCATTTAGTGGCCCTTTGTAAGACGACTAAAATGTCACGGTGTATAATGTACAACATACAAACATGCATATAAAGCAAAATCAAGATTACACCCGATCATACACAAACACAAATACCTACTATATCAAAGATGACGCAATCTCTGAATCTAATATCACAAACTAAAAACCAATTTACAACACAGTGTGACACCGTGTGAAAAAGTGATGAAAAACCTGCGTCGATATACAGTCGTGTCCTTTAATATAGCTTAATGGAAGGGGTGATGGAAAACAAATGCCCGGCCGGCTCTGGAGTCTGTTGCATGGGGCTAGGCGAACAGCGGTGTAAAGGATTGTTTGATGTATGGGCGTATGATGAGTTATGTCGGGGTAAGGTGTGAAAATGTATCATCTTGTTTGCTTTGTAGTTCAATTTTCGTGTGATGCAAAGGATTTGTTGGTAAAGGAAAAGATTTACTGTGATATGGTGTGTCTGTGGTGGATGTAATAGCCCCAGGGGTGACGAATTTGAATCCATGATAAAATTGGCAGAGTGCATTCCCCCTATAGAATATATTCCCACATTGTTCTTGATTTAATACGCCATTTTTCGTGAGATTTCTTTTGGGATGATTTTGTGTGATGTGCCCAATAAACTACGGTCTCTATCTGTAACAAGTAAATGCATAAATGATGACAACAAATAACAACTTTACAGTCTCAATACTCCAACAACATTCTATAAAATTGTAAATACAGATACACCAGTAACTAACTCTGCTGCAGGTACTTAAATTCCAAATTACTTTCAACATAAATTTCAATCCTCGTTCGAAACAAACCAATTTTATTAGTAATAAATCTCAATTCTTACGTCGTTTTTCGTTTGCCATTTTCATGGCCCCAATTGGAGTACAGTATTATACCCTAGACGTTTCTTGTAACGATCTAGTCGGGATATCTCTTTGTGGTGGGTCGTAGCTCTGTCGGTATCTCACGCCTTCTTTGTCTGACCCGTGTTGAAAGAGCAGGATAGACAGACGTTTGTAAACGCTTTGAGTAGTTTATGTCAGCTATTAATATTTGTTTAGTGGCTCTTTCTTTCAGAATTTTTATTACGATTTTATTGAGCGTTAGGTTATCTGTTTTGCGTGTTCCGTCTAGATTATCAGCTGTTGAAATAATTTATGGGGTATAGATTAGGATGGCTGCCAAGACATCAAATATTTTATAAGTTGACAGAAATTCGTGATTGACATTTCCAAATTGCGAGTTATGAAGAGCAGCAAAACATTTAATAAATTTTTCACTCGAATAAATGAGGAAATACGTTTAAAAATTATTCGATATTTGTAAGTAAATTAATTCTCAGTGGGTATTGAAATAGCTAGAACAATGGAAGTTCCTAACAAGAGTGCAGTTATTAAGAATATTGCAATGCATTTAAGAGCATAGTACATTACTGTCGCGGCCTGCAACAGGGGCATAATTTTTCGTAAATTCAGTCACTGTAGTGACTTTTGATATAATTAACTAAAACAAATACGATCAGTCAATACAAAGGGCGGCGAACTAACCTTAACAATCAAACAAAATAAGAAGTGACAGTGACAATGACAATGCAATGCTTACGGCACTTTAGCCGGGCCGAGGCAGCGCCACTACAATGCCGCAAATAGCTGCACTTTATCCGATAGGGATTAAGTACCGCTAGCGGCACTCTATACACTTCCAATAATATAACATCACGCCTTGTTCCCCGAATAGTTAGACAGAAGTGTACCACATTTTGCCAGTTATGTTTAATTTCCATTAGGTGGCAAGCCTATTGCCACCATCGGGCACATATTCCAGACTCCGGGCTGCTACTTAGAAATTCCAGATGGCATAACCCAATAACACTTTGCCCGACTTGTAAATCAAACCCAGGAATATAAATAATAAATTTTCCTCAATATAGTAGGTACTGGTCATGATAGAAGCCAATAAGTGTATTCTGTGAAAATTTCAACTGGGTCTCTAACAGACAGACGGACGACATTAAGTATTAAGTAGGGTCGCATTTCCACACTACAAAGTGTACGGCATCTTAAAAGGTTCTTAGCAAAGAGAATCGCTATAAGACTAGTATTTTATCTAAAAAAAGAAATAAAAAAAAGAACACGTGGTTGAGTCTATGGTTTAGAATTTTTGTTTTTTGCCACTGATATCCAAAATTAAAGTTTACTTTGTAGTGTCTTTTTTTTTGGGAGTTTTTTTATTTTTCACTTTTTGGTAGTGGTACCTACCCCACACAAATTCGAATACCAGAACCTGTTATGTAAATAGCAGGAAATAGCAGGAAGTTATTATAACCCACATAGCCCACATAGTCACATAGACTATGTGGGAAAAATAATAAAATAAATAAAAAACTCCATAAGTACCAAGCAAAGTTAACAAATTTTTATGGGACCACCGCGTAAGCTTTTTCTATCAATTTTTTTTTTTTTTACATAAGTCCACAATTGACCAAAATATTGATGAACATACATACAGACGAAAATAGAACCTCCAACTTTATGGAAGTCGGTTAAAAAGAACACGGTGGGTGCGGTGGCATGGCCAGCTGTTACGTCATAAAACCTGTCATCGCAAAAGAAAATGGCCTGCATTACCCGCGCCGATGCGTTTTGACAGGGCCCACTCAGCTGAACGGGCAGCCGTAGGAAAATCTTCCCCCGATGCGTATCTTTTGTACATATATTTTTATTACTCATCTTACTACTGTCTGTGTGAAGACACACGCTGTGACAAGGAAGCTACCCTTTTGCGCACAATCGCATGGAAGCCGTCCATTTGCGCCTCCGCAAACATACCAGACGCACTAAAGTATAGCGAGAAACTATAGCGAGGCAGCCGCATCAGCATCCTAAAAATTTTGTTATATTGGACACGCAGAGCATTACCAGCCCTATGAGTGTAATTTATCCACAAGCTGGTCGAGTAAAAGGACTGGCAATATACCTTAAAAAGAGTTATCTTTACTTCCCTCGAGCAGCGAGCAAACCTACGAACTTAAGCTAGTAATGATTAACACTTTTTCAAATAAATTAAACTCTAAAAACTTTTTGCGCTACTAATGATGCACACATGAGCAATATTACAGCAAAACAATATTTGAGCCTCTTTTAAACTTTCTGGCCTCTTCTCCCAGTTAGTCGGAGTAACTAAGCTAGGCTGCCCCAACTGACTGCCGCGGCAGCGACCGGCGAGCTTGATCGCAGTTACTTGGCTAATTTTAAGACGCAATCATTGTAATGTATTCAATAAGATTTTAAGAAGCGCAAATTCACAATTGGATCCGGTAGGTGGCGCTGTATTGTGGCAGGATGACGTCTGTCGGGTCCGATAATCTAATACACAAATTATCAGCGAATTGTATTATTCAAAGAACATCGAAATTACTACCTTTACTTAATTAATCTAAATAAGTACCGTACCTACTTAACATCAGCACACTCTAAAGAGTTTTAAATCTTAACCTAATTGCCTTTGAATCGAAATAAACGTTCAAAAAACCCATTAAAACATCGCAAAACCGTAAATTCTTAGTCCCAATTTACTAAAAACAAATCGTATAATAAAATACGGTTCCTAATCGAACTATTGGATGCCGGGATTCGTCTCAATTCGCAACCTAAGGATAAGTAATCCCCGCTGAAGGGATTTGCCTCCATCTCCGTTCTTCACATAAATATAATAAAAGAATTCATACTTCAGAAATAATACTTTGCTTGCGTCCACACTATGCTACGTGCGATGTGACGCGGCGCGTTCTTGAACGGATGTAATCGAATGAATCTTCGAATGGAGGCAATTTTTGAATGATTGACGGGAAAGATTGAGTTTTATGGCTATGTGTATCGCTCAAATTCATATTACCATAAAAACGCAATGTAACTTATATTTCCACATTACTTTTCTATACATGGCTAATAACATACATTACATACATTTGGATAAACTAGATTATAAAATATCCTTGTGTCTATTCAAATTAACACCTATGAATTTTGAAAGATGCTTTCCAATTTCCTAGACTTTTATGTGTTTGAATTTCCAAATCGCTAAAATGATAATCACAATTCCTTACATAATCAGCCTATAATATTATCACTGCTGGGACACAGGCCTCCTCTCTGTGAGAATGAACGGGCCGTCATCCACCACGCGGGCCCAGTGCGAGTTGATAAATTGCACATGTCTTCGAATTTTTGGTTCTAGGACATGCTGGTTTCCTCACGGTGTTTTCCTTCACCGTTTTGAGAGCAGTGGTGATGAAAGAATTTCATCATAATTATTTGGGTGAAGTGAGCTGTCAATAGTGTCAATCCCTGTGGAATGACAGCTCACTCCACGTTCACTTCACCTAAGTTTTCACGGTGAGATGGTTACGGAATAGCACTGCAGAACCTTATCTCACTGCATAGCCCTCTCCATTGCCCTTTGGATGACTTTTAGCCTTCTGAAACTACTCCCTCTTTCTCCTCCTTCCTCTTCGTCTTTTTGTTTAGCCTTCTGAAAGAATTTATACGAAGTAAAATGTCTGACAGGGTTCGAACCTACGATCTACAACTCGTAAGTCACGGCCAGTACCACCGGGGCACCACTGCTCTCTAAAATCATAATTCCTTAACCAGTTTTTTGATGTAGAAAAGACAGCCTTACAATTTCACTTTATTATTTTGTTTGCTCATCGCTTCTTATCTAACGGTGTGCTAAAAGGTTATAAAACAGATGTGTAGGGAAAACGTCTGTCGCGCAGATTTCATGCCAAGCTGACGCGCAGGCGGCAATGTATTTCTGGATTTACTCTCTTACGAGGCGTTTTGAATGCCTTTGTAAAATCTGCAGCTGTTTGCTTGGACTGTTCGTCTGTGATAATGTTGTAAGGAAAGGGGATTATTTTTATTTCGCTGTTAAGGCTTGGTGATGTTTTATTTTGTAAAAGTGGCTGGCTTATTTCAAGAAATGTTTTTTTTTAAGGTTGTTTTTATAATTTATTTTTATATTTACGAGGAAATGAATGAGATTTTCATTTTGTTTTTGATGTTTCTAATATAATCTGTCTTCAACTTAAAAATTTTCACATGCCCAAGTCTACATAGATTTTGGAAATCTAGCTAGGGGTCACATTTGCTTAAGCATCGATACAGCTTGCATCAAGCTATAACGATTTTATTGTACCTCCCATACGCCTACATACCTACATTACCTACTGTGCAGCCTGCAATAAAGCATAGCTCACAAGCTCTCCCCTACCACCAGTAAATTAGCACGTAATATACCCAACTAATCCAAAACTGAAGCTATCGATAAAGTGATCCGGTAGTTTAACCGGCTACTCGGCATTACTGCCGGTTATCCGGCGCTTCGGGGTAATACGGCCGTCGGACCGGCTGATCTGCCGGCCGCGATGTGTTAAACCTATCGCTTGGAACGCCACGATAAACAGCTGGTGGTTCTAGCTAGATATATTGGACATTTTGTACGAAATCTTGTTGGGAGTGAGTTGCTGATCTATTGCCTGATCTGAATGTAAACGATAGTATAATATCCGATTACTGTGCCCGAAATTCGTTTTCGTTAGCTATACTAAAGTCATAAAATAAGATTCAATAGCAATCAGTCTACAACTTAGATAAACAGAAATTACTTAGGGAAGAGCATTGTTCCGCATAATTCATTATCTGCCTAGCCTTTTCCCAACTATGTTAGAGTCGAATTTCAGTCTAACTGGATGCAGCTGAATACCAGTATTTTACATGGAGCGACTGCCCATCTAACCTCCACAGCTCTGTTACTGGGTAATGCGATATCCCTAGGTTAGACTGGTTATCAGATTTTCGCACTTCTGACGACCCGTAACGACTGCCAAAGATCCACGATTGTTTCACATAATTATGGTGTTTTAAAAGGAAAAACCGACCTACGAATTTTTGGTTCAAAACTTGTCCTGGCTTGCTCACTTCGGAAATCTATCTACTAGTATAAAGCAACATAAATAATATACTATCCGTACCGGTCTAGTTGTACCTACTTGTAATGTACATCATACTATCTACATATCATTATGATATAGATCTATAGAAAACCGTTTCGGTCTAATAGTTACCGACGTCCAACGAGTAACAAACGACAGCTGGACAAAAATTACCACGAACTGGTATCCTATATAAACATAAAATATAGAAATGGGGGCTTAAAACAGCCGCTTTGGCAGAATCATAAAAATTATATTATAATATTATGAATCACACAAACTGTCAGAAACTGACAATTCATAATATTCTGCGTTCAATTCATAGTACGCAATTCATCTGTTTGACAGTTTTATATAACATTAAAACAAAAAATAAAATAACATTTAAACTGTAGAAATAAAAAATAAAAATCTCATTTGTTTAATAAAAACTGTAAAGCCGAAAGAAGTGAAAAGAGCGAAGTGTGTTATCCGGTTAAATTACGGTCTCAATTTTTTTCATGCGGAAATATTTATACCAAATATTATTTTAATATGAATTGAATTGAATATGATTCTGCTAAAATATGTGTGATCATAGAGGAATTGCTGGGAATTCAGAAAATGATTTGTTTTTTGAGGAATTGCTTAATGTGGCTGTTTTAGGCCCCGAAGTAGACTAATACTAAAAGATGAAGCGACGATTTTGCAAAGACAGAATATGGAGTAAAATAGCCAGAGACAGGTCAATTTGGAAACGGCTGGAGGAGGCTTTTACTTCTATCGATAGCGGCCCTTTTACACTATAGTAATAATTAATAGAAAAAACAAAAAAAAAATGCTTTGTTAATATTTTTTTTGTTAATAATGTTATATAAGATCAGAGTATTAGATAGATAAGAAACAAGTTTGTTAGGAAAATAAAGCTGTTTATTTTATTTAGTTACTTAAACAGTGAAGTTTCTCTAAACTTCATCTGAAACTTCACATTTTCGGGGCAGATAAGGTCATCAATAACAACTACATAAGTAGGTACTTAGCGTGATTAAATACGCACGTACTTATCAAAACATTACGGCTAGAACAATTCAGATTCAGAATAATGTCAACTCAAAACAATTTAGTCGGTACTAACGTAGTGATTGTATAACTAACTTAGCGTGAAAAACTGTCCAAGGGCGAATCCTCTTAAATAATATCATAAACGAAAAACAATTCTCTGTGGCGCTCAATCGCATTCAACAAAATAATAATAACTTAAATTATTCAAGTGAAAGAACTTTAATATCATTATTATAATTATTGTTTTCGATTATTTCTCTCACTTGAATAATAAAGTCAAATAATATTTTTATTTACAAGAATTTCAGAAATTATCTTAATAAGATTACTCTGTTACAAAAGAATTAATTATAATATTTTAATAATATTACTGTTTGTTTCAGGTAAATTACATGGGAGCTCTTCTTTATATTGTATTCATGAAATTCATGAGACAAGGTAACACAAAAGAATATAATTTCTATATTTTTTGTAATTGTAACATTTTATCTCACGTTAGAATAATTTGTTGCCATGTTTTGTTATTTAAATTGAATGACGAGGGTAAATACTATTCATATATTTTGTTGAAAATTAACTTCCAAATCATAATAAATTAAAATCTTGCATGACATGTTCTGAACGATTTAATGAAAGCAAATAAAAATAAAAATTCTATTCAAAATATTAGATACCGAATTTTGCTCATTTACAAAGTAGTTCTAGCGAATAATTTATCCATCGTAATAGTGGTCGTTTAGTACTTATTTTTGTGTAATTTATGTAATACAGGATAAATTCTCCTCGAAACCAACTATGGATGTTTTATTAAGGTTCTTCATTAAAAACTGAGATTACAAGACATTTTATGTTACTTGATTGATAAACAACAGCAAAAAAAAATTTTTTTTCGAAAAACGAATTACTATATTCCGTCTTATTTATTACAAAACAAGATCGAAGTTCATTCCGAGCCTAAACCTTTGAGCCAGTTTTGTAAAAGACTTTCAATTTCAATAATATTTAAAAGATTTCAATCACATTTAAGCTTGATTTACACGATGCGATTTAATTGCCTGAGGCATACCATAAGTTGAAACAACAATAAAAGTTGCATCGTGTTTATACAATGCAAGTTATTTGTCGCTTCAATTTCATTGTATGCCACAGGCAAGAAACTTGCATCGTGTAAATGGGGCTTTACATAAGTTCTATTAACAAAAACTGGCTCGATGTCTTAAACCAGGGATCTTCAACCTTATTTTAGTCAAGGGCCGAGAATACTTTGATTTTGGTTGGGCGGGCCGCAACACAAGGAAAAATTATAATATTTAATAAAAAAACAAAAATCATTGCAATTATTTAATATAAACTTTAACAAGGCTAGAAACAGGAAATGATACTACGAGTAATAAAATGCAATCATTGAGATTTTTGACATTGTTTACTAAACTAATTTATCAATATCCGCCCAATCGTGGTTGCTGTAATTCACAGACTGTTATAAAGGGGAATATCGGTGATTCTGGTATTTGCAGCCAAAAAGTGATGTTATTTTCAGAATATGATTTCATATTTTAGGAAAATCTGAAATGGGTGAATTTCTATTTTGTTTTGAATTTCTTAAAATTAATAGTAATAAATAAATTTAATTTGCCAAACTATTACACCGGGCAGCCAAGGAAGCCACCTCGGGCCGCAAATGGCCCGGGGGCCGCTGGTTAAAGACCTTTGTTTTAAACCGTGTCTGAAGAAAGTCCTTGTTTCGTAATAAAACCGTTTAAGTTTAAGAATCTCCAATTTAAATTGATAGCTCAAACTGACTGCCGGGGTTGCGAGTTTGTCCGAAAGGAATATCGCGACCCCGGCACACAGGCAACGGAAGGAACACGGGCGGGTTTTAGTCAGTAAAAGTCTGACACGCCCTCCCGCTCCAACCAGAGCGGGAGAAGTTATTTGACAATTTACCAACCTAAAAAAAAAAAAAAAAAACAAACTGACTAGCCAACCACAGTTCATATTAAGCCCCAATCAATATCTAATCAGCCTGAGAATGAGTTGCATGAGGAGCAGCGGTGGCTCAGTGGTAACGGCCCTGACGAACTAGTTGTAGGCGAACCTAGGCAGGCGCTTAACTTTATGTAAGTAATTTCATCACCACTTCTCTCAAAATGGTGAAGGAAAACATCGTGAGGAAACCGGCATGTCCAAGAACCAAAAATTCGAAGACATGTGACATCAACAAACCATCAACTGGGTCCGCGTGGTCTCCCACGCGGACCTCCGTGTGCCTCCTCTCTTCAAGAGAGAGTGGGCTGTAATCTATTACAGCCCACTCTCTCTTGAAGAGAGGAGGCCTATGTCCCAGCAGTGGGAACATTATACGCTGATTAAGCTGAACATGAGTGCGAAATCAAGCGATCATACATACGAGTATATGTAGATCAGCTTCAAAGTTTCAATCGCAGTAATAACAACTACTAACTATTTTACTGTTGTTGGAGTAATCTTTAAAGAGGATAGTGAAAACTTAGACGTACATCGAATGTCGGAGCAACTATATTTTAGATGACGTCAACTTTAACGAACGTTAATACCTGTGGTTCACGGCACGGTTTCTTCACGGTTCACGCCGTAGAATATACGTGTGAGCTTGACATATGATGTGACACGGCAACTAACCAGATGACACAACGGCTAGGTACGGCTCACTTGTGCTTTTTTCTGTGCCAAGCTCGTCGTCACTCGCTCGGGACGTACCTCTGGCGTCTTGAATCTTTATAGGTAAAAGATCAGCATTGTTAAGTATACCATCAATGTATCCAAAAATAAGGTTTTGGATACATACGATTTTAGAAAGGGAGTAGCCACGGCGCATGCGGCGCCGCCGTGTCCATCAACAAACTTCGATAATGATCCATACAACACTGCACACTGTACCTACCTACACGCGGCGAATAACCCGTAGCTTTTCACGGCAAAAAACGAGTGTGTACAACAGGTCTTAAGCTTAGCTACACACCTGACGAAAATTACGCGACAGAAATTCCGCAGCTTATGTTTTCTTTGAAAGTTACGCGACGTAATTTTGGCCTGATGGGTCATTATGATAGGTAATTTAAAAAGTATTTCCATTGCGTTATTTCCGAAGATGTGTTGCTACACTGAAATGATCATCTATGGCTAGTTACTAAGCACTCTAACACCCAGTTGCACAAAGACAAACATAGATGCCACATTACATAATGAATCATTAACGATAATGATTTCATTAATTTCATCAAAGAACCATTAAAATCGCGTCTAATGTTGCTTTCTGCAATAAGTTCATGGAAGATTAGTATTTAATGACAGCTTTAAAAGTTAAAGTTCGTTTCTGCAATTGACTGTAAGTTATATTTGTCGGATTTGATGGTATGAGTCTCTCTCGTTATCAGGCATATTTTAACTACCGTGGGCGTACTAATGTGTAGTGTTGGTTATGCGCAATAGAAAGACCGTTGCAGTTCAGATCAAATTATAATTTACAATAACATTACTCACACTAGCATTTCACACACTGTAGGTACACGACACAAATATTCGAAACTCGGGACAGTTCCTAGACTGGAGGTTCTGTTCTCTAGAACGGTCGGAAGGCAAGTGCGCTCGCCCTGGCGCTCCATTAGCTAGGCTCCGTCGTAGCACGAAGTTAGCCGAGTGTTAGTGCTGCCACTACGCGGATCACGTGCTGCGCTTCGTTTAGCGACCGTACTAATGACTGGATCCGACATATTTAAATTAACATTACATAAAATCACGCCTTGTTTCCTCGAAGGTTTGGGCAGATGTGTACCTACCTATAGTACGCTCACATTTCGCCAGTTATATTTAAATAACTTAATAGCTAATAGGCTAGAATGTTATGTGAATTATCACTACCTACATGAAATACATTATAAAACGAAAAAAAAATCGAAGTGTGTGACAGTCAGTTTAATACTGTCTGCGAATAGACAGTATTAAACTGATTGTCACTCAATGAAGGCACAGACTCGTAAAAAAAATCTCATCGTTAAAACCGACTGAATCGACTATTTCTATTAACACAAGACAAAAAAGTTGTTTTTGTCTACGGTAGACAAAACTATTTCTAACTCTAGTCTGTGCACTGTCTTAGATATGACGTCAATTTATACGAATCTCTTACATTGTATGTTTAATGTTACTAGATGGAGTCTTTAGAAATAAAATTACGTTGAATAGATGAAAAGTTATACGAG
Organism: Agrochola circellaris; assembly: GCA_914767755.1. Lineage (NCBI taxonomy): Eukaryota > Metazoa > Arthropoda > Insecta > Lepidoptera > Noctuidae > Agrochola > Agrochola circellaris. The sequence continues at coordinate 2,989,289 of OU611857.1, forward strand.
AGAATGTCCTTTTAGTTTCATGTATGAAGTTGGAATTATTCTTGTTCATTTTAAGTGGGTACATTGGGGAGCGAGATGAAACTTAAGTTGCTGTAGAGCAAAAGCAAACATACATACATACATAGACTGCAAAAATCATAACCCTTCCTCTTGGCTTTGCCGTAGTCGGGTAAAAATACGTTCGTCACCTTGTGCCCTATTTTGGTATGCTCCGTGCACGAAAGAATCTATTTTACTGCTTTACCGACTCAGTATTGTCGTAATGACAATTATCACAGAACGACACTCAGTTGATAAGTAAAATTGTGACTCTGGACAATTACATCAAACAGATTTGATTTATATTTTCTTAGAGCTAGTCCATTAAAAAGGTTTTAGGTTGAAGTCGACTTGGTTTATGCTATTTTTACCTATGTTTTTAAGAACTTTAATAAAGTTTTCTATCCAATAGTCTGCTTAGCTTTAAAATGTATTCTGTGTCCTGACTTAAATGATTTATAAACAGATTTTAGCAAATCGACTGTCGACAGTCACGAGCTTAGTTACTTTAAAATACAAAAGCAATTTTCGCGAATATTTAAAATTGCTTATTATACTACTACTATGTATTTCATAATAGGTAGTATGGTTCCCATAATACTATGCTCATAACACCATAAAATATCCATTCAAACTTAAGTAAAATTGCTTTAAAAAAATCTACTGTACCTACTTTAGATTGTCTGCACACAACGTGTAGACGTCACAAATGACTGCGTCGAAAAAATATATTTCGTTAAGGCAGCGTTTTGCATTTAAATTTATTTGTGTATGCTTCATAGCATATGTTGAAAACGACATATGGGAAGAGGGAAGACAAATAGAGGGTAGTAATAATATTTGAGTGAGTGACAGTGAATTGATGAAATACAACAAAAAAAAAATGATGAAAGTAATATATTGTAACTTGCCAGTAGAACATTATTTAGTTGTGTATCTAAGTTTCTGCCTAGCCTTTTCCCAACTATGTTGGGGTCGGTTTTCAATTTAACCGGATGCAGCTCAATACTAAAATTTTGCATGAGGCGACTGCCTATCTAACTTCCACAATTCAGACTGGTTGTCAGACTTTTGGGCAAAGATCTACGAATGACAGCCGGGACCAACGCCATAACGTGCTTTTCAAGGCACGGAGGGGTCTCGAAATTGGTAATAATAATTACCTTCTTTTATATATGAATCTCAAAAACTACATTGGCCTAAAATTACTGTAATATTTTAATTACTCAGCATTCTAAAATTCCATCTAACACTTTAAAATGGCGACAAAACTACTGCGACAAAAAATAGACGCATTTCTACAAAGAGTCTTTTTTACTGCTCCACTAACGACATTTTCATATTAATAAACAAAAAAAAGCAGCTCCGACCACAATTTACATAAATGTAAGCTCGCTGTAACATTACTGTTCTTTTGCAAAAAACATTGAGACTTCATTTGCATCGTAACCATATTTTTTTTGGTGCTAAAATGTGGGGACATACGGGATGGAACTTGCAACGCGTGCCTCAAGCAGACGTAGACATTTGTGGAATTAATAAGGTTACGAAAGTTATGTTTTTCTTTGCCATTACGATTTCATTTTTCTTAGAATCTTAAATACAAAAAAAAATATTGGTGAGCATTGTGTGTCCTCGTGAGGTTGTGTGGTCCGTTCATTAATAAGCCACACAATCCTCAGAATGTCGTGAGATAGTTTTGTAATAAAATACATTTATTTATACACCTATGTCCAGTTTAACATAATGCCAAAGCTTTTGCCGCTATCTATTTCTACCTGTAGATAACATCTACAAAATCAAGTGCATTTAACAAGAAAGGTTTTCAGCAATGTAACGCATCTGCTCCAAACATAGTCTTTCACGACTGTGTTTGTAGTAGATGCTACGACATTGTTTTTTAATAAGACCATCACTTTTCTCTATGCATAATTACATGCGTGCCCGCACATTCTAAACCACCCGTATTTTCCCACGATGGAGAACCATCTGAGTTCTCCGCGTCACATCTCTGTAAAATCACATCAGTACATACGGTTGTACATAATAATTCAGAGAAGAACATGAATAATTCATTACCTTCGCGGTTTCTCAAGTTTCACTAACATTTTTGTGATACCTGACTGAGGGAATGTTTAGAGATAAGCCGTCAAGGAGGGATGATATTACAAACAAAGCCTCCTTTTCAGAACATCTCACTATGATAAATTATGACAGCATCCCTGTATACTTGTAATTTTGTGTTGTCTAGTATCTTTTTAATGTTTCTCGTTGAGTATTTTAAAATTATGTTTTGAGTGAGGTTGTTCTGGGGTCACAAAGGCCACGTACACGGGGCGTTTGTGAAATTAATATTTACCGAAATATAATTATGTCAATAACTTGAAACTGAATATTTAACAGCCTAATGTTTTTTACTTTATTTAGACTGATCTGTCCCACACCTAGACAAAGGCCTCCCCCAATTCCTTCCAATTCTCTCGATGTTGTGCTTCTTCTTGTTAATTCATGAGCAAGCCATCTAAGGTATCCCACCATCTTCTTTTCGGTCTGACTTTTTAATTTAACTCTTCTTCTTTTTCGTGTGGTTAGTAACTAACCTGGTGTCAGAGTTTTTATTCCACCCCTGGGCCTTTGAATTGGCTTCACATACCTACCGTCGAGAAATATCTCTCAGGCATGCCACGGTTTCCTCACGATGTTTTCCTTCACCGTTTTTGAAGCAAGTGATAATTATACAATACGCACAAGAATCCGTAAAGTCAGAGGTAGCCTTGACACAATTTTAACCAATATCTATTAATCCTTAGTGTTGATTTTGCCGCTAGCATATGGCATAAAATACAGAGTGCTACATTTCTCGATTCAATATTTAAGTCTCTAGATATTTTTTATTTCAATTTTATAAATAAATCTAATATTATTTTACTGATTCTAAAGTATAGTTTCCCGGAAACTCCATACCACAGCATTTCTGATCGATGTTCAATCAATATCATATTATGATCCGCTTTCGATTCTGAGAGCTATTGGAAAACAAATCTTTTGTGGAATTGATTCCTATTCTCATGTTTATTGTCTATTGAAAGACGTTTCTTCGAGAAATTTATAAGTGCCTTGTGATGTTATTGTAGAAATGTGTTATTTTTTGTTTTTCTTATACATAGATAAACGTTTATTGGTTTGAATCGTAAGTGTTATTGTTTTCCGTTTGTTTGTGGATCGTTTTTTGTATTGTTTGATCTTCACTGTTGACATCTCATAGGTACTACATTCTTCTCTTGGATAATAAAAAATGAATCTGAGAAAATAAATAGGGTCCGTTGAAAATACTTGGTTACTGCAACCTATCAAGATTGAGATCTTTAAAAAATGTAAGGAAATAAGTAAATATCTAGCATTGAGATTTTAGATATTTAGTTATTTTACTTAAAGGTAAAACGGCTGACCGCCAAAAAAAATAATAAAAGATTTTTTTTCAAAATGCATACAATTACCTCACAGAACTGCTGACATACTGACATGATCGTCCGTCGTCCTCCATTCGTCGGCGAACACGTCAGAGTCAGGTTTAGACTGACGATTTATCAGCGCGTTCCCAGCGAGACGATTTGTGAACGTACTATCCGCGGGTGCGAAGCGACCTAACCGCAACTACGCGACGTATACGCTGCGTTTTCACAACATTGTACACTCGCTTGTCTCGCTCTCTCTTGTACATTCACGTCAATCGCTCTCGTTACACACTCATGGCGAACACGTTGCGCACACGAGGCGTGCTCGCTCCACACACGCAGTAAGCGCGTAGGACGATCGCCTCGCTGATAATTCGCTCGCAAATGGCCAGTGTGATAAGGTCCTTAGGCTGCCTGTCCACTGGAGCGGAGAAGAGAGGAGAAGAGCAGAGATGAGCAAATATTAACACAGCAAATACATATTACAATATTACACTCTCAGTGTTGAGCGCGGTGACTGCGAGGGATATGATTTGCTCATCTCCTTATATTTCTACCGTAGGTAACTATTGCGTGCTAGTTTAAATTGATTCCTATAAACCTCAAAATAAGCTATTTTAAGTGCATGTAGGTATCAGCCTGGTTCCTGCCTCACCTTATTTCTTTTTATGAAGTGTAACTAACCAATTGATCATAAATTCGTTCGCCTTATTTATATTCTCCTTACTGTTGATTACAATAGGTTAAGTGCCATGGCATTGTTACCACCTGCTACCAATTCATCAATCGCCGCCAATTTACAACCTACCCTCAACTAACCACTCAAATGTAATCCCCATCCCCCCTTAAACCACCAGACGTTGAATGATGGTGTCACAACGAAAACTGTTCGAGAAAAATGACGTAGCAGCTCATATTCTTATGCTAATGCGGGGGGATGTGGGAGGAAAGGGGGGATAAGCGGTGCATGGTGCGGGACCTGGGGATATGCGATGCTTTTAGCCCGAATTTTCGGGAGTGTTGGAAATATGTTTGAGGATTAAAGCTTAGACTAGCATGTGGAACATTTTTCTTTTGTGGGTCTGGTTATTAGTGATGAATTGGATAGATTAAGAATATTATGATAAATGTAAGCAGATTAACAAGTAGATTAAGGCTTTTGCTTGAATAACTAGTAACAGTAATTTTATGCAGGCTGTTACGTTCAATTGAGTTCAAAATATTTTATTTCACTTAAACCGACATGGGCACTTATGAAACGTCAAAAGCTAGGTGCACGGTTCCAATTGGTCGTTTCCTATGGAGAAGAGCGGCAAGAAACTACACACGGTTACTCTTTTAAAAGTAAATGGTTTTTACAATGTTTTCAAATTACAGTGTTAAAAGGTATGAGAGGACAGTGTAGGCCTATCAACAAGTACCAAGTACTTAGCAAAATATAAAATGGTCCACAGATCTACAGTCTGTTAAGTCTACAACGTTCTCACATTCACAAAATTTAAAATAAAAGAATCTATACAAAAGATAAATAAAATAATAAAAATAAAGACCTAAACCAAATGATAAGATTGCCACTACAGCTGTAATAAATCAAATTTAATTAAAAAAATGTTTAACGAGAGACATCTTTAAAGGAGTGTAGTACTCATGAAAATAAAATAGAAACTTTTAGAGTGGTCCCACACGCCTGAAATATGCAGATTTTTTTACCTGAGACTGTTTGTCCACCGCTCCGTGAACGGGTCGTCAACAAGAACAAGATGACGACGCCGAAGTAGCGACAGTACATTTACTATGGACGCGTTATATCGTTTCTCGTTGACGTCCCGTTCACGGTGCGGTGTGCAAACAGTGTAGGACTGCGCACGTATGCTTACCAGCTATAAGTAGAGCCTGATGGCCACTGATTTGGTTTCCCTAATAAATATACCACTTGTATGAGCAGATAAAAAAAACCGGCCAAGTGCGTGTCGAACCACGTACAATGAAGGGTTCCATAGTTGGGATGAATTTATCCCAAGAACAGGGGAGTGTAGGGGAGGTACCCCAATTTTATTTTATATTTACAGATTTCTAGCACTAACACAGATAGACGGACAGACGGACATGGCGAAACTATAAGGGTTCCTTGTTTACTACGGAACCATGGGCGCTAATCCACGCTTAGTGTGCCACAGTACTTGACCGGTTAAAAATTAACATAGAAAAGCGAGGAGCAGAAGGCCTACACAAAATAACATTCAATGACCGATAACAATGACGGAAAATTTAATAACGTATTGGATTGACGTAAAAGCTACCGAAAAGCTCATGTCAATCCTGTTGAAAGTCGATGGAGAAATACGAAACACGTTGAAAGCGATTACCACCTGTCAAGGGGCCTTCTTTCTTGTGACGTTGTGTTTCAGTTTACCCACAGGGGAAAAGGCGTGAGTGTTTTTTTGTATGTAGTACAAACCGTTTAGGTTGGGCTGTAGGTTAAAAAACTAAACCTATTTTTACGTGCGAGCACACACACTGTGTGTAGCACGGTCTATGTGACTTTTTTTTCGCTAACGGTAGCTTCGATTTTAACATAACAACATATATATCTATACCTATAGGTGTATCTATAGGCCATCCCCATTTTGCCTGTTATGTTTAAGTCCCATGAATAATTGCCATCAAACGGGCACAAATCCAGACACCGCGCTACTACTGACAAATTCTTGATGGAAAAACTCAGTAACCTTCGATTTTACATTCATTTTTATATAACTTATCTAAAAAAATATAACATAATGGCTTTATTCCTCGAAGGAGCATACAGAGGTGTAGGTAGATATAATAACTTTTCTTTGGTTCCCATGAAATTGGGACGAGAGCATAATGCTATTAATTGAACTCAAAATATGCTAATTCCAGGCTACTATTGAGAATCCGCATGCATTTTCCTACTGAGAAATCCGCTGGATGCGAGGCATGTACAAGACTGGTCGATGTGGTGACGCTTGGGGGAGGCCTATGTCCAGCAGTGTACGTCTATCGGCTGAAATGGTGATGATGCTGACTGAAAAAGTTGAATCGCTTTTTGTAACCACTGGAAAAAAAACATGAAAATGACAGTAGCATTGTAACAGTAATGCTGGGGCCGCATCGGCGTCTATCGTGATGAAACTTCGCAAAGTGATACGATACACGCAGATGTGACCAACCATTATCCGTTATCGTCGCGATAGTTCGGGCTGCGTCGCACTTATCGCCCGGGTGGCGGTACATTTTAAGCGTGGCGCATTCGGACTAGCGCTGGTCGAAATAACGGAGAGCCATCTTAGATTATTGCACGATAATTTGTTAAAATTATGAAGCCGCTAATGTGACCACCGCATTAGCGCGATAACTTTTAGAGAGCAAAACATACCTACTATAAAAATGTTTTATTGACATAAAAAAAAGTTACATTTCATTTGAAGCCCTGACTCTTGAGCTAGGTGGTGCCTGTATTACAGGAGTCATATATGCATACGAAGCTTCGACACGCATTGTACTGTCACGATAGACGCAGATGCAGCTGGGGCATAACTGTAAAACAGTCACACTCATGATAAAACTAGCCTATTATTGTCCTTCTGCTGGGCAAAGACTTATTTATTTATTTATTTAACGGTTTATGTACACACATATAAACAGACAAGAAAAAAAGGAACAGAAAAATACGTACAAAGGTGATGCTTATTTCTAAAGAAATCTCTTTCAGCATACTTGCGATAGGAAAGTAGACAGGTAGAGATGTAGACAACGAGTGTAAGAGTAGAAGAGACAATAAATTACATAAAATAAAAACACCTAATTATTCACTAATCTATAAACATACAATATGAGAATAAACTTACATACATACTTCTAAAATAAATATCACTAAAATATATATACTTAATTATAATGTACTTAGTATAAAATAATAAATACAAAAAAATGCAACTATGACGAAGTGGAAAGATAGTGTTCTTTCACTCTTCTTTTAAAAACTGCAACAGTTTGGCAGTTTGGCTTATATTAATTATAAATCCAAGTTTCCTCAAGATATTCTCCTTCCCCGATGTCTGTCATATTAGACTTTAATCATAACCCTATCTCACAGTACCAGGTCGAAGCTACCAATTACTTAATAGTTTCAACTTTAAATACTTCTGCAGTTTCACCTTTGTGAACTAAGAACTAATTACCGTCTGCACACACTCCTTGCTCGAAATTAATTATCTCACGTTCTAATGGCCGGGTAAATGTACATTTACCTTATAGTGTACCGATACGGGTCTTGCAATAGTCTTGGACTAATATACTTTTGTAAGAGAATACAATCTTAGGGTACCTGCACAAAGCACCGGTTTTTCCGGTACAGATCTCTGCAGGTTGATCTACGGAAAGAAACGGTTACTATGTTTTACTTGTTTTTTTATGTGTGAGCGCATAAGTTACTACAGGGCTATTTTGCTCACACCGATCGGTACCGACTTTTCTTTACCGGAAAATTGCGTCTTTATGCAAGCAGACTTAGGGTCGTTGTCAGTACGTTTCATGAACAGACAACTATGTTTTCTGGATGAACTATGTAAGTAGTAACAAATGTATCGAAGTTATCAGATAATGTTCTCGTTTCTGTGATTATGATCAGCTTTTGAAAGCGGTGGGTTGTAATCTACGACGTTGGTCGACGTCATAATGTCCTTTATATTCATTTTGTTCGGATATTATTGCGGTTTGATCCTCTTAACTTTCTAACACCTTAATTCAAGAAAATTCTGAAATACAACGACTAAGCAGCCAAATTAGTAAGAAGTCTTTTGTAAAGTTTGACCAGCCTACTGCCTCTGTGAACATTAATCAAATCAAAATCAATCATCATCAAATCAATAAAAAAAAAAAAAAACAAAATCAAATTTTTTGAATCATTTATTAGATATTTGGAACGCGCTTTCTATTACACAGTAGAAGGATATAAACAGGACTTGGGCGGCAGGCAGGCTAGACCCACTATAAGTTCCTAACTGCATATTCTAAGTAAATAACTTAAGCAACTCGCACAGCAACTAAGCACAAACAAATCTAACTTAATGCTTGATCACCAGCGTAAGGCACAACAGTGTACACTTTTATTACTTGGAAGCCGTAATTACGCTGTGCTTAATGAGCCGGCGCCGTAAACGGCCCGTAAACAATATAGTTACATTAAATAATCGCAATTATGGAGTGGGAGGTTTTTGTGTCAGCATAATCAGCCTATAATGTTCCCACTGCTGGGACACAGGCCTCCTCTCGGTGAGAAGGAGTGGGCCATAATCCACCACGTGGGCCCAGTGAAGGTTGGTAGATGTCCCATGTTTTCGAATTTTTGGTTCTAGGACATGCCGGTTTCTTCACGACGCTTTCCTTCACCGTTTGAGAGCAGCGGTGATGAAATAATTTACAGCAAGTAAAGCGCCTGTCTGGGTTCAAACCGACGCGACGACCTTCAAGTCTCTTTTTCTGTATTTTAAAAGTTAGAGAAATACAAGGCATGGGCCCGATGGGATTGTCCATCTGCAAAAATGACGAACTTCAATACAAACTTTCATCCCTTATTTTACCCCTTTAGGGGATGAATTTTCAAAAAAATATTCCTTAGTGTTCACTTTCGTAAAATAAAGAACTTTTGTGCAAAATCGCATGCTTTTAGACCCAGCTGTTTGGTCTATAAGTGGTCTGTCAGTAAAATTCAGAGTTTTATGAAGTAGATAGCCTTGAATCAATTATGCGCAAATTCATGAGACGGGTATTTAAAACTTGCCCGGTTGTTGAAACTTTTGACTTAAAAACAAGACAAAAAATTGGTATTTCTAAATTAGAGGAAACTTTCAGAAATCTCCAAGGAAGCCACTTAGTACCTAAAATAAATATTTTTCTTAGAGAAAGAAACGTATTTATTTTATTCGCTCTGAGGTTTGCTGTTAGAACATTGAATTCTAGGCTAAGCTCGCCTTTGTACATAATCTGTGCTTGTAATATTGTAAAAATGTCTGTCTCTGTAATTTAATAAAGAATAAGAATTATATTTTTTTGGCAAATGTGAACTGTAAACTTTACTTAATAAAAAACTAAAACCCGACTACTGGCCAAGTCGTTCTATTTATTAAAGAAATAAAGATGACAAATAGATAGGTACTGAATAAATTAACAGACTTGGTTTTACATTAGATCTCATATCTTTTTGCGGAAGAAGAACTGCGTTGTGAGACTTGCATTTTGTTTACATGTTTTTGATGGGTATTTATTTACTTAGAGAATATTATATATATTTGTAATATGATTATAATTGATACCCAACATAGCATAAATAAGAAGAAAAATAAACTTTGATCATGACTTTATGTCCTCTAGGGGGCGCTTCAGTGAAAATGTGTCGTCACATAACCTATATCTAGCGGACAATCAAGACGCTTCGAACAATACCCCTTTTGTCAAAAATTATAATGAGAAGTTTAGAAGTTATGAGGTAACAGATGAACATACATACATATTAACTACCGAATGAAAAGGCGCTGGTTCTTGGTAGTAAAACAAAAGTATATTAAGTCAATCAAAATAAAAACCAATAAGTAGCAAAAACATAGACAAAATGTAAAATATTCTATAAAACTTAGTGCAGACTTGCACAATACATATATACATACTGGTCAAAGTCATAACCCACCTTTTTGCTTCTCCGTAGTCGGGTAAAAAACACCAACTTTGAATACATGTTCGTTTTATTACTTGCCTTAATTAAACATTTCTAAATGAGGAGTTACCTAATAATTATGATACATGAATACAACAGCTAGGTACTCGTACTACAAAGTGTATTTACCGCTAACATAGAGGAATCAGATATCAAAGTGCGGTTATTAATTAGTGAACGCGTCGTTAGGCGTTCGGCTCGAGTCGGCCCACACAATGAGGCTACGTTTTGTACCAGTCATATACTATCACGAGGCCTACCTCGTAATAGTATACGGCTGGTATAGCTTTAGCCTACTAAGGCTTCTATCGAGAAGTAGATTATGGGTATAGAAAGCAGTAAATCAAGAAGATCATTATTGTTCTTGTAAGTAATTCTTGCAACCAATATCAATGGAACAGATTATAATTATCGTTTTTTGTTTCATCAAGAGGAAATGGTTATTCAAATGATTTGAAAGTAATATCATCAAAGATGGCAGAAGATAGCTACTTCGGAAAGAGTTAATTCTACCTACTTACTTGATTTGTACTACACAGTAGATTAACGGAAATAGAAAAAAAAAAAAAAAACAATAGACGACGTATATTTAGTAACCTAATCCGCTTAACAACAACACAACACGTCAGGTCCAATTTGCAACAAGTCAATCGTCATCCTGAGGATGCCTCGTTGAGAGGTGAAACACGTGTCGATTTCTTACAGGGTTCTTTATGACTCTTTAAGAACAATTAATTTTGTAATGGATTTACGCAAAGTAACGCCTGAGTTAATTAACTATCTTATTATATATGAAATGGTTTTAGATGAAAATCTACGCAACATGAATAATATAAACTATAGTGTTTTATTGAAGTACCCACACTTGAGAGACCTAACCGTAATATTCAGTGGGTTCCACATCCTATCAGCATAACTAATGAACTACCATTCCCACCATACATTCGTGACCCACTTTCAATTACCCAACCCCTGAAAAAACACTAAGGTAAATATAACAACTCCCGTCGAAGCCTCCACAAGTTTAATAGGGTCTGACAGATTTCAGACGCACTTACCCGCTTTCGAAGAGATTAATGATGTGTTCCACTGCATCCGATACTTATAGCGGTAGGTTGGGGAACTTGAATTTGTCTAATTAAGATACAAAAAAAAAAGTATCAGAAAAATTAGGAAAAATTAATAGATTTGTTTCCTGATACTTGACCAATAGTATTTTGACGGACGTCTATTTTGACTGTCAAAATAGTATAGAAAGAAGAGTAATTGGAGTTAAGAGAAGAGACAAAGTAGGATTAAAATAAATAAAAATTATAACTAAGTTTAATGATGCGAAAAAAGTATGTAAAACATTTATGTTCAATCAATCTGCCTAGCTTTTTCCCAACTATGGTTCGGTCGGCTTCCAGTGTAACCGGATGCAGCTGAGTACCAATATTTTACATGGAGCGACTGCCTATCTGACCTCCACAACCCAGTAACTGGGTAACACAATATAACCCTTGGTAAGGCTGGTTGTCAGACTTTCGGGCTTCTGACGACCCGTAACGACTGTCAAAGATCCATGAATGGCAGCCGGGACCAACGGCTTGACGTGCTTTCCGAGGCACAGAGGCGTCTCGGTATGTAAAGATGCTCACCCATCCACGGACCAACCCCGGCAAGCATAGCTTAACCTGAAGGAGACGACCCGTAACGACTGTCAAAGATCCATGAATGGCAGCCGGGACCAAAGGCTTGACATGCTTTCCGAGGCACAGAGGCGTCTCGGTATGTAAAGATGCTCACCCATCTACGGACCAACCCCGGCAAGCATAGCTTAACCTGATGGAACGACCCGTGCGGCTGTTATTACTTAGCCATAATTTTAGAATACTTTGTAGAACTTTGTATTTTTTATTCTTGACCAATGATTTAATGTAAAATTGGGAGTGAGAACCAAATCAAAATTGCTGGAAAAAGAAATCAATAATTGTTAATTAATTAATTAACTGAAACTCATACATTCAAAACATAATCGATTTTTGAATAGCAATATTTGGAAACTACTAGACTTAAACCTGATCATAAATTCTATAAATTATTTCTGAAACAAAAGAGAATTCAATTCAATACTATATCGATAACATATCGACGATTCAATACCACGATAGGTATCGTTTATTGATACACTTTATAATTTAGTTTTACTGCAAACAAATATTTTATCGGGTATAATAATTATAACCATAAAATAACCGCCCTATGAATATTTCAAAATCCAAGGCATTATACCGTCGATAGGAAAATTAAATCGATAGCTTAGTCCTAACTAGCCCTTGTTATCAACTTTAAGCTTTCTAGTTTCAAAACTTTTCAAACTAATAGCTACATTCTAGTTTCTCGTAGATAAGCGATAATAGTGAGAATCAATGTGTGCTACGGGCTACGGTGCTACGTTGCTACGCTGCTACGACGTAGCGCGTAGACAAACACTACGAAGTCTAACAAAACAATTCCGTGGTTACATTACTGTTAGTGTGTATCCAATCTTGTTAGACCTTTGAATGTGTGTAAATTATATTGTAACATAGATCTTTATCAATGGTTGTTAACTATTGAATAGTAAACAGTAATTTTGATGAGCACTAGATTATGCCCACGACCTTGTCCGCTTGGAAGCATTTACCATAAATCATGTATCACGTGTAGTTTATTATCAGTTTAGTTTATTGGTAATCTCGGGAAATTCTGATCCCATTGCAATAATTCTTTCATTATTAAAATGGGATTAGTAGGTACTTCCTGAAATTACCAATCACAAACAAAAAAATCTGCCTAGCCTTTTCTCAACTATGTTGGGGTCAGCTTCCAGTCTAACCGGATGCAGCTGAATACCAGTATTTTACACGAAGCGATTGCTTATCTGACCTCCACAACCAAGTAACCTGGGTAATACGATACCCCTTGGTAAGATTGTTTGTTATAATTTCGAGCTTCTGACGATCCGTAACGACTGTCAAAGATCCATGAATGACAGCCGGGACCAACGGCTTAACGTGCTTTCCGAAGCACGGTGGAGACTCGGTATGAAAAAAAGATGGTCACCCATACACGGACCAACCGTAGCGTAACCTGATCAATCGACCCGTGCGGCTGTTATTACTTAGCCACGAGCTCCTCCTCACAAACAAACAAAAACCTCTAAATAGAAAAAAATGGTTCATTATATTTTCAGCATTTTAACCTATGCAAAGGTGCGATGATCAAACACAAGCCCGACTTGAATTAAAACGCTGTCCAATCAATATTCCTAGAAACAATAACGAACAATAGTTTTCCTTATCCTATCCAAAAATTCCCAAACATAAAATGAAGGTATCTTCACCAAAACCAATACCATTGATAAAACTCAACAAAATCGTACATAGCTCAACAATTCAGTCAGCAGACAGAATATAAATTGCGAATCGAGCACAATTCTGCCTAGTCTAATCGAAACGCTGGGAGAATACTTTACACAACCTCAATATTGGGCTCACGTACATTCGTCAATTCAACACTTGTTTGAGCAGATAAAACGTATGATTTTTTATATTTTAGACACATAATATCCTGGTGAAAGGAATGAAATGTATTAGGGTAACATAAAAACTAGGAATTCGTGAAAGAATCGTGCAAGGTCGTCAACTGTCGTACTGTTTTATTTTCTGGTTTATGATATTAGAAATATTGTGGGACTTTTATCTTGTGTCAATTTTAGTGTGTATCGTTCGTGTTGGTTCAGTTTCACGATTATTATTATTTATTTACCAATATTCACAATTATGGTAAGTTTAACTAATAAACTAACTAACAAAACCGTAGTAATGGTTTGACTGTGGGATCGGTGAGTCTCTATACTCTATATAGAATACACTCAATATACTTCCTACTTAAAACCAATTATTATTTATAGGTTTTTATTTATTGGTAGGTAGGTTTATTTTAAGATAGAAAATAAGCCACAATCAAACTATGTGGTTTGAAGAAAGTTTGTACGATAACGACAAAACTATGACTGGTTCAAATATTTTGTGGTCACCTTAGATAAAGACAAAGATAAAAAACAGAGAGATTCAAATAACACTAAGTACATTATTACTTTTTAACTGAGTCATTGCATCGTGAGGAAACCTGGAAACCATGAAACCGGAAAATACCTGAGAGATATTTCTCGACGGTATGCGAAGCCAATTCAGAGACCCATGGGTGGCTTTAAAACTCTGACACCAGATTAGTCACTAACCAAACGAAAAAAAGAACTGAGTCATGCTTAGTCCAGTCCAGCCTAGGCCATCGTTTGATACCAGTACATAAAACGATACGACATGAAACGATATTACGTTGAAAATTGCTTACTTGAAAATGGGATATTTCATCTATGTTTGCACTAAAACTTGGATAATAATACCAGCCTGCTACTGTCCCACTGCAGGGCAAAGGCCTCTTCTCATACAGAGAAGGCACGAGCGTTGATTACCACGCTTGCTCATGACGAGTTGGCGATTTCAGACTTATATTATCTATTCCAGGTTTCCTCACGGTGTTTTCCTTCACCGATGTCAGTAATCTCCAAGATAAACTCAGAATATACATATGAATTGAAAAAGTCACATTGGTACTTGCTCGGATTTGAAACCACAACCTCGTGCATGAGAGGCGAGGCCTTAACCACCTTAAACACACCACAATCACGACATTCACAGAAAACTTGGATAGAAGCTAAAAAAAACCAGCAAACACTGCGGCCATTGGTGACACTTAAGTCCTCCGTGGTTGCATACAATAGTATACAGTCTCCATAAATCACACAAAATCGACACGAACCAAATGTGCGGACACTCTGAACAGTAGTATAATTTAAATTGAAAACCAAAAGCAACAGCTCGAAAATTATTTATCACGGTACATATGGGGTGTATGAAGGAAGCGGATACTACATCAGAAGCAAGCTACATTTCTGTGCCAGCGCTCGTCTATATCGCTACGTAACAGAGAGCCCGCATCCCACACTACCCGCAAATTGTGGGGTACAAGTTTTAGGAGGTTAGCGGGTTTAGAACTTGTTATCTTTTAATGGCAAAGGATCAAAAAATTTACTCGAACTCCATTTTTTAAAAAGGTGTATAAGAATAATGAGGCGGAATTTTGAAAACAGTTCTGTCTTAGACCTGAAGCAAAGTCAAAGTCAAATCATTTATTTAAAGAAAGAAGAAAGAAAGAAAGAAAATACGTTTATTTGCGGTACACATGACGCAAAGAAAGAACAAAACACAAAAATAAACAATTTGGGGGAAAATATGCGTCACATCCACGCAAAACGGCCATCGCTCAGCTTAATGCTGCGACCCTATGCGAGACAGGGCCCCAACGCTGGTTTTCAGCGACAGCCGGCGTTGACGTGATGACGTCAACCGGTGCAGCATATAGTGAAATAACAAAATAAGACAAAAATAAAATGAATAAATACAATACTTAGTTATAAATGTTTATATAAAATATAATATTTAAAATGGTAACATTTCATACCGTCGGTGACTCACGCGCCGCGGTCTTAAATTTCAAATAGGCCCTTGTAAGGCACTTTTGAACGTCAAAGTTTACAAAAAATTTAATTGATTCTAGTCGCCCCTTCCAAAAGGTAGTTTTCGTATGGAGAAGAATGGGCAAGAAACTCCACCGTTACTCTTTTAAAAAGTGTCATAATATTTTGTACATGTAGGTACATTAGTTACATAATTATAATTATATAAGCGAGGATTGGGAATCCTGAACGTGAAATTCCGAGCTGTTAAACGGCTCGGAATTTACACGCATATATCAATTAATTAATTTTACAAATAACAGCAGTTGATTTTTAAACGTAAGTGCAGTATACACCAGCTAAGTACTTGACCACTTGCTCTGTGGTTTTTGATTTTTGTTTAACATTTAAATATAAATACCAATTCATTAATTTTACTTATAACATCAGTTGATTTAAAAAAATAAGTGCAGTCAGTATACACCAGCTAAGTAATTGACCAATGGCGCTGTGGTTTTTAATTTTTGTTTTACATTTAAATATGATGTTTTCGAGTATTATAGCTCAACGTAAAAGATAATGCTACTCACATGTCTTACAAATGGTGTGGTGTGAATCACGAGATATAGCGTTTAATCGAACCAAGTAGCATTTGTCGCATAGCTTCCCATACTTGTACCACACGTCGAAGGGCTTTGCTATCAACGTATTGCAGCTTTCTAGTAAATTTCCTGTATTACTGTCTATCTAATCCGTACATGATATCTTTTTGCTGATGTCCAATCTGAAATGAATATTTTAATATCAAATCAACACACACGACCAATATTTTTATTGAATCAAAATGAAACAATAGTGCCGAAGAAAAATTTATCTAAAATAAAACTACCATCAAACTTTCATGCTTTTGTTACTTCTAGAATGCTCTGTGTGTAGTTCATGAAGTGTAGATCTTTGTATGACTGTGTTAAACTACAGGAAATTTAAGGTCACTTTATTTTGTTCACGCTTACTGTGTTCTGTTAACTTGTATGAAGACTTTGCCGGTATCTTATAACATGGCTGTTTTCAAATACCATTTGTTTTCAGCCAATTTTCATCAAACTCTAATTTGTTGTTCAGCCGTGCAAACATTCAAGGCAAACTCAATTTCACCTTTAACATATTAAAAATACATTTCCCATCCAAAAAAAAAAAAAAAAAAGGAGAGAGCCTCACAGCTTTTGCATTTTCAAATACGTTCCTTTTCTACGTCGTTCCAAACCCGCTTACCTCCCATACCTCGCACCATTTCGTAGTGCGCTCCACTATCTACGCGTCGCAGCCCCTCTTGGTCAATTTGCTGTATCGCAGTGTATACCAAGCTCAGTATATTATTGAAATAGAAATGTTTGCACTGGGAGAGTTATTGCCGAAATACAAGGACTATTTCGTTGTTATTGTCATGTAGGTGATACGTACTGTTCATTTTTAGATTATGTCGTAAAGGTATTGTTATTAAGGTATTCCATTTATAACCTTTAAAAGTAAAGCTTCGGTAAAAAACCTTTTTTGGAAGGTCAAATATGAAAGGTGACCGATTTACGACCCCTGAAAACTGATGGTTATTACGAGTATATCTACCCTACCTATATTTAAACTTGTGAGATAAAAGTTCTATTTTGTTTAAATAATAAGCACTTTTACTTTCTACAATCAAAAATTGCAAAATAGGCCCCCAAAAAAATCATACAAATGTATTTTAATTTAAAAACAATCCGTCTCGCCCATTCGTCACCGTCCAAAGAGAAACTTGTAAAAAGAAAACATCTATAGATTACGCTGGATGATAAAATATCACTTTTAAACAATAGGAAGTGTCGCCCAATTAACTTTGTTCAATTAATTTTCCGCAGGCGACAAAGGAACATCAAACGTTAGGGGGAAAACAATTCTGGGTGACATCAGGAACCAATTTGAGGACTTCGGAGATACATTATTGTTTAAAAGTAGCATTTGCTTGTGCAACTGTGACTATTAATAGATTTTACTGTTAATAAGTTTGGAGTGAAACAATGAGACAATTTGTGATGTTGCATAATGGTAGTAGTAGGTCCCTGTGCCTCGGAAAGAACGCTAAACAATTGGTCCTGCGCCTGATCTCTCCGGTCGCGTCTGATTGCCGTCCCATTGGACTATGAGAATGAGAGAAGAGAGAGGTGTCTGCGCACACACTTGTGCACTATTATATTTCCCGCGCCGAAAGCAGGTCTCCGCTGAGATTGGTCGCCATGGCTGAAATTCGGTCTGGAGAATTTTAGTAGTTAACAGTACTGTTAACTTACCCTCTGAATAAGTTTCAGTTAACTATGTAATTTGGCAGATAGTTTTGTCGTCATTATCATCAGCCTGTCCACTGCTGGACATACTAGTACTAGTCATACTGCAGACCTGGCCTCTCAAACGTCACGCCATTTAACTGGATGCTCCGGTACTCTCATCCAGTTGCTACCAGTTACGCTGCGAAAATCATCATATTATTGGTTGTAAATCTAGTATATAATAATAATACAAAACAGCTGAACTGCATAGTCTAGTTATATATTATTACTATCTACACTAATATTAAAAAGCGAAAAGATTCGAATTTTTGTTTGTAATGAATAAACTCAAAAACTACTGGACCGTTTAAAAAATTCTTTCTCCATCAGAACGCAATATTATCTCTGAGTAGCAAAGGTTATACAAATGCGAAAGTGAGTTTGTTTGTATGTTACGCTTTCACGCTTAAACCGCTGAACGGTTTTGGATGAAATTTGGTATATGTGTAGACCATGACCTGGCAAAGGAAATAGAATTCGTTTAATCCCAAAAAAATTCTCGGTATGGAGACTTATGCAGGTGAAACCGCGGGGCGCAGCTAGTAATTTATAAAGATGTCACGCGAGCGAAGCTGCTGGCGGAAACTGGTTGTTAAAAATTTTGTAAATAGTGCCTATTTGAATAATCAAATAGGCACTATTTACAAAATTTTTAGTTGTTGTATGTTGAGATATGTAACTCAACATACAACAACTAAACTTTATTATCTAGTTCGATCGTCAGACTTGCAACAAATCAGTATTGTCAGCAGCATCCACGTCTAACACTCTCGTGTCTACACGAGATTCGCGAGAATAGCTCATACACGAAGAGAATCGATTAACAAGTCAGCAAGTTTGGAAGCGGAGCTGACTGTCTAAGGTGTGGTAAGTCTATCGTGAAGGTTTTTTTAATAATATCTAGATATAACAGATGAGAGAGTAGATAAGTAGAAAAAAAACTCAGACCAATTTATGCCCTATTGCAGCACTTGCGGAAAAGTTCTTGTCAACTAATATAGCAGACAATTTTGAATCATTCCCTATACCTCACGTACATTCTGCTACCTTTTATCATCTATCTGATAGATAAACCTGTCCGGCGGAACAAGTCTAAGGGCTTGTAATAAAATTATCCTGTTGTTATAACAGTAAAAATACATACATTAAAACAAGAGGATAGTTTTATTGCAAAAATGAGCATCAATATCTCATGAGATGACAAAACACAATGAAGACGAACCAATAATGACAATAATGCCTTCTAGCTATTAGTGATAAGCCGTGTTGCGCCATTATGCTGCATTGGGTACATGTACCATCAGAGAAGTTCATATCCAACCAGTTTCAAAATAAAATCCCGTGAGCACGATGACCACATCTATTACCGGCCCGGTTTTATAGCCGCCGAGCGCTGCAAGCAAGAATAGTCATTACGGTGGTTAGATATGAACTTCTTCGATGGTACATGTACCCGGTGCGTCTGGTGAGTGCAACAGAATTATAAACAAAAATGTTGTATTACATTTGTTACTAACATAGCTTATACGTAGTGTGTATTACAAACATCATACGGACGGAAAGGTCTGAAATAAAGCATTTTTATTTCAGCCACAGTAACAGCATTCTATAGCAATAATGCAAATAACCCGTTCATTTTAGTTAGCAGCTACAAAAAAAAAACAAATTCCCATCGGGTCATAAAGTTCCTTAAGTATAATCTCACCCCCATTTACATAGCCAACTCCAACAGTTTCAAAAAGTAACACGAGCTTGGACAAAAACGGACCCAGCACCGAACCCCGGCCTTTAGACAATGAAAGCCGAATTAATTAAATCCGTCGACATCTTGGGATGACGAATCGATCCAACTTGAAGATTCGGACAATTAATCCGTTCTCATAGAACCTCATACCAACGGATTAATTGCGTTTGTCAATGTCAGAAATGGTTTATGAGCAATTTTGAATCTTATGTACTCATTTGTTTAACTATGCCAATGGCATACTTGGCGCACTGTACAGAACAAATACAGATCACTAGCTACTCCATATTTGGATTACACCGAAATTACTGGCGCGTGTACAGACACAACATGTAAAGACAATACTGACCCAGAAAGTTAAAATATTCATGCTTTAAATGCATAGCTTGGGTCTCCTACATGATGGACCGACGACCTGATGCTTGTAGCAAGGATCTACGGCATGAGGCCAGTACAGGACTGCGCTCTGTGGTAATCTTTGATTGAGGCATATGTACCATCGAAGAAGTTCATATCGAACCACCGTAAGGACTATTCTTGCTTGTAGCACTCGGCGGCTATAGCACCGGGGCGGTAACAGATACTGTCATCGTGTTCACGGGATTTTGTTTTCAAACTGCTTAGATATGAAGTTCTTCGATAGTACTGCACTGATTGAATGGCTAGGTATTGTTACCTTAATTTACATTTGTTTAATTTTATTGCTTAAGATTGAAATCAGTTATTTAGCAGTTAAGCACCTAAGCTATTAACTGTAGTTTCTATAATTATTTGTGGTATAAGCTGTACACCTATTACTGAGTAAGCAATATTTGTACGCTTTGCAAGGCAGTACCTACATAGTTATACGATATTTTTCATTTATAACACTATTAAAAAAAACTTTTTACAAAAAAAAAACAACCGACTTCCAAGAAAAAAACACTACAAAGTGAAAAATTACTTTAACTTCGGAAGTCGGTGTCTTTGGTTATGAATTTTCGCTTTTTGCCACCGACTTCCGAAATTAAAGTTATTTTTCACTTTTTAGTTGTGGTACCTACCCCACACAAATTCGAATACCACTACCTGATATATATGTAAATAACAGTGACAGGAAGTTATCATCAACATATACTAAGTGGGAAAAATACGTAGTATTGAAGCTTACTCAAAAACTATCCAGGCAAAGATAATAAAATTTATATGGGACTAACTTGGGAGCATACCCATTCATACAAAAAAAAAAAAACTCAAAATCGGTCCACAATTGACAGAGAATCTGGCGGACAAGCATAAAAAAAAAACATACAAACGCGTCGAACATATAACCTCCTTCTTTTTGGAAGTCGGTTAAAAATAACGTCGTTCGGCTGAAATGCTGATAATGATGCCATAAATGGATTTAGAAGTACAAAATCATCACGTGTTTGAAACAGTCGTACCAGATAATGTTATCGGCTTTGCTCCTAATTTGGCATAGTAACAACTACCTACACAATTTGGCAAAGCTCACAGCTATTGCCAAAATTAGTTCTATCCTCAAACAGAACCAATACGTGTCTACCAAACTATTAATTCTCAGCTTGAACTAAAACTTGCCTGTGTCAAAAAAAACTGGAATCTTTTCCAATTTTTCTTTATGCAAAAACCAAATTCAGACTATTCCGAACATTTTAAAATAATAAATAGCGAAATCGGTCCAGCCGTTCTCAAGTGATGCGTATATATCCAACAGAGAGCCTTCAAAACAAGGTTAGTTCCAAACTATTTTTGGTCCTCCGACCCATACCCGACCAGCTGCATGCAATTTTTAATCTGAAAATAAAATGCTATTCTAGTAATATCCTTAGTACCTGGGCGACCGAGCTCTGCTCTGGTGAAAATAGAGAATGCTCATTTAATAGTACAGGATAGTTCATACTAATTCCATGCTGCCATGATAGTCGGTACTTACTATATCCATGCTGCCATGTCATGTTATTATAAGGTAGCCATCTTGATCTAAACTTTGGGCGACCGAGCTCTCGTCGGGATTTCGAGAACATGATTACAAATATATATATATATATATTCAAATTTCGCTCGTTTAATATTATAGGATTTATACAAAAATCTTTATACATCATATTTTAATATATATTTGAATTATTAAGTTTATTTTAAGTACTCAAATGTGATAACATAGTTTCATGAAGTGAAGCTCAAGTAGCTACTAAAAATTGAGATAATCCTTCAAGAATCTAATAATTCCGATCGAAATACTGAACTAACAGGCCCAAATCTAATCACAATACAAGTCGATTCATCTTCCCGCTTCCCCACTTAGAGACCAAATTAATTTGATTCAGATATCAGTTCCCAAAATTCTGAAAGATATATAAAATATCTTCTTTCGGATAATATTTTAGTGTTCTTGAGCCAGTTGTTTCAAAAGTTATTCTTTTCTTCGAGTCAAGGAGTGAATATAAATTAAGAAAATTACAGAATTGTGATTTTAGGAAGTTGTAAGTCGTTGCGGAGAGTTTCGAGTTTCCTTTCAAGGGTGTTTTAATACAATATCTTGTTTCGGTTGATTTGTTACTTGAGTACTATTCTTCGTTGTATAACAATGAACATTTTGCTTTGATTTAATGTTGAAACATCCGAGGAATGTCGTAGTGGTTTGAAGAGTTATGTGTTCGCTTCTGAAGCTTGTTTTCGGGATTAACTAGTACTTCAATTGGCTTTTTAAAATGAATATTTAACGTACTTTTTAGTTAATCTAAACATGTACTTCAATATTTCATGACACATCACATTATCTTTTTTTTTAACGACTAGCTTTTGCCCGCGACTTCGTCCGTGTGATTTTTCTGCTGACCCCATCCCACCCCGTTTCATGGCCTTGCCCGCCTGCGTTATAACTTCGTTTTCGCTTAGCGTTATTTCAAAAAAACAAACAAAAAAACGGGCGAGCCTTACAGTAGTTGCCTATATGATGTGTAACATCTGACATTTTGGCTGACAGTACCAACCTTTCAAAATAAATGTATATTATGATATAAACAATATTTATCACCATCCTGTTTACAACCTCTCGGCAAATGGGTTGGTACCATCTGACAGCCTACTCTAGCACCGCGCGCGCTCATTGGTCAAATCAAATAGCGCGCGCTTCCCCGGCTTCCTGTTACACACTTCCGTCCCTTTTCACGAAATCACTCCCACAGATTGCAGAAAAGTGAGGGGAAAGATGTTACACATCAAAAAACAAACTCTTCAGCTTTATTATTAGTAATAGATTATTATCAATTTTTGTTACCTTCGTGAACATTATCAGCTAAATAAATGACATCGACGTGATAAAAATGGTTAATCCTATATTATTAAAGAAGCAATATTTGTTTAAATATTTATTTGTAATCACGTTCTCGAAAACGGCTCTAGCGATTTCGATGAAAGTTCCAGTTGTTAAAGTTGGTTTACGGGGGCGAAAAATCGATGTAGCTCTCGGCCGCCCAAAGTTTAGAACAAGATGGCTACCTCAGAATAATGACATGCAGCATGGAATTAATAAGTACCTACTATCATAGCAGCATGGAATTAGTATGTACTATACATGGAATTAGCATGAACTTTCCTATACTATTAAATGAGCATTCTTTATTTTCACTAGAGTAGGTCACGGTTGCCCACGTTAACAAATAATACACCAAATAATCTACATTATCATAATTTACAATATTCACTCGTGTCCCTCTAATAAGCCGCTGAATATAATTACTAATTGATTATATCACAAGCATGCTAGCCAAAAATAATTAGTAAGTCTATTCCCCCGTACAAGCAACGAGCGTCAATATAACTAATTAACAAAAATCTCAAGGGACACATTCTGCGTAATAAACATTTTCTTTAAGAAGACTTCTAACAATTAGGCCGAAATTACGTAACAAATGAACGAAGAACAGCCTTAGTAAACCTTTGAGCCCTTAAAGGCCACGTAAGCTCACAAATTAAACACACAGCGACTGCCGATTAGCGAACAATTGATTAAGGAATCGGTATTCGATTAAAATCGGATCGAATGTAAGAAAATGCGTGAATTACGATTGTTGAGATCCTCGTTTATTTCTTTGATTTTCAATCGGGTATTTCTTTGGTGGAATATTTGGTTTTGATAATTTAATTCATTCAATCCATATAATATTTTTTAGATTTTTTATATGGATTGCTGGGTACATTAATATCTCGATTGGTTCCTTACACTTTATTACATCAGTAGCTGCGCCCCGAGGTTTCATCCACATAAGTCCCGATTCGCTAGAAATTTGAGATAAAAAGTATTCTATGTTCCAATCCAGGTCATAGTCTACCTATGTGCCAAATTTCATTCAGATCCCTTCAGACGTTTAGAGTGAAACCGTAACAAACAAACTCACTTTCGCATTTAGTGAGGATTATGGCCTTCACAGATGGATTTTATGCAAATATTATGAGATTGAAGTATCTTTTCCAGGTAAAATTCTTTATGTACAAGT
Source organism: Agrochola circellaris (assembly GCA_914767755.1). Taxonomy (NCBI): domain Eukaryota; kingdom Metazoa; phylum Arthropoda; class Insecta; order Lepidoptera; family Noctuidae; genus Agrochola; species Agrochola circellaris. Next base: position 3,013,670 of record OU611857.1, read on the forward strand.
AATATTCCTGTAATACGATTTGTGCTGAGCTTATATTGAATAGAAAGGTTTACATTTTAGACATGGTAAAAGGAGATTGAATGCGAAATACTGATGCTACACTATAATTATGTTATTAAATGTCTGTTGACTGCGTTTTTAGGGTTCCGTACCTCAAAAGGAAAAAACGGAACCCTTAGAGGATCACTTTGTTGTCCGTCTGTCTGTCTGTCAAGACCCTTTTTCTCAGGAACGCGTGGAAGTATCAAGCTGAAATTCATATCAAATCCTCAAGTCTACTGTCCCTTGGAGCTGTGAATCCAACTTCTAAGCCAACGCCATCAAAAGATACAGCCGTTTATGCTGCAAATTTTCGACACTCGCAAGGCAATCAAAACCTATAGGGTACTTGCCGTGAACTCAGAATCTTGAAATTTGGTACAAAGCAACGTCTTATAGCACAGATAAAGGAAACATTGCGAAAAGCACACATTTTTAGTTATGTCATATAATAAAATTATTAGAAATATTTTTCCTTTACTTACCTACAGGTTTGTACGGAACCCTCGGTGCGCAAGTCCGACTCGCACTTGGCCGGTTTTTTTTGTTTGAAAGGTTACTTGATCGAGAGTGTTCTTAGCTATATGTACGGATAATAATATTTTATTTCGTAACAGAATTGAGTTCTCCTTTCGATTAACAAAATTGTAGAACGAACGAATAAGATGCAAAATATATTATTTAAATGAAATCAACATTCGATTCATTCGATGTTTCGATTCATAAGACGATTGGCATTGCGATTCGATCCGTCGATTCGCAGTCCATTGGACGTGAGTTGAGAATTTGTCAGGCAGAGCACGGAAATGGTGGAACCAGATATATTTGCTATATTCTAAGACTGTTTTTATTCTTTAAAAGATTTTCTGTGAATAATATGAAAACTTTTGCAAATTTACAACCACAGTGACATGCTTCCTTTGCTTGGTGTGATTGGATTTCTTTATCCAATCACACCAAGCAATTAGGTACCTAAAGATTACCAAAAAAAACCGGCCAAGTGCGTGTCGGACCACGCACAATGAAGGGTTCCGTAGTTGGGATTCATCAAATTTATCCCTAGAACAAACTTAACATTGTATTCGAAAAACATGTTCCCCCATACTTTCCAACTGCAAATGTAAGTTTGTACGCACAATATTTAGTGATTTACCATGTTATTTTAATACCATAGACTTGTTATAGGTTTTCTTGTAATCTATAAGCATGGAACTATCCTCTGTATTTTTTTCAAAATTTTAGGTTCAGTAGTTTCGGAGATAAGGACAATGGTCTTTTTTCAACAATTTTCTTAAATATCTTTAAAAGTTTTCATTTTAAAATAATTAAAAACATGTATTCGAGATTTTCGCAATAAGTCCTTTACATTACATTTAGCAAAACTATTTTTTTAATTTTCTTATTTGCCCCCCAAAAGTGACCCCCATATTCAAAATTCATTAATTTATGTTACACGTCCGTGTTTGAGTCACAGAAATACATATGTGTATCAAATTTCAACTTAATCGGTCAACTAGATTCGGAGCAAATTGGCTGTGACCCACGGACAGACAGACAGACACACGAGCGATCCCATAAGGGTTCCGTTTTTTCCTTTTGAGGTACGGAACCCTAAAAAACAAAAACACAATCGGTTCAGCCGTTTGGGAGCTACGATGTCGTAGACAGACACACAGATACACACGTCAAATTTATAACACCCGTCTTTTTACGTCGGGGGTTAATAAACAAACTCACTTTCCCATTTATAATATTATATAGTTAGAATTCTTACCATGACTCAAATCTAGCAAGTTGTTATGTTTGAGATTTACAGCTCAGTCTGCACATAAGTAGTGAAAATCGTTTCGTAACAATCTAAAAACAAACAAAGAGCCTGTTACACTGTGTCTGGAAAAGGAAACAACTAATAAATGAGCGAATACGTTCCTGACACCTGTGACAATGAAAATAAAAATCACTGGATGCATAATCTGAGGGGCAATTCCCGTAATTTTTAAGAACGTTCGCATTCGCATCTGTCAAAAATACAATGTATTCACCAACATTTTTACAAGTTTGATAGATTGCGACTTGAGTGTGACCGTTTTTTAAGTACGAGAATTGGCCTTCTGAGGAAAAATAACTGAAGAGACTGCAAACGGTGAAAACAAAAGAATACGACGTGTTAAACGAATTTAAACTTTATTAGTTCCTTATCGTGTCGTAAAAGGTGTTGAGAACAGAGCAAGCTCTCGATTGCCCGACTATACTATCTAGCAGAGAAATAAAAAAACCGGCCTAGTGCGAGTCGGACTCGCACACAAAGAAAGGTGGTACGGCCACCTTAAATATTTAGCAAAAAAAACGCCGAATAAAACACTTTTCTTGTATGGGGTCCCCATACAAGAAAAGTGTTTTATTCGGCGTTTTTTGCCTTTAATTTATAACTTTTGTTTTACTGCAATATAAATACACAATCTGCGAAAATTTCAACTGTATTCCCATTACGGTTCATGAGATACAGCCCGCTAACAGACAGACGGACGGACGGACGGACAGCGGAGGCTTAGTAATAGGGTTCCGTTTGGCACCCTTCGGGTACGGAACCCTAAAAATTTTGTATACTCAGCCGGAAGTACTGAAACAGCCATTAACATTAAAATATTCAAATTGGACACCAAAAATATCTTTAACTTTCCATACAATTGACACAGTAACACAATTTAACATCGTCGAATCCGTTGGAGCTTAATTTCTGTCACCAGGAGCGCAGAGACTCAAGGAATCAAGCCTCTCCAATGAAGATAAATAATACGTTTTTTTTCAAAGCATTATGCTGAGCAACATTAGTCAATGTCTGTTGTTAATTGACTGCGCAATATATCATTCCAGCCAACATTAATATGTTGTGGGTGCGTCCGGATATAGGGCGTTCCTTTGTTCGGATGTTATGATAGGGTGATTATGGTACTCTGATGGGATTTCGACAATGTGGAGTGCTGTTTTTGGGATTTTTTCTTCTAGATGTTTTGGGGTCATGGACTCTCGATACTGAGTACGTAAATATGAAAGATCAAGTTCAGTTAGGTATTCAATTGAATGTTACCTGCTTTATTTCTTGCAAGTAATATTTAAGTTTAATCTAAAATAATTAGGGGTTTATATAAAAGAATTGCTTAAAGTTAAGTGTAGTTCAATCGCCAAAAATGTATGGATAAACCGACGCTAATCATTACTTAAATTTTAACATCGTTTATAAATAAACCCCTTTATGTTGAAACGGTTGTTAAGAAATTAGGTCACAAGATTATTTCAGAGTTCGTGTTTATCCCACACACTCAACTTTTAGCTACACAATAACTTAGTTATTAACCAATAAATCCCAAAAACAACACTAGCCCTTTGACGAGTTATGTCAATACTTTCATAAAGAACTCGAATCCAATTCGATTCCCAATCTCTCACAAAAATCCGGATTTCTGTAACCATTCTTGTTGTTCTACTATAGCTGCACTGTTAGTCCTCCCTTGATAACCAGCTTTACTCGCAAAAGAAAATAAAGTAACGCGAAAAAAACAGATTTCGTTTTCGTGGTCGAAAACAGATATTGACTTTATCCCCGGTTAGCGAATAAAACGAAAAAGGTTGGAATAAGCTGCTAGGATTATAAGGTTACTGAATAAGCTGGTAGGGTTAAGAGGGGAGAGGGGGAGGGGTGTAGTGAAGAATGATGGACTAGTACCGTCAGAGCTTAAAGCTTGGTTTAATGTGTAGGCGTATGAGTTGATGATGTCGGTAGTGGATCTACCGATCCATCATGATCAGGAGTTTTTTTTAGGGTAATGGAAAATAATCTGTATTGTCTTGATATTTTATTGTCTACAAGATTATGCCACACGTCACCTACTATTCTATTTTTACTACAAGATGTTCCTTCGTTTCTCTCAGCGACGCCTACTAGAAATAAAACAGTTGTGTTTAGTGAATAAGTTTTCATTTATCATTCTTTTCACAGAGCTATTCAATAGAAAGATAAAAAAGAAAGAAAATACGTTTATTTGCGGTAAACAAAATAACAATTTGGGGGAAAATATGCGTTGCATCCACGCAAAACGGCCATCCCTCAGCATAATGCTGCGACCTTATGCAAGACAGAGCTCTAGCGCTGATTTTCAGTGACAGGAGGCATTGACGTGATGACGTCAACCGGTGCAGCATGTAGTGGAATAACAAAAACAAAATAAGAAGTAAAAAATATACCTAATAAATACAATAGGTACTTATAGACAGTCGTGCCTCAGTCTGCGCACAACCTTACTCTCTAGAATCATTGGGTGAATTTAGGTACAAACTTTCGTCCTCACAAATGAGTACAAAAATATCCTAGTTAACGAAGTGTCCACTAACCCGTCAGCAAAAAATCTCGCACAAAAAGTTCTACGAAAAAAAAAAAACCCAACTCCAAAATTAGTTCTTTCATTTCCCATAAAATACAAATCAGGCACATAGAGCCACTATCAAACAGCTATTTGGTACAAAAGCTAATAAACAAACTCATTGGGGCGTCCGCATTGAATATTTCAACGGAGAACGGGGCAGCAATAATAATGAGCTAATGAATATGCGACGACAGAGAATGCTTCGGACCAGGATTTTCGGAGCTTCACACTTGACGGTTCGAACGCTCTGTATAGAAAAGATTTTGTTTTTTGCGAAAATACACCTTAGTAAGTCCTCTTTTCTGTCAACGAGTGTCGTAAAAACGAACTAAGAATCATCAGTGCCCTCTTTTCTGCTGTTTATTCACGTGGACACGACATGAGAGCTGTGTAGAAGGGCTCAAACATTCAGCAAGATCAACTGCTCGTCGTGTAGGACTTACTCAAATATCGACACAAGATTGAAAACAATTTGTCTCAAAACAGCAACGATCACATAATTGAATCATCATCTTCTTTGCTTAAAACAAGGAACAGCGATTATTATCAATCCGACTGCCAAGCATGGATATTACGTCTACATTTTCCATGATCGATAATTTTATTTAAGTAATCGTTCTATGGAATATTCAAAAGTGTAAATATAGACGGACGCCTTAACATTTGACGAGAATATCACCATTTGTCTATGCCTCGCCCTCAAGTCTATAGTAGTGTACGTTTTTCTGTCGTAATCGTTTTTTTATTTTATCAGTAATATTAAAGTTTTTGTAATTCTACATTATTACAATGTATTTTTTTTTTGTCAAGGAAATTCTTGAACTCCGCGTACATAAGAGACTCCCAAAATAAGTCCAGCACAGCCTTTTCTTTTCAATTGAGTGTTCACCCTTCACCGAGACCGGCCGCCAATACTAATGAGCTGATAAATATGCGACAGGCCCAGTTCCACGATTTTGAATATTGATTTTAGGGAACCAGCTGTTCTAGCTAAGGAAGCGCATAGATGAAAGTTCTGCTAATCACTTGGTAATATTTGATTTTGATCGGTTATATTGGGTGATATTCACTTTTCTTCCTCGTATTGTTTATTTTATACAATACTAACTTGTGCCCGTGGCGTGGCCCATGTAGTGGTTGGATATTATCCCATGGGAAAGTTCTACTGGGATAAAAAGTATCTTACGTCTTAACCCAGGTCATGATCTAACTATGTGCCAAATATCAAACACCGTTCAGCCGTTAAGGCGTGAAAAGGTGACAGACAGAGTTAAATTTGTTTGATATTTCAGCAGTACAACCAAATTGATTCACTTTGATTTAAAGACATAGAAGTGATGAAGTGAAGTGACACACGAATAGGTAATTTTGACTTCTAGTAACACGATTCGATTTGCTCGCTTCATCCAAATTGAATGTCTTAAATGAACCGTGTAGGTAATATTGCCAACTAGAAATGTATATGTTTTAACAGTTTTTGTGAAAATTGAGATAGGAAGATTCTAATTACCTAGCTACGGTAGAAAAAAAGGGTTATGATGCTGGCTATGCTGTCGGGTTTAGAGTTTATTTATCATGTAAATACTGATTTTTCGCGCAGGTTCCGAATTTCGTAGTAAGAAAATAAGGCGAAAATAACTACACGCAATCGCGAACAGGTTTATTTCCTCATGTTTCCCATATTTCTGATACTGTAGCTACGTGATTTAATTATCGGAGTTATTGCCGTAGCTGCCCGCTACGCTGTAGCAGCTACGCCGTAGCAGTCACGACTACGTAGCCGGTGTAGCTAATATTCCTGCAGTTTGGATTATTCGGTAGAAATGTTCCATGTTGAAATGTGAGGAGCTTAATCAAACTTTGGTGGCAAAGCTCGGTAGATAGGTATATTTTGTTTGTATTTCCCTTTCACAAAACGAAACCAAATGGTGTCGTGGCGAACCAAAATGATTAAAGTTTTATGCATGGCTTTTAGCTTCAGCGTTTTAAACGCAGCGTTTTTATAACCTTACCATGTTCAAAACTCGATTCATTTTACTTTCATAAGGCATGAAATGTCGCGCTTAAAGAACTTTTAACGTCACCCATAAATTGCCCGACTTCGCTTCGTTAGCAATTAAATACGCATATATTCAAGGAAAATAGCCCAACGGCTATTTGAAGGCGTTGACGGGCTATCAAATGGTAATTAAGTCAAATCTTGGGCCAGTAAACTTTTGTATTGAAATCACACACACACACAGATTTGGTTTTTAGTGATGCTTCGCATATATTGCCTTTTAGAAGACTTATTGCACATTGCACAAAACAGGTAGGTACTATCGCGGACACGCATGTCTAACCAATTTAAGATAAGATAGGATTTCTTTATTTGTTTAAACATTCTAGACATACATGAGCATGCAAGATATTACATCGTTTGAGTCCAATCATGTTTAGCTGTAAGTATCGGTGTACAAATATTTCCATAACATTCAAAAGAATTAACAATAAGAAAAATCTAAAAAATTACCTAGAATATTAAGAAAAACGAAGAAATTACCTAGTATAATTATTATTATTATTCATTTATTAAACAAGTTACAATGACTCATAGATACAATACATTACACATACAACAAACAATACGTACATTAACAATACAATACACAAAGCCCAATATGGTTGATTTTTATTATATTTACTTACAACTATGTTAGTGATACAATTACACAAATACACACAACAAAATAACAACTGGTACAGCATTCCAGCTGAGATACGGGAGCAACGACTCACTATACAGCAGTCCAGCCTATCAGCAATAACTCCCAGGATGCTGTTGGAACTGGCTCGCACCTTGCGCACCAAAGACGCACATCTTTTACGCATTAATGCATAAAAGCAATCAACACGCAAATCCGCAAACATCCCTGATGCGCTACAGAAGCGAGGCAACCCCATCAACACCCTGAAAGCATTATTGTACTGCACGAAGGGCACTGTAAGAAGGGAAAGGGCGGGTGAAGGGGTCTGTATAATGCCTTGCAAAATGTATAATTAAGAAACTTTATAAATAAGAGATCATTTTTATGTTATAGTGTCAAAAAACTAAAACAAAAAAAAAACAAAACAAAATCCCGTGCACGCGATCTTTTTTTTCGTAGATAAGCGTTACTATAGCGGCCGAGCGCTGCAAGCAGGAATAGTCCTTGACAGTTCAAAAGTGCCTGTAATGGTTTAATTGAAATAAATGCTTTGAGTTTGAGTTTGAGTCCTTACGGTGTTCAGATATGCGTGTCCGCGATAGTACAGTCACGACATATGAGATGACGACTGATAGAGAAGTATGGAAGACAAAGACATTTTGCGCCGACCATAAATAAATTGGTATAGGGGCAAGAGAATGATTATACTTTTCCAGTCCTGAACAAAGGCCTCTTCCAAATCCTTCGCGATATAAAACAGTTACCTTGCCGTAACACAGTCCTTGACTAGCACGGGAGGTAAAAAACTTTTCTCTGTATACCGTCATTGGGCATTTATTATTATATCAAGTATGTGAACCATTGCTTTACTTGTGATAGCATTATTATAATTTAACTGTTCTTCTACTCCCTTTGATACTTGTTATAGATAAGTTCTAACTTAGTGTAGTTGAACGTAAGTGAGTGTGCCCTATACTATGTACTATGTAAATGTGCATTACCGGTGTACTGTAACCTAAACTTATGGTCAGTAAACTTTTTATTATTTTATTATTTTATTATTACATCTTAAAATTATGTTTTTACATATAAATAAATAAGGTAGATAATTATCTGCTTAACAGTAACAAGTTGACAACAACCCATCATAGGTCACGTTATTTAAAGTTTCGTGTTGCATTTAAATAATCTGAAATACGATTTTAACTTGATACTGAATGTAATTAAACTCGAACACGTTGGTGCTTTTTCATACATAAACTATGCTTTTTTATTCTAATGGCTCCTACGCACTATGCCGGTGACATTGTGCACATACCCCCGGCTTTTGCGCATTGATTTCTTTTGCGATCTTTTGTGCGGCTTTGTGCAGCAGGGCTGGACGCGGGCATAGTGTGTAGGAGCTATAAGGGCCTATTTCACGATGTCCGAATAGCTGGCCAAATAAATTCAAAAATGGAACAGATTTGTGGGAAATTATCTGCCAAGTAAGTTAACGAGAACCTAATCGTAGGTGGTGAAACAGGCCCTAAGTGTTGACGGATAATCTACCTCGTAATTGCTTCAGCGTTTTTTGCTTAACAATTCCCAGTAAATTGAATCGTCACCAGGGTTCAAATTATCTAACGGTCATAAAGACAAATATACCTTGTCGTATTATGACGTGCAAGTGACATTCAACCTTAGGGTGGTCAATTTTAAGGTCAACTGTACTTAAATACCTACTCCAAGTTTCTGGCTCTTTGATAAAAATGTGATTGGTAAATCTAATATCTATTTTCATGTAAATATAGTTGTTATTAATTGAATACAATAACCACAGTGAAATATAATACGTTTAAGGGTACGCTAGTCGGTCATTCTTTCATACAAACATAGTATGGTGATTACTCGTCTGTTTGACGATGTACGTTCAAAACTGAAAATTGTATCAATTTGTCTTGTTCATCATTATCTCTGTATGGAAGCAAAATTGGAAAAATAAAATTTGTTTGGAAGTTATGAGCGTTGAAACTTTCATATTTCAACACTAATTTTAACTCCTCTTTGGGATTAAATAAATAACTTATATAGTAAAAAATGGCAAAATAAAGAACGCATCGGGATAGATAATTTATTCAACAGTTCAAATAATTTTATTTTGAGTAAATACATTCAGTAGTTTTTTTAATAATATTTATACGCCCAAAAGTCTGTTCATGAAATTTTCCGCGCTCATTTTCGTTATAAATCATCGTCTATTTCACTAAATAAATATATAAATAAATAAATGCTGAATAAATAAAACTAAATGAATAAATACTTAGACTAATTAGCATGCATATTAGTAATGCCCACCAACGAGTTCGAGCCGTCGACTGGCGTACCTTTAATGACAAGCTCACAAAATTAAATTGGAAAAGATTTCATGTACTGTACTCAAGAAAATACAACAATGCCACCATCTTCCTGCCCTGGTCCCATGTCACTTGGGGTCAGCGCAACACTTTTTCACATATAAAATGTATCTAACAAAGAAAACAAAATCTATCTAACGCTTGACCAAGGGATCTCGCGCACTAGACGACCACGACTCCGGCCAGTTGTGGCTGTATAGTGTGCGGCTAGATGGCCGTTACGACCAAGTGGGCATTTCGTATCGGTTTCTATAGCTTACCTGGTCGCAGTCGTGGTCTTGGCCGTCTAGTGCGCGGGATCTCTAAGGCTATATATTATTTGAATTGTCTTTAATCGACTGTACAGATAAAAAATATGATAAGCAAATAAAACTCTTATAATATTCTCCGCTCATTAGGGGAAGAGTTTATATAATTACCTCCATCTCTTTCTAACATCACACAAAAGAGCGAGACGTAAATCAAACAGTTGCTTTAAACAACAGTAATTTCAAAACAAATATTTGACTTCACTAACAAGGATGGTTTAATTTGCTAACTCAATAATACGACATAAACAATAATTGAATGAATTATTCAAACAATATGTTATGGCTTGGCATTTTAATTTATGCGCAGTGGATGTTTCAGCCGATTCAGAGTTATGGGAACACTAATATACAAATGCATGTCAAACGAAGATGTGGGTCAACTTTGGTATACTTTGATAAGGGTAGGTGGGGAGTGGTTAAGGAAACTTATGTGATTGGTTAAAAGGGAAATGATGTCTCGCCTTAATTCTTTTCGCCATGACTATTTTACTATAGTATGTTACATTTTTAGGGTTCCGTACCTCAAAACGGACCATTTCAGACACTAATCCACATGGTCTTCATATGACTTGACCAAGATTATGTCTGGACTTTAAAAGAGACTACGACCTCTGAGTTTGTTTCGGCCTTTCTTCTCAGAGTAGTCAGATAGGAAACACTGACCTCATCTAGCTTATTTTTAATATTTTTTCTATATGACGTATAAAAGTGATTCCGATATCCTATTTACAGAATAAACAATTTCATTTCATTTCATTTTCATTTCAAAAGGTAAAAACGGAACCCTTATAAGATCACTTCGTCGTCCGTCTGTCCATCTGTCTGGGTATTTATGGTTAAAGAAATTTATTTCTCAATAAGAAATTTCAAGGATTTCACTTACTTGAGAACATTTTGGAACTTAAAAATATAGTATTACTTTGACACACAAACTAAGCAGGTATTCATACAAATAATTAATTTTATGATAACATTTCATTTCATTTCGTACGCGTCGTTCGTATTTCCCGTTGACATAGAATCATGAATTTTTTCCAAATTTCATGATTCTAGGTCAACGGGAAGTACGAATGCTTCCGCCCAGAAGTAAGGTCTCACAAGGTTTAGCAAAAGTCCGAAAATCATTAATTAGTAGTTTTCTCACACAAATTTTTTTTTGCTGGTACTAACGTACGTTTGCAGTTGGAGAATTGGCCGTGACGTGTATCGATGTATGGGAGAACACGTTTTTCAACTACAATGTTAAGTTTGTTCTTAGAATAAATTCATACTATCTACGGAACCCTTCATTGTGCATGGTCCGACACGCACTTCGCCGGTTTTAGTACCAAAATTATACCCGATTCCATTAAAAATTGGTAAATTTTAAACAGGGGTCATAAGTTATGACTTGTAGACACCCGCTTAACGACGGCCGCCCGCGCCCCATTTAATTACCCGGTAAAATTCCCCATTGAAAAAAATTAAAGATTTTTTTTTCGACATTCTAGGAAATTACCACATAAATAGACTCTCGGTATGATTCTTTACAACACCCTCAAGGATCGGACAGGGATTTTGCTCACACGCTGTGTACATTTTCAAATAATCAAGAACAATAACAATAATGATAATAGTTTAAATTATTCAGTCTATTAGTTAAGACCTTATTCGCCCAAAGATTAAATCGTTTAAAAGTAACTTAGAATATGTGATTGAGGTAAAAATACGAATGTTTTACCTACCTAGTATGTTTCCTCTTCATTTCGAATCGATGATACAACATTCGTCTAGTTAACTACATTACTTTAGCCCCGTAGCAGGCCACGTCGATCGCGGCTTCGGTAGCGTTCTTTAAGTCCTTGACTAGGGACACTTAAGGACCAACCATGTAAAGAAAATACTTTACTGGGTAGTAACATATCGTAACATCACGCCTGCATTGCTCGAAGGGTTAAGCAGAGGTGCACTTATAGTACGCACCCACATTTCGCCAGTTATGTTTAAGTTCCAAGTAACAGGGGGCGACCCTTTTGCCATCAACTGGGCACAAATCTAGACTCCGGGCTGCTACTAAAAAATTCCAGATGGAAAACCAAATAACCGACTCAAGAATCGAACCCAAGACCTCATGCTTACCATACGCTTCCTACAACTAGACCAATGAGGTAGTTTTACCAATAAAATAAACGTTTTTAAGTTTTTAAAACGTATTGTGTACTTTGTACTTAGATTATTTTATGAAGTTGTTCGCAAAATAAACTTCTTAGCAAAGTAAACTTGCACTGTGTCCACGACAGCTGTGTTTCCGAACTTGAACATTCGTTCATATCTGGAATATTAATCAGTTTCAGGAATTTTTATTCAAAGCTTGTCTTCCTTGATTACGTAGGCTTGGGAGGTTGTGGGAGAAAGTTGATGGGACATGATAAAATATTATTTCTTGATTATAATTTGGTTTGTATTTTAACAATCGCGTGAATTAGTATTATGTATGTATTCAGCTTATAAGGCATGCTTTGATGGTTTGATGATGTTTAGAGGATGAATGAAAGGCGACTAACAAAGGCAATTTACAAGGTTGATGTGAGTGGAAACGCCCGAGGAGGACATAGTGACCTTATTGGTGGCATAGTACTCGCAACCGACGTGCGTGTATGACCAGATGTATGAACGTAAACGAGGCAAAAGGAGTATTTAAGGATCGTGGCAGGTGGTGTTCTGTAGTTTCTGTTTACCCCCCGTGGCAAGGAGGCGTGAGTTTATGCATCTATGTATATACAATGTGAAATTTAATTCGTTTGCCAATGAACTTGCCAATTCCTTTAGGTTTCAATAAAAGATATTGCATATCATGACAAAGAAGACCAATTTACTATTAAATGAACAATATTTGTATATTATTTGTAATCACGTTCTCGAAAACGGCTTTAACGATTTCGAAGAAAATTGCAATATCTTGCTTGATCATGAATTATTCCGAATTATCCCAGATATGAGAACTAGCTTGATATATCAAGCTAGTTCTCATATCTGGGATAATTCGTTCTCTCTATTTTCACCCGAGCAGAGCTCGATCGCCCAGGTACGGGTTATAACAAAATTACGAAGTCACTATTTTCTAAAGAATTTATATTGACATTACAAAAAATAATACCTTAGGTACGTATTGTTTTTTGTAATGTCAATATTAAATTCTACCTACATTTGAATTCAGTCGTAAATAATTTAAAATTTTGATTATTTAATAGAAATTGCTTTATACAATGTGCAATTTAATTCGTTTGCATCCTCTTATGGGGTCATAGTACTCATTATTACGAACAACTTTCACAATAAATTCTTTTTTCTTCTATTTTTCTTCAACATTCCTCAAAGTGCACCGCTTTATTCTTCGATGTTATTATTATCAAGTAATCATAAAGCATTTTCAAATTCTATTTCTATAAAATAACTAGACACCATACTCTAGACATAATTTCTAAGATAGACAAATCTAATCAAGCAAACTCAAAAACTTATCAGAAAGTCTATGCTAAATAAGTCTTTCAAACATCTAAAGTCAAGTTTGAAAACCAAATGAACTCTAAAAACTTGAAACAATTCCACTAAACATTTAACTTTTAAAAGAATTACGATAGCAACTGAACTCAAAATCTGCCTAGCCTTTTCCTAACTATGTTGCGGTCGGCTTCCAGTCTAACCAGATGCAGCTGATTACCAGTATTTTACATGGAGCGACTGCCTATGTGACCTCCACAACCCAGTAACTACATAATACAGACCCCCCTCACCCTAACCCTTGGTAAGACTGGTTCGAGGCACGGAAGGGTCTCGATATGTAATGAATGGTCACCCATCCACCAACTGACCGTGGCAAGCGTAGCTTCACCTTTGATCGACCCGTGCTGGCTGGCTGTTATTATTTAGCCACGAGTCACGATAACAACTTAAGTTTTGAGTTCAATTTGGAACTATTATACTTGACACATGCATTTTCGAGATAAGCATGATTAATTGACTCTTTTGCTTTTATTTTTAGTTTTAGATTAACATAATTCGTGTATTGTATTGTATTGTGCCAAGGTTGTTGTGTCGATGTTGTTGGCTTGTGAAATGTTTGTGCTCGGTATTTTGATGTTTGGGTCCTAGTTTAGCGTTATGAGGAACAGGGTGTAAAGTTCACTCATCCACCATTGACAAGGGAGGATCCTCCGACCAGACGGGTGTCATGTCTGGCGGACAACTGCCCGGAGGTTGAAATCGGGAGCTTGTATAAATTTCCATCGCGCGGTAAACTCTAATTGCGCGATGCAGGATTTGTGTGACGTCAGGTTTTTGATGAGTAGTTCGCATGTAATGTAGATGCCGCCACCACACTAGTGTTCTTTCGGCTGATAGGCTGTCAATCGTTACTTTTTATTTTGATATGGCATTAGCTACTTTAAAATTCTTTTGTAAAAAGCCTAGCTAGTGGGTACGTAGAACAATACAATAAAAGAAAACTAAAATCGTGTAGTTGTTAACAACATTGAAAATGGAACATGTTTCAGTTCTTGTTTTCAGCAATCTAGGAGTCTTTAGAATACAACTTCAGATCCAGATCAAAGCTTGGTCTATTTGTACCTAGAACTACATAATTGATAACGATTTTGGCCTCTTTTTATATTCTAAAGAATATATTAAATCGAAATACTTTAACGTTTGATTAGCCTTGAATTTATAATCTGATTAATATTTGTAGTTTAACTTATCAGAAAGAATGTTAAGAGGAATGAAAAAAATAGTGCTGCTCAGAAACGAAAAACAATAATTAAAAACAGTTCAGTTATTGGTCGGTTGTATACGTTTCTGTAAAAACGAAATAGGTACGTAATAAGATACCATATCGCTAGATTGGCGTCAGTTTACAAAACCTACGCAATTACAGTATTAAAATTAAAAAATAAACAAATATTTCATGTAAACGTTTACATCAAACAACAAAAACTAATTACACCGAACATTATTTAAAAACAATAAAATAAAATCTATCGATACAGCGTTAGCGTTACTATTTAACCCTATAACAACCACCATATTCCCTTATTTCGATTACCTCGCGTGCTGCCAGTCTATTTGATCAAGCGAACGATTATTATGAAAAAAATCGTAGCCCACTTTGCGATAAAATCCGTGATAATGTACCCCACATTGGTCCCTTGACACGACCGGATTATTGTTTCAATTTGATTATTTTTTGACAGCTTTATTGGGGTACTTATATACCCCACGGATTTGCTTGAGGCTAAGTTGATTGTCATGTTTTTTACGTTGGGATTCAATTATGGTTCTGAAGTCGGTTTCAGTTTCAGGTTAACAGCATTTATCCTCAAAGTTGGCAACGTCGCAAATAGCTGTCAAATATTTACCTGTTTTGATTAATTTGGCAATATTACTGTATGTAAATATGAAATGTGGCTAACTAGCGAACTAAAATATTGATTATGAAACGCAATAATTCATAAAATAAAGCTTCGTGCAGACCAGCGCGACGCGACTCGAACAATACAATTTCTAAGAAAATGGACGGTATAACAATAACCGGTGACGCGTCGCGCTGTGGCGTCGCGCTAGTCTGCACGAAGCTTAAGACACCGAATATTTTGTTTCAGATGTAAAAAAGTTATTTGCAAACTTTCCAAATGCCTTTTTTACACCTAAAACGGTTATAACATCAAATTCAATGTTATAATTGTCATTCATTATTAATATTCCAGCTCGCCAGTTAGCCACATGTCTTATTTCCATATTGTCAAATTAATCAAAACAGTGAAATATTTGACATCTATTTGCGACGTTGCCCACTTTCTGAATAAACGCTCTTAATCTCTAAGACTGTGTGACTAATGTTAAGTAAATAGTCCAACAATAAATGAAAACATTAACTATACTAATGCATAAAAGTATTATGGATCTACATCAAATAAATCCTAGCATCCAAATTAGAGTGATTTTTTCAAACAAACTGAATAGATAAGCTGATTATGGGTTTTGCCAATCTTTGACTAGCTATAGTGACTGAACTTGAATATAATTATTTGATTGAATGTTCGTATGCAGACTGTGGACGGCATTCGATTTACGAAGTTTAATTTATAGTCGTCTTCACAATTAAAACAGTAGCTCGCCTGACAGACTTTGTCCTGTCCAAATTCAATAATTCATTCAAGATTCTCATAGAACTGCATTTTTGGTCTAGTGATTGCAAGCACTACTGCTGAGCATTAGGTCCTGGGTACGATTCCCAGGTCGGGCAAAGAGATATATTGGTTTTTTCATCAGGAATTTTAAGTAGCAGCCCGGAGTCTGGATTTGTGCCCGGTTGATGGCAATAGGCTCGCCCCTATTACATGGGACTTAAACATAACTGGCGAAATTAGGGTGTCCTACAGGTACACCTCTGCCTAACGCTTCGGGGATTACAGGCGTAATGATAAGTGATGTTATGTTATTCACATAGAAAATGTAGGTACTTTCAGTTTTTCCGAATTTTCCAATTTATCCACATTTTTGGGTAAGATATTTATTTTCAAAAGACTTATGGGATTGGAAATATAACCATTGTTCGCATCTTGCAGTAACATTTAGTCTTTATATTTAATTAAAATCGGCCCCTCTTGGTCAAAAGTTATTACAATTTAAAGTGATAAAATAAACTTTCTAACATGTAGGTATTACGTAGTCAATGGCGGCACTAGAGTAGGTATTACAAATAATAGGTGATAATAATAAAATGAATAATTATTACTTTATCAAAGACGTTTAGAATTATAAAAACTGTTTTTTTTTATCCGGTCAAGTGTGAGTAGGACTAAGGGCGCCCTAAGGGTTCCATCACAAAGCTGTGCTCGCTCGGATGCCCGAATTTCCAATTCCGGATTGAAGGGCAAACTTAACTTTTCACTTGAAAAAATTACTTTTAAACGATTGAATGAAATACAGATTAAATGTTACGTCAAGACTGATTGAAGAACAAATTTAACTTTGCATTTGATATAAATAACTTTAAATTACCAATTTTCCGATTTTTTTCTTTACTTGAACTGTAAAACCTTGCTTCTCGCCAAAGTCTATGCTGCTTTTATTTGCGAGTGTCAACCTATGTGGCATATGTGGCCATAATATGTTTATATTGCGTCGACTAAGAAATTTTATTTTCTGTACAGCTCCAAACGAATTTAGATCTAAGTTTTAGATCTCTCTTTCAACTTGATACCTCCACTCGTTCTTGAGAAAATGGGTCTTGACAGACAACTAAGTCCATCCGTTGTTATCCTATATGGGTTCCATTTTTTCATTTTGAGGTACGGAACCTTAAAAAAGATTTGTCTGTTATTACCTTTTCATGCCGTAACGGTTTTGAATCCCGGTAGTACGTTCCTGTGGACTAATTTCCGATCTTTACTCGGGTGAAGCTGCGGGCAAAAGTTAGTTTATAATATTTTGTCACCGACAACGGGCCAGTCAATGTTCCCAATTTTTCGAGTGACCTACTTTTTATTGTTCGTAAACGTTGAGGTACCAAATATTATTTAATAAATTGTGTTTCATTTTGACGTGACGAAATCGGTTATTGATTATGCAGTTAAAATTAAAAATAATGACTAAACAAAAAAACATAATTTAAAATCATTTTTTTTTAAACTTATTTTCCGTATGTAGTCAAAGAATAAACCTTCGGTACTGTAACAATGCACATGAGAATTAACAATCCAGAAAGAGATTTGAAAAAAGACTGAGAATACAGTAAAAAACAAATGTTTGATAAAAATCCAACAGATGATCCACTAACCGACACTAGCCTTAAATCCAGCTCTAACCCAATTGTATTCTCTCAAATCCCTGTTACACACAACAATATACTCGTAATAAATAAAATTGCGTACACAAAAATATTAAAACCTTAATCCAATATTTATTGAAATACACGAACTTGACAAAGCCCATTCAAAAATTTAATTCCACCAAACAATGTTGCCAGCTTCATCCCATTCACAATAAAATACTTTACAAATTAATTATACATGCAAATACTAAAGAAACAATATAAACATCTCAACAAAAGACGTAATATTATTCAGATTACTAAACATGCAAGTGAAATTATAATTTTCTATACAATATCATGCTAATTTTTATATAAAACGCCTGAAAAAGGTACTCTTTTAAAGTATAATTTAACACAAATTAAGCTTACACATTTATAATTCATGAGTGAATAAGTCATGTACGGAGAACACGAAATTTCCTCAGTTTTATGCTGGTATAAATTTAAAAAGGAAAGCCTTGTAAATGGTTTATTTTTGACTTTGATCTTGGAAGAGTTTTAAGAAATTTCTTCGGCTTTTTACGACGGCTTTATGTAGGATGTGACGACATTTTTAATTATTATAATCATCTTAATTTTTTTCAATCTTATTTCACTTACTTTGAACATAGCTAATAGTAGTCCTTCCCATTCTTTGAATAACGCATAGTAATCCTAACTTATAATGCGAATGTGAGTTTATTGGTTTATTTGTTTGTTATGTTTTGAACAAATTTGGATGAAATTTAGCAAATGGCTGGGCCATGATCTAGGTTGGACCATAAACCTTTAGCGGCGGGCCAGCCGGCCTCGGGCCAGCGGAAGGCGGCATCGTATGCCGCCGCTGCAACTGCCACGGCCAAACCAGGCTCGTTAGGGCAGACCAGGGGTGGGGCTGTGACACAGGCAGCGAGGGCCCCGGCCAAGGTGGTGAGGGCCCCGGCCACGGCCCAGGCAGCGGGAGCTCCGATCCCGACCCCGGTGGCGAAACGGCCGCCCCTGCCTCCTTCTAAATCTCCTCAAGCTGACGCCGAGTGGCAAATAGCCGGGGAGAGGCAGAAGGCGGGCAAGGCGAAGAGGGCGGCCAAAAAGAAGGCGAGGCGGCAGCGGCGCAAGGAGCAAAGCGTCGCGGCAAGGCTCCGCGCCCCGAAGTCCGCAGCTGTAGTGATAACACTACAGCCGGAAGCGGAAAAGAAGGGCGTGTCCTACCGCGACCTGCTTTCCAAGGTTGGGACGGCGGTGGACCTTAAAGAAATCGGCGCCGCTCAGGGCATTCGGGTAAGGGTCACAGCGACAGGGGCCCGGATGCTAGAGGTCCCCGGAGCGGCCAGTGGCCCGGCCGCTGACGCCCTAGCTGAAAAGCTTAGGGCGTCCTTAAATGCGGACGAGGCCCGAGTGTCCAGGCCCACCAAGTGCGTAGACATGCGCATCTCGGGCCTGGACGACTCAGTGGCGGAGGAACAGGTGGTGGCCGCTGTCGTCAGGACTGGAGGGTGCTCTGCCGAGCAGGTTAGGGCGGGCACCATCCGTCCTGACTTCACGGGGATGCGAGC
Source organism: Agrochola circellaris (assembly GCA_914767755.1). Lineage (NCBI taxonomy): Eukaryota > Metazoa > Arthropoda > Insecta > Lepidoptera > Noctuidae > Agrochola > Agrochola circellaris. The sequence continues at coordinate 3,032,905 of OU611857.1, forward strand.
CGTAACGGTGAGCTGCCCCGTGTCGGCGGCCAGAAAAATCGCCGGGGAGGGCCAAAGGTTATTGGTGGGCTGGGTATCCGCGCAGGTCAAACTGCTAGAACCCAAACCTCTGAGGTGCTTCCGCTGCCTTGTAGGCAACCACGTGGGAGCTAAATGCACCTCGGAGGTGGACCGCAGCGATCATTGCTATCGCTGTGGTCAGCCCGGTCACAAGGCCGGCTCGTGCGAAGCCACGCCGCACTGCGCCGTATGTGCGGCGGCTGGCAAGCCGGCCGAGCACCGGATTGGGAGCAAGGCCTGCGCCCAACCCGCCAAAGCCAAAGCCAGGGGCAAGCCCTCCGCCACCGCCGTCACCGCCGCAACCGCCGCCACTACTACTGTCGCCGCCGCTGCCGCCTCCACAGTCGTCGCCGCCGCCGCCGTTGCCGCTGTGGCGGGGCCCTCACGCGGGGCTCGGGGGGAGGCGAGAATGGACTGCCAATAGTGGCCCCATTACGCCTCCTCCAGGCGAACATCAACCACTGTGCCGCAGCTCAGGATCTGTTGCTCCAGAGCATGGCGCAGTGGTCGATTAACATCGCCGTGGTCGCTGAGCCGTACTTTGTCCCGCCCAGGGATGACTGGGTGGAGGACCTGAGCGGCTCAGTGACCATTATATCGTCGGCCGCCGCCGGTACCCCGTCCCTCGAGGCCGTCAAGAGGGGACAGGGTTGCGTGGCAGCACGGTTCGGGGAGATTGTCGTGGTGGGAGCGTACTTCTCCCAGAACCGAACTCTCGCCGAGTTCCACAACTCCCTTGGGGAGTTGAGAGTCGTCGTCGTCGGGTACCATCCCCTCCCCGTGGTCGTCCTCGGGGACTTCAATGCCAAGAACGTGGCTTGGGGTTCCCGGTATACGGACACACGGGGCAGGATGGTGGAGGACTGGGCCCTGGAGACAGGCCTGGTCGTCCTGAACCGGGGTTCTGTCCCCACGTGTGTGCGGATGCGGGGTGAATCAGTGGTGGACATCTCGTTCGCCAGCCCCGCTCTGTCGCCGCGTGTCATTGACTGGCGCGTCATGGAGGGGGTGGAGACCTATTCCGATCACCGGTACATCCGGTTTGACGTCTCCGCCCAGACCTCGGGCGCGTCGGTCCGACAGACCCCGAGTGGTCCGCGGTGGGCGCTGAAGCAGCTGGACCGGGAGCTCCTCCTGGAAGCCTCGATCGTGCAGGCCTGGGTGTCATCACCGGACAGGCCTGCCGACATCAATGTCGAGGCGGAGTGGTTCCGGGAGGCCATGTCCGAGATATGTGACGTGGCAATGCCCCGGGTCCAGCCCGGACGTGCTCGGCGCCAGGTGTGCTGGTGGTCGCGTGAGCTGACCGCTTTACGCGCGGCATGCGTTGCTGCGCGCCACCGGTACTCCAGGCACCGCAGGCTCCGTATCCGCCCTCCGGATACGGAAGCCATTGAGGCGGAGCTGTACGACGGGTACAGAGCGGCGAAGACCGCCCTCCGAGCGGAGATCGAGCGGGCCAGAGGACTGGCCCGCGAGGAGTCGCTGGAGACTCTGAACAGAGATCCGTGGGGACGCCCATACAAATGGGCGAGAGACAAACTCCGCCCATGGGCTCCCCCGCTGACGCAGAGTCTCCGGCCCCAGCTCGTGGAGGACGTGGTGAGCGCTCTGTTCCCTTCGCGAGGGGAATATACTCCCCCGCCCATGGCTCCGCCTTCTGCGGTGCCCAATGCGGACCACTATAGTGACGACGACGACGATACTCCGGAGGTGACCGAGGTAGATTTGAGAGTGGCGGTACGTAGGCTGAATGCCAAGAATACCGCCCCAGGACCCGACGGCTTACCTGGAAAAGCCTGGGTTCTGGCCTTGGAGGCTCTCGGGCCTCGACTAAGGGGGCTCCTAAGCGCATGCTTGGAAAGGGGCCAGTTCCCGCTTCGTTGGAAGACGGGGAAACTGGTCCTCATCAAAAAGCCGGGGCGCCCGGCGGACTCTCCGTCCGCTTACCGGCCCATTGTGCTGCTCGACGAGGTGGGCAAGCTCTTTGAAAGAGTGATTGCAGACCGCCTTGTCGGGCGGCTGGTGCGAGTGGGACCGGACTTGGCGGAGAGCCAGTTTGGTTTCCGCAAGGGGCGCTCTACGGTGGATGCCATCATGCGCGTTCGAGCCCTCACGACGGGGGATGCTATTGCCCGGGGTGGGGTCGTCTTGGCGGTGTCTCTTGACATCGCCAATGCCTTCAATACCCTGCCCTGGAGTTGCATTAGGGAGGCACTCCGGTATCACCGGATGCCGACCTACCTCTGTCGAGTGGTCGAGGCCTATTTGACGGACAGGGCCGTCATCTACCCCGGTCACCACGGAGAGTGGAACCGGCGAGAGATGTCGTGCGGTGTCCCACAGGGATCGGTCCTGGGGCCGCATCTGTGGGACATCGGCTACGACTGGGTGCTGCGCGCCGACCTCCCTAGTGGCGTCAGCGTAGTGGCGGCCGAACTGGCGACACGCGGGGTTGCGACAATCGTCGATAGGATCCGGCAATTGGGACTCGAGGTGGCCTTGCACAAGTCCGAGGCCATGTGTTTTTATGGTCCTCGGAACGCGCCACTGTCGGGTTCCCGGATAACGGCAGGAGGGGTTCACATCGGTGTCGAGTCGACGATGAAGTACCTGGGACTCGTCCTCGACAGCCGGTGGAACTTCGTGGAGCACTTCCGACGTTTGGCTCCCAAACTGCAGAGGGCAGGGGCTGCTTTGAAGCGGCTTCTGCCCAATCTAGGGGGTCCAAACGCCTCCTGCCGGAGGCTCTATGCGGGGATCGTGCGGTCCATGGCCCTTTACGGGGCACCGGTGTGGGCGCGTTCATTGAGGCTGCGACCAGCCCAGCGGTTGAACGCGTCCCAAAGGGTCATGGCCATCAGGCTGGTACGAGGATACCGCACGGTCTCCCGTGAGGCGGCGAGCCTCCTTGCCGGACTACCGCCATGGGATCTGGAGGCAAAAGTCCTCGCGCACATGTGGGAGTTGCGCGAGGAGGCGAAACGCCGGGGCGTAACTCCGCTGCCGCGAGAAATCGCGGCACAGCGGACAGAGCTCCGGCGGGATCTCATGGCGGCATGGAGAGTGCGATTGTCGCAACCCAGCGCTGGGCACGCCACAATTGTGGCGATAAGTCCCCTCTTTGAGGAGTGGCTAGAGAGGCGCCACGGCGTCCTCACCTTCCGCCTGACACAGGTCCTCACCGGACATGGTTGTTTCGGGAGGTTCCTGTTCAGAATAAAGCGGGAGGAAACGCCCGGGTGTCACCACTGTGTGGATCGCCCGGAGGACACGGTGGAGCATACGGTGGAGGTCTGCCCAGCTTGGGCGGAGCACCGCCGTGTCCTCACGGAGGCGATCGGCGGCGGCGATCTCTCGCGTCCGGCCCTGGTTCAGGCCATGGTCCGGAGCGAGAGTGCATGGGAGGCCGTCACCTCCTTCTGCGAAGCAGTAATGCTCGCGAAGGAGGAGGCGGAGCGCGCGAGGGAGAGGCAAAATGCGCCCCCTCGCGCCCCTAGTCGCCGCAGGAGACGCCCCGGGCGTCGGGAGTCGAGAGCCGACTTCCGGCCACCGTAGGCGCGGGCTTGCGGACGGTGAGCAATGGGTAGCTCGCCGTCCGATAGGGACCAGGCCCGGGTCGACGGCGCGTTGTGTTCCACGCGCGCCTCAAAGAGATGTCAGCACCAACTGACGGGGTCCGGAAGGGCCAATGCCTGCCGGGGTCGCGGGTTTGTCTGAAAGGGATATCGCGACCTCGGCACACAGGCAACGGAAGGAACACGGGTGGGTTTAGTCAGTAAAAGTCTGACACGCCCTCCCGCTCCACCCAGAGCGGGAGAAGTTATTTGATAATTTCCCATCCTCAAAAAAAAAAAAAAGGTTGGACCATAAAATACTTTTTATCCCGATATTCCCACGGGATCGAGACTTATGCGGGTGAAACCACGGGGTGCAGCTATTGATTAAATTGAGTATTTGATATTAAAAGCTTCCTTCTATGCTGGAGCATTGGTACCTACTGATTGCAATCACTAATCGCTCTACCATGCATGATGATTATTACTTCAGTAATTCAATCGTCGTAGCTCGTAAAGGCGTTTTGGGAGACTGTCTTATGTAATTTTGACGTTCGAAAAGTGCTGATTATCAGCCTAGTTTGAATAAATGACTTTTGAATTTTGAATTTTGGTAGTGAACGTTACATTCCAAGCTGCCATTCTCCTTATACTGGTCAAATGGTATTGCCTTCTCACCCTTTTTAAGGTAGAGGCAGTATACGTGCCACCAACAATTTTTTTTTTTAATTTATATCTTTTTTGGCGGCGGTATTGTTTATTTTTACAGATAGTAACACTATTATTTTTTACGTCAAAGACAAGTGACATTGACAGAAATTGAAAAAAGAACTTAGAAATCATATAAAAATATCCTTATTAACATATACATACCTAAATTTCGTTTTCCACTTCAGGTTTTCTCTGCCTTAAAAAGGGTTAATCTCTTTTTCTCTTCCTGGCTATGTATCCCACATGGTGGTGGGGTCGCCTTCCTGGTCTTTCTCTTTGACTTCGCTCTATCGTCGACATCGTCTTCGGATACATGACACTCTTTCAGGTCCTTTAGCACTACATCTTTCCACCTTGTTTTGGCTCTAAATGATTAATATATTATTATTATAATAAAAATAATGGTCAGCCTGGTTTGTCCCACTGCTGGGCAAAGACCTCCCTTTCCTTTTCCCACTTAACTCGATCCTTAGTCAATAAAGACCGATCTTGCCTATAAGGCGTCCAGTTCGTCCCGCATTCTACGCCGGGGTCTTCTGCAATGCCAGTGGACGTTTTCAGGGACATGGGTTGTAGTGGTCTTACCCCACAATGCATTCGAATGATTAAATACCACAGTTAATTCATTACGTTGATTTTAATACTCCTTAAGTCAGAGTTATTGTTTTAATTCAGTACGCACGGCTACATCAATCTGCCTAGCCTATCCCCAACTATGATGCAGCTGGATACCAGTGTTTTACATGGAGCGACTGCCTATCTGACCTCCACAACCCAGTAACTGGGTAATACGATACCCCTTGGTAAGACTGGTTGTCAGACTTTCGGGCTTCTGACGACCCGTAACGACTGTCAAAGATCTACGAATGACAGCCGGGCCCAACGGCTTAACGTGCATTCCAAGGCACGGAGGAGTCTCGGTATGTAAAGATGGTCACCCATCCACAGACCAACCCCGGCAAGCGTAGCTTAACCTGATGTATCGACCCGTACCGCAGTTATTATTTAGCCACGAGCTCCTCACACACACGGCACACGGCTACAAAACAAGCTATAATTTTCAGTCTAACTTGCCTCTCATTTGTACGGAAATCCTATACAATGCGAGATCAGCTTATAATGGAAATTTATCCCTTGATGTAGCCGTGTGTAGGTACATAGAACAAGTCACTTTGTAACCGGTAAGGATTTGCTCCTATAATCTTACAAGCAATGACATAAACACCAGTAACTAATTTCCTGCTCGCCATACAACAGATAAAAATAAGCGTAAAGATACCAAAACCAGAACCTTTTCGCAAGATAACTCTCCATACATATACGGAATGTAATCCCTTAAGATTTATTGTCCAGAATTAACGTTAAATAAAGAAGGGTATATGATATATTGAGGTAGTAATAACATGTGAGTGGGTTAGGTGGAATGAAACATAGGATGAATATAATGTTCGTTTGGTTGCCATGTGGTATCTACTCTACGGGTTTGTTAATATGGTCGTTTAAGATGTCCACTGTGGTTATATGTAAGTGGCCAATTTTCTTTTCTTAGTGATAGCGGCTATCATATTAGCTACTATTAGCTGCGCCCCGCGGTATGCCGTGGGAATATGGAGATAAAAGGTATCTCATGTTCTTCTCCAAGTCCAGTAATTTCATTCAAATCCGTTCAGCCGTTTTAGTGTGAAAGCGTAACCAACAAACCAACTCACTTTCGCATTAATAATATTATATTAGCTGCGCCCCGCGGTTTCACCCACATAAGTCTCGATCCCGTAGGAATATCGGGATATAAAATATTCTATGTCATAATCCAAGTTATGGTCTACCCATGTGCCAAATTTCATCTAAATCTGTTTAGCCGTTGTAGAGTGAAAGCGTAACAAACAGACAAACAAACCTTCGCATTTATAATATTAGTTAGGATTTAAATAGATACAACCTTAGTTTTTGTTTACCTGCTGTTCCCTACATTTTATGTTCGCATATCTCGTCTAAATGTAGGGAACAGCAGATTTTTTTTTCGGGATTTCAGCGGTGGTCCCATAGTGAAAGTTGTTCATAATAATGAGTACAATAACCCCTTAAGAGGTTAAGGGTAAACAAAAACTAAGATTGTATATATATATATGTATATATCTAGTTAGGATTATTACGAGTACTATTGTTAGCTCGCGTTGGTATAATTATTATGTCGGTTTCTAATAGCCATACGTACTTACACATAGCGCAGTATATTTTTTAGGCTCTCGTTCTGCCGTACATCTGAACACTTGGGTGCATATAAAAAGCCTCCAAATTAGCTAATTGTTTCCGAAGCCAAGTACAATGAAATTAATTGCGAAGCAATAACAAAATATGAAGGGGTTTGAAATATTTTCACAGTACCATGAATAATTATGTTACATACTTATACTTATCTAATAACTAACTGGTGCCGGAGGCTTCACCTGCGTGGACCCTTAGAATTTTTCTAAAAGAAACCATATAAAATCAGCTATCTGTCAGTGAAAGTCCCGTCAAAATCGGTCCAGCCGTTGCGGAGGTCAGCCGGAAGAAACAAACAGACAGACAAAAATTTAAAAAATAGTTTATTGTTGCAAGTACCGTATATACTTATCATAAACACTTAGTATTTTGGCATTACAAACAGACATTTATTTGTATATACTGAGATTTTTCTTAAAAAAAAAACCACGCTTATCTATGTACCTTCGCCGCTTTTTTTACAAAAATGTCAAAGACATAGGGTTCTTAACGTAAACCCACTGATATTCCGTACTACATACAAAAGAGTCGCATTTAATAAACTTAACCCCATTATGTCTTGCAACAAATGCTAACCCTTCGCGTGCCTCGAAAATGTTAAACACTCGATTTGAAATTCAAAAACGTCTAGTTATTGCTCAACTCTAAGTTTAATGTGGTCCGCCATAAATTTTCCGTGGTCACTGTGAGTTTGTGGTCGAATGAAAGTAAAGCAGTTTGTCAACTCCTTTGTTTTAGCGGTGAATGTGAAATTGTGTTTTTCTTTTTCTTCTGGCGAATAATTTTGGGGAAAAAAAGTTATTTATGCGAAACAACGTAAAGCATAATTGTTTTGGTGTATTTTCAGGGTTCCCTACCTCAAAAGGAAAAAACGGAACCCTTATTAGATCACTTCGTTGCCCGTCCGTCAGTCTGACAATACCCATTTTCTCAAGAACACGTGGAGATATCAAGTTGAAATTAATATCAACTACGTATCTACGTTCCCTTGGAGCTCAAAAAAATCAAGCTTCTAAGTCTACTCAATAAAAAAATACTGCCATTTATGGGACATATTTTGACTCGCTAATCATCAAAACCTACAGGGTACTTCTCGTTGACCTAGAATCATGAAATTTGGCAGAAAGCAAGGTCTCACAGCACAAATAAAGGAAAAAGTCTGAAAATTGATAATTTGTAGTTTCATCAAATCAAAAAAAAAAAAATTGCGATTACAAACTTACATTTGCAGTTGGAAAATTGACCTTGACGTATATCGAGGTATGGGAGGGCATGTTTCTCAACTACTAAGTTAAGTTTGTTCTCGGGATAAATTTATCCCAACTACGGAACGTCATTGTGCGTACACACACTTGGCCGGTTTTGTTTTTCTTCTGGTGATCGAATTAGTAGTAAGTACCTACCTAACTAATACCTTTATTCACATTAATGTCCACATTCAAACCCTCAAAATAGGAGTAACTCACTAGTTTATCGTTTGGTTCATACCACAAAGTAGACACAATAGTTAAATAATCAATCTGAACCATATGTGGTTCATGGGACGGGGAAAGGGTTAATAACAAATAATTGTTATTAACCCTTTCCCCGTCCTTTCTCGGTCACAATACTCATATCAATCGCTGGCTTACATAAATTGATATATCGAAATTGACTTCATACCGTACAAGTAACAAAATCATTTTCGTGATAAAAAAATACATGTGTTCCAGTATTTTTCCTCGAAAATGTATTGGTGGAAAAATACTGGAATGTATGTATTTTTTTTTACCAAAAATATGATTTTGTTACTCGTATAACACGGTATGAAATCAATTTCGTTTGTTATTGAAAAGTACCCTTTCATTTCCTTAACCCTTAAAACTGCGAATGCATTTCATTCCAAAGTCACTTCTTATGTCTCTGTATCCATATATGTTTTGCTCTCATTTAAATTACTATTAAAATCATTATCTCTCCCACTCATTTTTCGACCCATTCTCTATGACTGCAGGTTCATTTCCATTCTGAAAGTAGTACTAAAACAGTTACAGAGCCGATTACGTTCCCGTTGAAATGCTGTCCAAGTCAATGGCCACAACATTCATTTCTGCAGTGTCGGCATTGTACTGCCGGCTTTGTTCACTCGCTTTGTCCTTATCAACGCTATCTGAGCACAATGGACAGAAAAATTGGCTCTCTATGGCTTCTAGAGCCAGTTATTAATATTTCATAATAGGCTCTTGTGCGAGGTTGTTTATGTGGTGGCGTGGAGAAACTAATTATAGTTGACGGTGCTCGTTTTGTTAGTGAAGGAATTTAATTTTCCGTGTCGTGTTTTGTTTTTTTAAGGTAAATATCATGTAAGTTCATCAAGTAAGTTGTTCTTAAACAGCAAAAAATGCATGATTGCATTCAGGCACCTGTTTTTTGGGCAATTTTTGATGGGAGACCAATCAACATTAATTTGATACACAGTATTTTTTTTTTTAATTTCCAATCCATACAAATTCGTCAAAATAAAAATAAAATTTCATGCACTTACAAATGAAGAATGTCACCAAGATTTTCTCATAATTAATCTTATTTGATCTTACATCATTCTCACCATAATCATTACAAAATAAATGTACGGACATTACCGAAAATCAGAACACATTTCGCTGAGCGGTGCAATAACAGAAGATGTCACGCCGCCTGACCGAAACAGGGAAAGGGCGTGACTGTGCCCGAAACTTTTGTCCCGCACCAACGTGACAAAATAAATAGGTCAGAAGGCCAGCTCCAAATGACGAGCGAAAACTCATGCATACATAGACGCGTACGTGCGACGAGAGACGATCCTATGCGGTTTGCAGGCTACACTTGCAACGATTTACTTGCGGTACTTGCACATTATGCATCAGGTAACTTGGGAGGGATTAATGTAGTTGATAATAATGAATGACGTATGAGATTGACTAAAACTTGACATGTTAACTTTTATTTTTTTGACTTATTTAATGTAAATTGCATGACCGTAATAATTATGTCTAATGAATGTAAAATGACCAATGCAATGGATAATAACCACCAACAATTTTAAGAACTCTTTTGACCTGTGACAAACAATGGATAAATGAATATGAATATGATGAATTAGGACTAATATCTGAGCCATTTGTGGGCACGACTGCATTATGCAAACTTGTGTAAGTCTTATTTTATATTGGAGCGAGTATATTGTTATGTGTTTGGCCTGAATTAAAGTTTAGAGGCAAGAGGAATAGGATGTAAAATTCACTCATCCTCTATAGAAAAGGGAGGATCCTCCGACCAGACGATTGATGTCGGATAGTCTTATGTATATCGTTCGCGCGGTAAACTCTAATTGCGCGATGCAGGATTTGTGTGACGTCAGGATTTTTGTTTGATGTCAGGTCTTTGGTGCGTAGTTCGCCACATAACGAATGCTAGCCACCAGTGCGCTTATGTTCGCGCTGTACGTAGACGCATGTCTTCATTTACGTCTGTTTTTACTCGTTGTGTGGAGTAGGCCTTCTGATCTATCCATTTTGTGGCGACGGGTTACAGCCATCAAGTTGTTTATTGGTTACTATGAATTTTTCCAACAATATTACGCCTGGATTGAGTTGTGGTTTGTTTGTAAAAATGTTCATTTTTATTGGCTTATGAAACATGGTTTTTTGGGGAATGGATTCGTTAGGCTGGTCGGTTTTTTTGGTGGAGGTTTGTAAGTGATGTTGTTATGAATTGTTGAGTCTTTACGTTGGTTGATATACGTGTACGTAAGAGTAACTTATTATTCGTGTACCTAGTACTGGCCTGGAACATTTATCTTGTTTGTATAATGTTTTATTACCGCTTCAGGTGTGGAGGTAGTTGAAAAGTACCTATCCAATAATAATTCAAATAGCAAAATAATTTTGGTTTAAATTTCCGAAGGCCACATAACAGCGAGGTTATAAACGAATAAACAAATAACAATCATTTGTTTAATATTATGTTGATATTGGTTCAATTCCTAAATGTTTAATTTACTGGTCAGCAAGCTAAATCAAAAGCTGGTTCAAATCAACACAAACCCAAATTAAATACTTCGTTACAATAATCATAATGTCTGCTACAATTTTAATAATATCACGCTCAAACACATACCGACATTTCATGAATACTTTTACAGATACACCTATAAATTAAGCCGAAATATTCAGCAAAAACATTCATATAACTGTAATGAAAATATTCAACGACGAGTGAGATTTACAATATAAAAATATCTTAAATACTCGCTATGAAATTACTGGAACACCCATAATAAAATTTCTGAAATCAAATAACGAGATAGGACGCAAAAGGAAAATTGTTAAACAGAACAAAGAACATAAAATTGATTTCGTTTCCATCTCTCTGTGGCTAAATACTTGATTCAAAACAATATATATATATAAACAAGAAGTTGTACATTTGAATGGATACGCACAATTGAGCTAACATTATAGAGCTATATTGAGCTAACATGTCGTGGCTAAGTAATAACAGCCGCACGGGTTGATCCAACAGGTTAAGCTATGCTTGCGGGGTTGGTCCGTGGATGGGTGACCATCTTTACATACCGAGTCTCCTCCGTACCTCGGAAAGCACGTTAAGCGTTACGGGTCGTCAGAAGCCCGAAAGTCTGACAACCGGTCTTACCAAGGGGTATCGTATTACCCAGTTACTGGGTTGAGGAGGTCAGATAGGCAGTCACTCAATATAAAATACTGGTATTCAGCTGCATTCGGTTAGACTGGAAGCCGACCCCAACATAGTTGGGAAAAGGGTAGGCAGATTGATTGAGCTAACATTATAGACTAGCGACTTATTAGATAATGTCTGGATTATGGAATGGTCTATTAGGTAGTATGAAAAACCGGCCTAATTGGGATGAATTTTTATCCCAAGAACAAACTTAACTACAATAGTTGAAAAACATGTTCTCCCATACATCGATATACGTCACGGTCAATTCTCCAACTGCATATGGAAGTTTTTAATCGCCTCCTCTCTTCGAGAAGGAGTGGACTGTAATCTACCACGCGGGCCCAGTGCGGGTTGGTAGATGTCACATGTCTTCGAATTTTTGGTTCTAGGACATGCGGTTTCGTCACGATGTTTTCCTTTACCGTTTTGAGAGCAGTGGTGATGAAATTAGGTACACAAAGTAAAGCGCCTTTCTCGGTTCGAGAAATCACGATTTATAACTCGTAAGTCTGCTACCACTGGGCCACCACTGCTCTTTTTATCTCTCTTTATTTACCGATCTACGATCAAATTAAATCTACATACAAATACAAAAAATTCTATAAATTCACAATAATGCAATTATTTTCATTTCCACACCACGCTTGGTAGGCACAAAGCATACAGGAATTTAATTTTAGGTCGCTAACGAACGAACACACCTTTACAGCAACAATATAATGGAAAGCTCACACAAACTGTTGCAAGTTAATGTTTGATTTTATTCAAACTTTAACAGAGAATGGAACATTTTCCAACGAACGCGTGCAACTTTCTAGAACCAGGTGCTGTTTTTCCATTCTGTGTTTCCAGTGAAATTAGAATATTGGTTACTGAATTTATAAGGTTCGGAATAATAATCGTGTGCACGTTCGGTTCGGATAGGGTACTAAGTGAATTATTTCGAAAAAAAAATTGAGTAATCGTTCCATGTATCCTTTGACGACTTTTTCGGGGATTTGAATAACCCCCCAAGTTCTTATGCCCATATTCAATCAATCAACTCAGCTTATCGCAGTCCACTGCTGGACATAGGCCTCTCCTAGGCTGCGCCACAACACCCTGTCCTCCGGCTTTCACATTCAGTCTATCCTAGCCTCCTTTTTAAGGTCGTCGGTCCATCTATCTGGGGGCGTCCTATACTACGCTCGCAGATACGCGATCTCCACTCCACACTTGTCTGGTCCACCGGCCATCGGTCTTTCGATAAACACGGCCAGCCCACTGCCACTTCAGCTGACTTACTCTGCATGTTATGACATGCCCATATTCAACAGTAGCTAATTATTGCTTGTTATTTTAATGATCATCGTCATCATCATCATTACATCTGAAAGATGTCCACTATTGGACATAGCACCGCCTCTTCGACCGGTTCGGTGCTTCCTACGACCTTCACATGGTCATCGGTCCATCTTGTCGGAAGCCTTCCAACGCTACGTTTTCCGGTACGCTGTGGCCACTCCAGAACCTTTCAGCCCCATCAGCCATCTCTTCTGCGAGCAATGTGCCCTGCCCACACATTATAATGATGACATATTGATATTCGTATTAATATTAATTAAACAAATAAATAGCGAGCTACGCGTACCTAACGGGGCGAACTATAAATTAGTTATTTGTTCATTATATTACACGGCACTTATATTAATTAATTTATCAATCAAATGTTATTTGACAGACAGTTATATGTTACTAATTGCTTAATTAACCACACGAGTAGGTATTATTAAGTTTATAATGTAGTAATTGGAAAATAAATATATGTTTAAATGAATTGCTAAAATAAAGAAAACTCGTGGAACGCCGTGGGAATCGATCCCACGACCGGTAACGCTGAAAGTTAAATGCTAACCTACTTTGCCTAGTCAACTGGTTGAGCACCGAATTTTACTAAATAAATAACTCAATCAATTCTCTTCTTCTTCTAATTTATCTTTTAATTATAATTATAAATTAGACGAACTAAGAGCGAATTTCACCGTTCAAGAACTGTCAGTGTCAATATTCCCCAACAGTGCAGATGACACTGACAGCTCATGATCGCGGTTTAGATGTGCTGATGGCGTTCAGTTTCATTGTTGAAATTCAGTCTTAGTAGAATATTATGTAAGCACAATCAAAATAGAATATTATGTATGTATCCTAGTTGTACCTAATACCAGTGGAATGTCAATATCAAACAAAATAATAATAGCAATTCATCAGAAATTAACCCTGTCTTGAACCGAAGTCGGGTAAAAACACTTGACACTGACCCGTTTCTCACGGCACATAACACATAATTGAATATTATTGACACATATTTTACTTATTTACTACCAACAGGAGTCCCTGCTTATTATTTCCTTGTTTGACATGGTACAATTATTCAAGTAAATATTTCAAACATTCAAAAGCTATCGGTAATTATATCGACCTCGATTCCGGAACGTTTTTGATGAGTCCTTTGAATTATTGACCAAAGGACATCGGTATTAATACTTTGTATTATACAAATAGATACTGGTGGTTCAGTGGTAAAGGACGCGACTTACGAGTTATAGATCTTAGGCTCGAGCCTAAGATCTATAACTCGTAAGTCGCGTCCTTACACAGAGCAAAACGGCTGTCTGGGTTCGAACCCAGACAGCCGTTTTGCTCTGTGTAAATTATTTCACCACCACTGTTCTCAAAACGGCGTAGGATAACATCGTGAGGAAACCGGCACATCCTAGAACCAAAAAAATCGAAGCCATGTCACATCTACCAACCCGCACTGGGCCCGCGTGGTGGATTACGGCCCGCTCCCTCTCACGGAGAGGAGGCCTGTGTCCCAGCAGTGGGAATATTATATAATAAGGCTTATGCTTAATATACAAATAATATACATTATACATGAACAAGGTCAAGACATTAATTTGTTTGGGAATTTTATGATAAATAAATAGATGGAAGTCTTGTATGTCGACAATTATGGAATCTTCCCTACGTTTACACCCACTTAAGTACAAGTTGTGATACTTGTTTTCAACGAATATTTTCAAAGACTTGTCAAAAACATATTATCAAAAACGTATTGACATTGTCTCATATATTATATATTCTGTTAAATACTGTGTTTACATTTTCAACATAACAGGTTTGCTAAAAGTTGTTGTCTTCAACTAGTCTCCACAACTTGTTTTTATTGTAAACAATAAATGAAAAGTGTAGTCATGACATGTAGAATACAAAGTTGTATACCTTTGTGTTAAGGCGGGGTAAATATGTTGCTTCCCAGTTAAGGGGGGTGCGCTAACACAGCGAGTGATATTCATATTTTTTTCATTTTTTGCAATTTACAAGTCTCACTTTGTATGTTGAATAAAATATGACTTGCGATCGTAAAAGAATCCGATGCCCAGCTTGTTATTCAATCTATCAATCTGCCTAGCCTTTTCCCAACTGTGTTGGAGTCGTCTTCAAGTCTAACCGGATGCAGCTGAATATCAGTATTTTACATGAAGTGACTGCCTGTCTGGCCTTCACAACCCAGTTACTGGGTAACAAGATACCCCTTGGAAAGACTGGTTATCAGACTTTTGGGTTTGTGACTACCCGTAATGGCTTATTCCGATCAGATCCCACAATCCAATCCCACTTAGTAGTATTCGTTAATGATGTGGATAATATTAATATTTTGTCCCGAACCGATCCCAGTATGAATTAATCCCTGCTGTGAAACGATAAATGGAAATGAAATTATAGAGTAGGTACAGATGTTCGCCATAAGATCCTAAATTAACATTTACAGGGTCTCGCGCACTAGACAGCCACAACTCCGGCCAGTCGTAGTCTGTGGTCCGCGGCCCTGTCTGCGGCTAGTTGCCCGTTGCGACCAAGTGCGCGACGTATCCGTAAACTAATGAATCCCACAAAATAGGATAGGATCGGAACAAAATATTCATTGTATGCACATTCCTAACGAATCACACAAAGTGGGATCGGATTGTGGGATCCGATCGGAATAAGCCCCCGTAACGACCGTCAAAGATTTACGAATGACAGCCGGGACCAACGGCTTAACGTGCTTTCCGAGCTATGGAGGAGTCTCGATAATATGTTAAGAATGGTCACCCATCCACAGACCGACCTCAGTAAGCGTACTTTAACCTTCGATCAACCCGTGTGGCTGTTATTATTTAACCGACGAGCCCTTCATTGCCATGTTTGTTATTAAAAGCTGGGCAGAGAAGAAGAAAAAACGTATAATATTATTGATCGTTTTGTAAAACTATTACGCTCAAAAATAATTTTTGTACCAAACTAATAGCTTCATCATTATTCTATTTACCAATCAAAAAAATTACCTATACCTCTAAAATCAAAATTAGATAGCATGATTTTAAATTCTGTTTATCGTCCATTAAATTGCCGATAGTGTAAAATATTCCACGGTATTCCACAATTCAAATGCAGGTTCCATCGTAAATTCCGCGGTATTAAACAGGCTTGCTCTGATGAAGCTGAAAATATTGTAACATTAATTAGAGAATTTACTGCGGTGTGGTGACAACTGCTTGTACTTGTGTACTGAGTTTTTTTATTGGTTGAAAAACTGAAGACGAATTTCGGTATTTGGTCATTTTTACTGCTTTAGTTTCCATCAGTTGGATTCTTATATACAGTAGTAGACATGGCTGAAGCTAAGTGCAGTGTGGTTCAATCCAATCAATCTGCTTAGCTTTTTCCCAACTATGTTGGGGTTGACTTTCAGTCTAACCAGATGCAGCTGAATACCAGTATTTTACATGGAGCGACTGCCTATCTAACCTCCACAACCCAGTAACTGGGTAATACGATACCCCTTGGTAAGACTGATTGTCAGACTTTTGGGCTTCTGACATAACGACTGTCAAAGATTTACTAATGACAGATGGGACCAGCGGCTTAATGTGCTTTCCAAAGCACGGAGGATTCTCGGCATGTAAAGATGGTCACCGATCCACGGACCAACCCCGGCAATCGTAGCTTAACTTGATCGATCGACCCGTGCGGCGGTTATCACTTAGCCACTGTGGTCCTCCACGAGTATGGTTCAATCCATAGGTACATAATGAAGTCATAAACTACATTAAAAAATCAAAGCTTACCTGAAAAAAAAAATGTAAATGACATTGATATTACTTTTACAAAGTACTAAGAGGTCCCCAGAATTAGAGCACATACGTGGGGAGCTCAAGTCAAAATAAAAGCAGCCTGTATCAAAGAGCAAAGGCAGCTAACGTCATATCCGCTGTATATGCAACATCCTGTATTACAAATATTATGTTAAGAAAATATAGTTTTCATAAGGGTGATGTTGGTAGGTATAGTCGATCTCGTAACTTGGGGTCTAGTGTCTAACAAAAAAGCGTGGGGTGCATGGTGTCAATAGTTATAAATATTTTATTGACAGATATGAGTAGAGTGATTATCATTTCGATAATATCTTAAAAAGCACCCCACGCTTTTTTTGAAATAAAATATATATTTTTTTATTCACACTATTATTAATTTATATTCATTGAAATTTTTAACACTATTTTCTTTATTTAAATTCATTAAAATTTATTTTCTATTTTTTAGTTCGGTTTTCTATAAAAAGCGTGTTTTTTAGTTTTTTTAAACTATTATTTATTTTCTACTTTTTAGTTTGGATTATTTATAATAGCTTGTTTTTTTAATTTTAAACTATTGCACGACTCATGATGCGAAGCATCAGAGAGTGCTTTGCGATCGAAAATTTTTTTTCGCCTTATTTAGTTTGGTATTTTATAAAAAAAAAGTAGTTTTAGTTTTTTTTAAACTATTATTTATTTTTTACTTTTTTTTTACTTTGGTTTCTTTAAAAAAGCGTGATTTTTTAATTTTTTAAAACTTTTATTTGTTTTGTAGAATTAAAATTCTCTTTAGTATACAAAAATTTGTCAATATTAGAGAAAACGGCTAATGATAATTATTGGAAATAAAAATTAACACAGAGTCCTGCCTTATCGACTGTAGAGAAAAATTATAGAAAATTTTATTTTCTTACCTTATCGACTATAGATGAAAATTATATAAATTAACAAAAATCATATTTTGCAAATTGAAAAATGGAATAATTTTATCAAATTAGTGTATTGTCATCGGTCCTCAATAAATCTACAAAGTTTGAACGAAATCTGGCAGTTTAAAGTGGGTCAAAATCGCGCACAAAGAAGTCGGTTACAAACAAACATACAAACAAACATACAGGTGAAGCTAATATAAAGCGTGTAAAAATATAGTTTTCATAAGGGTGATGTTGGTAGGTATAGTCGATCTCGTAACTTGGGGTCTAGTGTCTAACACAATCAACGAAGATACGGACCCCGTCCGAAAGTAGTTGTACCTTCAAAACAAGTGTCAAATGCAATTTTTCAGACGGGAAAAACGCATCGGCAGTAGGAACAACTGTCAAATCGTGTTGTCATTCTTTCTTAGTTCGGGCCCCGAACTAATCTTATCCGTAATTCATATGAAGTAGGAAGCGCACGTAACTATGGACTTTGTGTTTACTGAGTAGGCTTTATAACCCGAAGGTTGAATGTCACTTACACGTCATAAAACGACAAGGTCTATTTGCTAGATAGTAAAAAAAAAACCATGTGCTTAGACTACTGATACATATCTCTATTTACATATATTTATTATTCTATATCACAAACATAATTATATACATCCTCAGGTATAACATCCACCGGCGGGATCTCATGGCGGCATGGAGAGTGCGATTGTCGCAACCCAGCGCTGGGCACGCCACAATTGTGGCGATAAGTCCCCTCTTTGAGGAGTGGCTAGAGAGGCGCCACGGCGTCCTCACCTTCCGCCTGACACAGGTCCTCACCGGACATGGTTGTTTCGGGAGGTTCCTGTTCAGAATAAAGCGGGAGGAAACGCCCGGGTGTCACCACTGTGTGGATCGCCCGGAGGACACGGTGGAGCATACGGTGGAGGTCTGCCCAGCTTGGGCGGAGCACCGCCGTGTCCTCACGGAGGCGATCGGCGGCGGCGATCTCTCGCGTCCGGCCCTGGTTCAGGCCATGGTCCGGAGCGAGAGTGCATGGGAGGCCGTCACCTCCTTCTGCGAAGCAGTAATGCTCGCGAAGGAGGAGGCGGAGCGCGTGAGGGAGAGGCAAAATGCGCCCCCTCGCGCCCCTAGTCGCCGCAGGAGACGCCCCGGGCGTCGGGAGTCGAGAGCCGACTTCCGGCCACCGTAGGCGCGGGCTTGCGGACGGTGAGCAATGGGTAGCTCGCCGTCCGATAGGGACCAGGCCCGGGTCGACGGCGCGTTGTGTTCCACGCGCGCCTCAAAGAGATGTCAGCACCAACTGACGGGGTCCGGAAGGGCCAATGCCTGCCGGGGTTGCGGGTTTGTCTGAAAGGGA
Organism: Agrochola circellaris; assembly: GCA_914767755.1. Lineage (NCBI taxonomy): Eukaryota > Metazoa > Arthropoda > Insecta > Lepidoptera > Noctuidae > Agrochola > Agrochola circellaris. The sequence continues at coordinate 3,051,671 of OU611857.1, forward strand.
TATCGCGACCTCGGCACACAGGCATCGGAAGGAACACGGGTGGGTTTTAGTCAGTAAAAGTCTGACACGCCCTCCCGCTCCACCCAGAGCGGGAGAAGTTATTTGATAATTTCCCATCCAAAAAAAAAAAAAAAAAAAAAAAGGTATAACATCCAGACAAACTCTCAACACCAACACAACTATCTTAATTTATACACCCACAAAAACACACCAAATCACACACACACACACACACACACGCACACCATCACAATTACACACAATATACATGCATACTTGGTTATCTACTGTTTTCTTTGTGTATTAGTTTTTATTGTAGATTTTAAGAGCCTTTTCTAGTTGATTTAATTAAATAAAATAATTTATTGTAACGTATAAATACCTATTACATGTATATCAATAAATGTAAACGGAACCAGAAAAAAGGAGCCTGGATTTCACGACACGGGGAATCCTCTTGTGAGTTCCAGGAATCAACGCATTCGAATGTAATTTAATAAACAATAAATTATTCTGATTCTTATTTTTATCCTTATTCTTATTCTTATTATATAGTTTCAACCTTAAGGTCGTTTCAGTTTAGTGTTAATCGTTGTCAAAGCAATCAGGAAGTGTACTACACTATTATAGGCAGTTTTAATAGAGCTTAAAATAGAACAAAGAAAATCAACAATCGATATATTCTTACCGTCTAAATTCTAAATATAGAAACTGGCCTACATAATATAGGTGATATTTGATTCGGCCTTCGTTTATAGAAAACGTGTTCAATGTATGAAGATTAAATACGTGGGTAGTATTCCAAAATTATTTTCCGTGAGAACACTCGACGTTTATTCTACTCGCGATCTCACAGTATAACAAGCTAATGAGCAAATGTTTTTGATGCCGATTCGAATCGGGCAACAAAATACGTGCGTAAAATCCTACCTAAACATAATAAAATAAAATGACATGATATTTAATACAACATTTCCATTGATTTATATCTAACTAGTGAACCGTCCCTGTTCCACATGGTTTTTATGACTTGACAAAACATGGAGATATCTATATTACATGTAAGTTTAATATTAATGTATTAAACATCAAATCTTCCGGCATAAATTCTCTAAATGATAGTGCAAATTGTCTAAATGATAGTGCAAATTCTCTAAATGATAGTGCAAATTGTCTAAATGATAGTGCAAATTGTCTAAATGATAGTGCAGATTGTCTAAATGATACTGCAAACCGCATCAAAATCTTTTGCGTAGTTTAAAAGAACAACGCGGTCACACTCACGTTATGTTACTTTAATTTATGATTATACATAGATGCCAAAAGAACACAGTCATGTTTGCTCACATGACTGTGATCTTTTGGCATATAGCCGCGGGCAAACCTACTAAAAAAATAAAGGTTACACTAAGTCATCAACCTAGTATAAATCTGCTCCAAGTATTCAGAAGGAACCTCGTTTCGACTAAATTCAGATTCACGGCACTACAATTTCCTCCCGCTTTTAGCTTACATCCCTGCTTAGCAACAGTTATTTACAAATTACCGTATCTAAACACGTTTGTGCTAAACCTAAATATCCCAGTTCTCCTAAAAGCAGTACACCATTACCACACCAAACCTCGTCTAATTTAATTAAAAAATAATGACACCTTTTGTCGGTGAAATTAAAGGGGGATGTCGAAATAATTTCTACGTTTCAATGCTGCGCTACGCTCAGACACACTCGGTTGGGCCACTGTTCAGTTTCAATTCCAATTTTGTCGAGTCCTTAAAACGTGTTGGTGGTTTACCTGTGTCGGGTTAAATCTTTGAGGTTTCTTTGCCAGTAAGAAGGATAATTAGGTGCGTATTTCTGAATTGTCGCGCTTGTTTTGTTTTATGTTATACGGTTGAGGTACTCGTATTAGAATTGTTGGGCCTAGTTCTGCAGTGGTTTTTGAAGGGTTAGACTTGTAGCGTTATGCTGAGTTATGAGATCTTTGAAGATTATTGTTATACTGTTTTCTTTTACGGGTTAAATAAAGTTCACACTTTATATTTATAAATCGGGCTCTACTTTTCTCATGAATAGTAGAGTCACAACTTGAAGTGAAGTAGGTCTTACCTAATCTAAAACATCTAATACCTACTCACTTCGCAAAACAATTGTATAAGATTTATTTAAACAGTTAATTATAATACGCTGAATATTTTTTATTAGTTATCTTAAATCATAGAATATCAATCTTGCCACACATTATCACATATTCGTAATTTCTCAATTAATATTTAGTAGATACTCTTTCGCATCATCTTCTTTTCGTGTGGTTAGAACCTGGTGTCAGAGTTTTAAAGCCACCCATGGGCCTCTAACTTCACTTTAAATGCTGTCGAGAAATATCTCTCAGCCATGCCGGTTTCTTCACGATGTTTTCCTTCACCGTTTTCGCATCATGATCTGCCGTAACTCCCACAGCAACCATTCACATTCCCAACGTATCAAACAACCTTTTGCAAATCACTCTACAGCAAACGTTGGTAATATCGAGCACTATAGTATACCGGCTAATAGTGTTATCCCAAACATTTGCATGAAGTCATAGCATCTCCCTTCTTTATTTATTAAAAAACAAACCTAGGGCTATTTATTTGTAGGTACCTTAGTACCCTAAAAGTGACATTGTAATTCCTATAAATAATCAACCACTCAAATTCTTAACATATCAAAAACCCTTTTGAAAATGTTAGTAATATCGAGCAATGTAGTACACCAGCTAATGTTGTCACCCCTAACGTTTAATGTAGAAGCTGGCTGTACATTAGTTAATATAATTATTATTGACAAAACTAAGGCTATTTAAGATTCGTAAGCACATTATAAAGTTACATAATTCTTACAAAAACCTGTCACATTATCAACGTTTCAGAAACCGCTTTGAAAATGGTAGTTATTTTGAGCATTGTAGCACACCAGCTAATAATTATAACCCCTAACGTTTAATGACGAAGCTGGCTGCTCAAACAAAAATACCGGAGATGATACATAAAACATAAATCAAGAAAATTAACAAATAGTACAGTCATTGAAAACAAAATAACGCTACTTACTATCGAAAAATAAACGATGTGATTTGTTTCTTAACCTAACTGTAGCATACTATTATATGGGAAATTTATACACAATCAATCAACCACTCACATAGTCAACGTTTCAAAAACCCCTTTGGAAATGTTAGTAATATCGAGCTCTGTAGTACACCAGCTAATATTGTCACCCCTAACGTTTAATGAAGAAGCTGGCTGTGCAAACAAAAGGCACAAATGAAACGCCTGCGGGGCCCGATGTTTTTTACGCTCATTTTTAACAAGTCCTCCTTTGTCCGTGTACTAAGCTTGTTTTGTTACGTTTGATTGAGATTTACCTTTGTGAGTTGCTTATTTGTCGCACAGCCTTTGAGTTTTAGCTATCGAGGGGATTATTTGCTGTTACAACTGCGTAGGGGGCTGTGGATGCACTTGAAGTTCTTAAATTGGAAGATTCATTGTTGAAATCTAAAGATATAATGATATATCGAGTTTAAAAGAAGTAAGTGCATCCTTGAACCGTGGCCAGATATCACAGTATTACTTTACTTATTTTGTTATCATTACAACAACAACAAAAATGACATAAGCTCCATCATTAGTATACAGAATCATCAAAGTGTTTGTTTTTTTTTTAATGTACTTATAAAGCAATTATGCTTTCCTATCTATCTATATCTATCTATCTATCTATATATACAATTCATAATTTATTGTACCCCAGGAAAGTGCTTCTGATCATTTCCGCGTCTCTAGACATAATACTTTAGTCTATTTCTTCGACACCCCAAACACAGAGTGGATGGTCCATTTAGTAAAACAGTCAAACAGCCTTACTTTCCCGCTAATTGCACTACATCAACAGCTTTCAGCCGTTTTGGACACTAAGCTTAAATTAAAAACTTTCCAATCAGCAAACAAGAAAAACAAACAAAACTAAAGCAGTAAATACACTGTAGCGAATACAAACAGACGAAATATACAAGATGGCGCCGAGATTAAAGTACGCCAGGACGCAGCCCGGAAATTAAAGCAAGCATCTTACCTTAGCTTCGCGAAGCACCTTAGTATATTTCGTATTAATAATTAAAATTTCTGTTTAGACATGTGTGCACTAAGGTTAATAAGAGGGGTTGAATTAGTCATAAGTGTATGTTGAATCTGATATTTGACTCAATATTTGATAAAGGATCACGTAGAAGATGGCGGGGCGAGCTAGACAAATTAAAACGACCACTGTTTCATATTAGCCCTGGATCGTAAGCACTAGAAATCATGGGGAGAGGTATTTGCCCAGCAGTGGAATGATACAGGTTAACAGTAACATAGCTCAAGTCACACTGTTCCCCGAAGGGATAAAGGGATAAGCAGATGTTTAAGTGTGTTTTGCCCTAAGCCGCTTGTAATATTACAACCGGTCAAAAAAAATCTAACAACCGGTTTGGTGTTAAGTGGTAATCCCTGTTTTTTTTTGTAGATTACAAATTAACATGAAGCCGGTTGTCAGCAATTTTTCAGAGTCCATTTTCGTACTGGTATATAACAAATTGGGACAGAAACAGACTGTCTTCAATGTTTCATGAGAGCCACTTTCACAAAGAGCACTTCTATCAACATTATTATTCTAGGTACTCCAAAGTGACCTGCCTAAGTAATTTAAACTTGTTTAATAATATCCTGACACGACTAAAACATAGAATAACAACTTCTAAGTTCTAAGTAGGTCCTACAATTCTCTGAGGGCCTTCACGACCTCGGGCGATACGCTTGCGACGCGATTTACGTCAAGCGACGCGCGCGTGCGAGGCATGTCATGCCACGTCCCGACAGTGGTGACGGCAACTTGACAAACCGCGATCGCCAGTCACTTTGAAGTCGTGACCGCGAATCTGTTAGCTAGTACATTTGATTCACTAGCGCGCCAAATTGCTCTTCACGTTTCCGTCGCGCAAGTCTTAGGCTAAGCGTATGCTGAGACTCAGATGACGTAGCACAGCACAGTACAGATATTGCAGGGTAGGGCAGGCGAGGCAAACATAGGCCGCCAGCGGATGCTGCGATGCAGGTACATAGACACATTCGCGTCCTAGCTAGTAGTCCTAGCTGACCTCGCATTGTACAGAAATTCTATACAAGCTTGATGTGTAGCCGTGTGTACAAACAAAAGACGAACAAAACAAAGCACAAGTCGACTTGCATGCAGTCGTGCAGAAATCTGTGCCGGCTCTACAACGAGACGCAGAGCAGTACAGACACATGTCTGCGCTGCAGGGTACGCAGCTGTCAGTACGTTCATGCATTACAAAATCTGCTCTGGCCTGCGCTGCGTGGACCTGCCTCACCTGCGTCTCAGCATACGCTTAGCCATACGCGCGAAACTGTCGTCTGCTCTGAACAGCGTCTTTCATTTGTTTTCTCCACAGACGCTGTCGCAAGACTCGTGTCGCTTGAGCGTGTAGGTCGTGGCCAAGAGCCGTACATACCTTAAAACTTATAACTATGACAAACCCTATTAAGTATTCTCTTTGTACCCGTCATAATGTACTAAGTCGCATAAATGTGATCTAGGGTGGAATTAATTCTTGTTTATGTGTAGATAGTATAAATATTTAGTAGGGAGTGTAGCACGTGGCGTTTTGTAGTTTCTGTCTTCCCGGGTATGAAAATGGCAGATAATTTTTAGATTTTTACTCAGGCGTGTCCTTTTTTAAAATTTTACGCCTACCAGAGGTGTAAAATTAGGAAAAAATTTACATACAGTGTCAAATTAAAATAGGTAACGAAAACCACAGACAAAATTTTTTAAAAAATTGATTATTTTTAGTGTAGGAAAAAATTAAAACCAGTAAAGGATAACTTCATTGTCCGTCTGTCCGTCTGTATGTCTGTCAGTCTACCAAGACCCTTTTTATCAGGAGGGTCCAGTTGAAATTTATATCAAATACGAAAGTCTACGCTTGAAGGTCTAAAAAAACTCAAGCTTCTAAGACGACGCAAAAAAAAAAATTATACTTTGATATTTTGATACTCGCAAATAAATAAAAATCTAAAGCGTATTGACCGTTGACCTAGAATCATGAAATTTGGCAAGAAGCAAGGTATTACAGCACAAGTAAAAGAAAAAGTCCAAAAGTGGTTAATTTGTAGTTTTATCACATAAAAAAAGTTTTTTTTCGATTACAAACTAAGATTTGCAGTTGGACAATTGACCGTGACGTATATATATGTATGGGAGAACATGTTTTTCAACTACAATGTTAAGTTTATTTTGGGATAAATTCATCCCAACTACTCATCTCAGACATGATGGGTATTGATACCAAAACACGATAAAACAATTTCTCAACTCATACTTCAACTTCTACTTCAACATTACCAGCGGTCGTTGACCCAAAAAAAAAAAGCACCATTTTTGTTTATCGTGTTCAAATATCACGGTTTTACCAGCTAATTTATTTTGACCTTGTATTATTAGTAATACGCTTATATACATAGTAGGTGTTGAAAAAAATTAGCTAGACTTTAGACCTTCGGCCCTTTTTAGAAATACCTCGAGTGGTGTGGGTGGCGTTGTAAAGAGACAAACATTCATTATCACAAACGTAACCTCGCCGTCATTATTAAATATTCGAGCTAACTTGCCTCTTTTATATGTGCGCCTTTCTGTATCGACAAAAAAAAAAGAAATGTTTCTATGAAGTAAGTTTAATCTTGGGTCATCATCATCATTTCAGCCGATAAAAGTCCACTGCTGGACATAGGCCTCTCCCATGCGTTACCACAATGACCGATCCTGCGCTTCCCGCATCCAGTGGGCTCCCAGCGACTGCGTGAAATCCTAAATCCTGGTTCTGTCTAGCTAAATAATATGATCGATATTATGTCAAACAGATTGATAATTCGGAAACATTGTGACAGTACATATTGTTTACATGCTATCAACGAAATTACTTTCATATGCCAACAACATTATTAAACCTAACTTTGTGTAAACATCAACCGACATGTCCACACAAAAACCCGGTTAACATTATGTCACTAATTGATTATCGTTTTTGTTGACTCTACCTATGTGTATTTATTTATGGCGTTTACTCGTCAAATAATATTGTTCACGTATGTGACTAATAAGTGGTTTTAAGTAAGAAGCTAAATAAAGCATGTTAGCTTCACTTATGTAGTCAGATTGATTGAAAAACTAAAAGGTTAAAAACTTGGTCAAATTGCTCATGTACAGCCTTCCCTTAGTGTAAAAATTCAAAACACATCGTGTTTCAAAAGACATTATGGTAAGTACTTTGTATCCTTCGATATCACTTCCTATATAATTAGACTACGATCAATAAAATAACAAACGACCTTGAAGTATTGATGACACGTTTTGAACATATAATTAGAAAAAGCCTTTATTAAGGGTAGTTAAACAAAAGTAGATACTACTGTCCCATCTGGGCGCCATTAAGTAAACCCAATACAAACCGAATAATTATGATATTTCGATGAAAAATTACAAATTATTATTACTTGTTCATTGTTAAATGCCCTTATATAATTCAATGGTATTCAAACTTTCGATACTATAAAAAAAATCAAATCTGTTTGCCTTACATTTTTAAAGCGATACATGTGTGAGTCGAAAAAGGTATTATTACCCAAAGCTAACTTATAAATAATTGGTGTTTTAGTAAACTTTCAAGGGTAACTCTGTTGGTATAATTAGAGAGAATGTTTCTGTATTATTTATTACATTTGGAACAGAACCGGCTTTTCCTAATGTCAATTTGACTGGCATCGATCCGTAGCAGGAAATACAATTTTTCGTCAATTAGTCGGAGATATTAAGGGGTTTTTGTGTCTTGGAGAATTGTAACGGGAATATTATTTGGTGATTTAGCTGTAATTCAATAAAAATAGTATTGATGGTAATAATGGTTGTCCAGTACAAAGCTACTATCGGGTTTAGCAGACATTAGGATAGATAATATGGACTAATAATTTAACGCGCACCTAAGTACCCGTAAATATGAATAATCTAATAACATGTAATTAAGTAACTGCCAGTATAAATGATAAGTAGAAGCAGTAAAGTATTTATCATTTAATTAAATAAATGAAAAAGTACAAACAACCAAAAGCATTGTCTTAACTCACAATAACGAAACTTATGACCGGTAATTTTCCACCCCCTGGCTCATAAACCCGTCAGAGCTTTCATTCTTTGCGGAAGCTTCTAAAACATTATGCACTATTAGTTTTAATGCAAAACTCAGCACCACCATTTGCCCCTCCCCCGCTATTCAGAGGAAGGCCAGCAATTAAACCACTATTTTGTAGTTACTCCTAAATTACGGCTACAAAAGCCTTTGAAGCTTGCGCGTTTGGATGCGATGACCCTGTATGAAATGGGTGAAATATTTTGTTTGTTGGCGGTATCTCAATTAATTATATAACTATGTATGACATGAAATGAGATAAAGGAAATATTGCTAATTGATAAACAGTGGATGATTTCAATACTGTAGGTTTCGTTGTAACCAAACCAAAGCAAAATGTGGATATCGCTACGGATTTTAGAAGGAAGATGGTGTAACTTAATATCTAAGGTCTGATCCATCAGTGTGACCATGTTAGTAGTTATAAAATGTGCCTATTTTTAAATGGTTTTTTCTTTTCACATGGCCTTCAAACACAAAAATCATCATCACCTTCCTGCCCTTGTTCTTTATGGAACTGCCCTGGTATGAGGAACAGGGTGTAAAGTTCACTCATCCCCCATAGAAAAGGGAGGATCCTCCAACCAGACGGGTGTCATGTCTGGCGGGCAATTGCCCAGAGATTGATGTCGGGAGCTTGTATATATGTCCACCGCGCGGTAAACTCTAATTGCGCGATGCAGGATTTGAGTGACGTCAGGATGTTGTGTGATGCGTAGTTCGCATGTGGCGATGTAGATGCCGCCACAGTTCCATGTTACTTGAAGAGGAAGAAAACGTGTTACTCCAACGCAATACGTTTCCTTCGTTCATTCTCCTCTGTCAACCTTCACGCTTTCACTCACTCTCTTCTCTTTCATATGATTCCTCACAAAATCCAAACGCAAAAATTTTACTCAGTTTTCCAATACAGCTTTCCAATTTCTGTTTACATAACTTATTTATTTCCTCAAGGCCATCATATTAACCGGATCAATTCCCAGGTACTTACAGTTATATTCAAGCCTAACATCGCCACAAAATGATAGACATTAAGCATCAATTTACTCAGAAGATAATGACAGCGGGAAGTGGAAACGATTATGGTTGCCCTCGCAAAATAGCCTACTGTGAGTGCTTCATCTTTTGCTTGTAATTATTTTGTAGAGGAAAAATGCTTTGGTGTATTGTTTTGTATTATCTGTTATACTTTGTCTACTAAGCAGTATTAGAGAGATTAGCTCTCGTCTGTTGTCAAAGTCAGGAAATGTTTTTGCGTTTTCCTTTGTCTTAGCTCTGTTTTGGAGGAATTAAAATATTCTCCACGACTAGCGATACTCAGGGCTGTCTAGCTAGGCAGCCCTGTTTACTAGCCCGTTTTGTCCCACAAATAGGAAAAGTCTCATACTCTTATTCAACCTCTCTCTGTCCAGAGCTGCCAAGGACCAATCCTTGTGAAAGTAGTTGCAACCGGCCGGGCGGCCTTGCTGTTAATTTAACACACACATTCGACATGAGCTGTACTCTAGTTCGTGCTGATGAGAGAATGGAAAGTTACAGTTCTGCACATTTATATTAAATATCATGCAATGTGCATTGCATTCATCGTGTTAATTTTATTAAAAATGTGTATCGAGTAAGTGGTTCAGAAATTGTACAAATTATTGTTTTTAAAAATATTTGAATTTAGCTAGTTACTAGAGTTAGATACAAATATTCTTTACCACATCACGATTTCATGCATCTGGCATAGGATACTGAGATTTTTAATTCCGCCTTTTATTTTCAAATCAAAGTATAATATTATACTGTAATTTTCTTTTTTCTAAGCACACAATATTATCTTATTTCATCCAGCAGTATGAAAGACTATTTTTTCCACCATGAAAGGCCTATTCCAGTCATAATAGGTATCTTCCTAAGTTAACCTACTTTATTTCGGAACTTTTTCATAGAACCCTTTCAGAAGATTAATTCCTTTTACCTATGATAACAAGGTATTGAAATTGCTTCGTCAAAATAGAGCGATATATTTTCCCTATTACTAAAATAAGATGAAACTTTGTGTACCTACAATTTCTGTTAACCTTTCCTTCTGATATTTTTCAGGTATCTTCATATATTTTACTATTTAATTGGATCTATATTCAGCATTTATCGATAGTTACTAATAATAAAGCTGAGAGAGTTTGTTTATTTGGTTGGTTTTTTGAACGCGCTAATCTGTGGAACTTCCCATCGGAGTTGAAAAAACCTTTTTGCATTTCATAGCCCGATTCTTGTGAAAGGCTATAGGCTATTTATTTACTAGATAGCGACATTGAAGAAACTGAAGTAACAACATTTGTAGGGCTACATATTGACAGCAAGACTTTACTTTAGTAAAAACAGACAAGAATTTAATAACAGGTTACCACGGTTACGTTAGCTCCATCCTCAGATACGGTGTAATATTCTGGGGCAACAGTACAGACAAGGAGCATGCTTTCATTGCTCAAAAACGTTGCATTAGGGCTATATTTAAACTATATGATACTGACTCCTGTGAACCATTCTTTAAAAAGATGAATATATTAACACTGTCATGTGTCTTAATATTTGAGGCAGCAGTTTTTGTCAAAAATAATATTGACATGTTTAATTACTACACGCGTATCAGACGTAAGAAATTGTGCACAGTAGCCAGCAAGACTCATCTAATGCATGAAAGTATCGTTTGTACAGCTTCACGCATCTTTAATAATATTCCGGGGCCTATTAGAATTACGGAAATGAAAATAATTAAAAAGGATCTCCATGATCTGTTAGTAAACAAGTGCTACTACTCTATAAAAGACTTCATAACAGAAAAATCACTTCTCCAATACAGTCCCCCTCAGTCATGATGTCCCACTGTTGTGTACCTACCTCAATTCGCTCTGTTTTTATTTTATCTTTTTTTATAATTTAATTTCTGTGTAACTATTGTAGGTATGCCCTAAGGGCGAGATATAGCTGATAACAATTTAATTATTTAATAAGACCTGTATTATGTACCAATACCTGTATGATCTACAATAAATATATTTGATTGATTGATTGATTGATATTTATCATCACGCTAGGACTCTTAGGAGCCGAGCAAAAAGAAAAAATCTCAGAAGGAACGATAAGCGAAAAAGAAGTAACGGCGCGGGCAGGCAATGCGATGCGTCGGAGTGGGTCGAGGGGACAAGAAATTTCACGCGAACGAAGTCGCGGGCAGAAAGTAGTAGTGGATATACGAGCTCCCTTTCACCGGCTTCATAAGGTTCATAGCTCATTTGTTGGGCTCAGTATAACATTTTATTACAAGCTACCCTCTTCTTTGCTAGATTTACCTTTTAATGCGTTTAAAACGAAAGTCAAATCCAACCTTTGTTCAAAGGCATACTATTCTATCAACGACTACTAAAATGATAAGAATAGTTGGTCGCTGTGATTAACTTAAGACAATGTTCATGTTCTTTCTCCAGAATTAGCTTACCTACTGACAGGTTATATGAGTTTATGTAATTGTTTATTTTATTTAACTTTTTAAGTCAAGTTATTTTAAATTAATTTTAATTTATTGTTGACATAATCAACTCATTACAATGTTTTTTTTATGAGTTGTATCGCAATATGTGGTTAACAAGTGACCTCGACAATTGATCATATTATTGATTGTTATAAGTAATTAACTGTTTATTTATCTTACCTCGACGGTCCTAGTTTATCATTTATAACTTCCAGTTACAGCTTTATGAACGCGGGCACGCCCTTTATGCCTGGACGCTTTTATTTAGATATTAAGTTCTGTTTACGTTTAGTTTTTATTTCTGCCCGAGTATACATAGTTCTCGATGTTTTTTTTTGGTATATTGGCGTGTGCTAGCTAACATATGGATTATAATTTAAATTATGTTAATTATGTTGAAAATAGTTTTTTTTTTTTTTCTAACTGAACAGACAGCTGTGCTGCTGGGGAGTTTGTTGCGCCACTTCTTCTTCCCAGCTAACGCACTAGGAAGTGGTGAAGGGTTTGGGAGGACTGTCTTATGTAATTTTGACGTTCGAAAAGTGCTGTTTCTCAGCCTAGTTTGAATAAATGACTTTTGAATTTGAATACAGTTAGGGCTTTCGGTTACATGATACAGTTGGTGCCTGACAATAGGATTTTTTTTAGGTATCATTTAATAGTAAAATTGCACACGACACGCACAATGGTCCACTGTAGGACTAAGTGCGGAAACCAAACCCCACAACATAGAACATAGTAAAATTGCTTGTAACTTGTACCTACATTATGTTATCATAATTATACAGGGTGTAAAAAGACACATCACAAAGCCGTAAACTACGCATACTGTACGTATAGCTAAGTAGCTTTGCGCAAAAATTATTGCTGGGAACCGTAATTTTTTTTTTTTTAATAAAAAAAAACAAGTTTTTATTGCGCGCAATGTAACGCGAACCCACGCTTGAATGAACGGATTCAGTGTTAGTTAAGCTCCGTCCCTACGCTACGTAGGTAGGTACTTGTTGTTCATTGCGTTTTTGTAACTTCAAATGCGTAATCTGTTAAGATAAATCTAAAATTCAGGTAATGTTTGTTTGGAAAAAAGTTTCGTATTATTGCATAATATTCATTTTCGTGAAAAAGTAAAAAAAAAAAATGCGACTTTGACCTTCAATATCTCCAGAACCAGTGGATTCCCAGGTATGGTCTAGTGGAAAAAAATGATGCAAATAATGGGTAGAATATGTGGCTTTCGGCTTCGGAAAGTGTCTTTTTACACCCGATATACAAGAGCAGGCACCGCTTAGGGGTTTAAAACTATTCAAGGGTGGATTTGTCAAACTTTTCTGTATCAATAATGGAAACGAGGCTTTTAGCTCATCTGTAAAGGGGTATTGTTTTTTTTTTTTTTTTGTGTAATGTGCGTTTGGTTTGTGAAGAATAAACACTTTTTCTTTTTTTCTTTTAAAATGTCATAAGTAATTTATTGAGATTTCAAAAATCTTGGTCACAGTATCATATGGTAAAGAAACACATCGTAACAATTCGTCAACTTCTAATGGTCTGAAATAATTGTCATGACCTAGGGAAGAGCAGCTTAAAACATATTTCCTCATTTGTATAGAGGTCTTTGCCCTTGGGAAAGCATCAGAAAACGCCTTTGTTTCGCAGTGGAATCCTAACTATATAATATAATAAATGCAAAAGTGAGTTTGTTTGTGTCGCTTTCACGCTGTAATGGCCAAACGGATTTGGATGAAATTTGGCACATGAGTAGACCATAACCTGGTTTAAGACATTGGATACTTTTTATCCCGATATTCTTATGGGATCGAGACTTCCGCGGGTGAAACAGAGGGGCGCAGTTAGTAAATTTATAAGAGGATATCGATATACTTTGTACACGAATATGGTTTAATTGGGCGATAGAATATTTACTATGAGTGCTAAATGGAGTGTGCGTGTCAATTCACACTCTATGAACACTATCAGTTCACTACCGGGATGCTTTCGCTCCAATACATTTATTACAAAGCTCGTGAGCATGTAAATATTTCCTTTTATTGAGTATATTCTATTTGATGTCGTAGATTTAGATTTACATGCTTACGCGTGACCTAGTTTTGAGGCAATGCTATTCCTATAGATTTGTGTATTTTTATCATTTTCGCGACAGATTTTTGCCAGAGTTACCATAGGTTTTTAATTATCACCCCAATGTTTGGTAAAAACCATGAGCTTTATTTAGCCCTGTATTTAAAAAAAGTCCAATGCTACGAGGCGGGAGGTGATAAAAGTCAAATCTCGCATTTACTTTTAATTTAAAAATTAATAAGCGATAAGGCCGCCCATTGTATATTTTATAGTGTATTACTTTTTCTTTATGTAATGTATAATCTGGTGTACAATAATGTATATATAAATAAATATAAAGAAATAAATAATATTAAAAGTTTTCTTAATTCAAATCAAGTCAAAACAAACACCTATCTCCAGAACTATTAACTTCAATGACATATAGCTCATATAATTTACAGCCAGCTCGGAAGTGGTTAATTTCCATTAACCCGCACATTAACCGTTGCCTTGTAACCTTATGAGCTAGTTTTACGGCAAATGCCTTAGCACGTAAACTACTGGTTGCAATGTACAGTGGGGCGGAAAAGTGGTTTTTACGTATTATAAGACTTTTGATATAGGTATTTTGATGTACAATATGGTGACATATGTTAATAAATGAAAACACTGGCAATACTAATACATATGAGCATTTAGGAACTATCAAATAAATCCTAAATTTTAAATTAAAAAGTTTTTTTTTTCTAACAAATTAAATAGTTAATTATAATAGTCGAATTACGGCTATGGCGACCAATCTCAGCGGAGACCAGCCTTCGGTGCGGGAGATGTTATAGTGCACAATTGTGTGCGCAGACACAGGTGCACTCTCCTAGTCATGGCGGCACGCAATCTGACACGATCGGAGAGAGATCAGGTGCGGGGCCAACAGCTGATCGTGCTTTCCGTGGCACGGGGGTATCACATCGCCAACTTCCAAACTCCGGGCTGTTACTAAGAAATTCCTAATAGGAAAACCCAATAACACTTTGCCCGATCCGGGATTGAACCCAGTACTACAAACTCACACCACGCTCATAACTATTAACTGTAAGTAGTAATGACTTTTGGTTTTGTTTTTGATGCGTGAGGCGTGAGGCGTTATTCTTTTTTTTTTCGTAAAAAAAAATCTTGTCAGGTAATTATTTGTTTGAGATTTATTTATAATAATAATATAAGCCTTTATTCAGACACAAAAATTACATAAATTCAATCTTAATACATCGACGACTCTGGGGAATCGATGACACCGATGACTTGGTCTGTTTGCCCAACTTTGGCAAAGGCCTTCTCCATTTCATTCCACTCTGTTCTGCTTATCGCTTAGTCCTTGTTTTCCCTGTTGGAGCCTTTATTTCATTTTCCTACCTTCGGAACTGTCTACCTCGTTTACTTTCCTATTTCTTGGGTACCAAAACACAATGTTTTTGTTCCACTTCACAATGCCTCTTATTATAGGGCCTGTCCATATCCACTTAAGTTTTCTTACTATCGTTTTCTATTTTCGTAGGTTCCCTTAGCGATTTACTAACTGAAATATAATTAGTCATCACGATCAGTGTAGTTATAATTCAGTTCACAATGAGGTGTTAAAGACAGCTCTAACAGCACCCACAAAAATATTTAGGTATTTTTTTACCAGTTCACTTTTCAAGTCTGTTACGAACCAATAAGACAATATCCTTCAGACTTTCGAAACCAGTGAAAGACCGACCCTTAGAGGTACCCACTGAGTAATGGCTATACTGAGTCACGGTCTACTAATATATACTTATATTACTAAGCCATGACTTTCATTCCACAGTAATTGAACGCAAGCTTCCATAAGAATGAATGGAAGAAGTTTTTATTCCAGAAAAACGTGTTATGAGTTTAGTTTACATCACGCCTGTGTTCCCCGAAGGGTCGGGCAGAGGTGTACCTATAGTACACACACATTTCGCCAGTTACGTTTAAGTCCCATGTAATAACGGGTGAGCCTATTGCCATCAACCGGGCACTAATCCATACTCAAGGCTATTACTGAGAAATTTCTGACGAAAAACTCAACAACACTTTGCCCGACCTGGGAACCGAAGATAGGACCTCATGCTCAGCAGTAGCGCTTGCGCCTTTAGGGGTATGAGGAACAGGGTGTAAAGTTCACTCATCCACCATAGAAAAGGGGGGATCCTCCGACCAGACGGGTGTCGTGTCTGGCGGGCAACTGCCCAGAGGTTGAAGTCGGGAGCTTGTATATATGTCCACCGCGCGGTAAACTCTAATTGCGCGATGCAGGATTTCAGTGACGTCAGGATGTTGTCTGACGTCAGGTCATTGATGCGTAGTTCGCATGTGGCGATGTAGATGCCACCACACGTTCACCAGACCACAGAGGCAGCCCTTAGTTTAAGAATTTTAAATTGCTTTTTTTATTACAAGTTTTGACAACTCCTCATAATTATGAGTTTGTGAAACTATAACTAAGTACTGTATTAACTATGTGCAGTAATTTTCAAAGGCTCGCATGATTTTTGTTTTGATTTTATATATTTTAATTTATGATCTGAGAAAGGTTTCTTCATTAAAAATAACTCACTTGTATTATTAAATACGAAAATCCAACTCTATCAAACATGTTTCCTTTTAATAAATTAATTATATTCATACACAGTTTTGTTTCCGAGTGTACGCACATAAACACAGGTCCATAAACAGCTTAGTTTTAAACATTAATTAAAATGTTAATGTTTACACAAAACCCGGTTTACTTACACTTGTGTGATGTTAAAACGTTCTTTACTAGCTAAGTTTTCTCTAATAATTTGTCGCAGTCAAATATTACAACATAATTAAAGGGACATTTTTAACAGATCCTCTAAAAAGTTATTGACCCTCTAACGATGCATGCTTTTATTAATAATTAAGCTTAGTTTTATCTTTCTGGCTTTTTCTCACAGTTGCAGTTGGTCGCAGTAACTAAGCTAGTGTGCCCCGACCAAACGGGTTAGGTTAGGTTCAAACTGTGACCAACCACGCGCAAGCCGAATTGGTCGCAATAGCTAAGCTAGGGCACCCCTACTAAATGGGCTAGGTGAGGTTAGAACTGTGACCAATCGCGCTACATCGATGTTGATTGCAATTAGGTACTTGGTTATTTAATATTTTTTGGACTCCAAGACGGGAATTATTTGGAATTCACAAAAAGAGGCGCAATCATTATAATTATTAGAGTGTTCAAGAACCGCAAAATATGATAATTATTAGAGATTAAATACATGCTAAAATTAAAGGGAAATGTAGAATTTTCAGAAAATCTTCGGTACGTGACTTCTGTGGGTTGAGAGTTTTCTAAAGAAACATTGAACCCAAAACAGAACGTTTTATTAGTTTGTTATTTCTGCTAAAGTTTAAAGGTTACTTCGGTAAAGGGGTGAGGCGTGGGTGGATTTGAGTATCATTCAATTTTCTCAGGTCAAGTCAAACAGAATATGTAAAGTGGGATCAGTAGAAAGGCAGTCGGTACAAACATAGTGAATAAATACCGCCTCAAGCTATGTTTATGGGTTCTTGTGATGTGGTGGTCAGAAAAAATTGTAACTGGAAAGGTGTTTGATTTTGGAGTAAAATATAGAAATCCTTTTTTTTTTCATAGGGTTGGTAATCCATAAGGATACCTTCGGCCAAGAGCGCAAGGACTATTACCCTACCGGATTCTTACCATCTAAAACCACCACTATGCCCGTGCTCCATTCTGACGGACAAGCAGAAGATAATCTACTGTGTATTTTTCCATACATCTCTGATTTGGTAACGAAACGAGCTGCTCCATAGGATAACTTTGAATCTAGACAAAATCAAACTGGTTGCTAATTTATTTGTATAATTTATTTTTTTATTATATGACATTGATTTTACATTCTTTGATTACTTCCTCACACACTGACTTATTAATTGTAAACTTTTAGGAAAATGGTTTACTTTTACAATTAATTTATCTGTCGTTGCTTCATTTTTAATTCTTTTTACCTATTGTAATTTTATTCTAGGTGCATCGTCTTCACATAATTATATCACTAATTTACCTATATACATTGTAAAAGATTTTAAAAGAGTAACGGAGGAGTTTCTTGCCCATTCGTCTCCATACGAAAACTACCCTTTGGAAGGGGCGACTAGTATTTTTTGTTTCGTTAAATTTGACGTTCAAAAGTGTCTTACAAGGGCCTATTTAAAAAAGACTTTTACTTTGAAAATCACGAGTTATCGTAATAATCACACGATATTTCAAAGTTAGATAATAATGTCTTACTCATTGTTAGAAAAACATCAGTTACCATGATAAAAACCACAGTAGAACTACCATACCTTAAACACGTTATTTACTCAAAATCTAAATCTCTGTAAAGCATGTACTTAGGTTTCCTTACCAGGAAATCGTATTATGGGTTTTGGATAAGTTTATATAGAAAACTTAAAGTAGTAGCCACGAAAAAAAACGTCTGGCTAGCTGAAGAGTTTCACCAGTCAGTGAAAATATCGGATTGAGGATTAACCTATTTGATGATTATAAAAAAAAACATTGAATATCACTAAAAACGTGCAAAAAGCACTGCCGTATTTTGATAACTTTAAGAAGTCAACTTAACTTAAATAAAGACAAAGAACAGTGAACGCTCAGATTTTTTCTGTTTCCATAACATTACTTCAGTTTCTTGCGTAAAACGGCCACAAAAATGTAAAATTGATTTGACGGTGAAAATTCAGAAAATTTCCAACCCTTAATTAATGTGCGACTAACGAAAACTGTTCAATACAAAACCTTAAATAAAACAAAATAGGTACTCATTTACCCCTAAAATACACAAATTCACTGCAAAACCTTACATTTTCCCAACTAAAAACACAACTCAATTAATTCCCTAAACGGAATACCTAACTCAACGCAAACGAAAAAAAAAATACGCTGAAAAAAAACTTAATATAGAAGTGCGTCTTCACAATAATTTATCATTCCGTGCCCGAGGTGCGAACACCCAGGGGTTACGACGTGAGAATGTTTAATTAAAATATACGTAAAATACGCAGCATTTATTAAAACGAAGTACGTACAAGGAAGGATTATCCTTACCTTAGAGATTCGCCCTTTTACCGTAATTAGTGTTGCGGTGGCCGGAATTAAGTCCGCTATTGGACCGGCTTTTTTTTTTACTTTTTCCGCTTTTTTCGCCATATTATGTCTGTTGCTAGAGACCTAGTGTGGGTCAGGGTAAAATCTGCGGTGAGTATTCAAATTATTTTAAGTGGAAAGGTACCTACTACACCATACCTACCAATTAGTTTTTTTTTATCTAAGCTCTTTAGAGTCCTTAGCTTTAAAGGGAGTTGTAACAGTAATATGAACGCCTCAACGAAAATACAAGTGCGTGAACTTTCAAACAAAAGAATTTTTATACAAATGGTTCAACCTAGCCTTTGAACACTCCAGGCTGCCCCCAATCATATTGGGGTCAAGTTCCATCCAAGCGAAAACAGCTAAATGTTAGTATTTACATTACAACGACGACTATCTGACCTCCACAACCCAATTACTGGGCAATACCGATATCCTCGCTTTAGATACACACAAGATGATCCCAATTCCAGCCGATCATTTATATCAACCCCCGAAACGGATGTGCGAAAGAGACAGCATCTAAATCCGACTTAGGAAACATGACTTTTGAAGATTAATTCCATTCCTTTTAATGAAAACTCCGGGATTGGATATCGCAGTTATTTTTAATTAAAACAGTTTTCCTCTCGATTAATCACAGAGCGTTATAAATTTATATCTCTTTGGTCATAAGCAATCGTTTGTTATTGCTGTGACAAATGGTCTGGTGTAACGATGTTAGACTGTGGTATTTTGGTCAGAAATGGGATTATTATAATACTAGAAATATTAGTTAAACTTGCAGTATCGTCGTCAGTCTTTAGCATATTAACTAAGCAGTGATAGCCTAGTCGTGTGACCGTCGGACTGCCAAGTCACATGTCTCGAGTCCGAACCCAAGGCACGCTCTCTGACTTTCAGATTCATGTGCGTATTGTATAATTATCACTTGCTTCAAAAACGGTGAAGGAAAACATCGTGAGGAAACCGGCATGCCTTAGAGATATTTCTCGACGGCATATAAAGCAAAGGCCCTCTGCCTTTGCTTTATATGCCGTCGAGAAATATCCCATGGGCGGCATAAAAACTCTGACACCAGGTTAGTCACTAACCACACGAAAAAGAAGAAGTAGATTTACTGTCTTAATTTGACTATAGTAACACGATTTTTGGTCAATCTCTTTATTAATTGCTAGCGAATTAGCAAAGATTCTTGATCCGCCTAGCCTAGAGCGTCATAGTTTGCAGTATACTCAGAAACTGTATAAAGCTTCAATAAAGTCATTGCGATGGTTTGGATTTTTGCCCGAGTCCCACTCAGCCAAAAATAAGATAATTTTAGCATCTTGTTTGATTACCATACTGCGAAATACTGTTTTTTAAACAGGATGTGTCAAATAACATAAATTTATGTACACAGGGGAAAATGGTCGCTAATGCCAATAAATAAATCTTTCAGGTTACTGAACACGATACCCAACACGAGGCCGGAAAAAGCTGGTAAAAAATGTCGATAAAAAATAACGCACATATTACGAAACAATATAATCAGAATACTCGAATCAAAGACCTAAAAGTAAGCATTTTATTAATGAAAGCTTGGAGTTTTAATTAAAAAATCTAAAGTTCGCAAAAGCCTCTAACGATGTTACATTTGCGTGAGCGACTTTTATGTTCCCTCTCATTTTGTGTGATTAAAAAAGTTTTTTTTTTTTGGTTAGCTAATCCTATTTTTAGGTGTAATGAAGTTTGAATTGTGATTTTTACTGGACAAGGTTCTTTCTAAATATCAATATCATGAAATGAAATGAAATGAAATGAAATGAAATGAAATTGTTTATTCTGTAAATAGGATATCGGAATCACTTTTACACGTCATACAAAAAAAAAAAAATTAAAATAAGCTAGATGAGGTCGGTGTTTCCTATGTGACTACTCTGAGAAGAAAGGCCGAAACAAACTCAGAGGTCGTAGTCTCTTTTAAAGTCCAGACATAATCTTGGTCAAGTCATATGAGGACCATGTGGATCAGTGTCTGAAATGGTCTTTTGAGGATCATTGTCGTGGGCCCGTATGTTAATGTGTAAAGATCATCTTTGCTCTGTTGCGAAAAAGAGATGTTGATATTCGTTTTATATTGTTTTAATTCATTCTTGTTCTTGAGTAATCTTCTTGTCTGATCGGTCGGGAAATTAATGAGGAAGTATTTGGATTATATTAATTTTCTTTTTTCTTTTTATTTCTGTCGCTTTTAACGTGCAAGTCATTCTACGTCGTTCTCACAAATAAATGATGTAACCGATAGTTTGTAACGATATTTTGATTTAAAAGAGTGTCCGTAAAGTTTCTTGCTCGTTCTTCTCCATATGAAGGTTCTACTACGCTTTGGAATGGGCAACTAGCTTCATCTTTGAGTGGCCGACCCCTTGACAATTCAAAAGTGCATGTACATCATTGGTTTAATTGAAATATATGCTTTGAGTGTTGTGTTGTTTAGCAACATTTATTTATTTATAACAATCTTACCTACACTATCATTACAGATCTATGATCCAATGCGACAGATTGGCCTTACTAACTAAATCCTAAATCTACACCTTATACCTTGTTAAAAAATATCTTAATCTAAATAACTTATAACATATAGTGTAACTTTTGCGAATTCACTCAAGTTGCACCACAATACATCAACCCTCCCGTAAACCTCATTTACCACGCGTATGGCTCTAGTCAGAGGAGTTCTCGCCAGTAGGTTGGTCCTGGCTGCAGGCACAGCGAGCAGGGACATAACATAACATATTTTTATTAAACTTAGTTTTAATCATAATTTATGTAATCCTCTGAAACAATCTATATAAATAACAAAGAATCGCTAAATGTGTTGCTAAGCGCAAAACTCGAGAACGGCTGGACCAATTTAGCTATTTTTCTTTTTATTCTGTAAAGTTCGGGGCAGGTTCTTATGAAGAGAAAATGTGGGAAAAACGTAAAAACCCACTTTTCTTTTTAGAACACAAACTGTTCTAAAACCTAAACAAACAAAAGATGTAATGTAATGTTGTGTCAAATAAGTAGGTATCTAAGTAGGGAGGTATGTAGGTAGGGTAGGTAGGTAGGTACGTATGTAGGTATGTATGTAGGTAGGTAGGGTAGGTAGGTAGGTACGTATGTAGGTAGGTAGGTATGTATGTAGGTAGGTATGGTACGTAGGTACGTAGGCAGGTATGTAGGTAGATAGGTATGTAGGTAGGTAGGTAGGATAGCTAGGTAGACGCGCCATAGATAAGTACTTAGTGCTACCGTGCAAAGCCAGGGCGGGTTACTAGTAATTTAAATAAAATTCTCTCTAAACTCCAACTATTCATATATTTATTATATTAACTAAACCAAACTACATTATGAATGTATGCGAGATTTATATGCCGACACTAATTTTCAATGGAATGATTCAAATTTGAAATTCAAAGGGTAACTAAAGTGCGTGGATCTGAATATACAGTAGTTCTGGTTCATAAAATCTTACTATCATAATATAATTATATTATAATTTTGTAGCTGTTCACCATGTGGGTCATGGTGAACAGGCATATGACCATGGCTTTACTTTGGCAATTTTTGTACCTATGTCTTGATTTCTGTCTGAAATATTTCCTTGTTTTGTACTTTTTAGATAAAATAATTTTTCCGTAGTCGGGTTACAGATATTAAAACATTTTGTTTTTTTTTAACTACATCTGTTAATTGGTCTTAATGCGCGCTGCAGCGTAATTTCTGACGTGATTATATTATCGTGGACGTCCACGGCCACGTCACGTCGTTACGATAACAAAGGGAAGTAAAATGTACGGAAACTACTACTAATACTGTTCTGTCAGGCGCCATTTTGAACCCTATTAGCATTGTAACTAAGACTGTAAAGTCCAGTGCTACCAATCGATAATTAACGCACAGTACAGCGTTAAAATCAGTGGTCATATTTAAGGGTGTGGCCATCAAACTGAACAACTTACTCTATGGGACCAGCATCGGAATCGCGAATAAATAAATAATCAGCTGTCCAATACAAACCTTCAATAGGTACCAACTCGACCCAAATGTTGTGAGAGCTGAGCCCAAATGTTGTGAGTGTGAGCTGATAATTTTTTGCGATTACGATTTTGGTCCCGTGGAGAAAGTGACCCTTAATAAACCCCTTAGTAACACAAAAATGTGTCTCGATTTTGATCAAATAACAGGCTCTATTTTGTCACAAAGACACGTATCTCGATGACACTTTATTTCTAAAATGGGGGTTGACGTATCTATATTAACGCGTAAAACGGCCCTTAATAAGACTGTGAACATATTCTATGCTTTAAACGTAATAGCTTTGAAAGGTAGTAACTATATTCTCATTCGCACGATTTTTTATCTGTTTTATCCGTTTTCTCAAATTGGACAGCAACGAGATACGTTTTTGTCATACAAAAGGGACGAAATAGGACCACACATTTCCGATACACGCTGTATAAACGTCAAAGTAAACATTGCAGTTTCCTCTTGTACAATCAATTTACTTGACAAAATATACCAAAATAAAAATGTGTAAGTAAATCAAGCCTTCAAAGTTCAGTAAGAAGTGTAATTCTCATTACGGTTCCAATATCGTCGAACGTTATTCGATCAGCAGCTGCCGAAAATTGCCGAAGGCTCACCGAGTACCTACTACCGAGGTTTTTCGATGTTTTCCGAAGCGTTTGTGTAATGTTGGAATTGCGTGACTAGGATTGAGTGCAGTGCTCGTAATCTAAGAGATATCAATCTTCTGATTCATTCTTTTGCTATTGGCTATCTTTGGGGATGTTGAATGTTTTGTTAGGAGTAGATGTATTTTTGTTTTGGTAAGTAATTAGGTTATGCCAATTACTTAAACAAAATAGTTGATTAGTTTATGGTGCTGTCAGGGAAATTAATCGTTAAGAAATTGACATCCTACGTAATTTTTCGTTTTATAGCTATTTCATAGAACTGTCAAAGGCGATTTTTGTTTGCACACTGGATGTTAAACGCTCTGCTTAGAGCCGAGAGTTGGAAACCCAACAGAGTGTATTTTCGACGCACTGTGATGCGCACTGTTGGATTCTCAACGCTCGTCTCAACACTGAGAACTGAAAATCCAGCGCATGATAAAATACCGCCGCGATATCTTTACGTCCGTGTGAACGTGGGCTTACAGTTTTGATTTGAATATACGAATAATTTAAGTTGGTTGTCAATTTGAGAGGTTAGTGTTTTTTTTTAAACATAAAATTCATTATTTTAGGAAACTACTCTTTATTCGATTTCGTTACATTTAAAAGTAATTTCCTCTCAATTTAATAATTTAACAGTAAACAATATAAATAAATGATTTTATTCACTGACGTGACAATTTTCGTGAAAAATTTCGAATTTTATAAGAAAAAGTTGAGAATATTATTGCCTTTCACCACTTTGGCTACAGCGTAGAGCTTCAAAATAAGGCTGGGTGTGCATAAACGGTAATAACGTTTCACCCGCAGTTTGGAGCGTGGCCTAATAGCTCGATCTTACCATGCCGTACCAATTATATTTTTATGTACTGCAAAAATTTGTGCACTTTCTAGTCAGGTAAACTAGCGAGTTTGTCCGAAAGGGATATTGTGGGCCCGGCACACTGGCAACGGAAGGAACACGGGTGGGATTTAGTCAGTACAAGTCTGACTCGCCACCCCGCCCAAAAAAATAAATAAAAAAGGGGTAACTGTAATAATGTATATGAGGACTGACTAAATTGAAATATTTGTATGAATATGACAACAATAGTAAGTATTGCTGCGTTATCAATCTTTGACCAATAAAAAAAGAAAAAAAATACACCTATTTAGCACAGAATAAAAGGCACGCAATATAATATCCAACAGATACATTACAGATAATACAGCTGCTAGGCAGACCGTACATTTACACTGACGTCAATTTCACTGATCGCGATCGAGTTTTTTTAAATCACAATTGGGAAGCTCTTGACCTGCATCTCACCTGATGGTAAGTGATGATCAGGCCGAACGTGGAAGCGAGCTTCACCCGAAATCCTCAACCACAGAGGAACTGGCTTAGATCTTACCTCTAACTGCCGAGACACAACAATGCTGTTAACATTGTATGGTGACAGACTTAGATAATATGATGGTAGCTAGCCAGGCAGACTTAGAACAAGCCCTTAACACCAACTAAACCGAGCAGATATTTTTTGTGTGATTCACATAGGTGGTCTGACCACTAGACCACAGACGTAGTTAAAATTTAAGATTGATTTGTACAGTTTGATCCCAAGTTGAAATGTTTTTTCAATCAACTCAGCCTATCCCTGTTCACAGCTGGTCATAGGCCTCCCCCAAACTGCACCACAAGAATCTGTCTCCCGCCTTCTACATCAAGTCTGGCTAAAATATAATTTAGGCGTCGAAAATATGTACCTACATTTGGTGTTAGTAGTTTCCCAGATCACCTACTGTAGAAATCCTCATGAGAAAGTTTTCTCACAACTACTAAATACAACCACGAAAAACCACTTTCCTAAGAAACCGAAAATCTCAATGTAAACCCTGATATAATATAATATTCAGGAGTAAATCAAGTGTATTCTGATCAAAGGGAGTAAATGACACGAAATGCTCCGAAAAAGGTCGAGAAGCGAGGAAGCTCAGATCGTGGTGACACACTTTTGTAAACGTATATTATTAGATGCAGGTCGATAGAGTTATCTTTAGTTAAAATATCTTCCGTTTCTGGTATGTCAGAGGGTAAAAAAAGGATGGAGATATCAAAAGAAACGATCATAGGTAGGTAGATATTTTTGGAGCTGATTTCGTGGCTTAAGTTTGATGTGATTATGATAACTTCAGTGGGAAAGTTTTCAGTTTTTATGATGTCCAGTTCAGGACAAATACTTTCCTGCCGGGGTCGCGGGTTTGTCTGAAAGGGATATCGCGACCTCGGCACACAGGCAACGGAAGGAACACGGGTGGGTTTTAGTCAGTAAAAGTCTGACACGCCCTCCCGCTCCACCCAGAGCGGGAGAAGTTATTTGATAATTTCCCATCCTCAAAAAAAAAAAAAAAAAAAAAAAAAGGACAAATACTTTCCGGTTTTAAAGCAATTTCTGTTCCGTGGAAATTGCTAAAATCACTATGCAAGGTATAAAAGAGTACGGTGTTCAGACAGCTGCTGTCTAAATAGAAGACAGCAGTTGTCTGAACACCTGATTATTTATGGTGACTTAAAATGCATTTGATGACAATATACAAGCATATAGATTTTTTTACCAAAATATTATTAATTCTCTTTAAACTCGTGCCTTCACAAAAGCCATAGACCAAAATAAATGTATGGTCAACCTCGTTATTACTTTATCACCCTCAGGTTGAAAATCACTTGCACCCCACAAAACGACAAGTTCTATTTGTTTAAGTGACAGTTAGATAGTTTCAACTTAGTGAAGTTTCTATTTACTGGGAATCGTTGCCAAAAGAGCAGTGGTGACCCAGTGGTTACGCCCGCGACATACGAGTTGTATATCGTAGGTTCGAACACAGACAAGCGCTGACTTTGTGTAAATTATTTCATTACCACTACTCTCAAAAACGGTGAAGGGAAACATTGTGAGGAAAGCATGTTCAAGAACCAAAAATTCGAAGACATGTGACATCTACCAACCCGCACTGGGTCCGCGTTGTGGATTACGGCCTGCTCACTCTCTACCGAGAGGAGCCTGTGTCATAGAAGTGGGAACAATATAGTCTGCTTATGCTATTATGCTTTTAAGAGGCTTACAACAGCTAAAGCGCGGTCACTGTCGGACTGCATAGAAATGAAAGAGAAGCGCGATGACGCGACGCAGGTAATTTATTGCAAAATATGAAGCAGTTAGCGATTTACAAAAAATCTATTGATTGGACTGGAAAATTAAAACACTATTATGCTAATATGTAGCTTGTAGAATAATCTGACAAAAAATCAGAATTATTGCATGTAAATTAATATGATTTTTATTCGTTAAAAGAAATTTTTAGAGGTATCTTCATGATTTTTTTCTATCGTATCAAATTAGTTGTATTATGTTTTCAACACATTATCATACTAGCATATATCCTGAAGAATATTATATATTTTTATGATTTTGTTTACTGCAGTGGATCATATTCTTTTAGGCATTATAAAACTTGCGTTTAGGCACGTTTAGGTCCTGTAGTCCCCTTAATATGTTGCCAAAAGTGTGTGCAATTACGAGATCGACTATTCGTACTTAATCTTTAAAAAAAAAAATAGGTAAGTGTGATATTACGTGGGAAAATTAATCCTAGTCTTTGTGCTCATAAAGGGTAAATGGTACTTAGAATGGAGTGTACTTCATTGAGCCCGTTCTTATATCGGCGACGTGTTAGATACTCGACTCTTAAGGGGAATACAGGAGCTAAATGGAAGTTTTATAATGCCTATAAATATATGATCTACTGCTGTAAACAAAATCAGAATTCGATATTGAATATGATATTCTAATAAATATAACTAATTTGATACGATAAAAAATATTACGAATGTACCTCTAAAAAATTCTTTTAAAGATTAAAAACTATTTATTATACATACATGCAATCATGTGATTTTCTGTCGGATTATTCTACAAGCAACATATTAACGTAATAGTGTTTTATTTTTCTAGATTTATTGTAAAAAGATAATTGCTTCATATTTTACAATAAATTACCTGCGTACACAACGCAGGTAATTTCGCGCATCGCGCTTCTCTTTCGTTTCTATGCAGTCCGACAGTGACCGTGCTTTAGCTGTTGTCACGTCTCTTAATGTGAGATGATTATGGATCCTTCAGATAAAAAACTTAGTTCAGAGTTTATGATTTAAGTGTCTATTAAGTTTCTTTTGAAATTAAAATGCTTTTTTTAGCCCTTAGGGCCTAGACAAAGTGACATCCTAACAGCGATAATAATGATGAAAAAATAAAAAAAGGATTGACTTAAGCTACCGAAAAGCTTGTACAATCCTCATAGTAAAGCGGTTGGAGAAATACGAAGCGAGATTGGTACTTATCTAGGCCCTCTTGTTAGTTAGATATCTAAAGAAAAATAGGAGATGAATAGCCTTACCATTCACTAGTTCTTCTATCTTCACAAATATAAAGAGAAAAGATTAGTATTTTTATTTGTAATGAATAAACTCAAAAACTACTGCACCGATTTTAATAATTCTTTCTCCAGTAGACTGCAATATTATCACTTAGAAAGATATCGCGCGGGCAAAGCGCTGGCGAAAACTAGTCTCTGATAAAGTCACGAAGCATATTGTTGGACCCTTATTCGGGTTTGTCTGCGCCAGGTGGCAGACCCTACCGGCCGACATATTTCTTATTTTCATGTCCATGTATTAATTTATTACCAACTTGGTTTTGCCCGCGGCTTCGCCCGCGTAGACGTTAATCCATTAACTATGTGTTAATCCAGGTTATAAACTATGTGTGTGCCAAATATAATCCAAATCCGTTCAGCCGTTTTTGCACCAATCTGGAACATACATGCAGACAAACAGACAAACGGACAAAAAATCTAAAAACTATATTTTCGGCATCAGACTCGTTCCTTGTAGCAATAACATATTCTCAAAAATATTAAATGTTCACTTTTGACTTCGTTACAATTTTACTATACCTACATATTTACCGATAAAGTGCAGTTAATATTATTGTACGCCATTTTAAAATAAAACTAGATTATGTTGATTTACTATACAATAAGACAGCTGATTATGCATTAAAGGTGCGCCATACAATGTTTTATTAATAAATATTCAAAAAGTCATACTCTTTTTGGTGAAAAAATATGTTTTTCTCAGTACCCACCATATGCCTTCCCATGTACTCTTCAAGAACAGTAATAAAACCACCATGCGTATCGACCATTTATATTACAGAATGCTATCAGAAGTCAGGGAAATAATTTTGTGGAAAAGGAATATCCTATAAAATCCTACACCATCTGAGAGCAGCCGTGCATTTTAGCATAAAATGATAATAAAATTATACTTTGGCACCATGGCTATGTTTCCTTAGCCCAAGGGACCGCAATACTGAAGCTAAATTAATTTTTTGTCCGTGTTTTCATATTTACATGACTTTTGTTTATGTTTGTTTAAGAATTGAGTTCTCTATTACGAGTTTTTAAATTGAGGAATTTAAAATCAGAATGGATGTTTTATGAATGGTCTTCGATTGTTTTTGTAGTTTATTTTTCATGGAAAATATCTCATGGCATCTTGCTGGGAGTTGCAAGACTCTTTGCTCTAACGAGCGCAAAGAAATAATACAACAAAAAGTGTTGGAATCTAACCTTTTTGTTCCACTCTTTCTTTGCACAAGCTTTCTGGAGGGACCAATAAGAATAACATTGACATTCACTTTTCTGAATAAAATAAATAGGTAGATATACATGAATCTGTGTGAAATCGATTGATACAATGTTTCAGCAGTATATCGCGCTTGACAAAACGCGCTTAAAATATATATTGAACTAGCTGCGCCCCACGATTTCACCCGCATGAGTCTCGATCCCTTGGGAATGTCAGGATAAAAAGTATCCTATGTCCTAATTCAGGTCACGGTCTACCCATGTGCCATTTCATCCAAATCTGTTCAGCCGTTTTAGCGTGAAAGCGTAACAAACAAACTCACTTTCGCATTTATAATATTAGTTAGAAAATAATTATTTCGTGCAGCTTCTCAAACTATTTTATAAATACGCGTCCCCGACCGTTCTTGAATCCTCTCGGTGACACTTTCTTGACAACATAAAACTAAGTTTTTATGACTTCCAGATACTCTATTCAGCGAAGTTCAAGTAAAAAAGTCACGTTTTACCTAGATCTATACCTACCTAGGCTATTATGTACTACACAAACACAATAAAAACAATCTTTAAACACAATTTTACGATCGCACGGTTTTATCCTCACGCGTCATTTAAGGGTTGAATCGTAAAATGGGATGACTTACCAATATGTTTTCGCTTTAATATTTTACTTGTGTAGTCTGCTTATCTTTTATAACTTACAGGAATGAATGGGTTGGGTCGTAAGCAATGAGCCGGCAACTTAGATTTAGGCCGAATATCTGAATAAAAAAAGGTTTTGAAATATAATTATGCTTACTGAAAACGTTAGGTGACGGCTCCGTATAGACTTGATGTATCACCATTTTAGTCTAAAAAGATAAATGAAAAGCATTTCCACGGAGTATAATATAAGTATATTATTTTAGTATAAGATTAAGTACCTATATTCTTTTAGTATAAGATTAAGTATATTATTTTAGTATAAGATTAAGTACCTATATTCTTTTAGTATAAGATTAAGTATATTCTTTTAGTATAAGTTTATTGTATATTATTTAATTTAAGGTACTTTAAGGTGTTAGCAATGTAAATTTATTTTTAATTTAATTGTATGTAAGGTTTGTGTAATATGTACTAATTGATTTTAATTTAATTTAATTTAATATATTGTATCGATTATAATTATTTGAAATAAATTAATTAATAATAATAGAACAACAAACTTACTTTATAATCACAGGTAAGAACCACTAAATACTCTAGCGCAGACAAAAACAAATCTATCAAAAATATATTTGCAACACTGATAAAAGTCTAAACAAAAAAAAAGAAAATTGCAGTTACCGGCGCAGTCTATTCGAAAAACGAACGACAAAAAAAGAGAAAAACGGGACAAGACTATCTCGTATTCTCGACGTTAATTTTAAAACCATTTTTCCGTAGCAAAAAAGGTAACTTGTTCAAAGGAAATTCTATATTCTAGTGCCGTCTACGAATCAAATTTCTAGAGGCGACCTCGGAGGGGAAAACGTAACAAAAATATTTTTGTTCCATTTACTGGGTGGTACGCAATCGTGGGTATCTATTTGCTGGAAACGTTGGCCCTCTGCGGCTGAGAATATAACTGCACTTGAATTTTTTGTTTTTTTAGGCTAGCCTAGGCTTTTGTAATTTGACAGAGTTGTGCTGGTAATATTTGTGTAACATTGGGCGGTTTTCGAAGAATTTGAGTTTTTCTTTCTTGTCTATCTGTATGTGATCATTTTGCTGTTATTTCTACGTAATGAATCACGGAGGATACATCAATATTTTTGTTTGATACCGAATTCAAAGCTTGAATAAGTAATGGCACTAGTTATTATTTAAGAAATTTGTTTTTCTTTTGAAATTCACTGTATTTCGCTTACCAAAATAGGAATATCTCTGTCATCAAACATTTACTCACTCAAGCTGTGAAGTAGGCGTTCATATTCCTAGCACCATCTTAATATTGTCGCGTTTGCGGGCAGAATACCGGTTTGATCCAGTTTATACCGGTACGAAACCAGTTTACGGCGGTTCCAAGTGAGCGTTTTATGACTGGATTTAAGTCTCACGCTGTGAAGATTCTTGTATGATTTGCAAAGGCAATTAGAGTTTTAAACAGTATTCATTTCTGTGTTAATCTTGGAAATCTTGTTGAAGTTATGCTTTGTTAGAACCGAGAACATTTATACTAGGTGGCGCTTATGTAATCACCTGATTTTCTAATGCTATAACTATTTTGTGAATAAGAAAAATTAATCCGGTTTGTGCTATATTGTTTTGTCGGATTTATTATTTTGGTCTGTTTTAGTCGATAAAAAAATCTTGTAAGAGGTCGCCCCCAGAATTGCCGCATATTTGGGCGGGTTTTAAACCATTTTGCGTTACTATTCTAAATATTTCTGGCAATAGATTCGCCATTTCTTCTACGATGTTTTCTTCTTGTACCATGATTTTAAGATAAGTATGTATTTTACATTTGTGTATCTCACAAATGTCATTTAAATTATTATTCATTGCGACTTTGTGAGATACACAAATGTCAAAGTCGCAATGAATAATGATTTCATTCTCAAAAATGAGGGCCTCTTCTCAAGAGGTGATAACTTATGTTTAGTGTGCCAAGTTTAAACCAAGATCAACCATAATTCGTTCTAAGATATGCAATTGATATGCGTCAAATCAATCAACACTTAATGAACAAAACATGGTAATTCCCTAACAATATTTAATTCTTCCCATAATTTTGCACTCGTTTTTGACTCAAAACTCAACTGTAAAAAACAATCCGGGCATTCTAATTCCGTCCAAATTGGTGAAAGTCGGAATAAAGATAAAAACAAATTCACCGTGACGGTATAAACGTTTTCTGTAATTGGCGCTTGACACTCCTGGCATTTGGGCCTGGCCTTACTTCAGACACTTGAGTTGACTTCAGTCCACATTATCGGAATGTGGGGGCCGGAGTTCGGACGAAGTGGAAAGTTTTAGCTATAGAAATAAGTAGGAGATTTGAATTTATGAGAATATTTTATATTGTTGAATGAATGATAGGTATATCACTCGTTCAGTTATACCACTGGTCGGCAAACTCATTAGTCAATAGAGCCAAATAACAATACTATAACGACTAAGATTTCTTATGAGAGCCAATCGTTTCTGTGTGTCCAAACTGTCTCAATATACTTTTCTTAATTCTTAAAACTCGCATCCTCCACAACGCTTCCTAAAATTAACTTGCTAAGAAGTAGGATGCCTTCATCATCATCATCATATCGGTTGATAATAATATGATGAAGGCATCTTACTTTTTTATAAATGAACCTTAGAAAACTTTGAAAGTTACAGTAAATGATTAATTTTCGATGTCCTGTTAATTTTTGGTGAAAATATTTCGGAAATAAATCTTTGAAATATACACTCGAGAGCAATGAATCCGGGTCACTTAAAGAATCCTAAAAATCTCGGAAACTAAAAATGCTAGGTTAATGCAATAAATTGTATTTAATAGACAATGTAATACTCCTTAAATGAAGGTATTAAAACTTCTTAGTTATTGTAAAGTTATATCATAAAAAAATCTAATTTGAAAAAGGGCCACTTTTGAAGATGGAACTACGAAATTACAGCATTTGTTTTTGCTTTTGTTTGTAATCTGTCATTTATGTGGGTACATAAACCATGTTGGGCATCGTATTTCAAGACTAAGATATGCCCAGAGCCACGTAAATTGGAGTATTGAAGATTGGTCAAAAGTTATGTTCTCCGACGAATCAAAATTTATGCTCTACAAGCACGATGGAAGACACAGAGTGTATCGAAGACCAGGGGAAAGATTCAAGCAAGCATGCATCGAAGAAAAAGTAGCCTACGGTGGTGGGTCTGTACTTGTGTGGGCCGGAATTTCTTCTGAAAGTCGCACAGAGCTGGTGATCATAGAAAACGGCTCTTTAACTAGCGTAAGATATGTGGAAGAAATCCTCAATGATCACGTTGGTCCATTTATGGTCAATTTAGGTGAGGATGCTATATTTATGCATGACAATGCCCGACCTCATACAGGTAGGATTGTGAATGACTACCTTCAAGAGATGAACATTACTCGTATGGAGTGGCCAGCGCGCAGCCCGGATATCAACCCGATCGAGCATGCTTGGGACGAGCTAGGCAGATGCGTAAAACAACGAAACCCTCCCCCAATCACGCTTCGTGAGCTCAAAATTGCTCTCACAGAGGAATGGGAGAATATTCCCCAAAATCGTATAAGGAACTTGGTGTACAGCATGCCAAACCGCGTAAACGCAGTAATGGAAGCACGAGGAGGCAATACGAAGTATTAAAATTCAAGAAAATCGTAATAAAGTTCAAAAATTTCATGTTTCCTATTTTTGTTTTAAGGAGAGATCAGCAGTTTTTTTCCTTATGTAATTTTGTGTTAATAAAATGTATGGTGACTCATATTTTTTTTACTTTCATTTAAGGAGTATTACATTGTCTATTAAATACAATTTATTGCATTAACCTATCATTTTTAGTTTCCGAGATTTTTAACATTCTTTAAGTGACCCGGATTCATTGCTCTCGAGTGTAGTTTGAATTTTGAATAAAACTTGATATTTTGCTTAATGACCGCAACCCGACCCCCGCGCGTATCTACGGTCACACTCACCGAGATGTGTACAGCAGTGCTATTCTGTAACCATCTCACCGTGAAAACTTAGGTGAAGTGAGCGTGGAATGAGCTGTCATTCCACAGGGATTGACACTATTGATGGCTCACTTCACCCAAGTTTTCACGGTGAGATGTTTACAGAATAGCATGGCAGGTACGGAGTCGCACTTAGATAGGCCAAAGAGCAGCATGCAGGTAACGAGCCGCGGTTTGCCGACCACTGAGTTATACTTAACATTCATTCCGATCATCATCATGCAGATGTACCTATCATGACTCGTAAGGGCGGTAAATTGGCGATGTGAACAAGTAATGTGAACCTAGGTAGGTAATAAAGTAAATAAATAAATAAACGCGTTGACGTCATCACGCCAACGCCGGCTGTCGCTGAAAACCAGCGTTGGGGCTCTGTCTCGGATAGGGTCGCAGCATTATGCTGAGCGATGGCCGTTATGCGTGGATGTGACGCATATTTTCCCCCAAATTGTTTATTTTCGTGTTTTGTTCTTTCTTTGCGTCATGTGTACCGCAAATAAACGTATTTTCTTTCTTCTTTTTTTTCAGAATATGCATCTTATGCAAGTTTTCCGTCAGCACGTGGGACGAATCTTCTGACTTTTTCTGCTCTGAAATTATGACCCCATTTTATTTCTTAAGTAGTATTTTGTGTAATCACCCAATCAAACTAATTTGCACATCAAAATGCAATCCGAATCTCTATCCGAATTACTAAAAGCATAAAAGTTATTGATTCGCACGACCCCCACCCAGACAGACATCATGATCAAAGAAAGACATCATCATCAGTCTCGTGCCTTTACCCCAATTTATTTATGGTCGGCACAACATGTCTTTTTCTTCCACACTTCTCTATCAGTCGTCATCTCGGTAGTCACCCCCTTTCTAGCCACATCATCTTTCACACAGTCCATCCATCGTTTCTTTAGTCTTCCCTTTCCTTTCCTTTTGGTATTGCAATCCACATACTCAAAACTTTCCTCACGACATTTTTCTCATTCCTCCGCATCACGTACCCATGCCATGACAACCGATTTCACAACTTTTCAGTTAGCGGTGCCACTTTCAGAATTCCTCATTTCTTATTCTCCCCAGGCTCGAAGACGCCATCTTTAAAGATCCCCAGAGAAAATGAATAATAATTTATTATATGCTTTTTTAAAGTAGCTGCAACGTTAAAAGATCCCTTAACATAGCGACGTTAAAAAAAGTTAATTACTAACACAGATGTCAGACATCTTGTAATTAAAAACTCTTTGAGAAATTCATGAGGAAATAAACCGAAGGAAACCGAACTCTGTCGAAGTTTGACGAAATAATAGGAATGGTGACCCATGAAATGAAGAGGGAGTGAACGATAGCTTGATAGTTGATAGGGGAGAACGGCGCAAATAACATGGTACAAGAGCATGAAGAAGAATAATGTAAAATTCTCAAGAGGATAATACTTGTGCAGAGTGTGAATAAAGCTGGAATTATAAAACACGCGCAAAGTAAATATTGAAAGAACACACGCACTTGTGGACTACAAATGAAAATCAACGGCTGGTGGTAGTACCCAGTGTTGCCATCTGACTTTATGCTGAATTGAGGCCCATTTGGCATTCAAAGCATTGTTTTCTGTTATTTATAGTTTTATGGTGTTTTTTTTTATTTTTCTGTAATGCCAATTAACGCATTATTCATTTTTTTTTTCATATAAGCTGAAACTTGCCTCAACTTACGCATGTTACATAGACAAGTTGGTGACGACATTACGACAATAAATTAAACTTCGTATATCTAATGATGTTCCCAGTCTGCATACAAAATGTCAACCAAATAATATCTAATAGTTTAGTCACTATAGCTAGTCAAAGATTGGCAAAGCCCATAGTTGACTCATCACTACTATTTCGTTTGTAATACTACAGTTTTGAGCCGTTTGGGGTCGAAATGCTCGGGTCATCAGGCTCGAGTGCGCGGCTCTTTTTCAAAGAAATTTCTCGCCGATTGGTTCACACTTAACGTTACCAAAGGGCTTGCTCGTTTTTTGATTAAAGAATTAGAATATTCATTCAACGTGGCAATGCTGCCTGTCTTTTGGGCACGTTTTTGGATGACAGCGATGCGGTCGAGTACTTCGACGCCTGTGTCCTTTTGTTTTCGTATTTATTTGTGTAGTTAGTTAGTTACTCATTTAATTTAGTATTAGATTTTATATTGTATATAAGATTTATATGTAAAGATAAAAACCGAAACTAAATAAAGTTTGTTATAAAAAAACACTTATTTTTAATTTTAATGATAAGATTTCCTAAAAATTCCTATGCATTAGTATTGTCAGTGCTTTTATTTATTGTCGTATTATCGTCTCCACATTATTATAATTTACCAGCAAGAAGAATTTATCCAAACACTCTAGCAAAAATAAATAAACTTATTTCCACGATACCTAACAAACCGTTTAAACACTGCAGACGACATAAAAGAGAAATTGAAATACTTTTTCATAGAAAATGTTCGTACGTAAACAGATATTTTCCGAACGGAGGGATATTTACATTTCTTTCAATTCTAATCCATTCGCAGTAATAATGCGGTGCATTTGCAGACTACTCGCTTGTGGTGGATGTTTTTATCCACTTTCCTTGATATTCTTTGAGACGAGAGCGTATTGAAGACTAGTCATTGTGAATTAATTTGTATATGTAGGTTTTATTGGTAAGCTGATTTGGAATACGTGTGAGGTATTACAGTTTTTTCAGGATACCAATGTTTTCCTGATAATTTATTATTATCATTTATATTTGGAAATGTGTTAGTGGGTTGATCCATCTTCAATTTCTCGGTAACAGCCCGCCGTTTAGATTTGTGTCCGGTTGATGGCAATAGGCTCGCCCCCTATTAATAGTGTAATAGGTACTGGGGCTGTACTATGAGTTGTTAAAGCAATCATCGTTCCAGTGAGAGAGAGAGAGGGATGAAGCTATACAGGACGAATACCACTATCCTTATTTCACAACGGAAAGGTGATGGTTTTAACACGTCATAGTAAGGCTCCAGGTGTCTTCAAGGTTTTAATAGGGAAAATGCATGTATTTTGTTTCACTTAATCAATGTAAAACAGTATAAACACAAGAAAAAAAAAACTCAAATTCAAGTACTACATGTTACTCAATATTTTAATTAAAAGACAATAATATTCTACATCATTTTAGACATTGGTTACTGTCGCTGAAATGGTGTGACGTTATTATCCACGATAGCTTTTTGTTTGCATCTCTTTTTTAGCCTCAAATCATAAAAATGTTATATTTTTTAATTTTTTTATTTATATTTATTTATATATACTTTTTATTTTTTTTTGTGCATTATTCAAGCAGAAATCGCACATACTTACTCAACCTAGTGTGATTTCAAGCAGTTTGCTAAGAATAATTTAATGTTTATTCACGTGGTTTTTTACGTCACTTCCGGCATTGTTGAAGACGAGGAGAAGAGGTGTTTTGATTTTGCGTTCCGTTCCACCAAAAAAACCGATTACAAAAGGTAAAATGATTTTTTTTTTTTTTTAAATCACTACAAAGTGAAAAGTAACTTTAATTTCGGAAGTCGGTGTCTTTGGATTTGAATTTTCGTTTGTCACCACTGACTGAATGTATATATTTTCAGTTTTTTGTTGTGGTAAGTACCTGCTATGTAAATAACAGTGACAGGAAGTTATCATCTATCATCCATATATACTAAGTGGGAATAATACGTAGGTATTATTGAAGCTTACTCAAAAACCATCCAAGCAAAGTTAATAAAATTTATATGGGACCAACTTGAGAGTACCCTACAATTTTTTAAATCGGTCTACAATTGACGGAGAAATCGGTGGGCATACATAAAAAAAAAACATACATACGCTACGCACATAGAACCTCCTCCTTTTTGGAAGTCGGTTAAAAATAATTGCAATTTGTTTTTTGACTCATGTAGGTACAGTGTATCTTTAAATAATGAACAAGTTTTAAATTACTTGCATACTTGCTTTGGGTTAAATTAAAACCCATTACGAAATTAATTAGAAAAGAAAATTGTTCCAGGAAGGAACATCAGCTGATCATCTAGAATTATGATAATAAGCAAACTTATACCCACGCTTACAAGTCAGGATTGCGCTTACCAACTCAACTCTACGAAACTGGCTACGAGGCTACGAACTTGCTACGGGGCTACAAAAGTTGCTACGCGACTCCCGCCATGATTGTTTTGTGTCTTTTACTTGAAGCTGTCACAACATGTTGTCATGTTAAACTTATTTATACACTGGATCATCACACAAGGAAAACGAAATTCTAAATACATTTGTTTTTTTGAGAAAACAACGGTTTCTTGGGACTCAAATACATTTAGAATTTCGTAAATTACATCCGAAATTCGAAACGTTTAAATTATTTGCGTTCCGTTCCGAAATTATGTAAAAAGACTGACTGGCAAGACTTTTATTTTGAATTCAGAATTTGGTCCACCATTTTCATTCTCATAAGTAACGCCAATAAGCAGACGTTTATAACGTTCCTTTCACTCCACTTTTTTAAGAAATTCTGGATGAATAAAGGTGGGTCCCGTAAGGAGTTTTAATAAAATCCTGGGCTCCGGCTTAAGTGTCACTCACGATATGAGCTAGCCTTTATTACGGTCTCTAAAAACTACGGCCGTAAGATTAATATTAAAGCTCATTTTTTGCCTAAATTATGGTAGGTACCTTGTTTCGGGTATGATACCATCATAAAAATTGTAATTTCCCACATTTACCGCAGAATTTTTGGTCAAATTGAATTTTAGAGATATATTCGGTAATAAATAGTACGAGAGATGGATGGGAAATGTGAAAAAAGTTTGGTTTCGTATTTCGTGGAGGACAATCCAATCGGCGTAAAACTGGTGGGTTCCCTAGAGGGGTTGTCATGGCAACGGGTGGGGAGGGGGCGGTTGAAAGGGGTCACAAAATTCAAACTTATCTCATAAATTTACACAGCAGGTCGATCTCGTTCCGACACGTGGAGCGTTTTGCCGAATTTAATTTTGTACGGAACCTCGGGCCCGTTTAATTGGTATGAAATTTTAAATATTATGTGTTTTTAGTGTTGACTCGCGAAATTATAAAAGCGTTTGCATTCATCTCATTAAGCAAATAACTCGTAGGTATGAAATTTTGTGTGGTTTTCAGCGAGCATAATATGTTTTAATACAAGTATTTCCTTTATATCAAGGTAGGTTTGTTTTAAGCTCGATATACGCTCTATTCAACTGAACAGCATTACCAAAAAAAGGGGTTCCCGCTTTATAGAGTAATAATGATATCAAAGGAACTATCCTTTGATATCATTATTGCTGTATAAAGCGGGGACCACTTTTTTTGTAGCAATTATCCCTCAAAACTTTTCCGTATCTTTTTACATATTTTGTACTAATAAAATATGTAAAACGATACGGAAAAGTGTTGAGGGATAATTGCTACTTACCTTGCACTGTCAGATAAACACTAAACTTATTCAATGCATGTTAACAAAATGGTCCAAAGTACACTTGAGACGGGATGCGGATGGGGCTTAGACAGAGTGTGTGTTTTTGATGTAGTTGAAAACTTCTAGTAAGGTCTCTGGCTATCAAATGTCGACTTTGAGCAGTGATATCCTAGTGGTCAAGTGTGACCGTCAGACTACCAAGTCATAGGTCTCGAGTTCAAACTCAAAGCACGCACCTCAGACTTTTCGAATTCATGTGCGTATTGTATAATTATCACTTGCTTCAAAAACGGCGAAGGAAAACATTGTGAGAAAACCGGCATGTATGTCTGAGAGATATTTATCGATGGCATTTCACATACCAAGGTAGAGGCTCGTGGGTGACTTTAAAACTCTGATACCAGGTTAGTCACTAACCACACGAAAAGAAGAAGTAGAAACGACGATTTCAGATTACTGGCTGTGCAGTCATTGCTCCAATTCTCAAGCATGAAAAAAATACTGTTAACGCCTCCTTCTACAGACATACCCTCTTCTTTTAAAAGAGCTGTAGCTAACCAGTAGTTTACTTGTATTATCCAATTATTCAGCACAAAAACAAACCACACATTACATAGTTTTATTGACAAACAAACAGCATTCAATCGAATAAAAAAAAACCCTAAAATGGCAGTTTAATTTCAATCGGATGTAGTCAGTAAATTTTGTTCATTTTATTTTCGACCCGCCATGCGATTTGAACGGTATCGAATAAACGATCGAATTGGTACGGTGCGATTAAAATATCGGATTGTTCAATAGATTTGGGAAATCGGAATCACTCGTGCAAGCCCATTTTTTTGTATAAAATTCCGAATTTCCTGATGCCGATTTGGTGGGAAATGTCTTTATTATGGTGGCTTTGTTATTTTGATTTTAATTCGGTTACTCCATTGTTATGTTAAAATTCCATGAAACTAAATATAATATGGTATCCTCAATGGACACACATAGACATCACACACACAAATCAGTCACATTCAATATAATATGACTTTGAAAGGAGGAAGTATCTAAGAGGCTTTTCTGTTCATACCTACTTTAATATGCCCTGCTAACTCGAAAGGCGCTATCTCAATCGGAGTAAGTTTTGAGAAAATTTACTTTTTGTAAATTGTAATTTAAGGCAACAGAAGGATATAAAAAAACTTCTTAGTGGTTTTTTTTTATGTTTTAAGTTAGATAGCGCTATTTGGCTTAGATGCGAAATTGTTATAGCTATTTAATGGTATAAAAAAACTAAAAGGCCGTATCTCAGAGATAGCGCCTTTCGGCTTAGCAAGTCAGTATAGGTATGTACATACTTATTATGATGATGATGTAAGCGGGTTTTCAAGCTACTATTTTCATGGCAGCACAAACTACTTGAGAATGTTTAATACAGGCTTGAAAAGGTTAACCTGTCAGTAGGGTTTGTGGCTGACAGCCCTAGAATGCTCTTGACGTATACCTACTTACATAAGTATCATCACTTGTTACTTAGACTGTAAAATATTGTTGTACGGACTAGCTAGAACGAACTCTAAAATTTGGAATTTGAATCTTATTAAAATTTGTTGTATAGTTATTTTGTATTCTAAGTAACTACTGTTTATTTTATTTTATTACCTATTTGTTTAATCTGTATTTTTTTTTAAACTGACTTAGTTCCGTACCTACGTCGTTTTCGGGTGACCACTTAAAATTATGTAGGTACCCACAGCACAGTATCAGGCTGGGTGGAAGGCTTCATAACAGTCACGACGTGCAGCTGCCGACTATTTCAGCTATGTGATTATTTTAGATCTGTTTTGTTTTCTTATCTAAACTTACATATCTATTTATGTGCACGTGTGTCTGTGACCAATATACCTATATTATGTGCTCATTTATGTCATGGCATGTCATGATATGACATATCAATGTCACTTTGACTCCTAGAATGTTTACTTGGATAGTTAATAAAATCCACGTGATAAATACTTCTCGAACGAAACTCTGATTGTGAAACTTAGTTAAGTAAAGTTAAGATTACTAACTTAAGCCGTAATAGATCCTTAACTTATCTCTAACATATCGAAGTTCGTTAACGTTCATTGCTGCTCACAATTTGTTGCGATTAATTAAGTTAGAAATAAGTAACAATCTTGAATTTGATTGTTCAGTTGGTGAAGTACCCGTATTTGATTATTATGAGTAATAAATAGTAATACGTTATAAGAAATTATGAGTTAATGTTGATTGAGTGTTCATCTGATTATGTGGATTTTTATTAAAGCTCGGTTACATGTAATATTGAATTAGTTCGAAAAACTTCAAACATGACCTTAAACACTCCGCAAATTTCAAGTTTATCTTTCATAGGTAAAATTTGCACTATTCTTCTGTTGTACCTAATTAGCAGACATGAGAATACTACCGCCCATCTTTATTAAGTAAATCTTTAAGGCTAGGTACCAAAATAATTATTTCTACCATCAGATCCACCTGATCTCATCAAAATCCGTCCATTCTCATCAAAAGACTACAATAGATCTTCGCGCCTACGACGACCTAGCGACCACTCTATGAAAACAATTATTTAAACTGATGAGATTGTTTCGTAACAGATAGCGAATATATACTATACTTATATATCTATACTTTGCCCGGAGCTAAATAGTTACCAGCTGTTTTCTCCAAATGAAATCGTACATATTTGTCAGTACGCAATAAACCCATGTATAATTTCATACTACTCAAACCATACATTAATAATGTAGGATTGCCATCTCATAGCAACAACATATACTCATACATATATCTACATCGATTAATGTCTACCCTACTTCATATCAATTTCCCACATAGATATCATCGTGAACCGTTTTACGTGGATATGTAACCGACTGAGATAATTGGGAAGGGAGAGTTGTGACGTGTTTTGGTATAAAATGGGGTAATCCAACGGTAGAAATGATATGGAATGGTAGTATTAAATCTGTTTTCATGGGAAATTTTTAATTTGTATTTCTTCTGTAGAAGAGCACGTTCAATGTTTTCTAGATAGTTTTTTTTTTCCTGGAAGTCTTCAAATGCAGGTGAATTAGGTCACTTCTAGAGAAGCATACACGCATCATCGTTGAACTTATCAGAGCTTACATAGTCAGCCTATAATGTTCCCACTGCTAGGACACAGGCCTCCTCTCCTCGAAAGAAAGTGGGCTGTAATCTACCACGCGGGACCAGTGCGGGTTGGTAGATGTCACATGCCTTCGAATTTTTGGTTCTAGGACATGCCGGTTTCCTCACGGTGTTTTCCTTCACCGTTTTGAGAGCAGTGGTGATGAAATTATTTACACAAAGTAAAGCGCCTGGGTTCAAACCCACCACCTACAACTCGTAAGGCAGGGCGTCACCACTACCTAGTAAAAATCTGATCAAACACGGCCCTATCCAATGAAAATCACCGCGCTGCCTCTGCCGACCCTCGAAGACATGTCGATGTTTTGTACTTTTTATAGATCATTGCCTGTGGAGATTCGGTTTCTTGTCTGTAAACTTGAAAGCATAAAAACTTAAGAATATCAGGCTTTAAGAGTTTTGTCGAGACCCCTGCCCAGCAGGCTTCAAAACTTAGCCTGCTAAAATCATAAGCCTCCTTTAGCTTTGATATAGTCGGGTAAAAATGGCACAATGGTAGCCAAATCCACATCCCACATAATTATTATCCTGTAGGAACCATCGATCCCCTCATGACGT
Source organism: Agrochola circellaris (assembly GCA_914767755.1). Taxonomy (NCBI): domain Eukaryota; kingdom Metazoa; phylum Arthropoda; class Insecta; order Lepidoptera; family Noctuidae; genus Agrochola; species Agrochola circellaris. Next base: position 3,095,072 of record OU611857.1, read on the forward strand.
CGGCATTAAAACAAAATTGTTTTTGACTTATCCGAGCTGTCTGAACACAGGTGCGGCTAAGGTGGGATTAGGCGGGTGACAAACGAGCCGGAGTAATACATTAATAATTATGTGAACGCGCGACATATCGAGGTTACGTGTGCAGCCGGCCTGCTGATGAGTATTAATTTTGTTATGGTTTATTTTGCTACATTAATTTGTTTTGTGACGTGGGTTGGATGTGTTTTGAGATGAACCTAATATTTTGTAAAAAATCTATATTTATTTCTCAATGACATACAAGATTATTCTAGAGTGTTCTTCACTCTGGGAGTCAGGGTGGGCCTAGTAATCTTGTTTTGAAGTCTACTACTCTGTTATGTATAACGCTATTTTATATTTTCGTTGTATGTCCTTACGTCATCACTCCAAAAAGACTGAATCTAAGTCATATACATTAAATACAATTATACAAAATTTGAAGTACTTGAAACGTGGAAAGAAATACTTACATATTAACCGTCAGACTGCCAAGTCTTAGGTCTCGAGTTCGAACCCAAGGCACGCACCTCTGACTTTTCGAATTCATGTGCGTATTGTATAATTATCACTTGCTTCAAAAACGGCGAAGGAAAACATCGTGAGGAAACCGGCATGCCTGAGAGATATTTCTCGACGGCATGTGGAGCCAAATCAGAGGCCCATGGGCGGCTTTAAAACTGTGACACCAGGTTAGTTACTAACCACACGATAAGAAGAAGACTACGGTACCTGGACGACCGAGCTCTGCTCTGGTGAAAATTGAATAAAAATGCACATTTAATAGTATAGTATAGTTCATATTAATTCCATATATAGTACATACGAATTCCATGGTGCCATGATATTGGTACTTACTAATTCCATGCTGCCATGTCATTATTCTAAGCGTTATCTGGTTCTAAACTTTGGGTTAGTTAGAGCCGTTTTCGAGAGCGTGATTACAAATATATATATTTACAAATATTACCCGTTTAATAGTATAGGACACGGACAGAATATTTTCACTATTTCGTACAAATGTAAATTAATTATTTCAGCATATGTTTATCGTATAGACTAAAGTGAACAAAGAGGATATTATATAAGCTAGAGAGGATAAACAATACCAATATGAAGGTAAAAGGGTAGGTACATATTGACCCTATGTACTAGGCAAACCCCTAGAGTACCTAAATCGAGAAATTCAATTGAAACTGAATAATGTAGGTCCCAAAGACAAATGGATAACGATTTGTTACTTGATAACCTATGGTATAGGACTATAGACTGAGACTATTAGATCTAGAATCATTTCTTGCTAAGTGTAGGTTTACGTGATGTAGTCACTTAAGGAATTTATTGGGTGTGTTTGTTGTACCTTGGTACTTAGATGGGATTATAATGTTAGGTAGGTAGGTATATGAATAAATGATCGATTGACTCGACCTAAAATAGTAGCATAGACCAGTGATACCCCAGTGGTAACGGCCGTGACTTACGAGTTGTTGGTCGTAAGTTCGAACCCAGGGATGTGCTTTACTAAATTAAATTATTTCATCACCACTGCTCTAAAAATGTTGAAGGAAAACATCGTGACGAAACCGGAATGTCCTTGAACCAAAAATTCGAAAACATGTGACATCTACCAACCCGCACTGGGCCCGCGTGGTGGATTACGACCCACTCCCTCTCACAGAGTCTGTGTCCCAGCAGCACATTATAGGCTGATAATGATAATGATTATTGCTAAACTTGTAGCTATAGCTCATGGCTGATCTAATAGTTTAGGTGGTAGGAGTCGTTTTGTCAACTGAGACATAGATTGACTAGATGACACAATGGCTGGAGTATTGCGGCGATTATGTGTGACTATTATTATTGCTAATTTATTTTCATTCTAAATAAAATAATGCAGGCCATACTAAATTAAAACACGGATAAATAGGTATCATTATTTCAGCCAAAAGAGACCGAAGACTCTTTGACAGTTCAAAAGTGCCTGTAAATGTTTTAAATGAAATAAATGCTTTGAGTTTGAGTTTTTATTGTAAAAAAATAATTATAAAGCCGGAGACGATTTCTCAGAACAGATCATACGTACCTATGATTAATTCATCATCATCATTTCGAAGATTTCCACTGCTGGACATAGGCCTCAAGCACCGCCACTTCGACCGGTTCTGTGCTTCCCGAATCCAGCGGATTCCTGCTGCCTTCACAAGGTCATCGGTCTACCTTGGCTTATAGGTGTCAATACTAGATTTTATTTAATATCCTTGTTGTTATTTTGGTTTTACTAACGGTTTTAAAGAAATAAAACTAGATACCTACACACTAAATCAAATCTTCGTACTAAAACATTACCCTCCAGGATACTACAAAAAAAATAAAGTTACAGCATTCACAAAATATTACATAAAACCGAGATAGCATTGGAATTCTAGATAAAACGTCAACAAAAGTAACATACCCCCGGATAGTATGAAATAGGGTCGGGATACCCAGGATCGATGTTCTTAAAACTGCCTCAGGCCTAAATCACAGTGCATATAATAAGCAGTAGAACAACTGCAAACAAACGTCCGAATTCTCGAACTCACACAGACACGAAAACACTCAAACTGATTTAAGTCTGTCTACCAGACAGACTATAAAAACAATGATGGCACACACACCGCAATAAAACAGTTTCATAGTTAAAACATTCTAACAAAGCTGGTTTGGACACAAGATAAAATTGTTATTGAACCAATTCTGAGGCTGTGTCATCAAAATAGGTACTTACTTCGTTTTTGTGAGAGGCACCCGGACTTTCCAAATATCTTTAGAATATGGTTGACAACCGTAACGCTCCGATAGAACGTTTGTTATTCAAACAAAACAGCATACAGTCCTTTCAGTTATTTTACCTCAGATCGTGCATCACTGTCAGAATCACAGTCATCTTTATTTTTGTTGTAATACGGTTGCTATTAGGTTGCTTCTTGGGTTGCTGTCAGAGGAAAAATAGCTGTGAAACTGACGTTTTAGTTGTGTTTCTGGTTTATATTTACTGTGGTTAAAGGGTTAGGCTGTATGTTCACTTGACGAATACAGTTTATGATGTTATATGATTTAGTTGTATCTCAAAGAGAACCCAAACCTGGGGGCGGATTAATACTGAATATAGTACTATGTGGGATAATTAGGTTCCAAACTGTCTGTTCTAAGTGAGATCTGAAATAATGTAGGGAAGGGTCACCTACGCTGTTATTTTAGTGTTCTTTTGGTTCTTTTACTTTTTACTTATCTATGAAATTTTGAACGGAAATAAAACATTACATGCTGGTCATCATCTGCCTAGCCTTTTCCCAACTATGTTGGGGTCGGCTTCCAGTCTAACCAGATGCAGCTGAATACCAGTATTTTACAAGGAGCGACTGCCTATCTGACCAACACAACCAAGTTATTGGGTAATACGATACCCCTTGGTAAGATTGGTTGTCAGTCTTTCGGGCTTCTGACGACCCGTAACGACTGCCAAAGATTTACGAATGACAGCCGGGACGAACGGCTTAACGTGCTTTCCAAGGCACGGAGGGGTCTTGGTATGTAAAGATGGTCAGCCATCCACGAACCAATCGCGGCAAACATAGCTTGACCTGATCGATCGACCCGAGCGGCTGTTATTATATAGCCACAATCCCACATTACATGATGGTGATATCTGAAATTGCCAACATAATTTTATATGCTCGTTTCTATTACTTATTAGAAATCCGCTTTCGTTCAGTAATGGACAGATCCAATAGGCTGATTAAAGAGTAATAATTATTCATACAATCGGCTTACTTTTTTTTCGTAACGATACCTGTCACTCTCGCTTGACTTTGTGGAACCTGAGGGTCTAGTGTGAGTTTTTTTTAACCATCTCGATTTTACGCATCGACCGCGTTCGGCGCTGTGATTGGCCCTTCACTGGCCTTCACTGGTGATGGGCCAATCGGAGCGCCTAACGCGGTCGATGTGTAAAATCGAGATGGTTAAAAGAAACTCACACAAGGCCCTCTGAGTTATTTCGAATGTATGGACAAGTTTCTGCCCGCGACTTTGTCCGCGTAAAATTTCTTGTTTGAACTTAAAATATATCTTATGACACTCGGCAATAGTGTAGCTTCCCATAGGTGAAAGAATTTTTGGAATTGAATCAGTACTTCTGAAGATTATTAGATTATTATAATCAGAGAATAAATAAATGAGTAATAAAATAAATAAATATAATAACTAATAGTGTTGCAAAAAAATTAAAATAAATAGACGGATAGGATGTAATTTAAATATTTAGTATTAAGCTTCCTCTCTCCTACTTATTTAAAATTTTGCTGTGCCCGACAGGGTCAATGATTGTTTCATTTATTTATTCCTACCACCTGTATGTGTATATTATGGATTGCAATAAAGATTATCCCTTAAAACAAACTTACAACTTTTACTTGTTTATAATTTTATAGTATGGATGAGACACGCTTACGCTTTGATGCTTTTGTAAGCCCTGGGAATGTTTCCTTATGTAACTGACAGTTCATTCTTCCAAGTTACTCTTAAGACATAACTTTCATTCCTTCCTATATCAGTTTAGAAGTTATCGCGAGTTAGCACACAAGTTACAGCACTAAAACAGAGAACTTGCCACGATATTCCTTGTAAATATGTTTGGTACGTGACTTAGTATGTTTAGTGGTAGATCTGTTTGAGCTTGAACAAACGTATGGCTTGTGGTGAAATATTTTCATAAACACAGCGATATTTTTCGTTTACTTTGTTTTGTTCGTGGTTTATGTGATATGATTCTTAGGTCTAGTTCATTGAGCAAAAGTTAAAGTAGTTTTTATTTCTTATTAATCGCAACTTTTACTTAGGATAAACACTTAAAACAATAGCTATTTTACATAATATGTACACACTCTACAATAAAGTTGACACAATATAGTGGTGTATGATGCTTTATTGAGAACAAAAGGTTCATTACAGATTACATATTGTTCAAAATGATTGGAAAGACCTCTTGATATAGACACTGGTAATTTATTTCAACGATTCATGCCTGATTATTATTGACAAATAATAATATTAACACTGTACTTATTGCAAAACAATTCAGACCAAAATCGATACCTACATTCTTATGTAAAAGTAATAATTATTATACTACAAATATGGACTAGATTTAAGCAAAATTTGAGGAGCTCGTGGTTAAGTAATAACTGCTGCACGGGTCGACCCGTCAGCTAAGCTACGCTTGCCGGGGTTGATCTGTGGATGGGTGACCATCTTTACATACCGAGACTCCTCCGTGCCTCGAAAAGCACGTTAAGCCGTTGGTCCCGACTGTCATTCATGGATCTTTGACAGTCGTTACTGGTCGTCAGAAGCCCGAAAGTCTGACAACCAGTCTTATCAAGGGGTATCGTATTACCCAGTTATTGGTTTGTGGAGGTCAGATAGGCACTCGCTCCATGTAAAATACTGGTATCCAGCTGAATCCGGTTAGACTGGAAGCCGACCCCAATAAAGTTGGGAAAAGGCTAGGCAGATTTAAAAAAACGAGCGAGCCATACAGTTGTCGCTTATGATGTATAACATCTGACATCTCACCTTGGTAATAAGCAACATTAAAGGGGCGGGGCTCGTCAAGGTCGTTTCTGATGGCTAACTCTCGCACCGCGCGCGCTCATTGGTCAAATCAAATAGCACGCGCTTCCCCAGCTCCCCGTAATACACTTCCGTCCCTTTTCACGAAATCTCTCCCACAGATTGCAGACATCAAAAGTCTGCTGATAGTATATTTTTATATACTGTACCACTGCTGGGCAAAGGCGTCCCCTAAATGCGTCCATTTACTATTTTCCCTGCACCTTTCCCATTAAGATAACATAACTATTTCCTCATCATCCGAACGATATTTCCCAAGACCATGGCGCACCATTTTAGCGTTGTCAGATAAAATACTTCCGAACAAAAACACACCATTCTGACTCCACTTAGTGTCGGCCACACGACCACAAACTTGACACTTTATGTGTTAGTCCCTCACGTACGCTTCTATTATATTCACATTACTAAAAAGCAAAGCTGAGGGTACATTGACAAAAGGGCTAGTCTTTATACCGTGTGACCTTTATGGTGAACCTTCATGTATAATGGAAAGATATCAAATGTTTTTTTCTTTTGTGTTTTTATTCAAAATCAAAAAATGAATAAGACTGCTGGGGTATAACCGTTTTAGTTGGATAAGACTGACACTATTCAATAACATCATTACTTAATGCTTCAGTCGACGGCTCGAATTCGTTGGTGGGCGTGACTATGCATGATTATGACTCTAATTATTTATTTAGCTTTTATTTATCTTGTTTTTATTTATATATTTATTAATTTATTTTGTGAAATAGACGATGATTTATAACGAAAATGAGTGCGTGAAATATCATGAACAGATCTTTGGCCGTATATATATTATTGGACAACTGCTGTGTGTATTTACTCAAAATAAAATAAACTATTTGATCTTTTGAATAAATTATCTATCCCAGTACGGTTTCTATTTTACCATATTTTTACTACATAAGTTATTTATTTACGCCCAAAGACGAGTTAAAATTAGTGGTGTTAATATGGAAGTCTCAACTTCCAATCCAATTTTTTTTTAATTTTGCTTCCATACAGGGCTAGATAATGATAAGACAAATTGATATAATTTTAGTTTTGAACGTACACCGTCAAACAGACGAGTAATAACCATACTACGTTTATATAGAAGAATGACCGACTAACGTACCCTTAACTATTTCATGGGACTTAAACATAACTGGCAAAATGTAGGTGTACTACTGATGAATCTCTGCCTTACCTTCGGGGGTTACAGGCGTGATGTTTTGTGATGATGTGTGACGTTAAGTTACTATTTCAGTTTTTGTCAACCTTTCAATAGGTACAGTACGACACAACTTAGATCTAGCCTAATTTTACGAATGTATTTGGTCAATGACTTTAATAGTTATGGGATTTTCGTAAAGATCATTTTCAACTCAAGCAGTAATAAAGATGGGTGATTTTGAAGACGCACTCAGTTCGGATGGTGATCGGTTTTACGAATTTTGCCGATGGTACATCTAAGTTGTGTCGTACTGTACCTACTTACCTACATTATTATGTCATTTTAGTCAGCCGGGCTGAAACGGCACGTTGGACAAAGTGTCCACTATTCGCGTCTATTGAATAACCATTGAAATTAAACTGTTAAAACCAATTACACTATATAAAACTTCTGTAAGTACCTACACATTCAACAAACATACATTGATACATTTGCTTATCACAATCCGTCCGCATCGGACCAAAGCTTGATAAATAGCACAATTTCCATTTTTAATAGTGGCCTATACAAACAAAATTAACCCCACAAATTGAGCAACTATCACCAAATATTACAACAATCTAAAGCCTATAATAATACCGATTATAACAAAACTAAAACCACATGAAACTGATCACGAGCGACACCTCAGTATAAATATTTATAAAGCTACATAAATATGTATGTAATCGTTAAGCGCAGACCTCGCATAATACACTGTGTTCCCTGAAAATTAATACAGGGTGGGATCCACGGTTACGAGAAATAATATGATATGTGAATTTCAAATTAAATTGCCAATTTATACGGTAGTGAAAAAATTACTGGATTATGGTTTAATTTTCATTTTGAGGTGATGGAGGGTGAGTTTTTGAGGTAAAATATTAATTTGCTTTTTGTATATTTTGAAAGAAAGCATTTATTTTATAATACACGATGTTTGTACTGACTTTATAGAATTTTCACAGTTTTTGGCTATCTAAATTATTGTTGAAGTTTATCGATAACTACTGGAATTCATGTTTTAGTTGAACCGCTTCTGTGGTCTAGTGGTTAGACCACCTGCCTCAGACCCAGAGGTCCCTGGTTCGATTCCAGAGTGGTGCCGAAATTGTCTGCTCGGTTTGGTTGGTGGTAAGACTTGTTCTAATCCACCTGGCTAGCTACCACCACCTTTTCTAAGTGGCCATAAAAAAAATGTTAACAGCATTGTTGTTTCGGTAGTAAGAGGTAAGATAGCCAGTTCCTCTAAGGATTGCGGGTGAAGCTCGCTTCCACCTTCGGCCTGATCATCAGTTACTTTCAGGTGAAATGCAAGCCAAGAACATCCCCATTACGGGTTAAAAAAAATGTGTCTAAACTAAACTTGAAGTCATTGGTATGAAAAAGCTAGGAGGAAGCCACCTCCGTGTCGTTGGCACGACAGTTATTCATATTTTTTGTCCCATAACTTCGCCACTTCCACGGCGTTGTCGGTAGCAGCAATGACGTCACTTGGCTGCATGTTGTTGGGCACAATGGGTTAAGACATGGAGCATAGTTTGTGACACAGCTCCATATCCACACTCCGCTGCCGGTCCGCCGAGGTAGCCCCACTTTACGAGTTTCGATTTATACCTTCCCACTTGGGTTCGGAGTCGGTTCAGGGACTTTTTGGCGGTCAAAAGTGTCTTTTATGTGCCTATTTGACTTTGACTTTGACTTCCAAGTGGACCACAGAAAGTGGAAAGTAGGAAGTAAGCAATTGTGATGATAAACGTTCGCTATTTCTCTGTATAAAAAATACCTTTAACCTGAGTATGAGTGAGACAGTTACAGGCCGATATTATAATATGCTCAATATAAACTTGTTTCCGAAATTCTTTTTCTACCACAGTCAATAACCATCTTCGTGGCAATATTCCGACCCAGCCTGTGCAATAATACATCTGATTACGTAAATTATTCGGAATACGTTATGTTGAGGCGCGGCTTAAGCAATTCCAATTTACATCACATTGGTACTAAGTGTTGTAGCTCTTAAAAGGAAATATTGTTTTCTGGGCTATTGAATTACTTTTAAGCATATTTTTTCGGTTGGAAAAATTTACTTTTGTTGATCCTTGTAACTTAGGGCTGATTTTATCAATGAAGCTGAACGCAATCGGCATATCTAAACTGTGTTCAAGAGCTGTCAATGTCATAATTGTTGCGGAATATTGACACTGGCAGTTCTTGAACGCAGTTTAGATGTGTTGATCGCGTTCAGTTTCATTGGTGAAATTAGCACTTAGTTTCAGACACTAGGTACTCTTACCCCACATTAACACCATAGTATTAAACATGTACCTACTCTACGTATTGTATCTATCGTTTTAGTTTATACCCAGCTCTTGATCACGGTTTAGATGTGCTGATCGCGTTCAGTTTCATTCGCGAAATTCACCCTTAGTGAATTGTGTTGCAAGCGAGCCTAAAAGCGAGTCGAAGCGAATCGAGTTTATAAATAGGCCTTTTTTATGTACTACAAGGTCTTCCATAAATCATGCCTCTGATCATATCCCAATTTATTTGGGATCAGTGCTGGACGTCTTATTCTTTCATACATCTTTATCAACTGTTATCTTAGTGTTAACTTCCTCCCTAGTCTTATAATTATCACAGTCTATTGCATCACATTTTTGATTCCTTACAGTTGCGAAAAACTACTTACTGTTGTCTCTTTTACCCTGCACACAACGTCATCTAAACTAATATTTATGAGATCTAAAATTGTTTGTGTATATGTTCGTAGAAGGTAATCTCTGAAAGTACTTCTTCTTCTTCTCGTGTGGTTAGTGACTAACCTGGTGTCACAGTTTTAAAGCCGCTTATGGGCCTCTGACTTGGCTTCACATGCCGTCGAGAAATATCTCTCAGGCATGCCGTTTTCCTCATGATGTTTCCTTCACCGTTTTTGAAGCAAGTGATAATTATACAATACGCACATGAATCCGAAAAGTCAGAGGTGCGTGCCTTGGGTTCGAACTCGAGACCTTTGACTTGGCAGTCCAACGGTCACACCACTAGGCTATCACTGCTAAAACTTTTCTCTTCTTCTTCTAGTCAACATCCCTATAAGGGATGCCGACAACAATTTTTTTTTGTCCGTCATTTGGATTATTAAAAAATATTGGACTCGTATTTTATCTTTTTTTTACATTAAAAAAAAAATTACGGCAATACATTGAGTAGGCAATGCGTTAAAATGTGGCATGACGTCACTGGCCGGTAGATTTTATACTGACTTGTGACGTAGCGAGCCCCTACTCCCCAACTTTAATGCTTTTTGTCTAAACCATTTTTTATTCATATGATAGAGCAAAAAATACGTGTCTAATATTTTTTTATTATCTGACTGACGGACTAATTTTTTTTTTTTTTTCCTATCAACATCCCTATTGAAAGTACTGATCTGATTACAAACATTATTTCACTGATGGAAAGCCACACTGCCGAGTATCATATCTTATGATAATCGGCAGTGTGATGTTTTATCTTAAAACAAGAAATTTCACGCGCACAAAGTCGCGGGTACAAGAAATTCATAACACTTTGCAAAACTTTCAAACCTGTAATTCCCTACTTCAAACGCAATGAGGTCTTAAATAAGTCTCTCTCAAAAGAAACGAATACATTTTTATAGACAGACACCGATGCAGGGAAATTAGAATTGGAAAGTTATAGCGAAGTAATGGAAACATCTTCTTGAAGTCCAGTGTAGTGTGAAAGTGACCAATGATTCGGAAAATTAATCTCGGATGCACCAGGAATGGAGAAACTGAGGAATCGAAGGAACGGAGAATCGAAGGAATGGAAGAACGACTGTTACAAGACCGTTGATATCTTAGAAAGAATTTTGTTTTGTTTTCTTTTAAATTTAATACTTTTTTTCTGTTTGTTTTTATTAGAATCAAAAGAAGAAACTTCTTAGGAATAGATTTCTTTGATGGTTTCTTAGTAACTGAAGTGAGTTTATTTTAGGGGTTTTATTCCATTTGCTACCTTTGATAGGTATTTCTGTATTTCTATATTCGTCGTTTGGCCAGGATAAATGGAAAATATACGCATTATGATAAAAATAATGCTCGAATATTATGACAAAATCTCTTTGTAATTGAAGACCAGAAGAATATTCGCAAATAAACACACTTATTGATTAAGAATAACTTGAACAACCCTCACGTTCTGAGCATAAATACAAGCAACATGGCTGCCAAATTTCTCTGAGCCTAAAACTTTTAAATACAAAATACACGCACATATAAATTACAGTAAAACGCAAAATTCACTTAATATCCCACTAGGGAGGACTGGGGGCCTAAACAAAATATAACTCTAAACTAGTGTGGTTTTAGAGAGCCTATGTTAACGATCTGTTTTCCCAATGAATTTAATATCATATTTCGGATTTAGAATCCAAGTAGGCTTAGGTAATCTCTTTTGCTTGATATTTACACATTTTGCCTAGCCTTTTCCCAACTATGTTTTGGTTGGCTTCCAGTCTAACCGGATGCAGCTGAATTCACATGGAGTATTTTTAGTATTTTACATGGAGCGACTTTCTATTCATAGAGGATGTTTGATGTAGATATTTGGTATTTATTTATTTTAGTTTCTCATTCACAACAGACCACACACACATGTATGTCACAACATTTTATTTCATTTGGTGAGCTTTCCATGTTATCTCATCTTTTACTACTTACCTTTAATTTATTCTGATAATTTATTAAAACGGACACACACTTCCCTGGCTTTAATATTCTAGCGTATGGCACTCGTGGGTTGCAGCTGAAAATCAGCGTCAGGTTGTACTCTTTGTGTTGTCATCTGATATTATGCTGAGCTGAGGCTTTTTTGGCATTATAATCATTTTTTCTGTTTATTTTTTAGTTATACAAGGTGTATTTTTCTGCTGTAATACCAATAAACGCATTTTTCTTTCTCTTTCTTTCTTTCTATCTGACCTCCACAACCTAGCTACTGGGTAACAGGATACAACCTTGGTAGGACTGGTTGGCAGACTTTTGGGCTTCTAACTACCTTTAATGACTGTCAGAAATCTATGAATGACAGCCAGGACCAACGGCTTAACGTGCTTTTCGAGGCACGGAGGGGTCTCGGTATGTAATGGATGTTCACCCATCCTCGAACCAACCGCCGCAAGAGTAGCTTAACCTTCGATGGAACCGTTCCACGAGCCACGAGCCTTCTTATTTAGCCACGAGCTTGATATTTACTACGTTATAGATATAGATTACATGCATCGGGCTTGGGTGGGGTAAAAAAACGTAAAATAATTACCATAGATTGTTTGTAATATTATTATTTTGTTTACAATTTATTTGTAATATTTGACATTTTCATAACATTTTACAATTTGACATTTTATTTGTTATTCGGTTCTGTACATTTTTATAACTTTTTCGCAATTTTGTAATTTTTTGACAATTTAAATTATTATTTTTTATTTTTAATGAGTTGTTGAATATTTAAATTTAATTAATCACAATTTTATTTTGGGTTTTTATCTGTTTAGAATTTAAAATAAATAGTTTATATTTGTAAAACTATGGACTAGTATTATGTCTGAAATAAATGAATAAATAAATAAAAATTTATCTATAATGTAGTAAAAATCGCATAAAGACATCTACATACATTACGCCTTTTTTCCATGGGGATGGACAAAGCTATAGAACGCACTTCTCAAATCCCATTTACATGATGCAATTGTAGCAACAAATGACTTGCATCGTCTAAACGGGTAAATCAGGTTTTAAATACCCCTTTAGCTGCACACAGGTATGTTTGACAATATTTTTAAGAAATCTTACTTTAGAGTGACCTAATTTCCCTTCTCTCGTTTTCTCGAACACCATTTTGTCAGAATTTTGCCTCATCTACGATCATCTCTTCCAGTATTTTGGTATGTCCACTTGAGAACAGTCTCCCATTTTATTATGTCATGCATAAATTTTACGAGCCAAAATATTTATGCCAGTACACCCCACATACCAGTCAATCGTAAAAAATAGACGATTTACCATGTTCTATCATTTTCGTCTCTTTTCGGTTATTTTGTACGTATCCTTTGTTCAGTAAACGAGTTATAAAGGCAGGTCCACACGGCGATACGTCCCGGTACCGAACGGGCAATTTGACACTGTATAGAATGTGCGTTAATTGCTTTTTGCTTGATCCAGTTTTATTATTTTTTGCAAGCGCTTCGCTGAAAGTTATTTTGACAGTATCGTTACACAAAGCCAGTATGTTTATTAATATTTCAAGTAAAGCGTGCTTCTCGAATTTTCGTTTTAATTTTAAGGTATACAGCGAGCGATATTGAGTAAAGTTATTAATTTGATTATAAATACTCTTTGGAGAACACAACAAAATATTAGCAATATTGAATCAACTTCTCTGTTATGTGTTCTTTGACGAAAATGTAACTGATATTGATTTATTTTATTTATTGCTCTATCTACAATTGTTACACTGTTCTACCAATTACAAACACAAGCCAAGTGCACAATATTAAGCGATAGACGCTTGAAAAACATTCTAACATCATAGAAAAAAAAAAAAACCTAATTATTGAAAAAGGAAAACTGCTTTTAAAGTTCAAGGCTTAATGGACTCAAAAGGATTCAATCCTGAAACATTTTAAGACCATGACATTTACTTACCTTTTTACATATCTCACCGATGAGATGAGATGCAACGCAACTATCCAGTTGCCTCACGATCTCCCCATCTGAACAAAACGTAACCCTTAGATATTAAGGCCACTGAATAAATGAATAAAATTTTACGTGTATACGAGCCGGTATTATATGCCATGATAGGGCACAATTCAATTCCGTTATGACTGACAGACGGAAAGGGTACCGATATCAAATTAGGACGTGTTCCGATTTGGGAGGGATGGTCGTAGTCTTTGGTATGTTGAGCAGTCTGGTCCAAGGTTTATCTTGATTTATGGCCTATTATGAGTTGATCTTAAGTGTTGAACTTAAGTGGCAGTGGGCAGGGCATATAGCTCGCTGAACAGGCCGAAAGGTACTGGAATAGCGACCGCGTAGGTACTGAAAAATCTAATAGCATTGGAAGGCGTCCCCCAAAGTAAACCGATGACATTGTGAAGACCGCAGGAATCTGTTAGATACAAGAAGCGCAGAGCCAGTCGACGTGGCGACGCTTGAAGGAGACCTATGTCCAGCAATGGATATCTTCGAAATGATGATGATGAGTTAATCATAGGTACGTATGATCTGTTCTGAGAAATCGTCTTCGGCTTTATAATATTTTTTTACCATAAAAACTCAAACTCAAAGCATTTATTTCATTTAAAACATTTACAAGTACTTTTGAATTGTCAAAGAGCCGGTCAGTAGGCGGATAGTTGAAACTAAAACGTAAATCTCTATGGAGAAGAACGGGCAAGAAACTCCAAGGACACTCTTTTAAATATAGTTATTACAAAATCCTGGGTACATTATCAAAAGTTATAATTATTTTCGCCAATCAATCACTGATAGCAAACATGAGATTTGCCGGCCAATTTACTGATCAAATACCAAATTCAGATGTAAATACCTAATCAATTATATTTTATTTTCATAAATTGGTTTTAAAAACACTTTTAACCCTTAAGGTTGATTTGTATAGCATACTATACACTAAAATAAAAATAAAAATCTCAGAAAACAAAATAATTTAAATTAAATTTTCTTACCAAAAAGTAATTTCAGAACGCAGCTCTTTCAAATAATAAATAAACGAAAGTATTATCTATGGTAAATTTGACAGTTGTGACGTAAATGTGAAACCATGCGCAGGAATCTTGTTCACGTCAAGGTAAAATTTATTATAATTTCATTATTCACTATAAAATCTAATATTGTGTGTTGTGGATTCAAATCACAAATGTATTGTGCTCAAGCTAATGCTAAATTATCTACGTAATACACTTATTTTTATCGCTTTTTACGAACATAATCTTGGGTGTATAGCATACCATACGTTGCGACTTTTTGCTCAAAAAACATCCTATTTGTGATGTATATTATTCTATACACTGCCAACTAATGGGTGATGGTGATGTCCATTGACTTTGATTGTAGAATTACGTTTTTTAGTTTTCGGCATTTTTGTATTAGGTATTTTTTTCTTGCATGGTGTGGGCCTTGCTTTCATGCTTGCTTTTAACAACTTTGTTCTAGCCTGGACAGCGCGATCGGTGTAGACGCATACTAGCACTCGTTCCTAAATTCAACGCTACTTCCGACGTTAGTGATGCCACAAGCAATGAAGACGAAGTGAACAGTCGCGACTCATCCCCTGCTCCGTCTATAAATTCATCGTTAGAAAGACTAGATTTCAATAGCCCAGATCCATCCAGTAATGATTCCTATATTGAAAACTCAGATGAAAATTCACTATCGATTTTCCATCCACACTTGGAATCCATAGATTTTCAAAGCCACGAAGCTGTAGCTGATGCCTGCGAAGATCCACCGCCACTCACACCCGTTCTTTCAACAGTATTTCCTTGCGATACGCAATGCAATTATAATGCTATACCTTCTATCGCATCGCTACCCTCCTTGCCATCAGTTCAACCGTCGCCGTCGACGCCCCCACCTACATCAACACGCGTCCAAAGAAAACGCAGAGTTCCTATAGTTGCTGTCAACAGGGTAAAAAGACGAAACATACAGAAATTCAAACTTTCGTTTCAATGGACCAAGAGAAGGTTTCAACATGCAGCTGAAATATCTGATCAAGACTTCAAGGAAACTGTCCCATCTAATTGGTCGGCGGTAGACTATTTCTATCGATTTTTCCCTGAAGACCTTATTGTTGATATAGCAAACAACACTAATTTATATAGCGTTCAAGAGACTGGAAAGTCAATAAAAGTAAATAAAGAGGATATACTTGACTTTTTGGCCATCAATATATTGATGGGAGTTGTTGTTATGCCATCTTACAAGGACTATTGGAAGACCAGTTATCGTTACGGCAAGATTGCAGACGTCATGCCTATCAAAAGGTTTCAACAAATAAGGCGGTATTTACATTTTGCAGACAACACGCAAGCTGACGAGTCCGATCGTTACTACAAACTACGTCCTCTCCTTGAGCGAGTTAGAGCCCAATGTCTAACTATTGAAGAGGAGAATGCTTTCAGCGTGGATGAAATGATCATTCCGTACAAGGGCAAAAAAGCGGGTTCTCGACGGCAGTATAACCCAAACAAACCATGCAAATGGGGTTTTAAAAATTTGGTAAGGGCAGGAGTCTCTGGAATCGTATACGATTTTATGTTGTATGCAGGCGACGATACCTTTAGGGCCATTCAGTTTGAACCTGATGAGGAAAATCTCGGCATTGGAGCTAAAACGGTGTTAGCTTTATGTAAGACTATAAAAAACCGACCTTGTGTTGTTTACTTTGACAATTGGTTTACGTCTCTCGAACTCGTGTATTTGTTGAGGCATAATTATGGCATATTTAGTTTAGGCACTGCGAGAAAAAATAGGCTTCATGATGCCAATTCCTTTTTGTTGTCAGACAAAGCTCTGCAGAAAAAAGGCCGGGGTGCTTATTGTCAAGCAACTTGCAATAAAAATAAAATTGCTATCGTGAAGTGGTTTGATAATAAACCCGTTACCTTGGTTAGCTCGTATGTCGATGCTTACCCCGTCGACAAAGTAAAGAGATTCCATAAGGAATCAAAAGGACGCATAGACGTACCTTGCCCACAAATAGTGAGACACTATAATAGGCATATGGGTGGAGTCGATCTGGCTGACATGCTTATTGCCTTGTATCGGACTAGTATGAAGACACATCGTTGGTACCTAAACATATTTTCTCAATTATTGGACATATGTATCAACAACGGTTGGCTTCTTCGCCGCCGCCATTACCGATCAAGCAACATCAAGAAAAAATATGACCATCTCAAGCAGTTTCGATATGAGGTGTATGCTGGTCTTATAAGAAGCAACCGACAAATGGCGAAAACTTCAGTCCAGGATTCGGTGGCTGAAGAGAAAAAAATTAAGAAACCAGCAGCTGAAAGGCCTATAGATGCCATCAGATATGACGCTTTAGATCACTGGCCGGAACACACCGAGTATCAGAGGTGCAAATATTGCAAAAAGGGCCAAGCAAGTACTCGTTGTACGAAGTGTAATGTCAACCTTTGTTACGTGGCTAAAAGAAATTGTTTTGTAGCTTATCATAAGCATTGATGTCAATATTGTCATTATTTTATTATACTTTGAAAGCATAATTTGTCGTTGTATTATTTTGATCAAGCTATGTCAAAAGTGCATTTTGTATATTATTCTATACACCCCTTACACATGCGATTTAGTAACGTCGGAAGCAATGTATAGTATAGTATACACTAATTATCTCCAATTATCAGCTAATTAGATTTTTTACCCCATTTTTGCTACCCTTATTTTAGGTCTAATAATCATAATCAGGTATTATTTTGATGTTTTATTTCGATGATATGTCGTGCGACTTTAAGGGTTAAACGTTAACAAGTTACAATGATATTAAAATTAAACGAAGACCGTGTTTCCTAATCGACTACTGTGAGAAAAAACACCGAAATAAACTCAGAGTTTTATAACCGAAGTATAAATATATCCAAAATTATATCAAATTACTTAACACATCTTATCACTACATATTATAAAACAGAGCCCCCGCTGCGTCTGTCTATCTAAACTCGATAAACTCAAAAACTACCAAACGGATTTTCATACGGTTTTCACCAATGGACGGAGTGATTCATGAGGAAGGTTTAGGTATGTAATCCATTAAAGTTTTGTGTAAATTGGCTGAAATATGACGGTAATTGTTGAAGATATGAGAAAAAGCACGCCGACTGAGAGCTTTACTGGCGTGCGCCGCGTAAAGCAATAGAGTTATATGAAAACAATGTATTACGGAATTAATACACCTGGTTTAACACATAGGGTACTACCTACTTTTAATCCCGGCAGTACATTCCCGTGGGATATTTTTCGACATCCACGTGGGCGAAGCCGCAGAAGCTAGCACAAGACAAAAATATTCTGCGTTGTTAGTAGGTACTTCATTAATTCATAAGATTTTTTACCAAACAAGTATTAAAATATTATTCGCGTTTGCGTCATAGTACACGCAAACAATGTTATATGAAACAGACAGACTGTTTTATTTTTAAACGTTCTTATGTAATAGTATTGAACGTGAATCTGTCGGTAAACAAAACGGATGGTTCTGACATCGACGAGTAACTATGTACTGTACATTTGTACGTTATATATTGTTTATAGTGTAACTGGTTTTGTAATTCTATATCATCGTAGCATAATAGTATCAAAGGCTTCTGCTTAATGTCAGTATCAGTATCGTACACTGGAAGTATTAAATTATCATCGATTATAGAAGCTTTAAATACAAATAAATTTTACATTAACTCTCGCCTTCTTCAGAACAAAACAAGCAAAAACTACAGAACGCCACCAGCTGCGATCCATAATGCATAATCAGCCTATAATGTTCCCACTGCACGGTGGTCCAAGCGCCCTTTTTAATTTCTTTTTTTTTTGAGGGGGGAAATTATCAAATAACTTCTCCCGCTCTTCGTGTCAGACATTTACTGACTAAACCCACCCGTGTTCCTTCCGTTGCCTGTGTGCCGGGGTCGCGATATCCCTTTCGGACAAACTCGCAACCCCGGCAGGCATTGGCCCTTCCGGACCCCGTCAGTTGGTGCTGACATCTCTTTGAGGCGCGCGTGGAACACAACGCGCCGTCGACCCGGGCCTGGTCCCTATCGGACGGTGAGCTACCTATTGCTCACCGTCCGCAAGCCCGCGCCTACGGTGGCCGGAAGTCGGCTCGCGACTCTCCACTCACTCTTGTAAATACATAAATACCTTACTTTATTAAATGAGATTTTCCTGAACAGTAAATAATAAAAAATACTTCACAAATGTACATTAATGCTTTATTTACATAATTTAATATACAATAAACTGTACAATATGTACTGTTTAAATATAAATTTAAATAATCAATATTTGAGATTTATTGTCCCTCGTTCGGAAATACATCTGAATATGATATTAACGCTATTCATGAAGGGGATATAATTAAATATGTATTCTTTTATATATTATACATATTATCATATATAATAGAATACATATTTCTCGTGTGATCCCGCCTGAAGGCCTTATAATGTTTGTTGTTAGATTCTGCTGCTCCTTCAGATAATTCCCCGATAGATAATAGAGCATAGTGTGCCACTTCAGCACCATGGATGAGGACTTTGTGAACGGAAGCTGGGAGATTATACCACGGATATTCTTGAATTAAAACTCGCGCGGTTTCCAAAGCATATTCATTAAATTTATCCGAATCAATATTAAAACCCGAGGACAAGGCTTGTTGACTGACATTGCTGAAAAACATCAGGCGTTCCGTTGTTTCTGCCTACGCGATTGGGCAGAACGGATGATCTTACGTAGTATATGTAGGTCACCTTTGCCAATAAAACTACGTTTTATCTATTGCACCCAAAACAAAGTGGCTATACAAAGTATCTTCAAAAAATCTTTTAACATTTATAACCGAAACCAAGTTAAAATTCTTATTAATACGTACCTACAGATATTTTCATTACCCTTTTAGGGTTCCGTAGTAAACATGGAACCCTTATAGTTTCGCCATGTCCGTCTGTCTGTTTGACTGGCCGCGGCTTAGCTCAAAGAAGGTAAGTACTAGAACGCTGTAATTTGGCATGGGTGTACATATTAATCACGCCGACAAAGTGGTAAAATAAAATCGAGAAATATATATTTTTTTAGTTTACCTCCCCTACACGTAAAGTAGGGCTGTTTTTTGTTCTCATTCACGTTCAAGTTAAAAGAAAAACTATGGCAGCTAAGTAGGCTTTACAGGTTAACGAGTAATAATCGACCAACTTAAATTTGCAATTTACTACAATGTTTAGTTTGTTCTTGGTATAATATTCCAACTACGGAACCCTTCATTGTGCGTGGTCCAGCACGCACTTGGCCGGTTTTTTTTAGTTACTAGAAAAGGCAATTACAAGGTGGGTAAAAGCACTTTCCTTAAAAAAATATCACGCCTCTTGAATCTTTGTCTATAATTAAACAATTTCCAAGTCTACAAGAAACGAAGAGACCGTTAATATAAAAGTAGGAACATAAATAAAGCTTAGGTTCCACCGTCAGCTAGTGCCTCGAACACGGTGACAAGGCAAAGCCTGTTTAATACCACACCCTTCGTAGTTAAAAGCTCCTTTCGATACGAAGATGTAGTTCAAAGTGTTTTAAAAGATAATGTTATGTATTTTACGCTGGGGTTCGTTTAATTTTATAGAAAGGTTAGGTATTTTAGGTATAGTGGAAGTTGCAGTTTATGTTAATGGTTTCTTGTGTTTTTTTTTTCAATAGAAGTAAATGTACTTAGTAGAACTTATTTGTTTTATGAATAGTGTGAAGCATTTTGTTAGGGGAAGCTTAATTGGTGTAAAAAATAAAAAAACATTTTTTTTATATTGCCATTAAGATTACGCAAGCTTTAATTAATAAAGGCTTCAAACAATTTCTGGAAAGTTCAACCAAACAAATTTAGTTTCAATATTTAACATTTCGCGAATATTAACACTGCAAATAGTAAAACTACAATCGAAATACCTGCACAAACTATAATCAATTCCCGGGTAACCGAACTAAATTACACGAACCAATATATCTATATGAACATGTTAACATTACAAAATAGGTCGCCACAGCACATATTTCACAAACACAGAATACTACCAATAATGCGCTATTTGCGGTTGGCTGGCCACAGCAAATCCCTTGCGAGGCGCGCAAATTTATACGTCATCAAAGCCCCTACATACTGTGAGCCGCTAGGCGAGGCACTCTCGTATACTCCTAGCTTTATATTTGAGAACTAAAATATTTGGGATTATGTTGCTCATTTATTTTATTTTTCCTTAGCGTTTTAGTTTTGTTGGCCTTTAGTCTTGATGGAGACTTTAGATCTGAAATTACCTGCTAACAATTAATTAAACAATTTATATTAAGAGCGTTAATACAGAAAATGGGCAACGTCGCAAATAGCTGTCAAATATTTCGCCGTTTTGATTAATTTGGCATTATTACTGTATGGAAATAAGAAATATGGCTAAATACTGAACTAAAATATTGATTATGAAAAGCAATAATTAAAATCGTAACACCGAATATTCAGTTTTAGATCTAAAAACGTATGTGGAAACTTTCCAAATGCCTTTTTACACCAAAAACTGATACAACATCAAATTCAGTGTTATAATTGCAATTCATTATTAATATCTATCTCACTAGTTAGCTGTATTTCTTATTTCCATACAGTAAAATAGCCAACTTTTTGGATGACCGCTCGTAACACTAGCTTCCGCCAGCGAATTCGCCTTCATGAAATCTTTATAAATTATAGCCTGTGTTACTCAGTGATAATATAGAATTCCACTAGAGTTTTTTTTTTTTTAATCGGTCAAGTAGTTTTTGGGTTTATTTATTACAAACAAAAATACATATATTTTCTCTCTATAATATTATTACTAGCTGCACCCCGCGATTTCACCCGTATAAGTGTCGATTCCGTAAGAATATCGGGATAAAAAGTATCTTATGTCCTAACCCAGGTCATGGTCTACCTATCTGCCAAATTTCACCCAAATCCGTTCAGCCGTTTTACGGTGAAAGCGTAACAAACAATCATATATACATTTAAAAAATCTAATCTTTTCTCTTTATATTAATAATTAATATTAGTGTAGATATACGTTTAGATAAGAAAGTCGATGGTACAAAACAATGTTATCATTTACTTGCTAATGTTCTCAGCGAATCATAGTCCTACTAATAGACAACCACAAAGGCCGCCTATTAAAATTATCTTCTCATAAATCAACTTTTACGACACCCACGAGGCGAGAGTAGCCGTAACCGGCCCGGTTATAGCCGTAACCACCTCACCAGCCACGCCCTATATTCATTCATCATGACCTTAGGTACCTGTCCCACCGCCAACGATTAAGAGCTATAGGTATTCCGAAAGTGGGCAACGTCGCAAATATATGTCAAATATTTCGCTGTTTTTATTTATTTGGCAATATTACTGTATGGAAATAAGAAATATGGCTAACTAGTGAACTAGAATATTAATGATGAATTTCAATTATGGCACTGAATTTTATATTGTAACCGTTTTAGTTGTACAAAAGGCATCTGGAAAGTTTCTAAATACTTTAGTTACATCTAAAACTAAATATTCGGTGTGACGATATTAATTATTGCATTTCATAATCATTATTTTAGTTCACTAGTTAGCCATATTTTTTATTTCCATATAGTAAATTGCCAAATTAATCAAAACAGCGAAATATTTGACAGCTATGCGACGTTGCCAACTTTCAGAATAAACGCTCTTAACGAGAAGCGAGTAGAGCTAGCCTTGCCTGCCTCATTGGTCTAGTGGTCGCAAACGCTACTTCTGACCGTGAGGTCCTGGGTTCGATTCACAGGTCGGGTAAAGTGTTATTGGGTTTTCCCATCTGGAATTCATCAGCAGCAGCCCGGAGCCTAGATTAGTGCCCGGTTGATGGCAATAGGCTCGCCCCCTATTACATGGTACTTAAACATAACTGGCGAAATGTGGGTTTACTATAGGTAAGTACACCTCTGCCTAACCCCTTGGGGAAACAAGGCGTAATGTTATGTTATGAGTAGAGCTAGTAACTAGCAACGAGTTGGCGAACAACGAGTGCGTGACGGTGACGAGCGATAACTCGCTGGTGTGTGTTTTTCTCTGAAATAAATAAATAATAATAATAATAAGCCGGTAGCTTGGACCCTGTTCTTGATACCTGTGGGCTACTATTTTTTATATTTTTAAATGATTTATATTTTTTTTTATTCTAATATTTAAAAATGTAATTTATAAGTGTTTTAAATGAAATAAAGGACATAATAATAAACCAAGCGCGAATCTCTCAGCGGGTGTTCTGCCCGCCAAGCGAGCGTTGCTGAGCGAGTACTCTCTTTATCAGCTCTTCTCGCTGTAACAATCGAGTACTTGCCAGCTGTGTGAACAGTCAGCGATCAACTATAGCAATTTGTATCTCTTTTTACCCGACTACGGCGAAGCAAAAAAAGGAGGGTTATGATTTTGACCGGTATGTATGTCTGTATGTATGTTGATCTGTTCCCTCGTAACTTTTAAACTACTCATCATAAGTTGAAAAATGAGGTATCGTTGGAAGCGTCTTAATTGTCCGCTGGCTATAGGCTAAGTGACGTCACATTAAATTAAATTTAATATGGCGCCCTCTAGAGAACATAAAGTCATGAACTAAAGTGAAAAACACGTAATCTGTTCGATATCTGCCCTAACACGTGTGACTCCGGATTTTTTATTTGTATGTCTGTGATTTCTTGTTTATACCTTTTTATTTATTTATTTACTGAGGCACCAAGTCCCAATATACTAATCACAAATACATAAAATTCATTCAATTCATTACATCATTAAAATTTAAATAAATACATTACAATTCAATCGATCATATTAAATTAATTATGTAGGTACATTAAAATTTAAATTCAAAATTCCATACAATCACAAACTAAATTACATTAAAAATGAGTAGTCATTAAAATTTAATTTAATTAGATTACAAAAAGACATTTTTGTCGCAGATGCGTTTTAGTTTTTATAACTTTTATCTTTACACGGCACCTACAATCTTTTGTACGTTACTTGGGCGAGAAAATCATTGATAGCTCGTCGCTCCTCGTCGGCGGTGGGACAGCTGCCTTAATACAACAGCAAACATAACACATCAGACATTTGCATAATACCATCTATCAACCGACATTGACCGCTTACCCGAATCGGGAACGGTAATAAATACCGCGAAAGGTTCGTACATCACAATGTACGGCCGGTTTAGATCGATGGCCCAACGCAAGGGATTTTTCATTTTCGTACCGTTGACTGACGCGAAAAAAGGTTTGACAACTTTTTTTGTCGACGATATTGGGTTGGTCAGTATTTTTTGAAGTCATGAAAAGAGGGGCTATGAAATGTGTTTTTGTATTTTTCTTTGTGGGTATACAAAAGAACGAATGCGGTAACAATCAAGATCTATAACAGTTTCGAAACCCGACATCATTATGTCATATGTCACATGTCACACGTCAAACGTCCCACGTCATACGACAGACGTCACACGTCACACGTCATACATCATACGTCACACGTCATACATCATACGTCACATGTGCTTGCTACCTCATTCTACCTAGCTATTTCCCAACTATGTTGGGAACCAGTCAAACCGGATGCAGCTGGATAACAGTATTTTACATGGAGTGACTGCTTATCTGACCTCCACAACCCTGTTACTGGGTAATACGATCTCCTTGGTAAAGAAAGAAAGAAAGAAACAAAAAAAAAAGAAAATACATTTATTTAGCATAGACTAAAAGGCACGCAAAACAACATAACGTACTAAAAGTAAAAAATAAATAAAATAACACTAGTGCCCGACGTTGGTTTTCATCTAGACCTGTCGATCCATTCTGTAAACATCTCACCGTGAAGAATGAGGTGAAGTGAGCATGAAGTGAGCTGTCCATAGTGTCAATTCCTCGCTTTAGGTGCAATGACAGCTCACATCAAGCTTACTTCACCCAAGTTATCACGGTGAGATGTTTACAGAATAGCACGGCTGAAGTGTGAGGTGACGAACTGGAAGACTGGTTGCCAGACTCAGATATATACATACCTACCTACAGATTTATTTCCTCTTAACCATTTTGCGTGGATGTGACGCATATTTTCCCTCAACTTGCTTCTTTTTTATTTTGTGTTTTTTTTTGCGTCTTATTAACTGCAAATAAACGTATTTTTTTTATTTTTTTTCTGTCTTATAACGTATGTCAGGTAAGAAACCATTCGTCCAGCCGGTCGATTCTGTAAAAATATCACCGTGAAACTTAGGTGAAGTGAGCTGTCAATAGTGCTAATCCCTAGCATCCTGCCGGTCGATTTGTGACAGTGACAGCTCACTTCACGCTCACTTCATCTAAGTTTCACGGTGATATTTTTACAGAATCGACCGATAGGAATGACATCCCAGTGCTAAGATAGCGACATTGACAAACAGACCGCCAACCTCTTGATTACAAAAACCACATTAACCCAATTCCCGCGACTTTAAATGGGGAAGAAACTTACACATCCCCCACCCCATCAAACAAACTTCGCCACCAGCAAAAATTACCACTTTGCTCCTAGTTTCGTCAGTTCCCATACATGGGTCATACATTAATGACAAAGTAAACCATATTATCGGGTCAAGGAGACCATAAAAATGTGACCGTTTTGGCTCCATACGGCCAAAGTGTTTGCCAACAACGTGAGGGTATGGCCATCAATCCCTGTTAGGTCACTGGCCTGTTTTATTTAATAAGTGGAACGAAATTTAGCTTTGTATATTGTATGGCCAGGTTTTGGGGGTTGGCCAAATGTTGGCGCAAATATTTTTTGGTCGTTTTTGCTAGCAGTGCGGGTGAAATGCATTGGTATAGATGGTGAAATAGATTCGATGGGAAGTGCATTGATATTTTTGGGAATTGTGGTGTGGAAATAGACTCGTTTTAATGTTTAAACGTGCCGTTATTATTAATTAGAATTAAAACTTGTTTCAAAACAACTTGACGATAAATATTATGAAGGTTTGAATTTATGTAGAACTTGAAGTTTGTCTTTGCTACAGAATCCGATCTAAATTCTACCTTCACCCATCTGTTTAACCCCTCGCTTCCTGCGGACGTGAGTTTGGCGAGACACAATGGCTTTTTAATTGTTCTTTTAATTAAGGATGAATGGGTTAATTGATCAAAAGTATTTTATATCAAATTTATTAGGTTATAAAATATATCGCGAGAGTATAGGATAGTATCCGACCGGATAGAGGATCCAACCTAGGAACCACCTTCACCCATTTCTTAATGGATGAAAAGAATTTTAATATGTTAGAAAATATATTGAGAATGGGTTAGCTAATAAAATCCTGGCCAGACTAAGATTAATTAAAAATTCAAAAACGATTTTTTTTTTGAATTGCATAAATTCGTTTAACGATTAATTCGTTTTAGTAACAAATGTTTCTCTTAAAAAGCATTATCCATTGATTTCACTTATGGCTATTGGGCGCCAAGAACATTCCTAAACTTAGGTGGCCAAGTAGTCACCTATTTAGGTCAATAACTCCGAATTTACTAACAATTGGCAAAGGTCTAGTTAGTAGCAAAGGTCCTTCTTGAAAAGCTCTTTCCAATGATGTATACATTCCATTGCTCAACAAAATAAATTAAAAAATGATATATCACTGTCTGGCTAGGATTTTTTTTGCTAACCCATTCGCAATATATTTTCTAACATATTAAAATTATTTTCATCCATTAAACAGATGGGTAAAGGTCGTTCCTAGATCGGATCCTCTAATATACGTGTAGAACTATAGTGCTTTCGGTGTTTCCACATGTGTGCCAGCACTCAGCTTGCAAACCTAGAACATTAAAAAGAGTAAACTTCGAACTCTCCAAACAAAGATCCTATTTCTTAACTTCTTTCTGCCCTACATCAGTCTGGAAATTATTACTCGTCACTACACATTTGCATACGGCTCTAAAAATGGAGGAAAACATAAAATTTATCAACTTGCTGCCCCAGTGACTCGTAAATGTAGATTGAAGGGAGAGTGGAACTGTACTTTTATATTATTATGTATGTTTGTGTCATCATATTTTTTGTCTTACATCATGAAGAGGCTGTTCTTTGTCCGTGATTTTCAAGATATGAATTATCCTGTAAACAGGATATTGGAATTAAAAAATACGAGTGAGATTTACCTTAGTCGCATATGATGTGTACATCTGACATCTCACCATAGGCAACATTAAAGCGCGAGGTCTCGTCAAAGGCGTTTCTGACGGATGTCAGATTGTGGATTTTGTATGTAGCTGCGGTATCAATAACACCCGCCTAGTATACGGGAAAGTTAGAGAAGATTTGGAATAGTTTAAAGTAACTGAGCATGTTACCGTTTCGTTACGTAAGTTATTGTGATAAAATTAGCTCGCATTACAAAATGTTTCCACTAAAACTAAAATGCTTGTTGCCAGTTATTAAAATTGCCAATTTATTTACAAAAGATCCTAGTTTACACTCAATACACTACTTCACTTGCCATCATATCACGAAATTAACATCGTGCTGTGGTAACTTTGTGATTGTTGCTGTTGTGATTTGTCCATGTTGAATAAATGTTTTCTATTTTTACTAAACTAACTAAAGAGATTGCCAAAGATATCTATCGCTTACTATCGCCAAGGCCCTCTATAACATAGGACTTACAAAATTACAGTTGCGATTCTTCATAAACCAACTTCATTATCACCCCAAAATCTCTCACAAATCAATCACCAACTCCACATTTCACCCCTGACGTTGCCATCTCGGTTCACTGGCTCATTGGCGACTCACTTTTGGACCAACGCCCACTTAGCTCCATACATCCCGACGCACAATAGTTTGCCAGCACGATGTACCAGCTATAAAGCTAATGGGGGGTGAAGCAGTACGTTTTCTATTTTGTTCCTACATAAGATATATTGAAACATTCGTTACTGTTTCGAGCCAAAATACCTTTAAATTTTAATGGCTGTCCGTGATATAGGGTCGGAGTTCGATGGTTATTTATTTAGGAAGTTTCGGGTATTTATTTTGGATTGAGGTTTTAAAGTGTAATAGAGGGGTAAATTTAGCCGCCAATCTGATCCTTGAACATAATTGGCAGTCAATACTAAAAATTGATTGTTTTTGATACTGAGCTTTTTCATTTAATTAATTGATAAGGTAGTAATTAAGCTCAATATTATGTATGGTGGACCGAGCTATGCTCGAGTGAAAATTGAGAATACTCATTAAATAGTATAAGATAGTTCATACAAATTCCATTTATAGTACATACTAATTCCATGCTGCCATGATAGTAGGTACTTACTAATTCCATGCCGCTATGTCATTATTCTAAGGTAGCCATCTTATTCTCAACTTTGGCAAATACGAATAAAACTAATTTTCCCAGATATTAGACCTAGCTAGATCAAATTTTTGCCCCCGTAAACCTCTATATTGCAACTTTCATGGATATTGTTAGAGCCGTTTTCGAGAACATGATTACAAATATAATATATATAAGATAATACTTATACAGCTTCGTCATTTAAAAGTTCAAGGCCTGTACAGAAAACTTCACTCAAAAATATTTCCAATCTATCAGAATCAATAACGAAACCCCGACCCAAAAACATGGCGGAATATAAATTCCAGTTCCTTATTCGACCCAACTTAACCTTACCCGACTTTAATCACGAGCCAGTCAATCACATTCCTTTACCCAAATCAAACTTAAAACCTATCACAAGTTTCAAAGTGAACACCCAAACTCAAAGTACCTAAAACAGATTATAACTATTATTCCAACCTTTCTCGTCGAAAAAAACCTTTGGAGCCTAAAATTTTCTGCCGATAGGCCCCCTATCGGAGCTCACATCCGAAGGGAGTAACAATTCTGAAGTCGATTTAACTTCGGGTCTTTTGCGAGCAATCCGAGCCACTCGCGGCCTCCGGGCGTAAATTTTCTTCGCATATCTTCAAAACAAAATGTTCGACGCTTGGACCCCGATTGGGAAATCTCTGAGCAACTGTGCCCAGAAACTTCCTATTATTTTGAATTAAGTGAATTCGTTGGCCGCTGTTTTTTTCTCTCTCGCGAATCTTTTTGCGTAATTCGCTTTTTACGGTGAACTTGTTTTCCCTTTGAAAGTTTCCCGTAGCAAACAAAGCGGTGAGTTAACCCAATTTTAGGTTCTAATAAATCAACTCTGGAGCGACCTTGAATATCGAGAAAACAAAAGCGGTTGAAACAACGGGAATACAATTAGAGCGGCAAAGCAACGCAAAGTCTTTTACAATGAAAATAGACAAATTATTATGCCTAATTACTTTTTCTGCAATATAAGACTTTATTACCTAAATATGTATAATGGAGAAAGGTCTCTTTCATTATTATCAGCCATATTTTAACTACTGTGGGCGTATTGTGGGTAGTGTTGGTTATTGTGCAATAGAAAAACCGTTTGCAGTTCAGATCAAATTATAATTTACTATCAAATTAATCACACTAGCAATTCACACACTGCAGGTACACGACATACTATTCTAGTTTCTAAACGTGTTCACTGTTTGACCGCCACCGATGAACCCTGCTTAGCTCCGGCTGGTCCGAGCGTTATCTTGTAGACTTTGTCGAGCGCCGCCTGCGGCGCTGGCGTCCCGATTAGTCAAGTCAGTAAAGTATTTCCGACAAGTATATTTATCTATCTATATGTTATTCGGCTCTGTCTAACCCTTCAAGGATTACAGGCGTGATGTTATGTGTGTGCTATGTTATATGGATCGATTGAGAGACATAATTTTAAAAAATGTACCTTGTTACAATTCTGGGCGTAGTCACGGATGAATACAGATGGGTCAACTCACTCCTAAAAAATATTTAAATAAAAAGCGACTCTTGCTACGACATAATAAAGTGAAATCGCACAGCGATAATTACCTATAGTTATATTCACCCAGAAGTTGCCTCTCTTTCTATCGCGTAACTCATAGATCTTCTGACTACGTAACGCTCACCGACAAGATGCGCCCGCCGCGCACTTGTAGTTTCATGCCTAAAATGCGGAATTAACCATCTGTATTCATCTATGGTGTAGTCCTACTCAATTCCATGAATTACGTCCAGTCCCCGCCAATTCATCGTTTGTACATAATCAAATAAATCTACCTTTGAAGCTCAATAATAGCGAAATACGATTTAATTGTCTTCATTATTGTCTCCAGAGTACTATAATTACTACATAACTCTCCCATCCGGAAACCAACCTCGCGGTCAGCCGCTTCACCGCGCCAATCAAACACGTTTAATGCATTCCTGTTTAATAATATATTCAGTCCTGTAATTAGTAATAGACTAGTTAAGGCACCCTACACATGATTGGTTCAAATGATAATCAATGGTTTGATTGTAATACAACGATTGTGTTTAATCTTATTATGTAATCACGGGAATTGTGTGGAGTGCTTTGAATTAATTGGGTTAAATAATTTAGACATAAGCAGCATATTATTATGTTTAGTCATACAACCAAAATAAAAAATGAATGAAAGACGAAGTATCCCTGTACAAGCTGTACAAACTGTTACGTAATGTAACATACGGGACTACATTGTAACTACTGTTATGGATACGTAAATTAACTCAACAGGAAAAGCAATGTCGAAGCTACAACTGAAAAAATAAAAGACTTCTACAACTCCCTGCTAAATATAATTAACTCCACAAAAAAAAATACTTGAGATCCGCCCGGACTCAGTTAAATTCCACCACCGCTTATATTTGACATCCATCAACCGGCATAATTTCGTCCGGACGGAGCGACGGCATAAAAATTTCAAAAACACAAAGTGACAAGCAGATAAGGACAGAGACAGATCCAACTAAGATATAGCAGGCAATTTCCTTAGTAAACAGGCTAATATTAAAACAGAAACACAAGAATCTTTACACAAAGATTCGTGAGACGTTGAATAATACAGGACGGGCGGGTCCATCTATAATGGAATTACACTGGGGACGGCCGTGTTTGCCCGGCAGGATAAATGGTAGAAAAATATTTGCTGTATCCATAGTATGTACTCTGGATTTTATGTGATGTCCTGTTGATTAGGATGGGAGCTGTTATTTATGTTTGTGAGCTGATGAATGGGAAGGATTCGGAGGCTGTAGCTGGGTGTTGGATGTGAAAGCCGATAACGTGATTATAGAACGTATGTAAGAGTAGGCGAGGGGAAGATTTAGGTGGAATTTATACACGAAAATATTTTCAGCTTATATAAGAGGCGAGAAGAATGGTAATATAATAATAACAAAACGTTTTGGGAACACTTTATATAAATATAAATGTTTTATTAAATGAATAAAAGTTGTTACATTTTAATTTGAAGCCCTGACTCCTGAACTAGGTGGTACCTATGTTACTTTCAATGTGCGTACACAAAAAAGTTATTGAAACAGAAGAATATGCTGCAGTTAACTATTCTGATAGTCTATTAACAACAGACTTTAAAAAAAAAACACTACAAAGTCAAAAATAACTTTAAATTCGGAAGTCGGTGTCTTTAATTTTGAATTTTCTGTTTTTGCCACCGATTTACAAAATTAAAGTTATTTTTCACCTTGTAATGTTTTTTTTTTGTAAAAAGTGTTTATTTTTCACTTTTTAGTTGTCCTACTCCACACAAATTCGAATACCACTACCTGCTATATGAATAACAGTGACAGGAACTTATCATCATATCATCCACATAGGCTAAGTGGGAAAAATACGTATTATTGAAGCTAACTCAAAAACTACCGCAAGAAAATTAATAAAAAAAAATCGGGACCACCTCTAAAGTATGAACTACCAAACAAAAAAAATCACCAAAATCAATTCATAATTGGCGGAGTAACGGCGTAACAAACATACAAAAAAACAACATACAGTCGAATTGAGAACGTACACCTTTTTGAAGTCGGTTAAAAAAGAAACTGTCCAATTAAGAACCTCTTCCATTTTGAAGTCGGTTAAAAAGCTCCTAATTTTTTACCTTTCATTTCTCAAAAATAATGTGTTTGATAGCACAATCAACAAACATTCATGAGATTCCATTCTCGTCACAATACTTTCTTAAAAGATTCTTAGACATTATTATTTACATTCCTACTAAAATGTTCTTCGGAATTCAGCAAAAATATTCCGACTACGTCCTGTATTACTTTCCTGCTTCCTTGTTCCGTTATTCCTGTCGGAACTCCTTGGTAGCAACTGTTCGAATCCTTGAAAGCCTACATTTATTATTACCGACTGTAATTCTGCCTCTGACGTAGCTGTACCGTTGTTTTTCAATGTCTGTCTGCGTGTGGGTCGCAGTTAACATGAGTAGCTCCTAACTTATTTACAGATGCCAACTGGTGCGCTTCTGATTGATACGTCTTCGGACCTAAGATTCTTGGAATTTTCTCCTTGAATTTGTAAAAAAAATTTGGGTAAAAATACTGGACATCTGTTTTATTTTATTTATCTCAGACTAAAACAAGATCGGAATTGGGTATGAGAATGATGTCTGGCTCATGATAGACTTCATGTACATGATAAAGAGTAGGTACTTCGTGGTATTTTATAGTCATTCTTTACGAAAGTTCCGTCATTAATCGAACTAACAGAGTTAGATTGATAACTTCCTCAGACATCATATTTCACGCATTTTTCCACTTCTTTATTGTTTTGTTTTATGGTTTTTAATAATAATATTCTTTAATTCGGACTACACATACAAGTACACACAATCCATAAAGTATTAAGTAGTAACAATGACTTAAAAAACTATGTTAGTAAACTTTTACAAACTAGAAACAATTAAAATTGTCGTGGCCCAACACACGTTGGCAGGTGCCTCCGTACCCAGTGCCTCATAAAGGGACTGTCTACTTTGTCTAATAATGTGTTCAAGATGCTGTTGGAGCTTCCGCGCAACCTTCCCATTATTGATGCTGTTCTTTTCCTCATAATGGCATGAAAAACGTCAATACGGGCTTCCGCGAACAACTGCGAAGCGCTGCAGAAGCGCGGAAGCCCCATCAACATCCTGAACCCATTATTATACTGTACCCGCAGGACGTTGTAGGCTCTCTGCGTATATTTCACCCACAAGCTGCACGTGTTGAAGGTTTGGCAGTACGCCTTGAAAAGCGAGACTTTAACATCCCCACTACAACGCGGAAACCTGCGGGCTACTTGCGGGCTACCTGCGGGTTTTTACACTTTAATTTGGTTTTTATTATTGATTTATATTTAATTTAAGTATATATATTATTATGCTCAGCTCCTTCTCATTTACTGTATAACTAATTTTATTTATATTCCGCCTGGTGGGACCCTGGTGATCTGCTATAGTGGTATTCTAAGTGCCGACACCAGTTTCTCATAAACTTTGTCACCTAATTTTTAAGCTTGTTTTCAATAATTTATCATGACTTTGTTTGTGAAGAGAAAATAAATTATTTGAATTTAAATTATTCTTCAGTTTAGACGTTTCACATTTTGGTCCTCTGTGTAATCATTTTGTCTATGTTCATTATTCATAGAACTTATTCTATGTTATTTCCTACTACACCAACTAAATCATTAACTAATCCCGTCTCAAATCTCACCAAGACATCCTTAAACGTCCTTAAAAATTCAAAGCCAAATTAAGCGTGTAACTCTCACAAACTCTCACACACGCAATAATAACACGTCTGGCTTAATCCGGGAAATCCTTTGCCTCATCTAGACGAAACCAGCATTAGTCACAGTCAGCCTTTCATATCTCAGGCGTGACAAGTCGGGACATGGGGAGATTTCCCTCAGGACACCACAAGGTCATTTATGGAAGTTTTGGATAAGATTATGATCAGGTGGATTTAGTTATGATCTGAGACGTATTGTGGTGGATATTTTTAGGTACAGCATTGAGAACATTGAAAAGAATACTGTAGGCGAATCTTGAGTTAAAATCAAGACAGAATTTTTTGTTTTTTTCTTGAATTTTCTTTACTAACACTAAGTGGATTCTCTGTGGTATGAAATACAGGTTTATTATTATTATTTTCGTCTCTTGTATTTGTGAGCACTCTCATCTATGACTTCTAACAGAGTTAGAAGATTTTGAAAAAGAGTCGTTTCTGATATTCTTTACGTCTTCTAATTAGTCGCTATCTTTTTGAAATAAAAGCATAGACCTTACAGACAATAGTGAATTCCAAAACACTGCATCCAACTTAAATCCTCCTTTAAAATTCCCACCAAAGGAATTCCTCCTTTCTCCGTAAACATAAACACGTACAAATAGCAAATTCTTAACCAACCGATCACCAATCACCAAACACGGCCAGCGTCCAAGCAGTACCAAGACCAATTGTTTGCTGTACATGTTCAAACGAAGTGTTTGCGAATCAATGTTTGTTGTACGTGCACCCGTTTTATATTCCACCCGCAACTGTTACACGAATGAGATACTTAAGCTATCTTAGTCTTGGACACGCTTTGTTTCAAGTTTTGATCATCTTGAATCGTTGCCGAGATTTTTAAATGTGGTATATGGATTTGAAATTGTTGCTGGCTGTTGTGGCTTCTCTATTCTGGCTTTTTTAGTTGTTGTTAGCCTTCTTTCTCTGCTTGCAGTTTTACCTGTACTTGTTGAATACTGGGTAATTGCTCATTCTTTGAAGTTTTAGATTGCTTTGAAATATTTATTTATTTATTTATTTATTTGGATCATTAGCTTTTTTAACGGATTGAAAAACACTCATGAAGTGCATGCTCCAAAATTCGAAGTATAGAATCCGTTCAAGGATAAAACCCAAGAAAATATTACCACATACAGAACTGCATACTTATTGTTCAAGACCTTATTTTAGAAAAGTGTCGATTTTAGTCTTTTGACCGATGTGTTGTAGTCAACTAGCTTAATATTAGCCTTAGCGCTCACCAGTCGCTGCCGCAGCACTGCTCGCTTCGCTCGATCGGCACACGCGCGGTTCGTCACAATTCTAACCTAACCTGGGTTAGGTTAGGTTAGAACTGTGACGTTTAGTCGAGGTGTTACTGCGACTAATTCGGCTCGCACGTGGTTGGTAACAGTTCCAACCTTACCTATAATTAATATCATTCTGGCCACTTGTTGAACGTTGCCGTTTAGTAAAATTAACTGAATGGCTAATAAAGCTAGTTCTGTGATAGATACATCACACATCACAATGAAAAACTGACACTTTTGGACAAATAAGTTGCTATGTATTTGAACTAAACTGGGCCTTATGAGAGCATCTATTAAGTGTCTTATTTTTTTTATATTTACTGAAATAATATCTGAACTTGACACCATCCTTCTAGACTACAATAAAAATAAAAAGTATTTGTAAAGCCGTTTTTGGATGAAAACTTTCAAGATTGTTGATTTTCAAGAAACGTATTGATTATCGAGTTCAACGTCTCAAGGGTCGATAGGGTCCTTGTCCTCACAAAGAAAACACACAATAGTAAAGAAAAGCTAAAAGATTTTTTTTTAAATCTAATTCTATTTCTAGGAATAAAATAGCATTTGCATTTGTATTAACACATAGTAGGACAACGCAGAATCAAGCTCATAGTTGGTTGGCATCAAACAAAAAAAGAAAGGTGTAATAGTTTTTAATTGGAAGTCAGCATTGCATTCAATTTTTCACCTTCTCGAGAAATAGAAACGCGAATAATATTGCACAGCAAATAAAATCTAAAGACATTTTTACGTACAGTGGAATCTATTTTACGGCTGCAAAGCCCACTCTTGTCAAAAGCCCTCCAGAGAAAAGCAGCGCTGTAGCGAACTAAAGCACCCTCAAATTCGCCTATAGATTGGACACAATGCAACTCAACAACTTTTGGGAGAAACTGAATAAATAGATAAAGCCGCTTTTTAATTATTCAAATGATGTACCACTAGCGTCCTCGAATCCCAACTTTGGATAACAATAAATGGCGATGCAAATTGGACTTTATAATACAATTGTCAAAGTTGAATTTGGGCTAGCAACGTTTTTGAATAGAAGTGGAGCCATTTCCTTTTGCGATATCGGTACTTTATTAAGCTTTTTGCCAGTTTGTGCTTGCAGTTTGGTAGTAATATCGTTTTTGAGCAATTTGGTACGACGACAAAAAGATTGTATTAGGTGTGTTGATTACTTCATTTACATAGTGTCGTTAGTAAAATAGGCAAGTTGGTGATACAGAATTTTGGAGCTATTTTAGAAACTGTTTCTAGAATGTTCCTTTATAATAAAGAGCAATTCGAGAGTTTGGCGTAATTTTAGGGTTCAGTTAGATGTTATCTTTGGGCCATTGCCATTACTTCATTAATTTCGAATGAATGGAACTTTGAATAGTATTAAATTCAGATAGGATATCGATCGATATTAGTTATGCTACCCAAGTACGTCAGGACCGTAAAATCTTTGGCATAAAATTGAAATATTGATTTCTTAGGTCGGTATGCAAGTTAAATAAGGTTAAGAAAAAAAAAGAAAATAAGATACCAGAACGAAAATTATTCTCAGGTCTTCAACATAGTCGTTGTGATCTCGTAATTGCTTTATGACCCTAAGGTTGAATGTCACTTGCACGACAAGGTCGATTTGTCTATGTGACAATTAGATAGTTTCAACCTTAGTGCAGTTTCAATTTCCGGGGAATTGTTGTTAAAAATGGTAAAGCAATTACGAGGT
Source organism: Agrochola circellaris (assembly GCA_914767755.1). Taxonomy (NCBI): domain Eukaryota; kingdom Metazoa; phylum Arthropoda; class Insecta; order Lepidoptera; family Noctuidae; genus Agrochola; species Agrochola circellaris. The sequence continues at coordinate 3,131,563 of OU611857.1, forward strand.
CGCCTAGAAAACTTTTAGTTCAACGCAAAATCGTGTATGGCTTACTTCTTATTTGACAATTCAATACGTAATACCGCCGTTTGGGGTTGGTGCTCATCGAGTATTTCGGGTCATTGCCAAGCGGTTGGTCGATTCTTCACGTGACCAGAGGTCAGACCTCCGGTCATGTGAAGAGTCGACCTATTTTGAGGCCAAAGAATCAGCATTATCATCCAACGTGTTAACGTTGCCAGCGTTTTAGGCATTTTTCCCACTGACAGCGATTCGGACGAATTTTTTGATACCCAATGAGTCTTTCCCCTTTTTTCTTCCTTCATATACTTGTACATAATATAAATATTTTTGTGTTAGATTATATATTGTATAAAAGAATGAATAAATAAATAACATTGGCAAAGTAATTCACAATTTAAATACGTAGTAGGTACTCACCGTAGAACGCTATATGACCAACGAACAGGACATACATAATGTCCGTCCGGTCATATTGAATCGCTTCATAACAATTTCCAACTAACAACGTCCTCCGTCCTTTCAAAATAACATCAACACGAACGATGTCTAAACATCAAAGCCAAATTAGAAGAGCTTAACTCGATTTCCTGTACGTCTGCACTGAATACTCTGAATAGTCAAATTTTGGGTATTTTCAGGGATGCCGACGTCACAGCTACGAAATAGGATTTATTCGAACACGTTTGCACTGGAAAGGTTCCCAAACAAGATTATTGGATTCAACTGAACGGACTCCGTGACATTACGAGTGATATTTTGTGTTTGACTTTAATAATTTATGGAAAAAAGAGCAATTAAAATCTTGTTGTAATTGTAATCTTTCATTGTGTTTACACCTGATTGGTCTTATGAGTCGTGTTAACGGCAAGCGCATATTACAGTGCAGTGGTGGCCGAGGTATCTTGATTACTTGATACGCTATGGTATAATTGGTGGTTACTTGATAACCTATGGTATAGGACTATAGACTTAGACTATTAGATCTAGAATCATTTCTTGCTAAGTGTAGGTTTACGTGATGTAGTCACTTAAGGAATTTATTGGTTGTACCTAGGTACTACAATGGGATTATAATGATAGGTAGGTATATGAATAAATGATCGATTGCCTCGACCTAAACTAGTAGCATAGAGCAGTGATACCCCAGTGGTAACGGCCTTGACTTACGACTTGTAGGTCGTTGGTTCGAATTCAGGCAGGCGCATTTCTTTGTGTAAATAATTTCATCACCACTGCTCTCAAGACAGTGAAGGAAAACATCGTGAGGAAACTGGCATATCCTAGAATCAAAAATTAGTGGTAGACAACAGCCCACTCCCTCTCACAGAGAGGAGTCCTGTGTCCCAGAAGTGGGAACATTATAGGCTGCTTATGGACATTACAGTCGCATTGGGACATATAGCATCGCATTTCTTTACAAAAAGTGCTCTGTGTAATAGAGTGCCATAGTTCATAAGTACAATATGAACGAAAGTGTTATTGGAAGATTTTTGCGTTGCAGTCTGGTCCACCTTAATGTGCGTGCACAGCACCTTCATTATAAAATTACAATATTTCAAGATTTGAGTATTTTAGGTCCTAAGATTATGCTTCTTCTTCATCTTTTCGTATGGTTAGTGACTAACTTGGTGTCAGAGTTTCAAAGTCGTCCATGGGCCTTTGAATTGGCTACACATATCTCTCAGGCGTTTTCCCTCACCGTTTTTGAAGCAAGTGATAATTACAATACGCACATGATTCCGAAAAGTCAGAGGTGCGCGCCTTCGGTTTGAACTCAAGACTTATGACTTGGCAGTCTAACGGTCACACTAGGCTATCACTGCTTACCCATTATACTTACCTACTCTCTTTAACCTCAATCTATAACCTGATGTTCATTATTATATACCTCGTCTTGGTTGTATCAACGCGCAGTGTCGGTAGGTAAACATTGTTCAAACCAAAATTTCACCAAGTTAAAACAACAATTCCAAACACAATATTAACTCCCTACCAGATTTTTAGCTAAACCGAACACCCACATCATTCGACATTCTAAATATAGCCGAAACTGTCTCGAACCGCACGCAAAACTGACACGAATCGACATTCGGAAATTAATAACGTTTCCGCGACGCCGACGCAACGCTTCGAGAACCGATTTCCAATGCAACCGTATCCAATAGCGAGGATATTCAATAATGGTGGCTCATAGACGTTTAGTTTCTGCATGCATGTTAAATGATCTGAGATGAAAATGGCGGAAATTCTGTGAAAAGTAAATTGACTTGTTATTTGTAAGAGGAATTTATGGTGAATGTTTTGGTTTTTCTTTGTAGGGGCTATGGTTTAACGCGTTATACTGTGTGATCTACCATGTTGGAAAGTGCTTGAATCCGGAGAATTGGGCGATAAGATAACCGGATAACATTTGCATCTGATCAATATTGATCCGTCTACAAGCAGCGATAGCCTAGTGGTGTGACCGTCGGACTGCCAAGTCATAGGTCTCTATTGTTCGAACCCAAGGGACGCACCTCTGAGTTCTCAGATTCATGTGCGTATTTTTTAATCATCACTTGCTTCAAAAATGGTGAAGGAAAAAATCGTGAGGAAACCGGCCTGCCTGAGAGATAACTATCGACGGCATGTGAAGGCAAGTCAGAGGAGCTCGTGGCTAAGTAATAACTGCTAGACGGGTTGATCCGTCAGGTTAAGCTACGCTTGCCGGGGTTGGTCTGTGGACGGGTGACCATCTTTACATACTTCCTCCGTGCCTCGGAAAGCACGTTAAGCCGTTGGTCCCGGCTGTCATTCATGGATCTTTGACAGTCGTTACGGGTCGTCAGAAGCCCGAAAGTCTGACAACCAGTCCTTACCAAGGGGTATCGTATTACCCAGATACTGGGTTGTAGAGGTGAGATAGGCAATCGCTCCGTGTAAAATACTGGTATTCAGCTGCATCTGGTTAGACTGGAATCCGACCGTAATAAAGTTGGGAAAAGGCTAGGCAGATTGATGTGAACCTAGTCAGAGGCCCATGGGTGACTTTAAAACTCTGACACCAGGTTAGTCACTAACCACACGAAAAGAAGAAGACCAAAGACTTCAAAAGTCCGAATTTTAACAACAATACCGAGTAAAGGATTAACTAGTTGTGTGAAGATTAGTCACCCAACCGGATTTGTCACAATTTATGTTCATGTCACCTAATCCCTACAATTCATTTACTGACCTTCACTTGCTACTAGTAGTATACATTAGAAATGCAATCCTACAAAATCCAATTCACTTTACTGTTGTACATTAATTAGGAGTACCTTAACAAACAATTTTTAAAACAAGCAGCGAGCTCTTACATATTTTATTCAGACTTAAGAACATTTTAAATCACTTAAAAGAACAGCGACTTGTTAGAGAACTACGGATAAACTGTGTCCGGACTAACTCAAATACAGTACGCTTTTCTCGGTACATTGTCTCATTGTATCCGGACAGGGGTAAGAACGCCCGGACGTACGGATGTCCGGGTGGCGAAGACGTCACTTATACCCGCTGTTACATCGCCCGATTTATTGTTTGAACTTCTTACGATGTATTTGAGCATTTTTCATCGTTGATGCTCTTTTGTTTTTCTAGATATTTTACGAGCGTACTGATGATTTATTATTTTATAGACAACGGTCAAGTCGAGATAACGACAGCAACTTTTTCTTTGATTGACTATGAACTTTCACATAATACGGACTACTAAGAAAGCTATCGATAGGTATACGAAAAACTGTGACAGTCATGATTTTGACGTCTGATACTTTTCTATTCCATCCTAGTAGCAAGCATCGCGTTTCTTCAACATAATCTTAAACCATTTTTTTCCCCCAGGCAAACCATACAAAATATATTTCACGTTCAAAAATAAAAACTCTTGTCATTAACTTATGTAACACATACAGATCTCGAAGCCTACAGCAACAAAAACGTCTTCCGGTACCTTTAATTCAGCTGAACAGTTAAAAATATGAATGGCAGAGTTTCAATAATATTTAAATTCAAATCCTCGCAGATGCGAAACAAAAACAGAGATAAATCTGCCCTTAGAAAATACCTTTGGTCGGGCCTAAAAATACAAGGCCCGAAATGTAAGGAAATTGGAGCTCTTCACTATGTTTTTTTTTGGAAAAAGAAGTTTGATTTATTTTTAGGTGCGCATGTACCATCAAAGAAGTTCATATCTAACCAGTTTCAAAACAAAATCCTGTGAACACTATGACCACATCTGTTACCGGCCCGGTTCTATAGTGGCCGAGCGCTGCAAGCAAGAATAGTCCTTACGGTGGTTAGATATGAACTTCTTCAATGGTACATGTAAGGGGTGCTGCTCACTTGTTTGGGTCTGCATGATTGGGCACAGTTGGGTGGCCAATTCGATTTTTTTTTTTCCGTTCGACCGGGCCGAATACTGAAGTACCTAGTATGCAGCACGCCTAACGCCTACTTAAGAAGTGTATTAGAATGGAAAAAGGAAAAACATTGACGTTGATGTTCCTTTTGAGTATCTTGCTTTCGCGAAACTGATATGTGAAAAATAGTGTTCAGTTGTATATCGAAGTGAGAGCAAGACAACGGAATTATTTTCTGGGGAAATTCCACACATAAAGATATTATATTTAAAATCCAAAAACGATGCATAAGAGCTATGTTTGGTCTTCATATAACAGACAGTTGCAAACCATATTTGATTAAATATCAAATTCTCTCACTTCCTTCTTTGTATATATTGGAAACATTGCTATTTGTTAAGAAGAATCCCCAACTGTTTCCGAAGTATTCCGATGGTTCCGTAAGAAGTCAACGCGATAACCAAAGACTTCGCTCTCATAGTGCTAAAACAGCTCTCATGGGTTCTTACCCATGAGAGCTGTTTTAGCACTATGAGAGCGAAGTCGAGCGTAGCCATGCAGAATACACTCTTGTGTATTCTGCATGGCTCCAAACCTATACAACAAGGTACCAAAGGCATACAAAAATTTAAATGTTGACAATTTTAATAAAACCATGAAGAATTTTCTAGTAAATAAATGCTACTATAATGTTGCCGACTATTTAAATGACGTTATTTAGACAGTTTTTATTATTGTTGTATAAATTTTCAATGATGTACTATGGACATTTTTTTTTATTTTGTTATTTTACTTTTGACATCTTTTATTTTATTAATTAGAATATTAATTTGAATTGTTATCTTACTTTTGACATCTTTTATTTTATTTTATTAATTACTGTATTAATTTGAAATGTTCTATTAATTTAATGTAACTGCATGATTTCATTGTTTCTAGCTAATATTATAGTATTTGTACGCCTTTCCAGGCAAAATATGTTGAAACTTTATTTTTTTGAACATACCAACTGTAAACCTACACATGTTTTTGACAAATAAAATTATCTTATCTTATCTTATCTTATCTTACAACGATAGACATTTCAAAGTGACACCTATTCTTACTTATTTAAAGAGATTCAGTCTTAACGGAGCAAATATAAGTAGATACTCGTAAACCCACACATCACTTTAGAGTCAGAAGTAACAGAATACAAAATTTCAAATCGAAATAGAAAAGAGCTGATGATCTTTTCTTATGATAAAACATGTCTACCACCCATTGCCAGAAAACCTGCTTTCAAATAAAAAACCGCATTCAAATCAGTTCACCCGTTTAAGAGCTACGGTGCCACAGACACACACACATAGCGGTCAAACTTATAACACCCCTCTTTTTGCGTCGGGGGTTAAAAATAAAAGGAATAAAAGACTAAAAGTCGTGCCATCCACTTATTTTTTTATTTTTCAACGTTGGATCCTTTTCTAAGACCTCCTCAGAGAAACTCCAAAGGACTTGTAAGTTTCTTGACATGTGCTTGTGCTAGTTGCAAGTCTTTTGCTCAGTTGAGCGCAAAAAGCACTCATGTCCACTCTGTCGACGTGAGGGAGTGCGGCCAACGATTCTTATTCACGGAAATGTATTATGCAATGTTTCTGCCCCATGATTTTGGGTGTTCTGTGATGCTCTGTGTAGCTCGTAGTATCATAAAAGTTATTTTTTTTTTCTAAAGAATTTAATAGTTATTTGTTTTTTTTTTTCCATGCTTGATTTGAACATGCGTCTCCTAGAAAAAATGATTCTCTTAAATTAATCAATTAATACACAAATTTAGCCGACGTCAAAAAGAGGACGTTTCCTCGTAAATTTTAATTATCATTATTTTATTTTTTTTAAACAATAATCTTAAAATGAAATAAACTCTACGTGCAATTGTTATTGGTATTAATAGACAATGAAAAAAAAAAAATTGGATAATGTAAATGATTGAATAGAATAAATTTATTTAACTGTTATTATTGTTTAATGCATAAGTGTAAAAGTTATTCATCAATTCAATAATAATAATTTGTACTGAATATTTGCACGCCATGCGCCATGAAAAATGGCAGACATGTCGTGAGCCACTCTTATTTTAAGATCTTGCATGTATGTATTTTTTTTTTTCTGTATGTATACACGTGTCCGAGCAAATAAAATTTCTTTCTTTCTTCTTTGCACTATATTCATTGCACTTTTATGTGCAGTAAAACGGCGTATGCTGTACATTGTAAAAATTATGGTTTAACGTGAAACGACATTTTAATAGGCTATAGTCGACGAAGAACTCTCTTTACTACAAAACTTCTTACAGTTTGCAAGGCGACTTTAACAACTACAAGTTCTAAGAAATAAACTGTTGAACTTATTATATGAAAGACAAAGAAGTTTATAGTACTAACTTTAAAATAAAACAAAACCAAGCCATAGCTCCATAAAAAAAAATATATAAATGTCCGCGGATTTTGATGTCCCGTGTTCCATATACAAATTCATAAATAAACGCTGCAAAACGAAATTAATGTTTTGAAACTTATGCATGTTTTATTAGGCTCACTGACAAAATACCTAGACCATGCATCACGGCTGTTAACTTTTATGTCATGTGTTCCAATTTCAAATAATGAAAACAATACAATGGAATTGAGAAGATTAAAAAAAAAATTAGGCCGAATTTCACAATAACTTGAAAATGACAAACAAAAGCGCGGGAACCATAGATATAAATAAAATTGCAAAAATATCTTGTTGGTAAAAATGTTAAGTAAACATTTATAATCAAGCATTTCTACATATTTTATTACATTACAATTTCATTTTTAATTGTGAATCGCAAAATAGATGGAAACGCCAATATCTGCCATGCTATTCTGTAAACATCTCACCGTGAAAACTTGGGTGAAGTGAGCTGTCAATAGTGTCAATCCCTATGGAATGACAGCTCACTCCACGCTCACTTCACCTAAGTTTTCACGGTTAGATGGTTACAGAATAGCACTGCTGGTGTTCACTTGAATCACTTGTTTATTATGTTTATAGGCTTTTGGTTTGGAGTAAAACCACCAAATTATCAGTAAGTACACAACAGTTCAAAGCGAACGTCTAGCCGTCTAGTCTAATGCGGGACTCTACGGGACACTCAGGCACTACCTTTGAGTTGTGTGCTACATTTAATTGTATAACATATCATATTATGTGTGCTGTTGTACTGCGCACTGCTTGTACTAATAAAATATTAATAAAATTTCTTTCCTTGTCCACAGTGCCGATGACACAAGTGGTAGCCGTGGCCGGCGAGCCTGTGTACCTGCCGTGTGACATCGCGACACAGGATGAAGAAGATGCCGTCTTGCTGGTGCTGTGGTACAGGGAAGATCTTGGCACGCCTATCTACAGGTAAGGATAAATTGTTTAGCTAAACGTTTTTAAAAGAGTGTCCGTGGAGTTTCTTGCCCGTTCTTCTCCATAGGTACAAAGCGTAGTACGCTTTGGAATGGGCAACTAGCTTCATATTTTTGACTGTTTAATTAAAATAAATGCTTTGAGTTTGAGTTTGGGTTACATTCTTATTCTACTTCGTGTTGCTGGCAGGACAGTATTTCGAATTCTGTTGCTTCAAAACTTCGCCACTCGGCGTCGTCAATGTCAGCGCAGAGGTTACTTTGAGTAACGTAACATTAGCGAGGTCTGAAGACGTATAATTTATTTACTTTTAAAATCAAATAAATTTATTGTTAAGAGCGTTTTGTTCTGAAAGTGGGCAACGTCGCAAATAGATGTCAAAAATTTCGCTGGTTTGATGAAATGCAATAACTGATATCGTAACACCGAATATTTAGTTTTAGATGTAAAAAAGTATTTGGAAACTTTCCAAATGCCCTTTTTACACCTAAAACGGTTACAAAATCAAATTCAGTGTTATAATTGCAATTCATTGTTAATATTCATACGGTTTCCATACGGTAATATTGCCAAATTAATCAAAAAAGGTAAATATTTGACAGCTATTAGCGACGTTCCCAACTTTTAGAATAAACGCTCTTAAGCAAATTGAATACCAACTTAAATTGTTTGTATTTCAAATCACAATCGTCATTCTTTGACAGTTGTATAAAGTGGCTATAATGCGGCCAATTGGCGTAGTGTGTCAATTTGATAAATATTTAATTTTCTTGACATAGTAGAATAAATTTCTGCCTACCTCGGTAATTACTGTTATAATGTTAGATTATCTGAGATTCTGACTACACTTTTCATTTGATTAAATTTAATTTGATGTTTCATTTTATTGTATTTTTTGTATTTTATTGAATTTTATTTTGTCAGTTAGACACTTATGTTGCAAGTCCTATGTCACAAATTTTGAGCCGCCTAGTGCTATTTACCCGAGGACAAATCCAGACTCCTAGTGCTGCTATCCATGAGATAAACGAAAAACATTAGGTAATAAGCACATGGCCTAATCCCAAATGGCAAACGAATGGATTTTTTCAGCACAAGGGAATATGGTGTCAATCTATTTTTCTTGACCATTTTCCTTTTCCAACGTATGTGTTATATGGTATACCATCTTTACACAATGTTGGAAAATGGACTTCGTCGTTCGTCGAAGTCACGTTCTAAGTATGCTATAATAAATGATCCCAAATAACAAACTTTGATCTTATATTATTACAAACCAATCTCTATGTACGCCATAATATTTTAACAAAATCTAACTTTGAAACAGTTTGCCGAATATCTAAATTTTAATACTAATTTTGTATAAACCCAGTGAAGAGGGTCTAAACTTGCCAAAGTTCATCTTAAAGTCAGTCCAAAGTAATTTCAATAACCATTTTAATTTTGCAAACACTCGTTTTGCTTAAACTTTTGCAATCGCAGTCACCGATAGACTATATTTTTAATAATATCTTTGAAAATTTGAATCTTCTGGCATTAGTCTCTTAGGGCGAATATTTCACCAATGAATCTGAATGCGATCAGCACATCTAAACCGCGTCCAAGACCTGTCATTTTCTACAACAATGATGATAGTGTCAGTTCTTGAATGCTGCTTAAAGGTACTGATCGCGTTTAGTTTCGTTGGTAAAATTCGCCCTTTGTCGTCTTTTGCTGAAACCCACATGAAAAGAAATAGTGTGGCTAGAATATACATATTTACAAGTGGGTACAAACAACTCATAACTAATTAATTAATAAAAGTAGCAAAATTATATACTAACTTAACTAAAACTATTTACAAACTAAAATATAGCATCGAATAATTCATCCGCATCGCTGTCACGGCTTAATTTTTTAAGGGGCCTCTGTTTATGGGATCATTTGTTTTCATTTTACAAAGATGCAGCTGTCTTTATTAATCCAATAACAATAAACTACGATTTCTCTAGTCGGAAAAACAAGGGTGTGGCTAACACACAATTAAATCTTCCCCGTTTATTTTAGCAGATGCTCTTGTTGCACTATAATAAAGAGTCATTATGCAACGATTGACAGGCGCTTTACTTTGTGTTAATTATTTCATCATCACTGCTCTCAGAACGGTGAAGCAAAACATCGTGTGGAAACCGGCATGTCCTAGAATCAAAACTACGAACACATGTAACATCTACCAACCCACACTGCCCGCGTGGTGGATACGGCCCACTCCCTCTCACAGAGAGGAGGCCTGTGTCCCAGCAGTGGGAACATTATAGGCTGATTATACTATGCTTAATGGTTATGCAATGATTTAGATATAAAACCACTATAAATCAGTGTTTCATCACACCTTATTATAATTTATAAAATCTAGCCCTGCAAAAGTTCACTTAACAACCCCGCCACGGGCGAAACGTAAAGTGTATTTCACTAATAACACCCCGAACCAATAAAAAAACACCCTTGACAACTTGAAATCTGTAATCATTTCACATATTTTTGAACTACAGTTGATAAAAAGCTTTGAGAAAGTATTTTTATCCTTTGAGCTTACTTTTTGCTTCGCTCCGTGCATACGAAAAAGTTTTGAGTGCATCGACTGTGTATATCGCTGCAAAAAATATTAAATGTGGCCTTTGACGTTTGAAGCTAACGGGAGAAGTGAACTTACTTGCTTAAGGTTGGCACACATTTATCGCTTTAGCTCTGTATAAGCAAAGCTTCGCTTCATCGCCCTTGCTTCTACTGAGTGTGAAAAACACAGAACTTTGGTGTTCTGTGTTTTCAAAACAAATAAGAGCCCTTACGAAGTGTTATTTAACCATCAATCGTTGGTGCTGTTCGACCTTTATACTCGTAGATAGATAGATAGATAGAATATTCTTTATTATGCACACCATAAAAAATACAAAAATAAATTTAGAAATTATACATAGAGTGACATAATGGGCGGTCTCATCGCTAAAAGCAATCTTTTACAGACAACCTTTGGATGGATTAAAGAGAGAAGGAGAGGCAATACTACAGGTAGTCAGTGGTGTACCATTTACATACACAATAAATACATAAAGCAGATCACGTACAGAATCCATGGTAACAGTTTTCGCGTCGATGTCCCTGCCACCCTGTATAGATATATATATAAATATTGCTCATTTAATAGTATAGGATATTATGTACTCTGCATAGCACGACGAGACGTGTTAAAGTCATACTGACACGGATTTAAAGCGAAAAGTATGCACCAGCCTTTAATGCCGACGTCCTCCTGAAATCACGGACCGTCTTTTCAATACAAGATCAACTTATCTTACTCTACTCCTCGAAAGCAAATTTCTCTAGTCCCTGTTTCCACTATGGATGAGATGCCTTAAAAGGGTCGTGACTCAAACACGCTTCGTTGAACCCTATTTGTAGATTAAAGGTGCCTTTTGAGTAAAAGGAAAAGACATAGTTTTGGTATATCATTGCTTTTTGACCGGCTTATCGTGAATTGTGCTGAATAATACATTTTGTTTCATTTTGTTGATTAATTTGTTTTTTTTTTCTGTCAGTGTACAGCTATATTAACATAATCTGCCTTTTCATATGATTAAAATATAAATCAATATAAATCTTTATACCTATAATGAAAGAAAAAGAGATAGAGAAAATATTGAAAATAATAAGATTTTCATGACTCTTTTTTTAAATAAATCTGAAACGAATTTTTGAGCTGTTATTGAAAACATCTTTTTATTTAATGGAAAATAATGTTTTCACAAGTAAAATACCTCAAAATATAGATGAAAAGAAAGATAATAAACGGGCATTCACTTAGATAAAGAACAAGCAAAACTTGATGGTAAAAGAATTTAAAACAAATATCGCCTTTTAAACTTTCATGAGGAAACAACGGGAATGTTCCAACAGATTTTTAAACATTCACGCTATGCACTTTTATTACGAAGCAGACTTGAGGAACTCACAGTATGCTATTTTGATTTGTAAGAAAAGAAAACTTGGATTTTGTTAACTTATACCCACTGCCTGGGAAGGACACTTTTAAGCTTTGGCACCACTGACGCGAATTCCGCGCAGGATGCGATGATACTTTTAATGATTAAGAAGTCACGAGAATATTCGTGCCAGATTGAACACCTACATACAAGTTAATTAACACAATCGGTGCAAGCAAAATTCGTCCTGCATCCCGCGCGAGTTTCGCTTCAGTTTCGCCATAGCCTTAAGTATCTGACTTTTATTGAACTAAAATAAAGATTGAGTTTAGCAGTTCATTTGTCTTGCGACGGTCACCCATTATTTCCAATCCATTCCGTATTGCTGGCTCATTGTTCCTCCTATCCCAAAAGAGAATAGAAGCCTGTAATCCAATAAAATTATTATACGAGTAGTCAAGGAAAATAAACGTAAAAACCGAGTTGATTCGGAGTTGTTTAGTATTTTATTGTAAGCAAATAGATAATAATAAATATCAAGTTATCCCTAAATGCCAGTTATTATTTCCACTCAATGTACTTTAATGCCCGGTTTTTAAGGTTTCCTTAGTCCGGGTATTTCTATTCCTTAATGGCTTTGTGGTTTCTGAAGGTCACATAGGCAGTCGTCCCATATAAAGTACTGGTATTCAGCTGCATCCAGTTAGACTGGAAGCAGACCCCAACATAATTTGACTTAGAAACTTAAGACTTTTAGAACCTACAACTCACAATTTATTGATTTTGAAATTTTCGCGCTGTCGCAATCTAAATTTAAAAGAATGGTTTCTCAATCTCTTACAAGTCGCCTATAAGTCGGATGGTCTTGTCATCCGCTTTCATTCATTGGTCGGTATATAGTGTTATTTTTTTATTTCTCTAAATATGTACCTCTTTTTTTATTTTCCTTAAGCATGCGCTCGTTTTCATACTCCGATATCATTTCGTGGACAATAGTGTGGGTTATACGTTTTTTCGACTGTAATATAACTACTTTTTGTAAATGCTGTAATGTATAACTGTTTTTTGTCCCAAATAAAATAAATAATTAAAAAAGGGTGATGATGAGTGACATTTTGGTTTAACATCTTGGCACATTGCCTTTCGGAACACTCTAAAAAAATACATTTAAGTTAATCTAATCTAACTAGCTTGTATCTTCCCACTGCACGAGACAAACATCTACCTATCCCTTCTTCTCACAATTTTTTTGAAAAAACAGAACATAGCATCATAATATCACGCCTGTATTTCTCGTGGGGTTAAGCAGCGGTATACCTATAGCAGACCCACATTTAGTCAATTATTTTTAAGTTCCATGTAACAAGGGGTGAGCTTATTGCCGTCAACCAGGCACAGAACCAGACTCCGGACTGCTACTAAGAAATTCCAGATGGAAAAACCCACTAACACTTTGCCCCACCTGGAAATTGAATCCAGGATCTCATGCTCACCAGTAGCGCTAACGACTACTAGATCAATGAGGCTCACTAGAAAATACAGCTAAACTAATTTAACTAGCCTGTATCGTCACCCTGCAAGGGGGCCAGTACCTCCCTCTTTTTTTTCCACGCAACTCTTAAGGCGAAAGCGTCAAGGAAGCCCGCGAAATTCAAATTTTCTTACGATTTTTGCAATTTGCAGGTCAGTATCATGTTCTATGTTGATCTAAATATGATTCGCGGCCGTACCAAATGTTTATTTATAGAATTATAATCATAAAAATGATCAATATAACTTAGTTCATGTAATCCCATTGAATGACTATTTCATGAAATCATGACATTTGACAATTATGCTAACTTATGGAGTTGTATTGCTGATTGTAATGATTATTACTATGTAAAGCCATATTTTTTACGATCGCGAATCATATTTTAATAAACATAAAACCTGACACTGACCTGCAAAATGCAAAAAACTAAAGAAACTTTGAACCTCGCGGGCTACCTTAGCGCATCCCCATTAAGAAAAAACATGCCTCATTTAAATAACTTTGTAGAATCAATAGCTATTGAGAATTTATCTAAGGCTTTCAAAAACCAAGCATAAGACGAATATACCAATAGAAATTTGATCAATAAAATATTAAGGTTTCTGTAACTTAAACTATAGATAGATGCAAGTTCTTAGTTAAACCGGATAGGCTTCCCTCTCAAACTTGAACAAGAACAACTTGTAACTTTGTAAGGGCTCGAGTTTAATCAGTTAATTAGATTTTCAGTTATTAATAGAATATGTATAGTTTTGACTACCGCTTTTGTGAGAAAACAGTTTCATTTACTTTCCTTGTTGTAAAAATTGTATCTGGTTGATGTTTTTTGGCTTAAAGCCAATGGAAGTTAGGCTTTTTTGATAATTGGAGGACAATTTAGTTTATTGGATCGTTTGTTAGCTTAGTGAACCTTGTAGAAGTATTTATTGTTGAGCAGTTAGTTTGCGATAAAATTATAAGCTTAGGTACTCGTATTTCTATAGAGTACCGTACCCAAAGTCTGTCTGTATGTATGTCACAGGGCTGTACCTTTTTATTTTATTCTATTCGGGAATCTTACAGCTAACTTACACAGTGTACTAAACAATATAAAATTGAAGGCCATTTACAAGTTTCCACTGATAAACACTAAACATAAAAAAGGGCAGAACAAAATACCTATTAAATATAAATTAGGAAATAAAAAGTACACGATAAATTACAAACTCAATCATATTTTGCTAACAAATACTTTCCGTAAAGAAGCTTTTTACCAACAAATGCTTAAGTCGTGAAACACTGATATTGAATTTACCCAAATCATGTTCACTAGATATTTAATTAAAAATTCTCCTCGCACGGATTATAAAAGAATTCAGCCTGTACGTGGAATGAGGGACATGCAGCAAGCTAGGTTTGCGAAATATTTTGCAATGTGCTACTAATCCAAAGATAAGATAAGATAATTATCTTAAAACTTATCTTATCTTATCTAATCCAAAACTACCTAACCGCAACTAATCGGTAGCTAGTTGTTCACAGGTTAGGTATTACTGTGGCCTCTGTCATAAAAAGAAGGCACCCTTGGTGAGCGAGACCGACTTGCACTTGGCAGGTTATTATTAATTATTTTTAAGATTTTGTAGGTATCAGTGCAAAATAAACTCTAAAAGAGACCAGCCGGTCGATTCTGTAAAAACATCACCGTGAAACTTAGGTGAAGGGAGCGTGAAGTGAACTGTCAATAGTGTTATTCCCTAGCATCCTGTCGGTCGATTTGTGACAGTGACAATTCACTTCACGCTCACTTCACCTAAGTTTCAAAAAAGCTTTAACTCCAACACATAAAGTTCAGAGTGATCTACAACTACAAAAATATTTATGGCTTTTTCAAAAGTACTAGTCATTCCAAAGTAAAACCAATTGGAGCCCTACTTGTCTTAAAGATATAATATAAAACATACAATTTCTTCTAGCGTCGACGCTCGGGAAAGAGACTTCGGTGTCGCAGAACGCTGGTCAGACGAGAGTGTCTTCGCGTCGAGAGCCTACTTCCTCCCCGAGAGAAGACCAGCCGAGCTTGGAGTAGACCGGGTGAAGGCATCAGACCAGGGCGTCTACCGCTGTAGGGTGGACTTTAAGCAAGCCCAGACGAGAAACTCAAGAGTCAATTTGACAGTTATTGGTAAGTAATTTCCTCATTTAATGTCATAAAGGGGCGTAAAACTCCTGAGAGTCTTAAGAGACTTTGACGTCGTAGTACCCTGGTAAGGCGAGCGCATCTTTGCGTCGAGACCCTGCCCCCTTCCCGAGAGAAGACCAGCCGTTAAAAAAGACTAATCGAACCATCTAGTAGTTGGTTCCGTCCGAAGTTCCCTCAGGATAGCTGGCGTCGATTCGAACAGTCTCATCCGGTAAAGCGAATGATTAGAGGCATTGGGGCCGAAACGACCACAACCTATTCTCAAACTTTAAATGGATGAGTAATCCGGCTTACTCGAACGATGAAGCTGGTAGACCGTGTGGACAAATCAGACCTGTGCGTCTACCGCTGTATCTTACAGGGACTTCGGTGTCGCAAAAAGCTAGTCAGATGTCAGCTTGCGTCGAGAGTATTTTCAAGAGTTAATTTGACTGTTAAGGTACCATTCCATACCCGACCGCAGGCAACAACAGCACGCCACGTGTCGCGGCGTCATGTCGCGGCCACACGTCGCGGCGTCATGTCGCGGCGACACGTCACGGTGTCAGGTCGCTACAGTCATGATTCTGAACTCAACCGCAAGCAGCAACAGCCCGTATTCCAATCAGTAGATAAAAGATGTCACTCGCCTGTTGCTGCCAACGACGTGTCGCTAGCTATAAAAGGTATTTCATAGAAATTCATAGAAGCCAGTCGTATCGCGGCGACACGTCACCTGCAGTTGCCTCCTGCGGTCGGGTGCGGAATGGTACCTTTATTGGTAAATCATTTACCTATTCATTTAACCGATGAAGTGACGTAAAACTACGTAAGACTGTAGCCAGGAGCCTCGCAGCAATATATATATTATACATTGTGTCTCAATAAACTTTGGCATAATAACAACAATTGTTTTGTTTCTAATTTAAAATGAACACAAACATTACAATATTCTTTATTATGTACACCATAAAAGTTACACACATACTTTTAGAAATTTTACATAGGGTGGCACACTGGGCGGTCTTATCGCTAAAAGCGATATTTTACAGACAACCTTTGGATGGATTAAAGGGAGAAGGAGGGACAATAGTGTAGGTAGTCAGTGGTGTACCATTTACATATAAGGGTGTAAGGGACAGCCCTCCGCAAACTAACAGGGTGTATTCAGCTGCTTATTCTTAATCATATTCCACCGAAAATGTTCTCAGGAAAATTTTCATTTATTAATCCTTTTTACAGTTACTATTCCGTTATTTCAATGTAAAATTACAATCTCTGTACTCAGCACTCCATTTATTTAAACAAAACAGCTAAAATCAAAAATCCAGCAATGGACGTTGAAATACTCAAACGAACGACGCGTGAAATCAGCTGTTCTCGCCACCCCGTGGCGGGGAGTGCGGGGGAGGCTTGCTGCGCTGCCGATCGCTATGTGGGTTTTGCCATGGTAACGATACATTGCGTGTGAGGTAATAAAACAAATCAGGTTTATTGGATTCCTATAACATTCCTGAAATAATTTCATGTTCCCTGCCATCTTAGTATGATATACTGAATTCATCCCATAAGTCTGCGGATGGCTGTCCTTTACACCCTGTATTTAATCATGTAAATGCTTAAAACCGTCTTTTTGTAGTTATGTCTATACCTAAAATTAGCTTCACCTGCTAATAACTTCTTTATACTCGCAAATTAGCTTCCATCGAAATTTCCATCAAAGCATTTTTCCGAGAAATGTATGAATTAAAAAAGCTCTTTAAAAACCCCAAAGGTACTTCTCCTTCTTGGAAAAATAACTACCTTATTATTAGCTCTATTTAAAAGGCACAACATCGTCAACATTTTTCGAAAGTAATTCTTATCTTCAAAGAAAGAAGTTTCGTAATAGAATGACAACATTTTCATTGGAAATTACTTTACAAAAAAATACGTGTATTTAACCACTGGTTCCTAGAAAATCTTTATCTACACTAAATTATAAAGAGAAAAAAAAAATATTTTTGTGTTTGTATTTTTGTTTGTAATGAATAAACCCAAAAACTACTGGACCGAATAAAAAAAATCTTTCACCAGTAGAATGCTATATTATCACTGAGTAACATAGGCTATTATTTATAAAGTTAGCACGCGGTTGAAACCGCTGGCGAAAGCTAGTTAATGGATGGTAACTTTACAAAACGTCATAGTTATTAAAAAACCTAATTTACACATGCCTTGGGAAAAACATTCAAAAACAATTTTATTTATTTATTTAACACTTTAAGCACACAATGTACAGAGGCGGACTTAATGCCATAGGCATTTTCTACCAGTCAACCTTTGGGTGATGCAGAGATAAACAGTGGTAGGTGCAATATCGAAAATTGTGGAATAAATATTTATTTAAATATAAGGATATACATATACCTATTAACCTATATATATAATACTATATAAATAAATACAAGAACAGATAAATACACATAAATACACGAATATACTAAAACAAATAAGACAAACAATGGGAAAACATTACCGTTGTGATGATACTGCCAGCTTCTTGCGAATGTGCTCGCGAACTTCGCGAATTTTCTTTGAGGTGAAATATTCTTCTTTCTAAAATAAAATAAAATATAAGTTATTCTTTCTAAAATTAAACATATTATCACGCTTGTATTCCCCGAAGGGTAAAGCAGAGGTGTACCTTTAGTACACCCACATTTCACCAGATATGTTTAAGTCCCATGTTATAGGGGCGAGCCTGTTTCCATCAACCGGGCATAAATCCAGACTCCGGGCTGCTACTGAGCAATTCCAGATGGAAAAACCCCCGACTCGGGAATCGAACCCAGGAACTCATGCTCAGCAGTAGCAATTGCGAGTTCCAATTCCTACCACTAGTCCAACGACGCAGTAAAAAATTAAACATATCTGGGTATTTTCAAATTTTGTTGAAAGATCGTCCGTCTTTTATGTCCTATGGTTATATTTACAACTAGCAACCCGCCCCGGCTTCGCACGGGTAGCAGAGCATATATGCATTTCTTTTTCTGTTACAGTGCCTTATCAGCCTGTTGTGTCGAGCAAATGGGTTAGATTAAAATGTAACTGATGTTTAACCTACGTGGAGTATTTTACATTGTCATATTTCAACCAATTTGCACAATACTTAATGAATGATACATACACCTAAATCTTCCTCATGAATCACACCATTGGTGAAAACCGTATGAAAATCCGTTCAGTAGTTTTTGAGTTTATCGTGTTTAGACAGACAGATAGACGCGGCGGGGGGACTTCGTTTTATAATATGTAGTGATGTTTGTGTCAAAGGGCGATGAGCTCTCATTCGTAGATCTTTGACCGTCGTTACGGGTAAGGGAGAAGCCCAATAGTCTGACAAACATTCTTACCAAGGAGTATCGTGTTACCCAGTGACTCTGATGTGGATGTCAGATAGGCAGTCGATCCATGTATAATCCAGGTATTCAGCTGCATCCGGTTAGAATGCAAGCTGACCTAAACTATAAGGCTAGGCTAATTTTGTGTCAATGGGTGATCCGAACGAAGTGAAAGTCAAAGTCAAATCATTTCTTTTAAATAGGTACTTAAAGGTACTTTTTAGAAAGAAAGAAATAAAGAAAGAAAAATATTTTATTTGGGGCACGCACAGGAAATACAAACAGTAAGTAATAATAAATATAAAAAATAAATTATAAAATAAAAAACAAAAAAGGAGCATTTAAAAACAGAATATTTGCGAGGCCAAAAAGGCTCCTATCTCAGCATAATGCGGCGATATTAAAAAAAAAAATACCGCAGCTCTGGTATTTTTTAACGCCTTTACATGAAAATATTATTCATGTAAAGGAGTTAAAAAGAACCTTTAAGTACATGAAAATATAATTAGGAGGTCGTGGCTAAGTAATAACTGTCGCACGAGTCAATCCATCAGGTTAAGCTACGCTTGCCGGGGTTGGTCTGTGGATGTGTGACCATCTTTACATTACGAGACTCCTCCGTGCCTCGGAAAGCACGTTAAGCCGTTCGTCCCGGCTGCCATTCGTGGATCTTTGACAGTCGTTACGGGTCGTCAGATACCCGAAAGTCTGACAACCAATCTTACCAAGAGGTATCGTATTACCCAGTTACTGGGTTGTGGAGGTCAGATAGGCAGTCGCTCCATGTAAAATACTGGTATTCAGCTGCATCCGGTTAGACTGGAAGCCGACCCCAACATAGTTGGGAAATGGCTAGGCAGATTGATTTTGAGATGAAAATATAATTGATTCTAATAGCCCTTTTTAAAAGGTAGTTTCGTATGGAGAAGAATGGCCAAGAAATTCCACAATACTCTAACAAAATTACTTTACTTTTTCTCTACTTAAATCGACTTGTTTTACAGAAGTAATTAATAACAAAAAAAAATATAAACTATGATTTGAATATTTATCATTTCAATAGATGTAGATCAAATATTATCTGTTTAGTTACTGTAATTTGAATTTTGCACTGTAGTATAATGTGATTGTGCGACAAATAAATAATGAGGAAAATATCTATGTAATAGATGTGTATCACTACTGGTTTATTTAGTTCCCTTGTACCTATTTATAATGTAGTTTGTAACGCCAGGAAGATATATCTCTACTATATTACTCTTGTTTGCAGTCGCGTTAAAATATTTGAGCAACGAATTTTTTTACTTTACAAGCATTAATTTTCTTACAAAAATACTGAGGCGAATATGGAACATAATGTGGGGCGAACAAGGAATATCAAATGTGGGGCGAACTTTATGAGGTGAATGCGTTACAAATCAATTTAATTTGTAGTCTGAACGGAAACCATAATGCATTTATTTCCGGCAATTAAGGAAATGGAAATCAAATTTCAAATACTGACACTTCCTAATACCCTGCTACTTTCTAATTTCTAATGTTTTCTGATGAAAGTATTGGAATCTTTTTTCACTGATTTCACTCTTGGCGTGGTTGTCCAAAACGCGAATACTGACGATCCTTTAAAGGGCGCTTCTTCGTTTGCTACCCAAGAACACATTTTTTTTAAATAAAATCAAGTCGCTCTGAGATAAGACATCGATGTTACAAGAAATAAAAAGATTCTGAAAACTAAATAAAAGTAACGCAAGAATAATAAAAATCATATCTTGCAGTAAGCATACCTTAACAATGTAGGTATTTAACTAATTAGAAACTTAGCATTTTAAAAGGATATCGTTCATGAAAAGCAAACTGATCACATAGGCCGATCCGTGGGGAAAGCTCGTAACTACACAGATACATAACATTCTCACAGCGAAAGCTACATAACGCCACGGCTTAACGATCCCTACATTATACCCATAGCTTCATTCATATTCATGAAGAACTAAGAACGACTGCTACGTAATTTGCTACGTTACTAGTTGGTGGTCGCAAGTGCCGACCAGCACATGAGGTCCTGGGTTCGACTCCCACGTCGGACAAAGTGTCATTGGTTATTTCTACCTGAAAGTTATCAGAAGCAGCCTTTAATCTGGTTTCATGCCCGCGGTGATGGGATTATGCTCACCCTCTTTTACATAGGACTTGAACATAACCAGTGAAAATGTGGGTGTACTGTAGGTACACCTCTACCCAACCCATCGGGGAAGCAAGGCGTGATGTTCTGTATGACACTATTAAAAGGAAAAATGAAAGAATACCTACGGCGTAGCAAATCGCTACGCCGTAGGCGAATGCGTTGCTACGAGCATGTAGGTACTGAGGAATTTGAGTGGTGCGAGATTGAAATAAATAAGAAAGATGTGTTATTATACAACAATAGTTTTACAACAGTAGGTTTTTTTACAGCTATTGAATTTTAATAATAGGCTTAGTAAACTCACGATTTTTTTCCAGCACCGATGTCAGTAATGTCCAAGATAAACTCAGAGACATTACTACTTGCATTTATCTATAAATAGCTTCTGCCCACGATTTCGTCCGCGAGCCTGTATAACCTTCTTCAAGAATTGGGCTATCCAATGCCAAAAAGATTTTTTTTAAATCCGACTCAGTTCCAAAGATTACCCCCTACATACGAACAAAAAAATTTTACCTCTTTATAATATTAGTATACATAATTATCCATTTTTCCTGTCAAATTAAAATGTGGCCACAAAGACAACTCAATTCTAAAGACCAAGTATATTTTACGTACACTAAGTTAAATGTCGTTTAGTTTATTTCAAAAACTATTCTATAAATCGTTTCACTAACGTAATTTGCCGAAAACTAACGAACACTTCCGACTACAAACAGGCCATCGTTACCATAGCAACGTCTCACATCTTAAGAGGCAAGGTCTGCCAGAATAAGATTATTCGTATGTTTGTTGCACAAAGTACGACTCTCAGACCGAGCACAAAGGCCCTGTTATTGCAGTTATACTCTTGGGACCGTAGAGTATACAAATTGATATTATTAAAATGTCTCTTTGGTACGTCGTTTTGAATTTCGGAACGTGTTTTTGGGAAGGTTATATTGTTTTTTTTTGCTATGGTTTTTGTATAATGTGAGTGTGATTGTTATTTCTGCGTCTACATTGTAATCCTAACTATATTATATATATTAATTAATTAATATTAATAATATCATAAATGCGGAGTTTGTTTGTTACGCTGTCACGCTAAAACGGCTGAACGGATTTAGATGAAATTTGGCACATATGAAGACCACGACCTGGGTTATGACAAAGGATACCTTTTATCCCGATATTCCCACAGGATTGAGACTTATATGGGTGAAACCGCGAGGCGTAGCTAGTTATACTATAAAGTTGTATGCAATTCATTATGTAAATAATCTCAACGACTTTGTTTGGAACATAAAATTCTTATAAATATTAATTTGGGTTTATGGGATCAATTTAATAGGAAAAATTTGAACCATATCGATTACGCGTTTTTTAGATTATCGCAGTAACCAACATAATTTTATCAACGATGATAGTATTATTTTCATTACACAATTAAAATTAAGCGATCTTACAAAAATATGCACTTAAAGTTACAACAGTCCTGTTCTCTTACCAAAACTGCTTCACAAAAATACTGAAATGCAAATTGGATACTAAAAACGTTACGTTACTTTGCAACTGGAGGCAAAAGACAAAGAAAACACGTTCATATGTATTTATGGCAAGTGCCAGGATGTCCTTTATTCAAGATATTATATTCAGAAGGTCCATTTTACTGTGCATGCCATAAACACGGTAAACAAAATGTAATATATTGAACTATCAAAATCTAGATAGTTTATCTATTTTTACGACAAAATTGAATCGACTTGGTAGCAGGAAGCAAATGACGTTTATTTCAAAATAGCAATTCTTAAACATAGCTTAAGGCTGTACCCTAACACAGACCTTTTTTTTTTGGGTGGTAAATTACCAAATAACTTCTCCTGCTGTGGGTGGAGCGGGCGTGTCATACTTTTACTAACCAAAACCCACCCGTGTTCCTTTAGTGTTACCTGTACGTTGCCAGGAGCCACGGTATCCCTTTCGGACTTTCCCACGACCCTGGCTGGCAGCGGTCCTAGCAGACCTCTTCTGTTGTGCTGACATCTCATTGAAGCGCGCGTGGAACACAACGCGCCGTCGACCCGGGTCTGGTCCTTATCGGACGGCGAGCTACCCATTGCTCACCGTCCGCAAGCCCGCGCCTACGGTGGTTGGGAATCGGCCTGCGATTTCCAACGCTCAGGGCGTCTCCTGCGGCGGCTAGGGGCGTGAGGGCGCGAAATTTGCCTCTCCCTCATGCGTTCCGCCTCCTCCTTCGCGAGCATTACTGCTTCGCAGAAGGAAGTGAAAGCTTCCCACACCCTCTCGCTCCGTACCATCGCCGGACGCGAGAGATCACTGCCGCCGGTCGCATCCACAAGGACACGGCGGTGCCCCGCCCAAGCCGGGCAGACCTCCACCGTGTCCTCCGGGCGATTCACACAGTGGTGACACCCGGGCGTTTCCTCCCGCCTTATATGGAACAGGAACCTCCCGAAACATCCGTGTCAGGTGAGGACCTGCGTCAGGTGGAAGGTGAGGACGCCGTGGCGCCTCTCTAGCCACTCCTCAAAGAGGGGACTTATCGCCGCGACTGTGGCGAGCTCAGCACTAGGTTGCGACAATCGCACTCTCCATGACGCTATGAGATCCCGCCGGAGCTCTATCCGCCGTGCCGCGATTTCTCGCGGCAGCGGAGTAACGCCCCGGACCCTAACACTGACCTGACATGTGGTCAGTGTCGTGGGCATAGCCTTACATAACATACAAAAATATACAAAATAATATTTAGGAACATATTATTTCAAGCAAAAAAAAAATCTCATACAGTTATTATTATCTAATGCTACGTCATTGGGATTTAATTTTCAGATACTTACCTAAAAATTTGAACTTTTGGATACCTATCTGAAAGTTTTAGTTTATTTATTCTATGCGAGCAAAATCAACTCACATATTACATCAACTAGCTTCACATGACTGACCGACCCCTTGACAATTCAAAAGTGCCTGTAATTATTTGAAATAAATTCTTTGAGTTTGAGTTTGATTATGTGAGTTGATTTTGCTCGCATAGAATAAATAAATTGTCTGTTCTATCGGGATTAAAAGCAACATTAATTAAAATAGGAATCTATACAACATGTAAAAAAAATCCCTTTCTGATCCGTGAGGGTATTGTTAGGTGTCATACTGAGAGTCTATTTATGTGGTAATTTTCAGGAAAATAGAATAAAAAAATCGCCTCTTTCGGATCGGTCAGGGTATTTTTTACATATTGTATACATAAAGTATGCATACGGTATAAAAGGTGTATACGTAATTTGTATACTATAGGGATCTTCACGCGAAGATAACCATGTTATTTTATGAGTATAACTCGTTATGGAACTTATGAGAGCAATGCAGGAAAATGCAGATACTTCTTATCTTTTCTGTATTTTTGTGCATTGCTTTTATACCTCTCATTTTATTTCCAAATCGTGTCGTCCCCATAACGGGCTGTAAATACACCTGAATCTTTTACTGTCTTGAATAGCACTACAAAGTTCTACTAGTTTCAATTAATTTTTGATCTTGTTTTAAGTTTTGTACATAACTTTCTGTTATTACTTAGTTTGTTACAAAAGTACGCGGAATTATTAATGAGGTCTAGTCTGAAATATTACGAACTTTAATATCATAGTATCTGCTTTAGTTCTCTTTGAAAAACTATTTATATTTTCTCCATAGTCAGGTGTTTTACCAAACTTGCGGAATGATCTATTTACCATAGCATAAGTACACAAGGTATACTTTAATTTTAAAAACCACGTTTAAAGAAAATATGGAATTGTCAGTTAAAGATATAAAACTGCCCCAGTCTTCTTATAAAATAGCTAAATCCATTTTAAATATAACCTCACCACTGCCTGCTTCATTCTTTTAGAAAAAGAGCAATTTTTCAACCACTAGCGAACCGCCATCTTGATCTATTTCCTGCAATCATAAGTCATCGAGTAAACAGTTCTGTTTTTATTTCATTCCGCCTTCCGCTTCGATATAAACGAATTTCTAGGAGCCGATGGGCGACTTTGAACTCGAAATATTTCTTTGATCCCATCTCTTCCTTTATCAAATATATCTTAAAATCTTAGATGTTCAGTAAATTATTAATATAGGGAATATCACAGAGTATCTTCATGTTATCCATTTTAATTTGGCAATATTTTCTGATAAATATTTTGTAAATTTTCCCTCGTTTAATTAATGTTTGTTATTATATTGTTTAAGGTTGTGGAAATAGAATTAATTACTATGTTCGTAGTGTCAATCAATATCATGGTAGATGAGAAAATAATTGAGGAACTTTCCCTTGAACAGGCTAAAATTAATCTCGAAGTACTCAGTTATTGTTGTGATGTTATAAATATTCCGTTTCATCAGGTGTTGATGAAACGCAGATATTTTTTTGGATCAACGGAAACGTTGATACGTGTAGTATCAATGTTTACTTCCCTTACATCATGATGAATTTAAAAATTAACAAACAATGCATGGCAAAAAAGCACATTAAAAATATGAGACGACTTTCAATTTCAATCCTCCCTCAAAAAATTTACCAAATTCACTTAAACAAATCAACGGGAAGCATTATAAAATAATTGGACATAAAAGTTGTCCAATAAAAACGGAATTAATGCTAAATGAATAATAAAAAGTAAAGGAATAGGGCTATGAAAATTATATTAAGGCTATTATCGATATTCTTAGTCGAGATTTTATGCTTTGAGGCCGATCAGCAGAATGTTAGCAGAGTAAAAGCCGAACGGTTTTGGGCCATTTAATTTTATTTTTTGTTAGAAAACCCAATACTTTTTGCTGTATGCCTACTAGTTTGATAAAAAGGACGTTAAACGATTTTGTATAAAACGTATAGGCATCCAAGTTTGGTTCTAAATAAAAATGAAAATGAGTTGTGAGACATTTGTGCAGTAGATGCTGGCAAGCAACAGTTTTTTTTTTTTGGAACCATTTTAAATGATAAATGACGAATATATCTTATCCATATCTTTACTTGCATTCCATAATGTTTAAAAATCTTACAATGGCTTAAGGTGGATCCTCAGTGGTAACCCGCGAAATTCAAATTTTCTTAAGTTTTTTGCAAAGGTCAGTGTCAGGTTGTATTTTGATCAAAATATGATTCGTGAACATAATAAATATATATTAAGAGAATTACAATCATTAGAATCATTAATACATCTCTCTAAGTTAGATTTGAAATTTGAATTTCACGCCCTTTACAGCTAAAAGTATAGATTTTTTTTTTTTTATTAAATTATTAGAAATTAATTAACAATTTATATACTATATGTATAAGATTATTATGATTATTATTAAATATTCTGTTATTATTTTAACTCAATTATAACAGTTATTTACATTAGATCAGTTATGGGTACCTACGTAATAATTATCTGTTAAGGTATCCTAATCCTACTTCACATTATAAATGCGAAAGTGAGTGTTTGTTTGTTACGCTTTCAACTAAAATGCTAAAACGGCTGAACGGATTTGGATGAAATTTGACAAGTATGTAAGTTGTATGTATATTGTTTATAATGCGAATGAAATGCGCAAAAATAATAACATCAATATACGTTTTCATCATTAGAAAAAAAAAACTCCCCCGCTCCCCTCCCCCTCTCTCCCCCCTACCCCCCCCCGGTCCCCCGGGTCTCTGCCCCTTTTCTGGGGTATTTTATAAGAACTTTGTATACAGGTAGTATTGATTACAAAGATTAACTTAGAAAACCAAACTTATAATTATATTCAAGTAATCAACAGAACAAACTTGTTTTTTTACACGACTGCCCAAAAAAGAAGTGTTTTCATGTTTACTCCAAAACAAACACAAATGAATAAATAAACCAACAGTTTATCAAGATTCTTTCCACATTTCCTCCTTTAAATAAACTGCAAGAGATTACCAAAAACGTTGAATTAAAGTACAGCAATAAACTGTAACGAAGAACAGACTGGATTTCATTCAGTTACTGTTAACTTCGGTCCAATGTAACGAACAATGGAAACCAATTACTTTAGCTCCAATTGACAGCAATTAATGAAGTTTGTAATTATAATTACGGCTAGATTTGTGCTCTGGTTTTATTACGTCAACTTAATTATGTTTTATTCAGCTTTTTCATCGAGTTTTGCATTATTATTATGATTAATATAATATTATTTTGCATTATTGGAGCTTGTGGATTTAAAAGTAGCTGCTCTATACATTTATTTGAAAAACTCAGTTCTCAAAAATGTTCAGCTAACATTAAATTTAGATCGATGCCGCAAATAATAAGTGTTAAAGATTATGTCTGCAAATTTGTAGTAGTATTATATATATAATATATATCTATGAAAACGTCACCCAATAAATTGAAGAAATCATCTTTCAGATGAGAATTTCCAGACGAGAACAAAAGATAATGCAATAATTAGCACACGGGTGTCGGGTGTGGACATATATAGCTATGGTTCATTGAACACATAGTTTGTGTCAGTGTCTGTTCTTAGCCAAAAGCCTTGACCAACTCGTGGAGGCTTCATTTTGTCAATAGAGTTTCCGACGAAAAAATAATTAAGTCCGTCAGTCAGATACTAAAAAAATATTAGACACGTATGTTTTGTTTTATTATATTAATAAAAATAGAGATGTTGACTGGGGAAAAATAACTATTTAGTCCGTCATTCAGATAATAAAAAAATATTACACACGTATTTTTTGCTTTATCAAATTAATAAAAAATGGTTTAGATAAAACGCATTAATGTTGGGGAGTGGGGGCTCGCAACATCACAAGTCAGTATAAAATCTACCGGGGAATGACGTCATGCCACATTTTAACTCAATGTATTGCCGTAATATTTTGATTACGTAAAAAAAGACAGTACGTGTCCAATATTTTTTTATAATCTACCGGATGGACAAAAAAAATGTACAGTTAATATTCCTATTGTGTCAAGGACACCTGGCGACGGAAACGTTTTTTTTATATAATCAGTATACAGGTAGATTTGCTGCTTGTCCGTCAGATATAATCTCTTAAGACTCCAAAGACTCTCGGAAGGAATTAGGATGCTCTTACTTTCCCTCCTCAATTTCGCTGTAGTCGCACGCTCAAGGCAAAATTATATATTTTTTATTCAATCTGCCTAGACTTTCCCAACTATGTTGGGGTCGGCTTCCAGTCTAACTGTATGCATGTAACAAACTAACAAACAAACTCATGTTCGCATTTATAATAGTATTCTAGTTAGGATTGCTCATTATTATCTGCCTAGCCTTTTCCCAACTTTGTTGTCATCAGCATCCAGACTAACCATCTAATTGCGTAACACATTTTCGTAAATAATTAAGACCAATCTGTTTCATTTTGACAGTTCAATAACATTCATTGCGTTATTTACGGTGTTGAGCAGATTTTTTTCTCGAACTTATGAAGCAATGGATTAGCAATCTGTTTCAAAACGATTCAGATTGTGATTGATCGTGTATTACGCAATAAGGGTACAGGTGCCGCTAAATAACATGTCACTGAATTTTACAACTTTACTGAATTTTACGTGGACTGACTATCTATGTGATCTCCACAACCCTGTAACTGGGTAACATAACCTCTTGGTCTTTTTCTTTTCGCATGCTTAATGGAATACTGACTTAACTAAAAAAAGGCGATTTTTGGGAAATCGCAAAAGAAGATCTTGCTATGAGGACTTATCCTACTTACTAAACGTCTATTAGACGTTCAAATACAAGCACTAATGATTAATTTTAATCAGTTTTATTTTTATGCATCAACAAGTAGGATAAGTCCTCATCGCAAGATCTTCTTTTGCGATGTCCCAAAAATCGTCACTTTTGAGTTAAGTCAGTATTCCATTAAGCATGCGTTTTCGTGTCAATACTCTACTACTATACTCTTCTTCGTCATTTATTTTATATTGTGTGAGCCCAGTAGGCGGCCACGTGGATTGCGGCATGAGTGGCATTCTTTAAGTCATCCGAGGTGCAGGTGAACAGGCACTTAGGACACTCCAACAAGTGGGGCATGGTCTGGTAAGAAGCACCGCACTCGCAATGGATGTTGTTGGGTCAGTAATGCCCTACTTAGAGAAATTTTGTCTGCAGTGGCCTACGCAAACGATTAAGACCTTTCTGTATAGGCCACTCTCGGTAAGACTGTTTGTCATTAATTACAGCCAAAATATTTTATTGAATTGTTCGTGTCTATGATTGCCTGCAGGATGATATTGCTTTGAGCCTTTAGGTCTCAAGCCATTGTCTGTAAGTTTATGATAAATTAAAAATAATATCGTAATAATGTTTGTCAACAGTGCCACCAAATAAGATGGTGATCACAGATGACAAAGGAGACGTGAAGCAGGCCATCGTTGGGCCTTACATCGAAGGTGATACATTTACGTTGAAATGTGACGTCAGTGGGGGTAAGTTGATTTAAAAATTGGTAACAATATTTCTTTAATATAAGTAATATGTTACCTAAGTAATATGGCATCCTGTATTCATATAAAACTACTGCTAGGAACTTTACCGACATTAAGAAAGATAAAATACAATTTCTTTAGTATATGATATTAAATAGCGCAATTGTAAATAATAATCGTAAATAATTTTACTCAAACTTAAAGCATTTATTTCAATTAAACCATTTACAGGCACTTTTGAATTGTCAAAGAGTCGGTTAGTTAGTCAGAAAGTTGAAGCTAGTTTCCCATTCCAAAACGTAGATCTTTATGAAGAAGAACGGGCAAGAAACTACAAGGACACTCTTTTAAATATAGAAATGACAAAATCCTGGGTACATTATTCTTGTTGCTTCTATAAGTGAGAACAATGTACAAAAAACTAACATAGGTATAAGTATTACTAACAATGTATGGAATGATTTTTTTTTCTGAAATAAAAGGATTAATAATAATAATATCGTATTATCGGAGCTGTAATCCCCATTCCATTCTTGAACTTCATAATAGGTATGATGGTTCACCCTTGTTTGGTATAACAACGTTTTGTCGAAAATCGCTCCGGCTAATTTTAGTTACAATAAAGTAATTTCGTATAATTATTCATTTGACCGAATAATTGATTGGTAGATTTTTATTTAACATATTTATTTCTTTGAAATAATGTAATTTGACCGAATTTTCAAATGCACTAATTTTATTTAAACTAATGTTTCACTAGACTAATAATGATTTAGTCGAAAGATCGTATCGAATATTCAGTTGCAAGCAGATGCAGCGTGCAAGCAGACATGCAGCATGCTAGCAATCATGCAACATGCAAGCAGGCATGCAACATGCTGCAACCACTGTTTCTGTCACGGCTCCGGCGCTGCGGGGTTTGGGCGGCCCCACGCGAGCTCATCGTCGCAGATGGGTTTAACGCTCACCACCGCAGCTTGGGCTTGCTGGCCGGCTTAGCCGGCCAGCCCCAGCCGCGGCGGCGGGCCTTCAAACCACCTGCTCCTCAGCTCGCGGGCCGCCCCACCCCTCCGCGCCTACGCGGGCTTAAATTACACTCTAGGGGTAGGGCAGACAAGACTGCGTGAAGTCGGTTTTGCAGCGATTCGTTTCTGTCACAAAATTTTGTAGCACAATGTTTTCTTTTCTGCATTACATTACACCAATTGAATATTCAATAAAATACATACACATGAACACTACATCAAATGAACATTATACCTTTTGGTCAATAGCGCAAATGTTGTTATCGCAAATAAATATTCGATGAAATGAAAATTATGTTAATCGATATTATACAAATTGATTATTTTCTTAAACGTTGTTCGAATTAGTAACATTACATCAAAAGTTGTTATACCAAACAAGGGTGAACTAGGTATGATCCTAACCGCCTCCCACACTCACAGGTGTTTTCTTTAATGTGTTTTGTATCTTCTATAGTATTTTTAGAAATAAAAAAATATAAAACTTTTTGACCGGATATCGTCTTTACCAATTAAAAATCTACGACAAAAAATCTTTAATTCATATTTAATTCACAGGTCGTCCCAGACCATGGGTGAAATGGTTCAGAGACGAGGTAGAAACCGACACGCCAGCGACCCCGCTCTCCGCGAATGGTGTTAGAGGGGTGCTACACATTGGTCCTCTAACGCGCGCCGATGTGAGGGCCGCATTCACTTGCAGGGCGTCTAATCATCCGCGAGCACACCCTATTGAGACCACACTCACTTTGGATATGAATTGTAAGTATTCGGTACTTTGTTATGTGTATTTAGCAACAAGGAACAGAAAATAAGGTAGGTAGGTAATGGCACAACCTTGACTTCTGTTTGGTTGCTGAAAAAGTTTAATATTATTATAAAATTTGATGGATTTAGTTTATCAATAAGCTCTAGTTAAGGGGACTACAGGACCTAAACGTGCCTAAACGCAAGTTTTATAATGCGTAAAAGAATATTATCCACTGCAGTAAACAAAATCAGAAAAATATATGATATTCTTCAGGATATATGCTAGTATGATATTGTGTTGAAAACATAATACAACTAATTTGATACGATAGAAAAAAATCATGAAGATACCTCTAAAAATTTCTTTTTACGATTAAAAATCATATTAATTTACATGCAATCATTCTGATTTTTTGTCAGATTATTCTACAAGCTACATATTAGCATAATAGTTTTTTCATTTTCCAGTCCAATCAATAGTCAATCATCCAATACGATTTTTTGTAAATCGCTAACTGCTTCATATTTTGCAATAAATTACCTGCGTCGTGTCATCGCGCTTCTCTTTCATTTCTATGCAGTCCGACAGTGACCGCGCTTTAGCTGTTGTAAGCCTCTTAATCCGGTTCAGTTAGTTTTCAAGACAAGATGTGACAGTCTGTGACATTCCATTTTTTATAGTGCAACAGGTGAGCTTCGAACTCACGAGTCGCAACCAGCCTGAGTCTTAACCGTTTGGACTCCTCATCTACCTACCCTGTTCCCAACTATGTTGGGGCAGCTTTCAATCTTACCGGATGCAGCTAAAAGCCAGTATTTTACATGGCCTACTAACCGTTTGGACGATTGGCTCTTTAATTTCATTAAATGCCTAATGATGATAGTTTTGTACTTAACACCTGAACTGCAATGAATCATCCCGCCATTCGTACCATATGAGTTTCAATCCATAGCTAGATTAATATTTGACCTTCTGAACGATTAACGGTTCCCTATGAATGTTCTCTTGCTTGTCAAAAAAAACCATTGGTCCTTCCGTCCTTCCCAAGAAAACAAATGATATATTTCGTAAACGGGTTTGTCTACCTATCTCACTACGAATGACAGGCGAGGTCATATAATACATTTATACCGTAAGAGGTTTTATCATATTTATTATGTAATACTTTTTCCTACTGACCAAGTCAACTTGATAGAAAAGCTTTCTCACGGAACATTGCGTGATTACTTAAATGATAAAGTCATATTATTACCAAGAAATAATGTCTTACGTTGGAACAGAAATAAATTATTTATTTGGAGGTCTTAATAATATTTTCTTTTGTGAACACAGAAGTTCAAATAATTTTCTTTATCCGTTTGACTTCATACGCAGGCTAAATTCCGTTGGGGAAAATTGAATAGTCTGAACATGGTTCTACGACCTTAATTGAATTAAGTTTAGCTCTGAAAGATAATTAATATATACAAAGTTCGATGGAGGGCTTTGTTGTGTATATTTAAATTAGTGATTAACTTACATACCTACTTATTAAAATTGCTATTTACAGTACTTAAAAGTAAAAATAAAAAAAGTTTATTGGTAAAACAAGTATCGGTGTAAACAATTTATTTTAATTGGATTCACCTTTTAGGTCGATAGTGCCTGTTTTAGGAGAGTCCGCTCTTCCATAGCAAGACGTGTTATATAAAAAGCAAAACGTATAATTTTTATTAGTATTTACATTTGCTTTCAAGTTCAAAGGGTGTGCTACTTTCCCTGTCGAAGTGGTCAAAAACAAGCTGTCAACAAGTCAAACCGGTCAACAACAAAACATTAACTCGACAACTGTTAAGTTGACCCTCTACTGACCCTTGTAAAAGGATTAAACCGTTATAGCAGACCTGTTGTTCAGCATCACAGAGATAATAATATTTAATTATTTGTACGACACCAAGATTATCATAAATTACAATAAACGAATATCAAACTTCTCTTCCATTATTAAGAAATTGCGCGAGTTTATACTAAGTTTTCCTACAATGATTTGTTAAAAATATTAATGTTACAATTATTAGATAAAGGTAGTTTATTCAGGGTTAAATTCGTTTTTTATGTTTTTATTTATATGCCAAACAATTGGTTTATATACTCAAATATAAACCTTAATTACAATATACCAGCTAACACTGAAATATCTATAGTATAATTTTAGTTTATTTCTTAGTTTATTTAGGTTCTTAAGTCATAAAGCATTATTACCTTTTAATCCATCCACTGCTGGGACTCAGGCTTAGGTCCAATGCACAGGTATGATACCTGCGCCTGAATGACCTTCGGTCCACGAGAGGGAACGAAGGTCACTTCAGCTCCTCTTGGCATAATTACTAAAACCAACTTTTTTTGCAGTTCCACCACTGACAGTCCACATCCTCGGGTCCAACCAGCCATTATCAGCAAGCAGAAGATACGACCTGCTTTGTCAGAGTTCAGGGTCAAGACCTCCCGCCTCCATAACTTGGTGGAAAAATGGACATAGGATAAACAATGCGAAGGAAACGGTAGGAACCATCTTCTATCTATCTTCTTTATAAACAGCGTGCTTTAAGCTTCGTACAGACCAGCGCGACGCGACACCGGTTATTGTTATACCGTCAAGTTTTCATAGAAATTGTATTGTTAGAGTCACGTCGCGGCGTCGCGTAGCGCTGGTCTGCACGAAGCTTTAATGGTGAAATTCATTTGACACACGTATAAGGATTAGCGTTTTCTTTTTATGAAGATATTTTTATCTCATTAAACGTTATTATTTATTGATTTATTTATAATTTTCTAAAATAGCATCTTGGGGCAAGCTGTACTTAACAACTGTAGCGCAGAGGTCATTTACCGGGATCACGGATCATAACATCGCATCAATGAAAATTAAACAAATAACGTGCAAAGAGAAGGCGAATTGAAGGAAAGGGAGAGCCCTATGTCGGCGAGCGTTTGAAAATTTAAAGTTTTAAATTGACGAATTAATTTTTCTTATTACATTTTTATGATTACGGGCTACTAGCCCTTAATGTCACCATTGTAGCGACACGTTGTATAAAAATCAATTGACGTGCGTTAGTCTCGCAAAAACTCAAAAATGGCTCGACCGATTTGAATACTTTTTTTTTGTTCAGCTCTGTACTTGAGTGGTTAAAGTAAATAAGAAAATTAAGAAAAACCCAAAGGAACAGCCGAAAAATCGAAAAAAAAAAAATTTGGTCTCACGTGGTACGAAGTTCACCGGGTCATCTAGTTAAAGTCTGTTTTTTAATCTCGTAGACAAATTTGACAGGTGCAAATGTCAAATGTCAAACACCAAAAAGAAAAAACAAACAACAATCACTTGAAATGCTACATTAGTCAATGAGACAAACAAAAAGACTGAGTAAAAAAAGCTCGTGTTTTATAAATTGCGATTTTAGTGACTTTTGTGCCTTAAAGTGTGACCACTGAAGAAAATCAGCGCTGTGCTGTGTGTC
This sequence comes from Agrochola circellaris, assembly GCA_914767755.1. Lineage (NCBI taxonomy): Eukaryota > Metazoa > Arthropoda > Insecta > Lepidoptera > Noctuidae > Agrochola > Agrochola circellaris. The sequence goes on from OU611857.1 coordinate 3,166,328, forward strand.
CCCATAGCACTGTTAGTTAGGACCCGAACACGCATTTTCATTTTGATTAAAGGTTAACATTTTGGTCCAGAGGTATTGGTAGGTACAAATAACTGTCATTAATTTAACTTGGTAACTACTACATACTTTAGTCAGAAGTTATAACAGTTTACCTATTTACACAAATATAATTAACTAAGACACTTCAAGAACTTTAATATTGATCTAATAACCTTCCTTTGTTTCCGAAACTTCCTTTTAAACTTCTATAAAGTTGTAACCATAACATTAATTAATATACCTCATACAAATTCAAGGAAACGATAAGACGATAATAATACCTATTTCATATTATTTAGATTATAATAACGTAGTGATTCATTTTGTACCATCAAAAGAATATTCCATCAAGTCGCGGGGTTTTCGAGATTGACAACAAACGAACTCAAAAACAGATAAGACCAACTACCTCATCAATTCCCAAACTTTTCAAGGGAAAAGCTAATTTTGCATAGAAATTTAATCAAAGTGGCCATCTTATACGGCGTCAGTGTAGCAACTTGAAATAGGGGCACGTAAAAGTAATAAATGTAGATTGAATGGGACAAAGACTGCTTATGGCGTGCACAAATCGCTCGTAAGAGACCAACAGGGTTCCTGTTGTGAATGTACCAAGTGAAAGTTACGCTAAGTTACGTTCAGGCGAATTTGTCAGTTGGTCCTTCGGTACCGTGATTAGCTGGGTCTTGAAAAATTGGTCCTAGGATCTTTGACCTGAGATTTTTTTCTGTAATATAATCTTGAGTGGTATCTTGCCTAATTTTAGGGCCTCTTTTTCTTTTTTTTTTGTGAGGTCATTGAACATAACCTTATAAATACTTTTGATCACAATAATACCTATTAGTGTCCTTGACGACATCTTAAAAGGATTAGGCGCTACCTCACTCAAAAGGTTGACTCCTACGTGTTTTCTTGTGCCTTCTTGCTAACGGTATTAATAATGGTATTATAAAAATATTATTTATGTATAATTGATGCGTATAATTTTTTCATAATGCATATCGGAACTTTTTTTAAAGTTGTGGCTGCATCTACATCGCCACATTCAAACTACGCATCAAAGACCTGACGTCATACAACATCCTGACGTCACACAAATCCTGCATCGCGCAATTAGAGTTTACCGCGCGATGGATATCATAATATATATACAAGCTCCCGACTTTGGCTAGACCTTTGAGCAGTTGCCCGCCATACAGGACACCTGTCTGGCCGGAGGATCCTCCCTTTTCAATGGTGGATGAGTGAACTTTACAACAGGGTGTAAAGTTCACTCATCCACCATTGAAAAGGGAGGATCCTCCGGCTCCACCTCATACCACTAAAAAGTAATCCATAAAGTGCATTGCAATTACAGCATATTATAAAATTAATTGTGCAATAATCAATCACATTTAAATACAAAAATGTAAAGTCATTCATTTTTCACGTCCTGGAGCTTAACTATAATTATCATGTTTCCAGATAAATTAAAATCAATGTAACGTTATTTGTGAAACATGAGCAATGCTTTTAAAAATATATTTAATTAAATACGATTCCTCGAAACTGCTTCCAATTTTGGATACCCGTTGGATATTCATTGATCTCGTCTCTAATCTTGTTCTTTTTTTATTTGCCTTTGTTTCTTATTCTTGCATCGACTTATTGATGTCCGAGCAGAGAGTTAATGAAATCGAAAATTCTCAGAAATTATCCGAGAATGGTGCCCGAAAATAGATTCCTATAAAAGGCACAGCAAAATATAACCGAATATCAGCACATCCCTATCATGCTCCATGCATTCTTGTTACAAACAGTATTTCATAGGAAACTTTTCAGCGAAATTCCCCAATCTCTAACGAAGCTAACATATGGCTCGCTTTAACAAAAAATCCTTTGAAGTTATATTTCACGCTAGTTTTTCTTTACGGATCATATGCTGCACTGGCCAATCAGGCATCAAATCTGGGCCAGCGGTGATGCCAATCAATTCTGCTTTTGATTCCTCAGATTATAATGATTTTTATTGCTTTATCTACTCTATGCTATGGCCTGGTGGCCTTATTATTGGGTACCTCTCCGAATACCTACGTTTTTCACCATTGAAGTATTAAAAAACGAATGGCTGGTAAGTTTTAAACCATTGCAGTTGTCTATTTTGTATTCAATACAAAAAGCATGCACGCCGTTACTATAGGCAACTGTTTTATTTGCTAAAAAGGATCGTAATAACTCATCAGACTTAACCTTCTCTGACAGATAAAATAATGCTGTTCATAATCTCCAGAAACATACAAATTAAAGTAACATTTGTCTGTTTCTGTCAACCATTCCAAGATGACAGAATGAGCTTTTAAATAATATGTTTTATCGTTAAACATATTATTTAAAAGCTCATCGTGGTGTGATAAGTAAATTTGGTCCGATATCTTCGTTAAGAGAAAATTGTTAAAATTTCAACCCCAAAGACCAAATATTGGTGAACGAAGTCACAGTCCCTAGTTTAATACAAAGTTTAACCCAATATTTCTCTTTCATCAAACTCATTAGCACAACGAACGCGTCACTAAAATTAAATTCCGTGCATCCACGCTTCCTTAAACAAAAGTGACGATCTAACTAGATTACATTGGCAAAGCCGAAATATCAGTTGGAACTCAAGCTTCTTGATTACAACACAACGCGGGAACGTCAATCAAGTCACACACACGCTATTCAAACCGGTTTGATTGTCCTACGTAATTTAATTAAACCAGCCAACATGCCAACTAGAAATTAATATTAACAACACTTAATTAAAATCAATTCTGAATACAGATTCGAAGGGTAAGCCCTGTGATTGGTTGAATTGTTCGCCGTAGGATTTCGAGGCTCGCGATTGGTGTTTTTGATTTCAATTTATGCGTCTGGATTTTGATTTAGGTCTTTGACCTTGGACGTGATGGTTTTATTAAATTCTTTGTTTTGTATTTTTTAATTTGCAAGTTGTTTAGGAGCTAATATTTGGGCGTTATTCCAGACTTTGTTCAACAACACATTGTTCGCAGAATTGAAGTTTACAGATTTTTTATTTACGAATGTTCATATTCTTTTATAAAAAGTCTTTGACTCGAAATTTGAAAGGCTTAAACGTTCTATTGTTTGAAATTCAAGGTAAACAAGTCACCCTTCTATTCGTGTCTCGAAAAGGTGTCTAAAGGTTTATAATAAGTAGAACGGCAGCAGCATTACTTCTAACTGATAGAATCGTGCCACGAAAGACCAATTTACCTGCCAAGTACAATGATTATGACCTTTTGAAGTCCCCATTAATCAGATGACCTTTTCACTGTGAATTTTGATTGAGAATTTCAAAATAATATTAATTAAAGCCAATTTTGATTTTAAACGCGACTTCAAAGGATTTTGAGTGTAATTTCAAATCTGTTATATGATACTTGATTATTATCTTCCTCGAGTAAAATTTGATAGCTAAAAGTTATTAGTAGATTTATTAAGGATTTGTATTTCAAAGTTATTTTTAACTTATCGATCCGGGATATTTTAAGCTGGGTAATTATTTATTTATGTTGAGGGAGAAAATTTGTGGTGCGTGACCAATTGGATTGATTTGTTATTTTTTGTTTGCGACCTAAATAAATATTTTATAATACAAGGAGCAAGGTTAAAAAACAAAATATCATGTACGGATAGTTTCAATTATTAAGTAGGTACATAGTAAATAATTTCCGACGTTTAAATAAAGCAAACAAATATGACATTTCTTATCGTGCCTATTAGATACAGATAAAGTGCTTACTTTGCTACAATTTGGCGAGGTGTGGCGAGAATATTCATGTTTAGTTGATACAATTTAGAACAAACTAAGTTAAACGTAGGTACCTACAAATATGAAATTTAAAAGCAAACTATCCTGAATAGTATTTTAAAACCAGAGATTTATCTTATCTTTTTTTCACAGCTATCAACAGATGGCAACACGACAACATCAACAGTATCCCTACAGCTGACGAAGTCGGATGCTGGAGCTAAATTGGCGTGCAGAGCATCCAACCCTCAGATGTCTTTAGTGCCAGCCTTAGAAGATGACTGGACTTTAGATATACAATGTAAGTTAGCTTCTATTACGTCTTCTAGATTACATTTTGTGGTCCTTGCAGACGCGTTAGGGCTTTTATGAAACATGTTTGTTCCTACAACGATAAACCGCACAAATTCGTCGTGACATATGCTAAGAAGACTAAACATGACAGATTAATGGATGAATACTTTTCTTTCTTGTTTTTCGTGTGGTTAGTAACTAACCTGGCGTCAGAGTTTTTATGCCGCCCATGGGCTTCTGACTTAGCTTCACATGCCGTTCAGATATATCTCTCAGGCATGCCGGTTTCCTCACGATGTTTCCCTTCACCGATTTTGAAGCAAGTGATAATCTACAATACGCACGTGAATCCGGAAAGGCGGAGGTGCGCGTCTTGGGTTCGAACTCGAGACCTATGAGTTGGCAGTCCGACGGTCACACCCAAACTCAAACTCAAAGCATTTATTTCAAATAAACCAATTACAGGCACTTTTGATTTGTCAAGGGGGTCGGTCAGTCAGAAAGATGAAGCTAGTTGCCCATTCCAAAGCGTAGTAGGTTCCTATGGAGAAGAACGGGCAAGAAACTCCACGGACACTCTTTTAAATCAATATATTCTTACAAAATAATGGTTACATCATTCATGTTTAAATTATACATGTGAGAACAATGTAGAAAGACGTGCACGTTAACCACCAGTAGGCTAACACTGCATTCATACTAAAGAAGATGTTAGGTGTATAATTTCAACAATTGGATAGTTTTAGTTAAGTTAGTATATAATTTTGCTACTCTTATTAATTAATTAGTTATAAGTTGTTTATAACTGAAGTAACTTCATAGAAGATTTTTTTTTAATGTTTTTATTAAACATTTGAAATAGAAAAAAAAAAAAAAAAAAAAAAAAAAACTTTTGGATATATTCTTAGCTAGCTTAGGTTTTTATAACTTGTTAGCTAGCTTAGGTTTTTATAACTTCTTAGCTAGCTTAGGTTTTTATAACTTCTTAGCTAGCTTAGGTTTTCCCAGGAAATCGAAAGAAAACTCGTATCAATCGTTTTTCGTGGCTGATATCAATGTACAGTACGACACAACTTAGATGTAGCATCGGTAAAATTCGTAAAACCGATCACCATCCGAAACGAGTCCGCCTTCAAAATTACCAATCTTTATTACTGCTTCAGGTGAAAATGATCTTTACGCAAACGCAATAAATCGTAAAGTCATTTATCCAAATACATTCGTAAAATTGAAATGAAAGAACGCAAATTTTCAAAGTTATGTTACATCTAAATTGTGTCTTTTTGTACGAGAATAGTCTTCAAAGCATAGGTAATTTAAGGTTTCATTTTATCGCAGTGTTTCATCACAAAATTGTAAGCTTTTCTAAAGTACGCTGAACATCTTAATCTTAAGTCCCATGAGGAAATAAAAACGACAAAGAAAAATTAAGCTTATCCGACATTTCCCGAATTTTATTACGAGCGAGCCTTGAAACTTTACACAACTTTGTTTTTCTTGAATTCTAGATTTTATGGCTGAGAATGAAAATTTTGCGAAAGTACAAAAACTTCTTGATATTGAAGACTGAAATAACAGTCTGCTTGTTATATTATTAGTAAAAAACTTGGTACGCTTGGTTAACGATTATTAATTATGTATGAATTAGGTTTTCCAATATACTAGCTTTTCTTTGAACATAAAAGTTTAAAGAAAGGCTACTATCTATTATCAGAAAACTTATCAGTAAATCTCACCTAGTGGATAGACTAGTACACACACACACACACACACACATTCACTCACTTTCATCCACACACCTACATCTACACATATCACCATACACATGCTACCCCCATTCTATTCTAAAACAGAAAATGTTTTAGAATGATTAATATATTTTTTTGTTCATTGACTTTTTGTCTACCTATTTTTCATTTTATTTCAATTATATTTTCATTATTTAAAAAATTATAATTTAGGCCTTCTCATGCTGATCCATGTAACTGGAGTAACCTCGACCCCTGTCATACAGGATGTCCTAATTCAGGGGTCGAGACCTCATTGATGTAATGTATACTGAAGTTTTAGAAATAAATTGTTATTACTATTATTTACATATAACATAGGATAACTACAGATCTACTACTCGTGTAAGACTAAATATACGAATATGGACGAAGCAAAAGGAGTGTGTAAGGCCGCGCGCACTTTGGACACGAATATGTATCGTATGTAAACGTATGATCGTGGTCGTATGAATTGAGTACGCACACTGAATACATTTTTGTGCGTCAAATAGATAGTGTTCCGGTGGTATCGCATAGACCGCACGAAAAATCCCAACAAGTTCGGATTGTTTTTGGAGGTCGGAAATATACGTACGTATACGTACGATTAACTCGCACTTAGTCTGCGCGCTCCCTTTGTACTTGAAAGGTCGGGATTGTTCGTGCGTGTTCGTATGTGTTTGCACGAGTAAAATTTGTACGAAAACGCGTCCAAAGTACGCACGGCCTAATGGGCGTAGCAGATGGCGTTCTGTACTTTCATACTATAACTATGTGAAAAACGCTTTGTACGTACACGAGATAAATAAATATTACTAAGCACTTATTTTGGCTTGGAAATGCTATGCCCGTCTCTATCTTGCATTTGTAGTTTGACTGTTGTGCGAAAGTGACAGGAATAAGGCTAAGCGTATGCTGAGACGCAAGTGACGCAGGTCAGCACAGTACAGATTTTCAGGGTAGGGCAGCCGAGGCAGACATAGGTCGCGAGCGCATGCTGCGACGCAGCTACACATTCGCGTCCTAGCTAGTACAAACAACAAACGTTAATGTATTTTTTAATAGTGTGGATGATTAGTTTCATACAAACATGGTTCACAATGCACTAATTAAATTAAATGTTCTGTCATTGCAACAAAATAATGAATTAGTGGTAAAAAACATTTGTCGAACTGCACGCGTCGCGCAGAAATCTGTGCCGGCACTACAACGAGACGCAGGACAGACACATGTCTGCGCCGCAGCGTACGCAGCTGTAGTCAGTACGTTCATGTATTACAAAATCTGCTCTGGCCTGCGCTGCGTGGACCTGCCTCACCTGCGTCTCAGCATACGCTTAGCCAAATACTTAGCCAAAGCGCGTCCTGAAGCCGATATCGCGTCACTTTTTGTTAATTTTTAACTTTCATTTGACATCTTTCACTGCGAGTGAACCGTCCGAACACTGTCAAAAGAGAAAAATGAATTAATTAAACCGATCCCACGATATTGGATTTCGGCACTCGGCATCATTCACTCGCTTACTGAATGATCGGAAAATGAGATTAAAGGTGCAGATGTAGGTTCTTTCCCATAATTTTTTTTGAAACGTGAAATGAACTAAAAATTTACCTTCACTCAAGCGAGTGGTTCACAAAAGCATCTGCTGTGCTATTCTGTAAACATCTCACCGTCATAACTTGGTTGGAGTGAGCTTGATGTGAGCTGGCATTGCACCAAAAGCTAGGGATTGCAGGTGACATGACAGCTCACTTTAAGCTCACTTCACCTAAGTTTTCACGGTGAGATTTTTACAGAATCCACCGGCTGATATCGGCTTACGTAACTCAATTGTCTTCTGTTTTTATACAGATGTTCCCGAAACGACAGTCCGGTTAGGAACGAACCTGGACCCCTCAAACATCAGAGAAGGCACTGATGTTTACTTCGATTGCATCATCAGAGCGCATCCGTATGTTTATAAAGTCGAGTGGAGGCACAATGTGAGTATATAATTGGAAAAATTTAATAATAATGTAAGCAACACGATTGATTTATAAACAAGAACAAGGATCTATAAGTCCATGTGTTTCCCTGCTTAGAACAGCCGACGTATTCTGTAAATCAAAAACCACCGTGAAGACTTGGGTGAAGTGAGCTGTCCATAGTGTCAATCTCTAGCATTAGGTGGAATGACAGTTCACTCCACGCTCACTTCACCTAAGTTTTCACGGTGAGATGGTTACAGAATAGCACTGCACTGTGCTATTCTGTAAACATCTCACCGTGATAACTTGGGTGAAGTGAGCTTCATGTGAGCTGTCATTGCACCTAAAGCTAGGGATTGACACTATGGACAGCTCACTTCATGCTCACTTCACCTCACTCTTCACGGTGAGATGTTTACAGAGTGGATCGACAGGACCCTGTTTAATATAATCGACATGTTTGTCAAAAAATTGCAGCATTGTCATATTTTCACGACAAGTGCTGTTTAAGAAAACTATGGAAAATCCGTACAAAATTATCAGATTAAATTAATTTAAATTATCAGATTAAAAATGCCCGAATCATAATCATCCTTGATGCCGTATATTAATATCCTTATCTCTGATGATACCTGATTTCTTTAGTGGAATAAACTAGTTAATTGATTCACGCGTGACTTTGCGGAAATCCGTTATAAAATACAATAGATGACGTATATTTAGTAACCAATATTTTTTTTACGCTGCGCTCGGCGCTTGCCGTGTCCACATGAGTTCGCAACAAGTCAATCGTCTTCCTAAGGATGCCTCGTTGAGAAATGAATCAAGTGTCGATTTCTTACAGGGTTCTTTATGACTCTTTAAAAACAGTTTACGCGGATTAGGTTACTAAATATACATCGTCTATTGTTTTTTTCAACCTAGTGTCAGAATTTTGAAGCCGCTCATGGGCCTCTGGCTTCACGTCCCGTCGAGAAATATCTCTCAGGCATGCCGGTTTCCCCACGATGCTTTCCTTCACCGTTTTTGAAGCAAGTGATAATTATTCAATACGCATATGAATCCGAAAAGTCAGAGGTGCGGGCCTTGGGTTCGAATTCGAGACCTATACTTAGCAGTCCGACGATCACACCACTAGGCTATCACTGTTAGTATTAAGCTGTTTTTCAGGAATTCAATTTGATATTTATGACGTAATTGTTTTTTTATGATTTGTTATGGTAACAAAATTGATAAAGTCAACATTGCGTTGTTATTTTAACAGATTGAAATAATTAACAGAGCAAGCAACTATTTATAAACAACAACGCAGTTTTTAACAATGTAATTACAATAAAAAAAACTTTTCACGACATTTTTAAATCAACTATCGTAACAGGATAAACCCTTTAACAATGTCCCTTCCAAAGGGTCAAACTTATATTCAAGCCATGTATCTTATAGTGAAGTGATATAACGCTAAGTTTCAACCCCATGGGGCCCATAAAAGGGTTGAAACAGCGACTTAACTGTGAAACTAACTTTAGTTTTGCCATGACATCATGTACAGATGCGTGCCTTATATTATGTACCTACCATCCTTTTGACTTGGGAAAAGAAGATAACTTTTCTTTGGCTACTGGAAGGTTTGATCCGAATTCGATAAATTTATTAGTACATTTTAGACAGACATTTTAGAACCTAATGCAAAAGTTGAAAGACGCCTAGCGTTTTCTGCCGTGACCAATTTGCAATGCTACACGATGAGCTACGGCGTAGCTTGCACTGAGCTACGACGTAGCACACGCTGCTACGACAATCAAGTCAATTTTGTTTTCATTAAAAAAAATGTTGTGGCTTTGGTACCCGTGACCGTGGAGGTATTAGGCTTTTGTATGAAACAACAGATATTTTTTTAGTCTCTTTTTTTCAATCGCTCTGTCACTCCTGAGAATCATGACTCGGTATCAAATTGTCAACGGTCTTTTTCCATCTGTTACGATCGGTGACCTAGTGGAATGCGGCGGTGATAGGTATCATCAGTTGCTCGGATATTTGATTCGACCACCTTTTTGGGCTTCAGCCTCTAAGTCTTTTTCCCTCTATTTTTCCATTAACAAACAATTTTTTCCTCCACCAGGGTAAGACTCTTCTCCACAACGTGGGCCAAGGCGTCATCATCAGCAACCAGTCGCTCGTGCTGCAGGGCGTGGGGCGCCGCACGGCCGGCAACTACACGTGTGTGGGCTTCAACGCGGAGGGAGATGGGGAGAGTAAACCCTTCTCTTTGAATGTTTTGTGTAAGTTTTACTTTGTTATAAGGTTATTAGTTCGTCATTCAGATAATAAAAAAATATTCAACATGTATTTTTTGCTTTAACAAATTAATAAAAAATGGTTCAGATAAAACGCATTAAAGTTGGGGAGTGGCGGCTCGCTACATTACAAGTCAGTATGAAATCTACCGGCCAGTGACGTCTGCAACATTTTAACGCATTGCCTACTCAATGTATTGCCGTAATCTTTTGTTTACGTAAAAAAGAAAAAAATACGAGTCCATAAATAATCTACGGACAAAAAAAGATATTTTGTCAACATCCCTTTTGTGTTGATTTTATGATAAGACAAACAAAACCAATCTTTTACACTTTCTTACGCAGCGTAGGTACAAGTTTAAAGTAAAATTTCCAATGTCAGAGTATTTGCCAAAAAGCTTTCTATAAATTTATATTATACAACAGCTCTGAAATATTTTTTTAAAGTAATGGTTGTATAAATAAATAAATAATTCATTTGCACTAATATGTTTAGCTAAGATGAAACATAGCATGCAAAATTTGAGGGTATTTGAAAATGTTAAACCGTATCAACATTTTTATCCATAAATTATTTTAAACAATAGAATCATTCAACCATTTTATCTTAGAAAAGAACAAGTTTTAACTGATTTATACTCTAAGCATAAAACCAGCATTAAAAAAATATCTTGTTTGATAGAGATAAAATAATGTATCCAAACTAACTTCACATCAAAATATTAAATAGAGTTGTGGCGGCATCTACATCGCCAAATGCGATCTACGCATCAAAGACCTGACGTCACACAACATCCTGACGTCACTCAAATCCTGCATCGCGCAATTAGAGTTTACCGCGCGGTGGGCATATATACAAGCTCCCGACTTCAACCTCTGGGCAGTTGCCCGCCAGACACGACACCCGTCTGGTCGGAGGATCCTCCCTTTTCTATGGTGAATGAATGAACTTTACACCCTGTTCCTCATGCCCCTAAAGAGTGATTCTTGAATGATTGCTTCAAGTAGAACGCATGTGTCGGAATGCCTTTGTGGCCACTTGTCTGTCAAATGATATCTCAAGTTCACTTTGTGATTGCAAGGACTTTGAAGAGGCAATTAGATAGTCTCATAGTCTCACTTATTATATGAGAGCTTATCAACTACTTCAAATTAATAGTTTTATAAACTTTGAAGAGAGTAAATCGGTTATACGAAACGAAAGAGACAGCACGGTTGGCTAATAACTTTGGATATTTATGTACTTTTTGTCCGTGAAATTCAAAATTTAGTTCATCAATTTTTTTAATTTTTTTTATTAGAATAAGTTGAAGTGTATTATTGTAATGTCAAAATAACAGCTTTTTACTAAATGCTTATGAAAGCTTATACGGTATTTATAGTGAAAAATCTTTTTTTTTTCAATTTTTGTCAGCCTTTCTGTTTGTTCCGGCTAATCTCCAAAACGGCTGGACCGAATTCGATGGAAATTTCAATGGCAAATAGCTGATGTAATAAAGAGAAATTAAAGGATGAAGCTGCAGGCAGCGAATAGTCGGGTAAATAAATTCAGAGGACCAGCAGTTTGGTGCTGTTTATATCAGCATTAATTGTTATTTTTTTTATGTGTGTTTAGTTTACTGTATAAACTCACCATCATCACCTTCCTGCCCTAGTGACATGTTACTAGGTGTCGGTGCAACACGTTTTCTTTGTCCATTCTCCCCTGTCAACCATAATTCTATCATTCTTCTCTTTCATATCAAAACTCACCAATCCAATTATTTAACAACAGATGCACCAACCTGCAGAAGTTCCCAGCAGAGGGTACACGGCGTGGCTAAACAAGAGCGCGCTCACATCACCTGCCATGTGGACGCGAACCCACCTGAAGTTGTGGTGAGTACAAGTCATAAAATAATAATGTATCTAGGCATTTGGTAAACAATTTCGTCGAGTATGGTAGAAGTACCATCAAAGAAGTTCATATCTAACCAGTTTCAAAACAAAATCCCGTGAACACGATTACCACATAATATGTTACCGGCCCAGATCTATAGCCGCCGAGCGCTGCAAGCAAGAATAGTCCTTACGGTGGTTAGATATGAACTTCTTCGATGGTACATGGAGCCGCCTAGAATTGAAAATATTATGTAGCTGTTTTATTGTCTGAAATAAAATAAATTATTATTATTATTTATGTGAAAAAAAACTCCAGTTTTTAACTCAAAACTTTATGTTTTTTCTGCGAATTAGACCTTATGACCCACCTGGGTGTTGCAATCTGTCAGGCATTTGCTGCATTTGACAAGGATTTTACGGTTAAGACAGGCGGGCGGCCGGCGCTAAGATGAAAAAGACATTTTTGAATTTGCCTAATAAATGCCCAGTTGAATAAAGAAAATAATTGTTTGACGACAGAGTCGGTAAAAGCGTTATTAGTCACCCAAGAAAACTTTAAAAACGTTTAGTGTGAAGATTTCTATATTTATTTTAGAAAAAAAAAAAATTTCTTCGGAAAAATATCACTCAGTGTAGTAAGTTTCTATATTAGTTTAGTGGTCGTAAATTGTTCAAAACCGTTGCGTATTATTTATTTTAAGACTTAAAGTTCCTTTACAATTGACAGGCATATTTCTGAAAAATCAGCCATTTTGTACATCCTAGACAGGCATCCTCCCTTACATAAATGGTAACCCTATAATGCCTGGGGCACTTTTGTAACTGTCATTGCATAAAGCGCCAAATGATCACGCTGAAAGTTAGGCTGGAACTGAGGCATATTGGATAGCAGTTGTTGGCCCAATGGTAACGGCCACGACATACGAATTGTAGATCGTAGGACCCAGGAAGGCGCTTTATTTTTCGTAAATTATTTATCACCACTGCTCTCAGAACGGTGATGAAAAACATCGTGAGGAAACCGGCATGTTCTAGAACCAAAAATTCGAAGACATGTGACATCTACCAACCCACACTGGGCTCGCGTGGTGAATTACGGCCCACTTCTCACTGAGAGGAGGCCTGTGTCCCAGCAGTGGGAACATTATAGGCTGATTATGGAGGCATAAGAAAAGATACCACTTGCCACAAAGACCAAAAAAAAAAATCTAAATAGCAATCAGTCTCATTAAATAGAAGGATCTTATAATTCCTACCAATACAAGAAAGGTGTAAGTAAATCAATTTAGTATTCCATCTTACAATCTACATAATTGGAAGACGCTAGCTCAGTTCGTTTATGGTTTGTTAATTTAGTCAGAAATTATACCAAACCCGTCTTCACATAAATATCTATAGGTTGAGGGTAAATTTGCCAATCAAGAGAGAATTACAATGTGGTTTTCCTTAAAACCCTTCCCCCCTCCCCGTCTCCCTGCCTAAAACATTGGCTCAATTATAACAATTCAATTGTGACTTTTCTTCTTTTTCTTAATTTTTTTCTGCAAGAAACTCCTTTGGTAGGATATGTCAAAGCAGGTTGTCACGTTCCGAGATTTAAAATATACGTTCAGTACGTCGGACGTCAGGGATACGAGTAACACTTTGACCTCAAGCTGGCCTAGCGTAGTACGAACTTTTAATAGAATAAGAAGCCAGGTTATACTGGTTTGACTCTGACGTGCGGCCTACCATACTACCAAAAATGTAACATATGAACAAAAAATGTTTACCAGTTTACCTATTAACTGATCCTTTACTTTACGTTCTTACATAAGTTCTTGGCAGGGGCCCAACTGCTTATAAACTAATCATTTGACGTGCCAAGGCTTATAATGGATGGAAAGATGCAAAGTTACAAGCAAGAGGTTTTTTGTTGGAAAATAATATCCCAATCTTGATTAGAACCAGACTGTAAGGGTGTTCCATTTCCGTTCATTTTTAGAAGTAAAGAACTACCTTGTTCAACCTTGTAATCTAAGAAAACTACAAAATACTTGCTTTCATCTATATAAACATATAAACAAACAATCAAATTTTACCTCTTTATTTATAATATAATATAATATAATATTATCAGAAAGAATGCGGGCGGGCGATGGGATGGGACGAGGTAGGTCGAGAGCCGAAGTTTCACGCAGACGAAGTCTTGGGCAGAAGCTAGTTTTGAATAAATACAAAGTAACCAGTACGTAATTTCTCTGACTCCCCACTTAAAAAGATTTCGCCTACTCTTTCATCAATAATTAACTCATCCGTCGAAAATAGATCATTTTAAATAGACAACTCAAAACTGTTAAGTGCGAAGTTGGTCAAATCATCGTGTTTTAAGCTCTGATTAAAAGCAACCATGAATAAGTAATTTGAACTTATTATCAAGATGGAATTCATTGCAAAAAGCTTATAGAAATGGCGTAGTATCAATAAGTAACAGTATTATATCTCGGCAGTGAAGTTGAATTAATTACCTACGGCCGCTCGGTAGATAAACCTTCCGCGTCAGTGCGTAACTACGAGTACCGCGCATTCGATACTGTTGCGTACTGATATTCTGCGATTTCGAAGCGCGTAGTTTCGGCCGTTTTATATGAAGATATAATACCGTTACTTATTTATACTGAGGAAATCATATTATTTAGTCTATGTTATTGGTATCTCAATAGATAATATTTTATTGATTTCGGATTAACCATTGTGCTAATGATAACAATAGAGTAATATTCCCGAAATATTTGTCGAGATCGTTTTGCTAAATATGATCACTTGGAGTAATTGGTACTTATGTAGCTACTTAACAACCAGTTAAGTCACCCTTAAAGTAATCTGAGCGAGTATTTTTTTCTTTCATATTTATTCACTGATTTGTAATGTTAGTACTTACATCCTCATTCACCCTTCTCCTCATCTTCCTTCCAGAGATACCAAGAATATATATTATTTTTTCACATCTATTCAAAAAAAGTTAGTTTATTCTTCGTAAACAGGGACCAAAATTGCTTTTAAATACCTATGGACTAAAAGTGATTTGAAAAGTTCCAATCACCAAAAAAATCTATGATGAACATTGTATGAACAAGTAAAAGGCTGTAACTATCATAAAATAAACAGGGCGCGAGCAAAATAAAAAATAAAAGTTTGAGATAAAAAAAAATGCGTGAAGTGCATTCCGCCTTCGTTCGTAATTATTTAATCAAATTCGGATTTTACTTAGTTTTGTAAAGAAATATTGTGTTTTTCCCAAGTAGTGAGGATGAATTTATTATATTAACTCCAGTGAACATTGTATCG
The DNA here is from genome assembly GCA_914767755.1 of Agrochola circellaris. Classification (NCBI taxonomy): domain Eukaryota; kingdom Metazoa; phylum Arthropoda; class Insecta; order Lepidoptera; family Noctuidae; genus Agrochola; species Agrochola circellaris. Next base: position 3,181,689 of record OU611857.1, read on the forward strand.
AACGCTACGTACTATTCATATTCATAAGTTGCACTTACTTATTTTCTCATAGAGGGTGATAAAAAGTAGAGTGTCCACCTCGGGAGCAAGACTATTTTAAGCTCGAGTGACGTACTTTGAATCCGTCGCTGCACTCAGGATTCTACTTTAGAATCCAAAGAAACACTCTCGCCTTTAAAATAGTTGTTTGCACCCTGGGCAAACAAGCTACTATTATTTATATATTTTGTTTCAATATTTTATCTTGTAATATTTACAAGAAGGAGGTAAAGGTGGAGGTGGTGGTGGTGGGTGGGGATGGAGGTGGAGGTCAAGGTTTTTTCTTTTTTTTTCTTTTGTTTTTTATTCTTTTTTTTTTCTTCTATGACTTAAGAGTTTTATATTACAATAGTATCTACTATACGTTGTATGTCGAAACCAAAACAATTTTAATGTTTATTTTGTTGTGTATCCTAAAAAGATATTTAATCTACTCTCATATCGTAATATTCGAATTATAAACTTGAAAACGAGTTTATGTTGACATACTTTATTATTCACCTAACACAAGCATCTTTTTGCTTAAAAGGTGATCTCCAACTCATGTGTGTTAACATTGTTGTTTTATTTATTAACATAATACCGAAATTTAAAAATAAAATCGTATTATAACACTTTTTCTCTAACGAAATAATGCTATAAAACATTTTTTTTTCTATTACGATACAGGGAAAATCCAAGAAGTTAAAATCACCAAGGAGTTTCTATCAACTTTTGTAATGGAACGTTAGCGGGGGACAGCAGTACCGCTGTAGCGCATGCGCGGTGATGTGCTGGTGCAGGCGCCATTCATACGTGAAATTGTACTGAATTTCGTGGAAAGTTTTATGCTTGATCTTCAATTTTGATCTTTTATTTAGTAGGTTCAATACCAATGTATGAGAGTAGATAAAGTAGTTTATGAAACTGCACATAACTAGGTATTATGCATCAGTTTCCACTACTATTGTCTGACTTGTTTAATTAAATGATTCTCGATTATTATTTTATTATATTTTATTATTTTTGTCAGGGAAATTAAATGGAGCCTCTTTGCTAGAAGATTATTATTTACAAAGGTCTGATAAGGATAGGATTCGTATAACAAGCACGTGTAAGGTCTTAAATAAAACTCTGTTTTGTCTAAAAACAAAAGTAAGTAATTGGATTTTGATCCGTTTTCACGTTGCTTGAAATGAAAAGTGTAGTATCTGTAGCGCACCTACAGCTTATTAATATCCCATCAAAAACATAACATGTACAAAAATGCAAGTCTCACAAAACTGTTTTTTACCGCCATAAGTTGTGAGATCTAATGTAAAACCAAGTCTGTTAATTTATTCAATACCTGTCTATGGGAGCATCTATCCAACAACTTTGTCATAAATTGTTACCTAATTAGTTAACTAACAACATTTTACTGTGACCGTATCGATATTCGACACCTTTATTTATTTAATATACACTCGAGAGCAATGAATCCGGGTCACTTAAAGAATGTTAAAAATCTCGGAAACTAAAAATGATAGGTTAATGCAATAAATTGTATTTAATAGACAATGTAATACTCCTTAAATGAAAGTAAAAAAAATATGAGTCACCATACATTTTATTAACACAAAATTACATAAAGAAAAAAACTGCTGATCTCTCCTTAAAACAAAAATAGGAAACATGAAATTTTTGAACTTTATTACGATTTTCTTGAATTTTAATACTTCGTATTGCCTCCTCGTGCTTCCATTACTGCGTTTACGCGGTTTGGCATGCTGTACACCAAGTTCCTTATACGATTTTGGGGAATATTCTCCCATTCCTCTGTGAGAGCAATTTTGAGCTCACGAAGCGTGATTGGGGGAGGGTTTCGTTGTTTTACGCATCTGCCTAGCTCGTCCCAAGCATGCTCGATCGGGTTGATATCCGGGCTGCGCGCTGGCCACTCCATACGAGTAATGTTCATCTCTTGAAGGTAGTCATTCACAATCCTACCTGTATGAGGTCGGGCATTGTCATGCATAAATATAGCATCCTCACCTAAATTGACCATAAATGGACCAACGTGATCATTGAGGATTTCTTCCACATATCTTACGCTAGTTAAAGAGCCGTTTTCTATGATCACCAGCTCTGTGCGACTTTCAGAAGAAATTCCGGCCCACACAAGTACAGACCCACCACCGTAGGCTACTTTTTCTTCGATGCATGCTTGCTTGAATCTTTCCCCTGGTCTTCGATACACTCTGTGTCTTCCATCGTGCTTGTAGAGCATAAATTTTGATTCGTCGGAGAACATAACTTTTGACCAATCTTCAATACTCCAATTTACGTGGCTCTGGGCATATCTTAGTCTTGAAATACGATGCCCACGCTCCAGTTTAGGGCCGTTTGCAGGTTTAAGGGGTTTTAAGTTAGATTCAGCAAGCCGACGTCTTACTGTCCATGCACTTGGGTTACTTCCTCCGAGGCGTCGAAACTGATTTGTGAGTTCAGTTCCTGTGAGAAAGCGATTTCGAAGCATGGTGTTCACCAAGTATCGGTCTTCTCGTGCTGTGGTACACCTGGTTCTGCCCGTTCCTGGTCTGCGTAGGTTAGAACCAGTTTCTTCGTAACGTCGGAGAACTCTTTGTACTGTTGACAGCGACACACCGACAGTCCTGGCTGTATCGCGCTGACTCCGGCCGGTTTCCAGCATTGTAAGTATTCTGGTGCATTCTTCAGGCGTAAGCGACATAATTTCAGCTTGAATAATGAATATAGAGCACTATCAACATGGTTTATGTACCCACATAAATGACAGATTACAAACAAAAGCAAAACCAAATGCTGTAATTTCGTAGTTCCATCTTCGAAAGTGGCCCTTTTTCAAATTTGATTTTTTTATGATATAACTTTACAATAACTAAGAAGTTTTAATACCTTCATTTAAGGAGTATTACATTGTCTATTAAATACAATTTATTGCATTAACCTAGCATTTTTAGTTTCCGAGATTTTTAGGATTCTTTAAGTGACCCGGATTCATTGCTCTCGAGTGTAGAATAGAATATATTTATAAGCTAAATACTTTTATGTTTTCCTACATGAGCAGTTTTCCAAAGTAAAACACTGACACTTTGTCAAATACCCACCTACCTACCTATTTAAACACGTCATTCTGATTGATTTTCTGATAAATATATAAATTCATCGAATGTTTACGCTGTGCTTCTCCTTTTCGTGTGGTAAGTGACTAACCTGGTGTCAGAGTCATAAAGCCACCCATAGGCCTCTGACTTGGCTTCAGATGCCGTCCAGAAATATCTCTCAGGCATGCCGGTTTCCTCACGATATTTTCCTTCACCGTTCTTGAAGCAAGTGATAATTATATAATACGCACATGAATCCGAAAAGTCAGAGGTGCGAGCCTTGGGCTCTAACTCGAGACCTGTGGCAGTGTGTTGGCAGTCGGACGGTCATACCACTATGTAATCACTGCTATCGCTGCGCTAAATTTGCGTCAATATGACATTACCTCCCGACTTCACAACGCTTGCGCAGCGTCTACGCGTCATAAACCATACGTCATATGCGCAGACATCCTAAGGCCAGAAGGCTTAGACAAGTGGCAATGGCTTGGGAAACGTTTTGATTTTCTACAACACTTTTCAACGGGACTGAAATAAGCTTTTAGCTAGCTTATACCAGTCCCATACATTTATGACTTTCCATCTGCAAAGATTGCAGCCGTTTGCCGGTTGTAAAGGAGCCGGCAAGAAAATTGACGATTACTCTTTTAAAAATTATTGGCTTTAATAGATAATTAACAAAATAGAATAGAAAAGAAAAGAGTCTGCACTAACACTATAAAGAGAAAAGATTTGAAATTATGTTTGTAATCAATAAACTCAAAAACGACTGGACCGATTAAAAAAATGCTTTCACCAGTAGAATGCTATATTATCACTGAGTAACATAGGCTATTATTTATAAATAAATAAATAAATAATAATCTTCTTTTCGCGTGGTTAGTGACTAACCTGTGTCAGAGTTTTAAAGCCGTCCATGGGCTTCTCACTTGGCTTCACATGCCGATTTCCTCACGATGTTTATTTATGTTTATGTAATAAATAAAAATAAAAACCTACTAAAACCAAATGATATAAGATCTATTTCCATTTTCCCCTGGACTAACCACCACCTACTCCCACAGTTCCGCTGGACCTTCAACAACACAGCGAACAGCAACGAGGTCAGCGACACGTACGTCTCCCGAGCTGGTACCAGTTCCACCGTCACCTACACTCCTCATACTGAGATGGACTACGGCACGTTACTCTGTTGGGCACATAATAGGATCGGGAAGCAGAGGGTGCCGTGCGTTTACCATATTATAGCAGCTGGTAAGTTTTTAGATCTTTATTCTTTATCTAATCTATTTATCTCGTATCACACGACTCTGTCCTCTGCCATTATGGGCCAGTCCTTTCGGTACGAGTCAATTTCGTCCCTCCATTTTCGTCTTGGTCTGCCGCGATGTCGTCTAGCACCTAGGACCCAATCAGTGGTTATTTTAACTCACAGCTCATCTGACCCATCTTTATTAGTTTTATTCAAATCAAAATCATATATATCAAAAATTCACTTTCGCTGTAAAATATCTTCAAGCAAAATAGGTCTGAATAGTGTTTCATAAACTTATCTAACAAATCGTAGTACCTTCAAAATTTTAAAGAGAAGTATTATATTACTTTGATACACACTTTTGTAATAAATAATGTCGGAATTTCAAAAAGGTTTATGCATTAATGCTACGCTACGAAACATATTTTGAAGCGAGAAACTTGTATAAATTATTAACTACTACTATCACAAATTAATAAAGCTATGGTTCACTCAGCATTTAAGGTATGAAGCTACAAGTCCGCAGCGGGTTCGACTTGTCGAGCCAATTCAGTGAGTTTAACTTAGTCAGAAGATCTAAGAGTTACGCGATAGAAAGAGAGGCAACTTCTAGGTGGATCTAACTATAGGTAATTAGCGCTGTGCGACCTGAATTGCACTTTATTGTGTCGTAGCAAGAGTCGCTTTTTACTTAAGGCGCTACCCTGACCAAATAACCTTGAGCATTCGTGGCACACTAACTCTGCGCAAGAGTTACTTAGCGAGTACGCTCAGATTTTAGAATAAAATCTATATAAAATCAAATTTTCGTGTTTTGAAAAAAATTAAACTAGCAAAATGTTTTTTATTAAATTACCTATCCATTAATTTAGGATGCAAATCAAAATAATGGTTATTTTAGGAGGAGATGCATGTTATAAATCATTATTTCTCATTTCTGTGGCTTTTTTGTGACCCTTTAATTAAATATTATGCCGCTTAAAAAAAAAAAAAAAACTACCATTTTGGAGTCAAGATTATGTAGAAATTTAATGGATTTTTTATTAGTTGCTAGTTCTTTTAGATAAAGAGAAGTTGGCTCCCAAAAACAGCCTAAAAAACGGCTACCGCTGTGTTTCGCACGGGAACGCGCCTTAAATGATTTTGCGGAGTGAACCATCTATATTAATCTATGCCGCTACATAGTTTCATGTAATACCTTTCCAAAATATGTATTTGTATATTTAATCCCGCAAATGCCTCATCTTGCCTGAGGGAGGCTCAAAACTCTCTGTGAAACCTTCAGAAGTTCTGATGGATATACTTGTGTGTACACTAAAATAATCTAATTTTAGATGGAAAACATTACTTATACGTCTTTTTATCTCTTGGCAGACGTATAACATAATATATCTTTTTCAATTTAGGATTTTTAAAGTCTTGTACAGTCGTCCGCACGTCGGGTAATAGTTTGACAAGTGGAGTGCCATAACATAAACATGGACAGTGTTGAAACAGGGCCTATTTATTTAAATAATTACCTACGCTCCATTTTTAAAAAGATCGCGGCGACTACTCGTTTCGACACGGCACCCGCAACTGACAGCACCCGTCAGCACCGCCACAATCGCTTGGGGTCTCGTCAATGAGCGCGTCTGTATGAGTGTGCCGTTTCGAACGTTTACTACGTAGTTTCTGTACTGTCCATATTTATACTGTGGTAGTACTGAGTTTCGGTAGAATAAGAGGCCAGATTATACCAGTTTTCTTACCACTGACATGCGGCCTACTGTATTAGAGCTTGGGGCATTGGGGACTAGATCATTAGAAAACGAATTACTAGAGCCTTTGTCCATGTACTTGTTGTTGTTTCTTTTACTTTGGATAGCCTTAGGGTTATTTAGTGATTTTCAATGTTACCGTTCTAGTTAAGGTTTTTATGACAAGTTTCGTAATCAATTTGTGTGTATATTTTTTTATAAAATACGTAAAGAATAGGATTAAGTAAGTATGAGGTCCAAAAAAAAAAGTTTTTAACAAAAAAACATTTGAACTTATTCGCATAGTATCTTTAAATATTAACATCGAGATAAATGATAATTCCTGGAAGAGATCAAGATGCTAATTTTTATATAAATTACATTTACCTTAAGGCCAAAGCATCACGGTAGCCCGTGAAATTCAAATATTCTTACGTTTTTTTCAATTGTCTGGTCAGTATCAGGTTGTTTGTTTATCTAATTATGATTAGCGGCCGTATCAAATAGTTATTTATAGAATTATAATCATTAAAATCATCAATAAAACTCTCTAAGTGCATATTACCCTATTAAATGACTATTTCATGAAATTTGGAGACCAATCCTAATTTAAGGAGTTGGATTGCTGATTCTAATTCTGTAAAGCCATATTTATTACGGTCGTGAATAATATTTTAATCAACATACAACCTTATACTGACCTGCAAATTGCAAAAAAATGTAAGGAAATTTGAATGGCACTGGCTACTTTAGCGCATCCCCCTTAAGCAAACAACGCTAAGTTATTCTTTAATTTCCAAAATCAACACGGACGTCTAAAGTTTACTTTACAAAGCCTTAACTTACTTATCCTCACTTGAGAACTAAGTTGAGTTTCAGGTATCCACTTGATATATTATTGTGAAAATTTAACATTGTAATTTTTGAAAAGGTCAAGGTCATTTTAACGTTGTCGTTTACAAAAGTTCAAGGTCATTTTAACATGAATATTTTTTCAATTCAAGGACATTTTTACGGTATCTTTTTTGATCGCAGGTCGTCCTGATCAAGTTCACAACTGCACATTGGTAAATGCATCACTGACATCGTTTGGGGTTCGGTGTTCAGAAGGCTTCAACGGTGGCATGCCCCAGTCTTTTCTACTAGAAGTACGGGACATTGTAACGCAGGTAAGAATCTGTTAGAAAGTAAATTACAATTTAAAATATCTACCAAGGTATTTCTCTAGTGATTCAAATAACTTATTTTCTCTTCAGAAACAATCAAATCATATTTAAAGTGCTTTAGTGCCAAATAAAAGTATTTCAGCATAAAATTGCTCTTTAGTTTTTTAATAAAATTATTTATATGCTTGAACACTTTAAATTGATGCCGCTGTACAAAACACAAAAAGATAGAAAAAAGTGATCGGATTGTGAATACGAGTACACCTGCAGTAGCAATGCAAAGTGACTTCAAAACCCTACCGTGTGTACCCAAAATCTTAATTAAAGGCCGATACTTTACATATTTCTACCAAGCGAATTATTTTCATTATATATTTTTTATATAAATTAAAGTAGTTGCAGCTGCATCCGGTTAGACTGGAAGCTGACCCCAACAGAGTTGGGAAAAGGCTAGGCAGATTGCTTGAAAGTAGTTGTATCCACAAATCCACAATTTCCATGATTAACTTAATCACAATCTTTCCCAAACAGGAGATCGTAGCCAACGTATCAAGTGCCGTGCCTCGCTTCACCGCGGTGGGTCTGGCGCCAGGCCGGACGTACGCGGCGGCTGTACTGGCTTACAATGCTAAGGGCAGAGGGGATCCCTATCCGTTGAGAGCCAGCACCTTGAGGCCACCAGAAAAACATCATGTTCATGATAAGAGTTTAGGTAAGTATCTTATGCGATAACGACGGTAAAAAAACTTTTTCCAAAAAATAAAACAACCGTCTTTTTTCTAAAAAAAACATTACTATTTCTGTAGTCGGTGTCTTTGGTTTTGAATTTTCGTTTTTTACCACCGAGTTTGCATTTTTCACTTTTTAGTTGCGGTACCTACCCCATGCAAATTCGAATACCGCTACCTGCTATGTAAATAATGGTGCTATGCATAACATCATCCAGATAGGCGAAGTGGGAAAAATACGTAGGTATTATTAAACTCGCTAATTCAAAAACTACCCAAGCGTAGTTAATAAAATTAATATGGGACTACCTCTAATGAAATCGCATGACCTATCGCATGACCAAACAAAACAGAAATCAAAAGGGAGTAATCGCGTAACAAACAAAAATACAGTCAAATTGGTTACTTCCTCCTTTTTGAAGTCGGTTAAAAATACTCAAGATCCTTTCCAGCACAGAGCACGAACACACCTTGACAGCCGATACTAGAGGCGGTATTGTCAACACTTTCCGTATAAGACAAGCGTGTTACCGTTTAGTTGTACTACGATTATAGAAACTGACGACTTTGAAGGCGGTCCGTGACGTGATTTTTATAAGCACTGCGGTCTTTTAGACACTGCCAGTGCATACCTGTTTTTATTTAAATTATTATTTCTGTGCTTCAATGAGACAGTGGGTTCAAATCACAGAGGCACACAGTCGCTCTTTTTTAATTCCATGTTTCAACATATACCAATGACCTTGACCTTGGGAATTCAAGGTCAAGGTCGTTGATTCATCGTGGCGTACAAAAACAATAACAGATATAACAGGGCATTTTTTATGCAATAAAACCAAAGGCCATAATAATAAATAATAATACACAACATTTGCCCAGCATTTAAAACTTTCTCCTCGTAATTCATTCAAGACGCAAGGGGTTTTTTTCCAAAGCCAACGTATTCTCAACAGATCTACCGCGTACAGCCTTCCAAATGACCGGGCCGATGTCGGTCGCCGTGGGCGGCGGCATCATCCTGACGGTGGTCCTCATCCTGTCGCTGGTGGCGCTGCGCCAGCGCTGCGCGCGCCGCAAGCCGCGCTCGGCGCCGCCCGCCGCCTCGCAGCCCGCCAGCCCCGACAAGCTGCGGGACAAGGACGACAGCGAGAGCGACGACAGGAACCCTGACATCATACCGTCGGATACTGATCAGATGCAGGTGGGAATCGTAAATGATATGTACATTATTTGGACCTTAGAACAGATGTAAGCAACTTGATTAGCAGAGCAGAAGTGATGATTCCGTTTACAACATAATCTGCAGAATGAATGGTTTAAAAAAAAAATGCGTTACGTACTTCACACTTCAATCTAGATATTTCGGCCATGCGATATACGATTACTTGCACTTTAGTGCAATTTGAGTTATATTAGGAGTAGTTTGTTTGTTTTATGCGTTGCTTTTATTTACCCTCTTTGCCTATTGCGTATTCAAAGACAATAGTATAAAGGAGTAAACTCCAGTCGTACGTCCGAGCTGACACACAATTTATTTTTTATTTTTCGTATGTACGCCACCTATGCCAAAATCTTGACATTATCTATTATTCTAACAAGATCTCTTCATTAGTGGCCTTTGTGGACATTTTAAATAGAGCACACTTAAAGTTCTGCGCTCCTGGCAGCTCATAATTGTTTTAATTTAAAATGTATCTTTTTTAACATAAGAAACTGATTCATTGATTAAAATAGTTTTTGGCGAGATGTCGCGTGTCAATTGTTTTTTTTTATCACAAGGTGAACTTTCGTCGTCCGTAGCAAAACTAGAATTAACACGAAAAGATTTTAGGGCGATGATTTTTTATGATTTTAAACGTTCAATGTCTCCGCAAGACTGCACTGCTCGTCTTCGAAATGCTTTTGGGAGGGATGCATCTTATTTGAGCATCTTAAGGCGTTGATACGCAGAATTTGATCGTGGCCCTGTTTCTCTCCATGATGAAATTTGTGAAGGTCGGCCCTCAACTACGATTACTGAGGAAAATGTGGCTACTGTCAGGCAACAAATTGAAGAAAAACGGCGCGTCACCTATGAAGAAATTCGAGGACATTTGGGGATTGGTATGAGAAAAATGAAAAAAAAAAATCTTACATCAACATTTAAAAGTTAGGAAACTTTGTTGCCGCAGGATTCCTCATGAACTCACCCCAGAACAAAAACGGAATCGAGTTGATTGGTGTAATTTTTTATTGTTAAAGTACAAAAGTACAAGTAAAGGACGTTCAAATACTGTGTATGTCATTGTGTCAGGAGATGAAACATGGATACGATACGATAATTATTTTAATTTACTTTTTTATTTTATTTTAATTTACAAATGACATAATCTTTTTATTATTTGACATTGTATATTTACAATACATTAAATTTGATTTGTTACAGCAGTAGTGGGAACCATTATCATTTGGTTTAAATAGGTTTTTATTTTTATTAGGAATTTCATTTGTCTTTTATATAGCTTCTTTTAAATTTTGTGAATGAGAGAACGTTGTAGACATAACAGACTGTAGATCGGTGGACCATTTAATATTTTGCTAAGTACCTGGTACTTGTTGATGGGCCTACACTGTCCTCTCATACCTTGGTGTAACACTGTAACTTGGAAACATTGTAAAAACCATTTACTTTTAAAAGAGTAACCGTGGAGTTTCTTGCCGGCTCTTCTCCATAGGAAACGACCAATTGGAACCGTGCACCTAGCTTCTGACGTTTCATAAGTGCCCTTGTAGGTTTATGTGAAATAAAAATATTTTGAATTTTGAATTGAATTGAATTGATATATATACATGCCAGAAAGAAAGCAACAGTCTTCTGTATGGGTTTTCGAAGGCGACAAGAAACCAACAAAATTGAGGCATGCGGGAGGGGTAGGCAAAACAATTATTCCTTTTTTTTTCTCCCAGATGGGTCTTGTCTGCACGATCCTACTTGAAGAATTGAAGACAGTTAATGCTGAGTGTTGCGCCACTTCTTCGTCCCAGCTATGCATTAGGAAGTGGTGAAGGGTGGGCGTTTTTGGGGGACTATCTTATGTAATTTTGACGTTCGAAAAGTGCTGATTGTTAGCCTATTTTGAGTAAATGACTTTGGAGTTTTGTTGAGTGGTACACCAATATTTATTTGCCCAGGGAAAACCAAGAAGTCGCATCCTATTGCTCCATGACAATACTTCGGCGCACACCACGAACAAGACAAAGTAATTTTTGGCTTCTGAAAAGGTACTCGTGACCCATCCCGTACATAGTCCAGACCTAGCAACATGCGATGTCTTTATTTTCTCAAAAATCTAAGATTTTATTAAAGGTTTGACATTTACGGGGCCAGAAGAGGCCGTGATAGCTTTCAAGCAGCACGTGAAAAACATGCCCTCACACCAATGGTCCTCAGGTCTTCAAAAATGCTTTGAACGAATGAAAAAGTATTTAAAATGTAATGGAGAATACTTTGAAAAGCTGTAAATATATTACTTTACATGTAAATTGTTTTATTTATGAGTTACCCAAAACTCTCAGTGTACCCCCACTCAGATTTGTTACAGTTGTAATGGCAATCCACTTTGCCTAAATAGTTTTTCTAATTACTTTTATTTGATTTATCTTTTATGTAGATTCTCGTCTATTTTGTGAATGTGAGAACGTTGTAGGTCTTGTAGACTCATAGATGTTTTGAATTGCTGACTATTTTCTGTTTTGTTAAGTACTCGTTGGCATACAGTGTCCTCCTAGGTATGGTATCACTGTAATTTGACAACATTGTAAAAGCCAATTATTTTTTAAAGAGTAACCTTGGAGTTTCTTGCCGGCTCTTCTCCATAGGAAACGACCAATTGGAACCATGCACCTAGCTTCTAACGTTTCATAAGTGCTCGTGAAATAAAATATTTTGATTTTGCAGCCATATTGTTGTTTTTGTACCCCATCCTTAAAAGTCAAGAGAGAATTATTACTGAGCTTATTAAAAAGTTACACCAGTTAACCTTGGCTTAACCGCTCATTTTTCGAAGTTAGGTTGCGGGCCCGAAACCAGCGGCGAGTAGTGATGGCCGAGCGGGGCGGCGGCGACGGTACAAAATTGTTCCATCACCACCGCTCCGTTCGGCTATCGCTTTAAAGTTAGGTATAACTTTACTTCGTGTTTAGGTTTAGGTCTCACCCTAACTACAGCACATTTTACTCCCCCCAGATGGACTACTACCGTCAGCAGCAAGTGTCCACGATCTCCCCCCCGCCGGGCTCGCGCGGCGCGCGCGGCTCGGTGGCCGGCGTGCGCGGCGGCCTGCCCGCCTACTGCGCGCTGCGCACCGCGCCGCCGCCCTCGCACGGGGCCATGCATGACCAACCAGTGAGTATTGCTGCTATGGTCTGTTCCGAATGTATCTGTTGAAAATATAAACAAATGGTTCAGAAAACGTCGATACCTGTGGATGCCAATTTGTAGTGCCACTTACAAATTTAATACTTTGTTAGATTATTTAAATACTTAAACCCTTAATTCGAATCTTAATTACGAGGTTTTTCATTTGACAATTTAACTTAATTTTACAACCTCAATTTTACTGTCGGCGATGATTTTTCAATTAATTACATTGTTAGAAACATTTGGGAGACTTAATAAAACCTTCTAAATGCAGATAAATGTGGTACTAATTCCTTTTAGTGAGTAATTGCGTAAGAATTTGACCTGAACATGGTTTGTTTACACTTTAATGAAATACTTAAAAAAAAAACTATAGGTAAATTTACTGTAGTGAATTCGTTTAATTTAATATAGTAGAGGGCTTGTAGAAGTGTAGTTTTCACAGAGATGGCAGAAAAACTTACCACCTAACATTTCACCGCATTCCTGCGATGTCCACTCTAACTTCCAGCGCGTATTGAATAAGATGACGTTGTTTTGAAACTTTCGCTTTAGATATCCAACTATCCACGGACGTAAGACGTTTTGTTTTGGATAATAACGCCGTCTTACAACCGTGGATAGTTTATCTTTGGACGTCTATCGGCCGAACCAATAACCTATTTTCAGTAAAAGACAGATCGCTATTGATGGTAGACACCATAATTCTATCTGTCATTGAATGTCGTCCCACAATTCCGTAAGATTCCTTATTCACTGCCAGATTATTGGGACGTTAAAACCATAAATATATAGGTTTTTCTATCTCCAATATGCCAAAACTGGTGATAGATATTTTATTGGGTTTGGCCGTTAGTGAATGCATAATAATTTATTATTGTGAAACTTTTGTCACCATAGGCATTTTATATGTCACAAACAAATGCATGGACCGCAAAACTTTAAAATGTACCAGCAAAAATCTCTCCAGCAGATCGAACAAGGATATTCTTATGGTGTTCTCTTCGTCCAGAACCCGTCATCGGGCATTCCGCCGCCCGCGCGGTTCGCGTCGGGCTCGTGCACCCTCCCGCGGGGCTCGTCGCTCGGCCCCGCGGGGGGCATCCCCATGCAGCACCTGCGCACGCTGCCGCGCCCGGCGGGGCCCGCGGGGCCGCCGGGGCCCTCGCCCGGGGCCCCCGCGACGGGCCCCCGCCTGCCCCCCCGTGACACTCCGCTCTGACAGACCACGCAGCTATAGGACATGTAAATACGACTGTGTTATTCAAGTGCTCAAAACGTTTTTTAAATCGAGTGATTAGTGATTTTGTTGTTGATATCAAGTACTTGCTGTTGTGCTGTTCAAACTGATCATAACTCATGTCATTTATTTCATAACAAAATACATTGTGTTGAAAATATTACAGTGATGATGAGTAAAATAATAATAAAAAAAGGAGAAACATAACATTCATATTTAAAATTCATTACGCCTTTAAAATATATCAATATCACTTATACCAAAAATAATTTTATGTCAATAATTCAGTACTTAACAATAAATTAAATAATCACCAAAATTCCATTCAACTTATCAAATTCATTTCCCAGTATGTATTAAAAGAAAGAAAATAAAAAAGTCATAAACAATAACAATACAATACACAAACATACATAATAATAATTCACAAGTCTATCATTTAGGGGTGTCATTTGTCATCTATAAACTCATCAAAACTGTAATAGCCCTTTCTCAATAAATATGTCTTTAATTTGTTTTTAAATACGTTTATGCTGTTTATGCTCATTTACAGATCTTTAAAAGCCGTAAATGAGCTGCCATTTGAATACCAAAATCTGTACTTATCTACATAACCATCATAACTCACTAATAACAAAATCTTTATTATTACTCACATGGGTTGAAAAAAGCTTGATTTGATTTTTATGTTCTGCATCATAATAATTATTATGACATTATGAAAGAAATTGTTTCCCAAATGGTTTTGCTCAGCGTCCAAAGCTATATAAAACCAAGGTAATAAACTTCACTGTAATGACTTCATGAACTGAAATTAAAACAGGAACTAAAAGATGACGTCGAGAAGAAAGCTCTTTATTAGGACACTACTGAAGTTATAGTTAAGTGTTCAATATTTAAGTTTTCCTGATATTCAATGTTTTAACTTATTATTTACTAGGTGTTGCCCGCAATCCAGGGTGAAAAGTAGCCTATGTACTTCTCCAGGTCGTGGAGAAAAACAACCCCTTGTGCCAAATATCATCCAAATCTGTTCAGCCGTTTTAGCGTGAAAGCGTCTTTTTCTCAGAAATGTGTGCAGAGGTATCAAGTTGAAATTATTACCAAATTTGTAGGTCTATGGACCCTTGGAGTTCTAAAAAAAATAAACTTCTAAGTAAACGCAATAATAAAAATACGGCCGTTTATTAAATGCGACATATTTTGATACTCGCAAATAAATCAAAACCTAGAGCGTACTTCCCGTTGACCTAGAATCATGAAATTTGGCAGGAAGCAAGGTCTTACAGCACATGTAAACGAAAAAGGAATTAAGAAACAGAAATTGTTAATTTGTGGTTTTATCACATAGTTTTTATTTATTTTTTCATTGATTAACCGTGACGTATCGTGTATATCGATATACATCACGGTTAATCAACAACAAAAATATGATCTCCATACCGATGTTTGGGAGATCATGTTTTTCAACTACAATGTTAAGTTTGTTTTTGGGATAAATTCATCCAAACTACGGAACCCTTCATTGTGCGTGGTCCGACAAGCACTTGGTCGGTATTGTCACTACATTGCATCAACAACATTAACTCCACTATGATGCGTCATTGTTTTCATTCGTTGACCAAAATGGAAGCACCCGGTCAAACCTGGTTATGAAACTTGACAGCAGATAAAGTGGTCAAGCTTATAGACACCCCGGAAAACTAGCTGACATACCTACTGCCAAAACTAGTTTACATCAGCCAATCTGACGTTCCGAGCTGTTATGTGGACACGTCTGATTGGCTAACAAGTGGAATGTGGCTTTGGGATTAGTTAACACAAATCTCTGTGCAGACAACTAGCAACTTCGTTTTTGTGGATGATTCACACGTTTCCAGTCATTAGTAGAGGTGATAGTCGATCATGATTGCTTAAATATAGAGGGTCAAACGACTGATTTAGTTGTTAGTCAAGTGACTGTTTACTTGCAGCGGCTAATTACATCGTCGTCATCATCCAAGGCTTTAAAACCGCGGGTGGGCCTTAGCCTGGTCAAGTATATTTCTCCAACGTGACCTATTTCCGGCTTTTCCTCTCCATTTTGACACTCGGACAGTTCTTAAACATATTCACCGCCATGTGTATCTCTTTGTCACTTTCTGGAACATTGAGCACAAAAAAAAGGTATAACATCTTTCTGCTGAGTAAAAGCGCTGTGTATTCTATAGGCACACGGTATAAATTTATAATGCAGAAATAAAAGCGCGAGCCTGACACAAATTAGTCAAAACTTTAAAGAACGTCTAATTCAGGGGTGACGTTGAGGTTAAATCTTGGTCTACGCTTTTCACCAGATAGCAGACTAATTACATGCACTCTACTAAAGACTGGATCAGTGTAAACATCTATTTTTAAATCGAATAATAATAAAAATGGCAGCACTTCGAGCACGTACTTGATATTATTGTTAGTCGAATTCCGATTAGGTAGGATAAAATAATTGAAAATTCTGTTACGATTCGTTTGTAAATCATGAAAATGTAAATATAACACAATATAAACTCTAGTTATAAAATACATTCAAAAACAATATTTATACTCAAAAAATGTAAAACAGTGTAAATCGGATTGTCGTTGTTTTAAAAGTTTTCATTTTCCGTTTATAAATGGTTGTGAAATTAAACAAGCCACGTTTGTAAACTAGTTTATATGAATATCAATATAATGTAATCCGTGGGCGGTCAGAATTTCACGATAGTTGAAACGCTTTTAGTTTTTGCTGCAAGTAACTTGCACAGTATACTTGCGTCATAACCGAAACTTGCTTGTACTTAGTACAAGTTATATGTTTGCATTACGCAAGTATGTTCTAATAGAAGTACGCTAAGTACGAGAAGTACGCTTCGCGCGCTCTTTCGCACACTGCTCGACGTCTGGCTGTACAACAGAAAGCGTGTGAAATATAGTTCGCGTTATCGCGACAATGTAGCCATAGCATGACAGACAGAGACAGAACTTGCTTCCACGCTACTGGCATCTGTTTAGGAAATTCTGGAAATAAACTCGTATGCAAGTTGACTTTCCATAAACCCGCTTCACGTACGTGCAAGCTACTTGCAGAATTAAAACGCATCTTAAACATTAATTGACACTTTAATTCCCCTTTCTTTCAGCAAGTTTATAGATACAATATTACAAGGTCATAAAAATTCTGATTACCCACAGAAAATACCATTTAAAGTTTGGAATTAAAAAATGTGTTGAAGATTGGACTAATATTTCCTACTGTATTATAATTAGTATGAAACTGATATTCTAGTTAATAAACATAATCACTAAAATGTGATAATTTAACCCCTTATTCCTGAATAATATTTGATAAAAACGCTCCTGAAATCTATAGAAAAACAACTCGTAATATTGAAATGTCAGGTCAACATTTTTCGAGCGTTTTACAGATTTTTATGAATAAGGGGTGAGCTTCAATTCTTTAGTTCATTGTGGTGTTTGCTGATACAGGTCACATACTCACGGATTTTAATAAAACTCTGAAAATTCAAATCATTTTTGATTTCGCAAACGTTTTATTTGCTGTGCACTTACAGATTGGAAATGATGTATTTAGAGAGTAAGCGAAATTCGAATATGAATTTGACGAGAAGCAGTGATTATTTTTCATACAAGGTTTGAACGATAAATACTTGCAAAGTTTTAGGAATGTTTAGTTAATAAAATTTTAAGATTATGACTATAACTTATTTTAGAATTCACTGTTGAGATTTGCTTACTGTTTATTTATTTTTGTGCCTATTAAAATTTTTGTTTTTTTTTAAATTACTTATAGTCGTCTATCTCCTACTTCTCTATCAGTCGTCATCTCGGTAGTCACCCCCCTTTCTAGCCATATCATCTTTCACACAGTCCATCCGTCGTTTCTTTGGCCTTCCCCTACTCTTATAGCTATCGACATTCATACTCAAATCTTTCCTCACGACATTTTCCTCATCCCTCGGCATCACATGCGTGACCGGTGCCACTTTCAGACTTCCTCTTATGTACTCATTTCTTATCCTATCCATTTGCGTAACCCCACACATCCCTCTTAGCATTCTCATCTCAGCTGCATGCAATTGCCTTTCATTCATTTTTTAAATTGTAGTGCTGACACCATTTGTTGATTTCTCATAACAAATCAACTGTTTGTCTGCGATACGTAAGTACCATCAAAGAAGTTCATATCTAAACAGTTTCAAAACAAAATCCCGTGAACACAATGACCACATCTGTTACCGGCCCGGTACTATAGCCGCCGAGCGCTGCAAGCAAGAATAGTCCTTACGGTGGTTAGATATGAACTTCTTCGATGGTACATCTGTTAGTTTATTTCATTAATGCAACAGAAAACTGTCAAACATTGTTTATTGAAGATAATTTTAAAGATGAATGCATTGAAATATGTGAGAGAGAGCTGTAAAGATACGGATTGCTGTTTCATGAGCTAGATTTGTGACCACCATTTTCCTACCTTGATTAAAACTTAAACTAGCACTAGCTACTAGTGTTTTACTATGTACAGTAATAAAAAGATTGTCTGCGCTTTTAATCAGCAAAGTTTTTAATATCTAAGTTTTATTAATCTATTTTAACATTTTAATTGACTGTCATGAAGCATCAACTTTTTTGTGTAATCTAATTCTATAAATACTTTTTTGAATTCAGCTGAAAAATTAATCTGCGATTTTAATTAATTTTGTGACGTATATAAATGTTTACATTAGTCTGAAATATCACCTTGACATTTACATCGTATTAAAACACACATCACATAAAACGTTTTACTTCGTATCAACCAGCAAACTCTATCAAATGAACATGAGACTTGAGCCGTTAACAATATAGTTCATATTACTTTGTCCATTAAGGGTTTTGTACATACAGCAACAATGTAAATATGTTTTGTATCATAACGGTTATAATCCTATTTGTGTCTTAAAGTGGTGTAAACGACGTTCTTAATGGAAATATGGCTTTGTGAAATATACCTGTGAGTGTACCTATTTATCTTAATTACATGCCATAGCAATTGTTTGGAAGTGACAGAAGACATTGCTATGAGAATTATTATAGTCTGCAAAGTTATGGAGCTAAATTTTAATGCTCAAAGTTAGAAAGTCCTTGAGTCAACCTTTCTGTTATGCTGGGGAATAAACTATTGGAGCTAAATGGAAATGGGGCTATTAGCAAATAGCTTGGTCTGGTACAAACAAAAAAATAGACAAGTGTTTTGTGCAGTGGTGCTGCAAGGGGCAAAGTTAAAACTGCATAGCTACCAATACTAATATCGAGAATCATGTTTTGCGCTGCAGTTTTTATTATTTCTGTTTTTTTTGCCAAAAATATAGTCCTTTTAATAAATATCGCGTAAAATTGATGCTTTATAAAAAAAATATGCTTTATGTTTTTAATGTCGAAATGGCCCATTGGTTAAGGCCTCGCCTCTCATGCACGAGGTTGAGGGTTCAAATCCGGGCAAGTACCAATGTGACTTTTTCAATTCATATGTACTTTCTGAGTTTATCTTGGACAATACTGACATCGGTGAAGAAAAACATCGTGAGGAAACCTGGACTTTATAGTTAATATAAGTCTGAAATCGCCAACCCGTCTTGAGCAAGCGTGGTGATCAATGCTCGTGCCTTCTCTGTATGAGAAGAGGCCTTTGCCCTGCAGTGGGACAGTAACAGGCTGCTTTTTTTTGTTTTTTGTTTTATAAAAAAAAAAAGATTAGCGACAATGAAATTTTTGTACATCATTTTGCAAATAATAAATTGTTATGTTATAAATACTTTCAGTTATATTTCACAAATTCATTATGAATCGGCGCCCTAAGACGGGAATCATCGAACAATGGGTACATACTCAATTACACAATATTAGTTAAAATTTTAAATTATTGCAACTTTTAATTTTAGCGGATATTAAATATCCTATTCTGTTGCTAGTTAATCATTTTATAATTAAAAAGAACAATTAAGTTTGTACGTTAAATAATTGTAAATAGTTTAAAATGGAGTCTTTCTAACTGTCGGAATGTTTTCACTAAACTATTGGGAAACGAAAATAAATGGAAATATTCGAAAATGTTCGCTTTGGATGTTTCATTTTGTCTCTGAAGTTTTCCTCGATAACTATTCCAATAAAATTCTATTGTTATTGGACGAGATATTTTACGTTTACTAGGAAATTATTACTGAAAATAACCTCAACGGTTGGAGATGAAATGGAATAAGGTAAGTATCAGAGAAGGTTTAAAACAATAGATATGAGACCATATTAATATAGGTATTTTTTTCAAATCCACAAAGGCGAAGTTCTTGACTTGCATCTCACCTGTTGGTAAGTGATGATCAGGCCGAAGGTTGAAGCAAGCTTCACCCGAAATTCTCAACCACAGAGGAACTGGCTATCTTACCTCTCACTGCCGAAACACAACAACGCTGTTAACATTGTTGTTATGGCGACAGACTTAGATAAGATAGTGGTAGCTAGACAGGCGGACTTAGAACAAGCCCTACCACCAACGGAACCAAGCACAAAATTTTGCTCCAATTGGGAATCGAACCCGGGACCTCTGGATCTGAGACAGGTGGTCTAACCACTAAACCATAGAGGCGGTTAGATATTTGAAAGAAAGGAAGAAAATACATTTATTTAACACAGACTAAAAGTCACAAAACATACAGGGTAGCTGGGACACCGCAAATTGTAACCATGAATTCAGCACATGATTCTAGACCACCTAGGCTAGAAATATTTCGTCAAAATGTATGGAACAGCAATCTTTATTTAAATATTCAACGAGAAATTTCAACACGGGTTCAGAATCATGTACTGACTCCATGGTACCAGGATGCACGTCGATGCCACTGCCACCCTGTAACTGTAAATAAACAAAATCAAATAAAAAGTGTAAAGGGCTATGTAACAAAAGCAGGAATGTGCCTCACGGCTGCGCCAAATAGTCCCAGTTCACCAAAAATGCCGGTCAGCTAGTGCCTGTCGCTGGTTTTCAATTGGACCTCAAGTGTGTTGGATGTAGGTAAATCAGTTTTACACTTCAATGAGTGTATGCGCGTGCGTGCGTGTGTGTGTATGTACTTGCGAATAAATAAAATAAATTTGTGAAGATATAGATAATAATAACAAATTTTTAGTGTTATTACATATATAAAAATTCTAAAAAAATATAAAATTATATATAAATTATATTTAATTAGGTATTATATAAAAATATAAAATTTCTAAATTTTTTTTATACTTATAAAATGTCTCAAAAAAGAAACAGATAATTATTACAAAAACGTGTTATTGAAAAAAAAAAATTGGAAAAGTTGCCCGAAAAATAGGAAATTTCGGAAAAAACAGGAAGTGCTTTTTTCTGTGGATTTTTTGTATGAACTTAAGACCATATTGAAATTTTGACTGCAACGTCGTTCGGTGAGCTAGTTGACTATACAATACTTCATAACACGGATTGCTAGTGTTAAACCAACACTTTATCTTTCAAACAGTTACCTTACTCCACATAACATCGCGGCTGCAACCCCCGAAAGGTTAGTGACCTGTCATGCTATTCTGTAACCATCTCACCGTGAAAACTTGGGTGAAGTGAGCTGTCAATAGTGTCAATCCCTGTCGAATGACAGCTCACTCCACGCTCACTTCACCTAAGTTTTCACGGTGAGATGGTTACAGAATAGCACTGCTGTATGTAGTGCAACCACATATCACCAGTCAAACTAAGAATAAACTCAAAGCTTTTATTTCAAATAAACCAATTACAGACACTTTTGAATTGTCAAGGGATCGGTCGGTCATTCAGAAAGATGAAGCAAGTTGCCCATTCCAAAGCATAGTAAGTTCCTATGGAGAAGAACGGGCAAGAAACTCCGAGGACACTTTTAAATCAAAATATTGGTTACGTAATTCATGTTGAAATTATACGTGTGAGAACAATGTAGAAAGACGTGCACGTTAAAAGCATCCGTAATAAAAAATTAAAAATAATTCAAAAAACGAAATAACTTAAAATAAGCCGTCGCAGTTAAGAGATGACCAGTCTCTACTAATGACACTCGTTCACGAACATGACATATGGATCAGTACCATTTAGCTCAACCATTTTGAAGGGGAACTTAACGATCCAACACACACGCCACCACCAGTGAGACATTTGAGTGAGCATACTCTCAGCCGCCAGGGCACATTCAATTCGACGAAAGACGTATCCAGTAAATGGTAGTTTTGTAGAAGGTACATGGTCACCGTGCACACACATATGCTAGCCAGTTATTTTTAACTCCCATGTAATAGCCTATTGCCATCAACCGGGCACAAATACAGACTCCGGGCTGCTACTGAGTAATACCTAATTGACAAACCCAACAACCAAGCTGTGTAACTCCAATTTTAACAAAAATTATGTCTTCATTACTAAAACAAAAATAAACGAATTATCATTCACGCTTAAACCTAAAACTGGGAAGTTTTACAACTGGTTTTACATAAAAATATCTCGACAAAACGAAGCCACTTGTAATCCTGGATATCTGTTTTTTTTTCTGTTAACCTAGCTTAGCCGCGCGTTGGACATTTTTACCTGAATAACGTTTAGTTACTAAGTTTGTATCTAAATGGATTATTTATAAGGACACTTAATTCGGATATATTGGATATGGTTTTGGAGTTTCTGGTTTAGTTTAAATGAATGAAAGCCATTAGTTTAGATTTTGGTATTTTACCTACATGATTGTTCAAAGTTATTCTTTTATGTATGGAAATCTTCATTGATAGCTTTCTTCTGGGCAGCATCATGGTAGTCAAAGCAAAAGTTATACGGTGATCTTAAAGCGCTGACAAGAGGCAAAGGTACTAACAAAGATTGCCTTTAAAAAAAAAAACCTAATCTAAATAGTTTGTGGTAGCGGAAAATGTATGTTAATCTTAAACATATTTTTCAGAACGTCGTTGTTACCAAAACCCGTTTTGAAAAACAAAAAACTCGATAAAAATTAATTGTAAACTAACCTTTTATACTTTGAGTTTAATCTGTATAAAATATCAACGTCCGTTTGTACGTACTTAATGAATAACAAGAACGTCTTATTTAAATGCAGAACTGCGCCCCGCGGTTTCATCCGCATAACATCGGGATATAAATTATCATAATGTTCTAATCCAAGTCATGGTCTACCCATGTGCCAAATTGCATCCAAATCCGTTCAGCCGTTTTAGCGTGAAAGTGTAACAAACAAATTCACTTTCGCATTTACAATATTAGGATAGGATTACTCAACTCGTTTTTGAGTAAATAGATAATTGCTTCATATTTTGCAATAAATTACAAGTATTGTGTCATCGCGCTTTTCTATATTTTCTATGCAGTCCGACAATGACCGCGGTTTACCTCTTGTCAGCGTCTTAAGCAGAATCATAATACTTTGATAGGTGACTGCATAAGATCGCTGCATAACTCCATGTCTCTGTCATATCCGAGTCTAACAAACTCCTAAGCCTCTCTCAAATTACACACTAAAAGTTTCTCAAACTCAAATTCTGAACCTCTGAGCAGCGTTCGACTTGCTCAAATATTATTATAATTAAATAAGAATCAAAATTCCTTCATCAAAGAGAATAGTTAAGCAACAATGACAGTAAACACATTTGATTTCCAACAATCTGCGGAGGTATTCCCCAAAAGGGGGCAGAAAACTTTGGGATAGCTCAACTTGACGCATTCTCTATAACTTTTAGAGTTTCTCAAACTATTATGTGGTTTCCCCTTTATAGGAGCTATGCGACGTTCAAGTTGTGTTTATGGTGAGTTTGGACAAAGTTTAGACTAAACAATGAAAGCAAACGGTAAAAATAATAATATCTTGACCTGGCTCGCAAGGTTGTCGACATGTGGGATGTGGATACAGCAGTCATTGGTCCGATAGTCGTGACGGCCAATGGTATAAAGCCAAGAGCCTCGACCAACACCTGAGGAGGCTCTCGTTAGGCAGCTGGATCAAGGGCTTGATCCAGAAAGCGGTACTCCTCGATACGGCTCGCATTGTGAGGAGGTTCCTCTCTCTGCAGCCCTAACCACCGGTAGCTTGGACCCTGCTCCCGGCAGCGGTGGAAGATATTTTTTTAAATATTTATATAATGTTTGTTTTAATGATTTTTATAAAAATATTTAAAATTGCATTTATAATAAGTATAAGAACGAATAAACGAATTAATACTAAAATTCATGTTTTTGTTTAAGAACCATCGCTAGACAACCTGCTTTCAAATAAAAAACACCGCATTCAAATCTGTTCACCCGTTTAAGAGCTACGGTGCCACAGACAGACACACACACATAGCGGTCAAACTTATAACACCCCTCTTTTGCGTCAGGGGTTACAAAAAAGAAAATGACAATTATTAAATAGAAGTACCTTTTTTTTTTCTTTTTTTTTTTTGCGATTGGGGCGGAGCGGGAGGGCGTGTCAGACTTTACTGACTAAAACCCACCCGTGTTCCTTCCGTTGCCTGTGTGCCGGGGTCGCGATATCCCTTTCAGACAAACCCGCAACCCCGGCAGGCAATAGAAATACCTAACATTCAATTTTGAACGTAGGTGTGGGTGGAGTGTGTCTTAATATTCCAAAATTTTAATAATACATTTTCTGTCCGTGTGTTTTTGTATGTACTTACGAAATCTATTGTGTAGTGTAATAAACTTATCTGGCTCGATAGCTTAAGCTGTAGTTACCTTAATGAAAAAACTGATGTGAACAATTTGTAAATATTACATGTAGAGCCTTCTTGAATAATTGCTCTTCACACGTGACTCTAAAACCAATGCGGAAAACCAATTAATACATCCATTTGTACTCCAAAATTAAAAGCAATATAGCCACTAAAACTATCGCAAAACATACATCAAGATCAAGGAAATCCATGAATACCAAGTTTCAGAAGCCAGCAAAGTCCTAGAGGCTATAGTAGTCGGAAACTAATAGGAAGCGGTGGGTGTCTGAATGGGGGCAATGGGGCCACGTATTGAAAATAGTAAAATCGGTCAGATGCACTGCGATATGAAAGGGGAATAGTCAATGGTTGATTAAATACGTGTGATATGTAAGTGGCATTTTGTGGTGTGAGAGAGGAATGTAGGAAGTCTTTAGTGAAGATTTGAATGTCGATTATCTATATCTAAGTTAGAGAATGATGAATGAGAAGAGATGTTTAAAGAATAGGTCTTAGAATTGACCATTTCATGAAATGGCCAGCAAAAATAGGCCTTATAGAAAGAAAAGACATTTATTTAGCACAGACTAAAACACACACAATATAATTACACAGCAGATTAAAAAAAAAAAAAACAAATAAAAAAGTGTAAAGTGCGATTTAAGCAGAGATTTGATGGGGAGTGTGCCTTAGGGCTGCGCCAAAAAGGCCCAGTTCAGCAAAAATCCTAGACAGCTATAAGTGCCTGACGTTGGTTTTCAACTGGACCTGAGAGTGTGATTTGACGGATGTAAATCAGTTTTATAATGTAACGTGTGTATGCAGCATACATAAATAAAATAAATTTGTGCCAGATAAAAAACTATTGAAGAATGCAAATCAACACAAAAATAGCAATTTGATTAATAAATGAGTAAATGAGACGGATGCATGAAACGACCGACGAACCCGTAGGCGGGCGTTAGTAATAGGCATGCAAAATAGTCATTTTTTTTTTTTTTTTTTTTTATATTTTCTAGTTTTTTTTTTTTTTATTTAGTGAAATACACGATGATTTATGACGAAATCGAGCGCATAAAATTTCATGAACAGACCTTTGGGCGTATAGATATTATGAAAACCTACTGGATGTATTAACTCAAAATAAAATAATTTGAATTTTTGAATAAATTATCTATCCCTTTACGGTTTCTATTTCGCCGTTTTTTTTACTAAATAAGTTATTTATTTACGCCCAAAGACGAGTTAAAATTAGTGTTCAAATATGGAAGTTTCGACGCTCATAACTTCCAAAACAATTTTATTTTTCCAAGTTCAGCGCTTTCAATATTATCATAATTTGGAAACCCGATAAAAGTCCATCGACTTCTTTTGCGTGGTCAGACTTTGTTTAATTTATTGTTTGTTTGTTTGACGTTGATGTTGCTTTGTTTTTGTTGTGCATCATGGCACAACAAAAACAAATCGACATCAACGCCTCTACCGGTGGATAATCTAAATATTTTACGATATGATCACTAATGTTTGGCCACATCATTAAGTAGTCGTGCGTTTAACTGGTCATATCGTCAAACGTATTCAGTGATCTGGCCAGACCACATCATGATGTGACCAGCGGTCAATGTTCATTTCATGAAATTATTAATTGAAAGTTCTGCCCACGACATTTATACATAGCACTAACTTCTGCTAGCGCGCACTTTCGCCCTTGTGATATCTTTATACTATATAGCCTATGTTACTCAGTGATAATATAGCATTCTCATTAAAATGCTATATAAACAAACTACAGTACAGTAGTTTTTGAGTTTATTCATTACAAACCAAAATACAAACATTTATAACAGTTGTTCTTTTAAACTACGCCACACATTTGAATCGGTTTTCACCATTGTTTAGAGAATGTTTTCGCAAGTTGTATGTGTGTTGTTGTGTGTTTAGTTGTATGCGTGTGTGTGTGTTGTTGTGTGTCAAAAAAAAAAAACTCAAATCATTTATTTCAATTAAACCATTACAGGCACTTTTGAATTGTCAAAGAATCGGTCAGTCAAAAATATGAAGCTAGTTGCCCATTCCAAAGCGTAGTAGGTACCTATGGAGAAGAACGGGCAAGAAACTCACGGACACTCTTTTAAATTAAATAAATTGTTACAAAGTATTGGTTACATCATTCATGTTGAAATTATAAATGTGAGAACAATGTAGAAAGACGTGCACGTTAGAAGCGTCCGTAATACAAAGATAAAAACAAAGAACAATTAAAAAACTAAAAATCAGCCATGGCCGCTAAGAGTTGACCAGTCCCAACTGACGGCGCCCGTTCACGAACATGACGTATGGATCAGCACCATTCAGCTCAACCATTTTGAAGGGAGCTAAATGATCCAACACACGCGCCACCATCAGCGAGACATTTGAGTGAGCATGACATACTCACAGCTGCCAGGGCACATTCAAGTCAATAAAAAAAAGTATTACCCGGTAAATGGTAGCTCTTTAGTACATAGTACTCACATCTGTGCTCTGGAATTATATAATACAAAGGAGATTGACTTTATACAATGCAAAGATGGTCTTAAAATCTTCAGCAGCTCCAACAGTATTTTCAGATGTTAATCAATTAGTTGTGGTTGTGGAGCAGGACCAGCATTGAGCCAAGCATTTTTATCAGTGATGTAATCCCCCAACTTATAATATGCCTGCCTGCATAGTGTGCGTTTTATACAAGACTTGAATTTCGTCTCATTCAGTTGAAGTATGTGGGGAGGAATTGTATTGTAACATTTTAAACAGTACCCCATGAAAGATGAGTCCACTTTAGCCAGTCTGAAACCTGGTTGAACTAATAGGTCCCTATTTCTTGTACTATAATTATGTCTATCACCTCTTTTACTAAAAAGTGTGTAGTTGTATGTGTGTGTCATGTGTGTGTGTTGTGTGTGTGTGTATTATAAAACCCTCAGAATTCTGTGTGCCCCGACCTAGGGTGAGTTCAACATTAGTTTGGTAATTATACCAGACCCTCTGCGCTGGATAATCTATGTTGTAACTTATAACATCGCCTTGGATGAATCTGTAAAGGTGTTATAATTGTGATTTTAATAAATAAATAAATATTGATTTATCACAAAAGTACATAGTATCTGATTTCGTGTGTGTCAATGTCGGACACGCGGCTGTGAGTTATCCAGCGCACAGCAGATGTATTGCTACTGCATCGAGATAGTGTACTGTCTCACTGTGTTATTCTTAGTGATTACTGAGCCATCTGCTATGGTCACGTTTACCTTATGTTTTATGCTCGCGTGTTCACATACTTAACCTAAGTTTAGCATCCGTTTTTGTACCACGCTATGTTTATACTCTCTTGCCTGTAAACCGCTGCGATGTGCTGAGCTTTCACCGACTCACTTCCCATACCTTGGTTGCTAAATGAGGGAAGTAGCTGGCACATCGCATGCGGCCTGCCGCTATTCGCACTACATCCAACATGCCCTCTCAAACGCGCCTTCTAGGGTTCTCCGTACGGGCTGAGGGCAGGACCCATTTCCCGATCCAGCACGCTAACGAAGGCGTGCCCTACCTGCGGCCTACCGCCGCAAGCTGCGCAAGCCTGTGCTGACAGGCCACCACGAACTACTGACGCCCATTACCTGTCGTCTTACGAGGATCGTCCGGCCTACTGCTAAGCTTGTGCTGAGCAGGTCCCCACGTCTGCCACGTGCTTCCAAGGACGGTATCTCTCCTTTCTATGTGTGCGAGTGCTCAGGACTCAAGTGACTCAGTGACTTACCCGCGACCTAGCCGTGTTACTACCTACTTACCATAATTATATATATTAACCTATCGTAGTGTTTTTATCTTCTACCTATCTACATGCCTATCAGTCAACGGCCTGCGCAGCCTACCCTGCGCAGCCCTAGCCGTTACAGCGGGTCGCTAGTCTTGAACAAGTTGTTTAATTGTTTGTTGTTTTTTTTTTTGTTTGTCTTAGTGTTGATGTTTTTAGCAGTCTTTATTCTTCCATGTACAGAATCCGCTGTAGAAGGTAGAAATTGGTACCTAGTGGTTCTGAATAATTAAGATTACCAATGCAAGTAAATTCTTGGAAATATATTGCTAAGCAAATTGACTAGGTACCTACCAACTTAAATTGTCCGTATATTTAAATCCCAACTTTGTTTTTTTGTCAGTTGTATGAAATGGATATAACACGACGAATTGACATAGGGTGTCAATTTGCTTTACACTTAATTTCCCTGAGCTTAAAATGACCGCACAATATCTAACGACAAACCATGTCCAAGATTTTTACCCGAAGCCTTCCAATACTTTGCTCACACCATTGCGCTAGCTAGAATTTACGAGCAAGCTTCAACACCCTTTTAACCGCACTCCTGCTAATGTCAGCGCATTAGGTCTAACTATTCAACTGATTACTTAGAAGGCTTGCAAAAAACAAAAGAACTCGCCAATCGTTCTAAGTGAGAGAGCGTTCGGAACAAGTGGATTTGTGAGTAAATTGAATGTGTTTTATAGGTATACCAGCTACCATTAAGGCTCGTGCAGACCAGCACGACGCGACGGCGCGACGCGGCTCGAACAATACAATTTCTAAGAAAACTTGACGGTATAACAATAACCGGTGTCGCGTCGCGCTGTCGCGTCGCGCTGGTCTGCACGAAGCTTTATGCGCCTACATTTTTTTTTCTCTCGTAGTGCCGTATCGGCCTGTTGCATCGTGTAGATTAAAATGTAACTGATGTTAATTCTAGTAGTGTATTTTTACATCTTCATATTACAGTCAATTTACACAAAACCTTAATGAATTATACACCTAAGCCTTCCTCATGAATCACATCAGTCTATTGGTGAAAACCGGTTCCTTCAGTTCAGTCGTTTTTGAGTTTATCGCGTTCAGACAGACGCGGCTGATGGACTTTGTTTTATAATATGAAGTGACCGTGATGAATATTGAGTTGACATTTTTTGTGTAGTTGTTGCTGGGTAGGGGTGTTGATTTTAATTCTTTCTTTGAAAAAAGATGTCCTTTTTTGTTTTTTTTAAGTGCGTCCTGTCCCCTCGCCCATGACATCACCGCTCGCGTGACCTGCGTCTTGCGTCTACGACCGGGGCGAGAAAAAATATTAGAAGTTATTTAGAGCGTGCCATGGTTCACCGCGTTGCGGCTTGCGGTGCGTCTTGCGGCGCGGAAACGCTCGAGTGACCGCGGGCGGCAGGGAGCGGAGAAGCGTGCGAAGAAAACAAAAGTATTAGATCACAGCGGGCATGCTACGACTCAGAGCAGTGCAACCGACGAGTGCGACTTTTAATAAAGACATTCTGAATAGGTTTGACGCGGTCACAGTCGCCGCCGCCTCTGGTGCCACGACCTGGCATGGCGTAGTCAGTCGCAGGACGCCCCACGCCGCACTGAAAGACGCATCGCCCTATGTCGTGGCCATGAGACCGAACGTCGTCGACGTCGAATCACTTTTTGGTTTCCTTAGTAACACTATTTTTGTAATTCGTCCGACTATGGGCCGGTTCCTCGATCGAAAGTTATTGCAAAATTAATGTGACAAATTGTGAAGCGCGTGCACCTGCTGCAATTGGCTGTTGCTAAATATGCATTCAAGCACAGCAGTTTACGCGCGCTCGAAAATTTGGCACATTCAAAATAATTTTGCGATCATTTTCGTTTGAGAAAATCAAATCTCTAATGGCCTCCTCTTTCCGCCAGCGCACACCGACAAGAAAAATCCTCTGCGATACCGCGAGCGTCCGCCAGCTTACCGGAGCAACCGCAAAGTAGCCACCACGAGCCGGGATTTGATTATTCCACTAGCGACAACGCAGTCGAAAAGTTGCTTTTGAAAGAGTATGGCAGAGTCCAGCGCATACCGGCGCGTACCGCCGCCTACAGCCATGCCTCCAGTGTGTTCTTCGATGCACCAGAGAAAATTACGCTGATGCTCCAAGGTCGATCACTGAGCATTAAAATATATACCTTATTTCTACTGGATAAGTATTAAATTCAATTGATAAAAAATCCTCTGCCATCCGCTAGTCTGCGCAGGCCATAATGGATCTAATTGTGCCTACAGGCCAGCCGTCGAGAGAATGCGTTCCTGACACCTGTCAGTTGGACAATTTCTAGTAGTACTTAGGATCAAATTCGCAAAACACATATTCGTTAGCATGAAACTGACAGGTGTCAAGAATGCATTCTCTCGACGGCCGGACTGTAGCTGACGATAAACTTGACCTTAACACGACCTTGACTCAAACTCCTACCACGGCTGGTCATTTGTTTAAACCTATAACTTTACCCATAATAATGAGAAAATAATAACCATCAATCCACGAGTTTTCATTCTAATGAGTACTTTCAAACAAGGCCATTTTCGTGAATAATTTATCAGTAAACGTTTTAAAGTTTACCCAGAATTATTCAATGTTAGCACTTAAAAAAGTGTCAACTATAAATAATTCATATTCGTTAGTGAATATTGCAAATTTATGCCATAAATTAAATTATTATTGAAATAAACTTGTCTGTCTAGTTTGTTAGGAATAGAACCAATTAATCCTCGTTTGTCACTAAAAGCTATTTACATAACAAAAAGATAGGCCGCAGTTTATCACGAAAAACTTTAGCTATCAGCTGTTTCAATAAAAAAGTAGTGGGAAACCTGGTTGGAACAGAGTTCCGTATACTATATATTATGTACTAGCTTTCTCTTCTTCTTTCTCTCTCTCTCTTCTATTCTATTCTATAACTTCAGTCAGCGGCTTCGCCCGCATTATATCTTTATAAATTATAACCTATGTTACTCAGTGATAATATAGCATTCTACTGGTGAAAAAATGTTTTAAATCGATCCAGTAGTTTATGAGTTTATTCATTACAAACAAACATACAAAAAATCATATCTTTTCGCTTTATATTAGTGTAGATTGATACAGAAATTCGCTGTGAATTCTGTATTAACAAACAAAAACTTGAAACTTGACAACTTGAAACGGACTTTTTCGGGCATAACCCTTTTTCGTTCGTGACGATTTCTACCAGTTTATTCCTACCGCAAGCCACGTTAAAAAGCTTCTTTCCAAAAATTTAATGCTTTTCCTTGGTAAGCGCATCACTTAAGAACAGATTTGGACAGATTTGCTTAATTATTTTAAATGTTCGTAAAAGTCCTAATAAAGCTTTTAGGGATTTAATTTTTTTAAGTTTCTCGGAAAATTAAAAAAATCGAGACAAACCGCTCTGTTTTTCTCGATTTTTTTATTTTTCAATGCACTCGGTTTTTTGTATGAACTCAACCCTGGACAACAACTGTCGGGTCAGCAAATTTTTTAGGGTTTCTTACCCAAAGGGTGCCAAACGGACCCCTCCGCTTCGCTGTCCGTCCGTCCGTCGGCCTGTCAGCGGGCTGTATCTCATGAACCGTAATATGTAGGTAGAGAGTTGCTAAATTTTAATGTTACTTTGTTTTTTATTTATGTTTAGTGTGTTTTTAGTTTAATGTGTGATTTCCTGTGCGAGTCTCAATAAATACTTTTTTTTTCCTTCTTTCTTTCTTTCTTTATTGTCACAGATATTGACAAAATAAAATAAAGTTAGAAATTAAAAGGGCTCCCCATAAAAGAAACGTCTTTTTCGGAGTTTTTTGCTAAATATTGTGCGGTCTAGTTTTGTTTAATAAATAAAATGTATGGTAGATTTTATGATCATAAAATCTACCACATATTTTATGACAACATCTCAAAATACTTTTACATTGAAATAATTTATATCACTACTAGCTTTCGCCCGCGGCTTCGCTCGCGTGGAGGTCGGAAATTATCCCACGGGAACGTACTATCGCATAAAAAGTATCCTTTATGCTAATCCAGGTTATTAACTATCTGTGTGCCAAATTTAATTCAAATCCGTTCAGCCGTTTTTGCGTGATTGAGTAACAAACATCCAAACAAACAAATATTCACAGTTCTAATATTAATTAGGATTAGGTTATAATAGTTATAATAGTGAGGATAGTTAGGATCAATGCTGAAGGAAGTTGAAACGCTTGGTGGAAGATAAAGAAAATATTTAGCACAGACAACAAAAAAAAGAAAAGATAAAGGTATGGTAGTCGTTCTTTTTCTATTCGAAGTCTTTTAAATGAAATACAGGAATTATCTGTGGTTATTATGAGTTCATCCATCGTAACTCAATGGATGGTCAGTCCGTACTATCGATAGTGATAATAACTGCCTTTATCGTGGAATATAAAAAAAAACATTAAATAATCAATACTCCATTACCAACCATTGCAATAATCATACGTTTTATTTTTTATCAGTGACTGAATAAAAGTCGTGTAACGTAAACTACATCTACCTAACCTAATTACCTCCTAAAATTGCCCCAACCTTTGTACCGAATACTAAAACATTAACAGGAGCAAACGGCCCTACTGGTCCTAAAGGCGGTCGGGTGTCAGGGGTAGGTAGGGGTCCAAGAGAGTGCTTCGAACAATTTGCATTTATTTACTGCTTTTTACAGGTAAGGTTGCCACAAAACAAAAGGTTGGAACTTTTTGTGGAGTCGGCGCGGTCGTGCAATCGTAAATTTATTTTGTTTATTTTTTTTTGGCAGTGATAAGCGTGATAGGAGGACTTATGGTCTTGAAGGTTGAGGGTTCAGGGTTTATGGAATAGGGAGATGTTTGAGGTGGTTATGAAGTGCTATGGTTAGGGAGTAACTTGAAATTATTGTGCTGACCTGAGAAAGAAATATTATTATGATGGCTGTTATTCGTGATCACATTCTTTGTAATTTTAATTATGGCAACTGCGTCACAGACTCTGTTAATTACTTTCTGAGGAGCTCGGGGCTAAGTAATAACAGCCGCACGGGTCGATTCATCAGGTTAAGTTACGCTAGTCACCATCTTTACATACCGAAACTCCTCCAAGCCTCGGAAAACACGTTAAGCTGTTGCTCCCAGCTGTCACTCGTGAATCTTTGGTAGTCGATACGGGTCGTCAGAAGTCCGAGAGTCTAACCACCAGTCTTACCAAGGGGTATCGTATTACCCAGTTACTGGGTTGTGGGTCAGATAGGCAGTCGTTCCATGTAAAATACTGGTATACAGCTGCATCCGGTTAGACTGGTTAGCCAAACCTATTATTGTTGGGAAAAGGTTAGGCAGATTGATTGATTGGTATTACTTTCTGTTTATTATAAGAACTAAAATGTCCCCATCATCATTATTTACATTACCAATCATATACGTCGACTGCTAGTTATGACCTTCTAGAAAACAATCAAAAGTTGTATTTTCATAATCAAACACTTTACAGACGAATAAACGTTCGCGTTTGCAATTTGTCGCTGTCAAGAAGATGCTGCAAACTTAATAACATAGTTGCTATATAAACGCGACGTAAATACCTGTTACCCTAAGTAAGTTTTAACCACTCGCTACTTAAAAAAATAGGTCAAAACTAAAAACTTCCGTCACGCACCTACAAGGGTTAAGTTACAAAACTTCCATTATTACCATGGCCGTGGTTAAAGCTACCTGTACACAACTTTTTCACTGCAACTTGTTATACAAATTACTTGAATTCAACGCTCCCAACTTTAAGTACTTGAAACCTTTTTGCTTTGCTGCTTTCAAGTTGAGGATTATAGGTGTTAAATATAAAGTTAATAACACTCGGAGCGGTGAGAATATTTGGAGTAATTTAAAAAGTGAAACCAGAGCACGTTATTTGGGGACAATTTTGTTTTAAAAGGTGTTACAGCTCTTATGAAATATAATTTCTACTTTAGAAAACCTCTTATTTCTAAATTGGACTTTCTGAATGACAGACGATAATTATTTTTGGTCTTTACTCGTTTTGGCATTGACCAGAAAATATTACAAGCCATGTTGAAAATGTTAGTCAGTCAGCAGGTTGATCTACTGACTGGCCAGAGTGCGTCGAAAGACTGCTTGGGTAAAGCTTTGTTCAGACTAGCGCGACGCGACAGCGCGACGCGACTCGAACAATGCAATTTCTAAGAAAACTTCACGGTATAACAATAACCGGTGTCGCGTCGCGTTGTCGCGTCGCGCTAGCCTGCACAAAGCTTAATAGTAATATCGCTACTTGTGGAGGCTCTTTCATTTAAACCAGCAGCACTGTATGTGCCGCCAGTGACAGCAAACAAATGATAAAAATATAGCTTATCTGTGTTGTACTCGGTATATGAATACCTTAGTGATAGAATAAAGTCATAACTTAAGTACCTGAAACTTTAAATTTCATTTGATGTTTTAATTATTATTACATCTCTCAATAAATACCTGTTTATATTTTATATTAATGCTATTGGTTAATCTCATAAAATACCTAGATCATTATTATAATATAGTAGTTTGCTAAGTAACGTTATATAATGAACAAATGCTTCCTCTCTCCTAAGTCATTTATTTTGCTGTGCCCGACAGGGTCCATATGATCTAATTATAAGTTTACCACCTAGGATTACCTATATGTGGAATGCAATAAAAATATTGAGTATTGAAAAATTACTGAACCAGCGGTACATTATACTTGCGGTTCGTACATCAATGTTGAATGGCATCTTTTTCCTCACATTTAATAGTCAATATTAATGCTATTTCATAAAACGTGGAAATCCATCATACAGTGCCGCCATTGCAATCTCATTCGCAATGATGAAGGCTAGGCAGCACCACTTACTGACTGACTAGTGAATCCTAACGTTTTGACCAATATTTTGTAAGAATATTTTGATTTAAAAGAGTGTCCGTGGAGTTTCTTGCCCGTTCTTCTCCATAGGAACCTACTACGCTTTGGAATGGGCAACTAGCTTCATTTTTCTGACTGACCGACCCCTTGGCAATTCTAAAGTGCCTGTAATTGGTTTATTTGAAATAAATGGTTAGAGTTTTTGAGTTTTTGAGAAAATATGTTTAAATTGAAGAAAAGAGGTAGACTAAAGAAAAGATGAACAATTTCTACGAAAGAGGATGTGACTGGAAAGTAAATGAACAGTGAATTGACTGCTAATAGAGGTTGCATGGAAGAAAAACGTACTGCATCCCAAATAAATTTAGAATAAGGCAGTATGATGACTTACCATCGACTGGGTCGTGCATGAGAAAAAGAGGATAGGTCATGTGCTTATAATATCATCTGTGTATTAGCAACGTGGTGTGTTTGTTGGCAGTACAACGCACACGTAACATTTACATCGCATTAATGTGCGCTGTTACGCGATATCACGACTCGATCGGAGGAACTCGCGGTATGAAAAGTAGATTTAATACTAAAAAAAATGTTACACCATTTATATAACTTCACGCCGATGTCAAGATTTTTATTTTCTTTTAATAATATAGGTATGATGGTCGTGTTACCCAATAGTTGGATTGAGGATGTAGAGGTCAGATGAGCAGTCGCTCCATGTAAAATATTATTCAGCTGCATCCGGTTAGACTGGAAGCCGACCCCAACATAGCTGGGAAAAGGTTAGGCGGGTGATAATGAAGGTGATCACGTGCTGCCAGTGTAACACTGATTAATCTGTAATTTTGTAGGATGGGTAGAAGAAAGTGATGTCAATAAAGTATTTTTGGTTTGCATATATGTAGAATTGCAAACAGCCTTAAATCAGCAAAAAATACTATTTCAATAACTTTTTCCATTTCTTGTACGTACACACAAAATTCCTTCACATAACTCAGCATATATTCTCAATATGGTTGATTCCTCTACATAAGCGATTGATGCAAGTTCACGCTCCACGGTCCCACACACAACTAGAATGTATCGTACGGAGAATAGCCCGGAGCCCCTCAGATGTATTGACGTTGCCACTTGCATGATTTGTATGGAGATTTGAACTAGAAATTGTTGGGTAAAGCTCCAGTCAACATGGGCTTTCCTATGGCTCTATACAACGCACAATTTATAACCTATTGTGCCGTAAATATTGACGGTTTGGTTGGCGGCTTCGGTCGTACAGTGAAGTGGTCAATATCATCCTTGGAAGAATCCTATACTATTCAATGAGCAATATTTGTATATAAATATATTTGTAATCACGTTCTCGAAAACGGCTCTAAAGATGTCGATGAAAGTTACAATATAGGGATTTACGGGGGCGAAAAATCGATCTAGGATCTAATATGTGGAAAAAATCGTTTACTCCGTATTTTCACCCGAGCAGAGTTCGGTCGCTCAAAGATGGCTACCATAGATAGCACTTAGAATAATGACATGGCAGCATGGAATTAGTAAGTATGTAGTATCATGGCAGCATGGAATTAGTAAGTATGTACTATCATTGCAGCATGGGATTAGAATGAACTGTACATGGAATTAATATTCAAAAGTCATTTATTCAAACTAGGCTGAGAATCAGCACTTTTCGAACGTCAATATTACATAAGACAGTCCCCCAAAACGCCCACCCTTCACCACTTCCTAGTGCTTTAGCTGGGAAGAAAAAGTGGCGCAACAAACTCCCCAGCAGCACTGCTGTCTGTTCAGTTAGAAAAAAAAAACTTGATTCTAAACTAAAAGATGTGTAAACTTTCTATATTGATGCTGACTTAGGCTCTTTCTGTATATTATCCACAATAATATTAGAAAGAGAAAAAAATGTGTTTTTGTTTGTAATGAATAAATTCAAAAACTACTGGACCGATTCAAAAAATCTTTCACCAGGAGAATGCTATGTTATCAATGAGTAACATAAACTATAATTTATAAAAATTATCACGCGGGCGAACCCACTGGCGGAAGCTAGTTTTAAATATATTTATGTTTCCGACATTTCTCAAGAAACGTCGAACAAATTTCGCGGTCATTTACATAATTATTAGCTTCAGGCAGGGAAAGCAAGCAAATCCAATGTCACAATCCTTACGCCAAAGTCACCTAAAACCAAACGCCAATTAACCCAGCCACCAAAATCCTTACAAACCCAATAAAAATAAAAATCATTGACCGTCACTGTCACGGTCGAACTCGCCGCCATTACGGGGAGGTCGCTTATTAGCCGTGATTAAAATGGCGGCTCGAGCCGCGGGCGTGATGTCGACTAATGACTATTAGCAACCTTTGTACTGGCGGACGGGATTATGTGCACGTGATCGCGATTAGAACGAACTTATTGACGGGTTGAGACTTGGGTTTTTGTTAGACATTGTGAAAATGCCTTTTCGTTTTGTAAATTCACTTTAGTACTGTCAATGCAAGAAGGGTTAGTTTAATGTAAAGTATAAATACATGAAGAGGCTCGGTGACGGCCTTTGCAGCGGTACGCGGTCGAGCAGATCAAAACCGCATATGGATGTCCAACGCGGCACCGCGACACCGCGCGGAATCCGCTCAACCGCGCCCCGTTGCGGACGGTGGTGCGGCGACTGTACTCCATGTGGTATTTTATTTAGGTTCTGGAACTGTAACTGGTTTTGACTTCATCAATCCCTTAAATTAGAGACATGACTAAAATTGAGGCAGTCACTAAAAAGATGATCAGCGCACATTCACAACAGTCTCATAGATAAATTGGTTAAAAAATATGTACTGAAAACTGTTTTGATACAAGGCCCAACTTTAATGTTTTGACTCTAGTGTACGCTACGCACTGCCTTATTAAAATTGTCAAGATTATAGACTATATATTCACTCCAAGCTAGCCCACAGATTTATAGATTATAATCCTTACTTTATGTGGAAGATATTAGCACTCTTTTAAGTTTATTATTATTTTGCATATTTCATGCATTTTATTCACAAAGCTTAATAAAAGTCTTCAATAAAAAACAAACTCGAAACCCCCTGAATGCGCTAGGCGCTAACCCTAAAATAGCCTAGCTGTTGCAATAAGCAGCTTATAATTTGTTCATATTTTATTTTTGTTTTTTATAGCAAGCAAGCTTTATTAGCAGCTTACTTGCTAATTACAGCAGGCTGCTATAATATACAAATAATAATACGGACGTAACTTTTCTGGTAATTATTGCCGATTTTTTTTATTATGAAGTGAATCAGGGTCTTCTGAAATGACTTTCATTAGTTCGCAGCAATGAGAAGTGTCAAAGCGCCTAAATTTTCTTTAGTCGTGACTGAATGATGAACGAATGATGAATGTCATCACATTTTAATCTATTATTTGTCGAAATAGAAGACCTCTGCTAAAGTGGCGCCAACTGGCGGCTTGAATTTTAGGAAATCTTCATTCCGGTATTTTTGTGTTTGTAGGTAATGCATACAATATACATTAGAATTCATAGAGAAGGAAAAGGTAAAAAAATACCCCTCTTTCTCTTTCTTTCTCCTTTAAACCAACTAGGTATTTATTTGTTTATAAAATCATCGTTGTACACCAGAAAAATACATAACAGAAAATAAATCAAACACTACAAAACATAGAGCGGCCAGGCAACCTTGAAATGGACAGTGATTTGCCTGGAACTTATCAATTTCATATAATTGATAGGTGCTTACGTATTTTTTTGAAGTATCATACCTAATTCCTATACCACTTACGCAACACTCCACCCGTTCCATGTCACTACACTATCTCAAAATCAAAACTAAAAGCAATAGAGGCAATCGGCTCATTTCACCCCCTCACTAGTTAATAGTTCGAACGAAATATTCGTATCAGAAACAGGGTGAATTCAGGAAACTCGGTCCACTAGGGTGTACAGCGAAAAGTTTTACTCCGCGAATCGAGAGTTCGAGCCAATTTGCATTTATTACAGAACGTGGGGCCAACTCTCTCCTATTTACATGAACGAATGTGTGGGAACGTATTTTAGATCGTTTCCAGTGTTAAGTGAAATGAGGACGCCGAAATGCGTTTACGTGTGCACGAAATTAGCGAAGAATTGCCGAATGGCTACTGTTTGTGTACCTCTAGGGTGCTTTGTGTCCAAAACGTGCCAATGGATCTCTGACTGCGTTTCGTGCTTTTACGAGGGTAGATTTTGAGAATTTTGTACTCATGGTTTTTAAAAGAACTCCTTTGCATGCAATCGCATACATTTAACATAAAATCACCCTTGTTTTCCCCGACGAGTTGGGTAGAAGTTTGTACATCTATAGTACACTGCACTCGCATTTCGCCAGTTATGTTTTTAAGGCCTATGCTAACTACGTAACTAGCAAATATCAAATCATCGATTCAAATTCTAAGATAAATGATTTAACTTCAGTAAGTAGGTTTGTACAAACACTTTTACACGTCGATCATATTTTAAAAACTAGATGAGGTCGGCGTTTCCTATCTGATTACTCTGAGAAGAAAGGCCGAAACAAACTCAGTGATCACAGTCTCTTTTAAATTCCAGACATAATTTTGGTCAGCTCATATGAAGACCATGTAGATTGGTGTCTGAAATGGTCTTTTGAGGGAAGAACCACACAGATTGAGTGGACCTGTCCAGTCAGTGCACGCATTTGTCAGTAATCGTGTAGCTCAACTCAGAACTTAAGAAGCTCAACGATTCGACGAACAATACCAAAGAAAGGACAATTGGGTGGGCCGCATAAATTACTCAAACTGCCAAACCCTGATTAAAACTAACTGAGAAAAATACTAACTAAAAAAATTGGAACAGCTCAATACTTTTTTTTGTTTGAGTAATTATCAAATAACTTCTCCCGCTCTGGGCGGAGCGGGAGGGCGTGTCAGACTTTCACTGACTAAAACCCACCCGTGTTCCTTCCGTTGCTTGTGTGCCGGGGCCACGATATGCCTTTCAGACAAACTCGCAACCCTGGCAGGCATTGGTCCTACCGGACCCCGTCAGTGGGTGCTGACATCTCATTGAGGAACACAACGCGCCGTCGACCCGGGCCTGGTCCTTATTGGACGGCGAGCTGCCCATTGCTCACTGTCCGCAAGCCCGCCTACGGTGCAGCAGTGGCCGGAAATCGGCTTGCGACTCCCGACGCCCGGGGCGTCTCCTGCGGCGACTAAACAGCTCAATCCTAAGCCTTTAACGCAAGTAAGCGTTAAGGGCTTAGGATTGAGCTGTTTACGCTTTCTGGCACAACTAACGTTTAATGAATGATTTGAATTTATTAAGGCTTACAACTTGAACTTTGCTTGGAAGTTTATTATAACAGCGTATAGATATGAACAAGCCACCTATTTTATTGAGCCTTGTTGTAGGTACAACAAATTATTGTTTGTTCCTACTATTTATAATTATGGATATATCACTAAGGATATGAAATGACAACTTCTGAATTTGTGTCCGTATGGATTGAGGAGACATGTCTCATATTTAAACGAGGGTACTACCAATATTTAGTAGTAAATTAGCCGATTTTCTAGGCCGGATCCTGGAATTTGTAACAAAACCCCTAAAAAGTTATACGACGTTAAAGGTGGCTCCTCAATCCTGACGGTCTGAATTGAGGAGCCACCTTATAAGTCGAAAACAAGCGGACGGCTATTTATGAAAATTTGTTAGAATTTAGTAGTACTTATGCATACCCTGTACTGTGTTTTGGCCACAATCGCATACCAAGTTTCGGTTCAAAACTAGCAAAGCAAGGTTCGATTTTATTTCGGGTACTAATATCATGTCTCTTCCAAAACCAATTGCTTACAGTTCTTATTGAGAACACAACATAAAACGCACAATGCATACATTGTTGGATTGTTTAAATACTTAAATATTGAAAGCTCTCTTACTCATACACTCACAGCTCCTACCCATCGAGGTAGGCAGTACCTACAGACTGCCAACTGCTACGAACCCTTCATACCAGTTTTGCTTTGTTTACGTTCATACATCTGGTCATACACGCACGCCGGTTGCGAGTACTCCGCACCTGCCGATCGATTCTGTAAAAATATCACCGTGACACTTAGGTGAAGTAAGCATGAAGTGAGCTGTCAATAGTGTCAATCCTGTCGGTCAATTTGTGACAGTGACAGCTCACTGCACCTAAGTTTCACGTTGATCTTTTTA
Source organism: Agrochola circellaris (assembly GCA_914767755.1). Taxonomy (NCBI): domain Eukaryota; kingdom Metazoa; phylum Arthropoda; class Insecta; order Lepidoptera; family Noctuidae; genus Agrochola; species Agrochola circellaris. The sequence continues at coordinate 3,223,138 of OU611857.1, forward strand.
CAGAATCGACCGACTGATCTCTCTGAAGAACATCACCAATAAGGTGATAGCTATTATTATTACCGACGACTGCGTTATAAATAAGAAGCTATTCAGCGCAATGAATATTATTGAGCTATCAAAAAGAAAAGATTTCCCGAAGCATATTATCCTTTTCTAAGACAATAACATTATATTTTGGCGAGTCGCCACCGAAAACTCCCAACTTTCCTTCGTTCGCCATTATAATAGGTATACTATCTTAATTCCTTCATCTTAATTGTCTGCAACAGATATTAACCAACCTAGTTTCCGAGGAAGCGAGGCAGGAACAGTTCAATGTGTCTTCTAATGAGTGTACGACCAGTTCCTCGCACAGGAAGATTTTGGGAATAAGCCGGGTATTGAAGACTTCCTGCTGGGAAACTTTCTACGTCTTTTGCTTAGCTTTTTGATTGATCCTTTTGCTACTTTGGTGCGGCTTATGTGTTAGCTATCAGGAAACTTATGTTTTTACATAGTGTAAACAAAAACCACATTTCCTTTTGAGACCTCTTGTCAAATTCAAATTCAAAAGTCATTTATTCAAACTAGGCTTAGAATCAGCACTTTTCAAACGTCAAAATGATATAAGTCAGTCCCCTAAAAAGCACTTCCTAGTGCTTTAGCTGGAAGATGAAGTGGCGCATCAAACTCCCCATTAGAACAGCTGTCTGTTCAGTTGTAGATGAAATCATGCGATGAGTTCTCCTGTCTGGTAATAACAAGTAATAATTAGTTAAGAGCGTTCATTCTACAATTTAGCAATATCGCAAATAGCTATCAAATATTTACCTGTTTTGCTTACTTTGCCAATATTACTGTAAGGAAATATGAAATATCGCTAACTAGTGAACTAGAATGGTACCTATGTGTTATGAATAGTCTTTACATAGTATAAAATAAAGTCGCTTCCGCTGTCTGTTCGCTTAGATCTTTTAAACTACTCAACGGATTTTAATGCATTTCATAATCAATATATTAGCCATAGGTATTTCATATTTCCATACAGTAATATTGCAAAATTAATCAAAACTGAAATATTTGACATATATTTGTGACGTTTGCCCACTTTTAGAATGCACGCTCTTAATAATAATTTATTGTGATGGAAAAATTGCTAAGAAATCACTAACTAACAGAACTTAAGTAATTCTTCATAATATTCAACCGCATTATGTTTTTATGATTACTGCTGGCTTTTTCCGAATGAGGACTCTCATCTTATCAAGTTAGCCGACTGCTGTCCACTTCAAATTTAAATTGAAAAGTCATTTATTCAAACTAGGCTGAGAATTAGCACTTTTCGAACGCCAAAATTACATAAGACAGTCCCCCAAAACGCCCACCCTTCACCACTTCCTAGTGCTTTAGCTGGGAAGAAAAACTGGCGCAACAAAATCAATCGGCTGACTAACCTACGCAGACACATAGCACTAAAGCCTATGCCTTAGGGTTTTCTGTCCTCCATACCCAATCTGAGCCTGCCGAGCTTTAAAGGTCTATTTACCTGGACGATGTCCAAAGCCAAGCTTGCCGATCTGCGGTCTCATACTACAGCAGCATTTATTCACCTCTACTCTACATTCTTTGAGGTTGAGAATCTTTTTATTATTTTTATTAGTAGGTCGGGACATCTTACCAAAAAAGCAATAACCTAAGCAACAATCCTCATCAAGTCAAAAATATCCTAAAAAGAGAACGGGAACAATTCCTTTTACCTTTGTTTACGCGAACGCATACCGGCCTCTAAGAAAATATTTTATTTTCCGTATTTTACAAATGGCGGAGTTACAAAGGGGCCTGGACGCGGGCACATTTCTCAAGGCTGGTTTTATTAAATGTCTCATGTAGTTTGTCACTAGCACAATGAAGGTTCGTGGTCGCTGCAGGTATGGGTCGCGGGGAGGTACGTAGCTGTTTGTGCTTAGAATGGCTTAGAAAAATAATGTGAGACATGAAAAATGGTATGTTCGTGAAAATCGAAACATTATTAACTATACTCATAAACATTTAATATAATTATTGTTTGGCCGAATGTTTATATGTCCGAGGCTGGGGTGGTGAGCGTTAAAACCATCTGCGACGATAAGCTCGCGTGGGACCGCCGTACCCCGCAGCACCGGAGCCGTGACAGAAAACATGTCTGCTGCATGTTGCATGCTCCCTTGCATGTTGCATGCTTGCTGCATGCATGGTGTATGCTTGTTTGCATGCTTGTGTGAACTTTCTACGATATGATGGTTCTACTTTTTAATTATTAAGGATATGAAGTTGATGCCTAAAGATGATTCTGACTTACAAAATTATGAATTTTTAATGTATGATAAATGAGTGTATGCCTAACGATTTTCTGCGAAATGAAGTTCTTCTATCCGCTGTTATGCTAAATAATATTAAGATATAAAAAGTTCTGCTATATAGGGTAGACCCACAACAAAGTTAAAGAGCTGTGTTTTCTGTTTCTGGTTAATTTAACGCATGGTCTTGCACTTAGAAGACAGGTCGACATTTCTGTTCATCCTCTTGACGTAAACGATCATTCGTCCTTAAGACGAACCATCATCCCAAAAGCTTCGGGCAATCTGAACTCACTGCAAAAGTGTGAGGGATATTGAGCTGCTAACTCGCAGATTCGTGTTTTGTTAATATCAAAACACGAAAGGCGAAGCGTGCTTCATCGTCGACTATTAGTTAAAGGCAAGCCTTGCATAACACATAACAAAATATCACGCATGTTTTCCCGAAGGGTTTTGGCAGAGGTCTTCTTTGTTTCGTGTGGTTAGTGACTAATCTGGTGTCAGAGTCTTAAAGCCGCCCATGGCCTCTGACGTGGCTTCACATGCTATCGATAAATATCTCTCAGGCATGCCGGTTTCCTCACGATGTTTTCCTTCACCGTTTTTTAAGAAAGTGATAAGTTATACAATACGCACATGAATTCGAAAAGTCAGAGGTGCGTGTCTTGGGTTCGAACTCGAGACCTATGACTTGGCAGCCCGACGGTCAACAACTAGTCTATCACTGCCCGCTTAGAGAAAAGGCAGAAATGTTCCTATAGTACACCCACAATTCGTCAGTTATATATCATTCTTGGATCATTGACAGTCGTTACGGGTCGTCAGATGCCCGAAGGCTGACAACCAGTCTTACCAAGGGGTATTGTATTACCCAGTTACAGAGTTCTGGAGGTAAGATAAGCAGTCGCTTCATGTCAAATACTGCGAACCTACATATTTCCGTCCATCGGGTAAAAACTCAGACTCCGGGCTGCTACTGACAAATTCCAATAGAAAAACCCAATAACACTTTGCCGGACCTGGGAATCGAATCTAGGACAACATGCTCAGTAGTAGCTCTTGCCACCACTAGACCAACGACACCTCAATTTTAAATTTAGCATACAAAACTAACTTTAGTGAAACAATAGACGCTAAATTGAAACATCTACTTACCACAAGGTTGGGTTTAGGAAAAGATAAAGCGGTTTTCAGCTAGCGCGTATCTAAAGAGTTGGTCTTAAAAGGTATTATTGTATCTATTTTGTTGTGCCCACAGCTATCATGGTAGTCAACATTGTAAAGGCCCTGAATTGATGGCAGTATCTTAATTGAAATTGTAGTTTATGTAGTGAGAAGACGGTTTGAAATTGTTTGTTTTTTCAGTGGGGGTGAAACTAAGGCTATTAGACTTTATAATAAAATAAGACACAATAGACGACGTATTTTAGTAAGCTAATCCGCTTAACTGTTCTTAAAGAGTCATAAAGAAAAAAGAAAAACAAATACAAGTATTTCTTACAGAGTTCTTTATGATTCTTTAAGAACAGTTAAGCGGATTAGGTCTACATTTACGCCGTCTATTGTATTTTATAATGCTTTCCGCAAAGTCTCGCCTGAGTCAATTAATTATAATAAAATAATAACATCGTTTTCCCAACAGGAATTTCTCAGACCTTTCTCATCGACCAGGTACATATCCAATTCCTGGGAGTAGCCCAGGAATTGGATATGTACCTGGTCGATGACAATAGGCTCACCCCCTATTACATATAACTCAAACTCAAACTCAAAGCATTTATTTAAATTAAACCATTTACAGGCACTTTTGAATTGTCTAGGAGTCGGTCAGTCAGAAATATGCAGCTAGTTGCCCATTCCAAAACGTAGTAAGTACTTAAGGAGAAGAAAGGACAAGAAACTTAACAAACTCTTAGCATTTATTCCAATTAAACCATTTACAGGCACTTTTGAACTGTCAAGGAGTCGGTCAGTCAGAAATATGAAGCTAGTGGCCCTTTCCAAAACGTAGTAAGTACTTATGGAGAACAAAGGACAAGAAACTTCACGGACATTCTTTTAAATAAAAAAAATCTTACATTATATTGGCTACTTACATCATTCATGTTGAAATTATACATGTGAGAACAATATCGAAATACGTGCCAAAAAATAATTCAAAAGTTAAAATAAGCCATGGCAACTAAAAGATGACCAGTCCCAACTGACGGCGCCCGTTCACGAACATAACGCATGGATCAGCACCATTCAGCTCAACCATTTTGTACTAAAACATAACTGGAGAAACATGGGTGTACTGTAGGTACACCACTGCATAACCCTACGGGGGAAACAGGCTTGATGTTAAGATATATGTAAAATAAAGGGAAAAAGATAATATCGAGCATACATAGTATCCTACCAAAAATCTCTAGGAATACACTTACTAATCTCGTAATCTCTTTGTAGTAACAAGACTAACTTGTATACGAAGAACAACATTAAATCAACTCTCATTAACATAAAAAACCGGCCGGCGTGTCAGACCACGTATAATGAAGGGTTTCGTAGTTGGGATGAATTTATCCCAAGAAAAAACCTAACATTGTAGTTGAAAAACATGTGGGGCACGACTCTAACAAAATTAGCACTATAAAGATTAATATTTCGTAAATGGATTCCTGAATCCAAAAATGGATTTCACATAATATTCATACTCATATATTTTTGAACGACCTTTCCAACGATACCCCACACAATAGGATAGACGAGGAAAAACAAACATCACCACTTTACATGTAGAGGATACCACCCTTATATGTAAAGTGGTGATGTTTTTTATAAAAATTTCATAATTTTATCTTGCCACTTTGTCGGCGTGATTAATATGTATACCCATGCCGAATTCCAGCTTTCTAGTACTAAGAGTCTCTGAGCTAAGCCGCGGACAGACGAACGGACATGACGAAGCTATAAGGGTTCCTTGTTGCGATGGGTAGCTCGCCGTCCGATAAGGACCAGGCCCGGGTCGACAGCGCGTTGTGTTCCACGCGCGCCTCAAAGAGATGTCAGCACCAACTGACGGGCTCCATTAGGGCCAATGCCTGCCGGGGTTGCGAGTTGTCCGAAAGGGATACAGGCAACGGAAGGAACACAGGTGGGTTTTAGTCAATAAAAGTCTGACACGCCCGCCCGCTCCACCCAGAGCGGGAGAAGGTATTTTATAATTAAAAAAAAAAAAAAAGGGTTCCTTGTCGACTACGGAACCCTAAAAAACGACCTATAACAAACTGTGCATTTATTTTACAGCTTCAAAGCAACAGTAGGTAATTTAGTTGCATGAAATTCTTTTCATGAACGAAGCATTTTCAGCTTAAAAGGCATAATGGAATAATTTTCTCGTCGGCAATAAGGAACACAATTTTAATTAAGTCTTACAGGGAACAAGCTCATAATAACTCGGCCGTATTTGATGCTTGCACACTCGAATTATGCCCCGATACACTGGCGGCCGCCGTAAAATTATATAGCTTATGTTTAAAGTAATTTTAGAAAACAAGCCGGCCTTGTAATTTTCAGAAATGAATTCTGCCCGTATTTAATTTTTGCACGGAAATGTTTTTTCTTTTAATTATTATCGTTTTATCTTGAGCTATGCTGTGAATGTATTTTTCTTAACTTAAGAAGGCTACGATGAAAAGTAAATGTTTTTAATTTTTTATTTTTGTGGAGAAATAAATAAAGTTATTCAATTTTGTGTACATGTTTTTTCCTGGTAAATATTATGACATTTTTGCACTTTACATAAAATATTATAAAGATCAGGTTTACCGCAGCTGGTAGGAAAATGTATGTTCCCAGTTTTAGGTTCCATTTTCATAAAAATATTACTTGTAGTGGATGCAGTCATATTATTAGCACTAACAAACTAAAGCTGCTAAGAGGAATATGAAAAACATCACACAATAGTTATTGCTGCAGCTGCATCCTGGCTACAAATATTTTAGCCGTTCCTGAGGCAAATAAAGGATAAAAAGTACCTCTCAGATTGTTAAAATATTATTTACGAAGAATTTGACATGCAACCGTAAAGGAATTTTATGTTTTCTTGGATGACACTCTTTTCTTGTGTTTGCTGACTGTATGCTGTAAAGGATAAGAATGGCGGTATTTTTTTTCACAAATTTCATGCACTAAATTGTCTAGCTTACTACGTAAAATTTTAGCTTGGTTTGCCTGAAAATTAAAATTTCCGAGTGGCTCAATTAATTTGTCCGCCATCACAAACTTAAGTGCAGTGGAGTAAAGATGATGGGGTACAGCAAACAATCTGAAACAGGATATTGCTCGGCTATCAACTGTTGCTATAGCATAGCAACTGTGACAGAATATTATCTTAGTATATTGCTAGAGCTTAGAGATCAGCGCTGGCTCGGGGCTTCCTGCTTGCGGGGCAATGTTGCAGCGTTATCAAAAACATAGCGTATGTTGAAGGGAATTGGTTTTAATGTTGAATTTCCTGACTATTCGGCATTTTTATTAGTGTACTAGCTTTTGCCCGCGGCTTTGTCTGGAGGTTGGAAATTATACCACGGCACGTTGACATGCATAGTTCGGCTCTTCTCAGTAATGCTCGGTTCTCGTCGGGCGGCGCTCTCGGCCCCCCCGTCACGTCGCATCGCATCACCCGCCCGCGCTATTACTTCGTTTTCGCTTTCTGACGTTTTTTTTTTTTTTTTTATGGTGGTTACTTATCAAATAACTTCTCCCGCTCTGGGCGGAGCGGGAGGGCGTGTCAGACTTTTACTGACTAAAACCCACCCGTGTTCCTTCCGTTGCCTGTGTGCCGGGGCCACGATATCCCTTTCGGACAAACTCGCAACTCTGGCAGTTTTGCTCGTCTCCTAAAGGGTCGTAGCGTAATGTTAAATAGCCTATAAACTTCTTTAAGAATTTGGCGATCAAATGCACAAAAAAGCTTTTCAAATCGTACTGGTAGTTCCAGAGGCTAGCCCGTTTAAACAAAAAAACGAACTCTTCAGCATTATTATAAGTATAGATAAGTGAACAGCATGGCACAAACGGGAGGAAGTCTATACTCAGCAGTGGGTGGAACAAGGCTGCCAATGTTGATGACGATAATAATGAACGACAAAAGTCACGTAGGTCCCTACTGAGTATTCTGTACCAAAATTCATACAACGACATACGATCATCATGATACTAGACATTAAGCCTCCCCTAAGCATCACAACAAGTGATCCAACACTTTCTTTCCCTACATGTACTACCAACTATCTTTTACCGACGTTGGGCTTTAACTCGTTGGAGGTGAGAAGAGGTCTTGATCAGGTCGGTAGCCTGTATGACCTTACGGGGTCGTATCGACTGCCGAGAGCTCCATGGCCTTTACTGCCGATTATTTGTGCTCGAGAAATACATTGGACACCATCAGAGTCACTGACACAATCTGTTTGAGCAACTATCATCCAAAACTGTAGCCAGAGCTGAGTCCCTAGTCTGTTGTACCTTAAAGATGCTAAATTCCCTTCTGACTGGCAACCCTGATTATGATGTGTTTGCGATTGTTTGGAGTGAAATTTTGCGTATATGTCTGGTATTCTGTGAGATAAAGTATGGTTTAGTCCACAGTTACATGTTAGACAAATAAGAATGAGCTGATACTGGATTTAAATTAGCTATTTCTAACCGAATTGATAAATAACCTTATGTCTGACAGATATATGCCACAGGATAAGTAAAACCTTCTTGTTTTGATAGACCAAACAAAGACAACGATGACGGGAGATTCAAAAATGTATTCGACATTTAAGTTCCTGAAAAGCTGATGGCAATCCTGCGGTATAATTGCGTAACACACATTAAATGACAATTGATCGCGATACCTTTCATTTTGACACAGTATTTATAAACAGTATTCGCTTTTATAAAAATTTGCCAAAGTCAGTTACAGAACTTAGCGATGGAAAGTTCAAAGCCCACATCAAACGTGTCCTTATCAAAAAAGCATATTATAAGATTAGAGAATACGTTGAAGACAAGGAAGTTTGGCAATAATTCCTTCTGCACATGTGGCTTCCCTGGTGCCTCATTAACGGCATAACTATGTAAATGTCTATAACTGCTCCCAAATCGTTGTAGACATAACAGACTGTAGATCTGTCGACCATTTTTTATTTTGCTAAGTACCTGGTACTTGTTGATAGGCCTACACTGTCCTCTCATACCTTTTAACACTGTAATTTGGAAACATTGTAAAAACCATTTACTTTTAAAAGAGTAACCGTGGAGTTTCTTGCCGGCTCTTCTCCATAGGAAACGACGAATTGGAACTGTGCACCTAGCTTCTGACGTTTCATTAGTACCCTTGTAGGTTTATGTGAAATAAAATATTTGAATTTTGACAGTTCAACAACATTAATGGAAGCAGACGAGTTTGTCAAACTTATGAATATTTAGGAATTTCCTCTATAATACACTCGAGAGCAATGAATCCGGGTCACTTAAAGAATCCTAAAAATCTCGGAAACTAAAAATGCTAGGTTAATGCAATAAATTGTATTTAATAGACAATGTAATACTCCTTAAATGAAGGTATTAAAACTTCTTAGTTATTGTAAAGTTATATCATAAAAAAATCAAATTTGAAAAAGGGCCACTTTCGAAGATGGAACTACGAAATTACAGCATTTGGTTTTGCTTTTGTTTGTAATCTGTCATTTATGTGGGTACATAAACCATATTGATAGTGCTCTATATTCATTATTCAAGCTGAAATTATGTCGCTTGCGCCTGAAGAATGCACCAGAATACTTACAATGCTGGAAACCGGCCGGAGTCAGCGCGATACAGCCAGGACTGTCGGTGTGTCGCTGTCAACAGTACAAAGAGTTCTCCGACGTTACGAAGAAACTGGTTCTAACCTACGCAGACCAGGAACGGGCAGAACCAGGTGTACCACAGCACGAGAAGACCGATACTTGGTGAACACCATGCTTCGAAATCGCTTTCTCACAGGAACTGAACTCACAAATCAGTTTCGACGCCTCGGAGGAAGTAACCCAAGTGCATGGACAGTAAGACGTCGGCTTGCTGAATCTAACTTAAAACCCCTTAGACCTGCAAACGGCCCTAAACTGGAGCGTGGGCATCGTATTTCAAGACTAAGATATGCCCAGAGCCACGTAAATTGGAGTATTGAAGATTGGTCAAAAGTTATGTTCTCCGACGAATCAAAATTTATGCTCTACAAGCACGATGGAAGACACAGAGTGTATCGAAGACCAGGGGAAAGATTCAAGCAAGCATGCATCGAAGAAAAAGTAGCCTACGGTGGTGGGTCTGTACTTGTGTGGGCCGGAATTTCTTCTGAAAGTCGCACAGAGCTGGTGATCACAGAAAACCGCTCTTTAACTAGCGTAAGATATGTGGAAGAAATCCTCAATGATCACGTTGGTCCATTTATGGTCAATTTAGGTGAGGATGCTATATTTATGCATGACAATGCCCGACCTCATACAGGTAGGATTGTGAATGACTACCTTCAAGAGATGAACATTACTCGTATGGAGTGGCCAGCGCGCAGCCCGGATATCAACCCGATCGAGCATGCTTGGGACGAGCTAGGCAGATGCGTAAAACAACGAAACCCTCCCCCAATCACGCTTCGTGAGCTCAAAATTGCTCTCACAGAGGAATGGGAGAATATTCCCCAAAATCGTATAAGGAACTTGGTGTACAGCATGCCAAACCGCGTAAACGCAGTAATGGAAGCACGAGGAGGCAATACGAAGTATTAAAATTCAAGAAAATCGTAATAAAGTTCAAAAATTTCATGTTTCCTATTTTTGTTTTAAGGAGAGATCAGCAGTTTTTTTCTTTATGTAATTTTGTGTTAATAAAATGTATGGTGACTCATATTTTTTTTACTTTCATTTAAGGAGTATTACATTGTCTATTAAATACAATTTATTGCATTAACCTATCATTTTTAGTTTCCGAGATTTTTAACATTCTTTAAGTGACCCGGATTCATTGCTCTCGAGTGTATTTCAGATAGTGATTAAAAGTACGTAACGCAATTGGGGTGCTGTTAAAAGTCATTGTGGAAATACAAAACGCTTCGAAAGCGATTGCCTATGCGAATACCAATTACTGCAGGAGCTTGAATATGCTACTAATGTTTAGGATTTATAGTATTACATTGTATTAAGCCTGACCGCATAGGCACTGTCAAATTCAGCGGAAGGATACATTCGGCATCTGTAGCGTGCAGATATATTGAACTGGCTGTAGATTAATTGTGTTTACGTGTACAATGACGAACATAAATACACCAAGCATATCATTACGCAAGTTTCATTTGCGTTTTTCTGCTAAAGTATTGGGTGAAATTTTATGGTGTTTCGAATATAATGACTATCTTCTGCCCACGACTTCGCCCTATAACTTACATTTGCAGTAGGAATATATGGGAGAACAGGTTTTTTCAACTACAATGTTATGTTTTTGCTTGGGATGTGTAACCCTTCATTACGCGTGATCCGACACGCACTTGGCTAGTTTTCTTAAATATTATTTTAATTATTGTGAATGTGAGGACCATGTGGGCCATTGCTTTTTTCCTCAGTTAGTTTTAATGATAGTATGGCAGTTCGAGCACTTCATGCGGGCTACGCAAATGTCCTTTCTTTGGTTAGTCAAATCGTTGAGCTCCTTAAGTTCTGAAGTGAGCTGCACAATTACTGACAAAAACGTGCACTGACTGGGCAGATCCACTCAAATCTGTATGGTTCTTTCCTCAAAAGACCATTTCAGACACTAATCTACAAGATGATCTGACTAAGATTACGTCAGGACTTTAAAAGAGACTGTGACCTCCGAGTTTGTTTCGGCCTTTCTTCTCAGAGTAGTCAGATAGGAAACGCCGACCTCGTCTAATTTTTGAAATATGATTGACCTGTAAAGGTGTTTGTACAAACCTACTTACAAAAATAAAATAATTTATCATTTAGAGTTTTCGAAACTATACTATTATAAAATAGGTCTTTTCTCAAACTTGAAATTTAAACGAGAAAATCACTTTTAAATTTATGGTAAGGTATATAAATATATGCTCGTGACCGTACTACTCGTGTTTAGACATGAATATTATATTTTTGCGTCGAAATGTTGTAACAGTTGGATGCGGATGCGAGGACCAGTCGTTTTGATGATGCTTGGAGGAGACGTTTCTCCAACACAAGAAGACTTTCAGCTGATAAGATTATTAGGATACAAATATTTAGCTACGACGTTGTTTATTAAATTTATGTCATCATCATCATCACCATTTCAGCGAAAGACGTCCACTGCTGGACATAGGCCTCCCCCAAAAAGTCAGACTTACGAATACTCACGCGGGGTGCGTGAGTATCCGTCAGACTGACTTTTTTTCCTATCCTATATACTAATAAATGAATAATATTTGTATATAGGTACCTACTTTTTTTTTTTTTTTTTTTTTGGATGGGAAATTATCAAATAACTTCTCCCGCTCTGGGTGGAGCGGGAGGGCGTGCCAGACTTTTACTGACTAAAACCCACCCGTGTTCCTTCCGTTGCCTGTGTGCCGAGGTCGCGATATCCCTTTCAGACAAACGCGCAACCCCGGCAGGCATTGGCCCTTCCGGACCCCGTCAGTTGGTGCTGACATCTCTTTGAGGCGCGCGTGGAACACAACGCGCCGTCGACCCGGGCCTGGTCCCTATCGGACGGCGAGCTACCCATTGCTCACCGTCCGCAAGCCCGCGCCTACGGTGGCCGGAAGTCGGCTCGCGACTCCCGACGCCCGGGGCGTCTCCTGCGGCGACTAGGGGCGCGAGGGGGCGCATTTTGCCTCTCCCTCGCGCGCTCCGCCTCCTCCTTCGCGAGCATTACTGCTTCGCAGAAGGAGGTGACGGCCTCCCATGCACTCTCGCTCCGGACCATGGCCTGAACCAGGGCCGGACGCGAGAGATCGCCGCCACCGATCGCCTCCGTGAGGACACGGCGGTGCTCCGCCCAAGCTGGGCAGACCTCCACCGTATGCTCCACCGTGTCCTCCGGGCGATCCACACAGTGGTGACACCCGGGCGTTTCCTCCCGCTTTATCCTGAACAGGAACCTCCCGAAACAACCATGTCCGGTGAGGACCTGTGTCAGGCGGAAGGTGAGGACGCCGTGGCGCCTCTCTAGCCACTCCTCAAAGAGGGGACTTATCGCCACAATTGTGGCGTGCCCAATATAGGTACCTACTACGCTTTGGAATGGGCAACTAGTTTCATATTTTTGACTGACCGATTCCTTGACAGTTCAAAAGTGCCTGTAAATGGTTCAATTGAAATAAATGCTTTGAGTTTGAGTTTGATATAGTGGAGCGCCTGGGGGTTTTGACCTCGGATTTTTGTTACAGTGAATGATTTTTAAGATCGTGGTGGGATTTTGTTTTTTATACTATGAATTGCAATGTTTTTTTTTTTTGTGCTTTGATTTTTAGCTTTGAAAATGCTTTTTCGATCGCTTCAGTAGGATTACCCGTTTTCAAGAAAAGTACGACCGGGGGGCTAGCGTCCTCTTAGCCTTATTATTAAGATAGAGAAATGAAAATTATATCAAAAGATACGTTACTAAAAGGGCCTTAAGACTGAAAAATAAATGTGTAAAATGTTTCTATATTTTTTAAGGATTACCTTTAGAAATGCTTGAAACGTAAAAAGTGTGAAAAAATTTGGTTCTTATTTTACTTTTTAAATGTTTAAAAAAAAACTAGACTATTAACATACCTTTTTTAACATTTTAGATGTACTAAAATATTGCTTAAAACTCATGACGAGACCTAGGCTGTAAGTTGAATAGTTTAGGAGTTGTGACTATTTGAATATGATTGTTTTAAAAATCCTGTCAAGTAGAAGAAGAATAACAAATAAAATAACAATTTAATGGCGTTTAATTTTAAAAGGTACAAAAATTATAACAACAATTGTACAAAATAACTTCCGCGATTTTGCAAACAAAAAAAAAAAAAAAAACGGGCCTATCATGGTGGATTTCTCGATAAAATTGTTATATTGCTTCGCCTTAACGGGTCGCACACCAAACACTGTATAATACAATTATATAATGTAATCACGTTCTCGAAAACGGCTCTAACGATTTGTATGAAAGTTGCAATATGGGATGGTTTACGGGAGTGAAAAATCAATCTAGCTAGGTTTCATATAATGGGAAACTTCGTTTTCTCCATTTTCACGGCCTTGGGATTGTGATACAACATTAGTATACCTGGACAAAATCTTTATCCATTTTCAACCGAGCAGAGCTCGGTCGACCGGAATGCCAATTCTCGTACTCTAAAAACGTTTACATTCAAGTCGCAATCTGTCAAACTTGTCAAAATGTTTGATAAATTGATTATATTTTTCACAGATTGCGAATGAGATGCAAATGCAAACGTTCTTAAAAAATACGGTAATTGCCCCTCTTGTACTTAATGTAATATAAGCTAATTACTGAAACCAAAGTATTTGTGTGTCAGTAATTTTGAATTTTGCAAAGAAAATAAAATGTAAATAAGTTTATTTAACAGCGTATAAAATAACGGAGTCTCGCGCGCGAGTTCTATGCGAGTGGTCGCGGATGTGTGATTGCCCGATAATGTCTGTCGATACGATTAAGTGTGCGAACTGTAATGTGGTGATTTCGGAAGTCCTTGCGTTTATTCGTAATAAACATGATGTTATGGACAACGAAAGTCTCATAAGAATATGTGTGTCGGCGTTTTCTGAGGAGGATGTCGACGAGGCAAAGAAATTGTTGTACAGCACGGCAAAGATTGGTAAACGATTAAAGTCGAGGAGGAAAGACAAAAAACAAAAGGATTTAGAAGACATGATAGCGGTTTTCAAAACTATAGACCCTGATCAATTGCCGGTTTTTGTCGCCTACGAGCTGCATAAGCTGCCCCCAGTGAGTTTCGACCACGTAGACGTCACGAAAATATTAAAGGACCTGTTAATTTTGCGTGCTGAATTAAATGATATTAAAGATAATTCTGTCACTAAGAACGACCTAGAATTGGCCATGAAGGAGAATAATATCATACAATCATCTGCTAATCAGTTCCAAAATCCGATATTTAACTCTAATGTAAATAAAATTAGAGGTGGAGGGTATAACTTAAACAGCGGACCGATTGGATTGTCGCCGGCGCCGCCGCATCTACCTTCACAACATTCACAGCTGATCGATTCTGACTCACATTCACTAACGCAGCTAACAAGTGACGATGACGGGCCGAAGTATCGCTCTCTCGTTCACTCACATGCACAGGTGCTACCGGCGGTCGATGAGTCTGTTACCACGCCGATTAACTCGACGTTCTTAGAAAACACGGATGACAAGGACACAAATCTACTACAATCTATGCAGAGTAATAAAACTATGGTCGAAGTATTAATGCAAGGTGAATGGCCTAAAAATCGTGCTGAAGACGGTTGGACGCTGGTTCAAAATAAAAAGTCAAAGAATCGGTTCGAGGGAAAAACGGGTACCGCAAGCCCTGTTGCGAACTGTAAATTTAGGGCTGCTGATTCAAAAATTCCGCTTTTTATTACTAACGTTGACAAAGAGACTACTGAAAAAGATATTTGTGATTACATACAAAATAAGACCCAAGAAATAGTGCAGCTTCAGAAAATCACTATGAAATCTGAAAGATCGTATAATGCCTTTAAATTGTTTGTTTCAAAATACAAATTAAATAAATTTTTAGATGACAAAATATGGCCCGAGGGTATACGATTTAGACAGTTTATTTACTTTAAGAAAAATACAACAAAAGTAAATAAGCAGCCCAGTGTTGAAAATATAACAAATATATAATGGGTTGTTTGTCGAACGTCAAACTATGTACATTCAACTGCAAAAATATTGTTCGATCAGCTGATTGCGTTCGTCAACTATGTGCACGAGCCGACGTGATAGCGTTACAGGAGACCTGGCTGCTGCCCCATGACGTGCCCTTCCTAGCAACCATTGATGGAGACTTCGCGTACACTGGGAAATCAGCCGTGGACATCTCTGCCGGTGTTCTGGTTGGAAGACCGTACGGTGGTGTGGCGCTGTTGTGGAGGAAGTCGTTATTTGCGTCGGTATCGGTTTTAAAATGTGCTAGTGATCGTATTGTGTGTATTAAAATAGCGCAGGTCGAGCGTTCTTTGCTAATATTTAGTGTGTACATGCCCACTGACTGTGCCGATAATCGTACTGAGTTTACGAGTTGTCTAAGTGAGATTATCTCAGTGATTGAGAGCAGTGAAGTGGAGTCGGTTTTTGTGTTGGGAGACTTTAACGCGCACCCAGGGACACGATTCTCACGTGAGTTACTTTTAACGTGTATTGATCAATCTTGGTCTTGCATTGATACAGAACTTTTGCCGCAAGACTCACATACTTTTACTAGTTCCGCCAACGGTTCCCTCCGCTGGCTGGATCACTGTGTTGTCACTGAGGCCGCCAGACATCTAGTGAATAATGCGTCTATTTTGCATGGTGTTTACGTGTCAGACCATATTCCTTTGTTGATAGAGTGTAACATTGATCTAATTAAACCTAAAATTATTGGATCCAACATTTTTTGTAACAAGGTTGTATGGGGTGAGAGGGATACAGAACAGATAAATAAGTATTTTGATTACTGTAATAGCAACTTAAGACAAATAGATTTTCCTCCAGAATTTTGCAAATGTGCTGATAATACGTGTCACGAACTTAAGCATCGGCTAGTGATAGATAGGTTGTATAATGAATTAATTAGTATTTTGAAAAAAGGAGCCGAACTCACTCATGCTGGTTCTGCTAAAAAGCATAATAAAGGAAAGTATGTAATAGGGTGGAACAAACACGTTCGCGAGGCTCACTGTGATGCCCGACAGTGGTATCAAATGTGGCTTTTATACAACAAACCTACTTCTGGATTTATTTATAAAAATATGTGTACGTCGCGAAATCTTTTTAAAACTAAATTAAAATATTGTCAAAACAATCAAGAGAAAATTAAGATGGACATGTTAGCATCTTGTCATGCAAGTAAACAATTTAATAAGTTTTGGAAGTTAACGAATAAATTAAATCACAGATCTGGGATACCGGTGAGCGTCGCGGGCGTGAGCGACCCCTCGGATATAGCTAATGCTTTTCAAAAACACTTTAATGTAAACTCACGGTTGTGTGGCTATAGCGAACCGTCAAATAGTGGCGCGGGGGTGGCCGTGACCGGGGCTCCTCCAGTCAGGTTCTCCGCTAAAGAAGTCGCGAGAAGTATACAGAACATGGTGAGGGGAAAGTCCCCCGGCCACGACGGCCTCAGCGTCGAACATCTAAAATACGCCGGGATACACCTACCGCGGGTACTTGCTATGTTTTTTAACCTATGTCTAAGTCATAGTTACTTACCTGTAGAACTTAGCAATACGATCGTTGTGCCAGTAATAAAGAATAAGACTGGTGACGCCTCCGATATCTCCAACTATAGGCCGATATCGCTTGCCACTGTCTGTGCTAAGGTGTTGGACAGTCTGCTTGATAAAATCCTAGCTAAGCATGTTGATCTCGAGGATGGTCAGTTTGGTTTTAGACCGAACTTATCTACGGATAGTGCAATTTTATGCCTTAAGCAGACAGTCCAATATTACACAGACAGAAAGACTCCTGTAATGGCATGTTTCCTGGATTTATCGAAGGCGTTCGACCTCGTCAATTATGACCTGCTCTGGCATAAGCTCACTCACGACACAACTGTCCCGGCTGATGTAATATCACTGTTTAGATATTGGTACAGAAGTCAAAAGAATACAGTTAAGTGGGCTGGCTCATATTCTGATATGTACGGGTTGGATTGTGGGGTGAGGCAGGGGGGTTTGAGCTCCCCCCGACTTTTTAACCTATACATAAACAAACTGATAGGTAGGCTCAGTAGCACTAAAATCGGTTGTCACGTGGACGGTGTTTGCGTGAATAACATAAGTTATGCCGATGATATGGTGCTACTGAGCCCATCTATCGGTGCAATGAGAAAGCTCCTTAAAATTTGTGAAAGTTATGCAGTGGCTCACGGGCTCAAATACAATACCGACAAGAGTGAATGGTTGGTTTTTAAATCAGGTACTTTAACCTACAAACATCTGCCTGAACTCTCACTCTCTGGGTCTCCTTTACGTCGGGTTTCGAAGTTTAAGTATTTGGGCCACTGGGTCACTGATGACTTAAAAGACAATGTTGACATAGACAGGGAGCGCAGGTCGCTGGCTGTCCGTTGCAACATGCTGGCACGCAGGTTTGCACGCTGTACAGAATCGGTTAAGATAACGCTTTTCAAGGCCTTCTGCCAGTCGTTTTACACGTGCAGCCTGTGGACCAAGTATACCCAGCGGGCATACAGCGACCTGCGCGTACAGTACAATAACGCATTCAGGGTGCTTTTGGGGTTGCCGTGGCGTTGTAGCGCGTCAGGGATGTTCGCGGAAGCGTGCGTCGACGGGTTCGCTGCGATCATGCGGAAGCGATGTGCTTCCATGATGGCACGCTTGCGCTCCTCCTCCAATGGCATCCTGAATGTGTTTGCGGACAGGTGGGACTCTCCCCTCTTACGAAGGTGGGTAAGTGTGCATACACACTTATCCAAATAAGCGGTGCGGTGCACCATTGATCGAACAGTTCAATGGTGCACTGCTTGTTTATTATTGTAAATTTTAATTTAATAATAACATTAGGCTAAGTTACACTACTACTAACAATATATGGATGTATGTAATTCCGAAATAAAATATTTGAATTTGAATTTGAATTTGAATAACTCGTAGTAGAGCTAAAATAGTGTACCTACTTATTACGAGACGAGAAATTTAGATTCAAAAACAAGCTTTACACTGTTAATGAATGTTCTAGATTAGTAGTTGTTAACTTTGCTCTATTGATAGCATAAGCAGATACCTAAAAATAATCTTATAAATAAAATCAAAACCGTATCAAAATAATTAAACTAAAAATAAAACAAAGTCTTTCACCGGAAAGGCTTTAGAAAACTAATTAATTTATACCTACCCAGTGTGACAAGGGATGGAGATTTACCAGCTTTACTTTACACTTTTGAAGCACCTTATGTCTTTGGTATAGAGTTATTTTTTGTTTTTTTTGTGAAGTGGTGTAACTTTGCGAATATCTTCCGTTTGGGTAAAATACATAGGTGTTAATTAGAGGCACTGAGATAAGGCCCTTTCCTTCGTTAGTTCGGGTTTTCGGCTAAATTTATTAAATGTTCGAGATTGGTTTATTGTTTACATGTCATTAGGGAGCAGTGGAAATTTTATATATTTGTATTATTCCGGAGTTAGTAACGAGTTCCGGTCTGTTAATTAATATTTTAAATTGTTGGGTTTATAAATATTTGGACAGCATTGGAAATATTTGTGTTTCAAATTGAATGATTGAAAACTATGTACGGAATCTAACGGCTATCTAACTGAATTTGTTCTCTATATAATACATAGTCAGACTGCTAGACACTCTATTGGGGGTAAGTGCGCCTGGTGAACGGGGTCCTAGGTTTAATTCCTAGGTCGGCAAAAGGAGGTAGGCAAAAGGAGGTAGGAATTTGCGATGGAAAAACTTAACAAGAAGATTTTCCATCGCAAATTCCTACGCAGCAGTCTAGGGTCTAGATTCGTACCCTGCTAATTACTCTTTAAGATAGTTAATTGATTCAGCCGTGATCTTCCGGAAATCCATCATAAAATACAATAGACGTAAATATATTTAGTAACCTATTCGTAACTTAACTGTTCCTAAAGATTCATAAAAAGCCTTGTAAGAAATCAACACGTATTTCACCTCTCAACGAGACATCCTCAAGATGACGCGAGACGCGCGATTCACTTGTCGCGAACCCGAATACGGCGTGTTGGCACGCCGAGCGCTGGACGCCGAGTGAGGCTATTGTATTTTTTTATTACTCTTTATTACATGGGCTGATGGTACTCAAACATAAGTAACTATATGGCGGTACAATAAGGTGCTAAAATGAGGTACACCTCTGCCTACTTCTTGGGTCATTCCGGCGTGATGTTAAGTCACGATATTCCACAGGAAAAAATATATCAATAGAAAATTGTGTCATGTTAGAAAGTAACGATCACTTCAAAGGCTTTCCGCCAATATTTTATTTGTCAGAATAGTCTAGGCATTTCAGGCCGATTTTATTGATTTTTCAACCTTACCTAACGATTGATAACAAAGAGCAACTGGCCCATGCTGACAGACAAAGGGACAGCAGTATGGCAAACTATGAAATTCGTCCATTCAAATGTTTTCATGCTTTTTGGATTCGTACCTACAGTTATAACAAAAATAATACTTACTATCACGCCATTGATAAATGTAACAAAACGCCTGTATACCTAAAGGCAAGCTAGGCAGTTTTACTTTTACTGGTAAAGCTTGGCAGTTTTACATTTACTGGTTAAGTTTGGCAGTTTTACTTTTACTGTTAAAGCTTGGCAGTTTTACCTTGTACTGTTCTTTTTTATTCTCTAAAATTAAATCCCAACTAATTCTAACAGTGAAAATCTGTGTGTATCCTAGCGAAAGTGAGTTTGTTTGTTACGCTTTCAAGCTAAAACGGCTGAACGGATTTGGATTAAATTTGGTACACAGGTAGACTATGACCAGCTATCTAATTACGCAACACATTTTTCGCTGACAATTCCGACTAATCTGTTTCAATTTGACAGGTCAACAACATTCATTGTGTTATTTACGTTGTTGAGCAGATTTTTTTTTCGAACTTACGAAGCGATGGATTAGCAATCTGTTTTAATACGATCCAGATTCTGATTGATCGTGTATTACGTAATTAGGGTACTGGGTTAGAACATAGGATACTTTCTATCCCGATATTTCCACGGGATCCAGACTTATGTGGGTAAAACCGCGGGGCACAGCTTGTACTCAATATATTTATTGTTTCCACATGTGAACTTAGGTGATAGGTTTTACAAAGACATGATCACTGTCGACAGGAACACGTTGTCGGACACAGCGAAAGTAAGAAACAGGCTTTTATTTGACTACTTAGTTATTATACTATTTATATAATGTTATAATATTATTTATTTATTTATACGTCAATGTCAAACACACCTGTTATTTGTATGGTTACTGAAATACCAATTGTTGTTGTTTTTTTTTTTATTTGAATTGTACGTGACTGTAATGTTGGTGTATATAATAAATAATAGTTGGACATTTTAAGAGCCTATGGCCATTGATCGGGCAAATATCCAGACTTCGGGCTGCTGCTACATACCTACGTAATCAGTCTACTGCGACCACTTAAAAAATACAAAAACGTATTAAGACCGTTTATTCTAGAAGTGCGCAACGTCGTAAATAGATGTCAAATATTTCGCTGTTTTGATTAATTTGGCAATATTACTGTATGGAAATATGAAATGTGGCTAACTAGCGAACTAGAATATTCATAAAGAATTGAAATTATAACATTGAATATTATGTTGTAACCGTTTTCGGTGTAAAAATGTCATTTGGAAAGTTTCCAAATACTTTTTTTACATCTAAAACTAAATATTTGGTGTTACGATATTAATTAATGCATTTAATAATCAATATTTTAGTTTAGTAGTTAGCCACATTTCATATTTCCATACAGTAATTTTGCCAAATTAATCAAAATAGGTAAATATTTGACAGCTATTTGCGATGTTCTCAACTTTTAGGATAAGCGTTCATTAATACCTACCTTGCACTTACCTTTTCAATTCAATTCATTCGATCATAGTTGATAGAAATGCCAACATTATTCAAATCTTAAATTTTATTTACTTTTTCATGTAAGTGACTTGCTAAAACTTGTTATGGCAACTAAAAGAGTCCGTTTGGTCATCATTATGGACACTGTGACCATTGCCTTACGGTGGTGGCGGATATCCTAGCTCGAATAGGTTTTAAGTAGTTATTTTGAGTATTGAATGACAAGCTTAGAAACTGTATTACGACTGGTTCTTGGTTTGTAAAAAACCAATAAGCAGAGTTGCTGAAGAATTACTGGACACTAGTATCGGAGGGGTCATGAGTACGGGATGTCAATTGACAACGAAACGCAAGTGTGAAGTTGGCGCGCTTCGACAGTCTAGCTTGATGTTCGTACGAGTCAACGGGGCTCTGCGGTGGCGTGGCGCAGCTTGCTCTCTTGACCAGCGGTCATCGTACGGACAACAAGTGCCTAGACACTGTCCAACGTTTCGTTTTGTAAATTTTGTCAACTTCAAATATAACCTAATAATGAAGTTCAGACTTTTTCTTTTCGCCCACAACACATTTACGCCACGTAAAATTTTCAACAGTGAAGATTCCAGCTCCAATCGGCCCCCAGTTCGGATATTTATCTTCGTAAATATAGGAATATTGTAGGAATTGGTGTTGATGACAAGCGAAAATAATTATTTTTACCGGTGGCCAGTATACTCGTATAAGGACTATACCTATACTAAGATCAAACTAAGGGAGGTTTAGCATTATTCATTTAACATTTAGCATTAATCAGCCTATAATGTTCCTACTGCTGGGGCACAGGCCTCCCCTATTCGAGAGGTAGTGGGGTTTAATCTACCACGCGGGACCAGTGCGGGTTGGTAGATGTCACATGTCTTCGAATTTTTGGTTCTAGGACATGCCGGTTTCTTCACGATATTTTCTTTCATCGTTTTGAGAGCTGTGGTGATGAAATTATTTACACAAAGTAAAGCGCCTGTCTGGGTTCGAACCCACGACCTACAACATGTAACTCGCGGCCGTTACCACCGTGCTTAACATTTGATCCTACTTCCTATTTCCTACTATATAATATAATATAATTATATATCCTACTAATATTATAAACGCGAAAGTTTGTAAGGATGGATGGATGTTTGTTACTCTTTCACGCAAAAACTACTGAATAGATTTGGATGAAATTTGGCACATAGATAGTTTACGAGTATAACCTGGATTAACACATAGGATACTTTTTATCCCGATATTCTCACGGGATTGAGACTTATGCGGGTGAAACCGCGGGGCGCAGCTAGTATTATTATAAATGTGAAAGTTTGTATGTTTGGATGTTTGTTACTCAATCACGCAAAAACGGTTAAACAGATTTGAATGTAATTTGGCACACAGATAGTTTATAACCTGGATTAACATACAGGATACTTTTTATGCAGATAATACCTTCCTGTGGGATAATTCCCGACCATCACGCGGGCGAAGCTGCGGGCGAAGCCGTTGGTGAAAACTAGTATATTATATTATTAAGTTCAAATAATGTGAGTGGAAACGCCGGGAAGGGACGCCCTAGAAGGACATACATATTTATAGTGCCCATCGTTGGTGATGTTCTTCAGAAAGGTGAAGAAAGAAAGAAAGAAACTACGTTTATTTGCGGTACACATGACGCAAAGAAAGAACAAAACACAAAAATAAACAATTTGGGGGAAAATATGAAAATATATGTGAAGTACGTAGTACCCTGAATCAGCGCGCGTGTTTGCAAGAGGAGTATGCAAGGATTGTGGCAGGTGGCATTCTGTAGTTTCTGTCTACCCCCTTGGGAAGCAGGCGTGAGCTTATGTATATATATACGTATGTAAGTTTAAAAAATCTGCCATTTTATATTAAGGTCTCTAATTTCACTTCAAAAGGACCAAGTTTATTTCCACCCTAAACACCAAGAATGATGACATACTCTTTCAACCATTACCTTAGGCTACAAAAAAGCAGTATAAAAAAACAGCTGCCATAGAGCAAAATTTTAAAAGCAAAAAAAGAAAATATACCATGAAGGAAAAATGGAAAATGCACCCTCTTGAAATGACAGTTTATTTTTTTATAGGGGAACAAGGCAAAGGGAGGGTGGTTAAGATAGATAGCACTGAGTGCGAATTTTAAAAGACAAAGATTTTGTTACTTCATATTTTTGTAGGGATCTGTAATCAAGGTGCTTTGAGGGAGGGGAAACGGTGACGAATAAAATGTGTACAGTGTTTTTTTATGACGCTGTATTACAAGTATGAAAGTAAGGTGTTGTCTTCAATTTAGAATATGGTCCTGAGTACCTACATCTGTACCTAACTCAGGAAACAGTTGGTTATCAGGGAGATAAGAATTTTCAAAGATGTACTATTTATAGGTGGACTCAATCATTTCAGACAACACGCAACATAACACCATCCGTGTTGACAAAATCTACTCATGACAATGTTTTTTTTTTAATGACTTGTATTGCAATATGTGGTTAACTAGTGACCTCGACAATTGATCATGTTATTTATTGTTATTAGTAATTAACCGTTTATTTATTTTACCTCGATGGTCCTAGTTTATCATTTATAACTTCCAGTTACAACTTTATGTAAGCGGGCACGCCCTTTATGCCTGGAGGCTTTTATTAAGTTCTGTTTACGTTTAGTTTTCATTCTGCCCGAGTATAGTTCTCGATGCTTTTGTTTGGTATATTGGCGTGTGCTAGCTAACATATAATGGATAATAATTTAAATTGGGTTAATTATGTTGAATACCATTATATAGAATCATTTTTTTTCTTTCTAACTGAACAGACAGCTGTGCTGCTGAGGAGTTTGTTGCGCCACTTCTTCTTCCCAGCTACCGCACTAGTAAGTGGTGACGGGTGGGCGTTTTGGGGGACTGTCTTATGTAATTTTGACGTTCGAAAAGTGCTGATTCTCAGCCTAGTTTGAATAAATGACTTTTGAATTTTGAATCACGCCTCTTTCCCCTAACCCCTAAGGGTTGGACAGAGGTGTACCTATAGTAAACCTACATTTTGCCAATTATATTTAAGTCCCATGTAATAAGTCTATTGTCATCAAACAAGGTCAAATCCGGATTCAGGACAGCAAAACCCAATGTCACTGCCCGACTCAGGAATCCAACCCAGGACATTCTGCCCAGTTGTAGGAGCCAGTGACCAACTTATGCAATATCTAGTACTCTGTGGTACTTATTTATATTTACTTTATTGTACACCAGATTATATATTACATAAAGAAAAAGTAATACACTATAAAATATACAATGGGTGGCCTTATCGCTTTAATCATAACAGCAAAATAATCATAGTTTCGGCACTATCCGTTAATCACATTGTTATAAATTGGAAATGCAGTTTATTTTTTATTTTTTACGTTCTTTCCTAACATAATCATCTGAATAATTAACATTATATACCTAGAATTTAATTACAACTCTTTATTACACACGATTTACTAGCTCTCTTAGTTAAATTCAAGTTATTTCTTTACAGGGCAGTTAAAAAAATATACACAATCTTAGAAATTAAATTATAGGTATAAAATGCAGTTGATTACTGTAAAATTCTGGTAACAAAAAAAACCGGTCAAATGCGTGTCGGACCAAGCACCAAGGGTTCCATAGATGGTATGAATTTATCCCAAGAACAAATTTAACATTGTAGTTGAAAACCATGTTCTCACATGCGGAATGTATGGGAGAACATATTTTTCAAACTGCAAACTTAAGTTGGTCGAATATTACTCGTTAACCTGTAAAGCCTACTTAGCTGTGATAGTTTTCCTTTTAACTTCGTTATATATACTACTGCTGTGAATTTTTTCACGAATCCAAGTACAACCATTTAGCTTGGAGGGGGGGACACATGACTCTAACTCAATTTACTTTAAAGCTTAATATTTCGCAAACGGATCCCTGAATCGAAAAATTGTTTTCAAACACCCACAATATTTATGGTTTACGGTTTAAGGAATTTATTCACTCCTATGAGGAAAAACATAATAATTAAGATAAGCGACGGTTTCGCCCGGTAATAAGTTAAAATTAAGTTATAAAAACGGTAAAACTTACAATTCATACATTATTCAGGTGGTGCTTTAACAGCCCTTTAAAAGTTGGAAGTGATTTCGATTCCTTAATTACTTTAGGTATAGAGTTATAGAGTTCAGCTCCTTCATATACGACAGCCTTTCTAACGTAGTCCTCGGTGCCCTTAAAATTATATGGTAAGCCTGCCTCGACATGCACTTTTGAATTTTTGAACGACATTTCCAACGACACCCCACACCACAAATATAATATCCCCACTTTACGAGTAGAGGAGGTACCCTAAAAAAATATTGATTTTATTTTACCACTTTCTCGGCGTTATTAATATGTATACCCATGCCACATTACAGCTTTTTAGTACTAACAGTCTCTGAGCTAAACCACAGACAGACAGACAGACAAATGGACATGGCGAAACAATAAAGGTTCCTTGTTTACTAAGGAACCCTAAAAAGGTAGTTAAAATACTCAAGATTAGTGTAAAAGCTTCAAGAGCAGGAGCGTAGGAGCTAATGTAATTTTCAATCACGGCTCAGCCACGTAAAACCTTTAAAAACGCTTATAACAAACTTTGTAATTATGCAGCTCATAACCCACAAGCCCTAAGTCTAACTAATCAATACCCAGGCCCACGTATTCTAATAAACAGAGGCGAATGTATACCGCATCAGAGCACATTAAAAGCTCATTGTGAAGGGCGCAACCGTCGTCTGGTGCAAATTTATGCAACCGCTTCAGAGACTGTAAATGCGAGACAAATTACTATGTACGTACACCTACACCCAAGTGTGGTTTTAGTTTACGCGTTTAATACATTAGAATATAGTGCAGTTTTAGTTTTGTTGGTAACGATGAATGTCGAAAAAGGCAGTCTAATTGGAACTTACGTAGATATATTTTAAGAGTTTAGTAGCTGGTAAATAGTAACTCAGATTGAAAGACTTTCTCAATCAAACCGTTTACATGCACTTTTTACATGTCAAGAAGTCCGTCAGTCTGAAAGATGGAGCTAGTTACTCATTTCAAACCATAGTGGGGTCCTATGGTGAAGAAAGGGCAAGAAACTTTTCATTCATGAACACTTTTTTAAATCAAAATATTATTTTACTGGCATTTTTGCTGAACTGGGCCTTTTTGGCGCAGCCGTGAGGCACACTCCCTTACTAATTTCTTACCTCGAATTTTACACTTTTTATTTGATTTTAATTTTTTATCTGCTGTGTAATTATATTGTGTGCTAAATAAATGTTTTTTTTTTTTCGTTCTTAGAAAATATTAGTTACGTCATTGATGTTGAAATTATACTATTTGATGACATGCCCAGGATAACAATTTTACTTGGCTGCACCAGTTTGCACCATTTGTCCTCGAAAACGAAATCAAATAAATAACATTTTATGATCCCAACAAAATCCTTTATTGGTATTCCGAGTCTTTACAACCAAAATTCAAATGAATCAGGTAGAGAAATCCCCTAAAACTGTTATAAGTATCGGGACCCGCCCTTTAAAACCGTTACAAAATTAATTGTCGAATAAATCATGTTATCTCCTGACCTGGCCACTTACTAGGGGTTTTAATGTCATTTGTGTTTCACGTTTTCATGGTGAGGTGAATATTATTTGGGTTTTTAGCCTCTGCTAAACCCCAGAGTGCATTTTTGAATAGGGTTTTTATCTGAGATGGGATGGAGTGATTAGTTGAAATTCATCGATTGGTTCAAACTGTATAGTAAGCTCTAATCTAAATGATGTCATTGTTATTCAAGGAAAATAGTTTATTTTTAATATAACTTGGTACCTGTGGTGGGTCTCAAACCTTTAGAAGGCGAGCGAAGAGCCCAAGCCAACTCGCAGAGGCCGTTATACACTTTATTATTATTGCATAACAATGAAAATATAACTTTCCTAATATTTTCATAAAATGTGGTACTGCCAACCAAGACTTCAAAATTAAACATGCCTAAATTCATATTTATATTTTGCACCATATTCTATTCGTTATATATTAACTAATTATACTTTATAAATGTAATTAAGGTGAATCTGCAGTTGCACCCCAGGAAATTCAAATTTTCTTACGTATTTCACGTTTTTTTTTGTTATGTATTTTTGTGATGTACAATAAAGTATATATAAATATAAATAAATATAGTAAATATTTTGCAATTTACAGGTCAGTGTCAGGATGTATGTTGTTCAAAATATGATGCCCGACTATAACAGCTATGTATTCATAGAATTATAAATCATTGGAATCATTAATACATCTTTCTAAGTTAGATTTGCTAAATAAGAACAAATATCTTGTGGAAAAGTTTATATGCAAATCTTAATAATAATAAATACGAAGGTAACTCTGTCTCTATGTTTGTTAACTTTTCACACCTTAACGGCTGAACGCATTTCGATGAAATTTGGCACACAGGTAAACCATGACCTGGGTCAGGACAAAATATACTTTTATCCCGATAGTATGTTCCCGTGGGATAATTTACGACCAGAAAAGCAAGTTGATTATAGAAAAACAAATACTCTTTTATATGGAAAAGTCATTTAATTTATTTGTAAGAATTTATTCTGCAAACCCAGCATTGCAGTTGGTTTAAAATGTCACCTTGAATGTTTCAAGGTCTCTCTTCTTTCTTGTCAGCCATGACACTTGACAGACAGACTGAATAATTAAACACATTAATTCGTATTCCGAGTTTAAGAAACTCTAATTTGTGCTTCATTATAATTTGTGCACGAATACTTTTAATTTTATAAATATTTAATGGTTTTTGTAATTTAATTTTCTTAGGAAATGCATTTTGTTCTTCCCATTTTTGAATTTAAAATTAGAAGATTGTAATGGGGAAGGCAACTGTCAAAATGGCGGTGTAGTAGCTAGTTCCCAACACAAGCTAAGAATACAAGGCGTGACCTCACGCCTTGTATTCTTAGCTAACGCCTAATTTTCGAAAAAATAAAATAAATACACCTGTATTTATTTTATTTTTTCGAAAATTAGGCGTTCCTGTGTTCCTAAATACTTTGAAATTGGAGTCAACCATTTCCCGAACGACCCTAATATTAGAAAATTTTAGCTTAAAGCTATTAATTTTTTTAACCACACGAAAAGAAGAAGATCGACGCCATGACTGCCCTAATCCACTGGTTTTGGAAAGGACAGTCAAAAAGGCATGGTCTCTGAACAGTTTTTTCTATGACCATAGACTCCTTTCACAGTTATTATTTTTACCTCTAACAGTAGCAACTTTATTAAAACAAGAGTGACAATCAATGTGATTTTGATAGATCTGGCTAGCCTTTTCCCAACTATGTTGGGGTCGGCTTCCAGTCTAACCGGATGCAGCTGAATGCCAGTATTTTACATGGAGTGACTGCCTATCTGACCTCCACAATCCAGTTACTAAGTAAACGATATCCATGGGTAAGATTGGTTGTCAGACTTTTGGGCTTCTGACTACCCGTAACGACTGTCAAAGATCTATAAATGACAACCGGGACCAATAGCTCAACGTGCTTTCCGAGGCACGGAGGAACCTTGGTATGTAAAGGATGGTCACCCATCCACGGACCGACCTCGGCAAGCGTTGTTTAACGTTGAAGATCGACCAGTGCGGTTATTATTATTTAACCACAAGCCCAGTGAAACAAAATGACCGGTAAAATAACTCTGAAACGACTGGAGTCTCTGTTTATTTGAGTCCTACAGAAAACTAATCTCAAATCCGTCAGCTATACCTACTTCTTCCGTTCACCACTCAGCAATTTCACCACCATCGACATACAGCTAAAATAGAAAATAAACTCTTAACAATTCAGTAACAGTATAGTGACTTCAGCAAAAATAGTAAGGACCTACCCACCGACCGGACGGAGGGCAATTCCGCACGTACCGTCCAAATCTTTGTCTCAGTTCAAACTAGAATGTCCGCCAAACAATTATTTGCGTCGTAAACATGATTAATGTTGGCAAGATGATAGAACCATTTTCAGGGTTTGATTTTCGTTAAATTATTTGATATTGTATTTTAGGTATTTCGTGTTTAAAGGATATGGAAATTCCTGGGAGATTAACGGGAATATTACAGAGCTAAATATTTCTGATATTCAATCTATCTGAGACTGAGATCTATCAAGCGTACCAACTTAGACTTATGTCAAGCTGAAGTACAGTAAGCGTTTTATGCGAATATAAACCTTATTTGTATCGGGTGAGAAACTGGTCTATTATCTGCCATGCAAGTATAAAAAAAGTGTTAGCCAGCAGGTGATGTTTTTTAAGAACTTCGATAAACACAGCAAAATTTTCAACAAAAATATACTAAAACAAAGACAATAGGTACTAAGTACTTCCACATTACTAAGAGAAAGACATCACTAACTTCTTCCCTGGATGGATACTCTACAGTGTAGCCAAAACTTATGATTTTCAACTTAAACTATTGCACAGTTCTATCGTCTTCAATTTGCTGTGAAGGGTAACTAAACAGTTTCCAAAACTACTAAGAGTTTTCAATTCAGTTCTCTTCAGAACAAGAATGTAGTTTTCCACTTCTAGTACTAGATTCAAGACGTGTTTATTACTAAGAAGACTGCAATAAGTGTCGCCTCCTGTCACATAGAATACGAACTAAAACACAGACGTGGACGCCATCACGTGTTCTGTAAAAGCGTCTGAGACAGTGAAATTAGTATCGCCGTAAATACATGTTTTACTCCAGTAATGAAGTATAACAGGTTCACTATCCACAGATCACATACGGTCTGTAGAGAGACTTCCATACCAGACCACAGACCGTTATGTGGTCTGTTCGCCAGTACAATTTCTAAGCCATCTGACACTGTGGACGTGAGAAGAAAGTCTCGTATTTAATGCGGACTTGGCAGGGCACATCATAAGGATTATAAAAAGTGATGCACAGGGAAATACTCGATATTTTTATTTGAAATAAAAGTGGAGTTATGGACCATTCCCACTCTGGAGTCTGGACAGTGAACCTGTTAAAGTCAACTGTCCAGTGCTACATAGGATGTGCATGAAGTGGTTGGCCACGTTAGCTACGCGGTTCATTTGTTTGCCAGCCACGCATTCGTGCGTACAGACCGCTCACTATAACTTGTCCTTTGCCATCATGTTGGCTCCATTGCTTGTCAAGCTTAGTTTCAAAACTAATATAGTTCAAATTGGCGACTGGGAGAACAGTGCTACCAATCACGTCAAGGAACAAGTTTTAATGAAAGCACTATAGCGTGGCCGTGGGTTACCGTGAAAAATATTGTCAACATTTTATGCGTTTAATACGAGGTTTTTGGCTACTTTTGTATAGTGTGTGTATTTTATATATTTTTGTGTAATGTGTGTACCATCTCCACGGGCGAGAAAATCGCGGCAATAGTACCTACTCTATGAATTAATGGCCACACGGCGATATCATCTCAGCGATAATTTGAAGGCACAGCTTGACTATCGCCGCGATTCTCTCGTCCAGATCAAAATCAAAGTCATTTATTCAAAAAAGGCTGAGAATCAGCAGTGTTCGAACGTCAAAATTACATAAGACAGTCCCCTAAAACGCCCACCCACCCTTCACCACTTCCTTGCTTCCTTGCTTTAGCTGGGAATAAGAAGTGGCGCAACAAACTCCCCAGAAGATGGCGCCTTACAAGCACAAAAAGACCTGTACGAGGCCTAAAAGTGGGTTTCTTACAAGAACTATTTATTAATATCTTTTATTTCAAAATAATAATTATACACAATCATAATTATTTATTTTATTTATAGGCCTCCTCGTTGGTCAAGTGTTCGCAAGCACTACTGCTGAGCATGAGGTCCTGGGTTCGATTCCCCGGTCGGGCAGTGTTTTATTTATTTAGTTTATTATTTACGTATACACAGTAAAATACATAGAGATAAGAAAATAATAAGAATAAGAATAAATTTATTTCGCAAAGTTTACATTCAAGTGGATTGAATTCCTAGACCTCACACTAGGATTCCCTGTGTTGTGAGATCCAGGCTCCTTCGTTCCGTTAACAATTTTATGTAAAAGGTAGGTACATTTAAAAAACTTAAATAATAGATACATATAAAAAAGAGTGTGTGCGTATGCATGGTGCTGTGATTTGTGTTAGTATTGCTGGTGTAGTAAGAGTGTCTGTATGTTTATATGTTAGTGAGTGCACGTGTATTTGTGTATTGTCAATGTGTATACTATGAGTTTTTACTTAAGAGGCTTACAACAGCTAAAGCGCGGTCACTGTCGCACTGCATAGAAATGAAAGAGAAGCGCGATGACACGACGCAGGTAATTTATTGCAAAATATGAAGCAGTTAGCGATTTACAGAAAATCTATTGATTGGACTGGAAAATTAAAACACTATTATGCTAATATGTAGCTTGTAGAATAATCTGACAAAAAATCTGAATGATTGCATGTAAATTAATATGATTTTTAATCGTTAAAAGAAATTTTTAGAGGTATCTTCATGATTTTTTTCTACCGTATCAAATTAGTTGTATTATGTTTTCAACACACTAGCATATATCCTGAAGAATATCATATATTTTTCAGATTTTGTTTACTGCAGTGGATCATATTCTTTTAGGCATTATAAAACTTGCGTTTAGGCACGTTTAGGTCCTGTAGTCCCCTTAAGCTAAGAAACTTTCTGTCATGTCGTAGTACAGTGTAAGAAGCCAGTTTGTTACCGTCACTCTGCATTTTTTTCGTGTTAGTTTTAGTATTTTATGTAGACTATTGAGTTTCGCACGAGATACGACATATTTTTTATTTTATTTTTATTAATGGGTTTTTCCATCAAGAATTTCTTAGTAGCAGCCCGTAGTCTGGATTTGTGGCAATAGGCTTGCCCCCCGTTACATAGGACTTAAATATGACTGTAAGTAATGCTAAAGTAGAGTTTTACAAGTTTTCAACTTAATATTCTCAATTCAGAAACTGGGTGTATATCAAATACTAAAGCATCCACAACAAAAAACATCAATTGGCAGCATGATATCAAAGTCTGCTCACCACGGCTCATCCCGCCGTAATAATACCACCAAGGGCCTTATCTCCTGTAATGAACCGGCCACATACTGCAAAGGAGTTCTCTATAAAAAAAAATCATTACATGACACAAAGCCCCGTTCAGACGCGAGGCCTTTGAAAAAGACCTATTCAGACCAGTATTGTGCTCAGGTTTTCGAGGGAAAAATTCTTTCCAATTTTTTTGTAAATTTGTTCGCGGGTAGTTTTAATTTGGAGCTTGTGTGGCGTGTGGTTCGTCCCTCACGCGGTAAATACGTAGAGTATTAGTATAAAGAAGTGAGGGACGATGAATTATTGTGAGTTATTGTAAGATTTTGTAAATTGAATTTATCAAAATCACTTTTACACGTCATATTTAAAAAATAAGCTAGACGGAGTCGAAATTTCCTATCAGAAACCCTTCAAAAGGGATGGCGAAACAAACTCAGGGGTCAGTCTGTTTTAAATTTCAGACATTAAATATTTAAATGCGCTTTAACACTGAACCTTATTTATCAGTTTAAAAATGATACTTTATATTGATATGTTTCAACATTATCATTCTCCTGTAGGCCTAACATGACAAGCGCGAGAACGCTCTTTTTCTCGTTTTGTCGAAATTTGTCTACAATTCTGACGTCATTCTAATCCCTGACATGACCGTAAACGACGAGTAGACTCGAAAAAGGGACTTTGACACTTCTGTATCTCACGACGAGAAACCGATGTTGCAAATTATTAAAAACAAATCATTTTTATGATAGCAACATGAATAAAACGGAATCTCAAGCCGAGAGATTCCGTTTCATTCAATGATGCCGATTCTCTTATCACAAATGCCTATAAACTAGACTAAAAATCACCATAAATTAACTATATTTCAGTTTGACAGCACTATAAATAGTTTATATGGCACTGAGTTATTAATTTAGTGAAAATGGCAACTTTGCTGTTCTAAATTTGACGTTTTTCACCAAAAATTTTGATTGTATACCTAAATCTGACTATTTTTAACCGCGATTAAAAAGTTGTGGATTAAAATGAGTTGTCATGAACCAAAATTCACACCAACACTTCGACGGTGAAAAAACAGTACCTACTGTATCTTTTTTTTTCTTTTCTTTTGCTTATTTCACGAAAATGGTGTGTTCTATCGCAAAAATAATGTAAATTTCAACCCCCTTTATAAAACGCATAAACCCCTAAAACCCAACATGTAGGTAATAATTTTTCATATGTTCCGTACAAAAAGCAAAAAATTCCATATAAAACACGTTGTTCCAATATAAAAAGTAGTAACTAAGTATTTTCATTACTAATATACTCGTATTGTAAAATAAAATGATGACCAAAATAAGCACAATTGTGAAACTGCGATGTTATTTTGGAGTTTTTTTGTATCATAATTTTGTCTACTCTTCTCGTCGTCAAAATCGAGGACGAGTAAATACGAAAAATGGCAGAAAAATCGCAGATTATCTCGTGTAGAATTGTGAAAAATCGAAATAACTAAGCTAAGGTGCCATGTTTGTCGAAAACACATCAAGTTTGACAGAACGAGTCGACTATTTTGACAGTGAGTAATTGTCGCGTGTGTTATGTTAGGCCTACTGGAGGCTTTTATTCCGGTGTTAGGTTCAGTTTACGTTTTGAGTTTTTAGTTTCGCTTGAGTATAGATTTCGATTGTTTTTTTGGTATATTGTCGTGTGCTAGCTATCATTATGGCAAATAATTTTATTCACTGTTTTGTGTTGAGTAATGTAAATTATTTTGCACACTATTGTATAGAATCAAGTTTTTCTTCCTAACTGAACTGATAGCTGTGCTGCTATTCTATATTCTCTATTCGTCGTCATCTCGGTAGTCTCTCCCTTTCTAGCCATAAATATCATCTTTTACACAGTCCATCCATCGTTTCTTTATATTTATATACGATTATAGAGTTAAATTATAATTATTTTGTCACCGCAATGGAATCACATTCTTTGAAAGTTTTAATAAGATCGAATATTGACAATAGCAGTCTCCTTGCGTAGAAGGACAAACATACAACAAGGAACACAGCAACACTATCAACCAACAAACTTTAAAACCACTTACATTCTTAGACTATTCATCTAATCACAATAAAACAAACGCCTTTCAACTCCCGACAGCCGGAACTGAAGTTAACTGAACCTTCCCCCATAAAAAGAAATAAAGATGTTTCTAGAACGTATCAAATTGAACCACGTGAATACGGCTAGTAAATCTTGGGGGCAAATGAACACGTCGATGCAACGATCGGATGCGATACATCTCCGGGCTGAGACGGCCGGCCGACATAAATTGTACGCAGACGCGGCAACCGATGCAGAACAAATTTATTGTTACGAGTCCGTGTTTAGATTGTGTCGATCGTGTGTGGATTTTATTTTAGGTAAGCTGGTTTATTGTGGGTTGGTCATATGGTAGATGTTTTAAGGAGAAGTGCTAAGTTGGGATGCGTTCTTTAAAAAGTTTCGAATGCTTTAGATTTTTCAACTTTGCCGTTCTGGTCGACATTATGTATCAGCAGTACCTACCGACATCTCTCCAATGTCTTTACCCTCATTTCAGTTATAAGTGACACATTGATTGATATTTTAAGGAAGGTATTCATAATCTCAAAACTCAAACTCAAAGCATTTATTTCATATAAACGAATTACAGGCACTTTTGGATTGTCAAGGGCGTCAGTCAGTCAGAAAGATGAAGCTAGATGCCCATTCCAAAGCATAGTAGGTACCTATGGAGAAGAACGGGCAAGAAACTCCACGACACTCTTTTAAATCATGATATGGTTACAAAATATTAAATAAGTTAAACATGTGAGAACGATGCAAAACATGAAAAGCGTCCGTAACAGAAATAAAAAATAAACAATCCAAAACTAAAATAAGCCGTGGTAGCTAAGAGATGACCAGTTCCTACTGACGGCGCCCGTTCACGAATATGACGCATGGATTAGCACCATTCAGCTCAACCATTTTGAAGGGAGCTAAATGATCGCGGGAGCGAATCACGCACCACCGTCAGCGAGACATTTGAGTGAGCATGACATACTCGCAGCCGCCAGGACACATTCAAGTCCATTGACTTCATTAAAGATGACGGTACATAGTACCTACTCACACATGTGCTATGCAATTATACAATGCTAAGAGATTGAATTTATACAATGCATAAGCTTATAAACAGTCTGTTCAACTGAAAGAAGTCCGCTTTATGTCCTTAGCCCAGCCCTACAATGAATTCAAGAATAATGGTTCTAAGGGAACAAATAATTTCGCACGACCTCGTCAAAAAATCAGGATTTTTGTATGTCTTTGAATCCATAAAATATGTGGTCCTGAATCCATAAAAGACAACTCCCTTCCACCATAACCCATATTCTCGCAAAGATCACGAATATTTTAAGTCAGTAAAGATACGCCCGAAAGACCTGTAAAATCACTGACTGACTTTTATCACCTCTACCTATCCTTGCGCCATTAATAAATCGATAAATTCTATCAAACAGTTTTCGTATTTTTATTATCTGAATATCTAAAAATATTTTGCAATACATACCTTTAAAACCTAACAAAGCGAAACAAATCGGTGAAAGCTTCGAAGTACTCAAATCTGAAGATAGTTAGGCGCTTTTTAGCCAGGTTTATTAAGTGAGCCTTCGACCACAGAATAGATACAGAAGGTCAACTCCGTACATCGAGCGAAAACTTACGCATATACAGACACGCTTCACATACACAAGAGTGATTAGCATTGAAAATATTCTTGGAGCTGCTGAAGATTGCAAAAACTATCTTTGCAATGTATAAATTCAATCTCTTAGTATTGTATAATTGCATAACACATGTGTGAGCTCTGTGACCATTACCTTATACAAAACTACCATTTACTGGGTAAGTCTTTCATTGACTTGAATGAGCCCTGGCGGCTGAGAGTATGTCATGCTCGCTCAAATGTCTCGCTGATGGTGGCGTGTGTGTTGGATCATTAAGTTCCCTTCAAAATGGTTGAGCTGAATGGTGCTGATCCATGCGTCATGTTCGTGAACGGGCGCCGTCAGTAGGGACTGGTCATCTCTTAGCTGCCATGGCTTATTTTAATTTATTTTAATTATTGAATTTGTTTTTATCTTTTCATTTTAACGTGCACGTCTTTCTACATTGTTCTCACATGTATAATTTCAACATGAATGATGTAAATATTTTGTAAGAATATTTTGATTTAAAAGAGTGTCCGTGGAGTTTCTTGCCCGTTCTTCTCCATAGGAACCTACTACGCTTTGGAATGGGCAACTAGCTTGATCTTTCTGACTGACCGACCCCTTGACAATTCAAAAGTGCACTAATTGGTTTATTTGTAATAAATGCTTTGAGTTTTTGACAGCCAGTGCATGTGCCCTCGCGACTGGTATTCGTTTGAAGGTGGGTTTAGACCAAACGAACATAGAAACAGAATAAAAGCAAGAGCATTCTTTTCTTGATAGTCTTGACATTTTTTTGTGGACAGTGTAGTTTTTCTATTTTTAGATTGTATACAGTCTCATTCACACAAGTAGTTTAGTAGCTGCTGTCACTAATGTCATCTGTCAGTCACCACGAAGGACGGAAAATGGTTGAAGGTGAATCAGGCCTGCATGGAAGGCTTTGTGAGGTACTGAGCCAGTTTAGTGATAATTATAATCAAATTAAATACGGGATCAACTGGAATCTACAGATAGGACTAACGAAAGAATGCTCTATACCTGTTAACCAAAAATAATTTAGTAGAGTGAGGATAGAATCTACATTCGCTCGTTTAATCTAAACCGCTTTTTTAAGCTGATTTACACGCCGCGATTCCATTGTTTGTGGCATACCATTTGTTGAATTCAGTTGAAGCAACAATGACAGTAGCGCTGTCTAAACAGTGTTTAGACGATGCAAGACATTTGTTGCTTAAATTTTATGGTATGCCAAGAAACTGGCATAGTGTAAATGGGGCTTTAGATAGACTGAGATCGCCGTACGTAACGTGTCTTTGTGTGCGTGCACATATTTTCGCTTGTTGTATGGATCTTCTGTACTTTTCTATGCTTCGACTTTAACAACCGAATATTCATTTAAAGAAATTCTCTGCAAGATGCAAAGATATATTTGTCTTGAGAATTCAAATCTTAGATATTAAAGTGTAAGTTTAATGTTGAAAGTAGCTCACCGTTAAATTAATAAGTTTGAGTTTAAAATGCGTTTGTGTTTGCAAACTCAGATTGAATAGCAGAGTATTATTATTTTAACCTTAAGATGAATTTTACTGCGATAAGATTTATAAGTGAATAGTGAAAGTTTTAATCACTTAATTCTTGATCATACTTAACATTCATTTGAATCATCTTTTATTTATTTATTTTATTTTATTATCATCATTCCTCCGCCTTTATTCCAATTTATTGGGAGTCAGCGCAGTATTTATTTTTATTCCATACTTCTCTATTAGTCGTTATCTCGTTAGCCATATCATCTATCACACAGTCTATCCATCGTTTCTTGGGCTTCCCCTACTCTTATCGCCATCGCTATTCTTCCTCAAAACTTTCCTCACGGCATTTTTTCTAGAAGAATAACAAAAACATCTAAAATAACTCTTTCAACTTCTAAATGAAAATATAAAGTTGTTACGTCCACTAGTCCTGTTTGAATGTCCCAAAGCAAATAAAATAAAACACGAGAGAGAATCGATTTGGGAATTTGGAAGTGAAATTTTCAGCTGTACATTTAATTGGTGAACCCTTCTAAACAGTTTCAGTGATTATGCTGTTGAATTTGCATAGCGGGCGACTTTCGAGCCCTGGAGACTAAATAATGGTGAATTTATTGGAGATTCACTCTTAATCACCGATTGGATTATCGATTTTTGTTTTGGGAGGACCAACTTTGGTTATTTCGTTATGTGTTCTAAAATCTTACTGAACTTAAACAGCAGTGAAAGCCTAGCGTGTGACCGTCAGACTGCCAAGTCATAGGTCTCGAGTTCGAAGCCGAGCCACGCACCTCTGACTTTTCGGATTCATGTGCGTATTGATGCACCACTTGCTTCAAAACCGGCAAAGGAAAACATCGCGAGGAAACCGGCATGTCTGAGAGATATTTTTCGACGGCATGTGAAGCCAAGTCAGAGGCCCATGGGCGGCTTTAAAACGCTGACACTAGGTTAGTCACTGACCACACGAAAAGAAGAACTGAACTTAAGAATATTGTAACAGCAACAGTTAAAGTTTGGTAGTTTGGTTCTAACTATTCCAGAATTTTCGAAATCAATAAATCTGATCTATCTTACCGGATGTAGCTGCATACCAGTATTTTACTTGGAGCGACTGCCTATCTGACCTCCATATCCCAGTTACTGTGCAACACGACACCCCTTGGCTGGGACTGAAAAAACAAAAAATAGGTTTAAAAAAGGCAGACATCTGCAATAAATTTGAATAAGCCAAAAGCGTGAAAGAAGAAATAATGAATATGAAAGTATGTCATACGTTTAAATTAAAACGAATAAGAACCAATGTTTGACATTAATTACACAACTTTCCACAGTAACAGAATAAACCAACACGTAAAACTCAAACAGAATTCACATAATTATCGAATTTCACAATATTACGCCAATTTGTTTTATTCCACGAACACAAAACCTTACACAAATCGAGTTAGATTTCGGATACAACTTGTTTACAGTACAAATTAATGTTGAACCTTTTAATTAACAAAATTGCCGGTTGAGTCCAATCGGAGCAACTTTCCCGTATACCTTGTTATTGTTTTCGCAAGTATTGTCAAATTGGAGAGATCGATTGCTTTTGTAAGATTTTCGGGCGGATAGGAACAGAGAAGACAATATTGAAATGAAATCTCTTGTTTACGTTAAAAATAGAGCTCGAACCAGATAACCTATTATGTATTTTTTATCTTAACTGTACATGTATTCAACGTATAATGTTCCCACTGCTGGGACACCAGGCCTCCTCATGCCTCAGGCCTCCGAATGGGCTGCAATCTACCATGCAGGCACATATATAAATACCGCATGTCTTCGATTTTTTTGTTCTAGGACATGCCGAGTCCATCACGATTTTTTATTTTACCTGTTTTGATGAAATTATTTACACAAAGTAAAGCGCCTTCCTGGGTTCGAAACCACGACCTATAACTCGTTAGTCAATTTATCATCAATCATTACTCTTAACTGTGCTACAGATAAACCTCGCTCAAGGCCAAACGAATTCACTTGTAGAGCTAGAGAAAGTCACTACGGTATTGTACTCATCTTCTTTTTTTAAATTCTGCCCAAATTTTACCCTCTCGAGATAACTACTCTAAGAAATCATAATAATATGATATAGAACATTAGAGAACGTCAATGACGGCTATTCTTCAGACAGTTATTATCTTCCCTGTAAAATAACGTTTATTGCAATCACGAGGTTTTCACTGCACGGTGACGATATGTTCATTGGTCTCTTATTTACTTTAAACAGCACTACTTGCAAGTCAAATCGAAATTTAAATAAAATCTTTGCTAAGTAACCTCCTTGGTTGCCATTAGTTGAAGTAAAAAGTTCGTTCCATTTTTACTGTCATTTATTTGGCCGCTAAACACGACAGTTGTGGATTTTCATACAAACATTGCCGGCTCGTCCAATCACGACCAATCCCGCAATTTCAATTTATCTCGAAGAAGGTTGTCAAAATAATGTTCGAATTTCCAAGCATATTTGAGAAAACCTATTTTATATCTAAAATCATAATAGCCTCTTAATTCAACTCTCAAAACGGCTCACATATATAACTAAAATCTACGATCTCCAAATTACATCGACATGATCTCCCGAACATCTGCTAACAACGCTCCCTAAATACATTTTAAATAGATATATACGATTTGTCGATGTTAAAAGGTTCGAATCGCGTGTGATAGCAACATTTTTCTTAGCACAGGTGCGGAAGATT
Source organism: Agrochola circellaris (assembly GCA_914767755.1). NCBI lineage: Eukaryota > Metazoa > Arthropoda > Insecta > Lepidoptera > Noctuidae > Agrochola > Agrochola circellaris. The sequence goes on from OU611857.1 coordinate 3,263,468, forward strand.
AGCTCAGAGAGCGCGCTCCAACAGATGTATATGAACTGACGATGTAGACTGGTGAATCGGAATGGCATTGCAGTACATTGAAAGTAGGGAAATTCGATGCGAATTGTCATGTCGGGAATTTTGTACATATGTTGATAGCTTATATGATACTTATAGTGATATTGAGGTTTAGTCTCGTTTATCCAATATAATTTACGTCAGTCCTTTGACTGACGTAAATTATATTGGATAACAAACACAAAAAATATTTCCCAAAATATTCAGCAAGACGCTTTCGTCTTGCTGAATATTTTGGGAAATATTTTTGTTAGGCCCTGATAAAACCAGCAACCTAAGATGAGCCAAAATTTTGGTTGTAACATCTTAAATTGTAGATTCTAGAGGTCAAAATTGCACATTTTCTTCTATTCCTAAAAATGTACACCTACTTTCTAAGTATTCATATTCATAATCAAAAATATAGGTGTGTGTAAAAATCTGATCCTGCAAGAAGAATCCCGCAAATCCATAAGGATAGCTTCATATAAATCGTGATCAGACATTGTCGTGAGGTAACGTAGATACTTGAGAATCGAGATAGTGTAGAAACGAGAAGAAATGACGTCACGTGCTCGTCTACAGCAATGCGTGCAGTCGCACCTGATTGGTTCATTCGATGTAAGCACGTCTGCAGAGCATGGGACTGCTGCTGCCCTCTTATATTGATTTTTTATTGATACGAGACGATTGAATCTAGCCTAGCGACACTCATGCCGAAAGTTAAGCGACAAAAATTCCACATGCTTTGTTTTCTATGAGAATAGCAGACGAACTTTTCGTCGTGTAATTTCGGGAGATGTATTGCGAGACTATCATACAATAAATGGTTCTCCAGTTTAGTTTCCGACTGTGGTCTGTCGTATCGAAGATGCAGAAAATTTATGGTTGCACACATTTGATACTTCATTCAAGCTTCTCCATTAATTTAAATTAACGTCGTTCAGAACTAAAACCAAACGAGTAACTCGATCAACCGGCGGGTCAATTTAACCTTATGAATAAAATCATAATTATGTAAACAAACCGTTTTTTTTTAACTTGAATTAACACCAATTTTCTAAAACACACACTTTATATAATAACCATTAATTAGCGTGTTTTCTTTAAACTACGTTTTTTTTATAGTAAAGAACTTACCCATACATTGTAATACAAATAAGTTGACGTGTTCTCGGTCGCGAACGGCTCACGTAATGGCGGCTAATCTCCAGCCATTTATCACGAGAATTAAGTGACCCTTGAAACAGGGGGAGCTCGCTAAAAAAATCTGTGAGTAATGCGATTATGCAGTCTTAGAACACGAGTTATGATTTGTGTGTCACATTTTGTATAATATTAAAATTATTGCAAACTAGCTTTTGCCTACGGCTTTGCCTGCGTAAAGGTCCGAAATTATCCCACAAGAACATACTACCGGGATAAAAGTATCCCGATCCAGGTCAAGGTATACCGGTGTGACAATACCTAATTGAATCAGGCGTGACTTTGCGGAAATCCATGATAAAATACAACAGACAACGTAATTTAGTAACCTAATCCGCTTAACAGTTCTTAAAGAGTCATAACCCGAGACATGTTGCTACGTCAAGCGCCGAGAGCAGTGCGCGATCAGCGCTTGACGTAACAACACAACGTGTCCGGGTTTGCAACAAGTCAATCGTCATCCTGAGGATGCCTCGTTGAGACGTGACACACGTGCCAATTTGTTAAAGGGTTCTTTATGACTCTTTAAGATCAGTTATGCGGGTTAGGTTACTAAATATACGTCGTCTATTGTATTTTTTTTCGGTGGGTTAATGTCATCCAATTCCGTTCAGTTGTTAAAAAATTGTGCGTGATTGATTAACAGACATGCAAATTCACAGACTATCAGAATTATAATAAGGAGGAAAGAGGAGCTCGTGGCTAAGTAATAACAGCCGCACGGGTCGATTCATCTAGTTAAGCTACGCTTGCCGGGGTTGGTCCGTGGATGGGTGACCATCTATACATACCGAGACTCCTCCGTGCCTCGGAAAGCACGTTAAGCCGTTGGTGCCGGCTGTCATTTGTGGATCTTTGACAGTAGTTACGGGTCGTCAGAAGCCCAAAAGTCTGACAACCAGTCTTACCAAAAAAGTACTACTTACTTAGTTAGTTGGGAAAAGGCTGGGCAGATTGATTGATGGCGTCGTGTATAGATAATTATACCGCTTGTTTAGGGCCAGGTTTGGATTCCAGTTTTTATGCAATTCACATCAAATTTAAAACATCAGTATCAAAGCTCCCTGTGAAGCCACAGACATCAACAACATTATATTACCTTCAACCCACCCTATTAAATTATTGATTCCAGACATTCGTCCCTCAAAACACACACTCAAACAGCCACCCACATATAGGTACTAAGTCCCTATGACCTATTACTGTATCTAAGTTAGAAACATGTAGTAAACTAATTGAGTTTGAGCACTTCATTAAGCTATGCGGTTCTCCTGTAGTAAGTAATAACACTATTTCTGTAGTTCAGGAGTTGGGCTCCCAAATGTACCTTAATGTTAGGGGCCAGTTTGGGGCTTCAAAGAAGGTTCCTACAAGGGTGTTATTGAGAAAGTCTTGTTGTAAATTGTTGGAAAGATTGAAGGGTTCTGTTGAGGAGTTTTTTCTGTCAGTTTCCTGTTTTTTGTAAAAAAATCCTTTCAAAATGAATTGATGTAAGGAATTTAAATAAAACATCTACAAATAGACTTTACCGCAGTCTGACTTCTTGCAGAAAAAGTAATAAAAACGAAATTACAAATACCAACAAAAATTTTAAATTTTTCGTTCTAGAATAACCAAATTTTATAAAAAATGTGAGAATCAAGAGTGGCACAATAAACATACCGAAATAACAACATATTATCACGTCCAAAGTGACGTCGCACTACACTTCAATGACTCCCGAGTTCAAAATTGAACATCAAAGTACTTAAGAGCGCACCGAGCGAGTGATACGTAATTGCGAAATAATTCCGTTCGTTTGATATTGCTGCATCGTTATTAAATTAATATGTAAGATATTTAAGGATTCACTCTATAAATCATACACTTTAGAAACACAATTCTTACTTGTAGTTTCCTCAATAGAAAAAAAATCGAATGTAATCTCTATAAAACAAAATAAACCCTTAATACGGCGTAAATACTTCACAGAAGGTCAACAGCTTTTTTTAAATAATAACAAAACTACCTACATGGTTTTCTATAACGTATACATTATACTTTTGAATAATGTGTATTAGTTTTAATAATACGAAGGACATACTTAAATTATCGCGCGAACCGTCCATTTTTTATTCCACCCATTCCATTAATTAGCGCCAGAAGCTCGGTGTGCTCTTAAATATCATTGTTATACGCCCAAATTACAGCATATTTCAACACACACTGTGCCAACTACAGCTCTTTAACCATTTCTCTGCCACATATCCACCGCATTCGTTGTCTTCTGAGCATTAGATCTTTCCGCTTGAGTACTCACCCACTCAATAGGATTCTAATGCTTAAACGGCTATCGCTACTTGAACAATAAGAGGGTCTCCTATATACCTATTATGCCTAGATGTAATATCAACATATTACATCTAGGAGCAAAGACGGCTTGCTCGCTGCTGGGCTACGTATTAAAAATAATCTGCAGTGAGTAGTTTTACATGATACATAATAATTACGTACAAAGAAATGAATGCAAAAATTTCTTTGTAAATTAAATTGCAATATTTAAGATACTGAATATTAACTGACGCTTCATTTTATAATTGTTTAAGTCAAAAATCTGTTGTTCACATTTCAAGAAAATATATTTTCCCAGTATATCATAATACAAAAAAATAAAATAAGTGACTCACATTTCCTCAATTAAATATTCCAATACATTGTGAATATTTTATTCCACCACCAAAAACATGCGACCACCATTTTGAAACCCAACTCCCGGTCCACTTCATCCTTGCAGCCGTTTATTGCAGCACGGTAAATGGAAATATTCATTAAACTTCCCAGTGGCAGCGACTGCATCGATCCTACGTACTTTACAAGCTACGTTTTGTTATTACTCGTCGTGATGTTTAAATACAGTACCTATAAATTTGAAGGTTCTTGTTGAATGAATGACTGAAGTCGAGTTGGTATGTTTTTATATCTTTACTAGCTGCGCCCCGCGGTTTCAGCTACATAAATCTTGATCCCATGGGAATATAGGGACAAAAAGTGTCCTATGTCCCAATTCAAGTCATGGTCTACCCATGTGCCTAATTTCATCCAAACCCGTTCAGCCGTAGCGTCAAAGCGTAACAAACAAACAAACCCAGTGTCGCATTTATAATATAAGATAAGATTAAAATTGAATACTTACAATGTGCCCATGAAACTAATAGGTATTTAAGTAACTAGTTTTTTCGGAATCGTTTACTGAATAGATTTCTGTCATTTTTAATTAATATAGTTAACTTTTATCCAAAAAATAATTAATACTACGTAAATTACAGTCCAACTTGCGATAAGGGACCATTGCGCAAGCTTTACTAATAAAGGTTTTTTTTTAATTTGGTTGACGACATTCATTTTTATTTTTATACATAATTATTAATAACGGGTGGGTTTTACAAATGACACTTTCAAACAAGACCTATTAAAAAACCCCATAATTTTATTCCACCATAAAATATTTTTATACTTATACATTTTTTTTATCCACAATTTAATAAAAAACTTTTCTTATTACAATTCGTACTAGATGTTTAATTTTTTTTAACTTCAATAAAATCTTTATCCTGCCAAATCCACCATCAGATAAACCATCTAAGACCAGAGTAAAAAACTTTGAATTTTTAAAAAACTTTTCTACTTCAACTTTATAATTAAAGTGGAACTAACTAATTAAGTAGATTTTATAATACTCGTGACTTTAATAGGTTCTTAGGAAGTGCAAGAACTTGCACATAGTCGGAATTCTCTGCTTCAATAAATAATTCGAGGAATTCGTATGCTATGCTTTTAGTGCACTTCAGAGTACCCGAAGAGTTATGAAGCTGATTGTGACCTAGTTTGATGTGGCTGTTGGGACTGCGCCACTGAACAATAAAGGGTATCAATGTACTTAAGTAGTTTTTGCATAGGTGATATCTATTTGTTATTAATTGAATCAGCTGGAGACAACGAAATATTTATTTCTACAGAGTTTGTAAGCTCATGACTTCCTACTGCATTTCATTATCTCTTGGAATTGGTAAGTACCTACTGTCATGGCACCATGGAATTAGTAAATACCTACTATCATGGCGGCATGTAATTAGTATGAACTTTCCTATACTATTAAATGAGCATTCTCTATTTTCACCAGAGCAGAGCTCGGTCGCCCAGGTACTATTATTGATGTCACTATCAGTTGTCATCAAATACCACGCTCAGTGATTCTCAAATAATATATTTGTCTGGTGCAAATTCGAGAGTCAGCAACGCTACCACATCAGGATAAGCATAGCATTATCAGCCCTCTGTGCCCCGAAACATGCAATAAAAGTGACTTCTGCACCGCCGATAAGGCCGTGGAAGTGGCGAAGTTTTGGGCTTGCAAAATTTAAGTTACTATCGTGCCAGCAACACGAAGAAGAAGAAGAAGAAGCATAATCACACCGCCCCGGGACACATATCTTCTCTTTTCAAGAAGGAGTAAGCTGTAATCTTCCACGCGGACCCATTACGGGTTGGTGGGTTGCTACCACATTACTGAATGAATAATTTGATCTCAAACACATTTTTCAATATGAAAGACGGATTTAAAAAGAAAAGATCAGCCGGTCCATTCTGTAAACATAACAGCGTGAAGTGAGCTGTCACTGTCACAAATCGACCCGCAGGATGCTAGGGATTAGTACTATTGACAGCTCACTTCACGCTCACTTCAACTAAGTTTCACGGTGATATTTTTACAGAATCGACCGGCAGGTACGTTGTATGACTAGCAACGTGTGTGCGTGTATGGCCAGATATTACCTATATGAACGTAATCGAAGCAAATGAAGTATGTATGGATCGTAGCAGGTGGCTTTCTGTGGTTTCTGGGAACAAGGAGTGAGATTGTGTGAAAAAAATCGTCACGTATTTTTTTTTGCGACCCAAGCCTACCATATCCAACCATCTTCCAACATCCTAGTGACATAACTTACGACACAAGTGGACCCGCAGAGTGTGCCTGAATTAATGGTCCACAAACATCAACCTAATTTGAGACCGGCGCGAATGTATTCATTACTAATGTTCGGTCTAAGTCCAAGTCTCATTGATTGAATGGACTTCACTTGCGACCTAATTAGCTAGATTTATGTTTGAAAAGAATGAAATGAAAATGCTTTTTGTATAGGTTGCTAAACGTATCTGATCACAAGTGCATATCGACACCTCTAGCATTGAATTTCAAATAGGTTTCTTCTAAAAAGATACGATAACATCAGAATGATTAGGTAATATCAGCCAAAAGACGTCTACTGCTCGACATAGGCGTCTCCCAAGCGTCACCACAACGACCGCGCTCGTTGTTGACGACTTTCACCAGGTTTTTGGTAGAAAAGTATTATTTATTTATTTACATACATACCTATATTTTCGACTTAATGCCACACTAACTTTATTGTACAAAATTCAAAATGTGCCAATTGCTTAATACTTATTTCTGGAGTTGTCGATTCGCCCACAAATAAATTGACTTTTGAAAAGTGTCGTAAAGTATGCGAATCACCAATAAGCCCCTTAGGCATTCTCTACCGGTCAACAAAGGGTGGTTGAGGGATAACATGGCAAGTGCATGGCAGTATTATGTGCATAGCTTCACTGCAACAACAATTCTGCTTTGTACTCAGACACAGTAATTTTCCCAGATAAACCTTTTTACTCCACAACTATTACAAAACAATAAACACTGATTTCTTTGAACCTTCACTAATAAAATTATCCTTGATTTTAAATTATTGGTTGGTACTTTACCTATAAAAAAACCGGCCCAGTGCGTGTCGGACCACGCGACTGAAGGGTTCCGTAGTTGGGATGAATTTATCCCAAGAACAAACTTAACATTGTAGTTGAAAAACATATTCTACCATACGGAATGTATGGGAGATCATGTTTTTCAAACTGCAAATTGAAGTTGGGTGATTATTACTCGTTAACCTGTACAGTCTACTTAGCTCTGATAGTTTTCCTTTTAATTTCGTTATATATACTACTGCTGTGAATTTTTTCACAATGCCAACGACAACCATTTAGCTGGGGGCACTTGACTCTAACAATTTTTTTTAGTTAAATGCTTAATATTTCTTTCAAAATATGCGGTATAAATGGTTGTACCTTTGCGTTTTTGCGTTGACTTAGAAATTTGTTTTTTTTTCACATCTTAAAGGCAATTAGATCTAAGTATTTGATATGAATTTCAACTTGATACCTCTACGCGTTCATGGGGACATACACATGACTCTAACTGTATTCACTTTAAAGCTTAATATTTCGCAAACGGATCCCTGAATCGAAAAATGGTTTTCAAACTCCCACAATATTTACGGTTTACGGTTTAAGAAATTTTTCGCTCAAAAATAATACAAATATTCACTCCTATGATTTGAGTATTTGATGTGAATTTCAATTTAATATCTTTACGCGTTCATGAGGAAAGGGTTAGTAAGTTTAAAATTATTAAAAATATTTTTATTATATGATGTAACTAAAAATGTATGCTTTTTGCAATTTTTCCTTTATCTGGGTTATAAGAAATTGCTTCGTACCAAATTTCAAGATTCTGAGTTTACGTGAAGTACCCTGTAGGTGTTGACTTCCTTGCGAGTGTCGAAAATTTGCCGCATAAACGGCTGTATCTTTTGATTGCGTTGACTAAGAAGTTTGATTTTTTCAAAGCTTCGAAGGACAGTAAACTTAAGTATTTGTTATGAATTTCAGCTTGATACCTTCACGCGTTCCTGAGAAAAAGGGTCTTGACAGACAGACAGACAGACGGACAACAAAGTGATCCTATAAGGGTTCCGTTTTTTTCATTTGAGGTACGGAACCCTAAAAATTAATAATAGATTGGTAAATAACATCTTTACAATATCACGATCAATCAGCTAATTATTGAAACTGTTATAAGCAAATTATGAAAGAGAATTAACTTTGGAACAAGGCGTTCAGGTTCATCACGACCGTTCATAAAATGGGAAAATAATTTTAACAAGGCAACTTTTCCGTCCCCTAAAAGTTTTTTTTAACAGTGATTTCCTAAGACAAGGCTTATTAGTTCTAATTGGTACAAGTTATTTTTAATTTTTGTCTACGCCGTGAAGATTTTTGTTCCATTTTTTGTCACAAGACGACGAAGTATTTTTGTTGTCCACGTGTCAATCTACCTAGCCTATTCCCAACTATCTTTGGATAACTGAATGCAGCTGAATACCAGTATTTTACATGGAGCGACTGCCTATCTGACCTCCACAAACCAGTAACTGGATAATACGATACCCTTTGGTAAGACTGGTTGTCAGTCTTTCGGGCTTCTGAAGACCCGTAACGACTGTCAAAGATCCACGAATGACAGCCGAGACCAACGGCTAACTGTTTTTTGACCACGTATCTATCTTAACATTAGAAAGAGAAGGCGCGTAAGCTAAATGATTCTTTGATCTGGATTATAGACAAGTTGTTTAAAATAATGATTTTGCAACTAATAAGTTACACCAGATGCTGAACAGCCTAATTGGAGTTTACTAGCGACCCGCCTCTACTTCACACGGGTGGAATGATGACAATCCGAAAGATCTAGATGTCTGTGCTAAATCTAAGGTCATACTCAAACCTTCCGGAATTTATGCTCTAAAATGATGAGGTAAATACCGCATCAAAATCCATTGTGTAGTTTAGAAAATCTAATTGGTCACACAGGTAGAGACGAAAAACGATTTTGTTTTAAACTTGCTTAGATAAACTATCAAGTAAAAAACATTCTAACTTCAAATTCAAACTGAGATTATCAAATAATCCTACATACTTATTCAATAAAAACGTGACGTCACAAAATATTCATCAGGACCCCATCGACCAAACATGGCGGCTACCGGCTAGAAGCAATTACATAACATTGCAGGTACCTACAGAGTCAATCTCAAACGAATGGTAATGGCCGTCGTTTTAACACTCGATATGTTCCGGCGATTCTTTCAATATCACCAGCTGGTTCTGTTAAGGGAGAGATCGTTTGAATTTTTATATATTTTATTTACTTTCGGTTAGAGATGTTGATCTAGACTTTAGACACAATTTTTATTGTAACTACTGCACTGGGTAGTAAAATTATAGAAAGTAAATAAAAACTAATTAATAATAATAATAAAAATAATATGATAATTTTAAAAATATATAAAAAAACAGAACCGTTCCGTTTCAGAGCACCGGTTGGTCCTGACTAGGTTTTTAATTTTGTGAAAAATCAGACAGACTTCCGTCGCTAAATTGCCATTTAATCATAATTTAAAAAAAAATTGTGTACCAAGAAATGAATATGCCATGCCGTAAAATAACCAACAATATTTTATTTTATTTTAAAGGTATTCTACTAAAACAAATAAATACTCCATTCACTATCAATTACAAGTTACAAAAACCAATTAAACTTATTTATACACACACGAAATAAAACTCAAAACCAACACAAATAGCAACATTGCCCTTAATTCTCAACTAGGAATTAATAATGAAACGGTCCAGCTTTTACAATATTCCCCATGATTCATTACCATATATTGAAACTTTAATTGAAATCAGAAATTGCCAGAACAATGGACTTCGGAGTCTCCTATAAATTGTAAAATCCATTCTTTCATTACAAATGTAATGGGTCTGTTACACGAGCAGCTCTTCTTGCGTCGATTAGGTATCGAAAATAAATTAAAATTCTTCTTTCACAAATTCACTAATTTTCTCACAATACTCGCATGTCGGAAGGTGAGTATCTACTTGAGAAAATTTCACAGTTCGAGAAATCTCTTGCGACATTCTGTCTTAAAGCTCGTACAGACCAGCGCGACGCGACGCCGCACCGCGACACGAACAATAGAATTTCTAAGAAAACTTGACGGTATAACAATAACCGGTGTCGCGTCGCGCTGGTCTGTACGAAGCTTTATTCGTGTTTTTGTTTCTCGCTTGAGTGTAAACGTATGAGTACGACAATCGCCTCGCATGGAGAATGCCTAAAGCTTTATACCCGCTTCTGTATGTGCATTAAGTTTTATTTATTTATTTAACGGTTTATATACACACATATAAACAGACAAGAAGAAAGGAACAGAAAAATACGTACAAAGGTGATGCTTATTTCTAAAGAAATCTCTTCCAGCATACCTGCGATAGGAAAGTAGTTAAAGAGATGTAGACAACGTTTGTAAGAGTAGCAGAGAAAATAAAATACATAAAATAAAAACACCTAATTACAAAATATCATATATAATATCATATATTATTCTATTGTTTTTATTATTTTATTATGAAAACGAATGAAATAAAAAAATCGCCTGCCGAATTTCGCACAGACATTTCCAGCTCATGACAGTCGAGAAATTCGCCTCGTGTAAACGAGCCTTAAAGTGAGGAATGTTCTTTTAATTGTAATGCGATATTTTCGCTTTTAATTAAATTAATTTAATTTTCGTCTGTAATTTTGTATGCTACCTTCAAGGTATTTGATGTCGGATACTTTTGTAAGGCGATATTTATGAAGTGAAGAATAATTACTTTTTAGAGTGAGTATCATTGACACAAAATTAGCTTCTTATGTTATTGTTTTGCTACAAGGTAAGGCCTCGTTGTTTACCCGACTGCGGCGATGCCAAAAAAGAGGGTTATGTGTTTAACCTGTATGTATGTATGTATGTGTCTCCGTATCTATGTTCCCTCGTAAACTAAACGTCTGTCGTTAGATTCGTCTTTATTGTGCGAGTGTCATTTAATAATACTAATAATACCAGCCTGTTACTGTCCCACGACAGGGCAAAGGCCTCTTCTCATACAAAGAAGGCACAAGCATTGATCACCGCGCTTGCTCAAGACGGGTTGGTAATTTCAGACTTATATTATCTATAACTCCAGGTTTCCTCACGGTGTTTTCCTTCACCGACGTCAGTAATGTCCAAGATAAACTCAGAAAGTACATATGAATTGAAAAAGTCACATTGGTACTTGCCCGGATTTGAACCCAAAACCTCGTGCATGAGAGTCGAGGCCTTAACCACTGGGCCATCACGACATTCTTCTCACGAGTGTCACTTGGTTTATTAAAATTATAAAACTCGAAAGGGCGGTAACTTGGCGTCAAAATGAATGGATTCAACAAAAAAAAAACTGCTTAACTTATCGAGTACAAACAAAGAAAATTTACACCATATTTCAGGTTATTGGTTTGTCCCCCACCTGCGATAGGTACCAAAATTCTCAAATCAAATCAAATATATTTACTGTGGATCATAGGTAGGTACAGTAGGTACAGTTCTTAAATATTTGAGAAATCTCGTTCAGCTATGTCCCGCCCGTAGGGCATACAATAATTAAACATAAATTAGCGACTAATAAAATTAACATTACCTATTACTAATTATTTTCACTTTCCTTCTAGCACAATAAATAAAAAGATAAAAAAACCAAAAGGGAAAATTAAGGGAAATGTCAAATTCAATTTGTAGAATATAAAATTAATTTACATATGTATATGATTCAAAACATTAAAAACAGAGTCAAACATAACAAATTAACATAGGTAGGTACATGTCAAATTATACAAATAAAATTAAAAAATAAAATAAAAAGAATCGTAACAAATTAAAATGTCAAATTGCAAAAATCATACATAAAATTAAACATAAATAAAAATAGATTTTACGGTAAAATTTTAGGTCATCGAACGCATCATGACTGGGATTCTATAAATTATAAAAAATCTCTTTTCAGTTAATTATGTATTTTCGTTTTTTTTTCTGCTTGTATTTTATTTTGGACCATTTTCAGTCACAATAAGTCACTAGTTTTTTACTTGCACAATCTTCTCCCTAGACTTTTCCCTACTATTTTGGGGTCGGCTTCCAGTCTACCCCGATGCAGCTGAATACCAGTATTTTACATGGGGCGCCTGCCTAGCCTATCTGACCTCCACAACTCAGTAATTTGGTAATACCCCTTAGTAAGATTGGTTGTCAGACTTTCAGGCTTCTGACGACTCAGGACGACTGTCAATGATCTACAAATGGCAGCCGGGACCAACAGCTTAACGTAAGTTCCGAGACACGAAGGGGTCTCGGCATGTAAAGATGGTCACCCTTCCAGGGACCGACCGCGGCAAGCGTAGCTTGACCTGATGGATCGACTCGTGCAGCGTACATAATACGTAAAAAAAAGTAATCAACGCATTTTCCTGGATTCTCTGGCGCATAACAAGCAAAGACACCATGACATTTTTATATATAAAAAATATATTTTCCCTAACAAATCAGTTTCTATTACAAATAAAACGATATTGCGCCCTAGTAGGTACCGAAGAGCGGTACTTCAATAATATTTGCTCATATCTCAAGTTTATTACTCCAATATCGATGCGGTTTGCACAAACAACCATACTGACTTCGTATTAGATATTAGATACATAATTTAATATAGCTTGAAGTATGAAGCTTCAATTTATTGCGAAGTGCTGGGTAGCTGCATTAATTGGGTATCCTTCATGGAAGCTGGGGAACAAATTAATGCAATTGCATTAATTTGTTGTCTGTACAACCACGGAATTTAATTGTTTTATTTATCTTATTTATATCACTTCTAAGTGAGATGAATATTGTTACTGTAATTTAAACTTATTATTTCGACAATAATTAAGTAACACATTAAAAAAAGAAGAAGTCGAATAAAGCCATTTCTTCTTCACAGCCGTTTTTTATTTATTTTTTTATTTTGCCAAATTATCAAATAACTTCTCCCGCTCTGGGCGGAGTGGGAGGGCGTGTCAGACTCTTACTGACTAAAACCCACCTGTGTTCCTTCAGTTGCCTGTACTTTGCTAGGGGCCACGGTATCTCTTTCGGACTTTCCCGCGACCCCGGCAGGCATCGGTCCTAGCGGACTTCTTCCCAGCCTAAGCACTAGGAAGTGGTGAAGGATGGGCGTTTTTGGGGGACTGTCTTATGTAATTTTGACGTTCTAAAAGTGCTGATTCTCAGCCTAGTTTGAATAAATGACTTTTGAATTTTGAATATTTTAATCAACTAGAAAAAAAGTAAAAAAAATACTCATGGACCTACATGAGTACATATGAAACGTCAGAAGATACGTGCACAGTTCTGGTCGTTTCCTATGGAGAAGAGCCGGCAAGAAACTCCACGATTACTCTTTTAAAAATAATTGGCATTTCCAATATTTTCAAATAACAGTGTTAATAGGTATGGAGGACAGTAGCAGTGACAATAAGCAGTAACAATAAAGATAAGTGTACTTAGACAATTATGTTAGGTATATAAATAGCTAGCTTTTGCCCACGACTTTGCCCGCGTAGAGGTCGGTACTTCCAAAATTTATTGAAATCCGTTCAGCCGCTAAGGCGTATTAAGGTAACAGACAGACGGACAGTGATAGGTACTTTTCTTTTATAACTTAGTGTGGAGAATGAAGTATGGATACATATGTTACTTTTAAATTACGTTACAATCAGTTAGTAGGAATAGTTCGCATCAGCTCAGCAACCCTGCAGCAGGTAGGATGTAAACTTAGTTTGAGGAAATGACTTGGCTTCCCTCGAGACGGGTTTAAGAACAATACAGAGAGGGCACCGGTTATCTCGGACCCTGAGGGGACTCCGAATACATGATAATATTATTATATATTATATTATATTTTGGACTAGGTTAGGCCTGCTGGGAACGACAGTGAGCGTAACTTCTCACACCTAAGAAGAAAACACAGAGTCTTCGTTACAAAGAGAATTTTAATAATTAACCATCGCATACATACTCTTCGAAACTATTAGTTGTAGGTACTCATCGAAATCTTACATAACCAAAGGGAACAAAAAACAGACCACGCAAAATACAAATCATCGACGATGGATTTCTAACAAATACAATCGGAATAACATAACGTGTTACTCCGGGTTCGCCTACAAACGAGCAAGTGGATACAGAGCCCCATTGAAAGCAATCCGGTGGAGTATGAAACGCGCATTTGCATATGACTTGGTATAGAGGATTTTGACAGACTAGCTATTGTGGATCAGTGGGCCTAGCATGAACGCGCGGAATAAACGCAACGTAATTTTGAACATTTTTAAAATTCGAAATCCTGACATGAAATTAAGACGTAAGACGTCCTCGTAACTTAAGTTCTAGTTGAAAACCAGTGTCAGGCACTAGTTGCCTGGCATTTATGCACAATACAATTTTAAGTGTTTACTGTTTTTTGTTTCTGTGTGAATATGTGCGATGCGCTAAGGTAGCCCGCGAAATTCAATTTTTCTTACGTTTTATGCAATTTGCAGGTCAGTGGTAGGATGTATGTTGATTAAAATATTATTCGCGACCGTAAAAAATACGGCTATATAGAATTATAATCATTAGAATCAGCAATACAACTCCATATTTAAGAATAATCATAAAATGTCCTGATTTCATGAAATACTCATTCAATAGGACTTGAACTTAGAAAGTTGTATTAATGATTTTTATGATTATAATTCTATAAATATATATTTGATACGGCCGCGAATCATATTTAGAACAATATACAATCTGATACTGACCTGCAAATTGCAAAAATAACGTAAGAAAATTTTGAATTTCGCAGGCAACCCTTTTTTTATTTTTGTCATACTTTTACTGACTAAAACCCACCGTTGTTCCTTCCGTTGCCTGTGTGCCGGGACCACGATATCCCTTTCGGGCAAACTCGCAACCCTGGCTGGCATTGGCCCTAACGGACCCCGTCGGCGCGTAACGGAGCGCGTGGAACACAACGCGCCGTCGACCCGGGCCTGGTCCTTATCGGACGGCGAGCTACCCATCGCTCACCGTCCGCAAGTCCGCGCCTACGGTGGCCGGAAATCGGCTTGCGACTCCTCGCAGGCAACCCTGACTCTTTCGCCTTAACCTGGGTCAAATAAAAATGTCTTTCTTTTTTTCTAAATGAAATTGTTTATTCTGTAAACAAGATATCGAAATCAGTTTTACACGTCATATAAAAAAATAAGACACATGGACTCAATATTTCCTATCTGACTACCCCTGAGAATAAATGGCAAAACAAACTCAGGGGTCAAAGTCTCTTTTAAAGTCCAGACATAATCTTATTCAGATCATGTGAGGACCATAAAACTCGTTTCCCACATAATATTTGATTAGTTGTAAGACTTTATTCATTTCTATGAGTGAAACGTATATTGTGCTTGTCGTTTTTATCAAATTACTAGCTGCCCGCCCCGGCTTCGCTCGAGTAGCACTAAGTACGTATCTACGGCGCACCTACCTGCCTACCCTACCTACCCTACCTACCCTACCGACCCTACCGACCCTACCTACCCTACCTACCCTACCTACCCTACCTACCCTACCTACCCTACCTACCCTACCTACCCTACCTACCCTACCTACCCTACCTACCCTACCTACCCTACCTACCCTACCTACCCTACCTACCCTACCTACCCTACCTACCCTACCTACCCTACCTACCCTACCTACCCTACCTACCCTACCTACCCTACCTACCCTACCTACCCTACCTACCCTACCTACCCTACCTACCCTACCTACCCTACCTACCCTACCTACCCTACCTACCCTACCTACCCTACCTACCCTACCTACCCTACCTACCCTACCTACCCTACCTACCCTACCTACCCTACCTACCCTACCTACCCTACCTACCCTACCTACCCTACCTACCCTACCTACCCTACCTACCCTACCTACCCTACCTACCCTACCTACCCTACCTACCCTACCTACCCTACCTACCCTACCTACCCTACCTACCCTACCTACCCTACCTACCCTACCTACCCTACCTACCCTACCTACCCTACCTACCCTACCTACCCTACCTACCCTACCTACCCTACCTACCCTACCTACCCTACCTACCCTACCTACCCTACTAAAAAGTATCCTATGTCCGTCTCCTGGTTCTAAGCTACCTCCCCACCAATTTTCAGCCAAATCGGTTCAGCCGTTCTTGAGTTATAAGTGGTGTAACTAACACGACTTTCTTTTATATATATAGATAAGACTGCTACACGCGGCTTCGCCTCCGTGGACCCAAAGGTTTTATTGTAAAATAAAAGATATAACATGAGCTATTTGCCAGTGAAAGTCCCATCAAAATCGGTTCAGCCGTTTCGGTGATTAGCCGGAACAAACAGATAGACAGACAAAGATTTTTTTTTTTTTTTTTAACTATAAGAACCGTATTCTTTCATATGTTTTTAGTAAAAAGCTGTTATTTTGACAATACAAACAGACACTACAATTTTATTGATTTGTAAGTATGTGTACATGTATGTATGTAATGTATGTAGGTATGTAAATACAGAAAAAGATTTCAAAATCGTTTGAACTTACGTAACGTTTTCGTCGCTCGTTCGAGCTAGGGCTCGGTTTGTTATGAAATGGCTTAGTATGGCAGCCCATGAATAATTTTCGGAAGGATCGATTAAAATAATATGACGTGGATTTATCGAAACGGTACATTTTATAAAAAAAACATTGTTTGCATAGAATAACTTAATTGTTCTATGCTGTGTATACAGTCAACCGCAACCAGTAACAATTTGTCAGTAACAGCACCTTTATTACGTAGCGATAAGTGCGGTTTTCGTAACCACTGACGTGCGGGACAACATAAAAATAAAAATTAATGCTTATTTTCTTTCCATACAAACCAAGCGTTTTACTGTTTGCTCGTATTTCGACGCAAATGAAGTATAGAAACTGACGGCTTTGAATGGTGGTTCGTGACAGAAGTAAGCGCTCAACACAGTTTCGGCGCCTCGAATTTTATTAGTTGGTACTGCCATCTCTAGATGCTGCCGGTACGATGATTCCGTCCTCTGTGGTCTGGCACTCCCTAGCAGTCAGTTTTGGCACCTAGACTTGTTATTACATTTATCACGAGACAAGACGGTATATCTGAAGAAATAATGAATTTAAAATAAAGAAAAATATTTAATTTGAGACACGCGCAGAAAATACAACAGTAATATAAAAATCCGGCCAAGTGCGTGCCGAACCACGCTCAATGAAGGGTTCCGTAGATGGGATGAATTTATCCCAAGAACAAACTAAAAATTTTAGTTGAAAAACATTTTCTCCCATACTACGATATGTATACGACAAATTTAAATTGCTCGATTATTACTCGTTAACCTGTAAAGCCTACTTCACTGTGATAGTTTTACTTTTAACTTCGTTATATATACTATTGCTGTGAATTTTTTCACAAATCCAAGTGGAACCATTTAGCTGGCAGGGGGGGGGACACTACTCTAACAAAATTTAGCACTTTAAAGCTTAATATTTCGCAAACGGATCCCTGAATTGAAAAATGATTTTCACACACCCGCAATATTTTTGAACGATCTTTCCAACTGACATTTACACCCCACACTATGGGATAGAAGAAAAAAAAAACATCCCCACTTTAAATGTAGGGGAGGTACCCTAAAAAAACATTTACTTGATTTTATTTTACCACTTTATCAGCGTGATTAATATGTATACCCTTGTCAAATTACAGCTTTCTAGTACTTACCGCCTCTGAGGTAAGCCGCGGACAGACAGACAGACGGACATGGTGAAACTATAAGGGTTCCTTGTTTACTACGGAACCCTAAAAAGGAGCTTTTTAACTAACAAAATTAACACATTTTTTCGAATAAATGAAAACAAAAAAACGACCTGAGCGTGGCCAAAAATCTCCTATCTCAGCATAAAGCTACGATATTTAAAAAATAAATACCGCATCGCTGGTATTCTGATAGAGCCCGCTGTGATGCCGCGGACATACCTACGGACACATATATAAATCCCACTAGGGGATTACATCATTAACAAATTGACACAAACGCGCATTTATAAGCAAATGAGAGATCACTCACAAAGTCACGGGGCGGTGTGGTCGCTACCCATCGATCGACCTTATGCAACGACTCACTACACAGTTATGCTAGCTACACACGATACGATACTTATATCGTAGCGATATAAAGGTGCAAATCGATCTGCACAGATAAATCAATCGTGTGTATGACAAAATTGTGGCGAGAAATTTGATATGCACCGTCCATCCGTGACAGTTAAATTTTATATTCTTTATATGCCCGATGGGACTTTCGACAAAAATTGCGAATTTATCCTCTGGGCATTGATATACTAAAAAACCTCTATTTAATCCCTATTGGGATGAAGTTTCGAAATGCTTTTTTTTTAATTCTTCTAGATACGGCGGTTTAGGGCACTGCCTAAACCGCCGTAATGTAGAAGAATTTCGTTCGTCGTTGTGTGACAGTGAATAAATTTAAGATTTTTATTAAGTAGATTTAACTAAGAATATGAATTAATTAGTATCTTATTATAAAATCTTTTTTTTTAATAATAATATGCTTACTGTAACTAGAATATTTAACATAGTTATTTAAACAGTGGTCCAAAACTAGGCAGCGCCTGTACCTTAGGGCCTTTTTTTTTTGGGTCGGAAATTATCAAATAACTTCTCCCGCTCTGGGCGGAGCGGGAGGGCGTGTCAGACTTTTACTGACTAAAACCCACCCGTGTTCCTTCCGTTACCTGTGTGCCGGGGCCACGATATCCCTTTCGGACAAACTCGCAACCCTGGCAGGAACCTTGGGGCCTGAGTTACGCTATCTTAAATTTTAATTCGAGACATATTTGCGTTAGCTTAAATTTAATTTGAGCATGTTTGAAAATGGACAGAATACTTAATGAAATCGTTGTCGATCGTGTTTGAGAGTTTACCCGTAAGAGACATGTTTGCTGGGCGAATTTTGACGGATTACTGGCTATCGACGTACTTAGATGTCGATTGCCTATGGAGGCACAAGGAGCATTGAAATCGCAACGGTTTATCGTTACGTGTGTAGCCAGCTTTAGTTAGATATATTGGTGTAGCTTTATTGTTAATTTGTGGTCTTGGCTCCAGGTGTTATTATATTTAGAGTAGTTTGGGCAGGATTCCAAATTTCGATCTGTATGGAATCATCCCACATTACTTGTGGATATATTGTTGTTCTGTCGCGGTTGTAGCTTGTTTAATCCATCAGCCTAATATTTTAGAGCATTAGAATATCAGTCATAACATGGCCGATCTGTCTAACGGAGAAATCTGACGAGATAGAATCTAAATTCGAAATACTTTTATGGGATACTCATGTCTGTCTTTGTTCAGTCTTGCAATATTATAATCAAATATAAATATAATGTAGGTATATATTATAGTATATATGTATGTATGTGAATTATAAGTTTATAACCTATTTATGTTCTTGTGTACCTATTAAAATTATAATGCATTTTGTTCCTCTCAATTAGAGGACCTGCCATCTTATCTGGTCACCCCCCTTGGTTGACTGGTAGAGTATGCCCGTTTATAACTCATTATGTGCGAGAAGTTTAAAGAAATAAAAATAATCATACAATTTTTGTGTGGAGTGTCCACACAAAAGTAATGCTCTGCCCTAGATTTTTATTGACTGAAAGGCAGAAATTCAATTCTAGACAATTCAAGGCAGAAATTCAATTTTGTTGTCCTATTTGGACGCATGACGTACATCATTACACACTCATTACTCTACCGACTTACGCACCGTGCATTCTGCACACACAGCATTTGTACCTACATATTATTGAAAATAATTATGTAAACAATACCTATATTTCAATAAATTTGTGTTTAACGAACATTCAAAGTGGTCGGTTTTATTTCGTCGTTCCAAAAGAATCGCCCCGTTATCATAATTATCAGTTCGTGTACTGATCCCCTTATTGTAGTGGAGCTCGTGGCTAAGTAATAAATAGCCGCACGGGCGACGCTTGCCGGGGTTGGTTCGTGGATGGGTGACCATCTTTACATACCCGCAACAACCCGTTTTGTTTTCCTTCATACCTCGGAAAGCACGTTAAGCCGTTGGTCCCGACTGTCATCCGTGGATCTTTGACACTCTTTACGGGTCGTCAGAAGGCCGAAATTCTGACAACCACTCTTACCAAGGGGTATCGTATTACCCAGTTACTGGGTTGTAGCGGTCAGATATGCAATCACTCCATATAAAATACTGGTATTCAGCTGCATCCGGTTAGACTGGAAGCCAACCCCAACATTGTTGGGAAAAGGCTAGGCAGATTGATTGTAGGGATCCCCCTCCAACTCCTCAACTGTACAAAACACTATTCTTATAAGTTCAACGATTACATTACGATTACATTTACAAGAACCAGAACAGTTCCAAAATCAACAAAGTGTTACAAGGCATCAAAACAAGTTGGTATCAAGTAACAACTTGAAGACTAGTCCGAACAACTTGTACCTAAGTCGGATCACAATGTGTATTGGATTTATCCGAAGATATCCGAGAGTATCCGAGTCTCGGATCATATCAGCGGATGACACGGCCATTTCTAACTTTTGTTTCGCGAAGTTTCGGCGTGGAGGAAAGTGGGTTAATCATTTTTGGGTATCGCATACGTAGCTACATATAGGATCGAGTTTTGTTCCACAAATGAAGGAAAAGGCAAAATAATTTAATTATGTTTATTTTTATTTATTTATTTGTGTAAAATGTACCTTAAATATATAAACTATGTATATACAACTAAATATTATATGTATTAATTACAAGTATGTTAAGGAAAATATAAAAATAAAGGGAAGAGCTCATTGGGCATCAAAAAGCATTAAGAAAGAAAGAAAGAAAATACATTTATTTAGCACAGACTAAAACAATATAATTACAAAGAAGTAAAAAAAAAAAAAAAGTTATTACTATTGCATTAGTTGTATTTACATAGTTTACATAATGTATAATCAAATATTATTGAAATAAATTAAATCAGCACCTTAAGTATACTGTTGCTCTGCCGGGGTTGCGAGTTTGTCCGAAAGGGATATCGCGACCCCGGCACACAGGCAACGGAAGGAACACGGGTGGGATTTAGTCAGTAAAAGTCTTACACGCCCTCCCGCTCCGGCCAGAGCGGGAGAAGTTATATGATAATTTTCCACCCAAATAAAAAAAATTAGGCCCCAAGGTACAGGCGCTGCCTAGTTTTGGGACCGCTGTTGAAATAACTATGTTAAATATTCTAGTTACAGTAAGCATAAATTATTATTTAAAAAAAAGATTTTATTACAGTCACAATACCCCCCGTACTAGTTGAAACTGTATTACAGTGGGGTAGAGATAAACAATTAATATTCAGTGCAAACAAAATAAATAACACAACACACAAAATCACAATTCAATCATAACAAAAAACATGAACATAAAGAATTAAAAAATACGAGTACAAGAAGCCAATAACAAAAAAAAAACAAGTTTTAATAAAATTTAAATAAATAGAAGTACCTAATAAGTTTAAATTAGTTAGGTATATTCTGCTGAGAAATGTCGATAGAAGTTCATTGAATTTTTTCGTGCGTGCACGAAGAAATACCTCATGATAATACGAGAAAGTTAAAATCTGACTATGGTCCTTTCCTCATTGGTCGGTGCATCAGCGGTGCGGGATCAGCACGCTCAGTATATCCGGCACCGAAAGATCACCGCCTATATTTGAATGAGCGTTTCCTGACTAGCTCGGTCGGTATGAGCGGGAGGAGGACGGGATCGTTTCGGTTAACCGCGTCTCGGTAGAAACATCCACTGCCCGCTCGGTGTTTGCACTGCTGCTTACCGACTAATGAGGAAAGGGCTTAGTTATAAATACACTCGAGAGCAATGAATCCGGGTCACTTAAAGAATGTTAAAAATCTCGGAAACTAAAAATGATAGGTTAATGAAATAAATTGTATTTAATAGACAATGTAATACTCCTTAAATGAAAGTAAAAAAAATATGAGTCACCATACATTTTATTAACACAAAATTACATAAAGAAAAAAACTGCTGATCTCTCCTTAAAACAAAAATAGGAAACGTGAATTTTTTGAACTTTATTACGATTTTCTTGAATTTTAATACTTCGTATTGCCTCCTCGTGCTTCCATTACTGCGTTTACGCGGTTTGGCATGCTGTACACCAAGTTCCTTATACGATTTTGGGGAATATTCTCCCATTCCTCAGTGAGAGCAATTTTGAGCTCACGAAGCGTGATTGGGGGAGGGTTTCGTTGTTTTACGCATCTGCCTAGCTCGTCCCAAGTATGCTCGATCGGGTTGATATCCGGGCTGCGCGCTGGCCACTCCATACGAGTAATGTTCATCTCTTGAAGGTAGTCATTCACAATCCTACCTGTATGAGGTCGGGCATTGTCATGCATAAATATAGCATCCTCACCTAAATTGACCATGAATGGACCAACGTGATCATTGAGGATTTCTTCCACATATCTTACGCTAGTTAAAGAGCCGTTTTCTATGATCACCAGCTCTGTGCGACTTTCAGAAGAAATTCCGGCCCACACAAGTACAGACCCACCACCGTAGGCTAGTTTTTCTTCGATGCATGCTTGCTTGAATCTTTCCCCTGGTCTTCGATACACTCTGTGTCTTCCATCGTGCTTGTAGAGCATAAATTTTGATTCGTCGGAGAACATAACTTTTGACCAATCTTCAATACTCCAATTTACGTGGCTCTGGGCATATCTTAGTCTTGAAATACGATGCCCACGCTCCAGTTTAGGGCCGTTTGCAGGTCTAAGGGGTTTTAAGTTAGATTCAGCAAGCCGACGTCTTACTGTCCATGCACTTGGGTTACTTCCTCCGAGGCGTCGAAACTGATTTGTGAGTTCAGTTCCTGTGAGAAAGCGATTTCGAAGCATGGTGTTCACCAAGTATCGGTCTTCTCGTGCTGTGGTACACCTGGTTCTGCCCGTTCCTGGTCTGCGTAGGTTAGAACCAGTTTCTTCGTAACGTCGGAGAACTCTTTGTACTGTTGACAGCGACACACCGACAGTCCTGGCTGTATCGCGCTGACTCCGGCCGGTTTCCAGCATTGTAAGTATTCTGGTGCATTCTTCAGGCGTAAGCGACATAATTTCAGCTTGAATAATGAATATAGAGCACTATCAACATGGTTTATGTACCCACATAAATGACAGATTACAAACAAAAGCAAAACCAAATGCTGTAATTTCGTAGTTCCATCTTCGAAAGTGGCCCTTTTTCAAATTTGATTTTTTTATGATATAACTTTACAATAACTAAGAAGTTTTAATACCTTCATTTAAGGAGTATTACATTGTCTATTAAATACAATTTATTGCATTAACCTAGCATTTTTAGTTTCCGAGATTTTTAGGATTCTTTAAGTGACCCGGATTCATTGCTCTCGAGTGTAATTGCAGATCGTATGGAAATATTTCGAAAAAAAAGGTTTGATAAATATTTTTAATACTGTAATTGGGTCATCCTGTTAAAGACTTTTTAGATCTTAAAACACCTCTATTTATCTAGCAAAGACTAACATAACATCAAGCCTTGCTTCCCCGAAGTGATCATATAGTAAACATACATTTTGCCTGTTATGTTCAAGTCCCATGTAATATCGGGCGAGCCTATTGCCAGCAACCGGGCACAAATCCAGACTCCGGATTGCTACTTAGAAATTCCAGATAGAAAAACCCAACACAACAAACAACAACACAACACAACAAACATAACACAATACAAACGAACAATACGAATAACATTTTGCCCGACCTGGGAATCGAACCCAGGACCTCATGCTTAGCAGTAGTAATCATAATCATAATCATTTATTTGTCAGAATATGGTACATTATACGGTCTTAAGATTAGTCAATGGTATCATCACATTCTGCCAAGAGTGGCGTGCCAATATTAGGTACATTCATTTATTACATTTATAAGAGGTTAGTATTAACATGATCGATTGCATAATTACAAATTAAAATTACAATTTTAGTTATTTAATTTATTCAGGATGTCAAAGTATAAAACATTATCAATTCAATTAGGATGTCAAAGTATCATTCAAATAGTCGTTTAAATTATAATAACATTTAATATATAGCAAGTCTTTCAGTTTCTTTTTAAATCCATTTAAATTTAGCTCTTTAGTAGTAGTGCTTGCAACCCCTAGATCAACGAGACAGGTAAAACTTAAATTTCTTTTAGAAAATAATTCTTTGACACGTCACCCCTAACCACACTAATCTTTTAGCATAATAAACTTATTCAACCCTATTTGGGAATAACAAAAACACATGCCTACTAACATTTCGTTGTTGAATTAAAACAGCGAGTCACCATCAATACACGGCGAGTTTCCCTACACAATAGAACATTATTACTTTGCAACAACAGATAATAGTTATATAGCACTAGGGTGTGTGCCTAATGGCACGGTTATTTACGCGCGTTTATACAGTAGCGGTTTACCCGTGGCTTCGTTCGCGTGGATGTCAGATTATCTTATAAGGGTTTTTTAGAGTTCCATATCCAAAGGGGGCCAACGGATCCCTACTACTAAGGCTCCGCTGTTCATCCGTTCCTCCGTTTGTCACAGGGCTGTATCTTTTAAACCGTAATAGGCTCTCAGACACTTAAGCCCACGATAAGCCGTTGGTCGTTACGGGTTGTCAGAAGCTCGAAAATCTGACAACCAGTCTTACCAATAGGTATCGTGTTACCCAGTACCTGGGCTGTGGAGGCCAGATAGGCAGTCGCTCCAAGTAAAATACTGGTATTCAGCTGCATCCGGTTAGACTGGAAGCCGACCCCAACATAGTTGGGAAAAGGCTCGGTAGATGATGATGAGTGTACTGTACTGCTCTGCGCTACCACATGGGAAATGCAAGCGTGATGTAACGTTTTATTTCCCGGTGTATAATAGATTCATTTATGTAAAACAGGCGATAATAAACTAACATTCGTAAATCTGAAATCCGACCCAGTAATGAACTGAAATCCAATAATTATCACATTCAATAGATTCTCTAAATAAATAATATAATTGTTATTCAATTGGTGTTTGAAATAAATTCGTTTACTCACCCGATGCCGCATTATTCCGTTCAATTTTCAATTAACATTTTCACCAGATAATGCGACAAAAGATGATGGAGCTTGGTGTTTAATAATAAATAATAATAATAATAAATACCTTTATTTCACAAAAATACAGATTTAACATATTTAAATAAACATAATTTAGAAGAGCTTTGGTAGTAACACAATGCAGTTTAATCCAACTAAAATATGTACACAATATGGGAAACCCTGCCTCTCAAACTAGGAAACCTGTATCTTGAGAGACAGTGAAACAGACACAGCACAGTTACAGTTACAAGTGACAGACAGTGACAGTTTAAAGGAATGCTATTTTAATAATGTATAAAAGTTTATTTTCTTTTAAATTATTGTTATTGTTTGCATGGCAGAATTTCGTTTGTGAAGAGTATCATCAAAATTGAAATAACCTCATAAACGTACGTCTAAGAACAAAACAAAAACATTAAAAAAATCTCTAATAAGGAACCTCATATTTTGAAAGCAGTTAAATATAAAATAACCTAGCCAGTGTGCTATTTAAATACGCACGTGTAGGGAAGAAAAAAGCAGCACCTTGTCAATTTTCTATGCACAAAAAGAATCTCTTTCCCCCATCATCTTCCAGCCCTCTTACTTGGTGTCGGCGCAACACGTTTTCTTCATCCACTCTCCCCTCTCAACCGTCACGCTATCATTCCTCACACAATCCATCCATCTTTTCTTTGGCCTTCCTCACCCTCTCCATCCACCAACATTTATATTCATTACTCTTTTAGTCACATGTGTTTCCTCACTCCTCATCACCAAGGCCATGCCAAGCCAAACGATTTCCTTTCAACTTTTCTGTCACTGACGCCACTTTTAAACTTGTTTGTTACTTTATTCATTTTCGTCACTTCATACAAAAATGGATACAGTAAGAAATCCTATACTATTAAATGAGAAATATTTGTATATATATTTGTAATCACGTTCTCGAAAATGGCTCTAACAATTTCGAGGAAAGTTGCAATATAGGGGTTTACTGGTTTACGGGGGCGAAAAATCGATCTAGCTAGGTCATATCTGGGAAAATTCTTTTTCTCTATTTTCACCCGGGCAGAGCTCGGTCGCCCAGGTACTGCTAATCTAGTTTAACTAAAATATTAATTATGAAATGCAATAATTAATATCGTAACACCGAATATTTAGTTTGAGTTGTAAAAAAAGTATTTTGAAACTATCGAAATGCCTTTTTACACCAAAACGGTTACAACGTCAAATTCAGTGTTATAATTGCAGTTCATTATTAATATTCTAGTTCACTAGTTAGCCGTATTTCATATACAGTAATATTGCCAAATTAACTAAAACAGCGAAGTATTTGACAGCTATTTGCGAAGTTCCCCA
Source organism: Agrochola circellaris (assembly GCA_914767755.1). Lineage (NCBI taxonomy): Eukaryota > Metazoa > Arthropoda > Insecta > Lepidoptera > Noctuidae > Agrochola > Agrochola circellaris. The sequence continues at coordinate 3,290,171 of OU611857.1, forward strand.
CTTTCAGTATAAATGCTGTTTTAATACTCAGTATTTGGTCGACCGAGCTATGCTTGGGGGAAAATAGAGAAAACAAATTTTCCCAGATATGACCTAGCTAGATCGATTTTTAACCCCTATATTGCAACTTTCCTCGAAATCGTTAGAGCCGTTTTCGAGAACGTGATTACAAATATTGCTCATTTAATAGTAAAAATATTCTCTTTCCCCATAGGTACCAATATAAAGGCGCCTTTACACCGCACATAACTCTATACACGCGTGAAAAATTACCCCAAACTCCATTGTCCATGGACTCCCGTTTTTTATTTTTACGACCGACTTTTAAAGGCGCTGAATGACACGGCCGAATGTTGCCAGGTAGATAAAATGGATTCGGTGATTTTTTAGATCGAAAATAGAATGAGTGCGTGTGGAAGTGGAGTCTGTTTTCGATTGACTTTTGACTTCTGCAAGGAAATGTGGGGCTATTGGGTTTTTACCAGTTTTTATAGGTTAGTATAACGGTTGCCATATTTTTGATTTAGTAGTTATGGCCTACCTCGTTGGTCTAGTGGTCGCAAATGATACTGTTTAGGGCTAGACCTTATACTTGGTGTGTCAGGTAAGTGTGCGGAGCTGAAAATAAAGTCTGGATGCCAAAATACTACTACTTACACTACTACTTACTTACTACTACTTATACTTTTATTACTTTAAAATTTACATGAATTAGTTTGTTCCTTTTATGCAGAATGAATACATTACTAGGGTTCGGTCGCATCTAGTGATCCGGCGCACTCGTATATACACTCGAGAGCAATGAATCCGGGTCACTTAAAGAATCCTAAAAATCTCGGAAACTAAAAATGCTAGGTTAATGCAATAAATTGTATTTAATAGACAATGTAATAATCCTTAAATGAAGGTATTAAAACTCCTTAGTTATTGTAAAGTTATATCATAAAAAAATCAAATTTGAAAAAGGGCCACTTTCGAAGATGGAACTACGAAATTACAGCATTTGGTTTTGCTTTTGTTTGTAATCTGTCATTTATGTGGGTACTTAAACCATGTTGATAGTGCTCTATATTCATTATTCAAGCTGAAATTATGTCGCTTACGCCTGAAGAATGCACCAGAATACTTACAATGCTGGAAACCGGCCGGAGTCAGCGCGATACAGCCAGGACTGTCGGCGTGTCGCTGACAACAGTACAAAGAGTTCTCCGACGTTACGAAGAAACTGGTTCTAACCTACGCAGACCAGGAACGGGCAGAACCAGGTGTACCACAGCACGAGAAGACCGATACTTGGTGAACACCATGCTTCGAAATCGCTTTCTCACAGGAACTGAACTCACAAATCAGTTTCGACGCCTCGGAGGAAGTAACCCAAGTGCATGGACAGTAAGACGCCGGCTTGCTGAATCTAACTTAAAACCCCTTAGACCTGCAAACGGCCCTAAACTGGAGCGTGGGCATCGTATTTCAAGACTAAGATATGCCCAGAGCCACGTAAATTGGAATATTGAAGATTGGTCAAAAGTTATGTTCTCCGACGAATCAAAATTTATGCTCTACAAGCACGATGGAAGACACAGAGTGTATCGAAGACCAGGGGAAAGATTCAAGCAAGCATGCATCGAAGAAAAAGTAGCCTACGGTGGTGGGTCTGTACTTGTGTGGGCCGGAATTTCTTCTGAAAGTCGCACAGAGCTGGTGATCATAGAAAACGGCTCTTTAACTAGCGTAAGATATGTGGAAGAAATCCTCAATGATCACGTTGGTCCATTTATGGTCAATTTAGGTGAGGATGCTATATTTATGCATGACAATGCTCGACCTCATACAGGTAGGATTGTGAATGACTACCTTCAAGAGATGAACATTACTCGTATGGAGTGGCCAGCGCGCAGCCCGGATATCAACCCGATCGAGCATGCTTGGGACGAGCTAGGCAGATGCGTAAAACAACGAAACCCTCCCCCAATCACGCTTCGTGAGCTCAAAATTGCTCTCACAGAGGAATGGGAGAATATTCCCCAAAATCGTATAAGGAACTTGGTGTACAGCATGCCAAACCGCGTAAACGCAGTAATGGAAGCACGAGGAGGCAATACGAAGTATTAAAATTCAAGAAAATCGTAATAAAGTTCAAAAATTTCATGTTTCCTATTTTTGTTTTAAGGAGAGATCAGCAGTTTTTTTCTTTATGTAATTTTGTGTTAATAAAATGTATGGTGACTCATATTTTTTTTACTTTCATTTAAGGAGTATTACATTGTCTATTAAATACAATTTATTGCATTAACCTATCATTTTTAGTTTCCGAGATTTTTAACATTCTTTAAGTGACCCGGATTCATTGCTCTCGAGTGTATATGCTCGGGGTCGCGGAGTAGGGGCCGAGCCGATCCCCTCCGCGCATCGCAGGGCTAGGCGTCAACAGATACTGTTGAGCATGAGGTGCTGGGTTCAATTTCCGGGTTGGGCAAAGTGTTATTGGGCTATCCATCCGGAATTTCTCAGTAGCAGCCCGGAGCCTGGATTTGTGCCCGATTAATGGCAATAGTCTCGCCCCCTCCTAAACATAACTGGCGAAATGTGGGTGCACCATAAGTATGGGTTTTATATTTATTCATTTGAAACGTAGCTTTTCGTAATAATCGATTTCATCACCAAATTAAAAGTTACAAATAAAATAAATTGATCACGATCATGATAAAATTAAATATCGCCAATTCTGTATAATAGTAGTTTATGAAACTGTTGCATAATGAGGGGTATTAAAATACGCGTGTTTTAATACCTAGTTATGTGCACTTTCATACGCTACTTTATATACTCTCACGCATTGGGATTGACCCTACTAAATAAAAGATCAAAGTTAAAGATCAAGAATACAAAATTCCCACGAAATTCAGTACAACAAAACATTATGAATGGCGCCTGCACCCAGCACATCACGGCGCATGCGCTAGAGCGGTGCTGCTGTCGTCCGCTAACGTTCCAATACAAAAGTTATGGAAACTCTTTGGTGATATTAACTTCCTGGATTAGCCCTGTACCGTAATAAAAAAAAATTGTTTTATAGCATTATTTTGTTAGAGAAAAAGTGTTATAATATGATTCTCGGTATTGTGTTTATAAAGTATGTCAATATAAACTCGTTTTGAAGTTTATAATTCGAATATTACGATATGAGAGTAGTTAAATACTTACAAAGAGGCGTGATGTTATGTATGTTTTATGGTTATAGGTACTTAGGGTCGGTTATCTGATAAGGATGAATTAAACACTATGTGATGAGCTGGGATCTAACTAATTACCTAACGACAAAATCCAATGATTAGACCACTGGTCTGAGATAGTAAACTTCCAAGATACTGCAAAAATGTATTGCATTCTATACTTTGTAAATGCAACCGTTTTCAACGTCCTAGATAAGATTACTGTCTACTTAATTTTTTATACACAATCTTAAATATAATATACAACTAACACTAAAATATATAAATTATAAACAAGTATAAAGAGGAAAAAATAAATAAAGGAAGAGCTCATTGGGCATCAAAAAATTCGTCGGCGTCGCTGTCAGTGGAAAAAGTGCCCAAAAGGCTGGCAGCATTGCCACGTTGGATGGCAATGCTGATTCTTTGACCTAAAAATTGTCACGTGAAGAGTCGACCGACCGTTTGGCGATGTCCCGAAATACTCGATGAGCACTAGGACCCCACGGCCCTAGTATTTCATAAAAATCACTTCTAAGTCGTAGAAATCTTAACGTAGTCTACGAAATGTATTTCAAAATTAATTTAAGACTAATTTACTTTTAAATCCACATTTTTAAGCAAACATAATGACGTAACAACTTTAATAGAGCGGTCCAAGTAGCGACATCTGAGAGCTCCGGATATCCGGGCCGGCCATCTTGCAACCGGATGTTGCTAGATATTACACGGGGCTTAGATACCCGGGTGACCCGGTTGATTGTTGAACGTATATAATTATAGTGTAGCCTCTTCTTGCCCGAAGTTAAACTAAACTCTAGGGAATTTATATAATACCTGAAAACAAGATTCAACTTAATATGTTTACTTAGAAGCTGTTGTAGTCTGTGTAGATGAAGTAGGTCATATTTTCACTGTATAATAATTATTATTCTCTGAAGCAAAACTTTATGTAGTTATTGGGTTTCCAGAAACAGCCCAGTGGCTGGCTTATTGCCCGGTTGATGTGAATAGACTCCCCGTAATAAGGCCTATTCAGATAATATAAGCGATACCGCTGTCGCGGTCGGTAGCGATACTGGTCCCGTTAGTCACTTAGGACCAGTATCGCTACCGAGCGTGACAGCGCTATCGCGGTAATATCGCTTTTATCTGAATAGGCCTTTCCATGGGACTGAAACATAACTGACATTTTTGGGTCCTCAGAAGTGCAGATGTGTGGACACTTTGGACACTCCAACAATGGGACATGGTTAGGTCAGGAGCACCGCATTCGCACAAATAAACAAAATTACGAAATATATACAGGGTGGCAGGGACATCGACGCGAAGCCGGTTACCATGGATTCAGTACATGATTCTGAACCCCCTGAGTTGAAACTTTTCGCTGGTTGTTAAAAAAAACATCTGCTGTTTCATAGAAAAGTGCAATACCTACGCGATCAAAATGTATGCAACAGCAGATTTTTTTTTTAATAACCGACGAAAAATTTCAACGCAATTTCAGGGGGTCTCAGAATCATGTACTGAATCCATGGTAACCGGCTTCGCGTCGATGTCCCTGCCACCCTGTGTACAACCTCAGTTTTTGTTTACCCTATACCTCTTAAGGGGTCATTGTACTCTTTATTATGAACAACTTTCACTATGGGACCAACGGCTAAAACGGCTGAACGGATCGGAACGGACGTTCAGCCGTTTTAGCGTACTAAGTGTATTTTTTTTGTAATGTGCGTTTAGTTTTTGCCGAATAACAATTCTTTTTTTTTTTCTTTTTAACAAGCAAACATACAAACTTACTAACATACAAAAAATCTAATCTTTTCAGTCTAATCCAGCTTATGTTTTTGCACAAGGGTATAAGAATATAACTTGGGTTAGGACATAGGATTGTTTATCCCGATATTCCCACTGGATCGAGACTTATGAGGGTGAAACCGCGGGGCGCAGCTAGTATTTACTAAATGACTAGGCTTCTTTTATGAATGGATAGATCTTCAACAGAAAGGACTCCACTGCTGGATATACAGGCCTCCCCCAAGCATGCCCCAATGATCGGTACTGCCCGCATCTAGCAGGTTTCTGGGATTTTCACTAACAGCACGAGTAACACACTCACTATTACAATCAATCAATTTTAATAATATTCATTGCTTAGTTTACGTTGTCGGGTAAACGAATTTTTCAAACATGTCACGCGTTGGATTATGAATCTCCATCAAATTGAAGGGGATTCTGATTGTGACTGACTTAAGCAATTGGTCTGAAGCTCGTCGGACGATCTTGTAAGTAATTTAGCACCACGCTGTCATTTGCGATGCGTGATCGCAACATTAACACATCGACCCCATCTGCGATTCGTCTGCCAGTAATGCCCCATTTAAGTTTAGTAACTCAAAACTCAAAACATTTATTTCAACTAAACCAATTACAGGCCCTTTTGAATTGTCAAGGGGTCGGTCAGTCAGAAAAATGAAGCTAGTTGCCCATTCCGAAACGTAGTAGGTTCCTATGGAGAAGAACGGACAAAAAACTCCACGAACACTCTTTTCAATCAAAATATTGTTACAAAATATTGGTTACATCATTCATGTTGAAATTATACATATGAGAACAATGTAGAAAGACTTGCACGTTAAAAGCGTCCGTAATAAGCGTAATAAAAATATAAAAACAAAATTAAAATAAGCATGGCAGCAGCAAATCATTCGCCATCTTCATAAAAAATACAACCAGTAACGAAGACATCTTTTCAGCTCTAAAAAGTAGGTCCACGCCAAACCAGCATACAATCAGCAGTTTCTTCCAGCGAGAGCTGGATCCAACTTTGTTCTCTTTGTTAAACCGGTAATACGGATGCATGGATGTAAACAAAGCGCTGGATGTGCGGGCCGGTTCTTTCAAAATATACGGGTATCGTTGGCCCGGCCCGGTTAAAAGTACGGTTGCAGAGATTTGCGTAAAAATGCGCTGGTTTTTACAATAAGTTTTTTCTTTTAATTGGTGAGGGATTATGTCAGCGTTTTGTTTTGTTTTTTGGAAGTGTCCGCTTTCATTGTACGTAATATGTTCGAGGTATAAATAAAATTGTAAATAATAAAATTAAAGTAAGACTTTCCAACATTTATTCTGTTTGAATTTTTATGAATAGTCGTAAGAATACTTGAATGGCACATCATGCAACATAATATTTTCTTAGTGAACTTCTTGAATATAATAATTTTCGTAATAATCCACGTATAAACTGCTGCATATTTTAATATATAGTCAGATTGACGTTGTTTTCCTGTAATAAATTCCCTTAGTTGTCTTATGAACCCCTTTATCAGCAAGGGAGCGCTCTTGTTGGTATTATATCAAGTATTTTTTATTACTATTATATAAAATACGAGCGACCCGCCTCTGTTTCACACAGTTTTTACGACTTAACAACACATCGAGATATCTTTATTATTTGTAAGTTTAAAATTCATTTAATAGACACGAACAAATTCTCTTAATGTTCGTGAAGTCCACATCAATATCCGTTGCGCAGTTTCGAGGAACAACGCTGTTGTGTGACATCGTTGTTCCTCAAAACTGCGCAAACACGAAAAATGTATAATATATGTATATTTATTTATATATACTTTATTGTACACCAGATTATACATTACATAAAGAGAAAGTAATACACTATAAAATATATAATGTTCATATAGATTAACTTGTTTGTGCATGTGAAGTCTTCGTAACTGTGTACACTTACAATATTGAAGAATCTACTGGTATTCTTTTTTTTAAAGAAGAATTTTGCCGGGTATTGAAAAAAAAAACAAAAAGCAAAGCTAAATAATTATTAATATCGAATTGCTGTTTGATTCAAACTTTTTTCCTGGACTTCCAAAAAATACGACTTTAAAATGAAACAAACATTTTTCTCCACAACTGTACCTACAAATTATTGTTTTACCCGGTTTTATCCGTCCATTCATTGACAGTTTGCGTGCTCGTCTGTACGTATTTGGACTTTATTGTTTCAAACCTGCATACTGGAAGATCCGGTTGGCTATTCAATGGTTCCCATCGCTCCATATTTTTCGTTCCTGATGTTTTTTCTTTAACAATTTCTGGCTGAAGTTTCGTATGAAATAATGGGTTTTTTGCGTACTGACAAACTGTTGCTCCATTTTTATGGACGTACATTTTGCATGATTGTCTTTAAAATAAATGTAGTTTAGTAAATTAAGGAAAAGCTGCGACTTTGTGTGTGAGTGATTTTTTTGTGTAACTGGGCGGAAAGACCTTCTGGTTAGTTAATCTTCAAATTACTGCCCCGTTGGTCTATTGGCCGCAAGCGCTACTGCTGTGGATGAAGTCCTGGGTTCGATTCCCAGGTCTGGCAAAGTGTTATTGGGTTTTACTATCTAGAATTTCTTAGTAGCAGCCCAGAGTCTTGATTTCTGCCCCAGCCCGGAACTGGGTTTTTTCCCGGTTGATGGCAATAGGTTCGCCCTCTATTACATGGAGCAAAATGTGGACGGCATTGCCGAACTGTGCGACGTAATTCAGGCGAGATTTTAATTGTCTTGTCTCTGAGAATAAAGGTGCACTGATTGAATATTACCTATTTAATATTAAACGAGCATAAATGTCATACTTATTTTAAAATGTTAAGGCAATAATCTGAGAATAAAAGTGCACTAAATTAATATTACTTACTAGCTTTACCCAGTCCGACTTCGCACGGGTAGCACTAAGTACTTATCTACGGCGCACCTACCTACCTACCCTACCTACCTACCCTACCTACATACCCTACCTACATACCCACCTACATACATACCTACCTACCAACATACATACCAACATATCTACCTACCTACATACAGTACCTACCTACCTACTTACGTACATACCTACCTACCTATCTACCTACATTTGTACCTATTGAAATAGGTACTATCGTGAATTCATGCAAGCCTAGTACTTTTGTTAGTTAGAATTTATGGCAACGACGGCTAGGAACAGTTTGTATGGGAAAATAATATTGTTGTTTTTACTATTTTCCCCGAAGTTTTTCCATATTTTCTCACGCTTTAAACCTACCCTGGACTTCTACAAATATTTCAAAGCCTAAAATAGCCAAATCGGTCCAGCCGTTGTCGAGTTTTAGCGAGACTAACGAACAGCAATTCATTTTTATTATTATAGATTTAATGTTAGAAGAGCATAAATGTCATACTTATTTTAAAATGTTAAGGCAATAATCTGAGAATAAAAGTGCACTGATTTAATATTACCTATTTAATATTAGAAGAGCATAAATGTCATACTTATTTAAAAAAGTTAAGGCAGATGAGTGCCTGTAGCTATTGTATAGTTCCCATTTTTGTAGTAGATAGATTTCAAGCCTCGCGTTGTAACAAATAAACAAGAAAGCAATCTTGTTGAACGAATTAAAAACCTTCTAAAAACATTATCTTACAACAATTAAGACTTTACTCTCGCTTTATTACACAGTATCTGGTCGACCGAGCTCTGCTGTGGTAGAAATAGAGAATGTTCATTTAATCGTTTAAGATAGTTCATACTAATTCCATGTAAAGTACATACTGAGTCCATGCTCCCATAATAGTACATACTAATTCCATGCTGCCATGTCATTATTCTAAGGTAGCTATCTTGTTTCAAAACTTTGGACGACCGAGTTCTGGTCGGGTGAAAATACGAGAAAATGAATTTTCCCAGATATGAGACCTGGCTAGATCGATTTTTCGCCCCCGTTAACTCCTATCTTGCAACTTTCGTCGAGTCGTTTTCGAGTACGTGATTACAAATATTATACTGGGTGGTAAACTATAGGATTCATTTTTTTTTTAGCACCTACTTTATGTTTAAACGAGTTTAACTGATCTCATTCTTTTTATTCTGTGTAGTTTTTATTAATTCTGTTTTTTTCTTTTTACGTACTTTGCATGCCGAAAGGTAAAATATGGTGATACTAAGACTGTGATATACAATTATTACATGAATGTAAAACATCTACAAACTGTTTACCCATATTTGCAAATAAATGATTTTGAATTTTTGAATTTTGTTTTTTTTTCTCTAAATACAGAAGAAAGCAAATTTTACTCAAAGGAAACATTCCTTTAAAAACAAATCTGCATTTAAGATTTCTGAAAATTCGCTCACCACACTCGGGAATCGAACCGCCTAAAATCCGAAAAAATAACAACCTGATTTTTTTTGGGATCAATCGATAGAATCACACACTGTCACACACTGTATTAATTGTAAAATTTTTAGAAATCGTCTATTTTTACAATGTTTGTAAATATGTGAGAACCATGTATCTATAACATAAGTAATTAATTTATCTTTCGTTGCTTCATTTTTAATAATTCTTCTTTTTACCTATTGTGGTAACGTATTTTTTTTTAGTTGCATCGTCTTCACATATAATTATGTATCTAATGTACGTACATATACAAAATATTGTAACACTTTTTAAAAGAGTAACGGTGGAGTTTCTTGCCCATTCTTCTCCATACGAAAACTACCTTTTGGAAGGGGCGACTAGAATCAATTAAATTTTTTGTATACTTTGACGTTCAAAAGTGCCTTACAAGACCCTATTTGAAATAAATGATTTGACTTTGACTTTGAATGAATCATAAGGATCAAATCTCTCTAGCTAACATGATAAATTAAATTAAACGAAAACCATAAAATCGAAACTAATAATACTAATATATATATGCAAATATTGCTCATTTAATAGCATTACTTTCTTAAGGTTTAAGTCTGAGCCTAACTTATGTCAAAAACCTCAGGAGATTTACTATTCTTACCCAACGATACTTAACCCTCTACAGCCAACAACCTACACACACCAGTATACTGGTGTGTCTAGGTTGTGTGTATACCCACAACCCACACATGATGAATATGCCAACGTTAATATTTTTAACCCTCTGCTTGTCTGACGTTTAGTAATACAAATAACACGTTACACTGTTTGTTCGGCCTCGGCTGGGTTGTGGTGGTATTTGTCAAAATTTTGCCAACGTTTGTCCAGTTAAATTGTTTGGACTGAATGGCGATGTCGCGTGCCGTGTTGTTTGATTAGGCTGTGGCGTTTAGTTTTTTGTTTTTAATTTTTCATTACGTTGACAGTTTTTCTTAACTTGTTTTTGCAAACTGCTAAATTGGCTTTATTTCTGTTTTTGTGTGTAAAAAGCAAAATTGTACAACATGCTTATTTTTCATTCCATCAAGAGCGTCATTCTGACTATAAAAAAAGCAATAAATGCTTTTTTTAAAGCAAAAACAAGTATTTTTTGTCCCGAAGTTGGTTTCAGTTCTACATAGCCCTCAAATCTGCAGCCAAACAAACGTAGTAATAAAAAAAATCAGTAAAAAGGATATTAATCTACGTAATCGCTACCAAACACCACCACCATTTTCCATTACACAACCCAAGGAATTCTAACAACACACGATCAATTCAGTGGCGATTTAACCCTCGCCTGCGACAGGACACGACAAATCGGCGCGCGATTGCGTTGCAAACAGTGCCACCGCGCGAGTGCTGTGCAAACTACTCGCGGCCTCGTCTCGTAAATACCCCAGCGGTTGAGGGTTACATTGCATCATATTTTTACTGGTCGAATACTGAACTTATTTATGTACGTTTCTGATATTTTTGAATGGACGGATTGTTGTATTTACTTTATTTATTCATTTTATTATTTATGTACACACAGTAAAATACAAACAGATACAAGATAAGATAGATAATTTTGAGTACAAAGATACTGCTTATTTCTTACGAAATTTCTTCCAGCAGATCTGCAAAAGGAGAAATGAAAAAGAAATGTAGACAATAATGTGTGAAAACAAGAAGAGAAAATATGAATCAGCGAAGTCTTAAAAGAAAAATATTAAAAATACACGTATAAAGCTTAAATATATAAATACTCACAGTTGAGAGGAAAGGTAATGCTCTTTTACTCGATATTTGAATACAGAAATAGTTTTTAAATCTCGAATAAGTTTTTAATCCATGTGAGTGAGTTGTATGTTTGCGTTGTGTGCGCAAGCGGTGCGCGTCCTTGGTGCGCAGGGTGCGGGCTAGCTTCAACACTGTCCTGGCAATGATTGCTCAGCGACTGGATTGCCCCTACGTTGGGCATTGTTGTAGCAGGCATATTACTGGTGCTTGATTTGTAATTATATGTAAATATGTGTGTATTGTTTTCATTGTTGTTTGTATTTAATATGGGTCAAGGACCTGAAATAAAGGTTTTTTTTTTAAATGTTTTGCTTAACATGCTTTGTCTGCGTTCTTCCTGCGTTTTGCCTACGATTTGACTGCATTTTGCTTCAGTATTATCTTGATAATTTTGTGTCCATAAAGCTTTGGCTTTGTTAATTGTTGCCATTGCGGGCAAAACCTGGTTCAAAAATTCAAAATTCAAAAGTCATTTATTCAAACTAGGCTAAGTATCAGCACTTTTGGAACGTCAAAATTACATAAGACAGTCCCCCAAAACGCCCACCCTTCACCACTGCCTAGTGCTTTAGCTGGGAAGAAGAAGTGGCGCAACAAACTCCCCAGCAGCACTGCTGTCTGTTCAGTTAGACAAAAATATATTAGGTACTTGATTCTATACAATAGTATGCAAAATAATTTACATTACTCAGCACAAAACAGTAAATAAATTTATTTGCCATAATGACAGCTAGCACACTCCAATATACCAACAAACTAAACGAAATATATACTCAAGCAAAAATAAAAACCAGTTGAGGCTGTTACAGGAGGGTGGGGACATCCATCGCCCCACATCACACAGGACCCGAGATTGCGGCGCGTAGTGATCCACGCTCGCCTCACTAAGACGTAAAGGGGAGAGTTTCAACGACTCACTCCCCCGAGAATAGCATAGAATAGTATTTATTTGCTTTTTGCTTAAAAACATGGTATAAGAAGATGGTAAAATACAGAAAAAATAACAAGACCATTCATGTTTTTGCTCAACGCGGGCCGTCGCCAGTCCGGCACTCGCAGCCCCCCGACGTAAGTGTGCGAGGGAACACCGGGGTGGTTTTAAGAAAAGAAAGAAAGAAAATAAATTTATTTGACCCAGGTAAGGGTCTGACAGTCCTACCAGGGTTGCGAGTTTGTCCGAAGGGGATATCGCGACCCCGGCACACAGGCAACGGAAGGAACACGGGTGAGTTTTAGTCAGTAAGATTCTGACACGCCCTCCCGCTCCGCCCAGAGCGGGAGAAGTTATTTGATAATTTCCCAAAATGAAGAAAAAAAAGGGGCGTGGGTATTGGCACAAGAAAAGACAGAATTATGCCCAGCAGTAGTTAAAGTTGGGCTGTGGATGATGAATGAAGATCCCGTGTTTTTATTGTAATATTTTTTGATCCCATAGCAGTTTCGTGGGCGTTTCCGTAGAAATTCGTCCCGGTTACAAAATGGAGAAAAGTGGATTATTTTTATTAAATAGTGTTTTTATTATCTTGTAATGATTTGATATTCATTAAAGATTACTGTTATAGTTGCAAAACAACAAAAGAATACCCATTTTCTGAGAAAATATGATTTGTTTGGGACAAGGTAGTGTTTCTGATTTCCATTTTGTAACTTGTTTGCAATAAAATAAAATATATTTAGATATTTAATTTTTAACGGAAAAAGTGGTTTTAGCATAGAAACCGCTACTTTCTTTAAAAATTATATATTAATCAATTAGTAAATGCGTTAGTTTTTTTGTGATTTAGTAAAAACATATCCACTTTGTTACTTTTGGGAACTAAGCTTTGTTATTTTCTGTTTTGCACATTGTCGAAAATAGTTAACAAGATTAGAGTATTTTTAAATTTATAGTCGTATGATACTTGCGGAATCGATGAATAATGTTGCCAGGAAAATAAATGTGCTAAGATTTTGGAAGTTTATTTTTTACTTGTGGAAGAAATACCGTTACAAAGTGGAAATTTCCACTACGTCCGAAATCGTGGGACACAATTAAAATAGTAAAAAATAATTATTTTTGTATTAAAGTGGCTGTAATTTATGTTTTATTTTAAAATAAATCATACATTTGAATATATTAAAACCTTTTTACATGCATGCTTAATTTTATGTCATCAATAATCTAACTCAAAGTGTGTCACGACACTGTGGGACACCTGAAAACTGGGGGGGTTCCAAACATATTTTCGTCTTATTTTAATAATTATTATAGTAAAAATAGACTAATTCACTGTTATTTACTGAGTTTATTTATTATACTATCATAATAAATTGTGAATTACAATAATAGGCCTTCGGTCTTCTAATGAATTATAAATAAAGTCATGGGACAGCACAAAATGAGAGTGGATAAATTTCTACGGAAATGCCCTCGTACTACATTTGTTTTCAGTCGTATGAACAATGTTTTACTGTAAAATGTCGTACAGGACAGAATCATGCGAACGACCACTCAGTAGAATAAGGGCGAATTTCACCAATGAACCTGAACGCGTTAAGGCGACGCGACTACGCGACGTCACCGACGACTGACAGCTCTTGAACGCTGTTTAGATGTACTGATCGCGTTCAGTGTCATTGGTGAAATTCTATATATATAAAAGAAGTAGGGAGCTAAATAAACCCAGCTTATATCGGATTCTAGGAACCGTGACGTAAACATGAAAACGGAGCTTAGACAATATTAGTCCAGCCAAACCCGAGTTTCGTTACATTACCTGGAAACCAAACAGTCACAGAGCTTAAATAACTATTTAACTGTATATAACTAATTCATATAATAGGGGACATAAAACGGCCGCTTTTGCAGAATCATAATAAGATAATATTATGAATCACACAAACTGTCACAAACAATTCATAATATTATCTGCGTTCAATTCATATTTACGCAATTCATCTGTTTGACAGTTTTATATTATAATTAAATAACACTAAAACTGTAATAATAAAAATCTCATTTGATTAATAAAAACTGTAAAGAAAAATTATCCGGTAACATTACCGTCAATATTTTTTTCATGCGGCAATATTTACACCAAGTATGATTCTGATATGAATTGAATTGAATATGATTCAGCTATAATATGTGTCACCATAGAGCAATTGCTGGGAATTCAGTAAACGAATTGCTTTTAGAGGAATTGCTTAAAAGCTCGTACAGACCAGCGCGACGCGATGCCGCGCCGCGACACGAACAATACAATTTCTAAGAAAACTTGACGGTATAACAATAACCGGCGTCGCGTCGCGCTGGTCTGCACGAAGCTTAATGTGGCCGTTTTAGTTGTTGTATATGGATTAGGTATATGCAGCCCAATAGCCTTAGGCTTCCTGTACATGAAGCCGGAGCCGCACCGGCGCCGGACCGCATGTTTCGTTGGCAATGCTTTACTGAACTGTGATCATTGGTTTACTATTTAACTCGTCATCAATGCCAGTGTACCTACACGCGGTTCCGGTGCGGCACATGTACAGGATACCGTCACCATATCGCTGCAGTTCGTAAGCTTGTCCCGAGGCGAGGCGATTACGTTACGATTCCGATTAGTGTACGTTGCAGTAAGGAGTTTCATACAAAGAATACTGAATTACTTGACTTGATACGGTAACGATCCCTTTCCGAGTTGGTATGTATGCTATTTCTTTAAGGCTTCCTGCACATGACGCCGGAGCCGCACCGGTACCGGACCGCAAGATGAAAAAATCAGAATATCTTAGAATGAGTGCAAAATCTACTCGGCGCTCGCCGGTGCGGCTCCGGCGTCATATACACGAAGCCTTACGAAAACTGATGCGTGCTTCAAAATATTACGTTGGACGGAATCACCACACCAACAGCGTCTTCAGACGGCAATAGGGAAGTTGACTGGAAAAAAAATACTATTTAGTCCATCAGTCAAATAATAAAAAAATATTAGTTACGTATTTTTTGCTTTATCATATTAATAAAAAATTGTTTAAATAAAACGTATTAAAGTTGGGGAGTGGGGACTCGCTACGTCACAAGTCAGTATAAAATCGTCGAGTGACGTCATGCCACATTTTAACTCAATGTATTGTCTTTTGAATAGGTAAAAAAATTCAAAATACGTGTCCACTATTTTTAACCGCTATAGTAACAATCAACGTCACGGACACAAAAAAAAAAATCTGTTAACATCCCTATTCTAATCAAATTCGTGTCACCGAAAATGCGTTAAACTCACAACTTCAGTCACGGTCCGCCTTCAAAGACGTCGTCGGTCTAGTATAAGTCATTTGTATCGTAGTGCGAGTAAACGATGACACGGTTGGTTTGAATGGAAAGTGTTAACAATGCCACATCTAGCAGCGGCCGCCGAGGCGTCTCCGTGCTCTGTAGTTGGACCACTACCTCACCTGATGGCAGACAATGATGGAACGATCAAGTACGCATGGCTAGAAAGAAGAAAGAAAGAAAAATATTTTATTTGGGACACGCACAGGAAATACAAACAGTAAGTAGGTAATAACAAAAATAAAAAAAAATAAAAAAAATACAAACTAAAAAACAAAAAAAAAAACAATTATAACGACCTGTGCGAGGCCAAAAAGGCTCCTATCTCAGCATAATGCGGCGATATTTAAAAAATAAATACCACAGCGCTGGTATTCTGATAGGGCCCACTGTGATGTCACGGACACACCTACGGATTAAGATAAATCCCACTATGAGATGTAAAAATAAATAAAGCAATAAAATAAAACAAAAATATAAATAAAAACTGAAACTAAGTAATAAATAAATCTATTCACGCCCGACGTTCCAACATCACTTGTCCATAGTATAGACTATTATCTATTGTGACAAGCGAAGGGACGCGGGCGCACTGCGAATCTGCGATGCATTAACTGTCAACTAATTCTCAATTTATCTAACAAAGAAGATTGGAAGATTGGAATTTTACAGAAATTATATATTATGGTTCAAAGAATATACTACTCTTTAACGAGAGGTATTAATACAAATAAAACAATGGGTGAATAATATAAGAAAAGGCAAGAAAGTGGTGCAAATGAATAATGTATAGTATCGTTGTGTTATGACTGACTGTGTTGTGTAGTGTAAGTCGGAAGAAAAAGATTCAGTCACCGAGAAAAACAAAGCGAGTGAAGCAGAATTATACTGCTAAGAACACTTCGCTAAGGTCACCAATAACAACTGCGTGCAGTCCCCAGGTGAGTTTAGAAATTGGTTTCCTTTTGTATTCGTAACAAATGTTGCTTATACTTAGTACTAAAACTAACAACTATTTTTATAGCACGAAAAGGAGGTGGCAAGTCGTTCCAGCAGCGAGAGGCAGCGAATTTAAAGCTTCCACGGAATGCAGCAGTTTTGTGCGTTGAAGCCAACAGAAGGTAAGAAGATGCTCTCGTTTTAATCTTATTTATGTCACGTGACCAGGTCATACAGGCTACATATCAAGCTATAGATGTGCAGTATAAGCTGACCTCTCATTGTACTAAAAACCCATACAATGTGAGATCAGCTTATACTGGAAATGTATAGCTTGATAATGTATTGAGAAAAAGGCTCTCATAAGGCTCTGAGCAGACAATGGACAACTTGTCCGTGATGATAACACGTATGGAAATCTATGCTATAATGCACATTTAGGACAAATAGACTGCCGGACATCGTACATTTCATCGTAGGTATATTTGACATCGGCCTTTCCGTCCGGTGGACGAATAGTCCATCGTTTGCTTTCAATCAGCCTATAACGTTCTCACTGCTGGGACACAGGCCTCGGTGAGAGGGCGTGGACCGCAATCCATCAGCGGGGTCAGTGCGGGTTGGTAGATGTCGCATGTCTTCGAATTTTTGGTGCTAGAACCTGCCGGTTTTTTCACGATGATTTCCTTTACCGTTTTTAAGAGCATTGGTGATGAAATAATTAAAACACCAGTTTGAACCCAGTCAGGCGCTTTACTTTGTAAAGCGCTTGACTGGGTTCAAACCTACGACCTACAACTCGTAAGTCGCGGCCGTTATCTCTGGGCCGCCACTGCTCGTCTGCTCAGCGCTTAAGGGGACTACAGGACCTAAACGTGCCTAAACGCAAGTTTTATAATGCCTAAAAGAATATGATCCACTGCAGTAAACAAAATCAGAAAAATATATGATATTCTTCAGGATATATGCTAGTATGATAGTGTGTTGAAAACATAATACAACTAATTTGATACGATGGAAAAAAATCATGAAGATACCTCTAAAAATTTCTTTTAACGGTTAAAAATCATATTAATTTACATGCAATCATTCTGATTTTTTGTCAGATTATTTTACAAGCTACATATTAGCATAATAGTGTTCTAATTTTCCAGTCCAATCAATAGATTTTTTGTAAATCGCTAACTGCTTCATATTTTGCAATAAATTACCTGCGTCGTGTCATCGCGCTTCTCTTTCATTTCTATGCAGTCCGACAGTGACCGCGCTTTAGCTGTTGTAAGCCTCTTAATAATAATCCAGAGAATCAAAAAATAAAATAAAATAAAAAACAACAAAAAATTCCAGTTTCAAAAAAATACACTTGCAACCGAAATAAAAAGTCGCAGTCTAAAAAAATTGTTATCCAATTTGGCATTCAACATCCGAGTGTCTTACTTTTTCGTGACGGAGAAAATTTAAAAAAATGCTACCGGTTCATTATCGCAAATTCCTTTCCGACTTGATCCACGCTTTTAATTAATTAAAAACGGTCATCTACTTGATAAGGGTGTCGGGAAAGTAAAATGGCGGGCGTTGAGATGTATGAGTTTACGTTTATGTAGGCTCTCTCGTTTGTTTTACAATGATGGCGTTAATTAGTAGTGTTTTGATTGTTAAAGACGGAATACTCGTACTAGATGTTGAAAGCAGTGGTAGAATGCACAAACAGTGCCTTTAAGGACTCTTTTTACTCGATAATACAAAGTAGTGTGAGAATCTTCTTATCTTCTTCGTAAATGGCAAAAATAACACAAAAAAAAACAACAAAAAAATTGGATGGCCCAAAACTCAGCAATGTGAATACCGCTCGCGAACGCAGCAATTAGGTCCTCATGTGTGCAGGTGACAGGGCACACACAGACAAAAGCTCACCTTCCATCTTGAACGCGGTTCAAGATGCAAGGTGAGCTTTTGTCTGTGTGAGAATGATCGACTTGGTCTACAAAACCAAACTTCCAGTTGGATACGCAAAAAAAGAGGTATTCCACTCAGAGCACTGATTTCAACTGCACTACTCCGAACCGCACCTACGTAATTTTTATTTTTTTAATGTTGGGGCCGTTCGGGGATTGAAAATAATATTAAATCAAATCAAATCAAATCAAACAGTTTATTTGTGATACACAGGTTACAATATAGGTCTTACAGTATACAGTGAGTTCATGCTGTGATCAGCCTCATGGGCATACAAATTTATAAAAATAAAATATTAAATAAACAGTAAACAATTACATATACAGCAGTGGCGAAGGGTGAATTTATAAGAAAGGTAAGCCGGAGCAAAAACAAAAAAAAAAAAAAAAAAGCTTACCTAGCCCGGACGTGGCGCACGTAGTCCAGTTACCTAAAATCTGTGACTGACTTCCTGGCTTCAGTCTTCTATAAGCAGATGTCTTCAGTCCACCTTTACCATACGTATAAGCACTGAGAATGCTGCTGCTAGATTGAAACAGTGTCTTGCAAGTAGGTATAATAAAAGTGGCTTTGAAAAAAGCCGTTTGTGGTGTGATCAGTGTGATGACGTTGACGTATGATGTCTACTAGACAAAACTACTTAACTAAAATACTACTGACTTATTCTACTTATAATACTACTTATACTCTAAAGCTATTCGTCTATTCTTTCGTACAAAGTACGCTAAGACATTATCATAAAAACCGGGATGATTCTTAATTTTTAGCAATAAATGTTTTTCTATAGAAAAAATGGCTAGATCAGATAATCGTTCTTGTTTTTGAGAATTACGCAAGTACGTAGAATTCGCTCAAAGCCGAAAACGACAACAATAACAATCTAAAACTATTAATGCCGCCATCCTACTAATAACTTTTCAAATCTACTCTAAAAAAGTAATTTCAACTTGCTAATCTATCGACTTACCACAAATTCCTAATTACAACGACGGCGAACGCACAATTTCACAACAAACTCACGATTATCCAATTCCAATTGTTACACTAATAACTTATATGAATACAACGAACAAAATGCTAATAAACTACAAGTATCAACAAAGTTAAAGGTTATAAATTCTATTATCTATTTACGTCAAACGTCGACTAACAAATTATTGCGAGCGTGGAGCGAAGTTTGTCCCTCCCCCATTCCCGAACCAAACCGAACGCTTACGAAGTTCAGCGAATGGATTCCTACACTCAATCATAACTCGACTTTTTACGGCTTACTATTGCCTCAAAAAACAGCGTGTCACGTGACCTGAAGTGACGTCATGACGAGATTATTTTGTATAGAAATTTAAGTTTTCATAACCCGGGCGGACAACGAGTTATACTGGAGGCACTAGAGCAAAATTGGCGCGCACTTTAAATGTTTTGTTTTCGTTGGAATATAAAGACAATTTTTTTAATGTAGGTTAGGGTTTTGTAATACTTTAATTTTATGGTGTAAGTATTAAATAATACATTCAGTGTGATTATTAAACACTGCTGAGAACTACTGACTGTCATAATTTCCTAAGGGAAGCCGACAGGAATCGGGTTATTGGTTAGCTGCGCCCCTGATATACAGTTCACAATGCACTCAATCAGACATAACTTTTTATTTAAAGCAGTAAAAAGGAAAGAAGTAATAAAAATAATAGTAAAATCATTTTAAGTCTAAAAAAAAAAATATTAAAAAATATTAAAAAATATTAAATATTAGTGATAAGCTGTTCCACCGAACCGCACCTACGTATTTTTTTTTTTACAACCTATGTAAGATATTTTCAGTCCCCAAACGGTACCTCCGTTTCGGGACTGAAAATAATATTAATAAACTGTTCCACCGAACCGCACTTATCAAAATTTTGTTTCAGTGAGGTTAGTGGAAGTTCTCAGATGCGGTTCGTTGAAATCAGTGCTCTAAGTGGAATACCTCAAAAAAAAGACTGACATACAGATATTTTATAAACGTACTATAGCTTTTACCCGTGCTTTCGGGGAAAATTATCTCCCGGGAATGTACTTCCGGGATAAAAAGTATCCTATATCCTAACCCAGGTCATGGTTTACCTGTGCATCAACATCGAAATCTGTTCAGCCGTTAGAGCCTGAAAAAGTAAAAGACAGGGAGAGGAAGAGAGGGGGATCCTAGCATTTATATTAGGTAGAAATTTTATGAGTGTCCGTCGACACCCGTCTGTTCGATTGTCTTTACTTCGAATATGTTTCCTTGACAGTTTTTTACTGCGATGCCTTGTCACATGGATGATTAAAGGCATTTGGCCATCATCTGACCTGCACGTGTAACATGACCACCATAAGAACGGGTTTTGTCGACGGAAGAATTGACAAAATGACAGATTGTGATTTTGTGTCTGTCTTTTTGTCTGTTCGTATTTGTGAACTTTGTTATCCACATATCTCCATCAATGGGGATTTGTGGACAAGAGTTCACAAATCCCCATTGGTTTAAAAATAAATTATAAACAACATACCTATTATATAAGAATCACGAAGTCTATATTTCTTATGGAGATCAGGACTCATAGTTTATTTTTATTATCAAACAAATTAAAGTAATGGCTAAATTAATAGCCTAATACTACGGCCGCATCTGTATTTATCGTTACGAAGCATCGCACAGTGATACGATACCAGGTGTGACCAACCATCATCGGTTATCGTCGCGATAGTTCGGACTCTGTAGCACATATCGCCCGGGTGGCGGTACATAATAAACGTGGCGAAGTCGCTAATGTGATAACTTATTAGCGAGTAAAATATAAGAAGCTTCGGCACGCATTGCTTTGTCACGATAGACGCAAATCTATGCGGCCGCAGCATAAGTGTAATATATTTCTGTCATGTCATATTACAGCCTAAACTTTACTTTAAATTATTTTATGGTAGCTTTATGATTAATTATTTTAGAACTTTTGTTTACATAACTTTAATTAAAAATAGAATAAACATCCTTATGAAATTAAAATATATTACATTCACTCAGTGAGACTTTCAAATACGTAGGTTTTAAGACGCTCATATCAACTTTATAATAAAATACATTTTGTAATGATGAAAAATAGTGACGCAAACAAATAAAGCAAAAAGCTATTATTACGAATGTCTTCAAATATGTGTATCTGGATATATCTCAAGAAGTGGAAGAGATCTTTTTAAACATTCACGAGATATTAATTTTTAACAGAAGTATTAATAATTAATGTAAAGCTTTGTTGAAAGTCATTTCGTAGGTAGGGCAACATTAAAAAAAAAAACGAGTTTAGCCATTACTTTAATTTGTTTGATTATAAAAATAATCAATGAGTCCTTACCTCCATAAGAAATAAAGACTTCGTGATTCTTATGTAATAATTAAGTTGTTTGTATTTTATTTTTAAACCGATGGGGATTTGTGAACTTTTTGTCCCTCAATCCCCATCAATGGGGAATAGTGGAATAACCCCTAATGGTAAGTTATGATCGACAATGATACACACTTGAAGAGAAAGAAATAGATTACACTTCATTTATCGTAAATATGACGTAATAAGACTCAATGTTCACATAAATAACGCAAAAAGAATAAAACTACAAAGTTGCTTACTTCCCATTTTTCATCGCTACTACATTTTTTCTGATTAAGTCCCTCGTGAACAGTTTAACTTCACTCGGATTAACTTTTTATCCAGCGGAATTTTGATCGCGTCATCTTTATTATCTGTACTGCTTTATTCTGGCCAACTTTGTACTATGTAACAATAATAGCCCTCCAGACCAAATTTCGGCCATGACGACAAGTCTCAGCGGAGACCAACCTTCGGCGCGGCAGATATGAAAAAAAATATTAAAAATAGTTTATTATTTTTACAAGTAAATACCTACCTTAACAACTAGTGATTGGAGCCTCCTTTTAAGCAAATAAGCCTGTGTTAGGAGAATCCGCTCTTCCAATATCTTAAATACGTACAATTTACTTGTTTTATTTTTAATTCTATACAAGTTAAGATGCTAAATGAAATAATAATACAAAGAAAAGAGAATTAAAACTAAAAGCTAAAAACGCAGCCCGTATGCAGGCATGCAAGTATGTGAGTGACAGTGAGTGTGCGTGAATGTGAGTGTGAAGGTGTGTGAATGTGAATGAATTAGAGTGTATGCATGAGGTTCAAAGTGGCATTAGGCGTGGGGTTACTTTTTACTCCAGCAGCGCCTCTGTGTCGTCATAGGTCAGCAGTTTTATCCAACTAGATACATATTTTTTTATTTTTTTTGTGGACAAGTGTGTGCGCAGACAGAGGTGTGTACTCTCTGTTCCCTCACTTTCATAGTCCGATGGGACGGCAATCCGACATGACTGGACAGAGACCAGGGCCACCGCTTTCCTAGGCACGAGGGTATCACACAGCCAACTTCCAAACTCCGGACCGTTATTAAATAGATTCCTAATGGAAAAACCCAATGTCACTTTGCCCGACTTTTGACTTTTTATTTCTTATTGATATCTCATTGTATGCTGCACGGGTCGATGTCATCACGTCAACGCCGGCCGTCGACAAAACCATCGCTGGGGCTCAGTTTCGCATAGGGTCGCAGCATTATTCTGAGCGATGGCCGTTTTGCCTGGATGTAACGTATAATATTTTCCCGTAAATTGCTCTTTTTATGTGTTTGTATTCTTTCTTTGTGTTATGTAAACTACAAATAAACTTTTTTTTTAAAATAAAATATAAACTAGATGAGGTCGCTGTTTCCTATCTGACTACTTTGAGAAGAAAGGCCGAAACAAACTCAGAGGTCGCAGTCTCTTTTAAAGTCCAGACTTAATCTTGGTCAGGTCATATGAGGACCATGTAGATAGTGTCTGCAATGGACCCATCTAGCTTATTTTTTAATATGATGTGAATAGTGATTCCGATATCCTATATACAGAATAAACAATTTCATTTCATTTTCACACAGACGATAGCACGTAGAAGGGTATGAACTCGCCTAGTTATAAATATTAACGAATATAATCACATATCATCAATCACACCGACTGTTATCAAACATAATAATAAGCGCCTTTTTTACTGAAAGGGTTATGATTGATGAATATTTTTAGTACCATAGTATTATCAGCGTTGATATGAAAATTATGGTGGTATCTGTATTGAGGGGTCATGGCTAGATAATAACAGCTGTACGTGTCAATTGAAGGTTAAGCTACGCTTGCCGCGGTCGGTACGTGGATGGGTGGTGACCATCCATTACATGTCGAAACCCTTCCGTGCTTCGGAAAGTACACTAAGCCGTTGGCCCTGGCTATCATTCGTAGATCTATGTCAGTCGTTGCAGGTAGTCATAAACCAAAAAAAAGTCTGACAACCAGTCTTACCAAGGGGTATCGTGTTACCCAGTAACTGGGACGTGGAGGTCAGATAGACATTCGCTCGATGTAAAATACTGGTATTCAGCTGCATCCGGTTACACTGGAAGCCGACCCAATATAGTTAGGAAAAGGCTGGGCGGATTGTTTTTTTACGAAGCTAGCTCGCTTACGTGCCTGAAGAATCATATGTGTGCTATTGTAAGGAAATAAAGGCTCATTTTCACTGGTCGATAGGGCTCGTATGCGGGGTGCAGAAGATTTCTGTAACGCATGCCATAGGGCCCGCATGCGGAACCGTTTTAATTAGTCGATAGCCCGCATGTGGAGTGCTGGATATTTCCGCTTTGCTATAGGGCCTGTATTTCGGGAACCGTTTTTATTAGTCGATAAGGAACGATTGCGTTATACGGAGAACCTGCACCGCACGTTTGGTAGTTGCTATGAAGGTTCATTTTCATTGGTCAATTGTAGTCTCGAGCACGCTTTTTACCGACCGAGGATTTTCATTGGTTGCTACGCCCGCTTCGGGCGGGGATTTAGACGGTGCACCGACCGCGTTATTGGTTTATGACTTTCATTAGTCATTAACCCGCCTGCGGGGAATCCCCGCATGCTGTATATTGACCGAGTTATCGACTAATGAAAATGAGTCATAAGATACATGCAAGTAACTTCTACATTTTTGTACATGTTACAGGCATTGCGAATTTGCGGGTTTTTCTTTTTGAATTAATTGAATTGAATTCTCCTAACATAAGCAATTCCTTGCTCAAAAGGTGATCTCCAATAATAATGTATCGTAATGCCCGTTGAAATTGAAATAAACATTTATATTTTTATATTGTATTATTCAAATATATTGTTATTTCTAAAATAATTATTTTTTATATAGTTTTAGTGTTTTTGGATAACTGCATTATTTTTCACTAATCATTCTCGAAATCAAATTTAGACAAGGCTAAAAGTAAGATAATCGGGCATTATCGGGTTATATCTAGTATAAGGTTTGGTAGGACATATATAATTTGTGATATATTATAATTCATTTGAATCGGCTTGTGAATCGTAAATTGACCTTCTTTACACCTACTAAGAATGTTTTCACGTAAAAATTGTTTACAGTACAGACACAGATATTTTTTTATTTGTAGGAATTGACCATAGATGAATCTACATGTTGGCGGCCACCTTATCATCGAGGCTACAAATTTAATAATTTAAATATATTATGGCTAATTATGCCCGTGGCTATCAACTGATGGATATCAAAATCAAAACTACATACCATCTTGATATCTAGTGGTTTATTTATAAACGTTGCTTAAAGTTAAGAGACGTTTAAGAGTGTTTATCCTAAAAGTGGGCAACGTCGCAAATAGCTGTCAAAAATTTACCTGTTTTGATTAATTTGGCAATATTACTGTAGGGAAATAAGAAATTAAGCCAATTAGCGAACTTGAATATTAATAATGAATTGCAATTATAACATTGAATTTGATGTTGTACCCGTTTTAAGCTTTGTGCAGACAAGCGCGACGCGACAGCGCGACGCAACACCGGTTATTGTTATACCGTCAAGTTTTCTTAGAAATTGTATTGTTCGAGTCGCGTCGCGCTGGTCTGTACGGGCCTTTAGGAATAAAAAAGGTATTTGGAAAGTTTCCAAATACTTTTTTTACATCTAAGATCAAATATTCGGTGTTAAGATATTTATTATTGCATTTCATAATCAATATTCTAGTTCGCTAGCTAGCCAAATTTCTTATTTCCATACAGTAATATTACCAAAATAATCAAACAACGATATATTTGACATCTATTTGCGACGCTGCCCACTTTCAGATTAAACGCTCTCAAAAGTCAACAAATTTATAGCTAAGCAGCCGTTAAACATTGCTGTCAATCAATCAAACCATCATCATCTGCCTAGCCTTTTCCCAACTTCGTTGGGGTCAGTTTCCAGTCTAACCAGATGCATCTGAATACCAGTATTTTATATGGAGTGACTGCCTATCTGACCTCTACAACCCAGTTACTGGGTAATACGATACCCCTTGGTGAGACTGGTTGTCAGACTTCCGGGCTTCTGACTATTCGTAGCAACTGTCAAAGATCTACAAATGTAAAGCGGGACCAACGGCTTAACGTGATTTCCGAGGCATGGCGGTGTCTCGATATATAATGGATGGTTACCCATCCACGGACTGACCTCGGCAAGCGTAGCTTAACCGTCGATCGACCCGTGCGGTTGTTATTATTTAACCACGAGCCAATTGCTTAACTTTAATCAACATTTATAAATATATCACCTACCAAATGCTACAAAAACTTTTTTTTTATATTTCTTTTTTTTAAATACCAAATGATACTTCTGATCGCTGTATGACCCAGGTGTCAGTATCTCAGCCTCATCACTGTCTTTAACAATCGTGGTAGTAACCGTTGCATTTACCTTATTTCTTCCTGTGTTACCTCACAAGCCCACAATGCAAGTAAGCGAGGCTACTAGACCCCATCTTTAGAGCATGAGAACAAAATTATCCGTTGCATAAATTTGCTCCAACTCCACCGTTTCTCAGCCATAAGGCGTCCAACAAATTTAACAACCCATTACTGTAGGCCGGCTATTACACCGTAGCGTAACTCAAGGTGTGTTCTTTAACTGTTTCGTAGAAGGATAGGCCCTTTTAAATTTATTTTACATCTGACAGAAACCTGTTCATAATTAGAGGTAATATAACTGTCTACCTCTCTGACTGTAGGTAACTCCTCTAGGATGGAGTATAGAGACTGATCACTGAAAAATATTGTAGATACTTCAGTAAACATGACATTAGTTCGGCAATCACGCTTTTGATTATGAGCCATGAACGGAGAGTCAAAATTACCACTATAAAATAACTCATCATAGGCCACCTATTTTCACAGCGGCAGCGGCATCCCATTTCCTGCTAACAAGAAAATGTCTAATATCTCCTGATACAATCTGTGTTTGTCAAGAGAAGAGAAAACGGCTAATTTAATTTCACGAGACAGTTTCATTTATTTGAATTCCTATATTTGTCAGAAACTTTTAGATCAATACCTAAATACTAGTTTTAAAAAAAGCTTGTACAAATGATGACAATCAGAGTAACCAGCAAAACATACGAACAAAGCAAGTTAATAAAAAGCTTGTAAAATGGAACCAACTAACTTGAAATTAAGAAATTACTTTAATTTAGAACAATACAGTCATGAGAATGAAATCAAACTTTGCATGCACTCATTGATAACTACATAGTTGATTTATTAATGATGTGAGAATGCATTTACCGTTGACGTGTTCATTTTTTACAAACTTTTATTTTAATTGGTTGATAAAATAGTTGTTCTTTATAAAACAAACTTCATATGACACTATAAAATAGCGTGACAATATAAACATGAAATACCGAATTAATTAAATAACCAGCCGCCTGCAACCACGGTGTAATAACCGGCCAATGCTAAACCTCTTTTAACTTAGTTTCCACTAGATTAACCAATGGATTACTCGTCTTAATTTGTTAGCATTAAGGGTCAAAGTCGCTTGCTAAACATAATTGCATAGGATTCAGTTCGCGGAACACGGTATCTAATGTTTTTATTATGTCATTTTGGTATTTCTATGAGCATGGCTAATGAAAACCACTCTATAAAATGTTTTTGTTGTTCTAAATAGCTGAAGTAAATTGGATTGTAAAATTACGTTTTGACCTTTTGTTCCTGATGTAATGTTTGTTACATTTTGTATTTTTATAAAAAATACGATTTTCCGTGTTATTTCTTGAAACCAACCAACAACTGTTCATTTGCGGTTTTGCTTAAAAAAGTGACCATATACTAGTAATTGTTCATATGTCGTCCAATGAATGGATCCTTTTGCTTTCAATGGTAGGTAAGCTTTGATACTATCTCATTAATTTTTAGAAAAAAGCTACTAATAACAATAATTAAAAACAACAATACAACAAACAAACAATTAATAATTTGATTGTAAACACTCTATTTTTCTATATTTAGACTATTTACGCGTACCTAACTTTCTTCATAAGTAAAAACAAGTTAATCTAGTAGAAATACAAGTTAATCTTAATATTAAATACACGAGTATTTAATATTAAGATTAACTTGTATTTCTCATGATAAATGAATTCTAAAATAATCTTTTTTTGAGAAACAAATGTCTTAAGCCGTAACACTTCTAAAAGATTACCAAAAGGCGTTCGAACGTACCTGATCCTCGTCAAGAATCGTGAATAAGATGATATACAATGTCATCGTGAAGATACCATTAACTAATGCTGATATATTTATGGACTATTGTATTTTTCTAAAAGTAATCTAAGTTACTGCTTATAACATCAGCTATCTGCCAGTGAAAGTACCATCAAAATCGTTCCAGCCGTTTCGGTGATTAGCTGGAACAAAGACTATCACCCGAATACTGAAACGCCACTCAAAACTTAAGCGTTACTTATGACTCGTTTAAAGCCTTTTGATTGGTTGAAACTAGTTTTAAATAACGCTTAAGTTTTGAGTGGCGTTTCAGTATTCGGGTGTAAGAAAGACAAAAAAATAAAAAAAAGTGAACATGTACCGTCTATACTTTCATTATGATTTTGTAAAAAGATGTGATTTTGACATTACAAATAAACACTTTAAGAGGGTTTATCCTTAAAGTTGGCAACGTCGCAAATAACTATCAAATCTTTACCTGTTTTGATTAATATAGCAATATTAGTGTATGGAAATAAGAAATGTGGCTAACTAGCGAAATAGAATATTAATAATGAATTGCAATTATAACATTGAATTTGATAATCTAATAATATACAATATATACATAATTATACACCCAATTAAAAACATCTAATAATATTGAATTACTGCTTAGCCTTCTTCCTCTCTCCTTATTTTGCTGTGCCCGACAGGGTCCATATTGCTCTCTTACTTATTATACCATCTATGTAATACATATGGAATGCAATAAAAAATTGAGTATTGATATTGTAGGTACCCGTTTTAGGTGTAAAAAAGGCATTTGGAAACATTCCAAATACTTTTTTTACATCTAAAACTAAATATTCAGTGTTACGATATTAATTGTTGCAGTCGGTGATCAATATTCTAGATCCCTAGTTAGCCACATTTCATAATTCCATACAGTAATATTGCCAAATTAATCAAAACAGGTAAATATTTGACAGATATTTGCAACGTTGCCAACTTTTAAGATAAATGCTCTTAATTTTATTTATTTGTATGTAAGATGTAATTTAAAAAAATCGAGATTTTCTGAAAGTCTTCTAAAAAGTTCCAAATAAATGACAACAAACTGTCATCATTACTGCCACCGCTTTTAATTATATTATTCCCCTCAGTGAAACGCCATGGTTTACCAACCATGGTTCGTTACCATTTACGTTAATATTAACATACATAGTTCCCGGTAGAGATGATGCGTCGCTGTGTGACCCCAAGGGGTATGAGCCAATTAAATATAACATACAAGTTTAATTTGATAGCTTGATTGGCGCTGCAGGTCCTCGCGGGCGTCGGTTTTGAATTTAAGTCCGACAAGTGATGCCCGGAATTCATATGCTATTAAAAAGCATATTATAAATGAAAATGTATAAGGGATCGTAAAGGCCTCACGCTCGCAGATAGCGTGAGGCCTTAAGAAAAATTGTGTGAAACACAAATCTGCCCGACTTTAAACGTAGGTCTTTTAAGTGAGCGCAAAATAAATAAGTTCAGAAATCGTTCAAAATTAGCATGAGGTAATAAGATGTAATACTACTTTGCAATGATGTTATGTTATATATTTTCATTGCATATAAGTACTTTTCTATACACACGGTAGAGTACAGACAAGTTCTCAAAACACAGACCGCAGTCACACCGCTACGCGAACAGTTCAGAGACACTTTTGACCACACTGTAGCTTAGTTCGTATTTAAGCTGAACATGTTAATTTAATTACCTTGGAAGGTTTTGGCCTTATTTGTGTGCGATGCCCTGCCTGCCTTATGTCACTTTGAACTTAAGAAGTAGATACTGTGGTATCGTCACTCGTGCTTTGAACAGCAATTTTTGTATTTTTTTTGTAATGAGTTTTTCCGTATTCATTAGGATACGTAGAATGAAAATCATTTTATTTAATCTGTTATTTTTTTCGAATATCTAAAATAAGGGAGAGTGGGAATAAAAAGTAATCAAATACAATGTTGATGTTGATGTTGTTCATGGAATGGCGTTACCTACTAGAATTTAGCGGCAGTCAAACCCGCTGTTACCTGTCTAACCTTTTTTTATTATGGCTATTATATTTTGTATTTTTGTTGGTTACGGTTTCACGGCTAAACGGTTGAACCGATTTTGATGAAATTTGGTAGGTACAGGTATCCCTGCACAAAATTTTTTGACACTGTATAATCTAAAAAACTTTTTACAAATAAAACAACTGACTTCCAAAAAAAACACTACAAAGTCTTTTTACCACCGACATGTTTTTTTTTTTTTAATTTTTATTTTTCACTTTTTGGTTATGGTACCTACCAAAACTAAAATACAAATTCGAATAACACTACCTGCTATGTAAATAACAGTTACAGGAAGTTATCATCATATCATAGACATATACTAAGTGGGAAAAAAAAATACGTATTATTTAAGCTTACTCAAAAACTATCCAAGCAGAGTTAATAAATTTATATGGGACCAACTCTTGGGAGCATACCCATTCATACAAAAAATAATTTTCAAAATCGGTCCACAACGGAGAAAATAGCCGGACATAAATAAATAAAAATAAAAAAAATTACATACGGGTCGAACATATAACCTCCTCCTTTTTGGAAGTCGGTTAAAATTACAATAAACCTAATTCGCTTAATTGTTATTAAAGAGTAATAACAACCCTATAAGAAATCAACACGTGTTTCACCTCTCAACGAGGCATCCTCAGGATGACGATTGACTTGTTGCGAACCCGGACCCGACGTATTGACACGTCAAGCGACGAGTCGCACGTCGTGTCTGATCTCTACGCTTGACGTGTACTCCTTAAGAACAGTTAAGCGGATTAGGTTACTAAATATACGTCGTCTATTGTATTTTATAATAGATTTCCGCAAAGTCACACGTGAGTCAATTAACTACTGTATAGTCTTTCAGTTCGAGACGTTACGACTCAAAAAAAGGAAATTTTCAGTGTGGTAGAGTCCTTTATCTAAAGTCTATTTCAAACACCACAATCTCTATTGAAAATCCTCCTGAAACATGAACTTCCCAACATAACTATACATCTACTCTATCAAAATTAACATCGAAATGCATCCAACTTCAATATAGAGCTACCATTTCCTTCCTCCATAGAGTTTGAACTTTACAACCGTGGCCGCAGCCTCTCGAATTATAGCAAGCTGCGTTAACGACCTTGGGTAGTTAGAATATCAATATGTTGCAGTGATTGCGAGGGGCTATAAATTCAAATTCAAAAATCATTTATTTCAATCCATTTAAGATCATATTATTATGTTGTACATTTGAAATAAAATTAACATTCCAATCACTATATAGGTAGATATATAAAATAATTTATTAAGTTAATAATATAAATAAAATTAGAATGATTAAATAAAATTAAAATAATTAATAAAACGCCTGCCTCTGAGTCATTTGTTTGTTTTTCATCAACAATTTGTTTGATATAAGTTATAATAATTATTTGAAATCCTGATGGCAGCTCTATTATAAAATAAAAATCCATTATTTTCAAAATTCAAATATAATTTATTGAATAATATATATATTGTTTTATATTGAGGTTAACAAAAAAGTATATTTCACAATATTGTGACAGAAATACATTTGAATAAAATACAATATCAATGCAATTAGACTAGAGGAAGGTACAAATTATAAAGGTTTTCATATTTTCGAAGGGATTTCAAAATTTAAATATAATCAATACAATTTTATTATTTTCACTATCAAATTAAGTGAATAGTTAAATATATACTTAATAATACTTAAATAAATACTATTAACCATGCTGTAAGATCGTTTAAATGTTAGTATTCTACAGCACTGATTCCAGTTACTCTTCGGAAGTTTTCTTGAGCATCGCCTGCTATACAACCGCCGTCACAATTGCAGCCAAATATATTGCATTTACCTTTACCACAGTAAAATCCTGCGGGCCTATTCCCATCGCCACAAACTTCGGCTTTACAGCGATCAAGTGACGTCACACCAAATAGATGAAATCCAGGTTCCAAATTGTATGGGTCACAACGATCTGCATACCAAAACATGTCTGTTCTACCGCAGCATTCAGAATGGACTCCGAACACAGCGAATACAAGTACAAACACCAAAGTTACAGCAATATTCATGGTGAAGAACTTGATTTTAATATGATGCGGTCCAGCTGAGTAGTCATCTTTTATAGTACGCATGTTGGTATTTAATGTTTACCGAATTGATAACAGGAAAACGGGTAAAACTGTTGACCTCATTAAACGAACAATTATAACTATTTTGGTGTTCGGGAGTATACCAGCACAAAACAGATTGGTGCAGAAGGTTGGCTCCATACAATGAGCGAAAATGCACGCACAGATTGTCAACACGTCTACATACCTACAGGAAGTGCGACTGCGCATTGTCTGAGATAGTGTTAGATCACCGTACGTACGCGTCTTTGTGTGCGCCTGAGTTGGCTCGTTGTATAAAGCCGGTTTAATGTAGGTACCCATTTATTTTGTGGTACCTAGCAATACGCATATTTCTATTTTTTCCTTCCGTTGTGCGTATGCTGTTGCTCATCAACAATGATCGCATGTGGCGTTGTAGATGCCGCCACAACCTCATATTAGATCTCACTATCTCGCGTCACTAATTAATCGGTGATTCACCAGTATATCAACAACTATAACTCCAACTACTCATTAAAATGATTTTATTTTATGAGTTGATTGCAATTTGTGCTAATGTAAATTATTTTTGCATTAAAGCATTATTATATAGAATCAAGTTTTTCCAACTGAAATGACAGCTGTGCTGCTGGGGAGTTTGGTGCGCCACTTCTTCTTCCCAGCTTAAGCACTAGGAAGTGGTGAAGGGTGGGCGTTTTTGGGGGACTGTCTTATGTAATTGTGACGTTCGAAAAGTACTGATTCTCAGCCTAGTTTGAATAAATGACTTTTGAATTTATATACGAGTATGTCTTTCTAGGGCATCCGCTCCTGGCGTTTCCACTCACATCTGCCATCAGTCATACTCTCAACATGACCAAACCATCTCTAACATATCTTGATAGTAGCTACACCCCGCAGTTTCACCCGCAAAGTCTCGATCTCATAGGAATATCGGGATAAAAGATTTCCTATGGTCTCGACGCTTGACGTGGCAACACGTTGTGTTCGGGTGTGACACACACACATAAAAATGGCAACCGATCTCAATGGCTTTCATTTTGATATACATTGCATCCATTCACAAATATAGTAATTTATATTACTTGAAGCTAAGTATTTAGTAAAGCCCTTCTGATGTGACCACGGTATTGCATATGAGGTACTAATTAGGGAACGTCTATTAAGATAATACCTATGACGTTATCTATTAATGTCATAGAAAAATAGTCTTTAATGATTTTGTTATTGTGACCGTTGATCTCGTTTGTTAAAATAATTCCTAGATATGAACGATGGAATTACCCTCACCCGTTGACGTATTGTACTATCGAAGAACTTCATATCTAAGCAGTTTGAAAACAAAATCCCGAGAACACGATGACCACATCTGTTACCGCCCCGGTTCTATAGCCGCCGAGCGCTGCAAGCAGAAATAGTCCTTACGGTATATAGATATGAAGTTCTCCGACGGTACATGCTTATTAATTTAACTTAGATTTTAATACGCCAATAGTAGTGGTAAGTGGTAGGCAGAGGTACACTCGTCATTGAAAAATTACATCATGCTTGTAATGCTGAAGGTTATGGCAGAGGTAAACCTCTTGTACACCCACATTTCGCCAGTTATGTTTATGTCATCATCAGGCATCAATCACAAATCCAGACACCGAGCTGCTACTGAGAAATTCCAGATGGATAAATCCAATATCACTTTGCCCGACCCGGGCATCGACACCAGGAGCTCATGCTCAGCAGTAGTGCTTGCGAACATTAGACCAAAGGTAGTCGCCTTAAAATAGGCATAGAAAAATAATGTACGTAAAATAGTAGACATTTACGAGTTGATTCTAATCTTTAGATTCCCTATGTGAGGATCATACATCCCTATACTTGTACCTATTATAGAGTTAGATAAGATAAGATAATATTTATTTGCTTAAACATGTGTCAACATACAAGAAAAATACATGCATGCAAGATGGTAAGGACATTATTAGGTACAGGCATGTTTGCCACATGATGTGACATGCAAATGTCAAGGAATATTATTAATTAATTAAAACATTCTCTTCGAATAACAATAAATTAAGTAGTTAAAGAGCAAAATAACAAAAATCAAACAGAACGTTAAAACAAAAATAAGTTAATAAGATAGTTATGCAATAATCCTGTCAACAATAAACATAATATACAATCCAAAAATAAATTTAAGTTATGAGGAAAAGGGTGTAAAGTTAACTCATCCTCTATAGAAAAGGGAGGATCCACCGACCAGACGGGTGTCGTGTCTGGTGGGCTACTGCCCGACGATTGATGTTTGGAAGTTATATATATGCTGATCGCGCGGTAAACGATGCAGGATTTCGTCAGTATGTGATGCGTAGTTCGCATGTGGTGATGTCTAGCTTTACCTCTTGTCTTCACCATAATGCTTATAATATCAATTGGTTGGTAAATGACATACTATTGCCTGTTTAGGGAAATTTAATCTTATTTAAAACTAGCGACCCGCCTCTGCTTCGCAAGGTTCTTACGACTTGCCAAAACATCGAGATTTTTTTATTTTATGTAAGTTTAATGTATGCATAGTCGCATACACATAAACTTTACTGAAAAATTCTTCTAAATGATGGTGAAAACCACATCAAAATCCGTTTTAGAGTTTAGAAGAACAACGCGGTTACACAGACAGACACGAGAAGCAACTTCAATTTATAATATGTATACAAGCTGATTCAAAAAACAGCAACTTCCACCTCTAAAATAAATGAATTTGACCTCTGACAGCAATACAAAGAGCAACCCACCAGCAACCAGAATTCAACAAGTATAAAAATCACTGTGATTTTGACAAAAAATCTACCTATCTGTTTAGATTTTTCTCAACCATGTATGGCGGGGCGGCTTTCAGTCTAACCAGATGCAGCTGAATACTAGATATAGAGTTTTTTTCACGAAAACAAGTTTTAAATGTAACCCAACCTAACCAGATGTAACCTAACTTTAAATTCCCCCATAACTCCTGTACCGTTGTATGCGTACATATGCACAATGATAAACGTGCGTTACATTGCATGCCATATAAAGCGATTGTTCACACCTAAAATAAAAATCATTTCACAGCAATAATATTTGCTCAATGTTGCTAAGTTTGATCGCGTAAATAACGGCAATGTTGTTTTTTTTTACCTCTACAGGGATGCCCTTTGACCTGCATCTCACCTGATGGTAACTGATGATCAGGCCGAAGGTGAAAGCGAGTTTCACCCGGAATCCTCAACCACAGAGGAACTGGCTATTTTAACTCCGAAATAAAACAATGCTTTTAACATTGTTGTGTTGGCGACAGACTTAGATAAGATAATAAAAAAATAAAAAAAAATAAAAATAACTTTATTAACACAAAAACCTTAATAAACAGAGCTCATACAATACACATAGGAACATTAAACTTTGGGAAACAAAGGTTGCTTAAATAGTGAAAACCCTGCCTCCTAAACTAGGGGGGACCCTGTGCCTTAGGAGTCAGTATTCTACTGTAACTTCGTGTACAAAAATCCTTAATCTATGTGAGATGGTGGTCCAGCCAGGCGGACTTAGAACAAGCCCTACCACCAACCTAGTTACACAAGACTAGTGCCTGCTTGCACTAACGTCATTCTAGTCAACAGTTCCTAGTTAAGAAATGATAAATTAAGGCAAAACATAAATACCAACTTCATTTGCACGGAAACAGGCGAAGTTGGTTCAAAACAGGAATACGGAAACTTGAAACTTTTTAGACATAACTTAAAACAAAATCTAGAATGTAAATATTACTTTAAGTACCTACGTACCATCAAAGAAGTTCATATCTAACCAGTTTCAAAACAAAATCCCGTGAACACGATGACCACATCTGTTACCGGCCCTGTTCTATAGCCGCCGCGCGCTGCAAGCAAGAATAGTCCTTACGGTGATTAGATATGAACTTCTTTGATGGTACATACATAAACTCACGCCTTTTTTCGATGGGGGTAGGTAGAAACTACCGATCGCCTTATAATCATTGACATTGTTAAATATTACATACAAAACGACATGATTACTTTGTAAAGTATTATATTATTTTAATTATTGTGAAAATGAGGACTATGTGGAGCTCGTGGCTAAGTAATTACTGCCGCACGGGTCCATCCATCAAGTTAAGCTACGCTTGCCGGGGTTGGTCTGTGGATAGGTGACCATGTTTACATACCGACACTCCTCCGTGCCTCGGAAAGCACTTTAAGCCTTTGGTCCCGGCTGTCATTCGTGGATGTTTGACAGTCGTTACGGGTCGTCAGAAGCCCGAAAGTCTGACAACCAGTCTTACCACGGGGTATCGTATTACCCAGTTACTGGGCTGTGGAGGTCAGATAGGCAGTCGCTCCATGTAAAAATACTGATATTCAGCTGCCGACCCCAACATAGTTGGGAAAAGGCTAGGTAGATTGATGAGGACTATGTGGATATATTTTTATTTTCATTTCTTTCATTATTTTTTTCTTTCTCAGTTAGTTTTAATGATGGTCTGGCAGATTGAGTAGTTTATGCGGCCTACCCAAATTTCCTTTCTTTGGCATTGTTCGTCGAGTTGAGCTCCGTTCTGATTTGAGCTCTACGATTACTGACAAATGCTTGCACTGACTGGACAGGGCCACTCAAATCTGGGTGGTTCTTTTCTGAAAAGGCCATTTCAGACACTGATCTACATGGCCTGACCAAAATTATTTGTGGACTTTATAAGAGACTGAGACCTCTGAGTTTGTTTTGGCCTTTCATATCAGAGTAGTCAGATAGGAAACGCCGAACTCATAAAGTATTTTTTTTTTATATGACGTGTAAAAGTGATTCCAATATCCTATTTACAGAATAAACAATTTCATTTCATTTTATTTCTACGATCCTAACATACCCCTTTTACTTCGTTTACGTACAGCGTGAGCTGGGAGTGAGCTGTCATTCCACAGGGATTGACACTATTGACAGCTCACTTCACCCAAGTTTTCACGGTGAGATGTTTACTTCAGTGCTATTCTGTAACCATCTCACCGTGAAAACTTAGGCGAAGTGAGTGTGGAGTGAGCTGTCTTTCCACCTAATGCTAGAGATTGACACTATTGACAGCTCACTTCACCTAAGTCTTCACGGTGAGTTTTTTAATTACAGAATACGTCGGCAGAATAGCATGGTTGGTCTTACTCGCACGCGGGTTGCGAATACTAAGGTTATTAAGGTCACTATGCTGCTGGTACTTTAAGTGACGTTCTAAACTCTAGATAGAAACCCAATAACATTGAGGACTGGAAACTGTCTTAAAATACTCTATTAGTCCAGGATTAGAGATTTTTTATAAAACCACTGATCCAACAGCCGAACCTTCTTGTTCTTTTCGTGTGATTAGTGACTAACCAGCCATGCTATTCTGTAAACATCTCACCGTGAAAACTTGGGTGGAGTGAGCTGTTAATAGTGTTAATCCCTGTGGAATGACAGCTCACTCCACGCTCACTTCACCTAAGTTTTCACGGTGAGATGGTTACAGAATAGCACTGCTGGTGTCAGAGTTTTAAAGCCTGTGACCTGCCTATGACTTGACTTTACATGCCATCGAGAAATATCTCTCAGGCATGCCGGTTTCCTCACGATGTTTTCCTTCATCGTTTTTGAAGCAAGTGATAATTACATAATATGCACATGATATTCCGTGACGATATTGCGGACGGTGAGCAATGGGTAGCTCGCCGTCCGATAGGAACCAAGCCCGGGTCGACGGCGCGTTGTGTTCCACGCGCGCTTCAAAGAGATGTCAGCACCAACTGACGGGGTCCGGAAGGGCCAATGCCTGCCGGGGTTGCGGGTTTGTCCGAAAGGGATATCGCGACCCCGGCACACAGGCAACGGAAGGAACACGGGTGGGTTTTAGTCAGTAAAAGTCTGACACGCCCTCCCGCTCCACCCAGAGCGGGAGAAGTTATTTGATAATTTCCCACCCTCAAAAAAAAAAAGAAAAAAAAAGGCATGACGGTAACGCCACTAGGCTATCACTGCTATCAATGCAGCCTAATGACAACCTCTTAATTAATTAATCATTACAACTTTTTTTATCTTACTCAGTTTTGATCATAACCTATTTAAAAAAAACCCGACCCACCATAAACAAGCCAGAATTTCGGTTGTTTAATATTCAAGCCCGTATGTCACAGAAGCGTGCGTTCGACACTCGGAATAGAGGTGATCCGTGTTTCAATTAGAGGCAGACGGACTGGCCTACCTAATTCCTATTAGAGGTGCGCCTGCTCTTATAAACGAATTGTTTCAAGTCGGTCGTAGGGATATACGTGCCTACGTGGTGTATAAATGTACATGTTTGATGAGATTTTGAGTCACTGCTGTTAGTCTCGTGCATGAATTCTTGACAAGCCATGCACAAAAACAAGTGCCACTCACAGACATTTTCAAAACCATTGTAAACTTTGAAAACAATTGACTGTAGATATCAAATTGAAAGTCACAACTTTATACTAGACGATACAGCTCCTTCCACCGCATTATGATACCCCAGTACTTTGCAGCAGCATTTAGTATCTCAGAGGATGACCTTAGGTGTCTCCAAGCTCACTCAATTTTACAAAACTTCAGATTCAGAACCATCGCAGACGTTAAAAATAATTGAATGTAGATTTTAAACTTTATACCAGTACGCGATACAGTACAGATATCTTTCACCACATATGGTACTCCAGTACTCCAGAGCACTCCAATTAGGCTAGCTCTTCGTACCTCCACTTGTGTCAGATTTCAACTATAAAATAGCGAATATGTTGCAGCACGTGGTAATATACAGTAGAATAACTACGGACAAATGTCCAAATTGACAATTGAGTTTCGGTCTTATGTAATTTTGACGTTCGAAAACTGCTGATTCTCAGCCTAATTTGAATAAATGACTTTTTGAATTTGAATTTGGAATGCTGTGAATATTATAGCATTATTTCTTTCAGCAACACACACAAGGTTCACACAAGTCTTTCAATTCGGATGAAATAACCAAATTGAATCGTGTAAACATGAAAGTTAACTATTATTGTTAATCTTGCCTTCCATCGTTCATGATTCTGTGCTACTTCTTTCCAATTCTTAAAGTAAACACCCATCGTCGCCATCGACGTGGTCGACATGGTCATGGACATGGACGTCCCGCCATCTCCTTCGTGAAATGCCGCGGTCATTTTTTACTGTTTCAGGGTACCAATCCTGGGTTTTACGAGCCCACAGATCGTTCAGCATGCGGCTAACATGTCCTTCCCAGTCCCATTTATGTTGGACACGCTTTTAGTTCACGCAGTATAGTATCAAACATGATCTGTTCATTTAACACCAAAGCTAATCATGTTGGCCAGATATTTCAGCCTTTCAATCAAATTGAATCAATTTTGTTGAACCGTGTAATATTGTCACAACTTTCGAAAGGTTTTTACAATTTTTGAAAATAGACCCCAGTTGCGATACTGTTTTACATTTCTACTGTGAAATATATCAAGGGCTCTTTTGTCTACATGCAGTTATGGGAATTCATTGTGCCCTCAAGCTTTAAAAACTGACATTGTTTGGATAAATAAATTGTTTTAGTGACGGTGTTGTAGTTTTTTGTTTGCTGGTAATTGGAACTGATGTTAGTTTGTTAGCTGTATTGGTATTTATTTTGTTTGAATTTGTATGATTTAAAAAAGGATAGGCACATACTCTTTCATATAATATACAACATATAAATTACAAATGTAAATGTAGAAATTTTACATAGGGTGACACAATGGGCGGTCTTATCGCTAAAAGCGATCTTTTACAGACAAACCTTTGATGGATTTTAAGGGAGAAGGAGGGACAATTAATACAGGTACTCTGTGGTATGATTGTATTGACTAGGTTTTATGTTTGGAAAATTTTAAATCTCTGGCTGGAATGATGAAAACAACATAATATATAAAGTGTGTCTGGTCACCGGGTCCGACCCGTTAAGGCGAAGCAATTATGATCAATTTGATCGACAAATCCACCATAATAACGCCCTTTTTTTTTCTTTATTGCGTAATCGAGGAGCTCATTTTGAACAATTATTGTCATAATTTTTGTACCTTTTTAAATTAAACGACATTAAATTGTTATTTTCCTTCTACTTGTCAGGATCTCTAAAGTAAAGGGTCATAATCAAATAATCACATCTCCTAAACTATTTGATTTTAAGCGTAGGTCTAAAGTCTTTTTATAACATTTAAAAAGTTTAAAAAAACAACCAGATATTTTTACGTTTAAAGTATTTATTTAAGGTTTTAATGGGAGTTTTTGATAAACCTTTTAGTATCAAGTTATTGCCTACCTTTGTAGCTGTCGAACGAAACACACACACTTTTATGCTAGGAGAACCTCTACATCGGTAGATATTGCAAAATAAATTACCCCACACGTACTCAGTAAAAAAATAAATAAGTTGCCGCCATTTCAAAACAGTAGGGGCAAAATGCATTAAAAGTTGGATTTATCGATTAAATTGATCGTATTGCTTTGCCTTAACGGTTCGGATACCGGTGACCAGACACACTGTATGTAAGCCAAAACAAAATCAATTGTAATTCTTTCCCTGCTCATGACTGACTTTTGGACTCTTACAATCAATTAAAGACCATCGCTACTATCACTTCTCAAATAACATAAATATAACAATTTGATACGCCACTGGAGTCAAATCACCCTTTCTCTATAAATGATTTAATTTCTGTAAGTAGATTTGTACAAAAGATTTAAAAATAACTAGATGAGGTCGGCGTGTTCTATCTGACTACTCTGAGAAGAAAGGCCGAAAAAAACTCAAAGGTAGTCTCTCTCGTCTCGTAGTCTCTTTTAAAGACCAGACATACTTTTGGTCTAACTGTGTGTGAGATATCTCTTTTATATAATAATAATTGGTCTTGTAATTTTTCTGGTGAACAATGGTGTACATTTGTACAATCAATCTGCCTTGCCTTTTCACAACTATGTTGGGGTCGACTTCCAGTTTAACAAGATGCATCTAAATACCAGTATTTAACATGGAGCGGCTGCCTATCTGACCTCCAAAACCCAGTAACTGGGTAATACGATACCCCTAAGTCTTAACTGGTTGTCAGACTTTCGGGCTTCTGACGACCCGTAACGATACTGTCAAAGATCCACGAATGAGAGCCGAGATCAACGACTTACCGTGCTTTGCACGAGAGCAATGATGTACAAAACACATTAATATTTAATCATTCTGTAGGTAATTTTCCTCACTACAAGGTTCGAGTGTGGTCTACGAGGACATACTCGTAATTCAACATTAGATGATTTCAGTAGTGAGAGCAGTGGTAACGGGTCCTACTTACCGAGTCGAGTCGAGTGAGTCATCCCAACTGCTCTCAAAACGTTGAAGGAAAACATTGTTAGGAAACCGGCATGTCCTAGAATAAAAAAATCGAAGACATGTAACATCCAGAAACCCGCACTGGGCCCGCGCGGTAGATTACAGCCCGAGAGGCCTGCATCCCAGCAGTGGGAACATTAAAGGCTGATTATTATGGTAGATGATTTCCAGACTGCTATGCTGATACAAGTCATACGTTATTAAACCATTTCAATCACGTCAAATTAACTTAATATATAAGAATACCTCGCACTATTGTAAAATGGTAGTCGATGCAGTGTCAGTTAGCAATATTGAAAGCAGGGCTGAATTGTCAATCCTATACACACTTCTTACCTGTCATTTACAGCTGTCCAAAGAAAAGTAGGTATGCACTTCGGAAATCGTCTATCTTCGGAAATACGAACGCGCGATAATGTGAACCCATAAAGAGCTGTTAAAACCATGGAAGTACTTGCCTATTCTGCATTCGGGAATACTATGATGTGTGTCTTTCCCGTCAATAATGTTCCTTGAATCGACAATGGTCATTAATTTAACTATACCAACTCCTATAGTTGACAAGCAACCACATACACACATCGGAAGAGAACAATAGAATAGGTAAAG
Source organism: Agrochola circellaris (assembly GCA_914767755.1). Lineage (NCBI taxonomy): Eukaryota > Metazoa > Arthropoda > Insecta > Lepidoptera > Noctuidae > Agrochola > Agrochola circellaris. The sequence continues at coordinate 3,332,494 of OU611857.1, forward strand.
CTTGTCCACTCTGAAATGACGCGCCCTATTACATTTACGCATGTGGTAATAAACATTGCTAGTTTAATAATAGATAAAGAAAGTTGTTAGGCATTTGTTCGTTTCTTGAGGTCAAAACGGCCCTATTGTTTTAACCCCAAACGGCTCCAAAATATAGCAACCAGTAAGCTTGTTATATTTGCGCTGTTTGACGTTTTCTGCATTTGCAGCAGCCGCACAGCCCGCCGTGCTAGAAAGATGGGATCGCGCAAAGGTGTCAAAACAGGTTGCATCCCATACCAAAGGCCGACCCAACTTCCAAGGCATTATGGTCATTTCATCTGGCCTCTTCCCATTGTCGCGTGCCAAACCATTGGGTTAAAAAACAGATGGCACCACGGCGGTGACAGAATCCCGACGGATGATGTCATTAATACTTGTGTGCCGTGCCAACTGACCGGCGCTCTTGCTGCAGGAAAGGCCATGGTGTATGAGGCAGTCGACTGATTCACCGCATTGACAGTGATGTGGAGTCCCGCAGGGACTGCCCAATTACTGCAATTCGATAGATATATTTGTCCATATTCACAACTGCAACAGCTAATGAGGAAAGTGGTTCTTTTGTTATTGTTTCCTAAACTACCTCCATTGATCTCAGAAAAATTTACAAACAACTTTAAAAACGTTGAGTTTGTTGGACGTTTACAAAAAATAAGCAGTGGTCACCTTAAAATAATGTATTCATTAGCTTCTACCATTATCTGTGAATGCAATACTAACACACAAATAAAAACTCCAAGAAAAGTAATAGCGAAGCAGGCTTTAACTACAATACAACTTGGAAACTAAGAAGACAGAAGGAAAGAGGCCGAGCAAAGAATTAATTACAACAAGAACAAGTTGAAATAACTATGAAACTAATCTGTGAGACAATGGGACTTTATGCTTTTAAAGCCGAGGCACAGTATAAATAAGTAATAGTATTATATGAAGTAACTGCATAGAAAATTGCCGAAACGACGCGCTTCGAAATCTTTGTCATATTTGTATATATATCAGTACGTATCAGTGTCGAGTGCGCGGCAGTTACGCACGGATGCGGAAGGTTGATCTACCGAGCGGCCCGTAGGTAATTATTTCAAGATCACTGCGGAGACATAATACTGTTATTTATTTATACTGTGGCCGAGGCTTGCAATCAACGTAAATATGACTTTAATGGCAGTCTGCTAAATATTTACCGAGAAATGTGGTTTATTAAAGTTTATGGGTCTTGTAATAAATCTGGTTGGAACTGTGTGTTTTTAAAGGTCGTTAGAGGGTCATAACTTGAGATTAGAACCGAGAAAAAACGTAAATCACGGCCTACCGACCCATTATTGGGCTAAAACTTCACTTTAGTCAAAATGGTTCTTACTAGTAAGCAAGCCAAAAGCCCCAAACCTGAGACAACAGTTCTAATAGTTGGGCTGCTAAGGCGCTCGACCTGTTATCACTTACAATATATTCTCAAAAAATCAAAATCACCATCAATTTAATATCTACCTTCCTAGTACCTAAGACCGCTTCTAAATCAAAACACAAAACATACCGTAACGCAAATATTAGTCAATATACTTTTCCCAACTATTTTGGGGTCGGCTTCCAGTCTAACTGGATGCAGCTGAATAATAGTATTTTACAATGACTGGGTGATACGATACCCCTTGGTAAGACTGATTGTCAGACTTCCGGGCTTTTGACGACCCGTAACGACTGTCAAAGATCCACGAATGACAGCCGGGACCAACGGCTTAACGTGCTTTCCGAGGCACGGAGGAGACTCGGTATGTAAAAATGGTCACCCATCCACGGACCAACCCCGGCAAGTGTAGCTTAACCTGATGGATCAACCCGTGCGGCCGTTATTTCTTAGCCACGAGCTCCTGTTTTCTGCTCAACAACTTAAATAACGCAATTAATGTTGTCGAACTGTCAAATTGTCCTTTAAGTAACACCAGTCGGTCGATTCTGTAAAAAGATCAACGTGAAACTTAGGTGAAGTGAGCGTGAAGTGAGCTGTCACTGTCACAAATTGACCGGCAGGATGCTAGGGATTAACACTATTGACAGCTCACTTCACGCTCACTTTACCTAAGTTTCACGGTGATATTTTTACAGAATCGATCGGCAGTTATCAAGTTTGATATTGGTATCGAGACAGTCTCGCTAAGGTGCGCCAGACGTATCACCACATGCTGAATCAGATACTCTTTTAATTCACCTCCTTTGAATTCCTGCTAGCCTAGTACCTAGTAAACAAACAGCTTCAAAACTTACACCAATTCTGGTCTAGTGGTCTCTCGTATTCTTATAGCTGTACAGACTGAAGTCTGGAGTTACAATAAACAGGGCGGTTACGTTGATTCCCGCGCCCCGCTCGTCCCGCGTAATTTCCTGCCCCCCCCCCTCCCACAGCTTACAGTCTTCCTGTGTACGGTTGGGTAGGAGGGACAAGGGACAAGCGCTAGCGGGGCCGGTTCAAGAAAAAGCATGTGAAAGAAAATATTATGTTTATTTGCGACTGACGCATAAAAAAATCATGACCCTCAATTTATTTTGCTTCATCGTAGTCGGGGTAAAAAAACAAACATGGGGAAAATATGCCTCACATTCGCGCAAAAGGCCATCGCGCAGCATAATGCTGCGACTAATGGTGTGGAACCGAGTTACAGCGCTGGTTTTCAGTGACTGCCGGCGTTGGCTTGATGACATCGAGCGCTGCAGCACATAAAGTACCTACCTAGATACCCAAATTAAGAAATAAGGGAGCAATATACAGCGTGCCGCTTTAATGGCGACATTATTTTAACATACTTAAACGATTCCGCGTTTTCGTTTTATGAAGATATTTCAATTTATTTATTGAATTGCTTACAATTTTCTACAATAGCACCTGGAGTAACCTGTACTTATAGAAGTGTAGCACAGAGGTCATTTGCCGGGGTCATGGATCATAACATCGCATTAATGAAATTATTTTTTTATTGTAATATCTGCTCTCACAGAGTGGAGGTCTGTCTCAGCAGTCCCACATTATAGGCTGATTATGCTATGATGTACATGATTTATACTGTGGCCGAGACTTGCAATCAACATAAATATGACTTTAATGGCAGACTGCTAAATATTTACGGAGAAATGTGGTTTATTAAAGTTTATGGGTCTTGTAATAAATCCGGTTGGAACTGTGGTTTTTAAAGGTTCTTAGTGGTCTTAGCTTGAAATTAGAACGGCCTACCGACCTATTATTGGGCTAAAACTTCACTTTAGTCGAAATTCTTCTCACTCAAAACGTACTTACCTTCCTAGTACTTAAAACGTCTTCTAAACCATAACACAAAACAGACCGTAACGAAAATATTAGTCAATCTGCCAAGCCTTTTCCCAGCTATGTTGGGGTCAGCTTCCAGTCTAACCGCATGCAACTGAATACCAGTATTAAAAAAAAAATGTTTTTAAACGGAATTAAATTGTCTATGGTTGCATTTTTTTAAAATAACAAATGTAAAATTTCTAGGTCTATCGTGTGCATAATAAATTGTTACAGTTTGCGCATCGATTCTCTGCCACCTAATATGCAATGGAATATGAAATGCAACACGTGTTGAAACAAATTCGCACACGTGTTTAACTTTGCTGGCTCTTCTCATAATTTCGTTTCTCCTGTGGTCGTGACAAGAGAACAAGAAGGCTTTATAAATCCACCCATTCGACGCAACAGCTTATAACTTAGACCACACGTCGACTTAGCCATTCGGCGTGCGCTGTCCTCTCCGCAATTTGGCCTATTGAATTCTGTCGCAGCAACGCGTTAGTACTGTTGCATCGTAACCTGCATGCCATGCTTTATTTGTACTGAATAATTACAGATACAGCTTGCAGTTTCGGTTTGTATACAACCTTTTTGTTAAAGTTAAAAGGTTGAAAAGATTTGGGAATGGATAAAGGGCTAGGAGTGTTTTAGAATGTATTTTCGGTTCAACTTTCTTTAATGTTGTGGTTTGGTGAATGGCTCACTACAATTGGTATTTGTATACACCTGTGGCGGCATCTACATCGCCACATGCGAACTGCGCATCAAAGACCTGACGTCACACAACATCCTGACTTCACGCAAATCCTGCATCGCGCAATTAGAGTATACCGCGCGATGGACATACACAGGGTTACTGGTAACTCGACGTATTCTTTGCAGGACGTCATAGTAGGGCTAAAATGCAACAAATTAAGCCATCAAATGTTCTACCGAAGTTCAGTAGTTTTTGAGCTAGTTACATTTTCAGTTTTTTAATGAAAAATCCCAGATTAAATCATTTGGAGCCAATTTAAAAATGATTTACAGCGTGACTGTACTGAAATTTAAGTTAATATCATAGTTGATGCCGTAGCAGATCTTTGTTCATAATAAAAAGTTCAAAAATGCCAGAAACCTTGGCAAATATCACTAAACAAACATTATTTTTTTTGTGATTTTTGCTGTTACTTCATACAAATTGTTGTGTAGTGAAAAAAAAAAATACTACGCCTGATGTACAGCTGTCATATCGTGTCGTCATACATTCTTAGTTCGGTCCCTGGAATAATCATAATGTTCGTAAGTGATACGGATTAGGAAATTCCCGTATATTCGGGCTAAACTACGGATATGCTGCTTAGGGAGTAGACCCCCAGGTACCATCGCGGTCACGCACATTTAACCACTTTGAAAACAAAATCCCGTGCACACGATAAACAAATATGTTTACCGCCCCTTTTTTTGTAGGTAAGCGTTACTATAGCGGCCGAGCACTGCAAAAATTGATGGTGTTTTTCAAGTAGTACAAATGATAGAACAACCCAAAAGTCCTAAGTTCAACTTTTCTCATTTCTTCCACTAAATGGACTGATCCTACGAACAACAAAACTCTTTAACTAGGTACGTTAAAATAACATCACAAAAAAACCTTCGACTCTAATAAAATGAATAAAGGAATTATTTTGGTTTCTAGAACGAACTGTTTTACCAGCATCTAGCTTTCATTGGCGTACGTCAGACGTATACGCTGCGCTAACGCCGCGTCAACGCGCGTCCTAAAACGCACCCATTTTTTTTTTTTTTGGTTTGCACATTTTCAAATAACGTGTCAGTCTCTTACTGACTAAAACCCACCCGTGTTCCTTCAGTTGCCTGTAAGTTGCCAGGGGCCACGGTATCCCTTTCGGACTTTCCCGCGACCCCGTATTCCCGTTCTACAACTATCAAAACATGTTTCAATTCATGTTCCAACTATAATGCAACATTCGCGCTGTTGCCGTACTTCTACACAATAAACTTATGCCGGTTTTACCTTCATTACTCTTCAAGTATGCCAGAATTATAAAGTTAGTTGGTAAGTGCCACTTTCGCAACGAAATGTTGCGTTGTTAAGTCGCGGGGTACACGCGAACTGTGCCGTGTTAGGGTTAAAAAGTATCTTAGTTTAACTTGATGTTTTGTGGAGTTATAAAGTGGAATTGTTTTGACATAATTAAACTTTTTAGGGTTGCGTACCAGAAGGGTGCCAAACGGTACCCCCGGCGGCGTCATTACCTACATGTACATGAGATATTCCAGCTTCATGTCTCGGGGATGGAAACCTATCTCCTATGACTTTGTTATTGCAGATATCCATAATAGGCGGCAGTGACCACTTATTAGTAGATGGAGCCCTATTACTAAGCCTCCGCTATCCGTCTGTATGTCTGCCAGCGAGCTCTATCTCATGAACCGTAATAGGTAGACAGGTGAAAATTTTAAAGATTATGTATTTTTATTGCCGCTATACCAACAAATAATAAAAAAATTATAAAATAAAAAATTGGGGATACATGCCATACAAGAAACGTCATTCTGTAGGCGTCTTTTGCTCGATCTTAATATGGGTTCATTCAAAATTGCACACACATCAGTCACTTCAACGTCAACTCACCGATCAGTCACAAAAAAAAATATAATTACGTAGAAGTTGTAGGACGTTGGCTACACACATCAGTCACTACCGGCGCGTCTCAGTTAACAGCGCGTCACTGGCAAGGCAAAACTTATATTGTTACGAACGAAACAGGCGTCGCTATGACTGACTGACTGTCTGTTAACACACGTACCTGAAATTAATGTCACTGATTGACATTGACGTGACTGATGTGTGTGCATGAACCTTAATACGGAACGGAACACTTCGTGTGCTAGTACGACTCGGCCGGTTTTTGGAATTTCATCCCATAAGGATTTTGAGAAGTTACCGATGGCAAATCCCATCAGGCAAAGTACGGCTTGTCAGTTTATAACACCTCACTAGGCAAGGCTTAATGTCGTGATGGCCCAGTGGTTAAGGCCTCTACTCTCATGCACGAGGTTGTGGGTTCATATCCGGGCAAGTACCAATGTGACGTTTTCAATTCATATATACTTTCTGAGTTTATCTGGCACATTACTGACTTCGGTGAAGAAAAACACTGCGAGGAAACCTGAACTTATAGTGAATATAAGTCTGAAATCGCCAACCCGTCTTCTGCAAGCGTGTTGATCAATGCTCGTGCCTTCTCTGTATGAGAAGAGGGCTTTGCCCTGCAGTTGGACAGTAACAGGCTGGTGTTATTATATGTCGAGGCTTCGTACACAGAATGATAAGGTTTTCGTACTCAGTAAATAAGCACTGCTGATTGCATCCGGTAGTACAATGATATTTAAAATATTTTTTGCATCTCACTTGATGGTAAGTGATGATCAGGCCGAAGGTGGCAGCGAGCTTCACTCGGAATCCTCAACCACAGAGGAACTGGCTATCTTACCTCTAACTGCCGAAACACAACAATGCTGTTAATATTGTTGTTATGGCCACAGACTTAGATAAGATGGTGGTAGCTCGAAAGATGGACTTAGAACAAGCCCTACGACTAACTAAACCGAGCAGAAAAATTTGCTCCTACTGGGAATCGAACCCGGGACCACTGGGTCTGAGACAGGTGGTCTAACCACTAGACCACTAGACCACAGAGCCGGTTAAAACATCCATACTACTGTGATCGAAAATCGTGCAAGTGGATAAGCCCTTAAATGATCACTAATGAGAAATTCTGCAATATCGGTAATCCGATATTTGTAGTGTTGTGTTTGTAAGTGTGATAATAAAATTAATGTTTTAGGTGCTTTACACATAAAATGGACAGAACAGATTATGCACTTTTATCATTTCTAAAGTTACTATGTTATCGTGGACGTGTGGTCCACGTCCATAAGATGTATGGAAGAAGTTTAACGATACACACACATATAAACTGGAAGGCACACATTCAGAAGGTTATATCAAAAATTTCAAAATTTTCATACGCATTTCGCGAAATTAAAAAAAACTACTAACCTACAAACCGCGCAGGTCACATACTACGCGTATGCCCATGCTTGGTTCAGCTATGGTATCATCCTATGGGGAAATAGCACAGACGCTCCCTCATTATTCACCCTACAAAAAAAACTGATACGAATAATTATAAACTTAGAACAAACAGACAGTTGCAAACCGTACTTGCAGAAACACAAAATTCTCACCTTAATTGGTATTTATATTTTGAAATTATGCAAATTAGTACGCAAATACCCAGAATCTTACAACCGCGGGAAGACATACAAACAAAATATTCATTGCATCATAAAAACAGATTAAATTTGCCTCCCTCTCGCCTTAAACTGCACTACTCCAGTCCATATGCGATGTCAATTAAAATATACAATAAATTACCGGAGAACATAAAACAAGAAAATAAAACCAATATATTTTTAAATAACTTAAAACAATTCCTAATTAATAAAAGTTATTACACAATAGACGAATATCTAACGGATAAATTCAATGACTAAAAAATATAACTGATTACCAGATAAGCAAAACAATAAGTGTGTTAAAATATATGAGGATTATAAGTATTAATTTAAATGTATAAATAACTATATTAAGCGCACTTATAACAATACAAAACATTCAAGCTGATAATCAATAAAAAAATATAATTTAATACAAAAATAATTAAATAGATTGACCTAAACTTATTATAATCAGAGAATAAATAAATGAGTAATAAAATAATAGTATATTATGCAATTAGTGAATAAAAGACGGATTTAAAGCGAGGGCCATAGATGAATCACGAGCAAGTGAAGGATTCTAACGACTGAATCACGACCGTAGGGAGTGATTCATGACGATTGAATCACGAGCGTAGCGAGTGATTCAAGTTTTAGAATCCTGAGCGACGCGAGTAATTCATGGCCCTCGATATAAATTCGTTTTATTCAAGAGTTGCATACTATACTTTATACCATGACTACGAGAAAAAGAAAGATTTAAGCGAAAATAGACATTTATTGAAGAAAAAAGGAAGGTTGAATTAAGCTTCGTGCAGACTGGTGCGACGCGACAGCGCGACGCGATTCTAACAAAACAATTTCAAAGAAAACTTCACGGTATAACAATGACCGGTGTCGTCGCGCTGTCGCGTCGCGCTACTCTGCAAGGGGCTTTAATTAAAATGCACATTAAAATTGGAACAATTACTAAAATCAAAAGTAATTTTCTTATTATTACCAATAACAATCAACTTGTGAAACGATATTTATTTCCTGTGTATAGAGTATGTTTTCGCAAGGAGGTTGTATAGCATTGAGATGGAGGTCGCATATATAGATGTGTTCTAAATTCAAACACCAAAACAGTGATTAAAAGAGCTTTTTATTCACTGTTTTCAGTGAATAAAATAAGCTTTTTAGAGGGGGAATGGTATAATAGTATATTATGCAATTAGTGAATAAAGGACGGATTTAAAGCGAGGGCCATAGATGAATCACGAGCAAGTGAAGGATTCTAACGACTGAATCACGACCGAAGGGAGTGATTCATGATGATTGAATCACGAGCGTAGCGAGTGATTCAAGAGTTAGAATCCTGAACGACGCGAGGGATTCATGGCCCTCGATATAAATCCGTTTTATTCATGAGTTGCATACTATACTTTATACCATGACTACGAGAAAAAGAAAGATTTAAGCGAAAATAGACATTTAATGAAGAAAAAAACCGGCCAAGTGCATGTCGGACCACGCACATTGAAGGGTTCCGTAGTTGGGATGAATTTATCCCAAGAACAAACTTAACATTGTAGTTGAAAAACATTTTCTCCCATACGGAATGTATGGGGAGATCATGTTTATCAAACTGCAAATTTAAGTTGGTCGATTATTACTCGTTAACATATAAAGCCTACTTAGCTGTGATAGTTTTCCTTTTAATTTTGTTATATATACTACTGCTGTGATTTTTTTCACAAATCCAAGTACAACCATTTAGCCGGTAGGGGGGGGACACTTGACTCTAACAAAATTTTTCAGTTAAAAGCTTAATATTTCGCAAACGGATCCCTAAATCCAAAAATGGTTTTCACAAACTCACAATATTTTTGAACGATCTTTCCAACAATACCCCATACCACGAGGTAGATGAGAAAAAAAAAATCCCCACTTTACGAGTAGGGGGGTTCATAAAAAGAAAAAAAAAGATTTTATTTTACCACTTTTTTGGCGTGATTAATATGTATACATATGCCAAATTACAGCTTTCTAGTACTAACCGTCTCCGAGCTAAGCCGCGGACAAACAGACGGACATGGCGAAACTATAAGGGTTCCTTTTTTACTACGGAACCCTAAAAAGGAAGGTTAAATTAATTAAAATGTACATTACAATTGAAACAATTACTAAAATTAAGAGTAATTTTCTTATTATTGTTATTAGGATGGTCAACTTGTGAAGCGCTTTATATTTCCTGTGTATCGAGTATTTTTTCGCAAGAAGGTTGTATAGCATTTGGATGGAGGTCGAATATATTGGTGTGTTCTAAATTCAAACACCAAAATAGTGATTAAAAGAGCTTTTTATTCACTGTTTTCAGTGAATAAAATAAGCTTTTTAGAGGGGGAATGGTATAAATAAATATAATAACTAATACTGTTGCAAAAATTAAAAATAAATAGACGGAGAGGACATAAAATAAATATTTAATAATAAGCTTCCTCTCTCCTACTTATTTAAAATTTTGCTGTGCCCGACAGGGTCCATAATTGTTTCATTTTATTTATTCCTACTGTATGTGTACATTATGGATTGCAATAAAGATAAAGATGTTATCGTGATATGGTGACGAGTACGAGGACGTCCACGATAATATTGTCACGTTAGAAATTATAAAAGCGCAAAACATCTGGTATTTGTTTCTTCGTTCTTATTTGCATTTTTAATAAACAGGTTGAATTTTTGAACAATGCATTGATGACCAAATCCGATACTATAATAAATATAGAGAAATACTCAAAAGAGTCTCGGGACCGATTTGATGCAAACTAAAACATAAGATTTACACTCATACCCACCAGACTGCTATAGGCCTATATTGAAGATGCAATATGATCCAGACCAGACATTACTGTTTGTAGGCACTGCTGCCGCTGAAGCAGTAATGAATATTAATTTCTTCGTAAAATTTTCATACATGAAGCGTAGTAATCCACCAGTCATAATTATGCGTCATGCTACAGAGATGACGGGACGTAAATGGGACGCGAACGTGTCCTATGACGGGACAAATCATGCCCGTGTCACGTTGACAATTAGGTCTACGCAACATTGCAAAGTTCATCCTCGTTCTATTTTCAAAATTATTTTTGGAACGAAGTTCCTTATCGCGCGTTGTGAAAGGGAAAAAAATCTCACGAAAAGTTGTAACGACACTTTTTGCTATAGTAAGCTATTGTAAGCTGTGCGGCGTGCGCATGTTTCTCTGTCTGTCTCTCTCTATCTTCGAACTTCTTTCCATCCGGGTGTCCCTTGACACCTTTCAAATTTTTATTGCTGGCTACTTACCAAAAACAATTTGATTTAGTTGATTCAATTTTTTTCACTAGTTCCAGATTTCAGCCGGCTTCAAAAATCATCATCAGCTTTTAAGCAGTGCACTACTGGATACTGGCATCCACAATTATAGTCAATTAAGCTAGATTCGCCTCGTCGGTTTTAATGGGCGCAAGCGTTACTGCTGAGTATGAGGTCATGAATTCAATTCCTGGGTCGGGTAAAGTGTTATTGGGGTTTTTTATCAGGAATTTCTCAGAAGCAATCTTTTTTTTTTTTTTAGGGTGGGAAATAATCAAATATCTTCTCCCGCTCTGGCCGGAGCGGGAGGGCGTGTCAGACTTTTAGTGACTAAAACCCACCCGTGTTCCTTCCGTTGCCTGTGTGCCGGGGTCGCGATAGCCCTTTCGGACAAACTCGTAACCCCGGCAGGCATTGGCCCTTCCGGACCCCGTCAGTTGGTGCTGACATCTCTTTGAGTCGCACGTGGAACACAACGCGCCGTCGACCCGGGCCTGGTCTCAGTAGCAACCTGGAGCCTAGATTTGTGCCCGTTTGATGGCAATACTTAAACATAACTTGGCAAAATGTGGGTGAACTGTGCTTAACCTTTCGGAAAATACAAGCGTGATGTTATCCAAGGTTACTCTCTCAACCACCTGCTACCAGCCACTGTTCGAAGATCGTCACTCCACCAAGCCTGAAAGCGAAAAAAAATCCCCTCAGAAACGAAAAGTACCATTTTTTTTTCATTTTATTCCAAAGTTAACGGGAAAGTTCTTAACTTCTTGAATTCTCACACTATATTCCATTACATATTAACAAATCACTTCAGTATGACGCTGTCCTCGTATAGTAATCATGTAATTTGTATACCCTAAAATAAATATGAAGAAGGCCCACTTCGAACAAGATATCATTGTGTCTGTTTTATTATCACCGGCGCTCATTTGGGAGAAATAACACACTAACACCCGAATACTGAAACGCCACTCAAGACTTAAGCATTACTTAAAACTAGTGTTAACCAATCAAAGGGCTTTAAACGAGTTTTAAGTAATGCTTAAGTCTTGAGTGGCGTTTCAGTATTCGGGTGTTACAGTAGCAATGGCTTTCATTATGACAGTTCAACAACATTCATTGCGTTATTTACATTGTTGAGCAGACAATTTTATCGGGCATAATTATTATGAAACAATGGTCAACTTTACACCTCTTCATAGTTGCATATTATGTACTTGTTTATAATTTATATATTTTAGTGTTAGTTGTTTATTAGATCTAAGATTGTGTATATATTTTGAATTGCCCTGTAAATAAAAACTACTGTCCAGTAATGTATTTATTAGTTTTTATTACATTATAATAAGTATATAATATATCTTAATGATATTTATTTTATAAGTATGTATGTAAGATACGTAAGTATATTCTCATATTGTATGTTTATAGCTAAGTTAGTGAATAGTATTTTTTTTAATGTATTTTGTTTTCTCTTCTACTCTTACACACGTTGTCTACATCTCTTTATCTACTTTCCTATCGCAGTTATGCTGGAAGATTTCTTTAATAATAATAATAATTTTTAAATGGTCTTTTTTAAAGATTTTTACTAAAATATTTAAAAATTTAATCAATAAGTATTAAGATTATGAATAAACAAATAATTTTTTTTTTTTTTTTTTTCTCAATATTTTATCGATTTGGTACATAGTATAACAGGCAGATTCAATTCAAACCTTTGTGAGAGCTGGAGTCTATACTGGGTTCGGGACCTGTATGACAGATCTCCAGGCTCACACCCTTAAACTTTCAACATTGAATTGCACTTACGTACTACAGCATTGTAATGGCTCCAAGTACTGAGAGGAAGGGAAATTATTTAACAAAACAAAAGGAGAAGGGAAACTGTCTCTCCTAAATACAGATTACTCGGTGATCTAGCTAGGAGAGCAGCGATTCACCCAACAATTCATTGTACCCACACCATGTTTTTAATAATGCATACTTTGTAAGTCACTCATGTACTACAAAACCTTTATGTTCCTAAATAAATTTATTATATTATATTATGTGTGTCTTTGGAGAGTGTAGTGTGTCCGTGAGTGCAATATAAGTCCTCGCACCCAGCACCCGCGGCACTGGGCGCGAGCACCTACTTGCCCTTGAGTTTGTGTGAGTGTCTGTGTGTGTTTAACAGTTGAAACGCGATCAAAGATTAATTTGAGTAGGTGAATATTCCCGGTAGACGAAATTATTTTAAAATATTTATTAGTATATTTTCAGTTTCAGTATAATCCAATTCAAGTAGCCATTTCGTAATAGTTTTTTTTACATTTTGTTCTGCACATAGGGTGTATATTTAATATCTTATTAACCTTGTTATAGACGTAGCTACTGAGAAAAAGAAAACTACTTTGGGCCGAACGACAATTTGTGCGGATGGAGGTACAGACAGTATGTTTACGTCGTTGGCAGACAAATCTGTACGGAGCGTAGGGAGTTTGAGTATGTGTGTTTAAAACAAGGTTAAGGATAAATAATTTGCGAACAGAGGGAACCGTACATGTTTTATAAAGATCGACGGTAGGAAATCGGTAGAAATAAACATTTCCTTTGTACGTACTTTTCTGTTCCTTTCTACTGGTCTGTTTATATGTGTACTGTTAAATAAATAAATGGATTAGCAATATCCTTCAAAATCATTCAGATTGTAGTAGAAAGTGTGGTACGCAGAACACAGTAATGCTTATTGGCGACATATACAGTTCGATGGTTACGTATTTGAGCCCAATCCCTTTCAAAATGGGTTCTATTACTAAAAAAAATATTCGACATTTTTTGCATTCGACGGTTCAACGTCCAACGATACTGTCCAAGTGACAAGAGTGTCGTTTAATATATGGATTATTATCAGAATTCCAATAAAGCACCTGTGTTTAAAAGACTCGTGAAAAAACATTACTTGTCGTTATAATTTTGTTGAAATAATAATAATAATTTTGTTGTTATCGTTAGCTGTAATAATATTCGTCATTTATTTTAGTTGCTTATATAGTTAGTATGTATGTATCTATGTATCTATTATATAGCATTTATCTGTGTATGTATTATAGTATATTGTACTTATATACCTTTTATTTGCACCGAAGACAATCCCATTTTACGTCCAGAAAATCACTGTCCATTCCAAGGTTGCCTGGAAGAGATCGCAGTAAGCGATAAGGCCGCCCATTGTATATTTTATAGTGTATTACTTTTTCTTTATGTAATGTATAATCTGGTGTACAATAAAGTGTATATAAATAAATAAATAATAATTTTTCAAATTTTATTCTCTCGGTATGTACATATTTTATTGCACATATTAAAACTTTTACAATTTTTAACACAGCCCGTGTGTCAATATTTTAACACAGCTAACTATTAACACTAAGTACTAAATTAAAAGGACGAACCAATAACATCGCTTCACAGTCATAGCGACAGTGAAGCGATGTTATTGGTTAGTTTCACATACATACCTCGCTACGCATCCTCGCTCATCTCTGGTAAGCTATCTAGTAGGTCTGTACTCTGCATCACCTGACCCCTCTTGCAAAGAGGAAGATATATTGAGTTATACAGGGCACTGACAGTACGTGCCATTACGAGAAAAAAAAAAAGAAGATACTGTTTCTCTCTCACTCCCACGTCAAACAAACCTTCTGCACAACTTTACATCACATAAGTCTGTTAATAAGTAGTGAGCACGCTGACACGTTGCTCAGTTAATATTTAAACTGACGCTGCTTTCGTAAACCGTGTTACGGAGCAAAATGGTGCAAAGTTTGGACTTATGCGGTTAACACCTACGTCACATATTTGCGCGTGTGTGCTTATGTAATGTGACCGACGCGTCTTAAGTGTTTAAGGTTGAATGGAGGTGTGTGTGAACACAGTCCTGTTTTAAAAGTTATCATGAAGTATTTCTTCTTTTCAATCATTCTCTCACTGCTAAGAATCGTGACTCCGTATCAAATTGTCAACGGTGTTTTTCCATCTGTTACGATCAGTGTCCTGGTGGAGTGCGGCGCTTATAGGTATCGTCTGTTGCTCGGATATTTGATCCGACCACCTATATCGGCTTCGGCCTGTAGGTCTTTTGCCTTTATTTTACCAGTCACCCTGAGAGTGGGCCACGTCGCAAATAGCTGTCAAATATTTCGCTGTTTTGATTAATTTGGCAATATTACTGTATGAAAATAAGAAATATGGCTAACTAGTGAACTAATGATTATGAAATTTATGAATATTAATTATGAAATGCAATAATTAATATCGTTACACCGAATATTTAGTTTTAGATTTAAAAATAGTATTTGGAAACTTTCCAAATGCCTTTTGTACACCTAAAACGGTCACAAAATCAAATTCAGTGTAATGATTGCAATTCATTAGTAATATTCTAGTTCATTAGAACTAAGCAATAAGAAATATGGCTAACTAATGTTAGCCATATTTCTTATTTCCATACAGTAATATTGCCCAATTAATCAAAATAGCGAAATTTTTGACAGCTATTTGCGACGTTGCCCACTTACTGAAAGTGGGCAACGTAAACGCTTTAAAGAGTTCCATGTTGTTGGTACCTCTGCGAGCAATGTGGCCGAAGTATCTCACGACACGTTGCAGGCAGGTTGAAGACAGTTGTTGATGATTATTCAGTATATATATTATTTTATCCGTGAGAACCTGTAATTGGCTGTATGTTTCATTTTCAACTGTTATCCATTTGTTATAGCTGTTGGTTCTCCTATCAATAAATAAATAAATAAATAAATAAATAAGTATTGTGATAAATGTTACTGTATTTGTGTTGCTTCGATGAAATTGATGAGTTACACAATTGTCTCGTTTGGGTCGGCATAATTCGGCACAGCCGGGCGGCAAAAACGAATACATATAGATATTTGGCCTATCGCTGACTCGCACAAATTTACTCGCCTGAAACGGGCGAATCGACCCTTTAAAATAATATTATTTTTTCTTGAGGCGATTCGCTCGAGGTTCATTTATTTGTGGGCGAATTGTCAACTCCAGAAATAAGTAATAAGCAAGTGGCATATTTTGAATTGTATGCATTGAATTTAATTAAAAGTGTCGATTCATTCGTTTCGGGCGAGTAAATCCGTGCGAGTCACCAATAAGCCAGATATTTATATTCGGGAAAAAGTCAATTTTCTTAGCTCGAAATGTGCCGAGCTGACCCGAACATTATACGAGCGAGTTCAGATACCAAACGGAGTTTGCCGATCAACACGAGCCGAATATGTGTACTAGTTGCTACGGGTCGGTTTTGTTGTTCAACTAATACAGCCGAATCGAATGTGCCGACCCGAACAAATGTGATTCGACACTAGACGTCATGTCATGTCGAGTTATCTCATGTCATGTCATACTCATGTTATCTCATGTCATGTTCTGGGCGCGATGTCGTGTTATAACATATCATGTTATATCTATATTATGTATTGGGTACCCTTATTTTCATTTAAAGCGACTGTGAAGTTTTGAAAATGAAAATGATTTTTTGTTTATTTCACTCCGTTTTTGGCATTTTGGCATTCGATAGCGCGTACCTAATTGCCTTATTTAGCCCCCTTATTTTTATCAAATCCAAATTTTGAAGTTTTGAAAACGAGAAACCAACATACATTACGCCATTCTACGATCCTTATACATACCTACTCATTTTGCTTCGTTAACGTTCATTCATCAAAGGGTCTAGTGTCAGTTTTTTTTAACCATCTCGATTTTACGCATCGACCGCGTTCGGCGCTCCGATTGGCCCTTCACCAGTGAAGGCCAGTGAAGGGCCAATCAGAGCGCCGAACGCGGTCGATGCGTAAAATCGAGATGGTTTAAAAGAAACTCACACTAGACCCTCTGCACGCGTAGCATGAACACCGTTTTGTCGACGGAAGAGTAGACAAAACTGACGTTCCGTGTAGACAGTGCGACGGTAGCAAAGTAGAAAGAGTCAACTGCACATTTTACGAAATTCACTCTTTTACATAATTCGACTCAGGTTTCTTTGTTTTGTCATAAGATTTATTTTTCTGTTTGATTCTCAATTTTTACTGATATCAAGTAACGTATATATAGACAACTACAACAATTTTTCCCAGTGTCGAAGACCCGTATTTTAGAACAAAAAAATATTTCAGTAATTTTACAACTTTAAACAGTTTCCTTGGTAATATTCCTATTAACGAAATGATGTAAGATATGAGAAGATAGCTTTGTTCTTCTATTAATTATCACAGTTTTGTGTTTAAATGCTCTCCTGTAAAATCATGATTTTGTAGATATCCGTATATACTTTGTGGCCGTGGAGACAACTGTCAGTTGTAAGTGTGATTTTGACAGTTTGGAATAGAAAACTTTCTTCTGAAATAGTCTACATATAAAAGGACCTAGACAAAGAATGTTAGAAACGAAAGACAAAATGACAGTTTGTAGAAGGATTTCTACGGTGCGATGTCAAAAATTGAGAAACAAAATGTCACTTTGTATAGAAAGAGCTGTGTCTATTCTTCGTAGACATAGAAAGCGTCATGCTACGCGTGCTGGTCATACACGCACGCCGGTTACGAGTACTACGCACCTGATCTTTCTGAAGAACATCTCGCGATAATCGCACTTACGGACTGACAGCCAAAAAGAGCCATTAAAGTGATAAAATTATGTACGAGGGGTGTATGTTTTTATTTAAAGATTACCAACGAGATACTTTACAATTATCTCTTTAGGGTTCCGTACCTCAAAAGGAACCCGACGAAACCCTTACAGGATCACTTTGTAGTCTGTCTGTCAAGACATTTTTTCTCAGGAACGCGTGGAGGTATCAAGCTGAATTTCATATCAAATACTCAAGTCTACTGTCTCTTAGAGTTGTGATGATGCCAACGCAATCAAAAGATACAGCCGTTTTTGCTGCAAATTTTCGACACTTGCAAGAGAATCAAAACCTACAGGGTACTTCCCGTGAACTCAGAATCTTGAAATGTGGTACGATTCAACGTCATATAGCACAGATAAAGGAAACATTGCGAAAAGCATACATTTTTAGTTACATCATATAATAAAAATATTTTTAATGATTTTAAACTTACTACCCCTTTCCTTTACTTATATACCTACAGGTTTGTACGGAACCCTCGGTGCGCGAGTCCGACTCGCACTTGGCCGGTTTTTTTTACAATAATTAAAATAATAAAACTTGTATAATTTATATATGTAAGAGGGGCCATGAGGGGGTACATGATAAATAAATAAACTGCCTATCTCAAACTTAAAACCTAAGGTAAACTAGTAAATTACTTCCATCTGAACTATTCTGATTTTAAACGTTCTATAAACAGAAGATAGGGTAAATAAACTATTGTTGGCACAGAGCCATTGACACTCGAGACTTTCATTAAAATACGAATTTTCAAAGGACTTAAACTGCACTCTGTTCTTAAAAGCAAAGTACGCAAATAAATTACATTGTGAAACATTTCGTTTCTGAAGTATTAAAGTACCTACCGATAATCACAAAGAAAATAAAAAAGCGGTCAAGTGCGAGTCGGACTCGCCCATGAAGGGTTCCGTAGCAGCAAGTAACATAATATAAAAGTTCTTGTAGTTCGTTGTAACTTTGATCGATGTTTACGATTAATGACGTATTAAAAAAAAACTACTTACTAGATCTCGTTCAAACTAATTTTCGGTGGAAGTTTACATGGTAATGTACATCATATTTTTTTTTTACTTTTATCATTTTCTTATTTTAGAAGTTCACACTCGCCTCCACACATTTTACCACACAAGTGTCTCTCGCGCAAACTATTCAGTTTAGAAAAAAATGATATTAGAAACGTTAATATCATTTTTGAAGACCTATCCATAGATACCCCACAAGGCTTTGATGAAAAAAAAAAAATACGTGTGGCACTCGAGGACTGCCGCGGTAAAGCTATTGCATAGCATATATTCAAAAATAAGAAGATAATATTGTTGATTTAAAATATTTTTTAAAAAAAATACCCCTATACCCCCCCCCCTAAATCGCAGAATTTACACAACCGTCAATGACGTCTGCCCTCACGCGTCTACCCGCGTTCGGGTCGCGCACTCGGCGATCGCGCGTCATTGCCTATCCCGCCCCTCCACCCTCGTTCTGCGCGCCCGCCGTCGACTCATCGCAGGTCATTCTTATCGTTCTAACTTTTAAAATATTAGTCCAAATTACTTAGTGTAAAAGACAAATTTTATCTACATTAAATACCGAAAGCGATGAAGGTATTTATTTTGATACGAATTAACTAAATACTCTAAAATATGCAACTTAAAAAAAGTATTCAATTTAAATGTATTTATAGCTCACTATTTTGGCTATAATGGCTTCCACATAAAAGGTAGATATATGCTGTCGCGGACTTTTATTTAGAACTCTTTAAGACAAACAACCCCACAATACATTCTTTTCATGTAACTCCAGCGGTTTAGGCAGCGCACGCAAAGATAGATCTCAGAGGGCAGGATTTTTTCCGACTTACTGGATACTTATCGTTATATTATGGCTAAATCACATAAAATCTTTATAAATTGTAGCCTATGTGTTATTCTGATATATAAGCCACATTACTGTAAAGTTTCATTAAAATCCGTTCGGTAGTTTTTGCGTGAAAGAGTAACAAACATCCATCCATCCATCCTCACAAACTTTCGCGTCAGGTTTTTTTTTCGTTACGGAATTTCTACATTCGGTCGCCGCGCTCAGAGTCTCCGATAAAAGCTATGCAATAGCTTAAAATGTTGAGTTTCTGTTCTAAGTATGGGGAACCCACAAAATTTTTTGTTTTTTTTTCTGTTTTTGTGTGAAAATCTTAATGCGGTTCACAGAATACATCTACTTACCAAGTTTCAACAGCATAGTTCTTATAGTTTCGGAAAAAAGTGGCTGTGACATACGGACGGACAGACAGAGACATGACGAATCCATAAGGGTTCCGTTTTTTGCCATTTGGCTACGGAACCCTGAAAACAAGACATAGCGCTGTCAACAATGACGTGAGGCCGGTGTCGTAAACATGTATGCACTTAGTGAGGTGTAGTTTGATTGTACATTCACAGCGCAACGATGTACTTAGTTTCAGCATGCTTCACTGTATTGTTCGCAGCGCTATTGTCTTGGGTTTTTATTTGGTCTGAGCTCATAATATAGCAATTTCAATTTTTGTGCTAGGCTGTAGTAAAACCTCTTGTAGAAAGGCTAGTCCTACAGCCAAAAGAGCTGTAAGGGAGTTAGGGGGCTGATGGGGAGTTTGTTGCGCCACTTCTTCTTCCCAGCTAAAGCACCAAGAAGTAGTGAAGGGCGGGGACTGTCTAATGCAATTTTGACGTTCGAACATGCGTTCATATGCCTAGTGTATGCAGTGATATGCTAGTGGTGTGACCGTCGGACTGCCAAGTCATATAAGTCTCAAGTTCGAACCCAAGGCACGCACCTCTGACCAAAATTTTGTGCGGTGGTACGGGATCAACCCTTTGTGTGTGGGTCCGACTCGCAATTGGCCGGTTTTTTGAGTTTACCCCTTCGATGACGTAAATAAATTCCTTACTTAATAAATAAAGTCTTTATTTAAGTTTTTTTTAAATTAATGCAACATTAAAGATACAAAGACTTATGTATTCTCTACCAGTCAAACAAGGATGGTGGAGAGATAACATCGCAGGTAGTGTGGTTGTGATTTTCTAACAGTCTCATATAGATTTGAGGGTTTTTGAGCAAGCATATTCAGTGTTAAATGTTGATAGCTGAGTAGGTGTGGCATGATAAGAAAACACCAAAAAAATATTTGAATAGTTTTAGATGCGACCCCTTTTATTTTTTATTTTTTTGAGGTTGGGAAATTATCAAATAACTTCTCCCGCTCTGGGCGGAGCGGGAGGACGTGTCAGACTTTTACTGACTAAAACCCACCCGTGTTCCTTCCGTTGCCTGTGTGCCGGGGTCGCGATATCCCTTTCGGACAAACTCGCAACCCCAGCAGGCATTGGCCCTTCAGATGCGACCCCTAGGTCCAATTTCAGATTTCCAAAAACCCATATTAACACTGGCCTTTTACATAGGTACAGACTGATATTATGCCGACATTCAAGTTTTACATACACATAACTCTACGTCATACAACTATTCTCTACTCCTAACATCATAAAGCTTTCAGCTTTAACGTGTGCGATAAGAAACATGGAGTTATGTGTGTCAACTGAAAATAAATGGTTTAACCGGATGGGACGGGATTCACTATGAGTATACTATAGTTTGATACGAAGTCTAGTTGTTGTATAGAGATAAGTGATGGAAGCGTTTTGTTGGTTTGAGGTTGGGTGTAGGAGATAAAAGCTATATGTATTACAAAGATCTTGGTCACTCCAATAATCTTCTATACACATAAAAATGTTGTTCTGTATGTATTTCCCTTGGTCACGCCATAACTTGCGAACGGCTGCACCAAATTGGATATAGGTAGGGTAGGTGGGTAGTAGGTACCTGCGTGGTAGGTAGGGTAGGTAGGTTTGTATGTAGGTAGGGTAGGTAGGTAAGTAGGTAGGTAGGTAAGTAGGGTAGGTAGGTAGGGTAGCAGGGTAGGGTAGGAAGTCGTAGATAATTACTTAATGCTACCCGTGCGAAGCCGGAACGGGCAGCTAGTAATAATAATAATATTGAAAGCGTCTAACAGACCTCTACGAGTTGGCTTTGGCCTCTCGTACGCCTTTCAAAGGTCCGGGACCCCAGGGTCCCGAGATATTTCAAAGACACCATTAATATTAATAATCCATTTATATCAGGCAACGCGTCGCCGGCCCTTAGATAAATACCTTACCTAAATACCTACCTTACCATACGCTGCTTGTAACCGTTTCCTCAGATAAATACCTACCTTACCATACGCTGCTCGTAACCGTTCTGTACTAATTTTGATCAGTTTTCATACACAATACCACCACGCTAAAAGCACGATGGCTCACAATGGGCCTTATTAGGCTTTAAGTCACCCAAAGGAGAATAGAGTAGGCTATGCTTGCAGTTTCCCTACGTGATCGAATCAGAAATAAAGAAACAAGGCTACCGACATAGCCCGAAGAATTGCCATAATTAAATGGCAGTGGGCAGGACACATTGATCACAGAACAGATGGCCGATGGGGCCGAAAGGTTCTGGAGTGGCGACCGCGTACCGGAAGACGTAGCGTTGGAGGGCTTCCTACAAAGTGGACCGATGACATGGTGAAGGCGGCAGGAATCAGCTGGATACGGGAGGCACAGAACCTGTGAGTGAGATTGAACTGAAGTGGCGGTGCTGGGGGGAGGCCTATGTTCAGCAGTGGACGTCTTTTGACTGAAATGATGATGATGTAAAGGTATGATAATAATAACAGCCTATTACTCTCCCACTGCAGGGCACAGGCCTCTTCTCAAATAGAGAAGGCACGAGCATTTATTACTAAGCTTGCTCAAAACGGGGTATACCTATTATTATAAATTCGAAAGTGAGTTTGTTTGTGTACGTGCCTGTTTGTTTGTTACGCTTTCACGCTAAAACGGCTGAACAGATTTAGATGAAATTTGGCAAATAAGTAGACCATGACCTGAGTGAGGACATGGGTTACTTTTTATCTCGATAGTCTCATGCGACCTTTGCGAATGAAACCGCGGGGCGCAGCTAGTTAACTATAAGTCTATGATGTTCTTCACCGATGTCAGTAATGTCCAAGATAAACCCAGAAAGTTACATATGAATTTTAAAACTCACATTGTACTTGCCCGGATTGGACCCGGCAACCTCGTGAGGAGGCCATTATGACGCGACAAAAGGCCAAAATAACAAAAAAAACCTGAAACTGAGTTACGTACTTACAGTTCAAGTGTGATTGTTGGCAATGAATCGTTTTCTTGAGGTAAGTGGATCGACGAATTCGACCACCGAAACCATTCCAATCCAAGAACAGTATTGATAAGTGCAGCCAGTTCCTCTGTGATTGAGAATCCCGGGTGAAGCTCGCTGCCACCTTCGGCCTGATCATCACTTATCATCAGGTGAGATGCAGGCCAAGAGCTTCCCCGTTAAGATTAGAAAAAAAAAACTTAAAGTCACTCAATTTGGTCAAATCATACCTAATTTTACTTACCGAACAGCGCGACGTAATG
Organism: Agrochola circellaris; assembly: GCA_914767755.1. NCBI lineage: Eukaryota > Metazoa > Arthropoda > Insecta > Lepidoptera > Noctuidae > Agrochola > Agrochola circellaris. Next base: position 3,355,670 of record OU611857.1, read on the forward strand.
GAGGGTACTATGCTTTGTATGCACACCTGACTTTACCCACCACTACATCATCAAACGACCACATAAACAAACCGTCCAAAAATATCACAATTAATTACTTAAAAATACCAAAGCTTAATTGAATTTAAGTGAATAAGTACACAGTAATTACTGAATGCGACAACAATAGCTGTGTCACCAATAATTATATTAAAGGTACACGCTTGGTTTCATTCCAAATATGTTTACGTATGAAATATTGTGTATGACAAGCTTTTTGCCCCTGGCTTTGTCCGAGTATATTAAATAAAATAAAAAATAATTAATTAGATTGTTATTTATATTTTTCTCCCCGGACTGCCTCGTGGTCGCCAGCGCTACTGCTGAGCATGAGGTCCTGGGTTCGATTCCCTGGTCGGGCAAGAGTTTTTCTATATGGAATTTCTCAGTAGCAGCCCAGTCTGGATTTGTGCGCGGTTGATGGCAATAGGTTCGTACCATATTACATGGGACTTAAACATAACAGGCGAAATGTGCGTGCACTATACAGGGTGTTAAAGTAGTTGCGTGCCATAGCTTCAGGGTGAGTTCAGAGTCGATAAAGGAACCCAGGAAAAAATAAATATCTTAAAAAAAAGTAAACGTTCCCAGGAAAAAAAAAAAAAAAATTGCGACATCAATCTAATTTAGTACCTACTAACTTAAAATAGCAATCGTTTAGAAGTAAAATTATTTTATTTGTTTAAATACTTTAATTACTTACTTTCATTGCGTTCGATAGTAGGTAGTAACTCTAGGAAATTATTTATTAGCATTTAAACAAAATAAAAACGTATTTTAAGCAATTTTTTAATTAATTCTAAACGATTGCTATTTAATTAGTAGGTACTACATTAGGTTCATCTTATGATAATTTTCGATTATTTTTAAACACTTTTTTTTATGTATTTATTTTTTATGGGTCCTTTATCGACTCTGAACTCACCCTGAAGCTATGGCACGCAATTACTTTAACACCCTGTATACATCCCTACCTAACCCTTTGGGAAAGCAAGGCGTGATGTAATGCTTATGTTAGTTATATTTTCTTACCCGACGGCGCGACAGGAAAGACTGTCTTGCAATGGTAGAGATCGTCTTTACGATCGATCGATCACAGACGATCGTTTTGCATGCCCCTCCACTGCTTGTTGCATTCAAATGTTTGTATAGAAATTTAGCATAAATGGTTAAATAAATACGTCTTTTTTTCCAAACATCTCTCGTGTCAGTCATGTTAGTCTCCAGTTTGTTCTTCTTCAAAAAATTTACAATATTTTACATTAAGACCGAAAGATGGTTATACAACCATCTTCCTTACAAATCTAGCCTTTCCCCAATTATGTTGGAGTAGGCTTCCAGTCTAACAGTGGCGAGGCGTGCATTTTTAAATTAGACGTGTTCATTCATAAACTATAATTAAAGTTATGAGACGTTTAAACGTCAAAAATGTACGGTTAAACAGTCGCTAATCATTACTTAACTTTAAGCAACGTTTATGAATAATGGTTTGTTTTTATAAAATCAAAATAAGTAACAGATTTTAAACACCATACGTAAGTAAGGGTCCTTATTTTTTCTACCCGTCAATGAAACCGTTTATTCTGTAAATAGGATATCGTAATCACTACATATTAATGAAAAGAATAAGCTCGACATTTCCTATCTGACTAATCGTGAGAAGAAATGTTGAAACAAACTTAAGACAATGTGGGGTCAAAAAAAAGCCGGCCAAGTGCATGTCCGACCACGCACAATGGAGGGTTCCGTAGTTGGGATGAATTTATCCCAAGAACAATCTTAACATTGTAGTTCAAAAACATACGGAATGTATGGGAGATCATGTTTTTCAAGATGCAAATTTAAGTTGGTTGATTATTACTCGTTAATCTGTACAGCCTACTTAGCTGTGATAGTTTTCCTTTTAATTTCGTTATATATTCTACTGCTGTGCTTTTTTCACAAATTCAAGGACAACCATTTAGCTGGCAGGGGGGGGGGACACACTCGACTCTAACAAAAAAGTTCTGTTAAAAGCTAGATATTTCGCAAACGAATCCCTAAATCTAAAAATAGTTTTCACAAACTCACAATATTTTTGAACGACTTTCTAACGATACCCCACACCATGGGGTAGATGAGAACAAAAGCATTCCCACTTTACGTGTAAGGGAGATACCCAAAAAAAAAATATTTATCTTGATTTTATTTTACCACTTTGTCGGCATGATTAATATGTATACATATGCCAAATTACAGCCTTCTAGTACTAACCGTCTCTGAGCTAAGCCCCGGACAGACAGACGGACATGGCGAAACTATAAGGGTTCCTTGTTTACTACGGAACCCTAAAAAGGGTTGAGGAGGTGATTGCAAAACTATACACATTTAAAGGTTGACTGCTTAAAAAGTTATCTAATCTTGAACTTTTTTTGTAACTGTCGGTTCTTTTTATTGTTTGGCAAACAAGCAGACTCGTGACATTATGCATTACCAGAAGCATAGTGTGTGTAGCCCTCTTCAAACTGGAACACAGCAAGGTTGCTTGACGGCATAAAAATATAAGTACCTACAGCAACAGTATTTCCAAGATCCTTCACGAGCTCTACTACAGCTAAAACCTTCGAAGGAAATTATAACTATGTTCTAAAGAAGGTTTCTGGACAGGAGCTCGTGGCGAAGTAATAACAGCCGATGGGTCGATTCGGGATGGGTGACCATCTACCATATCGAGACCTCTCCGTGCCTCGGAAAGCACATTAAACCGTTGGCCCCGGGTGTCATCGAAAATTCAAAAACAAAGATACCGACTTTCGAAATTAAAGTTATTTTTCACTTTGTAGTGTTTTTTTTTTAAGTCGGTTGTTTTTTATATGTATGGACTATTGGCACCGCACGGTACGGCTTGCACAAAATTGATTTAATATCAGTTCCTTTGTGGCTGTGACACATAATTATTGCGTTCGTGCCACTGATCGAGGTCCGATTCTTTGTGAGCAAAGTATCGTGGCGTAGTCATTTCTAGAAATTAAATCTTTAATCTGTTTTTTTACCTATTGCTGTGGAGTGGAAAAGAGAGGTTATGATTTCGCGTACCTAGTAGGTATATCTGCGACACCGTCGCCGCGCCGCGTAACCATGTAGACTGAGACGCCGCCGCGCCGCCGCGCCGCTACCGTCACCGCTTGATTTTGCCATATCACTGTACAATCCGCGGTGGCGGTGGGCAGTGGGGTGGCGAAGTTACATATACACAGCTTAGAGGCGCGGGCAAAATTTATTGGGTTTTTCCATTAGGAATTTCTTAGTAACAGCCCGGAGTTTGGAAGTTGGCGATGAGATACCTCCGTGCCTCGGAAAGCCCTGCGCCTGATCTCTCTCCGGTCGTGTCGGATTGCCGTCCCTTCCGACTATGAGAGTGAGGGAACAGAGAGTGCACCTGTGTCTGCGCACACACTTGTGCAATATAATATCTGCCGCGCCGAAGGCTGGTCTGCGCTGAGATTGGTCGCCATGGCCGAAATTCAGTCTGGAGGACTATTATATCTACCAACTAAATTTTTTTTGTTTAAGAGGCTTACAACAGCTAAAGCGCGGTCACTGTCGGACTGCATAGAAATGAAAGAGAAGCGCGATGACACGACGCAGGTAATTTATTGCAAAATATGAAGCAGTTAGCGATTTACAAAAAATCTATTGATTGGACTGGAAAATTAAAACACTATTATGCTAATATGTAGCTTGTAGAATAATCTGACAAAAAATCAGAATGATTGCATGTAAATTAATATGATTTTTAATCGTTAAAAGAATTTTTTAGAGGTATCTTCATGATTTTTTTCTATCGTATCAAATTAGTTGTATTATGTTTTCAACACACTATCATACTAGCATATATCCTGAAGAATATCATATATTTTTCTGATTTTGTTTACTGCAGTGGATCATATTCTTTTAGGCATTATAAAACTTGCGTTTAGGCACGTTTAGGTCCTGTAGTCCCCTTAAGTTATCCTCCCTACTCTAAATTTCTGAAAGAAGTTAGACTATGTAGGACTTATAGCGACTATCGTTTACCAGCACATAAAATAAGGGTGTTGGGTACAGGTCCCGTCACGTAAAAAGAACGCTGGCCGTTCACCTGCGCACTGAGCGATTTATCGATTCCAGTCTATTCCATAGTACTAAGTAGCTAATAAAGTACCTATTATGATTCTACAATAAAACAATTACACTTATAATTATAAAACAATAGCCTAGTACTTTAGGATGCGACTGTATCCGTGCGCAGACACATCCCTTGCACTGTCGCTCAGCGTTCTTTTTACTCCTATGTCTTTGGCACGCCTCTAGAGAAAAACTTCATTCATCCCAACTCAGTAAAGTTTTTGTTACGTAGATGAGTAATCTTACAATGAAAAGTATTGTTTTGACTCCTCTCTTTACACTGATCTTATCTTGGCACGCCTTCCAGCCGTTTTCTACATCTATGATTAAATGTTTGTAATTCTGAATTTATGCGAAATACACTGAACTTCCAAGACAGTTCAGTATAAAGCTGTTTATAAAGCTCTGGCCAAACTGAGGCGAATCCTGTCTGGGATACAGGAAGAAATTCGCTCGCGCCGATTGTGTCTATTAACTTGTATAAAGGTTTTTAAACTGGCGCTAATAGTCGCGTACTCATTAAAGAGATGAGCGCACGTTCAGCATCCCGCACGTGATTCGCTTCAGTGTGGCCAAAGCTTATAGACATGAAAAGGCAGGAACAAAAATAAGACAAAACTCCCCAAATAATCCTAAATACACATAGTGCAGAAAAACTTATCCCTCCGAAGGTAACATTTGTGCCAGATTTTTTTCAATTGGGAGACGATAACTCATAACTTATTTATTCCGCCCCGACAACCTTACGGGACTGTCAAAATTAAGACATAAATCTTACGCTCGACCATTCTTTGGGCCCAACTTGTAATTTTATGAAGAATCGAAAATTGTTTTTTATATACGAACGTCGAAGTTTTGGGCTTGATATTGGACGTTTGCTGGGTATTTTGACTATTCCGATTTGTTTTCGTTTGTACGGGAATGGCGGGGAAGTGTGTCACGGTACTGTGGATTGTTTTGCTGAAGATTGGTATTCGCTTCTGGCGTTTATTTGAGGGCAGAGTTATTGATATTGCATCTTTGGAATTTTTACTCATTCATTATTTGCGGATAATTATATTATTACAAAAAAGTTTTAAAAGAAAGTGAACTCTGACAATAAAGTGCGCGTTTTAAGTTCAAACCATCGATTTCCAAATCATCACCAATAGATTTGGGGTCGTCACAGAAGCATTTAAAAGAAGTGAAAGGACACTATCTTTCCACTTCGTCATAGTTGCATAGTTATTTTAAATTATATTATAATTAAATACATTGTTGTGATACGTATTTAGAAGTATGTATGTAAGTATTATTCTCGTATTGTATGTTTATATTTAAATTAGTGAATTGTTGTTTTCTTTGATTTATGTAATTGGTTTTCTCTTCTACACATGTTGTCTACATCTCTTTTTATCCAGTTTCCTATCGCAGGTATGCTGGAAGAGATTTCTTTAGAAATAATCATTGCCTTTGTACTTGTTTTTCTGTTCCTTTCTTCTTGTCTGTTTATATGTGTGTGCATAAATGGTTTGATAAATAAATAAATACGTCTTGTTTTACAAACATTTCTCATGTCAGTCACTTTAGTCTCCACTTCCTTCTTTTTCTTAGTCAATTTTTTTACAATATTTCACATTAAGACCAAAAGACCAAACTGCTCACCACATTTATACCACCATCACCAGTCTAACCGGATGCAACTGAATACCAATATTTTACATGGAGCGACTGCCTATGTATCTTATCTCCACAAGCCAGTTAGTTTAGCCAAGCCAGGTAATGGTACCTCTTTGGTAAGACTGGTTGTTAGACTTTCGCGTTTCTGACGACCCTTCACGACTGTCAAAGAACCACGAATGATAGTCGGGCCAAATGGCTTATCGTGCTTTCCGAGCCATGGAGAGGCTTTACCATTTAATAAACCTTATCCCTCACAAAACACAAATAACTTATCTCTAGACACACGGAAGCCGAGAGCGCAATAGAGCAACAGAACCAACAATATCTATACAAAATCAAGCGGTGTAAACAATTCTAGAGCTCACTTCCTTAACAACGATGTACAAAGGTCCTCGCATCTTGTTTACGGATGTTAAGACCCGTTCATAGTGAGAGAAATTCTTGAGAGATGATGGTATTTGAAAAAGGTATTTGAATTGTTCATATTGCTTAGATGCTTTGTAAAGAGAAGTCAGTTACTGCATATTGCTATTGGGGTTATTGCGTAACAATCTCAAAATGACAATAGACCACATTTTGACTGTTCGGCCACGTTCATTGCTTTACTTTTACGCTATTGAGCAGACGAATTTTTCAATCCGTTCTATTCCGTAGTAGGGATAATTATTAAGTATTATTAGGATTTTCTCACAGGCTCATTTACCACAACCAAGTCCTTGTCCCGGCATCGCTTCACCTTCAACTTCCCGCCATTTTTGGTGACTGACAGTTGACATTAGTGACAGATACCTGACAACTTGTGTGCATGACACAGTGTTTACATAACTAATAATATAGATACACTACAGATGTCAAAATTAAAGACATAACGATCGATTGCCATTTTATGTGTGATACGGAATTTTAATTCTTGAATCAATAATTAGACACAAATTGGTTAGGAACCGATGGCATAAACGTTGACTTCAGAACTTACTATAGTCTCATAGTCTGAATGTGGAAGAAATTCTTATCAGGTGTGAATTTTTTGAGGGGGACATACGAGGAAATATCTAAAATACATCGTTAATAATCTTGACAATGTAGGGAATGGTTCCAAGCCAGCAAGTGTAGTGATCAGACCGTGCTCATACCTTCGGGAAAGAAAACCATTGGATTGGAATAATAATAAACTATTATTTTTGTTAAACTGTAGATATATTACCTCATCAACTTACTTTAAAAGAGGTGCTTCAAATAATGAACTATTGCTGAGCTGTTACATCTGCTTATAAAATAATGGATACTCGTAGATACAGATAACATCGACCAATCTACACAGAACTTTACAAAAACGCAGAAAAATAAGTAACAGATAGTCCCAATGTACTCACAAGCTCCCAGCAGTACTAAAGGATCGTTGGTTTGATGCCAGATTATCTCGCATACACGCTCCGAAGATTTTAATCACTCAGAGATGTTGCCAAGACATCGTCGGCGCGTTCCAACTACTTCGTCCTTTTTGTCATTGGCTGTCGGTTGTACTAAGTTATAATAATATACCAATTTATAGGATTGTGTTTTTGGATTTTGGAATCCGTATTGTGCTGTGTTTTTTTGGCTGTGTAGGCAGTTAGCCAGAAACGCAGCATTGGAGCTGTGTCTTTATATTGTTCGTTCGAATTTTGAAATCGTTTGAATCGAATGGCATTTATTGAACAACCTCGTTAAAAACCAGCTGGATATATGCCACATATACAAGGTGTTCCTTTTGACATCCCATAATTGATTATAACCATACGATACTTCCATACGGTATTAATGAGAGAGTCAAAGAATCAACTGGCTTATGAATATGGATGTTGACAAAAAATTTTTTTTGTCCCTCAGTTGCTTTGATTATAAAAAAATATTGGGTACGTATTTTTTCCTTTTTTACGCAATCAAAAGATTACGGCACTTCCCGGTAGATTTTATACCGACTTTTTGATGTAGCGAGCCCCCCCCCAACTTTAATCCGTTTTATCTAAACCATTTTTTATTAAGATGATAAAGCAAAAAAGACGTGTTTAATATTTTTTTTATTATCTGAGTGAAGGAAAAAAATATTTTTTTCCTATTCAATATCTTTTACTTAATCAATTTTTTTTCATTTTTCATACAAAATTATTTAACAAAGTCGCGATTATTTATGTTAAACATTGCGTGAAATATAAAAATAAAATAAAAACATAATTATAATTTAGACAACTTTTGTCCTCAAAAAAAATATGACAACATCGCATTTTCTTAGCTTTAAATATGAAGGATTGGTTTGAATGAAAATGATTTAGATCAATGAAACTTACAGTCTTTTATTATGTCGAATACTAACTTCGAAACTATGTATTTTTGGAACACCATTTCTACGATTAGAACGTTTTGTATTAATTTTACATAAAGCATAGAACCTTATAGATATGGGACATCAAATAGAACTCGTTATATACGAATAGAGGAGCTAGGAATAGAGATCGACCAAATGCCCGGTGGGCTGACGACATAGTGCAAGTGGCTGGCGAACTGTGGATGAACACAGCGAAGGAAATCTCTAGAGGAGGCCTTCACCTTCAATTAACTGGGGGGGGTTCTTACTAGAGATTTATATATAAAAATAAGTTTAACTTATTAGTACGTAAGAAATTGTCATGTGTAAGGAAAAGTATGCTCTCATTAACGAGTTCCTAGAGGAAAGATCTGTACTGACATAGTAGCTATTTGATTTAATTATATTTTTTATTTTTTTGTGTTTTTAAATTTTTGGATTTTTGGATTTTTATATTATTCTTATTGTTGACAGGATTATTGTCTAACTATCTTATCAACTTATTTTTGTTTTAATGTTCTGTTTGATTTTTGTCCCTCTTCTCATACAGAGAAGGCACGGAAATTTATCACCACGCTTGCTCAAGATGGTTTGGGGATTTCAGACTTATATTAACTATAAGTCCAGGTTTATTCACGGTGTTTTCCTTTACCGATGTCAGTAATGTCCAAGATAAACTCAGAAAGTACATATAAATTCAAAAAGTCACATTGGTACTTGCCCAGATTTGAACCTGCAACCTCGTGCATGGGAGGCGAGGCCTTAACCACTAGGCCATTGCGACCCCCTTTAATTATTAACTTTTTTTTTTTTTTTTTTTGTTATAGCGACAAAAGATATACACAATCTATGATAATTTCAATTGTCCACCTATTACGGTTCATGAGATACAGCCCGCTGACAGACAGACGGACGGACAGTGAAAGCTTAGTATTAGCGTTCCGTTTGGCACTCTTCGGGTCCGTACCCGAAACGAACCCCACACATACAGATTTGACAAACCCTACACACAGATTTGGTTTTGTCAAGTTTGTTTTTAAGGTTCCGTAACCCTAAAAACAAACTTGACAAAACCAAATCTGTAAGTACCTACTTCGAGTCTCAAAAATTGAAATCCAAACTTTTCCCCTCCAAAATTCCTCGATACACTGTTGAAAATAAATAGGCTACATTTAATTAAATAACAGTTTAAACAAAGTATGAAAACCATTTCAACTCCAAGGTGAGACTTCACTGAAACTTTCATTGCTTTTTCATAGTATTACAGAAGAGAATTAATTTGCAAGCAGTCGCGTTCGCAACGGAAGCGAATACGACTCGACTGTTCGACTTTTGTCTCGACGCCTTGGTCGCAAGTTCTGAGAGAGGTTTAGGCGTTACTGTTAATTAAGAATTGTTTGATATTGAAGTTTTGCTGTCTCGACTTTTGTTTTTAGCGGTGTTGGAAGAGCAGTGATGGCATAGTGGTGAAGGCCCCGACTTTCGAGTTGAAGGTCGTGGGTTCGAACCCAGGCAGTCGCTTTACTTTGTGTAAATAATTTCATCACCACTGCTCTCAAAACGGTGAAGGAAAACGTCGTGAGGAAATCGGCATGTCCTAGAACCAAAAATTCGGAGACATGTGACATCTACCAACCCGCACTGGGTCCGCGTGGTAGATTACAGCCCACTCCCTCTCCAAGAGAGGAGGCCTGTGTCCCAGCAGTGAGAACATTATAGGCTGATTAGTGGTGAAGTGGCCATTTGTGGGGACCGTTTTTATGGAGTGTTTGAGCAGATGTATGCATGTGGACGAAGTAAAAAGAGTTTATAAGAATAGTAACACGGGGTTTTTAAAGTCTAAACCGAAGTCAAAACGTCGTCATCATCGTTGCCGGTTGTAGTTTCTACCAGATCTATGGGAAAAAGCGTTAGTTTTTAATAAAATTCCAAATTCAAAAGACATTTATTCAAACTAGGCTGAGAATCAGCACTTTTCGAACGTCAAAATTACATAAGGCAGTCCCCCAAAACGCCCACCCTTGGCCACTTCCTAGTGCGTTAGCTGGGAAGAAGAAGTGGCGCAACAAACTCCCCAGCAGCACGGCTGTCTGTTCAGATAGAAAAAAAATGATTCAATTTTTTTGTATGCAAAATAAATTTCATTACGCAACACAAAATATAATTTAAATTATTAGCCATATGTCAGCTAGCACACGCCAATATACCAACAAAAATAATACTCAGTCAGAACTACATACACTCAGGCAGAAATAAAAACTAAACGTAAACAGAACTTAATATCTAATATACTGGTTGGCAGGGACATCGACGGGCAACCTGGTACCATGGTATCACTACATGATTCTAAACTTGAAAAAATAAATTCAGACCCCAGCTAGATGGACCGATGACCTTAAGAATGTGGCTGCGTCAGACTGGGTGCGGAGGTGAAAGACAGGGTGTTGTGGCGCAGCTTGGAAGAGGCCTATGTCCAGGGGATATAGGTACGATAGCCTGAGTTGATTGATTGATGAAAAAAAATTGCTGCTCCATACATTTTGACCGCATGCATAGGTATTGGACTTTTCTATGAAACAGCAGATGTTTTTGTTGGTAACCGACGAAAAATGTCTACGCTAGGAGGGGTCTAGAATCATGTGCTGAAAATATAATAATAAATCATTTAAATAAACCTTTTTTACAGTCCGTTCAACCGATTTTGACTTCTAAACCGATGGCATAAGTATGGCATTAAAAGCAAAAACTGTGGTTACAAGTTGGTAGCCGACGAAAAATTTCTACGCTAGGAGGGGTCTAGAATCATGTGCTGAAATCATGGTTACAGTTCTGCCACCCTGTACTCGTATGATCGTATAAGTACATCTTTTTTTAAATTTTAGATGTTTCGAAAAGATTTTATTACTTTTCAATTAATTTGGATAAAAGTTTAAAGGCTGTATTTTGGTTCAGAAAAACTGATTGTTTTGGCTAAAAGATGTTTTTTTTTTTCAAACTGTTCAATGGGTCAAAAACAATCGAATAATCTAAATATTGTATTATATAACAAATTCCGTAATCGGTAGAATTTCACGATCTTTCTCTTTGGTATCTCGATTGGCGCTGTGGGTGGACAATGATGGGTCCTACGCTACGGAATGCATATTTTTATGGCGTTGTAATGGTTGATCTGGGTAAGTGTTTGTGTGTGAGATTTGTAGGTATAAGAAGAAGATTTATGAGTTATCTTACGCGACTTACTAATGCGTTATTAACTAAAGTCCCCGTCACGAGAGGCTATAAATTTTGTAACTAAGGAACTTCTACTAAGTTACGTAGCGACAACTCAATCAACAACAAATAACCCCAAATTCTGGAACTCAGACGCGTTCAGTACCACAAAATATTAGTCGACAGCGCTTTACATCGCTAAAATATAACCCGACCAAGTGAAATTGCTCGTTAGTTTTGTATTAAGCTTTGTGCAGACAAGCGCGATGCGACACCGGCTGTTGCTATACCGTGAAGTTTTCTTTGAAAGTGTATTGTTAGAGTCGCGTCGCGCCGTCGCGTCGCGCTGGTCTGCATGAGCCTTTACACGTATGTTGCTTTGAGTTAATTGAATTTAAGATTATTTGTTTCGCGACGTAACTTAGTAGAAGTTCTTTGTTTACAAAATTTATGGCTTCTCGTGACGGGGACTTTAGTTTGTCATTGGTTGCGTCATGTACGGACCGCTATTAAAATACTAGTGCTGTGACGTTCTTGATACTCATTGGTGATTTAAGTATGTAACTGGTTACTTTTTAGTAGCGTCGTGGACGTGCTTTAAGATGGGACATTGTCTAAAAATTAAGAGCTGTGTGATTTGTGAGCAGTGTGCAGATGAAGTTGAAGAGCAGTGATGGCGTAGTGGTAACGGCCGCGACTTACGTATAATAGGTCGTAGGTTCGAACCCAGACAGGCGCTTTACTTTGTATAAATTATTCCATCACCACTGTTCTCAAAAGGGTGAAGAAAAACATCTTGAGGAAACCGGCATGACGTAGAACCGAAAATTCGAAGACATTTGACTTTTACCAACCCGCACTGGGCCCGCGTGGTGGATTACCTCTCACCGAGACGAGGCCTGTGTCCCAGCAGTGGGAATATTATAGCCTGATTATGGATTGTCTAAAAATGACAATCTAAATGGATAGGAGACGTTTGCGCATCAGACGACTGTAGGATTTCTAAAAAATAATAATAATCTGACCACTTATCTTTTCAGTAGCCAAAATAACCTCACGCTAAACCTAAGAATGATACAAGTATTATTCGTAGCGCTAAACTGTCCAAGAAAACCTCTCTATTACTATTTCCAAACAAAACACCATCATATATACAAATACAGAAGACCATAAAATTATTCTAATAAGCTCAGCGGTCCCGCATTCGATTCAAGGAAACAATTATCTGATAGTAGCCGGTATGCTGAGGTTACACAGAATAGATAGAATACAGAAGGCTGGCTCCATACACTGAGCGAAAACACACGCACACATAACTACGCTTCATGTACAGCGAGTGCGGGCGCACTCGCGACCGGCATCTGTTTGAGATCGCCGTTCGTAGGCGTCGGTGTGCGTGCACCTATGTTCCACCTACTCGTTGTATGTAGGTACATAATATGGTCTGTTCCAAAATATTTGATGAAAATGTAAACAAATGGAACAAAAACATTGTCAATTTGTAGTGCCACTTACAAATTGAGTGCTTTGATTTGATTATTTGAATAATAAAACCCTTAATCCTAATTTTATACCACCTTAAAGATGATTTGACAATTTGGGTAATTTTATAACGCCAATTTTCGTCGATGATTTTTCAATTACAATTTAATAATGTTATCCAAACAATAATTGTTGGAAAAGTCGTGTGATTTTAAGTTGAAACCTTCTAAATACAGACGAATGTGTTGCTAATTCCCTGTAGTGAGTGATTGCTTAAGAATTTAACCAGGGTTTGTTTGCATTTTTATCAGATACTTTTGAACAGAAGGAAGGGGTTTGCGGATAAATATTAACGGCCGCACGGGTCAATCGAAGGTTAAGCTACGCTTGCCGCGGTCGGTACATGGATGGGTGACCATCCATTTTATATCGAAACCCCTTCTAGCTTCGGAAAGCACGTTAAGCCCGGCTGTCATTCGTAGATCTTCGACAGTCGTTACGGGTATTCAGAAGCCGAAATGACGCGCCCCACTACTGCGCACATGGTAATGCGGAGGTGGGGCGCGTCATTTCAAAGTGGACAAGCTGGACTGGGTTGTGGCGATAGGCGGTTGCTCCATTTAAAATACTGGTACCTAACAACATGGGGTTAAACTGAAAGCCGACCCCAACATAGTTGGGAAAAGGCTAAACCAATTGATTGAGTTTTGAACAGAATATAGTTGACCTTCTGTACCCATCTATTTCATGGTGGTTATCACACTAATTTATTATTTCTGTTCGCCCGCGGTTTGGGCGTCTATAAGGAAATTGTTCTTCACTATTGCCAAGCTTCGAATTTCGCCCCCTTTTTGAGTATGTTGTTTAGTTGTAATAATAGGGGTTTTGTATAATAATCATAAACGTTTTGGTAATTGATTTATTTGATACTAAAGCTATCTACTGATCGTGATCATAGCAGGTTAGAGTTTTACCGACCTGTTTCTTGAATATAGAAAAATTTAAATAGAAATAGAAAATATTTATTGTCCAGGTAATACAATAAGCAGTTTCACAGATTAACAACACGTTGAGACCATTTGAGTTGCTTAAAATATTACCTACACCTAGGTTACAATATATTATTTGCCAGTGAGCCCCGTAACTGTCGTAAATTGTTGTTAAAAAAATTTTTTTTTTTTCTTCACTTTATTTATTTTGTATTTTGTGTTTCACGAACTGTGTCCAAATAAACATTAATCTCTCTTTCTTTCTAACTAGACGGCACATTCCGTATGGGAGAAAATGTTTTTCAACTTCAATGTTAAGTTTGTTCATCCCAACTACGGAGCCCTTCATTGTGCGTGGTCCGACACGCACTTGGCTGGTTTTTTTTTTGTACAGATTTAGCATAAACTGTACTAAATCCTAACAAAACTTTAATAATATCCGTCAGCTAAATTTCGAGTTCTATGGTGGCTCCTCAGTTCAGACGTCTGTATTGAGGAGCCACCTTAAACGTCCTGTAACTTTTAAAGGGTTTTACTACAAATTCCAGGATCGGGCCTACAATATCGGATAACGTGGGTCCTCAATCCATACGGACACTATTTAATTAGTCCACAGAGTCAACGTTATGGCTACTAGGGCAGCCAACTTCTTTGTATATTTTCCAAATCTTCCTTAAGCTCGGTCTGTCAACATAAAAGTCCAAAAAAACTAGGTTAAGACGCAGATATTTGCCAATGGCCTTGAGTGGTTAGCTTGCGTGTTCTGTGCTGAGCTCACGCAACGCGTCGTACGTCCAGCCAGTAATAGGACTCGCCCATCAAGGAGCGCTGTCCTAAATTAGACGCATTATTAATTTATTATACATAAAACAACAGGTATTTTAATAAAACACGGCTATTAAATTATCTTTAAAACCGATCAAGCGTATATTATACTGAAACCGTGATTCAGTATAATATACGCTTGATCGGTTTTGAGTGATTTTCAGTTTATTCTCCGCGTTAGACATAAATTTACAAATTAATTACACTATGTAATATAAACAAAATCTAAAATATGCACAGCTTAAGTTATTAACAAAATGCTCTAATTTAACATGTATTTTTTTCCAAATCATTAACAGTGTTCAGTTGAAGTGAAGTTAGCATTATTCAAAGCCTACTGCCAATCACTATACACGAGCAGCCTGTGGGTTAATTATACTCAAAGGGCATACAGCGCTCTGCGGGTACAATATAATAATATCTTCAGGATGTTGTTGCGATTGCCGCGGTTCTGCAGTGCGTCCACGATGTTTGCCGAAGCGCGTACAGACGACTTTTATGCATTAAGACGCAAACGAGTGGCGTCGCTGCTGGGCAGAGTACGCGGCGGTAGCAATGACATTCTGAAGATAATTGCTAGTAAATATTATCAGTGTCCGATACACTCGCTTTGGGTGAGCATTGTTGTTGGCACGGTAAAGTGAAATGAATCATTTCATTTTACCGTATTATTATTTTATAATTATTTTATAGTTATTATAATATTGTGTTGTTATTCTTGTATTTTGATATTGTGCATACTAACATAGTTATAAGTTTCTGTTGTTACTAACCATTATGGATCAAAGTTGTCTAATTTAATAAATGAATTGAATTAACACTACTCGTTTAGACGTAATCTTCGATATAAAATCATTAAAAGTCGGTTATCGTCGCCTTAAAATGCACAATTTAAGCTAACAGTCAGACATTATTTTTTTCCATCTTTTACAGCTCTTGGTTATAAATACGCTATTCCACAGCAGCTTACAGCTAAGCTACTCACTTGTAATTAGCTTCTCTTTGTATGAAAATATAGGCAAGATCGTCCACGGCGACGGAACACCACGGTACGCACGAATTCGTGTCTTACAAACAAATGAACCGCGCTGCTGTCGTGGCAAACCTCTCCGTGCACATCCTACGGGCGGTCGACTTGATGCTACGTTTGTTAATATCTTTGCGAGTGTAACCCTAACCAACTCCTCTCCTTAACCTTCGCTTCGGTAACCAAAACAATACATAACCGTCAGCATTCAATGAATGACTTGCATATTGCACGGCTTGGTTATTAAGATAAATGAAAGAGATAAACGGGACTCACTCGTCGGATATGGCGAGTATTGTGAGTGGGGAATTAGTGATAACCACGAAAAATAAGTGGATTTATTGGATTTTTGGCATTTTGTTTGCTTTTCTATACTTTTAGTATTATGAAGAGGTAAAAGTGAGTTTGAGTGTACTCGTAGGTAGGGGGTTATCTTCGAAAATACTGATCTGATTGCATTGCCGAATTTGATGATGTATTTTACTTTTAGCTGACGAAAAAAAAAAAAAGGAGATTCTCAAGTCGAAGCGCTTTTTTTTTTTTTTTATGTGTGCACCGTAATTTACACGGTAATGTATACTTATGCAAGTCCAATTTTGCGCAAGTATTCGTAACGTGTGTAGTCTGCATAATGCTATTTTCTTGTTTAAATGGTCGCGTCTCTGTTTGAGGTACTTTGGCTGGACAAACTTCCGTTTATCATAAACTACCTTCTGCACACACATTCAACGAAACTACCATTTCACGCTTTTAGTAATGAATTTGTTTTAGGAGCCTATTTACACTAAAAGGTTTTTCTTTTTTTCGTATGTAATTTTTTTTGGAAATAAGTAGTTTTTTTTTAAATAATACATTTCGTACGGACGAAGTCGCGAGCAGAAGCTAGTTTATGATAAACGGAAGTTTGCACAAGTGTACATTAACGTGCAACGTGCACGATAAGGTGCACAGATAAAAAAAAAAATATGCGCATCGACTTGAGAACCTCCTCTTTTTTTTCGACTTTTATTGCCTTAAAATTAACAAATCTTTATAAAAATAAGTTACATAACTATTTTGTTTTCTTTTTTTGTTGCTCCGTTCCTATAAATTTCTACATTTATCACATTTAGTTCGTGATTTACGGTCTTTTGACATAAGAAACATCTCCCAGATTTTAAATCGAAGGGGTTGGAGTATGTGACGACCGCTTTTTTTTCCGAAGTATATTCCCAATACTTATTCGAAGGAAACCAACGCCTGGTTGCCTTCGAATACTATCCAGGAGTACTAGAGTACCCCAAGCACCGCGATGAACCATACGACGCTAGCCCCTCGTGCCCCGTGCAAATACGCGGTAGCAAAAAAATCGGTTGAGTAATAAAAAAAATGAGCGAGCCTTATAGTGGTCCCATTAAGATGTGTAACATCTGACATCTTGGCTGACAGTACCAACCTCTCGGAAAATGGGTTGGTATGTACCATCTGACGGCCAAATCTAGCACCGTGCGCACTCATTGGTCAAATCAAATAGCGTGCGCTTCCCCGGCTTCCTGTTACACACTTCCGTCCCTTTTCAGAGGAAAGATGTTACACGTCCAAATGTAACCGCAAATATTTTATTAATTTTTGTTTTGGTACCCGAAGTACTGTTCTAGGGTCAAGCAACCCGCTTACAAACAATCCAGAAAATATTTAATCACGGCAAGAAGCACGTGTTCAGGTAATCCAAACTTCCCAATACGAAATCTGATCCTTAGTTTTCGAACTCAAAAGAAACAAATGCCGAAGAAAAACCCACCTTAACATGTGAACTTCAAGGTTGAATTTTAAAGGTAAAGGTTTGCCAGCACCTTCTTTATTAGTACACGTTGTTAGATATCTATTATTTTGTAAGAAACGTGAAGCGTATTTTGTTGTAAACGCTTGCAATTAATACTGTTCGCTAGAAATAATTAATATTAAATTACGTTTGTTGTTTGGTGTGAACTGTAGGAGGTCTTCGTGGAAAAAAGCAGTTTTAGGTGATAAGCAATATTTCTAAAAGTTGTACATGTAAGTCTTCATGTAATATTTTATGGAGAAAAATCGTTTCGATGAATTTTAATTATTTCATCGATATGTCATGACTCAAGCCGCGATCCTGGTTAGAAGACAGCTCGTGTAGCTTTTATTTTACCGGTACTAAAAGTACAGGTTCTGTAGCGCTAATTATCGGTTCTTGCCATTTCGGTACCTGGGTATCGGTTCCAAACGGGTACCGGTTCTATACGGGTACTGTTACTCCACCTACCAAAAACCGGTACCAAATTCAGGGAACCGCCGCGTACCAGAAATCTTGTATTTATACCTCGTTATAGCTCGTTATACCTAGTTATTTTTCTAATGCCTATCATTTTTACTTACTATTTCTGTTTTCTCATTCTATCTTACGGAAATATTTGTTTGGTAGCGGTACAGTACCGATACTGATTATAAATACCAATAGTACAGGTACTACGTCTGGTACCGGTTCCCAAAAATACTGGTACATCAAATTGACAAATACATAGTAAGTTTACGTCATATTCTACCAAGTATGCAAATATTAAACCCAGAAAACCGTATGTAAAGAAAAGAATAAAAACTTTTATTAAATAAAAAACTTCAACTCAACAAAATAAAAAACTGAAAATTAAGTAAAAATAAATATTGAAATAAAATTGTTTTTTTTTTTATCAATGCGATGTCTTTTAGAAACTCGAAGATATAATAATAGCTGTTTGTAGTAAAAGTTTTAAAATAAGTTTTATAATAAGTTCACATTTAATAACCATACCATAAACTATTAAAATTTAAATATAATAACCTAACTAAAACTATTATCAAACTAAATATTTATTTTAATACTTTGTTACTTAATTTAGTATATGAAGTTTAACCCAGTGTCAGACAGCATTTGTTTGGCTTTAAGAGCGTTTATCCTAAAAGTTGGCAACGTCGCAAATAGCTGACAAATATTTACCTGTTTTGATTAATTTGGCAATATTACTGTATGGAAATATGAAATGTACTAAGAACTAGCGAACTAAAATATTGATTATGTTATGTAATAATTAATATCGTAACACCAAAATTTCGTTTTAGACGTAAAAAAGGTATTTGGAAACTTTCCAAATCCCTTTTTTACACCTAAAACGGTTACAACATAAAATTCAGTGTTATAATTGCAATTCATTATTATTATTCCAGTTCGTTAGTTAGCCACATTTCGTATTTCGATTCAGTAATATTACCAAATTAATCAAAATAGTGAAATATTTGACATCTCTTTGCGACGTTGCCAACTTTCAGAATAAACGCTCTTAATGATGAAATTAACCTTTTTGGCGCAGCCGTGAGGCATACACATAATTGTGAAAAGATTATTTTCACTTTTTTATTTTGTGTTTCACGAACTGTGTCCAAATAAACATTATTTTTTCTTTCTTTCCTTATATTTTTTTACCTTACCTCTGTCCTCTCATAACTTAGCCCACCAGCTACTCTGTCGAAGATACCCGCCAAGAGAAAGGCTTATGTGTTCCTAGCATGTTTTCGTTAGCGATACAAACGAGGCCGACTTCCCGCGAACACTGAACTACAGACGATTAATTTAGATCATGTCATGTTTAACACAGCTTTTTAAGGAGAAATTGCCTGGCTGTGTACTTTGTTCCGTTGGTAAGGAGTGGTTTATACAGGATTTGGTTTTGTAGAGATTTTTTTTACTTTGAATTGCACGCGCCTCCACAGCTTGTTGCATACACATTTCAAATTTTTGTAGGAAGTTAAGATCTGTATACAGGTTGTCAGGGACATCGACGCGAAAACTGATACCGTGTATTCAGTACATGATTCTGAACCCCTCTGCGTTGAAAAATTTTCAGCGGTTATTTTTTTTTAAATCTGCTGTTTCATAGAAAAGTGCAATACCTACGTGTCGATGTCCTTGCCACCCTGTATAGCTGTGCCTACAAGATCAAAGAAACGATGGATGGGCTGTGTATGGATATTTATGTACAGAAATAGGGGATTTCGACTAATAGAGAAGTCAATCAATCTGCCTAGCCTTTTCCCAACTATGTTAGGTCGGCTTCCAGTCTAACCGGATGCAGCTGATTCCCAGTATTTTACATAGAGTGACTGCCTATCTGACCTTCACAACCCAGTTACTAGATAACACTATACCCCTTGGTAATACTGTTTGTCAGACTTTCAGGCTTCTAACGACCCGTAACGACTGTCAAAGATCCACGAATGACAGCCGGGACCAACGGCTTAACGTGCTATCCGAGGCACGGAGGAGTCTCGGTATGTGAAGATGGTGGATGAACCCACCCACGGACCAACCCCGGCAAGCGTAGTTTAATCTGATGGATCGACCCGTGCGGCTGGTATTAGCCACGAGCTCCTCTAAAAGAGACTAATAGAGGAGTATGGAAGAAAAAACATGCTGTACCGACTCCAAATAGATTGTGATAAGGGCAGGAGAATGATGTCAAGGCTGTTCCTAGACAAAATACGATGAGATGCGTCCAATATTGACTGGTCACCTCTGGAAGCAGCTGCTTCAGTTGAAGATAAAGTCAGATTGTTCAACGATGTTGTGGTCAAGCTATTTGACGCCCATGCACCTATCAAGAAAGTTAAGTTAAAGCGACCGCCTGCGCCTTGGATGAACAGGGGAGTTCGGATGGCAATGCGACGGAGGGACCGTGCGTTTCGGAAGTTTAAAAAGGATCGCTCGGATGACAATTGGGTCTTGTTTAAGGCTGCTAGGAATCGGTGTAATCAGATGATACGCAACGCTAAACGCCGCCACATCCTAAATAATATTACTTCTTCTTCTCCTGCCGATATTTGGAAGTTCCTTGGAACTTTGGGCATCGGCAAGTCGCGACATTCGGACCTTCCTAACACAATTGGTTTGGACGATCTAAATCGCCATTTCTCCACTGTACCCAATCTAGATAGTCTAACCAAATGTCAAACCCTCGACTACCTTGCTGGTCTGACGCGTCCCAATATTAACCCCTTTGTCTTCACCCCAGTCGACCCAGGAGAGATCAAAAAGATTATCCTTTCCATTAAGTCCAAAGCTGTGGGCTGCGATAATATCAGCCGCCATATGATCGTAACGGCTCTGGATCAACTGCTTCCTGCAATCTCCCACATCATAAACTTTTCCCTTTACACCGGTGTTTTCCCGTCCCTGTGGCGTAAAGCCCTTGTTCGGCCCCTGCCTAAGATACCCAATCCCTCTCTTCCTAGTCACTTTCGCCCAATTTCCATCCTTCCCTTTCTATCTAAAGTGCTCGAGGCCAGTGTTCATAAACAATTCTCCCACTTTATTCACCGGAACTCCCTCATCAGTCCATTTCAATCCGGTTTCAGGCCTGGGCACAGTACCGTTTCAGCTCTCCTTAAAGTGACTGACGATATAAGGCGTGGAATGGAAGACACTAAAGTTACAGTCTTAGTGTTAATTGACTTCTCCAATGCTTTTAATACCGTCAGTCACGAAGTCCTTTTATCCATCCTTTCCTATCTTATGGTCTCTCGGGAGGTATTGGAATGGTTTTCCTCTTATCTTCAGGGACGTCAGCAGTCTGTTCGTGCTGGAGACTCTTCGTCGGGTTGGTGTGATCTTGCTGCTGGCGTTCCTCAAGGCGGTATATTATCTCCTCTTTTGTTCTCCGTTTTTATCAATCTCATTACCACTGAGCTTCTGACTGCGTATCATCTTTATGCTGACGATTTGCAGCTTTATTGTCAGGCAAGTGTTGACAACATATCCGATGCAATTGAGGAGCTAAACCGGGATTTAGGTGTGGTGAAAAACTGGTCAGATCGTTTTGGGTTGGCGGTTAATCCTACCAAGTGCCAGGCTATCATTGTAGGGAGCACCCATAGTATGAAGAAGCTGAATGGCTTAACTGTGCCACCTGTAGTGTTCGACAACTCTGTCATCCCGTTTAGCTCCGATGTTAAGGATCTTGGTCTGCATGTTGACACATGTCTTGACTGGCGAAAACAGGTCACGACTGTAAGTAAAAAAGTCACCGGAACGCTACGGTCGCTCTATCGGTTGAAAAACCTTCTCCCATCACACATAAAGGCAATGCTTGTACAGTCCCTAATCTTTCCCATGATAGACTATGGTGATGTGTGTTACTATGACCTGAATGCAGATCTCCTCAATAAACTTGACCGCCTTCTAAATAACTGCATTCGATTCGTTTTCAATCTTCGTAAGTATGATCATGTGTCTGCACACCGATTGCTTTTAAAATGGTTACCCATACGTCAGCGCAGAGAGTTGAGGGCTATGTCTATGTTGTATTCTATACTGGACAATGCCACTTCTCCTTCTTACCTGACTTCCCGTGTTCAATACCTATGCTCTGCCCATAGCAAAAATCTTCGTTCTACTAACAATCGTCTTCTACGATGTCCTTCTCACCGTTCTGGTTTTATTCACTCTTCTTTCTTTGTCCAGGCGGTTTTTCTTTGGAATGCGCTCCCTCTGAACATCAGGATGGCAACCAGTCGATTATCTTTCAAAGTGAAGGCACGTGAACATATTCGTAAAAAGTTGGCAGAATCATTGCAGCGCTGATTGGCTGGATTTGTTTTCTCCTCTACCTATCGTTATTTCTCCTGACAAAATTTATTCGGTTTATATGTATGTATGTATCTATGTATTAGTATGTATTAATTTTCAAGTTAACTATCCCTTATGTTGCACCTGCCATGTTTTGTCTCTGCATCACCCTAAGGTTGACTGGTAGAAAATGCCTCAGGCATTAAGTCCGCCTTTGTACAGTATTTTTACTTGTGCATGAAGTTTTAATAAATAAATAAATAAATAATAAAATAAGGTTTTTTTTATCAACCTTAAAGCAAAGTATGTGCCAACAGTACTCTAATTACGTAATACACGATCAATCAGAATCTGAATCGTTTTGAAACAGATTGCTAATCAATTGATTCCTACGTTCGAAAAAAAAATCTGCTCAACAACGTAAATAACACAATGAATGTTGTTGACCTGTCAAATTGAAACAGATTAGTCGGAATTGTCAACGAAAATGTGTTGCGTAATTAGATAGCTGTTCTTACCAAGGGGTACCGGCAGTCGCTTTTTATAGAATACTGGTATTCTTGGAGTTTCTTGCTGACTCTTCTCCATAGGAAACGACCAATTGGAACCGTGCACCTAGCTTCTGACGTTTCATAAGTACCCTTGTAAGTTTATGTTTTTTTTTTATTCAGTTGCAGGTTAAACTGGAAGCCAACCCCAATAAAGTTGGGAAAGGACGATGATGATGATGTGTCACTATTTAGTATTTATGATATACTGGTTGTTGCCCGCGACTTCTTTTTTTTAAATTTCCTTTTTTTATTTATTTATTATACTTTTTCTGCGATCCAGGATAGTAACCTATGTCCTTATCCGGGCCCCAGGCTACCTCTCTGTCAAATTTCATCCAAATCCGTTTAGCCGTTTTAGCGTAAAAGCGTTACAAACAAACAAAAAACTCACTTTCGCATTTTTAATATTAGTCAGGATTTCAGATATAATCAGAAAATAGTTTGCAAGACTATAAGATTACATAGTGATATCTGAAATGATAGCTTGCTGAGATCTTCCTACTTCTTCATCCAGAAAGATAAAACAAAAAGATGCGAAAATACGGCCTTGGAATTTTATCAAAGAAGAAAATAAATATTCAGTTAAATAGCATACCTACTTATTGAAAATTCTGAGATAAGTATCCATCTCAACGAACTCCACAAGTCTCATTTAATTGTTCCTGTTACTAGAATTTCGTCTCAAACAAAATACACTTTGTTTTTCTGAAGAAAACTCGCACTGTACGAAGAAAACACCAAAACAAGCACCTCCGGGAAACTCGTAAGAATCAACTCTCCGTATCGGGCTAGCTGCAGCCCGTACGGCTAGTATCTTTTAACCATTATGTAAAACAGTACACGACCTGCTGCAGAGTAGCTAATAATCAACACAGGACGTAAATAGAGTAGTAGGGTTATATTTTCCGGCGTAACTTAACTGCCGCGAGAAATCGCGGCACAGCGGACAGAGCTCCGGCGGGATCTCATGGCGGCATGGAGAGTGCGATTGTCGCAACCCAGCGCTGGGCACGCCACAATTGTGGCGATAAGTCCCCTCTTTGAGGAGTGGCTAGAGAGGCGCCACGGCGTCCTCACCTTCCGCCTGATGCAGGTCCTCACCCGACTTGGTTGTTCCCGGAGGTCCCTGTTCAGCATAAAGCGGGAGTCTGCCTTCTAAAGATGATTTTCCTTATTAGGTATAGGAAAAGTCATCTATAGAAGCCTGATTACATTTTGCTGAAGCTGTGCTTAGATTTTCTTTCAATAGTAATTTTTTATCTGAACAATAAATATGGCAGTTTTACATATACTATGTCTGTACATATTATAAATTAAAGTCACTTTTCGTATTTGTCTGTATGACCGCGTTGTTCTAATAAACCACGCAACAGATTTTGATGAGATTTTCACCATCGTTTAGAGAATTTATTCCGGAAGGTTTATGTGTATAATATTAAAGTAACGTTTACCTAAGAAATCTCGATGTTTTGTCAAGTCGTAAAAACCGTGCGAAGCAGGAGCGGGTCGTTAGTTATTCTATATACAAAAACTGCCCAACCCGATATTTATTCCGCCCGACATTAAATGAATAAATAATTGACCTATTTTTCAGCCAAGGAATCAGCATGCACTTTTCCTGTTCACAGCGATGGGGAAGAATTTTTTACTGCCCTATATTTCTTCCCCTCCTTTTTTATATACATAGTATTATTATTATTATTTTAAGACTGTTAGCTTATATAAATTAAACAAGTGAAATTATATTAAAATTTAAGAAACACCCCTACACAAACATTTCCAAATTCCTCATCAACTAGAAAAGATTTGATAACCGATAACTGAACCGATTTTGATATATCGCTAGAAAACTTGCTTTCAAATAAAAAAACCGCATTCAAATTAGTTAAGCCGTTTAAGAGCTATAGTGGCACAGACAGACACACACACACGTAGCGGTTAAACTTATAACAGCCCTCTTTTTGCGTCAGGGGTTAATAAGTGAGATACTAACAGCACAATCAACTGGTAGGTCTAATCAGGATTAAATGCATGTTCAGCAAAACCCGCTTCAGTTTCTCATCATGTAAACTAGCACTCAAGTCCTTCCATCTCTTTCTCGTTTTGCCTGTTAAAAAAAGACAGCAATACATTTAGCTAAGTGTAATCTGTGCCATTAACGATTAAAATTAAGCGTCCCACTTATGCAGGAATGGCGACATTTGCCAAATTTTTGAAAGCAATCTCCGTTTTGAAGTAGGGAACAATAAAAATGGCTACCGCTTCCGAACGCATCTTGCGAGTATGAAATAATGATATTGCCTTTGGCAGCACACGTTGTTGCTTTAAAACCGAAAGATGTCGCCATTTTGTTGGGGAGAAAATTTTAAAAAGCGAATAGGTAGCCAAGTGTTCGGGGCAGACGTTGGAAAAAATATTATTAATTGTATTGCATTTGGCTTGATCTTTACTCTGAGTATTTTAAAAGATGAGCTCTTTGTATTTTTTTTTTATATTTCTATGGTTTTTTTTTTTTATACCACCGTATTTTGAGGAAAAATAGTCAGGGTTCGACTTCCGGATCAGGCAAAGTGTTATTGGGTTTTTCTTTCTGGAGTTGCTCAGAGTCTGGATTTGTGTGTGTGCTCGGTTGATGGAAATAGCCTCGCCACGTTACATGTTACTTAAACATAACTGGCGAAATGTACTATAGGTGCACCCCTGCCTACACCTTTGGGAAATACACTGGTGATGTTATGTGAGAATTTTATATATTTGAAGCCGCGATTTCAGTTAAAATCATTTCTGATATGTAATGCCTTTTGGCTCTTGTGATACTGGAACTCCTAGTACAAGAGCCAGGGCTACACAGATATTTATGACTTTGAAGAGTTTTTTTTTTTTTTTAATTATTATATTATTATTGCCATATTATTTTAAAATACTCTTATTTTTTTCCCCCCAACACTATTGAAGGTGACACCCCTGGAATGCTCGCCATTTCACAAGGAAAATAACCACGGCGTTACACCCCTGACACCTAACTTGAATGAGGAAAAAAATGTTTGTTAAAAACGTTAAGTATACCGAATGACCTACTTCCTTATTTATTAAATTGTTTATCTCCCTGTTATGGAAAAAAATATTAATATACAAAGGAAGTTATTTTCAATTAATGATTACATGTCCTTGGGCGTATATAAAGTCACGGGCAATGTTTACCAACTTAAATTGTCCGTATATATCAAATCACAATTGTCATTCCTTGGCTGTGTATGTAGCTTTATCACAGAAAATTTACGTAGGGTAGGTGTGGCGACAAAAATTTAAAAGAGCACGCTTTGATCTCAGACCAAATAAAAAACCAAGACAGCGCTGCGAACAATACAGTGAAGCATGTCAAAACTACACCTCTGCTCTGTGCATACACGCTCACACGCACACATTTACAACCATTTAAAATCAAACTACACCTCACTAAGTGCACACATGTTTACGAAACCAGCTTCACGTCACTATTGACAGTGCTATGTCTTGGCTTTTTATTTGGTCTGAGACTTGGGTTTGGTTCTGTTGAGAGGATGAATCAAAGGCGACTAACAAGAGGTATTTATTTGGCAGATGTGAGTGGAAACGCCACAAGGGGACCCCTAGGAGGACATATAGTGAAGGACGTATAGAAATGTCAGGTGCTTTGCATAGTACTCGCAACAGGAGTGCGTAAAAAAAATATATATAGTGACGTTATTGGTGATGTTCTTCAGAAAGGACAGGTCCGTAGTACTCGCAACTGGCGTGCGTGTATGACCAGATGTATGAACGTAAACGAGGCAAAAGGAATAAGGAACAAAACTTTATTGTATATCACATGTGTTTACAAGGTCTTAATAATAATAATAAAGTTCACATGGACCCTGTCGGGCATAACAATTTCATAAAAATATGAGTAGTAGCATTATCGTTCAAAAAATCAAATACAATTACATTATATAATATCACATTTAAATATGTGATATACGTCTTTGTCTTACTGTAGTTTCTGCCTACCCCCATGGCCCATGGGACGAAGGCGTGAATTTATGTATGTATATGTATTTATGTAGGTCAATTTTCTTACTAATTAATTATACCTGACTGCACATGAAGTACCTAATCTTAATTTTTTTTTCTAATTATTCACTTTTAGAATTTTTATTTGATAAATGTCACTGGTTAGTAAACAAAAGCTGTAGATACTTATTCCGGCCGCCGAAAGAATGCGTTCATGACACCTGTCAGTTGAGTACAAAAGAATACGCTTTATTTGTTTCTAATCGTGTCCAACAGAGAAGTGTCAGGAGCGTGGTCTCGGCAGCCGTAGTCCAGGCAAGTAAATCAAATCGAATCCGACATCCGATTTTATCTCTAACTATTTAACTACATTTCACACGAAACTGGTTTGACTAACGTAGCGGTGTTGAAGTCATTTCCAAAGTAAAAGAATAAGTAATTACTGCCAGCTGAGTTAACGAATTTAAATAACAAATTCACGAATTGAAATTTTGCGTTCCGTTTCGCACATTGATCTCAAAATTGAAGCAGATATGCCAAGAAATATGAAGATTTAACGCTCTCAAAATGCGTAAAAGGGAAAGTTGAACGTTTCAACTTTTCCTTAATTGGGATGTTTTTTTTCTGTAGCTATTTGGTTTCACCATCTTTTTCTTCTTTTCGTGTGGTTAGGGGCTAACCTGGTGTCAGAGTTTTAAAACCGCCCGCGTTTTTGGGCCTCTCGACTTGGCTTCACAGGCCGTCGAGAAATAGCTCTCAGGCTTGCGGACGGTGAGCAATGGGTAGCTCGCCATCCGATAGGGACCAGGCCCGAGTCGACGGCGCGTTGTGTTCCACGCGCGCCTCAAAGAGATGTCAGCACCAACTGACGGGGTCCGGAAGGGCCAATGCCTGCCGGCCGGGGTTGCGGGTTTGTCTGAAAGGGATATCGCGACCTCGGCACACAGGCAACGGAAGGAACACGGGTGGGTTTTAGTCAGTAAAAGTCTGACACGCCCTCCCGCTCCACCCAGAGCGGGAGAAGTTATTTGATAATTTCCCATCCTCAAAAAAAAAAAAAAGGCATGCCGGTTTCCTCTAATTATACAATACGCACATGAATCCGAAAAGTCAGAGGTGAGTGCCTAGGGTTCGAACTTGAAACCTATGACTTGGCAGTCTGACGGTCACACCACTAGGTTATAACTGCACATTTCACCGATATGACGTAGATTAATAAATCTATTTTCCACGATTTTGTCTTTAAGGCGAGCCTTTTCCCGTTTCCAGTTTCAACTACGAAAATATTCTTATAAACATTTAGGCAAGTTTAACAGTGGCTAACTGACTTTTCTTTATCTAGAGTTTTTCATGTCACAACGTAATTAAGCAGAAAATGTCGTGGAATAAACGTTACAACACAGAAAGTTCATAGGCCTAAGGCATTGTCCGCCTTTGTAGCTTTTTCGAGTCTGAAAAGTTTAAATAAATAAATAGGCCCACTGTAGGGATCATGCCTGAGATAAGATAAGATATATTTATTTGCACAAACATGTGTACACATACAATAATAAAAACGTGCATGCACGATAACATAAAGAAAAAAATACAGGTTCAGACATGCTTGCCATAAGCTATGGCGTGCAAATATGAATAGTAATGATAGTTAATAATTAATTTCAAGTCACTATCATTAATTTGACGTGAATTTAACAAACAATAACAAATTTTAAAATGTCTACACGAATTAAAAAATTATTCATAAAAATCTATGTCAAAATAAATGCTTCAGTCAGAAATTCATTAATATTATATATTCAAGAGGATCCCAAGGTGAGCTTAGTATTATTTATACTTCAATAGGGGTCATGACATGGGGTATGACTCACATATCTATGGCTCAACCTTTCAGAGAGTCAAAAGTGTCTACACAAAGAACAGTATCGAGCTTAAATATCTTACACGTAAGAGGGATGCGCTAACTAAAAATTTCTTACGTTTTTTGCAATTTGCAGATCAGTGTCAGGTTGTATGTCGATTATAATATGATTCGCGACCGTAAAGAATATGGCTAACAAATATATATTATTAGAATTAGAAATACAACTCCTTAAGTTAGAATTTGCCTCAAATAAATCATGATATGATTTTAAAAAATAGTAATTCAATAGGGTAATATGAACTAACAGAGTTGTATTGATGATTTTTATGATTATAATTCTATAAATAAATATTTGATACGGCCGCGAATCATATTTAGATCACATCAAATTGCAAAAAACATAAGAAAATTGAATTTCACGGGCTACCGTGACGCTTTCGCCTTAAGCAAGATTCAAAAGCGATTTTTTCATGAAATAACGATTGTAACTTTGAAAAAACTTAATACAATCCCCTATTAGAATCAGAATTCGAATTTATTTATTTGTAAGAATAGAATAGTTAAAATACTATATTAGTAACACCATAGCAATTTCACATTAGGACCAAAACAGATGATGTCCTTTTCTATAGATACGACCTTCAGGAGTAAATCACTTTGGAAACTTGCTTAAGTCAAAGTTATAGAGGGCAAAAGTCCAAGTGACCGAAGCCCAAAACGGTGGTCGGATCAAATATTCGAGCAAGTAGAGATACCAATCAGCGCCGCACTCCACCAGGCCATTGATCGTAACAGATGAAGAATAACCGTTGACAATTTGAAACGGAGTCTCGATTCTCACCAGTGAAAGAGCGATTAGAATGAGTAATGTTTAAATAGTCGTGACTGTACTCCACGCTGTACTGTGTACATGCGTGCACCAAAATAGTTGAATCAAACTAAAATAATGTCATATCTCCCGTTTGTATAATCTTTGCCCGGGCCCTCCGCCCTCCGTGCCCGGGGCTAAGTATAGGTTCTTTTTTAACTTCCTACAAAGATCAAAGGTTGAATATTAAAGATTTTTTTGTCACAACGTGATTACGTATTCAGTCCTAATTTTGAATGGGAGTAAATATTAATTCTGTGATAATTGAGCGCCATCGTCCATCTTTCTTTTCATTTCGTTTGGTATTCTTTTCTGTAGCTGTGTTTAGGTTTGTATTACTACATAATTTACGGTGTTTTCACTTATAAACTTTTTCTGGATAGATGAACACACACTTTGAACGTTGAATAAAAAATAAATATATATTAAATGTATTAATGACATAAAAATAGTTGTTACATTTTAATTTGAAGCCCTGACTCCTGAGCTAGGTGGTACCTGTATTAGTCAGACCCGTTTTTGAACATTAACAATTATGCAATAAAATTCAAAATAAAATAACTTAAAAAGTTGGGAACCAATTTAGTGCATGAATGCTCTTGAGAAAAACTATGACTCTTATTTCAATTCAAATGATTTTAAAAACTGAGGCTAAAATAAAAGGGCCTAACAGACAATGGTTTTTGGCCCAACGGTATTTGCCCAAGGATTTGATAATTACTATATAACCATGACAATATTACATAATCTTACATATATATAATAATCTTAGCTACAAGGCTGCCTTACGCAACGCTGTAATATTGGTTCAATTCAAATGATTTTAAAAACTGAGGCTAAAATAAAAGGGCCTAACAGACAATGGTTTTTGGCCCAACGGTATTTGCCCAAGGATTTGATAATTACTATATAACCATGACAATATTACATAATCTTACATATATATAATAATCTTAGCTACAAGGCTGCCTTACGCAACGCTGTAATATTGGTATCTAACAAGGAATCTGCCTGCCCACCCATGTATAGCAGCCTTGAAGGCACACTCAAAAACAGAACCAATATAAAAGTATTTTGATGCATCAAAGAGTAATAATAGTGCAAGGAGTAAGAAACTCAATTAAGCTAACACATTTATATCTACTCCTAGATTGATAGGAGACGTCGAATTGATCGCCCCCTAGCGGCAGCGTCTTGAACTTTAATGAGTAAGCGTTTGTCGTTGAGAGCATTGATAGCCTAGTGGTGTAGGCCTCGAACCCAAGGCATTGACATTTCGGATTCATGTGCGTATTGTATAATTATCACTTGCTTCACAAACGGTGAAGGAAAGCATCGTGAGGAAACCGGATGCCTGAGAGATATTTCTCGACGGCATGTGAAGCCAAGCCAGAGGCCCATGGGCGGCTTTAAAACTCTGACACCAGGTTAGTCACTAACCACACGAAAAGAAGAAGTTGAGAGCATGTGAAATTAAAACTATTGTAATAGGTATAACAATGCTCTTGGCAAAATAATAATAGCCGCAAGGGTCGATCAAAGTCAAAGTCACATCATTTATTTGTGGAGAAGAATGGACAAGAAACTCCAACTCTTAATATGTTTTACAATATTTTGTATATCATCGTCTTAGAGTGAAAACCTCTTATATGCGAAAAACTGGTGGGCAACTGGGAAGTTGTTTAAATGCTGATCGCGCGGTAAAATCTGCTTACACGATGCAGGATTTTGCGTGACGTCAATCTGATGCGTAGGATCATATAGATGCCGCCACAAAACTAGGGCGAGGATTTTTTTTCCAAAAATGTACCTAATAAAATAAAAAGTCAAAGTTGCATTCCCGAGCTTTTCACTCTAAGGCGATGATATGTAGGTACATTACTTATATAATTATAAGCAAGGGTCGATCGAAGGTTAAGCTACGCTTGCCGCGGTCAGTTCGTAGATGGGCGACCATCCTTAACATATCGTGACCCCTTCATGCCTCGGAAAGCACGTTAAGCCGTTGCTCCTGGCTGTCATTCATAGATCTTTGCCAGTCGTTACAGGTTGTCGGAAGCCCAAAAGTCTTACTAAAATACTAGTGTTCAGCTGCATCTTGTTAGACTGAAAGCCGACTCCAATGTAGTTGGGAAAAGGCTAGGCAGATTGATTGATTTTTATAATAGGTACCTAAGTATATGAATATGTTCCCGTTCTTGATTTATTAATTAGTTCATTGTACAAAGATAAACACATAAAGTTAGTCATACATAGAACAGCTGGCTCCTGAACTAAGTAAAAAGATACTTGTATCTCAGGAGCCAAAAATTTTGTTTGACCACATCATGATGTAGTCGTGCTTTTTTTTAACTGTTCATGTCGCCAAACGTTGAGTATTCAATGATCTGGCCAGACCACATCATGATGTGACCAGCGGTCGATGTTCTATTTCATGAAATGTTCGAACACTTCATGAAATGATAAATTCTAAGATATGGCCACGACAACCAATCAAATAAATTATTGTCGATGTATCAACAAGAATTTATTTGATTGTCTACATTTGTGTTCTATAATACTTACTGTATCAATGTGTAAAAATTTCATTAAATTCGTAAAGAAACCGGCATATCGTAAAACTGAAAATTCAAAGACATGTATCTTCCACTGGTACTGGGCATTTGTATTATCATTGAAAAAAACCGGCCAAGTACGTGTCGGACCACGCACAATGAAGTAGATAGGATGAATTTATGCCAAGAACAAGCTTAATGTTGTAGTTGAAAAACATTTCCTCCCATACGAAATGTATGGGAGATCATGTTTTTCGAACTACAAATTAAAGCCTACTTAGCTGTGATAGTTTTCCTTTTAACTTCGTTATATATACTACTGCTGTGATATTTTTCACAAATCCAAGTACAACCATTTAGCTGGCAGGGGGGGGACATGACTCGAACAAAAATTTACACTTTAAAGCTTAAGTAAGTAAGTAAGTAAGTAAATCATTTATTTGCGTAAAACATGGTATACATTGATGTTAATATTATTACAGTAGCTCAACATGTTTCGCTAAGATATAACATAGCATGCAAAAAAATTATATTTTGACAAAAGGAATCAACATCTCACATCCATAAAATCTTTTAAACTGTAAAAATTACATTCATTAAGCCACTTGTGTAATTCTATCTTAAATTTCCTAGAGTTCAATATTTTAAAGCGACTTGGTATTTTGTTATAAGTACGTACGCACATTGCTAGGCAGTTTTTGTTGTATTTGGCAAGTCTTGGCAAATCGCTTAATACCAGTTTATGAGGATCTCGTCTGTTTCTGGGATTTACATCATTTGCTGATTTAAATAAATGTTTGTTGTTAACTACAAATACACATACCTCATATATATACAGACACGGTAGAGGTAGCAGACCAAACCTCTTGAACATTGGTCTACATGAGTCATCAGGTTGAAGACCACTTATTGCTCTGATGCACTTTTTTTGTGCGATAAATGCTCTATCCATATTGGTACCGTTACCCCACATTACGAGACCATATCGCAGTATCGACTCAACATAGGCGTAATATGACATAATTGCAGTTTTTATGTTAGTTATGTTTTTAACTTGTTTCAGTGCGTATGCAAATTTATTGATTCGTGTGCTTACATTATCTACATGTTCTTTCCAGTTAATATCTTTGTCTATTATTACGCCTAAAAACCTTGTATGGGTTACCTCTTCGATTTTATTTATATTAAGTTTTATATTGTTTTTATTGTTATTTGATTGATTGAATTGGATGTAAACAGATTAATCTAAATTTATTTTTAAATTATTCATGTCAAGCCAAAGCAGTAATTTGTCTATTGTATTATTTATGTCAAACTCATGGTCAGTCTTGTTTTTCTTTTTATCTGATGTCACTATGATTGATATATCGTCGGCAAATAATATGCATTTATAATTGGTTATTTTTATGATATCATTAATATATAAAAGAAACAATATTGGACCAAGCACGCTTCCTTGCGGAACGCCATATTTATTTTGCTTATATTCTGATGAGTACGGTATCATATCTCCATTACTGTTTATTTTACTAATAATGACACGTTCTGTCTATTGCCTAAATAGGATGATATCCATTCGAGTGCAGGTCCTCTAATCCCAATAGTCTCTAGTTTATCCAACAATATGCTGTATGACACAAAATCGAAGGCTTTTGATAAGTCAAAAAAAAGTCCAGTAGTAAGATGATTATTATTAATATTTGAAAGTATTGCCTTCATAAGAGAGTAAATGGCTAATGATGTGGATTTCTTTTTTTGAAATCCAAACTGTTCAGTACTTATTATTTGGAATTTATTGCAAAAATCAATTAGCCTTTTATACATACATTTCTCATAAATTTTTGAAAAAATAGGTATCAATGTAATTGGGCGGTAATTACTAATATCGCTTTTATCTCCTTTTTTGAATAACGGCTTAAAAATTGATAATTTTAACCTATCAGGAAATGTTCCTGCTGCAAAAGACATGTTTATTAGATGGGTTAAAATACCAGTCAATTCATTACAGCAAGATTTTATGATTTTAGTACTAATTTCGTCATAGCCCTCTGATCTAGTGTTGGACAGGGACATTATTTCATAGCGCACTTCGTTTTCTGACATTGGTTTAAGAAACATTGAGTTGACATATCTATTTTGCCTATAATTTTGAACAGATGGATTTTGCGGTGACGTGTGCGTTAAACTCACGTAATAATTATTGAATGTAGAAGCTATTTCTACAGGGTCTGTAACTACAGTACCATTAAATTTTATTGCATCTATGTTGTCTTTAGGGGTGGTAATTTTATTTATTTCATTTTTGATGACAGTCCAAGTGGCTTTACATTTGTTATCTTGTGTTTCAATATATTTTATGTTCGCATTCTTTTTTGAGCTGTAAATACATTTTTTAAGCATATAGGAATATTTTTTATATTCTAATATTTCGCAAACGGATTCCTGAATTGAAAAATGATTTCCATACACCCACAATATTTTTGAACAACCTTTCCAACGACATCCCCACTTTACGTGTAGGGAATGTACCCTAAAAAAGAATATTTTTCTTGATTTTATGTTACTTCTCTGTCAGCGTGATTAATATGTATACCCATGCCAAATTAAAGCTTTCTAGTACTAACTGTCTCTGAGCTAAGCCGCGGACAGACAGACATATATACAGCATACGGACGGACATGGCAAAACAATAAGGGTTCCTTGTTTACTACGGAACCTTAAAACGAATCCTTTTAATACGTTTTCCTACAAAATAAAACATAAACTAAACTTTAAAGCATCTAAAACAGCCCCATAATGTAACAGTAAACTCGAGCGTTGAGCAAAAACAATAAATTCCCCGACCAGTGCGCAATCATGCAAGCACACGCGAGAAATTACTGCCCAGGCACTATTGGAGCAATCACGCGATATATTTTACGAATTTCACAATACTTTACTGGGTTAGCCAGTTACTGAGAATAAACATTTTTGCTGGTTTAAGTTGGATGATTGGTAGTTGTTATTTTGGTGCTTAGTGAGCCTATAATTTTCCCACTGCTGAAGTGTGAGTGAGTGAGAAGTGTAATCCACCATGCGGTCCAGCTGGTTGGTAAATGTCTTAGAATTTTTAGTTCAAGGACATGCCGATTGGTTCCCTCACGATGTTTTCCCACAGACAGCAGTGGTGATTAAATAATTTACACAAAGTTGTGGCGGCAAATCTTCATCGCCACATGCGAACTACGCATCAAATACCTGACATCACACAAAATCCTGACGTCACACAAATCCTGCACGACGCAATTAGAGTTTACCGCGCGACCACCATATAAATTACTTCCCCGACATGAATCGTTGGGCAGTTGCCCGCCAGACACGACACCCGTCTGGTTGGAGGATCCTCCCTTTTCTAAAGAGGATTAGTGAACTTTACACCTTGTTCCTCATACCTCTAAAAAGTAAAGCGCCCGTCTGGGTTCAAACCTACGTCCTACAACGCGCAGGTCACTGGCCAATACCACTAGGCCGCCATTTCGAAGAGGCAATGCGATATGGTGCCTGGATGTAGACACACGTATCAACTAGCCCACACAATATAATCTGGTAACTACAAGTTTGGCACACTAGAGCTATCGTTTCGCGCAAAAATTAACCCCAAGTTAATAGCAAAACCGGTAACTACCAGCAACTACCGGCAATTAACCGTTGAAACTCAATTACATGAACAGCTTTGAAGAAACCTGGCCCATTTCGCTACTATCGACCATAAAGTGGCGTAATGGGGGAAAAATATCAAGTTTATAGCTTGTAGTATGTACTGGGTATCAAAGTTCAACCACAGATTAGTTCAACACCCACGGTTGGTTATATAAGGGGTGCTTTGAAAAGGTTTATTCAACGTAGTTTAAGTTAAAGTACACTTCTATCTAACTAAACGTTTGGTAATAAGCTTACGCGTCATTAGCCATTTAATCAAACCTCCTTTTGCAATAATGTAAAGGCAAGGAAATTAATTTTTAAGCAAATTGACTATTGTGTCATCTTAAATTGTCAGTATATTCAAATCATAACTGTCATTCTTTGACCGTTGTATGAAATGCCAAAACACGGCAAATTAAAGATAAAAGATAAAGATAAATTTATTTGTTCGAACGTGTGTAACATGATAAATGAATATGCACTTATAGATGGAAACATAATTTTACCGGACCAACATGGTTTGCCTCACTCGGAGTATAAAATGTTTATAAATATGTTATTAATTAAATTGGCAATTGTAAATTAATTATTAATGTTAGTTTCATATTTTAAATGAGAGCCAGTACATAAAGTAGTCAATATTATTTACAGCCAAAATATTTCAATATATTAAAAAAAAAACAATAAAATTCAAAATTTGTACATAGGCTTTAGTTTAGGTTTTGGCATAGTTATTTTGGATTTAACAACCTGATTAACAGATTGATTGCATAAATCAATCTGTTAACTTCTTTGCTAAACAAGGACCATCCAATAACAATAGAATAAAATCCACATTCAAGCAAATAGTTCCCCAAAACTTGTAGTTCAATACATGCTCAAACTGATTCCTTCGTGGCAATACACTCACAGATCTCTCTTGAAAAACCTATCCAAATCCTATCCCAAAATCCTGTAATCCTGTAATTGGCTGTATGTTTCATTTTCAACTGTTATCCATTTGTTATAGCTGTTGGTTCTCCTATCAATAAATAAATAAATAAAATATTTTACTTCAGTAACAGGAGCAGTTGAGTTAACTCAGTCGTCATAGCAGCCAATTTCCTCATCGTAAAAACAGTGCAACGGTCACAACACTAATCTTTCGTCAAGCAAACGTTGTAAAAACAAGCCAACTAAGAACTTCCTCGTTCGGAACGACAATTTCTTCATATCAGTTGGTAAACGTCGCATTAGTTTTTGCCATCTTCCTGTACGCTGCTGAGACGTGGGAGACATTGAAAAGAAGAAAATAGACGCTCTGGAATTGTGGTGCTGGAGGAAAATGCTTGGAGTGCATGGCCAGAATTTCCATCAAGCAGCGTCTATCAGCTACAGTACAAGCCCGAATTCTCCAATTCTTTGGGCATGTGTCACGACGGGGAAACGATACCATAGAACGTCTTGTAGTACAGGGAAAGGTCGAAGGAACAAGAGCACGCGGCAGATCGCCCATGCGATGGACCGACCAGATTAAATCCGCTGTGGGCGGCCCATTACACGAATGCACACATGTTACAGCCGACAGAGAAAGATGGCGTCGCATCGTGAAACAAATCATGGCTGTCCGAAGTCTCACTACAACGTGATGACCACGACCGTTCTGTCAAGAGTGCATCGACGAAGAAAAAGGAACATCATTTATCAAACCAATTAATTTGGATCCGCAAGGTACAAGTCCGTTGGGCACGCCACAATTGTGGCGATAAGTCCCCTCTTTAAGGAGTGGCTAGAGAGGCGCCACGGCGTCCTCACCTTCCGCCTGACGCTGGTCCTCACCGGACATGGTTGTTTCGGGAGGTTCCTGTTCAGGATTAAACAGGAGGAAACGCCCAGGTGTCACCACTGTGTGGATCGCCCGGAGGACACGGTGCAGCATACGGTGGAGGTCTGCCCAGCTTGGGCGGAGCACCGCCGTGTCCTCACGGAGGCGATCGGCGGCGGCGATCTCTCGCGTCCGGCCCTGGTTCAGGCCATCTCCTTCTGCGAAGCAGTAATGCTCGCGAAGGAGGAGGCGGAGCGCGTGAGGGAGAGGCAAAATGCGCGCCCTCGCGCCCCTAGTCGCCGCAGGAGACGCCCCGGGCGTCGGGAGTCGCGAGCCGACTTCCGGCCACCGTAGGCGCGGGCTTGTGGTCGGTGAGCAATGGGTAGCTCGCTGTCCGATAGGGACCAGGCCCGGGTCAACGGCGCGTTGTGTTCCACGCGCGCCTCAAAGAGATGTCAGCACCAACTGACGGAGTCCGGAAGGGCCAATGCCTGCCGGGGTTGCGGGTTTGTCTGAAAGGGATATCGCGACCTCGGCACACAGGCAACGGAAGGAACACGGGTGGGTTTTAGTCAGTAAAAGTCTGACACGCCCTCACGCTCCACCCAGAGCGGGAGAAGTTATTTGATAATTTCCCACCCTCAAAAAAAAAAAAAAAAAAAGGTACAAGTCCGTAGCCGACTGCAGGCAGCAGCAGCAGGCGAAGTGTCGTCGTGACACTGCTGGCTTCGATGTATTTCTATGAAATAAGACATGTCGCTAGCTACGGAAGGTATTTCATAGAAATATATAGAAAGCAGCAGTGTCGCGACGACACGTCGTTGTTTCTTAAAACTTGGTGTTAACACATTGCGATACACTAAAAGCCCCCGAAGAGTATTAACAACATCAACAGATTAAACTGATAATACTCAAAAAATCTGATTAAACTTTAAAATACACAAATCATAATGCAACGAAGCTTTTTTATTGTTTCTGCTTAAGCAGAGGCACAGATGTTTCACCAGTTTCACCACCAGTTCTCGCAGGTAAGGTTAATAATGCGCTGGTACTTAATAGTGTCCTGGATATGGGATCCAGGACACTATTAATTACCAGCGCATTAAGATAGTAACATAATTTAAAAACACGTAAATTTGGGTAAAAACACAAGTATACCGCCCAAAATCCTCATAAAAACAGTGCAACAGTCACAACACCAATCTTCCGTCAGGCAAACGTAAAAACTAGCCAACTAGGAACTTCATCGTCGTAATGCCCAAGATACACGAGGCTAGTTTTTCAAAGCTAGGATAGCAAGCTAGAACCTCGATATATTATCCTGGCTTACTGTCCTAGCTTGGGACAAGCTAGTTTACATACTGCCGAATTATTTTAAGCCAGTACAGTACAACAGTACGTAGTTACGGTCAGAAAAACAAAAAGGCGTAGTCACAGCACACTAGTCAATCGAATACTAACTTCCCCAGCCACATGAAGCTATTACACTAGCCAGGATAGAAAAATCAGTGGACTGGAACTAGCTCAAAAAGTAGAACCCCATCCTATTAAACTATCCTTGCTTGAGACGCTAGCTTGCAATTTTTTTCAAATATGTAATACGCGAGGCCAGAGTTACTAGTTTGTTAGCTTACTATCCTGGTTTGAGAAACTAGCCTCGTGTATCTCGGACATAACGCCACGAATTCAATTTGGCAGGGAATTAGCTCGCAAAGTTCCGAGTAGCCGTATGTTAGCCGGCTCGGTTTCTGATTAGTGTTTCGGCTATTTTTTGGCTATTGGGCTGTATGGTTATGAAGGACGGATTTTGGGATTTGGGTTGGGTAATTGGAGTTGAGTTGAGCTGGTATTTTGGTCTCGAAATCGTTGTTATTTATTACATAACACGCTGACAATATTAATGAAATATCTAACAAAGTACCTATTCACAGACATAGTACTTGGGTCTAAAGCTAGATTTTTACAGCCCGAAAACTTCCATTCCCAAGCAATATTATTGCCATTGATATAATGCAATAGGAAATGAGCCTATTTCCATTATATAAATGCACCTTTATTTATACAGGGTGGTGATTTAGACACCTGCAGTGCTATTCTGTAACAAAACTTAGGTGAAGTGAGCGTGGAGTGAGCTGTCAATAGTGTCAATCCCTGTGGAATGACAGCTCACTCCACGCTCACTTCACCTAAGTTTTCACGGTGAGATGTTTACAGAATAGCATGGCTGCAGTGCTATTCTGTAACACTGCAGCCATGCTAGCATTAGGTGGAATGGCAGCTCACTTCACCTAAGTTTTCACGGTGAGATGGTTACAGAATAGCATTGCAGCCATGCTATTCTGTAAACGTCTCACCGTGAAAACTTAGGTGAAGTGACCGTGGAGTGAGCTGTCATTCCACCTAATGCTAGAGATTGACACTATTGACAGCTCACTTCACGTAAGTCTTTACGGTGAGTTTTTTATTTACAGAATACGTCGGCTGTATCTGTCAAGGGGGTGAGAGGAGTAGAGGAGCTCGTGGCGATGTAAAAACTCTGACACCAGGTTAGCCACTAACCACACGAAAAGATGGAGAAGAGCGAAAGTTATAGTATGACGCGTAGAATCACCCCCTTGACGAATGCAGGTGAATAAATCACCACCCTGTATTATTTGCCTTTACTGGTGCATTGTTTTCTTCCTTCAATACATGCAAGTCATATGCAATTCGCAATATCCATTGAATTGCAAAATAAAACTACCTGTGCACAATACCGATAATGATTTCTTCAAAAAACACTTTGAAAACGAAAATGTACTACAACACATGAGGGCGATTCCCATCTCAGCTGCAAACGTTTGTCTCAGTTATTTATTATTATTGTTCGATATAAGACGTCAAAGTTTCGCATACAGAGTACCTCATTTCATAACTGGATGGCAACTATTACCTAAGTGTAGTGTGTGTTATGAGTGTCTGCGATTTATTGGGACTTAAATTATGTTTGGTCGCGGTTTGGTTTTCGTTATGGCTGAGACTAGAGAAGGTTTTGTGGTGCAATATTTATCGTAATCGTCGTCGCGCGAATACACGATCGTCCGAACGTTTTGTTCGGTGAACTTAAATGCGTGGTCGCGCCGACAGAGGGCGCTTTCCGGTTTTCCGAACAAAAAGTGACATAATGCACGCGACCGATCGCGTATTCGCGCGACGTTCGCTTTTAAATACGAGATCGGGGTAGGCGACCTCTGCTAACGTGACCACGCGGCTTTAGGGTACACTTTTTGATAAATACTCGGACTAGATTTTAAATAAAAATTTGGACTACTTCCATTTTTCCGAACAAAGTGTGATATAATTATGAATGCCACGATCGCGTATTCGCGCGACGATCGCTTTTGGTTAGGACGCGGGGAGATGGATAGACTAGTCGATCGAGTTGGGGTTGTTTTATATTCCCGCGTCCTATTTAAAAGCTATCGTCGCACGAATACACGATCGTTCGAACGATGTGTTCGGTGAACCTGAATGCATGGTCGTGCCGACAGAGGGCGCTTTCCGGTTTAAAAAAAAAAGTGACAAATTCACGCGACCGATCGCGTATTCGCGCGACGTTCGCTTTTAAATACGAGGCGGGGGTAGGCGACCTCTGTTAACGTGACCACGCGGCTTTAGGGTCCGCTTTTGCGAACAAAAAGTGACATATGTAAGCCGTGATCGCGTATTTGCGTGACGATTACTTTTGGTTAGGACACGGGGACAGGAGAATAGACTAGTAGATCGAGTTGGGGTTGTTTTATGGAATTCAAATCCTAAGTAAAAAAACGTTAGAGACTTTAAATTTCGCGGACGACTCTGGCGCTATCCTTTTAATTTTGTTACTATTAAATACTCCTTTTTTAACCGACTTCCAAAAAGGAGGAGGTTATAATATGTTCGTCGCTAATGTATGTATTTTTTTTTATGTACCGATTTCTCCGTCAATTGTGGACCGATTTTGAAAATTCTTTTTTTTTACTGTTTGTATTTCCTGCGCGTATCCCAACTACAATATTTTTCTTTCTTTAGGTAGGTAAAGTCAGTCGAAGGTTTACATACGTTAGACCTCAAGAGTCTAACGTATGAAACCTTCTACTATAAGGTCATGTGAGAAACTGACGTAGGTATATACCTTTCTTCTTCTTCCTCGACCTTCAATCTAAGTAACATTAAAACGCTACCAACATTTCTGACTGGCTAAAGTTTAAGTCAAATAATTTATTTCAAGTAGGCATAAAAAGCAGTTATGTACCTACGTCAATATTTACAAGAAAATAAAATTGATACTTGTTCCAAACGGTAGTTTTGTATGGAGAAGAATGGGCAAAAAATCCCATAATTACTAGTTAAATCGCTAACGCTAAACGCTAATATCATATGACTTGGAACAAAAAACGTGGGAAATTTATCGAAATGTTTATAGGTGCCTTGTTCCTTGAAAAGTTACGGAAGAAATATTCTGATTTGTTCGGTACGGTTTGTAAACGTAAATATTTTGTTTTGGCACAATATT
The DNA here is from genome assembly GCA_914767755.1 of Agrochola circellaris. Classification (NCBI taxonomy): domain Eukaryota; kingdom Metazoa; phylum Arthropoda; class Insecta; order Lepidoptera; family Noctuidae; genus Agrochola; species Agrochola circellaris. The sequence continues at coordinate 3,397,881 of OU611857.1, forward strand.
GATATATTTGCAACTCCGATGTGTTTTCCAATTTCAATTCCTAGTGCACATTTTTGGAATGCCCGGGGAAATGCTGAAGATACCTTTATTGAATTGTTTTGATAATGATGAACACTAGTTAAATTTTATATTAGTAAAAGTTAGAAATCTACTTAATAGGGAATATGCATCAAAGCTTTTTTATTCCACGAAGTGGTACCAATTTTTTTTTTTTTACAAAAAAAACTACCGACTACAAAAAAATACAATACAAAGTGAAAAATAAGTTGCCAGATAAGTATGTGGCAGCGTCATGGCGGCCGACCGCGGAACTGCCACTGGCCCATGCGTGATCTAAGTCACGCCCATCAAACTACTATTTATTTTACTTGCCTTGACTTAAGAATGATTTTCAAAAATGTATCTTATCAGATGGAGTGAAGAAAAATAGTGTGCACCAGTGCCTGCGCACACACCTTTTGCACTGTAATATCTCCCGCGCCGCAGGCTAGCCTCCATTAGACTATTTTAATCATATCAATCGAATATCAACTCTCAGTAGATAGTACACTCCAGCCATCGACAGAATGCGTTCTTGACATCTGTCAGTTTTATACTAACGAACATGTGTTTTGCAGATTTGATCCATAATATAACTAGAAATTTTCCAACTGACAGGTGTCAGGAAGGCATTCTCTCAGCGGCCGGACTATAATTTTGCATCATTCTAAAATCAACAATTCCTCAACCCACAATCGAAAATTCACTGTTACTTATCACGTTTTTCCATAAAAAACTCCTTATCTTACGACCATCGTGTTTTCCAACACCTCTTGTGTAACGAGTGTATGTCAGCACTTCTCTTAACCGACTCGTAAAAGAAACGGCGTTGTAAATATTATGCTCTCTGAACTTAAAATCAACAGTCACCTAAATATTACAGCTTGGATAATAATCGAAGGGGAGGAGACACATGGTTATTAATTGTTTTTCAATCTTGTATAATAATAATAATAATATAATTGGCAACACCGTGTCAACTGCACGTCTTGTTTTTTCAGTCTTCATATTATAATATTAATTTACACGCAGTTTTACAAGATTTTGTTCAATTTTAACTAAACCGAAACCACAAAACAATATTCAATAAGGAGATCAAATTTACACCAAAATGTAAAAGAATTTTAATAAAAACTGCCGAATCGGAGGTGACATGACAGATGTCACCTCCGATACTAGAACAATGAACACAACAGGAAAATGAGAAAATCAAGACAAGAATGTTGACAAGATCGGCCACACGTCGTGCACGCCTACTACCTCCGGACTCGTCGCTCAGCTCCGCCTCGCCGCCGCCGGTACCCAGCCCCACTGTGAGCGCTGGAACGACACCAGCCGCGGCAGTTGCGTCGAGCTCGAGCGACGAGTATTTCTCTCCGCCCACGACGCCACCACCTGCTCGTCGACGGGGAGGACACCGGCCGCCGGTCGGCTTAGGACCTCGAGGCCCACCGGCCTCTGATAGGGTCCCAGCTCCCGGCGGAAGTGTGCAGCGCATGAGATGGACACAATCCATCAACGAGAATGTCATGCGCTCATACTATGGGGCTACAGAAGGGGGAAACAACCTGACCGCGTACCGTGTTCGGATGCTCTCTCTTTTTCAGGTGCTTGAGCCAGCTGTCAACGTTTCGGCACAACGACTGTCGGATCAGGTGCGGGTCATTCTGCGTAACCATATGTTGGATGACACTGTACTTGATCGCCTACGAAGTGAAATGCGGAATAGCCATGCCACCGCTCCCCCGTCGCAGACTGTTATGGTAGCACCACAGTTCACTATAAATCAAGTTGACGAGGGGATTGATGACATGGCTACAAACGTAAGTACCCAATACAATGAGGAATTGAGGAGTGCTTTGGAGCGTGCGATTCGGGAATATCGTTCCATGTCGCCCGAACTTAGACCACGCCTACCTCGTTTGCCCATGCATAACAAAAATAGGGCGCTGGTGGCTGCTCTGGATTCGCAGCTATCAAACTATTTTGATGACTGCGAAGACCTCACCGATACTCATTCGATTCTGTACTGTGCGGCTGTAGCGGCATGTCGTGTAGCTCACGTAAAATTTGCAAATGACTCTAGAGCTACACGACCGAAACCAGCCGTACCAGCTTGGCAGTGCAGAATTGAGCGCCGTATTGGTGGGGCCAGAGCGCTCATCGGCAAACTTATCTGCTTCAGGGAGGGCAATACTAGACCTAGAGTGATGCGCTTTGTGAGGCGGGCGTTCTCAGGAACTGATATTAGCCCTGAGGATTATGTGTCCCGTGCCACAGAGCGCATCGACTTCCTGAAGCAGAAAGTGTATGCATGGGCGAACCGTATTCGTAGGTATAAGCGGCGTGTGGAGCGATACACTCAGAATCGCACCTTCCAAAGTGATGAAAGGCGGGTATATAGGGCTTGGGAGCAACCGGACCAAGGTGTGGCTGACGCGCGCCTTCCGGATGATGATGCCATGTGTTCTTTCTGGCGGAGTATCTGGTCGGCGCCTGTCAGCCACACTGAAGGTGACTGGACTCGGGAAGTCGAGCGAGCCTGCGATCCAATACCAGAAATGGGGGCTATTACCATCTGCCCCCAAGATGTAGCTCGTGCAGTTCGTCCGTTGCCCAACTGGAAGTCTCCAGGGCCGGACGGGCTGCACAATTTCTGGATAAAATGGTTCAAAAGGTCGCACGCTCGCTTGGCGGCTCAGTACCAGACTGCTTTGGAGTCTGGTTCGCTACCCGAGTTCCTAACAACAGGAGTTACCCACCTGCTCCATAAATCTGGGAGCACCGCGGACCCCAAAAATTATAGGCCGATTACGTGCTTACCGACGGTCTATAAAGTCCTTACATCCATTTTGAGAGCTAAAATTAACAAACATATAGACACCAACTCCATCATGTCTGCCTCTCAAAATGGATGTAGGAACGGGTCCCGCGGTACTAAGGAGCTACTCCTCATTGATATGACCATTAGCCAACAAGTTCGCCGTTCCCGAAAAGATCTGTCGACATGCTGGATAGATTATAAGAAGGCCTATGACTCGGTGCCACATACATGGCTCATGAGGGTGCTGGAGTTGTATAAAGTAGATGCAACTCTGCGCACCTTCCTGTTGTCGTGTATGGGGCAATGGAGGACGGTCCTTCGCTATCCAGGATGTCGAAATATCCAGAGGAATAGCGAACCGATAAGGATAGAGCGGGGCATATTTCAGGGCGATAGTTTGAGTCCGCTTTGGTTCTGCCTAGCCCTGAATCCTCTAAGCACACTGCTGGAGGGTTCAGACCTAGGCTATCGGCTGAGGAGAGGTGGTCAAGTTATATCTCACCTCCTCTACATGGATGACCTAAAACTCTTTGCCCCCAACAATTTTCAACTGATGGAGCTACTGAAAGTAACTGAAACTTTCAGTAGAGCCATCAGGATGGAATTTGGTGTGGACAAATGTGCGGTCATGCATGTAAAGCGAGGGGAGATTGTGGAATCCGTGGGAACACAGCTCACGGATTCCATAAACTTTAGAGCCCTCTCCGCATCCGAAACCTATAAGTATTTGGGTATGTCGGAAACCTTGGGCATCAATGTCACTGACATGAAGCAATCGTTGAAGGTGCGCTTCTTTGGCCGCCTGAAGAAAGTATTTAATAGTTTTCTATCAGGCGGGAACAAGGTGCGCGCTTTCAACGGTTGAGTCATGCCGGTTTTGATGTACTCTTTCGGCGTACTCAAATGGACTCAAACCGAACTCGACGCCCTGGATAGGAGGGTCCGTACGCTGCTGACTGGATATCGAATGCATCACCCACGGTCATCGGTAATGAGACTGTATATCCCACGAAAGTGTGGAGGTCGAGGTTTTTTAAATGCTAAGACTCTCCACAATCGCGAGATATGCAGTCTCAGGGAATATTTCTTAGAAGCCGACGTGGGGATGCATCGAGATGTGGTCGCGGTGGACAAGGGTCTCACCCCGCTCTCCTTGGCTAAAGAGAACTGGCGCAAGCCTGCAGTGCTTGATACTAACGATCGCAAGGAGGTATGGCAGAATAAGGAGCTTCACGGACGCTACTTCCGGGCCCTACATGGACCCGATGTAGATTTACTAGCGTCCGTAGCCTGGCTGCGTTTTGGTGACCTATTTGGGGAAACCGAAGGTTTTGTCTGTGCAATTATGGACGAAGTTATGATGACGAACAATTACCGGAGATTCATTGTAAAGGACGGGACGGTTGACATCTGTCGGGCATGCCACCGTCCAGGAGAATCAATCCGACACATTATCTCCGGGTGTTCTCGTTTAGCTAACGAAGAGTACTTGCATAGACACAACCTTGTAGCCAGGATTATCCATCAGCAACTTGCTCTGAAATACAGTCTTGTGGAATCTGAAGTGCCGTACTACAGGTATGTGCCCGACCCAGTTCTCGAAAGTGGACATATCACATTGTACTGGGATCGATCCATCATCACTGACAGGTCTATTGTTGCCAATAAACCTGATATAGTGGTGGTGGATCGAGCAGAGCGGCGCACAATGATTATTGACATAACGGTCCCGCATGACGGGAACCTCGTGAAAGCCGAGAAAGATAAACAAATCAAGTATCTTGACTTGGCTCGCGAGGTTGTCGACATGCGGGATGTGGACTCAGCGATCATTGTGCCGATAGTCGTATCAGCCAATGGCTTAATTGCCAAGAGCCTCGACCAACACCTAAGGAGGCTCTCGTTGGGCGGCTGGATCAAGGGCTTGATTCAGAAAGCGGTACTCCTAGACACGGCTCGCATTGTCAGGAGGTTCCTCTCTCTGGAGCCCTGACCGCCGGTAGCTTGGACCCTGTTCCCGATACCGGTGGGCTACTATTTTTTATATTTTTAAATGTTTTTTTATATATTTTTTTAAGAAATATTTAAAAATATAATTTATAAGTTGTTTAAATGAAATAAAGGAGATAATAATATCATTTATTTCAGGCGACCCAGGCCCATAGAAAAATACCTTAACCTAAACATACATATTGTATATGTGACATAATATTTATAGTATACAATCTGAAATTGAATTCGTTTGCATCGTCTTAAGGAGTCATTGTACTCATCATTATGAACAACTTTCACTATGGGGCCAACACTGAAATCGCGATAAAAAATCAGCTGTTCCATACATTTGTATTCGCATAGCTCGTTATAATGTAGGGAACAGCTGATTTTTTTTGTAGTAAATATTATCAGCCGCACGAATCTGTCCAAGATTAAGTTACGCTGGCTGCGGTCGGTGCGTGGATGGGTGAACATCCATTACATGTCGAGACCCCTTCGTGCCTCGGAAAGCACCTTAAGGCGATGTCTGTCATTCCTAGATTTTTGACAGTCGTCTAACCCCAACTCTTGCTAAGGGGTATCGTGTTACCCCGATATCCAGTAACCCAGTAGCTGGATTGTGGAGGTCAGATAGGCAGTGGCTCCAGCAACTGTCTATCTGACCTCCGCAACCCAGTGACTGGGTAATACGATACCCCTTGGTAAGACTGGTCGCCAGACTTTCGGGCTTCTAAAGACCCGTAACGACTGCCAAAGATCCACGAATGACAGCCGGGGCCAACGATTTTACGAGCTTTCCGAGGCACGGAGGAGTCTCGGTATGTAAAGATGGCCACCCATCACCGAACCAACCTCGGCAAGCGTAGCTTAACCTGATGGATCGATCCGTGCGGCTGTTATTACTTAACCACAAGCTCCTCCTAAACCAAGAGTTCCTCATTCATTAAATTAATAATGAGTGATATTGTGAAAATGTAAATTTTGTATCATCATAAATAGAGTCTGAAGGTAATTCGAATATTCAATACAGAGTAGTTTGCCTACACCTACTGTCAGCAATAATAGCCTAGTGGTGTCACCGTCGGACTGCCAAATCATAGGTCTCTAGTTCGAATCCAAGGCACGCACCACTTGTCGGATTCACGCGCGAATTGTATAAATTATCACTTGCTTCAAAAACGGTGAACGAAAACGTCGTGAGGAAACTGGCATACCAAATCAGAGGCCCATGGGTGGCATAAAAACTCGGACACCAGGTTAGTCACAAAAAAACTACACCTACAGACACAATTACGGCAAAAAAGTCACATAAAAGGTAAAGGATAAACAAGACATCACGGATAGACAGATTAAAAAATCCGGTGTCAAACATGTTAGGGCATGAACCGAACAGATTACGTGTGACTTCGGATTTTAAATTTGTGTGACTTTGTCTTTGTTTATACCTTTTTAGATGACTTTTGTGTTGCAGTTGGGTTTTAGTTTGATAACTTTAATAAAAAAAAAGCTTTAAAAGAGTGAGGTTCTTCTTTTTGGAGCTAAGTCCTCAGAAAGTTTTCCTCCCATTAAACTAGCGGGTAATATCTTAAATCGTGTTCAACAATTTAGATATCTCGGCCATATTGTTACGGCGGGCATCAAAGATGATCTGGATGTAGAAAGGGAACGAAGAGCATTGGCGGTTCGATGCAACATGCTTGTCCGGAGGTTTGCTCGTTGCACGTGTGAAGTGAAACTGACGCTTTTTAAAGCATATTGTCAGATATTTTACACGTGCAGCCTCTGGACAAGTTGTACGCAGAGAGCCATCAATGTTCTTCGAGTTCAATACAACAATGCATTCAGGATGCTGTTGGGGCTGCCACGCTTCTGCAGTGCATCGGGAATGTTTGCTGATGCGCACACTGATGGTTTTGCAGCGATCAGACGTAAGCGTGCCGCATCGTTGCTGCAGAGGGTCCGGGGCAGCTCGAACAGTCTCCTGAATGTAATTGCGGGTAAATTTGATTGCCCGCTTGTCGTTTTTTTGTCCAACCTGCATGTTTACTAACATAGTTATTAAGATCAATGTTTACTAACAAATTATGGAATTTCATTCTGATATAAAATGATTATTATTATTATTATTTAATTTTTATTTAAATTATTTCTCATTTGTCAAATTATGATGAGTAGTTTACATACAAACATATTACATACATACCTACCGGTCAAAATCATAACCCTCCTTTTTTCTTCGCCGTAGTCGGATAAAAATTACATTAAAAACACCTAGTAAAAAGCTTAGTTATTTCCACAGACAGCAACAGAATATAAAACAAACTAAATAAAATATCTAAAGAAGCACATTTAATGATCATAAAACTTTATTGTGAATTTCAAACGAGGCGTTGTTCGCCATTTTTATTTGAAAAATAAAAAACCGTCTGGCAAACGAAAAACTTTTAATTTTCCGTTTCAGGTCCTTTGCCTCTAATTAAAAACTATAGTTAATGCGGTCGCTTGTCTTTAAATCTGTGAAATGGTGTTTTATAGAATTGTCCAGCTGAAAAACTTTTTGTGTTATCTTGACTAAACTTATGAATATGCTGTTAGGATGTCTGTGTCGTTAATGTATTTGTCGGTTGTCGAGCTATTGTCAAAGAATTATCGATTTGGATCTACGAATACTTTTATTATTCGTAAGTTTGGATAAGTTTAAAGTTCCCTTTTAAAAGTTGGTAACAGAAAACAGTCTTAAGCTTTGTGCAGACTAGCGCGACGCGACACCGGTTATTGTTATACCGTGAAGTTTTCTTAGAAATCGTACTGGTCGAGTCGCGTCGCGCCGTCGCGTCGCGCTGGTCTGCACGAGCCTTTATACGAAGGGTTCAAAATTAGCCAATTACTTAATTAGTTCCAAGCAGAAGTATGAGGACCAGGGTGTAAAGTTCACTCATCCTCTATAGAAAAGGGAGGATCCTCCGACCAGACGGGTGTTGTGTCTATTAACAACGGTTGATATCGATGCTAGTCGCGCGGTAAAATCTGCTTGCGCGATGCAGGATTTTGCGTGACGTCACTGTGATGCGTAGTTCGCATGTGGCGATGTAGATGCCGCCACACGTCTTTGAGATTTTTAATGCCACCAATCAAACACCGTTCTATTCACCTTCTTTGCTATTTTATGTGAGATACCTTTTTTTTCTTTTTTTTTTTTAATGTGAGTTCCCTAACGACGATATAGAAAAGAAAGAAAGAAGAAAGAAAAATAAGTTTATTTGTCACAGAAACATGTGCATAAAAAAAAAAGATGATAAACTCTAGTAAAAATAAGCAAAAGAAACAGAATAGATTTAAATACAATAACGAGCACAAAACAGAAATAGTCGGCAGCTGCTGGCATGTCATGACTGTGACAAGAAGGCTTCCACTCAGCATGATGCTGTGCTATGGAGACCCACAGCACAGCGCTGATTTTCAGTGGTCACCCGAAAGAGACGTACGGAGACCAAGTCAGGTTTAATGAATTTTCAATAAATATACAATAAAACAAATAGAACATATAAATAATTATCCGCAGGCATCACCGTGCGTGCATAAAACATAATACACCTAAAACACCATTATACCAATACCTACAAAAATATTAAGTGTTTTGTCTCGCTATATCAACAACTGGATAAGGGACACACAGTACCGGGTAGTATGACGGAAAGGAAATGAAGTATAATCCCAGCAATGGGTGTTTCCTGGCTGGTTTAATGATGACTACCATTTATAGAAAAAAAGAAAGAAAAATTGTATATTTGTCACAGAAACATACGAAAACATAAGATTAATCAGAAAAATAAAACAAATAGAGCTACATAATCCCCCCCGCCCCGCGCGCTAGCGATAGGACGTGTCCTGTGTGCCCTCTGTGATTTTAAATCGTTATCTAAGAATCTAACGAACGTAGCCTAAAAGTCTTCGGCAAAATTTGCATAAATCACCATAATAAACAGTAAATTCACGTATAAACAATAAAGTGGGTGTAAGCAAGTCTGCATCGGTGTTTTAAGTTTTTAAAATAAAAGTGTTAACACAAAAGTTAAGTGAAGGTGGCAATCGATCAGTGACTTAAACTTGTGACCTTGACTGTCGTCACCCACTCAACGTCCTTTCTCTTTTTATCACAAGACTTGAAAGCTATCAACAATTTTGATCTACGAGTTAACAGTCTACTTGGCGGATTAGCTAAGAGCCCTGCCCTGTACGCCTCAGGTCGCAGGTTCGAACCTGACACCACTCGCACTTTTTGTGATTTTAATAATTGTTAGAATTTGAAACTAACCATCGAAACTAAATTAAAAGCAAAAATGTCGACGTCTAGAACGCCACCAAATCATAATACTCCCTCACGCTCCGAGTCCGACATCACGAAATTGTTCGCTAAGGATGAGTCGTCAACAACAACTAATGTTACCCAAAGAACAAATAAGCGACGTTGCCCATCAGGTGATGACAATACTACCAGCTATTTGACCGACTTCAAGAACGAAATAAGAGATATGATTCAAAACTTAAATACTTCACAAAATACCCGTTTGGACAAACTAGAGAGCTATATAATTGAAATAAAAACATCAAACTCTAAAATAGAGGAGTCTTTTACGGAAATGGAAAAATCTGTGAACTCTTTTTCTGACCAGTTAACCTCACTCGATTTAAAGATTATTAGCTTAGAAAAAGAACGTAATTCTATGGCAACTAGATTAACTGCACTGGAAGAAAAGGCGGAGTCTTTCGACCGTTCCCTTGTAAAAACGTGCATCGAGCTCCGCAACGTACCCAAGAGAACGAAAGAAACTAAAAAGATGTTGTATGATGCCTTGCTGGAACTATCAAAACAACTCGAAATAAAACTGCAAGTGTCTGACATACGAGATGTTTCGCGACAGCCTTCAAAGAAAGAAACTCCAAATTCTACCCTAACAGTCGAGTTTACAAACACACTGACCAAAACCAACTTTTTGTCAGCTGTTAAGGACCACAACAAATCAAATCCAAATAATAAGTTAAACTCAACTCATCTGGGTATAGAAGCACCAAAAACGCCAACTTACGCTGCGGAACAATTAACTCCCTACTCTAAACGACTTTTTTATCTGGCTCGTAACTATGCCAAGATGAACCAATACATGTTTTGCTGGACCGCAGACGGGCGCATACTGTTAAAGAAGAATCCTGACAGCCCCTCTATTGTTATTAAAAGTGAACTACAAATCCAAACGATGTCTGTATCGACCGCACCTAACAACGTATGACTAGTTCATCCTTTAAGAAACCTAAGTTTTCTGTTAACGGCTATTTCTTTATTTACTTTTTATTATGTTAATACTCTTTCTGTCACTTTATTTAAGTTAGTAAATCTATACTACTGCACACCAAACATTTCAACCAAAAACACTTTATACATTTTTCATTTAATTAATTCAATTTCATGCATATGGTTTAAACACGTTAACACTACACAATGCTCACCATCACACATAGTAAACGTTGCAAAATTCTTACTGCCTCATTCCAACAGCCTTATTTATTACACCCTATTACCCTTAATTTCATACAACAATGTCTAATACGATAAATGATATAATGTCTGATCTTGACCAATTTTCTGTATCCGAAACTCACATTTGTGCCCCCGAAGAAACCAAATCATACGTTAAGAACGAAAGTTCCTGGTTTACAACATTAACACAAAATATTCGGTCCATTAACTGCAATTACCTTAATCTTCGAACCCTAATTCACCGTATGAATATTGACTGTGATCTTCTGGTTCTTACTGAATGCTGGCTACCGTGCTCAAGTAACTCCTGCATTCCCATTTTACATAATTATGTCACATACAAAACAACCAGGCACCTTAATCAGAGCGATGGGGTAGTGGTCTATGCTAAGTCAGATATCTTAACCATATGTGAAGAGCCCAACTTTCTTGGATCAGCCTCGGGCTTACTTCTGAAGTTCAATTCTGACGTGGCTATACTTTGTATCTACCGCTCCCCCTCAAACGACAACATTAATTCATTCCTTACCGCACTCAATAACATTATTCCAGCCCTCAGTTCCTACAAATCGGTTATCATAACTGGAGACATTAACCTGGATATTAAACCTGATACCCAAGATTCGCGATCCCATGAATATCTCAGCACCATGGCGTATCACGGTTTTCTACCAGCGCATACCCATCCCACTAGAGGCAAAAACTGCCTAGATCATATTATGATTCGATCCAGTGCTACTATTCTTACTCTAGTCTACGATACATCAGTAACAGATCATTGTTCTTCCCTTTTATGTGTAAATAATCAAAATAAAAAGTCAGAGTCAACCCCCAGGAAAATGATATCGAAGGTAGACTATGTTGCACTTGATGAATCTATGAAAAACGTGGATCTTACCTCTCTTTTCCTTATCTCAGACCCAGACGACGCTATAGACAAGCTTACAGAAATAACAAAAACAGCCATAAATGAATGTACGACTCTTGTCAAAGTCCCAGCAAGTAAAAGGATATTGAAACCCTGGATTACTCCAGGCTTGCTGCGTTGTATCCGGAACCGAGATTCTCTTCACAAAAAAGTTAAGCAGTCACCAGACAACCAAAATCTAATTATCACATATAAGCGATACAGAAACTTTTGTACAACCCTTTTAAAAAAAATAAAAAGGAAATTTGATTCCGAAGAAATAAATAAGGCACAACACAACCCTAAAAAACTATGGGACACCATAAAAACCATCACCAATACACAGAAAAAGAGGAACCCCTCCAACCAACTATTAACACACTCTTACTCACCCAGACAGTCTTGCAATGATGTAAACGAATTCTTTGTTAACATTGGGAAAAATCTTGCAGAAAATATGAAGAGCCCCCAAATCCACGTAACTCCCCCTCCAAGTAAAAGGTTCGAGAAATCTATCATTTTAGAACAGACTGATCCCGATGAAGTCTTAAGTACCATTAACCAGCTTAGGGTCAATGCTGCTGCTGGTTGGGATGGCATATCTCAAACCTTCCTAAAAAGATATGCACGGACCTTGGCACCTATACTGGCTCACATTTTCAACCTTTGCTTTTTATCAGCTATCTTTCCCTCTTCTTTAAAAAGAGCAATTATTCATCCTATCTTCAAGGGTGGTGACGGAACCTTGCCAAACAACTATCGCCCAATAGCTGTTCTTAGTGCACTCTCTAAGGTACTTGAACGCCTCATAAACACGCGTTTAGTCCACTACCTCGAACACTTCAAACTGTTATCACCCCAGCAGTTTGGCTTTCGCAGGAAGAAATCCACTTGTGATGCTGTCCATGTGTTGGTTAACAATATAGTACATAACTTAAATAGTAACAAGAAAGTTCTCACCATATTTTTAGATCTTGCGAAAGCATTTGACACCGTTCCGGTTTCCACTCTTCTAATCAAGCTTGAAAGTATAGGTGTCAGAGGGTCTTCACTTGATCTCTTCAAGAGTTATCTTACTGATCGCTCACAATTTGTTACAATAGAGAATTACAAGAGTGATGAACTACCCATTCAGTATGGCGTACCCCAAGGTAGCATTTTGGGGCCCACACTCTTTCTTGTGTTCATAAACGACCTCTGCAATCTCCAAATACCAAGTGCCACAATAGTTTCTTTTGCAGACGATACTGCCATCACAATCACCGCAAACTCTTGGTCGGAACTCCAAGTTACTGCACAAGACGGTTTTAATTCTGCCTTGAAGTGGCTTTCCTCTCATACTCTTACTCTCAATGCTAACAAAACTAACTTCATCACGTTTTCAATGACCAATACTTCCCAGCCAAAAACCCTAATCTCTCTAAAAGCTCATTCTTGTCCCAACCAAACCCAGTCTAATTGTCTATGTCCCACCTTATCTTCAGTAGAGCAGGTTAAATATCTTGGCATAGTCCTGGACAAAAACCTTAATTTCAAATCGCATATTAACACTCTTTCTGGTCGTGTACGAAAATTAATTTACGTTTTCAAAACCCTGCGACACGTAGCCAACTCGGTAATCATCCGTAACATGTACTTTGCTCTTTGTCAGTCCATCCTAATATACTGTATCTCATGCTGGGGTGGTGCTGCAAAGACCATACTTAAGCCTCTGGAGGTCGCACACAGAGCTATTCTAAAAGTAGCTACGTTCAGACCAATACTCTTTCCAACTATCGAACTCTACAAATCCTGTAGCGTACTCAATGTAAGGCAACAATATTTTTTACATATAGTCCTTCTGCAACACCGACGAACTCCTTTCAAAACAATCTCTAAACGCCGCAAAGACCTTATCTGCACAGTACCACCTACACGCACAGCTTTTATAAAAAAGTTTGCCCTCTATCTTGGCCCATCACTCTACAATAAAATTAACGCAAAAATTTCGATTTACGCCTTAACAAACTTTGAATGCAAAAAGACTGTTCGCTCCTTCTTTCTAAACCTAAACTACGACGAAACCGAAGAATTCCTAAACAGGTGATCACTAAAACACATACATGCACCACACACTACATAAACTAACAAAAAACTATCACCACACTAACAAAATACTCACCACACTATCTGAACATTTATTATTTTATATATATTTATATATCTTTTTCTTTTTTACTTTTACAAATTGCCCATTTCCTGAATTTATATTTTTTAGATTTAAGGATTTTTCTTAGTTTTTAGTTTTTTTTTTTTTTATTGTTGTTGTTGAAAACCTTATTTTTTCAGAACTTGTAGCTGTACAGACAATAATATGTAACACGTACTATTTTAAGACAACCACTTATGACGGGGATCGGAACTGTTTCTGCTAAACACAGGTTATTTTATAACCTATCTAGGAGAACAGTACGACACCCACTAACTAGATTAAGTCCTTTTGCTTGTGCTTTATTTATTACCTTGCTATGTAATCTAGTCCTGGTTGAACAATAAAATTTATTATTATTATTATTATTATTATAATATAATCACGAGCACTAAAATAGAAAAACTCGGCAGCTACTCGTCATGACTGCGATAAGAAGGCTTCCACTCAGCATGATGCTGTGCTATGAAAAATCCACAACACAGCGCTAATTTTCAGTGATCATCCGAAAAAGACGTACTAAAACCAAGTCAGGTTCAGCGATTTGTACATAAATAGGTAACAAATTAAAATAAACATTACATTTATAAATATACAAGCAATTATATGAAAAAATATGATTAAATAACATACAAATTAATCCGCGGGTATCACCGTGCGTGCATAAATAATGTACTATCAAAGAAGTTCATATCTAACCAGTTTCAAAACAAAATCCCATGAACACGATGTCCACAGCTGTTACCGGCCCTGTTCTATAGTCGCCGAGCGCTGCAAGCAAGAATAGTCTTTACGGTGGTTAGATATGAACTTCTTCGATGGTACGTACCTGAATCATTATTACCTACATACATATTACATGAGAACATCTAATATTTTGTCTCGCTCCCACCCTCACCTTCGCGTCGCCTGCGCGCTGAATGATTTGTTACAATAATTCTCCAAAACATCAAGATACGTTCATAGAAGAAAAGGCGATTTTATTTTGCTTTAAACCACAAATTATGTTCCGTACTAACACACATAGCTTTAACCGGTAAAGCCCTGGGTGACCCTCAAGCACGTCAATTAGCACGTTAATTAGTTGTTTATCAGGCCTTTAACGGTTAAAGATTTAATCCTAGCTGTTTATTTCCCTAGACATGTAGATAAATATTGTAAGTGTAGCCTGTGCAACTCACTCATGTCCCTAGAGAGTTTGGTTAACAATAACTAACGGATCTGGATCCGTTTCTTTACAAGAATTGCATTACATTTTATAGTGTTGAAAGAACATGAACATGGTTACGGTGGATTTAAAGGCAGAGGTAGTTAAAAACAAAAAATCCGACAGCAATTAAATAGAATATTGATACTATATTTCAGGTAATTGGTTTACCAAAATTCTATACTTAAATTATAATATTGGGTCCCCACCTATGAAATTGGCGTTTTTTTCTCACAAATAGAGAACCTTGTCACTTCTATGAATAAAAATATTCATCAATTGCTTGGTATTATATCGAATAATGACCATCATAGACAACTACCAATAGTAAAAAAAACCTTATTACTTATAGTTTATAAACATATAAAATACCTTAAAAATGACTCCTCATTTTGTTAGCAGAAATGACCACTATTTGTTTTAATTTAGCCAAAACTTATTTTTGTTGCTTAATCTAGTGGCATATTACGTTATCTTAGTTTTTAAACATTAGCGCATAAAAGTTTTAAAACATCAGTGTTCATGGTTGTTCTATAAATTAAGAAAATGTTAGTATGAAAAAAGCAACTTCTTTAAAATTCTCCATACAAAACGCTGATTTCATAGGTGGGGACCTTGTTTTTCTCTTGTCATTCATGTGTTTTTTTAATTGGAGTTTTTAGTTTATTAATATTATATATTAAGAATTGACTCATTACTAGCTTTTATTTGATACCAATATTGTTGTAATTTATTTTAAAAAAGCAGCTTTATTTAAATATGATATACGAGTAGCTCATGTCATTCCCACAATTAAGACGAATCTAACGACACCCTAAACCCTTCAAGCCGTTTAGGCTACAGAGCGTACCAAAGAAATAGATATACATACATTCATACTCTCGAATAACATTACCCTCCTTCCGGGGCAGTCGGGTAAAAAGCTGTATGCTTTATGTGTGTGTGAACGTTACAAAACCAATCAACTGTTCTGTGAAGTCACCCTGTCTAGTTATTGAGCACCCCTTTTAACCTAACTATTCACCTCGAACTAGATATCTTGTCTGTCAGCAGTAGTAGATGTCATCTTCTTCAGTGCACGTAATACCAATCACCATATTATTCCGTCTGTCAACCGTTGTACCAATAAAATTTCCTGGAAAACCAAATACCCAGGACGCCCTAGTGAAACATATCCTTTACCATTTCATTCGGATGTGTGCCCAATCCAATTTTCTACGAACAAAAATTCTGCAGCTGCATTTATACGCAACAGTTTTTAATAAAAAGCGAACAAGACCGTTGAGAAGCTCATACAAAAAACAATGATTTACAACACTAATCCCATACAAAGGTCTACCGTTAAAAACCAACATTCAATAGAATCTTAACCCACTGTCCACAATAACTCACGGTCTCTTGTGCCCAAGAAATTAACTACTAACAGCCTCGGTGCAAAATGGCTGCCGAGGTCCTTTATAGTTGCCTCTCAAAAGAGTCCAGACGGTCGCCTTTCAGAACGGTTCATTTTACCCCGCGACGGTCGGCGACATGTTGAAAGACCTAAAATTACGCGGCAAGCTACCGCTTTGGAGCTTTTTTTTTTTCTTTTTTTTTAAAGGATGTTGTATATTGTATGGCGCAGTGGCTTAAGGTTTTTGCAATGTAACGTGTTTACGTGAAGATCGAAATAAATTTTCTTTAGGTTTGAGATTAAAGTGTCTAGAAATTAGAGGGGCTCGTGGCTAAGTGAGCCGCACGGGTCGATCGAAGGTTAAGCTACTCTTGCCGCGGTCGGTTCGTGGATGGGTGATCATCCATTACATATCCCCTCCGTGCCTCGGAAATCACTTAACCACTTAAGCGTCCCGAGTGCAGCGACGTACCTGGCACTTTGACCTTGAACTTTTTTTTATCGCGCGGCACGGTGTCGAGTAACATAAACAAATCTTGTAAACAAAAACTTTCTATGAAGTGATTGTATACTAATGACTGTTTCGAGAAGTGGACAGACCAGACTACACTACATAGCTTGTTTTGTAACTTTAAATGACTTTGTTTTTTTTTAATACGCCAACAAAAACAAAACTCGTATTATTTCAAAATCTAAAGCGATAACCCTATGTTTTTTTTAACCTTATATTTAGCCCAATTCAGTTTGCATCAAATGACATCATAATATTTACCATTGTTCCTACAAAGTTTTGAAATACAAATAATAATAACATGTCGCGAACTAATAATCGCGCACGCCATTGCGCTCACATTATAAAGCCGGTCATTCACGGATTTTCATTATTTATTTATCGTTTCAATGTTTATGATAGAAAGAAAAATATACTGTCACTGTCAAATCTTTCAAATGTAGATTTATTGTGCCGAATGTAAATCAGTGAGCAAAATAAATCATTACAATTAAAATAATTAAATGTACATTGACAATGTTTTCCGCGCATGGCACGCTTTATCACCGTCCCGCGCATGCGCGCGGCGTCCCGCGCAGCCGTCCGCGCTGTTGAATCATGGATATGGCGTAAACTTATATTTTCCCTACTTCGAAATCTTAACTAAATGATACAATAATGGTACCAAATTGTTCGTAAATAAACATGCTATACGGTTAAATTACAAGGAATTAAGTACAAACTAGCAATATATTAGTTTTTATCAAGTTTTTATCATGTTTTTATAAAATTACGTCAGCAATAAAAAAAAAAAAAATGTTTTCATCCAATTTATGACTCGGAATCCACATGTATTATAGATAAGTCGGTAGAACGTAAAATCACGAACAAAATGGTATATAATATTACGTATAAAACAAATAACAAATTTACGTACCAAGTTTTTATCAAAACGTCCGCTAACAGAGCGCGCACTGTTCACGGCACAGATAAACAAGTGATTTCAACCACTGCTACAATATTTATTATGCCTCTAACAATATAACGCCATCTTACGAAAATGTCAGGAATTTATATGGCTTTCTGTCAGTACAAGAACGAAAGCTGTAGCTCGGTTGAAAAAATTCAAAAAAATAAAAACAGAGTGCGCTGTCATTCAATTTCGCGCGCGAATTTCAAAGCCACTCCCGTGCCATGGTACAATCGAGCGTTTTTGCGTACTGGCAGTTGACTGCAAAGGTCGCGTGAGCGCAAAATCGTGACAGTCGTTACGGCTAGTCAGAAGACCGAAAGTCTGACAACCAGTCTTAACAAGGGGTATCGTATAACCCAGTTACTGGGTTGTGGAGTTCAGATAGACAGTCGCTCCATGTAAAATACTACTATTCAGCTGCATTCGGTTAGACTGAACCGACCCCATAGTTGGGAAAGGGCTAGGTAGATTGATTGATATTGGATAGAGATAAAATTGAGCAAAAAAAAAACTTATAACCAGAGAAGTTAATTTTACTCAAGAAAGGCAAACATACAAAGTGTAAAATTGTTGCAAAGACACAAAAACATGTTGCAAGAAAATTAGTCACGGAAAATAGAAGCTACTCAACATCACACAAATCAGCAACATTTGTTTACTATGTTTTTTTTTTACCTAACTAAAGTAAGGTAACTGTTCTGCTGAAAATATTATATTAAATAATAATAACAATATTTTTTTTATATTCGGATAGCTCATGACCTAAAGAGGTGCTATAAAGAATATGAATAAGAAATAAAAAATAAAAAAAATCCCCGAAATTTCGCGGGTAAACGGTTAAATTAAATGTGCATTGTAATGCACATTTAATTTAACCTTTATTTCGACCAACGAAGTATCATAATAAGTACAAATAAAAAAAAAAAAAAAGTATTTATTATTATTTATATGTTTTATACAAAATATTTATAAAACTTCAGACTTCACAAACATCAGAAAAAACGTATTACAAACTTTGATTGCTTATATATGCACCATACAGCAAAGGTTCAGGTACTGAACCTCGAACCTCTGCGCGACAGCTCTCAGTATGCCACTGCAGCAAGTCGAAGGTCTGGTAACTGTCATATTTGTTTTTACTGGAATATTTAGGTACCATCGAAGAAGTTCATATCTAACCACCGCAAGGAGTATTCTTGCTTGCAGCGCTCGGCGGTTATAGAACCGGGCCGGTAACAGATGTGGTCATCGTGTTCACGGGATTTTGTTATGAAACTGGTTAGATATGAACTTCTTTGTTGGTACATAACATCAGGCATGTATTCTTCGAAGGCTTAGGCAGAGGTATACCTTCACCCCACATTTCGCCAGTTATGTTTAAGTCCCATGTAATAGGGGGCGGGCTTATTGCCATCAACCAAGCACAAATCCAAACTCCGGGCTGCTACTGAAAAAATCCTGGTAGAAAGCCCAATAACACTTTGCCCGACCTGGTTATTGAACCCCAGTACCTCATACTCAGCAGTGGCGCCAGCGACCACTACAGCAACGAAGCAATATTTACCTCAAATACACCTTTCCCCATAAATAGAAAAAATAACCAGTAGTTATATAGTTTTTGTATCCATTGCAGAATTTATTTACTGTTCCTAAGGGGTAGCGGTCCCATTGAAAATATAATGATTTATTTTATCGGCACCTTCCAATGTATTTTTTTTGTCTGTTTTGCACGCAATGTGTGGGAGTGAGGTGATATTATTTTTAACTTATTCTCGTTTATTTTAGTTTCATCAGGAACATAACATAACGCCTTTTTTCCTCAAAAGTGTAGGCAGAAGTGCTGTACACCGATATTGAGCCAGTTATGTCTACACAGACTAAAATAACAACAATAGACGACTTATATTTAGTAACATAAAAAAATAATCCGCTTAAATGTTCTTAAAGAGTCATAAAGAACCCTGTAAGAAATCAACACGTGTTTCACCTCTCAACGAGGTATCCTCAGGATGACGATTGACTTATTTCGACCCGGAACCGACGTGTTGACTCGTCAAGCGTCATCCTGAGGAAGTCTCGTTGTAACAAAGTAGTTAGTTATTATGCGCTTTTATCGCTTTTATAATTTTTAACGTGACGACTTTTGATCGTGGACGTCCACGGCAACACGATAAAACAGGGAAATGTTATCGTTGTTGACGCTTTTGACGATAACGTTATAACATGCCTATATTTCAATACATTTTATGAACGTGAACGTGGACGACTACGATAATGTCGTCATGATAGAAATTATACAAGCGCACATTGGGACCAAAAGCAACTGTTCAAAACAAAAACACCATCTTACTTTATTTACCAAAATACTCGTCGATTCATAAATAATTGTCACCTCCATATCAACACCTCAGATATGTACTTCTCTTTGGCCAAACACTTGGCTGTATTATGCTGGGTCAATGGAGCTGTGATGAAAGAACTCCAAAGATATGTGCTACAATTTCCTATAAGTTATTGAATATTACGTAATCTTTAGGGCTGTCGTATAGGGCAAGTGTCGAAGCGATGGTGTAGAAGCGATGTTTTATAGTTTGTATGATGTTCTTCTTGCCTTTGCTGCAAATACGATTCCTGGGCAAGTTTACATGTGTTCAATCGTCAGCTCACAGAATTTCTTGTGCGCACAGAATTTCTAACCTAACGATATTATCGTGGACGTCCACGGCAGGGAAGTAAAATGTATGAAAATACGAGCACGTTATAACGTTATCGTGGACAAAAATATAAAAGCGTCTTCATAATATTTCCATACATTTTACTTCCTGTGTTATCGTGATGGTGTGGACTTCCACAATAATATCGTCACATTAAAGATTATAAAAACGCCCATTAAGCGCGCTATCCAGGACTTCAAAACATAACTGGTCAATAGGTGTGCACCTATGCCTGCCTACCCCTTTTGTAATTACAGGCTTGATCTGTGTTAAGTACCTATTGATAAAATTTTCAAATTCTGCAACCCTCTGAAACATGGCAACCTGTATTTTATAAGGTAATTTGTGACCATTGAAACCATATCAGGGGTAGTCAGATAGGATTTGTCGACTCCATCTAGTTTATTTTTATTTTTGTGACGTGTAAGAGTGCTAGGACACTGGGACGCCATGGCGACGTCACTGGCTACGTAGCCACCTCTACTACCTCTACTTACCATAGCTAAATTAAGTAGCCAGTAACACGCGGGTGTACGTCCTGGCGATCTGTTGGCCACTGAGTGAGGGAGTCGTAACTTACCTATATACAAAATACTGGGGACTTGGCTACGCGTCATCAAGGCGCCAGAGTATCCAATCTCCACTTAGGGGCCGGTCGGTCGTGGCTACGCTTCCAAATTAGCGATGTCGCCAGACCGTACCCAAGTGAGTTAACTGTCATAGATTTCAATACGAATTGTTTGGATACGTAGCCGGCGACGTCGCCATAGCGTACAGCACGACACAACTTAGATGTAGCATAAATTTGAAAATGTTCATTCATTTATTTCAATTTTAGTATAACTTTAAATGTTATTGCGTTTTCGTAAAGTTCATTTTCACCTAAAGCAGTAATAAAGATTGGTGATTTTGAAGACGCACTCAGTTCGGATGGTAATCGGTTTTACGAATTTTGCCGATGTTCCATCTAAATTGTGACGTACTGCACCAGTGTGTTAGGGTTCTAAGAGTGATTAACGTGTTTATTCTATTTACAGAATAAACAATTTCAATTAATTTACTTTCTTGAAGTTCAAGATAACCAATCGTTGAACATTATAATAATAGCTTCGCTGACCATCGCTTAGCTTTCACTCCACAAATTCTCTATTATCAATCAAGGCGTTTCTTTGGGGGTCGCTAGGGGAGCGTGTTCCCATTGAGAGTAAAATGATTTATTTTATCTACACCTCGCAATATTTATACCTACTGTATTGGGTAGGATATTTTCGAAAATGGCCGCGGAAATAATATTGTTTTTATTCTTACGAGTATTTTTTGTCTCCTTTAATTTTATTTAGATGGTGAATCGAATTCTAAGATAAACTTAGTAGAAAAGCAGACATTGGTAAAGCTAGCAAAACTTAACAAGGCTCATTGCTAGTAGAAAGTTAGACAAAAAATGATACAAAAAAAAAAAAAAAAACCCCCCGACTGCAAAAACACATAACTACAAAGAGAAAAAACAGACATTATAAATGCATAAAAAATGATGAAATGTATTGCAGGCGGGGGACAAACCAATAACCTGAAATATGGTATAACTTTTGTTTGCCTGCGATACCAAAATTCTATAGAATATAATGCTTGTTTTTTTCCTTTCAGTTAAATATGTTTTTGCAGTCTGGTTTTTTGTTTTTTGAATTAAGGCTTCACTGGAACCTCCTTAATGCGAAAACCGCATCATTTTTGGCATTAAAAAAAAACTGGCATAACCTCGTATTAAAATACCTCCAACAGGTTTTTTTTTACTTTTTGCGTTGCATTATCGTTCTAATTTCCAATACCTTTCTTTCAGTAAGGAAAATCAACGTTCTAACACCAATTAAAACTTTTCAAACGAATAATAGTTTTTGGGCTTCAAAAGCTGAAGTCAAAAATACTTAAAGCGAACAAGACTCTTCGTTAGACTGACTAGCGTGACAAAACCTTAACAAACAATATACATTCAAAATTCAACGGTACTTTCAAGTAGTTAGAGTCGACATTCTATTGTTTATTTCTGCAACTATTTTCACCAAAATCCCAATGGGAAATGAAACTCTAACTAATTAATAAGAAGGTTGAAATTGCCTTGTGTTTTCACAACTATTGTCGAATTGCTCCACATCTGTTTCTAGTAATTTATTGTGTCGTGTTTGTATGTTTGTTTAAACAGATCAAACGTATTTATTTACATGTCTGATTTGTTGTTTCTGGTTAGTAAATCAGTTGACATTGTGTTATGTAAGAGTAACTTTGCTAGTAAATAAACATATCGTTAGGAATTTATTTGATAAATAGGTACAGGAACTCAGAGGATAGAGGGTAGTGTAAAAGAAAACTCTTTGTAAACAAAGCAATTAGGGAGTCATCATCATCATTCTCGACCTCTAATAAATTGGAATTTGTTCCAATTTATTTGAGGTCGGCGCAACACGTCTTTTTCGTCTTCACCTAAAAAAAGGGAGAACTGTCGGTCGATTCTGTAAAAATATCAACGTGAAACTTAGGTGAAGCGAGCGTGAAGTAAGCTGTCACTGTCACATATCGACCGGCAGGATGCTAGGGATTAACACTATTGACAGCTCACTTCACCTAAGTTTCACGGTGATATTTTTACAGAATCGACGAATTATTCGAATTTATTGTATATAAGATTGATATAAATGATTTTACACATATTAAGTTTCCAGAAAATTCTCTAAATTAATGCGGATGAAAACCGCATCAAAATCCGTTGCGTAGTTTAGAAGAACAACGCTGTCCTGAGTGACAGACACGAAAAACAACTTTAATTTACAATATGTATACTTAAATAAGTAAGCATGTACAGTGGGCTCCAGAGAAACTTCACCCCATTGCATTGTTTTTTACATTGCTAGGGGGTGAAGTTTCTCTGGAGCTGACTGTACCTACATTTCTCAATAAAAACCTATAGTTACGTACATACGAGTACATTGTTACGTAACAGGCAAATCTTAGTTAAATTCCTCCACCCGGCCCGACTTGTTTGTATTGTAAGTGATATTAATTAACGCGACCTATTTTCGCAGCAAATAATCAAGTAGTCTTACATACATATGGGATATTGGGCTCGGGGATACTACTAAGGGTACGGAAAATTCACTTAGTTGTCACTCTAAATATGGCTGAGAGAAAATCTGTAGAAACAAAAGTATAAACCCGCGTTTACAACTAGATCAATCTGCCTAGCTTTGGGGTCGGCTTCCAGTCCAACCGGATGCAGCTTAATACTACTGTTTTACATGGAGTGACTGCCTATCTACCCTCCAAAATCCAGGTACTGGGTAACGTGAAACCCCTCGATAAGACTGGTTGTCAGACTTTTAGGCCGCTGACCACCCGTAACGACTCAAACTCAAAACTCAACTCAACTCAAACTCAAAGCATTTATTTCAATTAAACCATTACAGGCACTTTTGAATTGTCAAGGAATCGGTCAGTCAAAAATATGAAGCTAGAACTGTCAAATATCTAGGAGTGTCAGCCGATACCAACGGTTTAACGTGCTTTCTGAGGCACGGAGGGGTTTCGATATGTAAAAGATGAACCCCATGAATCGACCGCGGCAAGCGTAGCTTAGCCTTCTATCAACCCGTGCGGCTGTTATTGTTTAGCCACGAGCCCCTCTACATTAACACCAAAGTATAAAACATGTATGTTACATGTTGTGTCACTAGTTTTGTTTATATTTTACACCTTAAGCAATGTAAAGACAACTAGTATAGAAAACTTCAAAAAAATGTGCAAAAAATATTTAACAATACATGTCTGAATCAACGTCAATACATGTTACATACATGTTTTAAACAAGTCTTTTAAAAAACCTTGTCGCAAGCAAGTACAATACAGCCAACGTAACTTGGCGGGTGAGAACTTCGCGCAGAAGGTTGCGCAATAACGTTTTTTAGGAACGTAATGGTGACATAAGGCGAGTGTGAGTGAGAGAACTTGCGCGAAAGTTCGTTGTGCCTATGTTCAGACCCGCCAAGTTACGTTGGCCGTATTGTATCACAACTTGTTTAAAATTATGGGTGTAAACGCGGAGTAAGAAAAAAACATCTTGTCTTAACGCTTTCAAAGTCACTAAACGCCCATAAAGACGTCATAACAATAAAACTTATATCTTGTCTGATACAGTGTCCGCAAAAGCGTTAAGATGACTTTACTGTTGTCAGAAATATCATATTCTGATCTTATCAGAGTAAATTTGATTAATTTGTCTTCTCTTTGTGAACTAACAGATTGAAGTAACTTTCATATTCAGATACCAAGAGACAAGTGCAAAACGTACATATTTATCGATTGTCAGTCGACATAAATCATGATCATTAGTACTAGCAAAGCTGACAATATAAGTTACCAAAATCAAAAGCAAAATATTTTATTCCACATAAACCTACATAGGCACTTATGAAACGTCAGAAGCTAGGTGCACGGTTCCAATTGGTCGTTTTCTACGGAGAAGAGCCGGCAAGGAACTCCATGGTTATTCTTTTAACCATTGATGAATAGTAACTAAGGTTATCTTCATTGCTAGTCTCATAAGTTTCACCTGTTAACTTCTTCTTCTTCTTCTGCTAAAAGACAACCTTCACTTTGCGAGCAAACCAATTTTGTATTCCAGTCTCAGAATCTCTTCAAAGCTCGCTCGCTTGCTACAAATATGAAATTTAATAAAAAAATATTAAGGGTGTACTAGTCGAAGGATCGATGGTGGCGTGACTAATATGCATGCTAATTAGTCTAATTATTTATTTATCTAGTTTTTATTTATTTACTTATATATTTATTCATTTATTTAGTGAAATAGACGATGATTTATAACGAAACCGAGCATGTAAAATTTCATGAACAGAGACTTTTGGGCGTATAGATATTATGGAAAAACTACTGAATGTACTTTACTCAAAAACGATTTTTTAAATAAATTATCTATTCCTGTACGGTTTCTATTTTGATATTCTTTTACTACTTAAGTTATTTATTTATTAGCGCCTAAAGACGAGTTGAAATTATTGTTGAAATATGGAAGTTTCGATGCTCATAACTTCCAACCCAATTTTATTTTTCCATTCTACTTACATACAGGGCTAGATAATGACCAGATAAATAGATAATTTTTTGTCTTGAACGTACACCGTCAAACAGACCAGTAATCACCATAGAAAAAAAAGAATGACCTACTAGCGTACCCTTAAAGAAACAAATTAAGGTCTACAAAGGCTTACAAAATGATATTAGGATCAAAAAATTACGTCACATCTTCATCATTATCAGCCTACAGCAGCCCACTGGTGGACTAAGGCCTCTCCCAGGCTACGCCCTGTCCTCCGCCTTCCACATCCAGTCTATCCCTGCCACCTTCATAAGGTAGTCGGGTCTACCTAGCCTGAAGGCGACCTTACGTTTAGTCACGTCATAGTCACCCGTATTTTCGCGAACCACTAGTACCACTAAAACAAATATTCGCCAGAAGAAGTTGGCGAATCAATTTGAAAGTTGAGCCTTGCGCGCACATTCGCGTAATTTAGTCGAACGCACACTTTCTTTATTTACGTCTCGGCTTACGTGACGACACGAGGGTTTTGTTTCAAAAACGTGGTAAATTAATTTGTTTATGGAAACATAATGAACTTTGTCACAGGCCGTTAATAAGGCCGAACGAGATTGAAAAAAGTTAGGGTCTGTCGAGCGTCGTCTGTCAATTAGACCTGTTCAGCTCGGTTCAAGAGTCAGGCTCAAGAGCCTCAGGAGCCCGACTCAGGGCCCGACTCAGGAGCCCGACTCAGGAGCCCGACTCAGGAGCCCGACTCAGGAGCCCGACTCAGGAGCCCGAATCAGGAGCCCGAAAAAATTATGTGATAAGGCAATGATGCCGTTGACCCCGTAATCAGTTGTAGATACTTGAAATCATTTCACCTGCTGGCTGAGTCAGACTCAAGAGCCCGACTCAAGAGCCCGACTCAAGAGCCCGAATCAAGAGCCCGACTCAAGAGCGCGGCTCAAGAGTTTATTTCGGTGGACTCACTCAGTCTTGTAAAGATTCATAAATGCGCTGCACTGTACGCTTACAAAACTTAGACACAACTTGACCAGTGGAAGTAGACACTAACAGATCTGCAGCTCAGTGCAGTGCGGTGTTTGAGTTCTGCGCTAAATATTTGTGAACAAAATGTGCTGAATTTTAAGGAAACCCGCCTTAATGTATGATGCTTCAGTGCACTTAAATCCTAAATTAAAACATAATATCAACTAAAAGAAACCGTTAAAAATCAATTGCCTTTATTGCATTATGCTGAGCGAAGGCCGTTTTGCGTGGACGTGACGCATATTTCCCCCCAAATTGCTTATTTTCGTGTTTTGTTCTTTCCTTGCGTCATGTGTACCACAAATAAACGTATTTTCTTTATTTCTTACAAAAAAAACCACTTCCATTATTATATTCGTTCCACAAAAATTACGAACACCTCATTATTAAATTTTCACAATCCATACCAAAAGGCCTCCCAAAAGGCTTTTGGTTCCGATTTGCCGAAAAATTCTCTGTTCACGGAAAAAGCTGAAGTATTTGCGAAGCTATGTACTGTACGCTGGGCCACGAAGTGTGGAGTACACTGCCCTATAACTCTGACACGGCAATGTAAATTGCTGGAAGTAACTGGCAATTTATTGGCGGTTTTGATTCGGAATGG
The DNA here is from genome assembly GCA_914767755.1 of Agrochola circellaris. Taxonomy (NCBI): domain Eukaryota; kingdom Metazoa; phylum Arthropoda; class Insecta; order Lepidoptera; family Noctuidae; genus Agrochola; species Agrochola circellaris. The sequence continues at coordinate 3,424,884 of OU611857.1, forward strand.
ACTGACGAAGATGTGCCAGAAATGTCACTGAGCAATGACTGTTTTAGAATAGGCTGTAGAGTAAGTTGAAAATGGTTACTGGAGATGAAGTAAGTAAAACCTACATATGTCTATAGGCCTACATAACTGAGAGGTTTTCTGAGATAGCTGTGCGGTGTGGGCGGGGTGTGGTGACGTGATGCGAGAGCTCAGTGATTCGTCAACTTGTGACAACTGTCACCCCTCCCGCGCAGCTACCTCAGTGAACTTCTCAGTTAAGCGATAGGCCTATAGCTGTGGACACTGAAATTCATCAGTCTTGTTATCTCAATAACTGGTGTTACGTCAAGAATCAAGAAAGATTAATTTTCATATGATGATACATGGTGCTCACATACTTACAAACATTGTAAAATTAAACGATATTCCTAACACTTTACCAAGTAATACTAATAAGTCAGTGTGTGAGTTCAAGTAATCACAGAATGTAAAATCAGAGTTATAAAAAATAAAAAAATGTAATTAAATTAGCAACCAGTTTGATTTTGTCTAGACTCTAAATTATCCTATGGAGCAGGACCACCATGTTTCCAAGCATTCTTATCTTGGATATAATCCTCTATAAATAGTTAGGATAAATAATCAAAAAGGAAACAAACTCTGAAGTTACCATTATCGTGTATCGTTTTTGCTAACATCTATGTCTGGACCAATAGAAAAACAAGAAATACCATCACCACATATGGAACCAAAAGTCCCCTTACCAACTATCATAAAACTTTACGAACCAAAACGGGAAAACAGAAGCACTTCTATAATTCTAATTCTTTAACAACATGCCACAGGCTGGCACGACGCCAGCAGCTTAAAATCCACCAGTATCTCACGTTGGGCCATTTGTCCCGCGATAACATAGGCACAAATTAACCAAATTACTGCAACTTACTGTCGCCAGTATGTGGTTCTGCTGCTCTTGAAATATAGGCTATGGCATCGTATGGAAGTTTGTATTAGAAAGCGAGTGTTGGCTGGGTTTAAATAATATCTAATACCAGCCTTACTAATAAAAATAAGTTAAACATCTGTTTAACGGTTGTATTGTTATACAATGTATAAACTGTGAATAGGCGTTACACACAACCCTTACTAATAATCAGTCTTTAAACAATGAGTAGTTAACCACTGCTTATGACAAAGACCACTGGCAACATTAGAAGGTGCGTTCTGAAATTGGTACTGCGTAATATCAGTGAAATTATTTCATTTGGGAAAACATTCATAACTTTGTACTTATAAGTTTGAAAAATGTAAATTTAATTAATTACGTTATTTTTATTTCCAAAACTACTGAGTTTGCGTTCTTTTACGTATAAAAAATATATTTTTATTGTTCACTCACTAATGAAGCATGCATTAGGTTAAGAACGCAACCGTAAAAGCTGTTATAGTCAATCTTGAACGTCAAAATATCTCAAAGCCAATTCAGTACGATTGAAATTATAAAATAATGAAGATATTTTTTTTGTCTACAATATTAAATGGCTGAAACGAATGATATTTAACTAATTCAACAATTTTTCTTGCATATACTTTGCTGAACCTATATTTCAACCGAAACTCATTTTCTTGCTAACGGAAAGGATCATAACGATTTTTGTAACATTTTCTATTATAATACATGTCATAGACTTATCCATCAAATACAATTAAAATATTGGTCTAAATGAAAATAAAATTATATGATGATGATGTCAAATTAAATTACCTACTGTAGATGACAATAAAAATAGTGTCACACTACTTATTTGTATTGTCATATTATTCAGTGTCAATAAATTACTCTTACTATAAGTATCTATCTATATTTTTATCCCTGTAAGTACTCCTTGAAAATAAAACAACAACACAAATATAACATTAACATTATAAATAACAAAATTAACAACAACAACTATAACAACAATACAACAACAACACAACAACAACAACAACAACAATTTACAATTTTTTTCGTATAATAACATTTATTCACCAGGAAATTGTGCTGCTTCAAATGGAATAGATGAACAGGTAACTTTTTGACATCATCAGGCAACTTCTTGTAAATCAATGAAGCCATACAAATAATACTTTTATTGATTACTGCTGTTTTCCCATATGGTATATCAATTTCTAATCTTTTTTTGTCACGTAATTGTTTATACGATATGTCGATATGAATTTATTATGATTATAACATAATATTCTAATTGGGGTGTTTGTTGGTGTGAGTTAATTCCGGGACATGTTTTATATCTGGGTATTTATTTTTGTATTGTATAGTTATTTTCGTGGTTTCTATCCCTTATGTTGCACCTGTCATGTTTTCTCTCTCAGGTTGACTGGTAGAAAATGCCTCAGTCATTAAATCCGCCTTTCTATGGTATTTTTTTTACTTGTGCATGTTAATAAATAAATAAACGTTCACTAAAGGGGGGAGGTGTACCTATAATACACCTACATTTCGCACGTTATGTTTAAGTCCCATGTAATAGGGGGCGAGCCTATTGCCACCAACCGGGCACAAATCTAGAGTCCGGACTGCTACTGAGAAATTGCAGATGCAAAGACCCAATAACACTTTGCGCGAGCCGGGAATGAAACTTCATGCTCAGTAGAAGCGTTTGTGACCACTAGACCAACGAGGCGACACGAGGTAGGTAAACTCGTCGTCAGATAGTCGTAAGAAATTACTATAATCAATAACAAATTCACGAAATCCGTCCTTTTCTAGTTGCAAGGGTGTGAACTTGAATAATAATTATATTGTGGTCCAGTTTAAGTTAAGGCCCGGACTCCACCAAAGCGGAGATGTGTGGAGATGTCTGAAGCGGAAATGAGAAGAGATGTTTATTAGCTAAGGTGTATCCACCGAAGATGTGCGGAGATGAGCGCAGTTTTGTGCTGGCTAGAGCGGAACTGAGCTACGTGCGGTGAGCGTTGGATGTTAACATAATTACGGCGTCGCTCACATCTCTTGTCGTCTCCGCAGCGCACCGTCGCCAGCTTGCGAGACACAGCTCAAATTTCCGCTTTGTACCGCCGCCCAGATCAATTTCAGCGAGGCACAGCTTACATCACCGCTTCAGTCGCGCCATACAAATATAATACATCTCCGCTCAGTGGTATCCACTGAAGCAGGAGACGAGATGTGTAAATAACGAAATTCTATTGGTTGTTCAAAACACATCTCCTCTCCTCTCGTCTCATCTCCGCTTTGGTGAGGTCCGGGTCTAATTAATTCCTTTATCTTATTTAAACTCAGTATTAGAACTTCGTGGGTTTATAAAATAAGAACAAGTGATGACTTAAAACTACAGCCCGGCCGTAGAGAGAATGCGTTCCTGACACCTGTCAGTTGGACAATTTCTAGTAGTAATAAGGATCAAATTCGCAAAACATATATTCGTTAGTATGAAACTGACAGGTGTCGACGGCCTGACTGTACCTGGAAATAATTCCTGTATTTATAGGCCATAATTATTTTGCTATAAGAAGTTATGATATTAATCAAGAATTTTGCTGACGAAAATAATATGCCTACGATCTTTATTTAAACCTACCTCAACATCTAAACTCCAAACAATGCGTTAACATTAGAATTCCTTTTAAATTCTCAACAAACTCTACAGCAAATTACTTTCTTATCGACATTTACCAAAACATGGTAAAAAATCCCAACCTTCCACCGTATTTAAATTCCCATCGGGTCAAGAGCCTTAAACAAACAAATAGTTTTTATGACAGCTGCGCCGACGGTATGAAATGTTACCATTTTAAATTTTTTATTTTATATAAACATTTAGGACTAAGTATTGTATTTATTCATTTTATTTTTGTCTCATTTTGTTATTTCACTATATGCTGCACCGGTTGACGTCATCACGTCAACGCCGGCTGTCGCTGAAAACCAGCGTTGGGGCTCTGTCTCGCATAGGGTCGCAGCATTATGCTGAGCGATGGCCGTTTTGCGTGGATGAGACGCATATTTTCCCCCAAATTGTTTATTTTTGTGTTTTGTTCTTTCTTTGCGTCATGTGTACCGCAAATAAACGTATTTTCTTTCTTTCTTTCTTTCTTCTTTCTTAACAATGGCTACCCAAACATAATGGCTTGTACTAATTTGTTTTTATCGATATAATACATGTATACATACAACCTTTATCGAGAAGTGTTATTGGATAAACGGATAAACTGACGTGCAAAAAAAAGTGTAAACGTTCTCAAAAAAAAGTGTAAACGTTCTCCGTGTGACATTGGGGTTAGAATTATTTTTTGTGATTGATTTGCTGCATTGTATATCAAAGTATAGAGCAGACCCCTTTATAAATTCATCTAAAAAAAATGGCCAGGCTGAAGTAGGAATGAATCCACCCGGAGAGATGGGCAAAGATCGTCACTCACTGGACGCCTGAGATGATGAGAACCGCGATGTAATAACGTTTGCAGGGCCAACATGGCCAGAGATCGCACATCATCATCATCATCATCGCAATTTATTCAGGTTTGGAAGGAAAAAGGAGAGGCCTTTGCCCAGCAGTGAGACAAAATAAAGCAAAAAAAAAAACATCCTATTTCTAGTACGTAACAGAAATAGCGCTATATCTTAAATTAAAGTGAGTCTCGATAATTCGGTGTGGAAATGAATTGTTAAGTAAATCGATACACTACGTCAATTTGCCATGTTATAGCCATTTCATACAACCGAACCGTCTAAGAATGACCTTTGTGTTTGGAATATATGGACAATTTAAGTTTGTAGTCATTTGCCAATTATTTTCCCTGTCTTTATGTAAAATAATCCTAACTAATATTATAAATGCGAAAGTGCGTTTGTTTCTTTGTTACGCTTTCACACTAAAACGGCAGAACGAATTTTGATGATATTTGGCACATGGGTAGACCATGACCTAGGTGATGGTAGGACCATGACATAGAATAATTTCAATCCCGGTAGTACGTTCCCGTGGAATAATTTCCGACATGCACGCGGGCGAAGCCGCTGCCAAAACCTAGTAAATAATAGGCACTACTATAATGAACCCTTGTCTAAAACAATAGTGTACAAAAATAACTCCTAGAATATCAACAACAAACAAAGCGTACCGAAGTAAAAACTGTAACTAACATGAAACTAGAATAGCTCAGAATAGCTTAGTTTTACTTGACCTCGAAAGAGTTTCATAAAAATAAACTATCCAGACTTATTTGTTCTGACGTAATCTAGTTCAAATTATCATGAGATTCGCATCAAATACTCGATTATGATTATAGAAATTCGTGTACAGAGGCTATTTAACATTTAAACTAGCTTTTGCCCGCGGTCTCGGCTGCGTGAATTTCACAAGTGGGTCCAGAGAGAAATTAAAAATGCAGGTAGACATATAGTAATGCTACAGTTTAATAGATCTTTTTAAGAGGAATAATTCCGTAATACATTGTTTTCAAATAACTCTATTGGTTTACGCGATGCACGCCAGTATAACCTCCCTATGTTTTTTTCCGACATCTTCAACAGTCATCGTGATATTTCAGACAATTTACACAAAACCTTAATAAATTATACACTTAAACCTTCCTCATGAATCACTCCACCCATTGGTGAAAACCGTATGACCAATCCGTTCGGTAGTTTTTGAGTTTATCGCGTTCAGACAGACAGACAGACGCGGCGGGGGACTTTGTTTTATAATATGTAGTAGAGTATAATAAGTAGTATAGTGATGGTCGTGATGACCTTTAGCTGGCACGGCTCAAACCCAATTCTACTAAAATAACGGCATAGAAAAATATAATACGTTTTTGCTGTTGACTTGCAGTAGCTATGAGTTTGCTTCAGATGATGAAGTAAACTAATAACATCAAAAAAATTATAAAACGTTTACATTTAGACAACAGTTAAGATTTTCCAAACAAATATAGTGTTTAAAAATAAACTAAACTTAAAATTTTAGTTACAGGTGCAACGCAAGTTTGTAATGATGATTAGTAAGCGACCCGCCCGACCTAGGTTAATTCAAACCTGTGTTTCAGGCCATCACTTTACATTTAAATTAAATTGGAACACTAAAATTTTAAGTTAAACTGATATCAAATAATCTATTAATAACTATGAGGAAAAGCATATTGGAAAATTAATATCTAAAACTAAACCTATGTAAATATACAAAAGTAAAAACTTTTCTCCCACACAACAACATCACATTTACTCATTGAGTATTTCTGATTTCAGACCGGGTTTTCGTATGTGATGTCACTAGATATTTTCACAATTAATTTTTTTACACAGTCATCATAATCCTGGCTAGCCCTTCCCCAAGTATTTTGGAATCGGCTTCCAGTCTTAACGCAGCTGAATACCAGTAGATATGTTTACAAGGTACCTAAAACATACCTATTATTTTATTTTACTCCAGGTTTTAATCTCGCAATCTTTTGCTGAAGATACTGGATCATAAACCTTCAGGCAACCGTTACTTTTTTTACGATAACCACCTATTTATCTCTTAAAAAATCTCGGATAAAATGAGAAAAAAAAAAACGTAAAAAAGTGTTCACAATTTTCTTTTTCACTTCGATATAGTGTAAAAGATCTGTGTATCTTTTATAGATTGTATCTGTATACTTTGAATTTGCAACTATTACAACCCCATTTTGTGTCAGGGTTTTGCAGTCCCTTCCAAGGTTGCTTGGAAGAGATTGCAGAATGCGATAAAGCCGTTTGACTTTTTGTATTATTTATTATTTTCCTTGTAATGTATATAACTGGACAGTCTTTACGGGTCGTTAGAAGGCCGAAAGTCTGACAAACAGTCTTACTAAAGGGGTATGTACCCAGTAACTGGGTTGTAGAGGTAAGATAGACAGTGACTCCATGTAAAATACTGGTATTCAGCTGCATCCGGTTAGACTGGGAGCCGACCCCAACATTGTTGGGAATCATGGCTAGGCAGATAATGATGATGTATTTATCTGGTGTACAATAAAGTATATAATATAAATAAATAAAGATTTAATAATACATTTTAAAGAATTGACTGGAAAAAATAACAATTTCTATTTAGTCCGTCAGTCAGATAATAAAAAAATATGAGATACATATTTTTTGCTTTATCAAATTAATAAAAAATGGTTTAGATAAAACGCATTAAAGTTGGGGAGTGGGGGCTCGCTACGTCACATGTCAGTATAAAATCTACTGGAGAATGGCGTCATGCCACATTTTAATTCAATGCATTGCCGTAATCTTTTGATTACGTAAAAAAAGAAAATATACGTGTTCCATATTTTTTAAATCTATCTGACGGACAAAAAAAAATGTTTAATCAACATCCCTACTCAATTTGTTTTCTGATTCTAAATGGCAATCGCGTGTCGTCGGCACAGCTAAGCACTGAAAACAAAATGATCGCGTGCTTAGAAGAAGTAATTATTTTATCAAATTACAGAAACTAGTGTGTCAAAGAAAGAAACAGTTTTATAGGTTAATTGAAAACAAATTGTTAGATTCAATTTGGAATCGCTATCGTTAGGATCGATGTTTCTACGAGGTTGCGTTCAATTACTGACTGTTATAAATACCTTCACTTTCTCTTTTTAGTCCCTTGTCAGGCTATCTGGAGCAAAATCTGCCTAAAGGCCTAAAACTACAATTTATATCCCTCATATTCCAACACTGGAAACCTAACATATTTTCGTGACATTTTTCTGCCGATATAATTCAGGTTGATACATAATTCTGTCCGCCACATCATTGCAGGTCGACCTCAGTCCTCGACCTTCGAGATAGGTATAATGTAAGCTTGAACAATAAACAGAATAAAGGGCGTGTGTTGATAACGTCCCTTCGGGGATACGGCTAAGGTGCGGACGAAGGCGAGTTTTTGGCACCATAAATATTAGATATTTTTTCGATGGTATTATGCTGGCGACCGTGCCTTCAAAGACAAAGGAATTGTGAAACCAGGTCCAGGATCCAGACCCGGCAATATTAATCTTGTCTAGACTCTGGTTCTGCTTGTTCTTCTTTTCGTGTGGTTAGTGACTAACCTGGTGTCAAGGTTTTAAAGCCGCCCATGGGCCCCTGACTTCGCTTCACATGCCATCGAGAAATATCTCTCGGGCCATGCCGGTTTCCTCAAGATGTTTTCCCTTACCGTTTTTGCAGCAAGTGAAAATTATACAATATCCACATGATTCCGAAAAGTCAGAGGTCTTATTCTTAACCGGATTATCGGATATCATGACGTTTACTGATTCTTAAGTATAATAAGATATTGACGAGTCGCGTTAGACGAGTCGCGATTTAGTTTATCTGAGGACCTGAAAAAGAAATAGTCTTTCACTAAATACAGCTTCTTGCAACGATCAAGGTAAAATAATGTCTTGTCTATTTTTTAAATCATCTTTACTCCCTTTTTATTCCTTTCACGATGCCCATCGCTTCAGCTACCAAATTACGGCAGGACCGAAGAAACCCTTTGACGTATTACATGATTAAACCGTTTTGCGGAGGAAACCGAAGTTTTTTCTCCCAAGTAATTGGACAAAGATAGGAGGAAGGCTTCTTTAGAAATTCACAAGGTTTTCTACAGAGATATCTTTTAATTTAATTATGTATTTAGGTTCGTTTGTTATTCAAGGTTGCTTTTTAAGTAAATATTAGGGGTTTTTGTTTGTTTCAATCGCCGATATTTTATTTGGCTTTTTAGGTAGATTATTTGTATCTGTAGATTTGAGATAACTTCCATGCATTGAGTAGACAGGCCTCTTTTTTCTACGGATAGTCTGTTGTCCTGGCGAATGAGAGGTACTGAGTGAAGCAGTTAGGGTTGCCAGGTGTCCAGATTTAGCCAGACGTGTCCGGCTTTTGTCAGGCTTTTGGTCAACTCCTTACCGCCAAAAGATGCCTTATTATTGATTGTTTTAGTTACTTTTAATGTGAAGAAGTTACAAATTACATACTTTATTAAGAACAAAATGTCATTATTTTTTTAGAGTAGAGTAAAGCTGCCTGTCTTCTCTTTTGGGGAAAAATTATGTTTTTTTTTAAATAGTTTTGTAAATTGTACCTTGTGATAAATCAAAGGAAAAGGGTTATTATGAGGATTTCAAACATATTTTCTTTATAATTTTAAAATAAATATTTTTAAAGTTATTAAAGAAAATATATGAAAATTGAACATTCCGCGCCATAACTCCGAAACTACAGAGTCAAAAATTAAAAAAAAATACAGGATGTAGAATTATGTTCTACACTAAATTATAGATTACAGGAAAACCTATAATTAGTCTATGGTCTTAAAATAACATGGTAAATCACTCAATATTGTGCGTACAAACTTACATTTGCAATTGGAATGTACAGGGAACATGTTTTTCAACTACACTGCTAAGTTTGTTCTTGGGATAAATTGATCCCAACGACGGAACCCTTTATTGATTTTTTATTAACACAGAACATTATCGCAACAAATGCTATTTGAAGATTAAGCACCTCTTATTCTTATGGTTATGTGAGTCCACTGTTCGTACCTACAACTCTGCATAACCCCTCGGGAAAAACAGGCGTAATGTTGTTTATGTTATAAATAGGTTACTTATGCATATCAAATTCGACTATCACAACTCAGCACTGCTTACCAATCTAGCTGTCTTTGGCATATTATGTAGACAATATTAGATAGTAATATTAATCCATCAGCTTATTGGTTTGTGTCAGGTTACCTAATACAATACACTCTTATCTCCTACCTAGCAACCAGCTGAATAATTACCTTATATTAGGTCCCCACCTATGAAATCAGCGTTTTGTATGGAGAATTTTAAAGAAGTTGCATTTTTCATACTAACATTTTCTTAATTTATGTAACAACCATGAACACTAATGTTTTAAAACTTGTATGCACTAATGTTTAAAAACTAAGATAACGTAATATGCCACTTGAGTAAGCGGCAAAAATAAGTTTTGGCAAAGTTAAAACAAATAGTGGTCATTTCTGCTAACAAAATGAGGAGAAATTTTTAAAGATTTTTTTATGTTTCGAAAACTATAAATAATAAGGTTTTTTTACTATTGGTAGTTGTCTATGATGGTCATTATTCGATGTAATGCCAAGCAATTGATGAATATTTTAAATCATAGAAGTGACGAGGTTCTCTATTTGTGAGAAAAAAACGCCTATTTCATAGGTGGGAACCCAATATTAAAAAGTTTTGTTCTTAATTAGCTTAATTCTGTGTATTTCAGTAGCAAGAAAGAAAGAACGAAAGAAAATACTTCAAGAGGTTTGTTGCTAGACCAAATAAAAAAGAAGTTTATACAACAAAAAAAACACTAGGTAACACAGTGAAAAGACATCGACTTTAAATTTATTTATTTTTACTTCGAAATTAAAGTAATTTTTTACTTTGTAGTGTATTTTTTTTAAGTCAGTTGTTTCTTTTTTATTTTCTTATATATATTTTTTTTCACTTTTCTTTGTGGTACCTACCCCACATAAATTCGAATACTTCAGCTATGTAAATAGCAGTGACAAGAATTTATCATCATATCATCCACATATATACTAAGTGGGAAAAATACGTATTATTGAAGCTTACTCAAAAACTATCCAAGTTAATAAAATGTATATGGGACCAACTTGGGAGCATACCCTTTCACACAAAAAAAGCTTATTTTTTTAAATTGGTCCTCAGTTGACGGAGAAATCGGTGGATATACATCAAAAAACATACATACACGACGAGCATATAACCTCCTCCTTTTTGGAAGTCGGTTAAAAAACCAAGACAGGGCGCTGCGAACAATACAATGAAGCATGCCAAAACTACACCTCCGCTCTGTGCATACTCGTACACGCTCACACGCACACATTTACAACCTTTTACAATGACACTACAATCAAACTACACCACACAAAGTGCACACATTTTTACGAAACCGGCTTCACTTCACTGTTGACAGCGGTCTGTCTTGGTTTTTAACTAGGTCTGAGGGTAAATGATAAATGATTATTGATTTTATTTCAGATGATTTTTACTCATCAAAAATAAAATATGTTTTAAAACTAGATGAATTCAGTGTTTCCTGTCTGACTACTCTGGGAAGAAAGATCAAAACAAACTCAGACGTGACAATCTCTTTTAAAGTCGAAAGTATTTTATATACCTAACACAACACCACAACTGTATTCCTTGAAGGAGAAGGCAGAAGTGTAGTACATAGTTATACAGATTTAGCCAGTTATGTTTAAGTCCCATGTAATAAGGGGCGAGCCTATTGCCGTTAATCGGTCAAAAATCCAGACACCAAGCTGCTACTGAGAAATCAATCTGCCTAGCCTTTTCCCAACTACGTTGGGGTCGGCTTCCAATCTAACCGGATGCAGCTGAATACCAGCATTTTACATGGAGCTACTTCCTATCTGACCTCCACAACCCAGTAACTGGGTAATACGATACCCCTCGGTAAGACTGGTTGTCAGACTTTCGGACTTCTAACGACCCGTAACGACTGTCAAAGATCCACGAATGACAGCCGGGACAAACAGCTTAACGTGCTTTCCGAGGCACGGAGGAGTCTCCGTTATGTAAAGATGGTCACCCATCCACAGACAAACCCAGCGTAGCTTAATCTGATGGTTCGGCCCGTTCGGCTGTAATAACTTAGCCACGAGCAAGCTGCTACTGAGAAATGCCTGATGGAAACCACAATAACACTTCCGGCGATATGCGAATCGAACCCAGGACTCACGTTTAGCATTCACTTTTGCGAATACTAGACCTTCATTCCAGCCGAAAGAATAAAAAATATAAGCCCAACGTAGCATTTAATAAGATGTTTATTTTAAACAGAAATGTATATATTTGAGTGAGGCATGGAAAATAATACTGTACTTGTAGAAAAAATACTCGTACACAAGTATCATGAAAAATAAATAGGTCACAACGAACCCAATACCAACAAACGTTCTCAGATCCCAAATATTAAGTACAAAACAAAATAAAAAAATAAAACAGCTTTTATTTTTTTTGTCAGCGGTATCAATTACCTGAAACGGTTAGGAGGCAAACCGTTTTTTCTCTCCCAGCGAATAGACAATTATTTTCTTACGCCTGGGTCAAATTCGCAAAATTTGCTCTCCCCTGTAACAGGTAGACATAATCTGTGTAGGGAATCGCCGATCTGGGCCCCGTACTACTAACTGTTCTCGATCACGATTTAAGCCAAATTTCACTGTTTAGGAATCTGTTGACGGTATAGTCCGCAATTTATCCGAGGACTATATCTACCAGCTGACTGGAATAGAACAGAAAGCGTTGACAGATTTATTCAAATCCGAGTATTTATGGTGTGTTCAATGAAATCTCAAAAACGGCTGGTTGACACTTCCCGTGACCCAAGGGCTGGCTTTTACCTTGGCCGGAGGCATACAACGTGGCAATGCCGCCGGTCTCTTGGGGTCATTACCAGTCAACAGCGGTGCGGAGGAATTTTCGACGCTATATTTTAGTTTGTTAAAAGTTTTACTTAAGTTACATATGATATTGTATTTTATTTTTATTTTTTAATTAGGTATAAGTTGTTCGGTATAGTGCATTTAATTTTAATCCTATAGGCCAAAAGTTTAGTAAAGATAGATATAGAAAACAATGATTACGAGCAAGATTGCACCGACAATATTGTCTTGATGTTAGCTTGATCAGTCGACCTATTATGTAAAACTTTCACCTTGAAAAATTCAGTGACGTGAGCTTTTTTTTTTATCCATTACGAGGTAGTTCTTGGCCTGCATTTCACCTGGTGGTAAATGATGATCAGGCCGAAGGAAGAAGCGAGCTTCACCCAGAATCCTCCACCACAGAGGAACTGGCTAACCTCTAACTGCCGTAACACAACAATGCTGTTAACATTGTTGCTATGGCGACAGACTTAGATAAGATGGTGGTAGCTAGCCAGGCGGACTAAGAGCAAGTCCTACTACCAACCTCAAAGCTTGAAGTGAGCTGTGAATAATGTCAATCCCCGTGGAATGACAGTTCACTTCACCTACTGTTATCACGGTGAGATTTTACGGATTAGACCGACTGAGCTCTACTTGTTTTCGTTATTTCTTTCCTTTTCGTGTGGTTAGTGACTAACCTAGTTTCAGGGTTTTAAAGACGCCCATAGGCCTCTGACTTGGCTTCAGATGCTATCTCTCAGGCATGCCAGTTTCCTCACGATGTTTTCACCGTTTTTGAAACAAGTGATAAATTTTATTAAATACGCACATGAATCCGAAAAGTCAGAGGCTTGCCTTGAGTCTGAACTCGAGACCTGGCAGTCCGACGGTCATACTACTAGGCTGCTGTAACTTGTGTTTATATTCGAGTTTTGGAATAAAGTGAGGAAAAATCGTAAACAAATGGTATAAAACAGCAAATAAAATGACACTGGAAGGTCGGAAGCCAATTTTCTTGGTGCCTTATCGCAAAAATTAGGTTTTTGGAGGCACCACTTACAAACACGAGACATTTGGGCAGTCATAATATTATTACAATGCATTGCTAAATCTGATCAAAATGGCTGCAAAATATTAAATTGTGTTTGGGTTCTATTTTATATCTAGCTGTAAAACGTATGATAAAAAGAAAAATATGCTTTTAACATTTACTTCTCAAAAATAAATATAATACATAAGGCATTATATTTATTTTTGAGAAGTAAATGTTACTACAAAATAAGAGAGTTTTCAGTAATTAAATACTCAATGTTTTCAGTATCCGAAATCGAACGATTATTGCTGGAAAAAAAGCTATTCCAGCTATATGCTATTATGCTGTTACCTGCATTTTATGTTCGCAAAGCTCGTCAAAATGTAGAGAACAGCAGTTTTTTTTTTTCGTTATTTCAGTGGTTTTCCCACAATGAAAGCGATGACCCCTTAAGAGGATGCCCATGAATTTAGTTATTCTTTAATAATTCTTTATCATATAGAACCGATCTTTATAACAGAAACAGGTCACAACATAAGAACATAATTTAGGTACAGAGGACAAGAATTTACACTAAGTATTGTTTCGGAAAAATAATGGACGCCGCATCCGCAACAGAACATAAAGTATGACCAAGATGGCCCACTGTGTACAGACGCCATTACCACTAACACAAACTCCGTAATCTCTTTTCACGCCGAAACAGCCCAAAAAAAAAACAATAAAACTGAAACTCATTCACAAAAACGTTCTTAAACTATTAAAAGGCTCTAAAACAAAACAGTACGGACGACAAAAACAACGAAGTGGGACTATAACAAAAGTTCAACAAGTCTTTTCCAATATAAACTAGTTGTATATAATATAACGTAAACGTACGACCATTTTACAGAAGTTCCAATATGTTCGGGCGGGCGGAGAGAGCGTTTTTATGTTGTGGTACAAGTTATAGGAGAGTAACCCGTCGATTTTTTAAGCTTAATTGGCTCCATGCACTTGAATGCAGGAAAAAGAAAAAGAAATGTTTATTCTGCAGAAATAAAACGCACATAACATACGCCAAAAGCCCAGAGAGCGAGCGAGAGTGTAGATTTTGAAACTAAAAAACAATTCCCTATACTCCACACGCGACACGAATAGACTATGACAATTGTGGGGTCCAAAAGCAAATCCACCACTGTTGGTCTAATTTTAGACCAACAATGGCGGATTTGCTTTTAGACCACACAATTATATCATGCTATTTTATATTAATGACCCTTCGTCAGAACGCCAAGTGCCATATTATAAGCCATGACACAGCTTAAAAAAAATGCTGCTACTAATAGTTCTCCAGGCCAAATTTCAGCCATTGCGATCAATCTCAGCGGAGACCAGCCTTCGGCGCGGGAGATATAGTGCACAAGTGTGTGCGCAGACACCACCTGTGTCTGCGCACACACTTGTGCACTATATCACTCTCTTTTTCCTCACTCTCATAACCCGAAGGGATGGTAATCCGACATGGCCGGAGATCAGGCGCAGGGCCAACGGCTTAACGTGCTTTCCGAGCCACGGGGGTACCACACCGCCAACTTCCAAGCTCCGGGCTGTTACTAAGAAATTCTTAATGGTAAAACCTAATAACAGTTTGCCCGACTCGGGAATTGAACTCAGGACCTCATGCTCAGTAGTACCTATCGCTTACAACCACTGACCAACGAGGCAGTCAGCTGTTTTATGTAGTTTATTTCTGATGTCTACAGAGAGACAGAGGAGCTCGTGGCTAAGTAATAACAGCCGCACGGGTTGATCTAATAGGTTAAGCTATACTTACCGGGGTTGGTCCGTGGATGGGTGACCTCCATCTTTACATACCGAGACTAAAAAAAAAAAAATATTACATGGGACTTAAGCATAACTGGCGAAATATGGGTGTTCTAAAATGAGACCTCTGCTCAACCCTTTGGAGCATTCAGGCGTAATGTTATGATGTTATAATCTAATAAATCAAATGGCAATGATTATCTTAAATACCTAGATGAAGGGATTACCGAGTAATAACAGTTATTAGCCAATTATGGCATTAAGTTTCAATGTGTGGGCTAAGCCTATCTCAATTGATGTGATATTATAGTTTATAGTTAGTAGTCGTGCGGTATGAAGGTACCTATGTGTTTCGTTATTCGTATGAAAACGTTTCGTGTAATAAGGATGTTGACAATTTGTTTTTTGTCCCTCATGTAGATATTTCAAAATATTGGACACGTATTTTTTCTTTTTTTACGTAAGCAAAAGATTACGGCAATACATTGAGTTAAAATGTGACATAACGTTACTCTTCGATAAATTTTATAATAAATTGTGACGAAGCGAGCCCCAACTTTAATGCGTTTTATCTAATTCATATGTTATTAATGTGAAAAAGCAACAAATACGTGTCTAATTTTTTTTTAATTGACTGACGGACTAAATAATTTATTTTTTGTCCCCAGTCAACATCCCTATTAAACTGCGGTTTTGAATAATCTCAAAAGTGCAATTAGTAAAGGCTATTGAATCGAACCACAAATAATTACTGTTTTTTTTTTCCTAAACCATCTAATATATTAATTGCTCCTCTTTTTGTGAATCTCAAATAATTCATATTTTGGTGTACTAAATAGCGATGTAACTGCGAACAACTTGGACGTAGCGCTCGCCGTTAGTCAAACTTCTAACTTAACTCGTTTGGTCGGGCTACCCTAGGTTAGTTACTGGGACCAACTCTGATTAAAAGCCAGAAAGTTAAAAAGAGGCTCATTATTTATAAAAAAAAACGCATATTATTACAAACCCACATCATTAGAACCCCACAAGGAGGTTCATTAATTTAACAAAGCATACATCAGTAGAAGGTCAAATATTAGTAAATACCTCTCTATCAATGCCAACCAATTTTATTTATAACAACAATGCTTTTAAAATCATGTTTAATAATATTTAATATTGTAAATTGGCTTATAAAAACACTTTTTCACCTCACAACCTCGGAAAGATTCTGTTTATCATTCGAAATCTGAGTGAGTTTCGCTCGTCAGCAAAGTTATTCGTTGTGTCGTACTTTAGAAACTCTCGCTACGCAGTACAAGTACTTGCGCCAAAAAACAACTTTGCAGCCTTGCATTAAAAATAACTATTAAAAGTCAAAATTTACTTATGTTTTAAAACTAGATAAGTTCAGTGTTCCCTATCTACTGACTACTCTGAGAAAGACCGTTCCAAATTAAGAGGTCACAGTTTTTTTAAAGTCCAGACATACCTAATCTTGGTCAGGCCATATGAGGACAATCCATTTAAAATCTTCAATCGCTCCTCTCATAACTTCGACCACACGTCAATGTGGAAAGAGTTTGTCGGATAATGGCAGAATGAAAGTTTTTGAGAATGTCGGCCAACGATAATATAACGCGACGCACGGTAAAACAGATCTGACCTTAAAAAGGTTTCTAAACGACGGGTTTCGAACGGAAAATAGGGCACATGTGAAGGCTTTTAGTTCTCTTTTGTGATATGATATTGAATGATGATGTTACAAGCAAAAGTAGTCTCAACTATGTGTTTTTTAAAGAAAAATTGACTGCAAAATGGGTTTGACAAGTTGAAAGACTCGAGTTTAAAGACTCGAGTTGAAAGACTCGACTTTTAAAGCAGTGCTGGCCCAGGGCGCGGACTTACGGGTCATAGGTCGTGGGCTCGAAAGCAGGCACGCACTTAACATTGAAGCTTTAATTAAACTTTGCCCTAAAACCTGAGAAGGAAAACATCATCACCGGCATATCCTAGAACCAAAAAATCTATGATGTATATTATGACACCCGCACTAGTCGCTCGTGGCATTCATTCCCAGCCACAGATAGGCCTTATTTTTTTTTTATTGCCATGCGCCACGGTTGGTATTCTTTTCGGACTTTCCCGGCAGGCATTGGTCCTAGCTGACCCCGTCAGTTGTGCTGACATCTCCTTGAGGCGCGCGTGGAACACAACGCGCCGGCGACCCGGGCCTGGTCCTTATCGGACGGCGAGCTACCCATTGCTCACCGTCCGCAAACCCGCGCCTACGGTGGCCGGAAACGACGATACGATTACGCCTAAGCATAATCGTTGAGCTCCTTAAGTTTTGAGTTGACTTACACGATTACTGGCAAATGTGTGCACTGACTGGACAGGTACACTCAAATCTGTGTGGTACCTCAAAAGACCATCTCACACGCTAATCTACATCGTCCTCTTAAGGCTTGACCAAGATTATGTCTGGACTTTAAAAGAGACTGTGACCTCTGAGTTTATTTCGGTCTTTCTTCTCAGAGTAGTTGGTTAGGATTAGGAAATACCGAACTCATCTAGAAACGTAATGTAATTTTGCCATGATAAAGTTTTCCTTTTTTTAACCAATTTACAGAAATAAATATAATTTATCATAATTTTATCATTTATCATAGGTCAGTCACAGCACTGCCATAAGTTGAAAGAAATTATAATTTAACCCTGGCCATAACAGTATTGTGTGCCTCACGAATACGCCACATAGGCCCAGTTCAGCATAGGTGCCTGACGCTGGTTTTCAACTGGACCTAAGACGTCACGATCTTGATGGATAACTTTAAAAAATATCCTAAAAACATTACTAGATTTATTGCCCTGGAACAATCGCTTAAGCCTACAAAGATCTAGATCGGTAGAAAGTAGCATAGACAATAGGTACAAAGGAAATAGGCTTAACTCTAGTACATAATGATCCTAAGATTTCTAATACTTATTATGTTTTTATCCGTGAGAACCTGTAATTGGCTGTATGTTTCATTTTCAACTGTTATCCATTTGTTATAGCTGTTGGTTCTCCTATCAATAAATAAATAAATAAATAAATAAATAATGCCTCTAGCTATTGTACTATCTAGCTGAATAGGATTAGTTATCAAATAAGTGTATGATGTCACAGTATAAATAAGTAACAGTATTATGTATTCATAGAAAACGGCCGAAACGACGCGCTTCGAAATCTCAGTGTACACCAGTACGCAACATTCTCAAGTGCGTGGCAGTTATGCAGGAACGCGGAAGGTTTATCTACCGAGTGGCCGTGGGTAATTATTTCAAGGTCATTGCCGCGACATAATACTGTTATTTTATTGTACTGTGATGATGTTTTCGTTGTACTTTGTACGATTTATTTCAAATTAGATCTTGGTTTTTGACATTTTAAATTGCAGTGCCTCAAGCGTACAGTCGTATACATGTCGGTGGTAATACTTTGACCTTGAGGTGGCCTAGCGTAGTACGGATTTTTAATAGAATAAGAGTTCGGCTTATACTAGTTTAGATACCGTGTGGTATACTGTACCATCACTTGTAAGAAACAGGTATGCCAATGACCTCCTAACTAAGATTATAAATGCGAAAGTGAGTTTGTTGGTTTGTTTGTCACGCTGAATGGATTTGGATGAAATTTGGCACATGGGTAGAAAATGACCTTTGTATATAAAACATACTTTTCATCCGGTAGTACGTTCCCGTGGGATTTTTACGGACCTACACGAGATCGAAACCGCGGGCAAAAGCTACTTGCAAATAATAGAGACGTCGTGTGTATTTTATTTTATGTTTTTAACCGAAACTCAAAAATGCTGCTTTGCAAGAGAAATAGTGGTGGTGGCAGTAGTTTCCCAGAAAAACTCTTGCACAAGGAGCTCTAAAGTGTTTTCGGTAAAACGTGAGTGCGCAAAGGAAGCCCGCGAAATTAAAATTTGCTTACGTTTTTTTTGCAATTTGCAGGTCGTTGTCAAGTTTGTATGTTGAGTAAAATATGATTCGCGACCGTAACAAATGAGAATCTGTAGAGAATTAGAATCAATCAAAAACATACTTTGCATTGGATATTTACCCAATGTGAAATGTTTTGTGTATTAAATGAATTCTTGTAGATGTACATATATTTTTAAGACTGATTGGTCTAAGATCCGACCTAGAGATGACCTTCACCCATGTTTAATGGATTAAAATTATTTTAATATCAATTAAGTATGTTAAAACATTTAACGCGAGTGGGTCAGCTAAAAAAGACTTGTTGTGGCCAGACTATGATTAATTCAAAATTCAAAAACGACTATTATATACTAAACCTAAACTTAGGTAGCCAAGTAGTCACATATTTAGGTCACTAACTCCGAATTGACTAACAATTTGCAAAATTCGAGTAAGTAGCAAAGGTTCACCTTGAAAAGCTCTTGCTATCTTAAATAAATGTCTTTTGAATTTTTTATTAATCATAGTCTGTCTGGCTAGGATTTTTTTAGCCAACCCACTCGCACACTCGCGATATTTTCTACAATATAAAATTTTGATCTATTAAACAGATGGGTGAAGGTCGTTCCTAGGTCGGATCCTCTACTAGACCTTACGTACCTCAGCGTCTCCACATAATCCTTCAATATAAATAAATACCTATATCTATTTGTAGTCTAGTTTATAAATAGCTCTCTTAAAAATAAATCATGTTAGTGTGCATCGTTCTTACGACCTTACGTAGCACTTATGAAGGCTTTGGTTAGAACCATTTAGATGAGCTGAGATGAGATTAGCAGCTCACAGATAAGTATCATAGCGCTCGTAAAGTAAAAATGGATGGAGGCATTTATCTTTACGACTTTATCCGTTCTGAGGCTTGTAGACAGCTAAATGTTATGTAGAACCGATTCCATGTATTAGTTTATTCGTTGAATATTGATCGAACATTATGGTTTGCATTGAGATACTATTAAACTTCTTCTTCTTTTCGTGTGGTTAGTGACTAACCTGGTGACAGAGTTTTGAAGCCGCCCATGGGCCTCTGACTTGGCTTCAAATGCCGTCGAGAAATATCTCTCAGGCATGCCGGTTTCCTCACGATGTTTTCCTTCACCGTTTTTGAAGCAAGTGATAATTATACAATACGCACATGATTCAGAAAAGTCAGAGGTGCGTGCCTTGGGTTCGAACTCGAGACCTATGAGTTGGCAGTCTGACGGTCACACCACTAGGCTATCACTGCTCTTAAACACAATGTCAAAAGGCCTAAACTGCCTCGTTGGTCTAGTGGTCGCAAGCGCTACTGCTGAGCATGAGATTCCGGGTTCGATTCCCGGGTCGAAAAAAGTGTTATTGTGTTTTACCATCTGAAAGTTCTAAGTAGCAGCCCGGAGTCCGAAATAGTGCCCAGTTGATGGCAATAGGCTCGCCCCTATTACATGGGACTTAAACATAATTTTCGAATTGTGGGTGTACTAGAGCCTCTGCCTAACTCTTCTGGAAATACAGGCGTAATGCTATGTATGTCAAAAGGCCTATCGCTGAACAAATTCCATTGCACGGTATGTTTGAATGTTGTTATAATCAGCAGTAACCAAACAGACTGGATCTAAGTTTGTTGTTGTGTGTCGTTTGTTTGTTGTTGTTTTGTTGTTTGTTCTTGAGGATTATGCTGCTTACCGTTTTAAAATAGTAGCCGTTAAGTTCTACTTCAGAATTCTTCTTTATCACTTTGAATTTCATGCTGCAGACCTAATAGAAAATCTATTATATGCAGTTAATTTTGCCTGTTCATGCCCACCGATTGTGTCTCTACGAAGCATCTATTGAAGGACCTTTCATAGAATAGGGCCTCGCCTTTTATCACATTTGATTGCCATAAAATACTACTTTGAAAAAAAAGTTAAATACCCAGCAGCATCCTCGTTATAACCACTGCTCATACATTTATAAATCCACAATAAAAAATCAATCTGCCTAGCCTTTTCCCAACCATGTAAGGGTCGACTTCCAGTCTTACCCGATAAACCTGAATACCAGTATTTCACATGGAGCGACTGCCTATCTGACCTATAGAACCCAGTTGCTGGGTAACACGATAATTCTTGGTAATACTGGCTGTCAGACTTTTGGGCTTCTGACGACCAGTAACGACCGTCAAAAATCTACAAATGACAGCCGAGACCAACGGCTTAACGTGTTTTCCGAGGCACGAAGGGGTCTCGATATGTAACGGATGATCACCCATTCAAGAACCGACCGCGGCAAGCGTAGCTTAACCTTCATGATCCGTGGAGTTTCTTGCCGGCTCTTCTCCATAGGAAACGACCAATTGGAACTGTGCACCTAGCTTTTGACGTTTCATAAGTGCCCTTGTAGGTTTATGTGAAATAAAAATATTTTGAATTTTTGATCATGTCAAGCCCCTTCGTTACTTGCAGTCACCGATCCATCAACCAACCCTGGTGATTACCACCAAACAGTCCACAAATTATTACCTCAAGGCTAACAACAAGCAGCTCCAGCACATTCGTGTACAAAATAGTCTTTATGCAGAGTTCTAGATGGTATCAGCAGTAAGGTTGCCTACGTGCGCGCGATAAGGACGGTGAAATATGCCGCTACCGTAGCGGGGTAGGCAGATTTGTAGGCTTCACGTAATTTTATTGCTTTCGATGTGTTATGGAGATTGATGAGTGGTATGTGTGTTTATTATGGGGTATAAGATAGGGTGCCTCCACTGGTGATACTTAAATTTATGTGTGGTGTGCACCCTGGGCAGTTAGTTCTACTACAAACATGCTGACTGGATATGACTAATATTTTTCTCATGGCATAAGCTTTTCTCCCATGGTTCGTGCTGGTATGAGAGAAAAAAAAAGAAGATGGATTCCGAAGAGTGGTACGAGTACGTACCTAGTATAAATAAATAAATATTATGCGACCAGATGAATATGGGGCAAGCTTTGATCAGAACCAAACTAAACTAGGCAGCCTGCAGTGCTATTCTGTAACCATCTCACCGTGAAAACTTAGGTGAAGTGAGCGTGGAGTGAGCGGTCATTCCACAGGGATTGACACTATTGACAGCTCACTTCACCCAAGTTTTCACGGTGAGATGTTTACAGAATAGCATGGCAGATGTTGCAGGTGCTAGTGACATTATGTTTATTCTATTTTTTGACTTTGTTATCAATCTTAACTAGCTGCACCCCGCGGTTTCACACGCATAAGTCTCCATCTCTTGGGAATATAGGGATAAAAAGTATACTGTGTCCTAATCCAGGTCTTGGACTCCCCATGTGCTTAATATCATTCAAATCCCTTCAGCCGTTTTAGCGTGAAAGCGTAACAAACAAACAAACAAAGTCAAAGTATCTATTTCAAATATATGGCACATTTGAACGTCAAATTTTACAAAATAAAAATAAAAAATCTGTGCCCCCTCCAAAATGTAGTTTTCGTATGGCGAAGAATGGACAAGAAACTCCACCGTTACTCTTTTAAATATTTTACAATATTTTTTATAGGTACTTTAGTTATATAATTATATGTGAAGACGATGCGCCTAGAATAAAATTACTATATCGCAATAGGTAAAAATAATTAAAAATTAAGCAATAAATTAATTATGCACATATTTACAAACATTGTAAAAGTAGACGATTTTCCTAAAATTTTACAATTAATAAGTCAGTGTGTGAGGAAGTAAACACAGAATGTAAAATCAACGTCACATAATATAATTAAATTAGTAACCAGTTTGATTTTGTCTAGATTCTAAATTATCCTATGGAGCAGGACCAGCATGTTTCCAAGCATTCTTATTTTGGTTATAATCCTCTAATTTGTAATATGCTTGTTGTTATAAACAAACATATATAATTAGGATGTAATTATGTTTATTGCGATGACTTGTAAAAATCCCTTATCAATGAGTATGACCAACATTTCCCATCAAGTACAGTAATCGGTAATTGAACACGTCACCAAAGACCAAGAGCTCGTTAAGTACTCACTATTCCCTTTCACCCCAGGCCAACACTATTAGAAAGAAACCTTTTATACACAAAGCGAACTAGTGACGTGCCCCAATTCCCTACACGAATTGCATTTACGCCCACAGAAAACTGAATAAACGCATAGAACTGGTTTTAAGAGCCTTAAAGTATTTAGACGAATATATTTATTCCAATATTCCTACTTCTTTTTGCACTGATGAAGTACATCTTCGTACATAAAAACATGCTGCATTTCTGCATGTCATGACAAAACACTTATTTTTTTTAGTTAATTGGTTAAGGTGTGACCTTGCCGAAATCCATAATAAAATACAATAGACGTAGATATATTTAGTAACCTATTCCGCTTAACTATTCCTAAAGAGTCATAAAAAACCCTGTAAAAAATCGACGTGTTTCATTTCTCAACGAGGCATCCTCAGGATGACGATTGACGCTCTGCGCTCTGCGTCCGGCACTCGACGAGGCAACACGCCGTGTTTGGCTACGCGACAAGTCAATCGTCATCCTGAGGATGCCTCGTTGGGAGCTGAAACACGTGTCGATTTCTTACAAGGTTGTTTTATGACTCTTTAGGAATAATTAAGTAGAATAGGTTACTAAATATATCTACGTCTATTGTATTTTATAAGCCATTTTATTTTTCTTCAAAGAAAGTCGTATGACTTACTTTGAACTATTGCTATAGCTTATTAAATAAAGTGTTTCCTTTCTCAAATTCACATGGATCTAAGCCCGCGTTAATAGCAGGATAATATTTTGACGTAGCTGCAATTGAAAGGCGAAATATCGATTTCCACCGAAAACTCACAAACTCCAAGCCACAATTAAATATATTTCTTCAAGACTGCCCCACCTCTATTACCTTACAAAGTTACCTGTGCCCGCACCAGTCGCACGAACAAAGCGCAACTCCACCAGATAAGATCTGGCTGCGCCAAATTACGCTAAGGGCTGGAATCACGCCAACGAGCCCTGAGCCCCTAATATAACTCGATACGTCCACTTATAACGATAACAATCGATTTTGGAATCGCTTTTGATTTATATTAATCGGATAAGTCGGTTATTTAATTCGGTTTGGAGACGATGTTCGATTCGATGGTTTTGTTATATTAATGAAATTGTTACTTCTTATCTCCTATTGGAACAAATTATTTGAAAACTAGCTTTTGCCCGCAGCTTTGCTCGCATTGAGGAAATTATCCCACGGGAAGGTGCTATCAGTATAAAAATTATCATATATCCTAACCTAGGCCGTGGTCCTGTGTACATCGAAATCAGTTCAGCCGTTATGGCGTGAAAAGGTAACAAACAGACAGAGTTACTTTTGCATAATATTAGATGGATAGGTCATACTTTGTCAAAATATTTGCGTAAGTAATATTATGGTGAAAGCAGAATAGACTGCCCTGTGACGTATCAATTAATCTGCCTAGCCTTTTCCCAACTATGTTGGGGTCAGCTTTATTTTACATGGAGCGACTGCCTATCTGAACTCAACAACCCAGTTAGTAGGTAACACGATACCCCTTGGTAAGACTGGAGCTGGGCTACTGACTACCCGTAATGACTGTAAAAGATCTACAAATGACAGGCGAGACCAACGGCTTACCGTGCTTTCTGAGGCACGCAGATGTCTCGATATGTATTGGATGGTCGGTACATGATAAGACTATTGAAGGCTATTAAAAAAAAGGATTTTCTGTAAAAAATTGTATGTTATGCAATAATTGCATAATATACAATTTTTTACTGAAATTACAATTTAAACTAATTATTAGCGAATGAAAGACGAATTTAAAGCGAGGGCCATAGATGAATCACGAGCAAGTAAAGGATGCTACGCGAGTAATTCATGGCCCTCGATATAAATCCGTTTTTATTCAAGAGTTGCATACTATACTTCATACCATGACTACGAGAAAAAGAAAGATTTAAGCGAAAAGCTTTTTATTCACTGAAAACAGTAAATAAAATAAGCTTTATACCATCCCCCCTCTAAAAAGCTTATTTTATTCACTGTTTTCAGTGAATAAAAAGCACTTTTGATCACTATTTTGGTGTTTGAATTTGGAACACATCTATATATATGCGACCTCCATCTCAATGCTATACAGCCTCCTTGCGAAAACATACTCGATACACAGGAAATAAATGTCGCTTCACAAGTTGATTATTATTAGTAATAATAAGAAAATTACTTAATTTTAGCAATTGTTCCAATTTTAATGTGCATTTTAATTAATTCAACCTTCCTTTTTTCTTCGTTAAATGTCTATTTTCGCTTAAATCTTTATTTTTCTCGTAGTCATGGTATAAAGTATAGTATGCAACTCTTGAATAAATCGGAAATATCGAGGGCCATGAATTACTCGCGTTGCTCAGGATTCTAACACTTGAATCACTCGCTACGCTCGTGATCCGTCCTTTATTCACTTATTGAATAATATACTATTTTAGAGGGGGAATGGTATAAAAAAGGTTTTGTTAACCGTGTTGCTAAACATCTTACTCATTTAGGTAAACTTGAGGGTATAGGACTTCTTCCGCTTAACCCTTGACCTAAGGGTAAAGTAATGATATCTTCTTACATACTGTGGTAATATCTCAGGGGATTGTCGACACGAGTCTATTGGGAAAACCCGTCCGTATTCAGTTGTTAGCACTGATGAGTATCATAAGTTGATAGTTTCAAGAAGTGTATGGGTGACAAAAACCAGTATAAGTTGGCTTCGTATTCTATTGGAACTTCGTACTACGCTAGGCCAGCTCAATGTCAAAGTTACCACTGACATGCTGTTGGCCGTACCTGGGTCAATCAACTATTTTACCCACACTTTGCTTTCGAGAGATTTTAGAGAACGTAATGAAGTTTTCCGTTGTACCTAACAATCTTAGATACAATTGTGACATTTATTTGGTGTTCATACACAAAAGAAATGTCACAATTGTCAATTAGTTCATATTTTAAATAATGTGTCGGGAACAGCAAAGTGTGGGTAAAATAGTTCATTGACCCACCTACCTATTCTATGATATTTTACGTAGTTAAAATTTTTACGATTCTCATTCTTTTATTTGTACCTATATCCCACCTTATGATTGTGAGAACCGTTAGTTTATTATTTATCGGTATTATTTCCGTTAGATTATAACTTGTCGAAAAATTGTGAACTCGGTGAAATGAGATAGGTTAGGTTAGAACTGTGACCAACCGCACGCGAGCCGAACGAGCGAAGCGACTGGGCCGAGCGAGCGGCTGGCGAGCGCTACTTCCAAGTTGCTCGCAACTAGGCAGGCTATTTAGTATTAGCGCAAGGTACGTTAAGGCGCAAGCAAGTTTGTTCCAGTTCACAATTTTCGACAGTTTATAATCTAACCGAAAAAATACCGATACATTATAAAGTAACGAAGTTCATAATTTTTGAACCAACATCTTGTACGAGGGCCAAAAATATTATAAATTTCAAAACACTTATAAATTTCTTGTTTTACTTACAAGAAAGATGGCATTTAAATACCATTTTTAAACGGTATTTAAATCCATCTCCTTTCACCATCGAATAACGCTGTATAGTGTACTAATATAGAAATTTATTTATTTATTTATTAATCACCAACTTGCACTAACAGTAGTTAGACACCAAACAAACAAGTTATGAAAAATGTATGCTCTATAATGTATTTTTAATAACAACTTTATATACCATGTTTTATGCAAATAAATATTATTTCTATTTCTATTTCAACACACTTTCGTAACATTTCCTTTGCTTTAAAACAAAAGAAAAACAGACCCGTACACATAATATAACAAAACAAAAAAAACATTAAAATCAGTGGCCCCTACAGTGGGGACAATCAATAAAGCGACTGGCCGGTCCCGCGGGCACCGTTGACATCAATCGACTGTATTCCCATGTCACGTGGAGTTATCCTGTATACGTTTTCAGAAGTTGGTTGTTAAAAACCGGTTTAACCAAAGCTTTTTGACCTCTTTTCTGAATACTGTAAGTACATGGGCAGGAAATATTACGGCAATTCGAGTTTGAGGAAAAGTTTTGCTTTTTATATCGTTGCCTCTGATCCTGTGCGACATTCTCTTTTTAAAGCTCGATGTGTTATATTTACTCCCGGGTGCTCAAAGTATTCAAAGTCAAATCATTTATTTTCCCTTATTTACACTTTTGAACGTCTATGTATATTTACAAAAAAATTAATTGATTCTAGTCGCCCCTTCCAAAATGTAGTTTTCGTATGGAGAAGAATGGGCAAGAAACTCCACCGTTACTCTTTTACAATATTTTGTATATGTAGGTACATTAGTTATATAATTACATGCGCACCTAAAAAGAAAATACTATGCCACAATAGGTAAAAATAATTAAAAATGAAGCAACGACGGACAAATTAATTACTTATGTGATAGATACATGGTTCTCAAATATTTACAAACATTGTAAAAGTAGACGATTTTCCTAAAATTTTACAATTAATAAGTCAGTGTGTGAGGAAGTAATCAAATAATCTAAAATCAATGTCATATAATAAAAATATATAATTTATACAACTTAAATTAGCAACCAGTTTGATCTAGATTTTATCTATTAACTCCCGGATGCTCAAAATATTAACTCCCGGATGCTCTAATTATTAACTCCCGGGTGCTCTAATTATTAACTCCCGGGTGCTCTAATTATTAACTATCGGGTGCTCTAAGTATTAACTCCCGGGTGCTCTAAGTATTAACTCCCGGGTGCTCTAAGTATTAACTCTCGGGTGCTCTAAGTATTAACTCCCGGGTGCTCTAAGTATTAACTCCCGGGTGCTCTAATTATTAACTCTCGGGTGCTCTAAGTATTAACTCCCGGGTGCTCTATGTATTAACTCCCGGGTGCACTAATTATTAACTCTCGGGTGCTCTAAGTATTAACTCCCGGGTGCTCTAAGTATTAACTCCCGGGTGCACTAATTATTAACTCCCGGGTGCACTAATTATTAACTCCCGGGTGCACTAATTATTAACTCTCGGGTGCTCTAAGTATTAACTCCCGGGTGCACTAATTATTAACTCTCGGGTGCTCTAAGTATTAACTCCCGGGTGCACTAATTATTAACTCCCGGGTGCACTAATTATTAACTCTCGGGTGCTCTAAGTATGAACTCCCGGGTGCTAAGTATTTGAGGCATTACTTGATAAACCGACGACCTTCAATCGTAGCCGGGATAAATACGGAAGGTGAGGAACCGAGTGTTGTGCCGCTTCTGGCTTCAGTATTCCGTCTAAAAACTTACACTAAATGACTCTGTATTACAAAACGAAAAAAATACTTTTGCCACTTGAAACTAACTTTTTCCGGCATAATGCTTTTCCGTTACGTAACGATTTCTACCAGTTTACTCCCACTGCAAGCCGCACTTCGTTAGCGGTTGCACTTGCTATTTATTGTATAGTCTTGTTACTCATGGACGTTATTTTAAAGAACTCAGGCTAAGCGATAAAATAAAAAAATATAAAACAGTGATAAGAAAGAAGTAAAATCGCTTAAAATTAACAGCTGCATGTCATACCAGCTGTTTCGATCGTAGCAGTCGTCCAAATTTTTATTAATGGTATTGTGGCGGCATCTACCTCGCAGCATGCGAACTACGCATCAAAGACCTGACGTCACACAAAAGTCTGACGTCACAAAAATCTTGCATCGTGCAATTAGAGTTTACCGTGCGAACGGTATATATAAGACTATCCGACATCAACCATTGGGCAGGCCCGTCTGTTCGGAGAATCCTCCCTTTTCTAATAAGGATGGTGAACTATAGGTACACCCAGTTCCTCATACCTCTAACGTATAATAAAACTCATCGGCAACCAGTTGCAACTGCTTGCTACAAAATAACCGATCACTCCTCCACGGACAACAGCACTGCACTATACTCGTACAAACCAAATACGTTAATAATGTTCTCTAATGTGGTTGATCGCTGTTTAATTACTACAAAATAAGGCCTCTTGTAGTTAGTTCACTAAATTGTGTAGGGTTGTTGCTGCTTACATACATAAACAGAACGTAATTAAACCACCATGGTTTTACTTAATGTTCTGCTGATCCATCCTGCACAACGAGGACTATCGCGCTTGAATTCGCCGTTAGAGGCGCTAGTGTAGAGTGAGGCCTCTAGAAATTTCAAATATAACTGAACGTTCACTGTTTGCGGGATTTCTATCGGGAATTTTTACTTATTGTTCGTAATTTGTCTAATGCCATTCCTGATTATAATTAATCTTAAGATTTTAAGTAACAACTTACGGTCTAATTTGGTAGCACTCGGAGGAAGAATTAGATATTTGTCTGCTTCATGCTTGCCAATTTTAGGAACATTATATTGTCAATATTCATTTGAAGTTTTAAAATGTAATAAAACAGGCATTATATAAAGTAATGGGTACTTAAACATATTCAAAACATAGCAAATAAAAGTACTGACAAGACCTTACTCGCTAGTGGCGCCAACTAGTTAGAGACCACAAAAACGATAGCCCCCATTTCACCGTGAAATCTTAGGTGAAGTGAGTTTGAATTGAACTGTCAATACTGTCAATCCCTAGCATCAGGTAGAATGACAGCTCTCTTCAAAAATGAAGGTGAGATTTTGAGACAGTTTTTAAAGGGGTAGATGAAAATGATATTTTTTTATGTGTAACCTCTTCCCTCTCGGTCTCCTGGAATAGATCATATAATACCCTAAAAATCTGTGAGAGCGATTTTGTGAAAAGGGACGGAAGTGTGTAACAGGAAGCTGAGGAAGCACGCGTTATTTGATTTAACCAATGAGCGCGCGCGGTGCTAGAGTTTGCCATCAGAAACGACCTTGACGAGGCCCCGCCCCTATAATGTTGCTTATTAACTTAATGTTTCTTATTATCAAGGTGAAATGATACACATCATATGCGGCTACTGTAAAGCTCGCACGTTTTTTTTTTTGTTTTAAATTCTCGAGTAAAAGTCCTTCCTTCCACATAGAGTAATGTTAAGGAATACTATTATGTTATGCCAATACTACTATTTTGAAAGTACGCGTAATACCATCAACAGGTCTATAAAAACAAATAAGCTTAAAAAAATAACCTTATTCCTTTGTCCTCATCCTTGAGAAATGGTCCTGAGGCCTGTCTGTGATTGATGACAGGCCAGGCTGAATCAAGACAAGCCGTGGCCTCGAATGAATTAAAACCGATTCACGAAGACTTAGGTCTGTTGGGAAGTTATTTTAGGAATAAGAGAAGAAATAATAAAGGGTGAGAATATAATTAATTTAGTTTCTAGATAGACTTTAAATGAAAAAGGATGAGGCATTGACTTCAAGGTTCTAAAGTTATGAATTATTTCTTTAAATATGACTAACTAGCTTTTGCCCGCAACTTCGCCCGCGTGGAGGTCGGAAATTGTCCCACGGAATAGTACTACCTGGATAAAAAAAATATAATCATCTAGATCCGTTCAGCCGTTTAAGCGTGAAAGCGTAACAAACAAACTCATTTTTGCAATACAAATATTAGTTAGGAAAAGTGAGCTTTGGCCGCAGTCAGTGGACTGTGGCCTCGATAATGAAAACTAAAGCAATAACAAATGAAGATCGGCTGAAATGTTTTATAAAATACCGTTTGAAGATAAAAAAAAGCACAAGCATTTACGAAATAGTGCTAACCGTCACTAGATTTACGTTGACTGATAACTTTACGTGAAAAACGAACGTAAACAGATTTATTTTGGAAAATAAAAACTTCTGTGACTCCGAGGACCATTCCTGAATCCAAAGAAA
Source organism: Agrochola circellaris (assembly GCA_914767755.1). Lineage (NCBI taxonomy): Eukaryota > Metazoa > Arthropoda > Insecta > Lepidoptera > Noctuidae > Agrochola > Agrochola circellaris. Next base: position 3,456,032 of record OU611857.1, read on the forward strand.
AATAACTATCTAACAAATTGCTGTAAATAAACCCAAAATAAAATAGTTTTCCATCTTCACATAGATAACAACTAAAATAACAATATAATTTTCTAACAATTCCCAAAATCTTTCCATTGTTGCCTTCTTAAAGGTCACGAGGACTCAAGCGAAAGCTACTTCTATGTAATACCTATATTATTAGCCCATCTCGACAACAAAATAAAAATTTAACACTAAACAACCCAAATTAAACCTTGTGTGTTCAAAAATAAGGTGGTAAATCGTCTAACGCGCCTAAAGCGTTTATACAAAACGAAATATATACACCAAACAACGGCCAGAGATTAATAAAAGAAGACAATGAGATATAAATCCGCCTTTGTTATTTTTATGAAACACAATAAAAAAATTAAGGACTTCTGAAGTTACTGAGATTCTTAAGATATTGTTTTTTTAAATGTCTGTAATGGTATCCATGTTGATTTGATTATGATACTGTAGCAGATTTTAGCTGTCTCATTGGTCGAGTAGTCGCAGGCGCGACTACTGTGCGTGGAGTCATGGGTTCGATTCCCGGGTCGGGCAAAGTGTTATTGAGTTTTTCCATCGGGAAAATCTCTGTATCAGCCCGGTATCTGAATTTGCACCCAGTTAAGATCAAGAAGGAGGCTCAGGTGGGACTAATAATATTTTTATTTCTCTTTCTTTTTATTTATCCCTCTCTTTTTTTTCTTTTTCTTTGTATTTATATTGTAATAAATTTATCTTCATAATTTTTAATAATATTGATCATTTGTACTATTGGCAAAGCATAGCGCACTACCAATTTTTTAAATATTTGTATGTAAATGTAAATAAATTATTCTTATTTTTTGGAAATATGTTAAAGTTATGTTTTTCATCTCATCTCATCTAAAATTACGAATTTCATTACAAACTTTCGTCATATGTAAACACTAGCTTCTGCCAACGGCTTCGCCCGCGTGATATCTTTATAAATTAATTTTTAAAATCAGTCCAGTAGTTTTTGAGTTTATTCATTACAAACAAACAAAGAAAAGATTAAGTTTTTTGTATGTTTGTAAGTTACAAACATACAAAAAACCTAATCTTTTCTCTTTATAACATTAATTTTGACTAAGCCAGTGGTCGGCAAACTCAGTAGTCAATAGAGCTAAATATCAATACAAAATTCAAAAATTCAAAAGTCATATTTGTTCAAACTAGCTTGAGAATCAGCACTTTTCGAACGTCAAAATTACATAAGACAGTCCCCCAAAAACTTCCACCCTTCAAAACTTCCTAGTGCTTAAACTGGGAAGAAAAAGTGGCGCAACAAACTCCCCAGCAGCAGTCCAGCTCCCCAGCAATACGATAACGACTAAGATTTCTTATGAGAGCCAATTCTTTCTCCATTGGAGTGTCTGTTTGTAACATCAAAATAACAGCTTTTTACTAAATGCATATGAAAGTATATACAGTACTTAAAAAAAAAAACAATTTTTAATGTTTTTGTCTCTGTCTGTCTGTTTGTTCCGACTAATCTCCGAAACGGCTAGATCGAGTTTGGCGGGACATTCACTGGTAGATGACTGATGCTATAAGGAGTAACTAAGGCTTCTTTTAATTAGGTAAAAGAATGAAAGGTCCCCGCGGACGAAACCGCGAGCAGGAGCTAGTTTAGCTTATTAAGGCTTTAAATTAGGTAAATGGATCCTCCATTTACCTAACTAAAAGCTCTACTTCCGTGAAACAGTATTTTCCAGAAATACGCAAACCCTACAGAGAATTACTAGCTATCTCGATAAAATCCGGAGAATTGAAATAAATCTAAATTTTTCGCGAACTTACTTGTATTTTGTTTGGCTCCGGACTTCCCAACTGAGACCAATTCAATCATTTAGAAAAACAAAAAGAAACCCACAGATTGTCTGATGAAAAAATGGATTGATTGCAGTAAAAGATAAAAGATGGAGAACGAGGAATGCGTGGGGAATGCTTGAAAACAATTGATTGTAAAATTAATGAACTGGGCCAAAATCACATACCTACCAATTTTCTGTTAGGAACATTGTAATAAAAAAAAATGGTGGTTTGTTGCAAATGAATAAGAGAAAATAATATTTATGAGCATACGGCGGAGGTCTGCCCAGCTTGGGCGGAGCATCGCAGTGTCCTCGTGGAGGCGATCGGTGGCGATGACCTCTCGCGTCCGGCCCTGGTCCAGGTCATGGTATGGAGCGAGAGGGCATGGGAAGTGTCACCTCTTTCTGCGAAGCAGTAATGTTCTCGAAGGAGGAGGCGAAATGCGTGAGGGAGAGGCAAATTTCGCGCCCTCACGACCCTAGCCGTTGCAGGAGACGCCCTGGGCGTCGGGAATCGCAGACCGACCGTAGGCGCGGGCTTGCAAACGGTAGGCAATGGATCGACCTTTGTTTATTATAGTACATACGACCAGCCCCATCTTTGCACGATTTTTATAACTTAACAATACATCGAGATAATTTTCTGATATTAGGTTTAATATTAATGTATTACAAACATAGGTTTATGTTTGTAATACATTAATATTAAACCTCCAGAATAAATCTTCAAAATTATGGTGAAAAGCGCAACAAAATCCGATCCTTACTTTAGAAGAACGCGGTCACTCAAACAATGACACAAAAGGTGACTTAAACTTATAATTTATGTAGATTACGAAGCTATGGCGTAGCACAGTCTACGACGTAGGACCATCTACAGCGTAGCATCATCTACGGCGTAGCTGAAGTAGTAAACAGACTTGTTAGTATTAGATTTTATTTTCTGCTACGCCTAGTTGGTTCATTATTAGTCGGTAATTATTTTTTTGTTATATGATTTTTCGTAGCTATTTTTTATTTATATGTCACAGTTAAACATCTTTATTTAAATAAGATATTTTTTATTCATTACAAGTGGCGTTCTCTGGTATCCAAAACACATTTTTGGCCGCTTCACTAACGCAGTAACCAGGTAAGTATCGTATCTTCATTTTCAAATACCTAAGTAAAACATACAAGATGAAAAACCATCAAGAAACCGGTTAGGCCCGTGTCACACCAACACAGACGCCGTCGAGTGTCGCCGCGTTCCATCTATTATGCGCCTGTAAGCATCGTAAACATGGTCCTTATGCACCGCCCTTGGTCCTTTGTCCTTGCTTGCTATACAATAGACATCTTAAGGCGAAAGCGTCAGGGAAGACCGCGAAATTCAAATTTTGTTTTTTGAATTTGCAGGTCAGTATCAGGTTGTATGTACAGACAGCAGAGATGACCCACTGACCGCATTATCTATGTGGGACAATAGGTAGGTATAAGTCAAGTGTGTGAGAAGAATTATCAATTTTATTTAATGTAAGGAAGGTTTGGTTACTGTTTGAATTTGTTTAATCAAAGCAATACAAATAACTATTGCAATACTTACCATTAGGATCGGTTTGGTTTTGTACTTGTATGTCGGTGGATTTTACTCCTTCCATCGATTTACATCGAGCATAAAAAGATCGACGATCCATTCGGCCCACTAAAAGTACATAAAGGAATGTATAGTAACATTATCGGGCTGTACTAGTTATTTTAGCTAATTTACCGCTCTGAATGACAAAGCATGGTTGTCGCTTGCGAACGCCATGGGTTTTGCAAATGGCCGCCATGCCATCGCAATTCCCATGGTGGTTATATGAAATTATAAGCAGGTACCTACTAATATAGTAGATTTATGAAAACACACCCCAGCAATTTACTTCGTATTTTATTTATTTTCATTGTAATTATTATAACTCTCCGTATAAGTATCTTTTATTTTTATATGTTACGCATAAATACATTTAGATATATATATTTTTATTTTATTTTTATTGTTATGCATACTATATTCAGAATTCACACTCATTTCCGTAAGAAGTTTTGCTTACCTTGATTGATTATTCTCGCACGGGGGGACGTCATTACATCATTCGCGAGGTTTTTGCTGAAAATAAGCGTTGTTGACAATAGGTTCGTCCGAAGTCACTGCATTCAGCTGAGCAATGACCTATTCTTGCACAGATACGACGCACAGTTTAATTGTTCTTGTTATTATTGTTACTTGTTACACAAACTGTTATTTTTCCACTTTGCAATCAGCATTTTGTAGGTTTGATTGTTTGTTTTCATTTTGTAAATGTCGCAACACATTATGTAATTATAGTAAATTGTCTTTGGCCTCTGACCCTTTTTTTTCTAATGTGCGTTTAGTTTGTGCAGAATAAACACTTTTTCTTTCTTTTTCTATGTTGATCTAAATATGATTCGCGGCCGTATCAAATATTTATTTATTGCGCATCCCCCTTAAATATCTATCCTGAAACACGGACTTATTAATTTTGATGAAAATATGTGTAATAGAGATGATATAAGAATGTACAAAGCAGACCAAAATGGAGATGCTTAAAAGAAAATCGGGGGCTTTTGTTTATCTGTAATATTAGTTTGTGGTTCAAATTACAACGGTTTATAGACGATTGATCGCCTTTTTCTCGGAAATTTATTCACCTGAAAATTATTACACGGACGTAACTACCACTCTTTATTACAACACTTCCGGGAAAAGTACTAAACCTCTTATTAATTTCACTAGCAGCGTAATGGCCCCAGAAGCGATTGATATATTTAGGAAATCCAGTTATTAATGAGTAGAACGAATAAAATAACGTGTTGCTGTAATGTTCATTTATTTTCTTGACTCCATAGAGAATATGACGGGCGCAGCCGCCTCTACCTATAGACATTATAGTAACCTAACCCTACACTAACAACTAGGATAACCCTACAATATATTTTCATTTCCTCATAGACAAATAGATAGCTAAGTCAATCTACCTAGCCTTTTCCCAACTATGTTAGGGTCGGCTTCCAGTCTAACCAGATGCAGCTGAATACCAGTATTTTATATGGAGCGACTGCCTATCTTACCTCCACAACCCAGTAACTGTGTAATACGATACCCCTTGGTAAGACTGGTTTGTCAGACTTTTGAGCTTCTGACTACCCGTAACGACTGCCGAAGATCTACGAATCACAGCCGGGAACAACGACTTAACGTACTTTCCGAGGCACGGAGGAGTCTCGAAATGTAATGGATGGTCACCCATCACCGAACCGACCGCGGCAAGCGTAGCTTTACCCTGCGACCGACCCGTGCGGCTGTTATTATCGATATGTATAGATGGTCACCCATCCACGGACCAACCCTGGCAAGCGTATCCTAACCTGATGGATCGACCCGGGCGGGTGTTATTACTTAGCCACGAGCTCCTCAACAAATAGGTTAGCTACTTATTTGTTGAGGAGCTCGTGGCTCCTCAACAAATAGGTAGCTTAGCGAGTAATACCATAAAAGACGATGAAACCGGATGACTAATTACTTAACTTATTAAAATAAGAAAATTAATTACGTTTCACATCAAACACCAAAATTCATTCCAATTCGCTTAGCCGTAGCTAGTTTCGCAGTCCACCACGTATAACGCGACCAAATTGTGATGCCTTCAATTTGAATAGCGTCCTGCCATCTAGTGTGGCGTACTACATTTGGCCGGCTTATATACGGTTTGAACTGAAAATTAAGCTAAGTCAGACAGTTGTAGAAATGCAGTTCTATTAAATATTCAAGTCGGGTATTAGTGAGGGAAGTTATGCCAAGTTTCGTACACCTAATGTATGAGCTGACTTGATTTCTGTGTTATCGTTACTTGATTTCGCTGGTTCATTACAGTGTTATGAAGGTAAGTGAAATGTTGTTGTGAGAATTTTCATTAAGAATCTAAAGAAAAGTTTTTAGCAACCTATGTACCTTCAAAATAATGGGCATTCCTTCGTCGCAAATTCAAAAAAACAAATAACACTTAAATACTTTCTTCTTTCTTTCTTTTTTTTTTCTTTAAATACTTTTTCTTTCTTTCTTTTCTTTTTTTTTTTAATTCGCAAGGGGTAAAGCTAAAATCGCCACTCTTGCCAGGCCAGTGATAGTAAAACCAGATTTGGTTCAGATTTTTTTTTTTATTCCCAAGGGTGTAGCTCTTGGCCTACATCTCACCTGATAGTAAGTGATGATCAGGCCGAAGGTGGAAGCGAGCTACACCCGGAATCCTCAACCACAGAGGAACTGGCTATCTTAGCTATAACTGTCAAATCACAACAATGCTGTTAACATTGTTATTATGGCGACAGACTTAGACAAGATGGTGGTACCTAGCCAGGCGGACTTAGAGCAAACCCTACCACCAACCAAAAAAGCAGAAAATTTTGCCCCACTGCGAATCGAACCCGGGACCTTTGAGTCTGAGACAGGAGGTCTAAGCACTAGACCACAGGGGTGGTTATGTTTCTATTAACTCACTGGAGAAAGCCTATGATTTTCTGGAAATACTACCCAAAATGAATAATCCACGTGATAAACCATTCTTAGACTATTTCTGCCATCCATTATTATGAAAATAGTATTATATAATAGTATAATAATACTATATGTTTTTTTTCTATTTATAGACACTTTATGTAAGACTACTCTTAGAAATCCACCTGCCTAGCCTATTCCCAAGTATGTTAGGGTCGGTTTCCAGTCTAACCTGATGCAACTGAATACCAATATTTTACATGGAGTGACTGCCTATCTGACCTCCGCAACCCAGTAACTGGATAACACGATACCCCTCGGTAAGACTGGTTGTCAGACTTTTGAGCTTCTGACTACCAGTAACGACTGACAAAGATCTACGAATCACGCCAGCTTTTTGTGCTTTCCGAGGCACGGAGGAGTCTCGAAATGAAATGGATGGTCACCCATCAACAAACCAACCGCGGCAAGCGTAGCTTAACCTTCGACCCGTGCGGCTATTATCCTTTAGCCACGAGATCTTCATTGAGATAAGACTACTCTTAGAAACCTCCTTTATTTACCTAGTAAAAGCAAATCTTAGCCCATATCTACGTCACAGGACCGATCATTACTTAGCTCACAACAAAAATAATAAAAATATGACTTTAGCCGTAAGTACAAACAAAAGCACTTAAAGAAATATATCCATAATTCGTGGGTTTATTATGAAAAGCTGTAAAAGCAGCTCGTTAGAGGCTCTAAGGTATTACGTAATATGAACGGTAATTCTGAAAGGCGAACTAATTTTCGCATTGCTATTAACGTCGTAATTTCGTATTTATGTAATAATATTATTTATGTAAGTTGTTATGTTATTACTTATATAAATATTATTATATTTGCAGGTTATTCTCCCACTTTATGTGAAACTCTCATACATAACATCACGACTGTAACCCCGGAAGTGTTAGGTTGAGGTTTATCCATAGTACACCCACAAGTATGGTTACGACAACAAACGATTAAGTCTAGGTTCCCTCACAATATATTAACTCGTTGGCCAATGGTGTCCTAGTATAAAGACTCGCGACATCGGTATTTGTTCTACCGTAAAGTTTTCTTAGAAATTGCTTTATTAGAGCCGCGTCGCGCCTTTTTGCGGGAGACTTAACTTGTAACGGAGGCAAATATAAACGATAATATTCAGCCGAGTCTATATTCTCAAGATTACGGGTAGGTACAGTACCATTTCCACCCTGTAAATAAAAAAACACACCACACTTGCAAAGTACTGAAAAGAACAATAATGGCCACCAAAATTGTAACCAAGGACCAACCCACAAATATCGATATAAAAAATTCAACTAAGTACGAACGCAGGACCAAAATTGTTGGTCCTAATTGGCTACCTTATCGATACTCTCTTAAGGCATTTTAGCTCTAATAATTTATTCAAGAGCTCCCGATTCAAAGGTCACTGAAGGAAGTCCAAAGTTCTCAATTAGGGTCCCCACAGTAACTAGGAAGAGTTATCAGGGACTTTAGGTTAGTTTATTTCTAAAACATAGCGTGCAAACGGAATATTTTATCCCGCGGACGGAGATAATGTGAGGTTGTTTGGTCTGGATTCGGTATGAGAGCGTAGTTGTATTTATCTTGAGTTAATAAACACCACAAGATGACAGAGATATGAGAACATAATTTTCTGATACTAAGTATAGCAAAAGAAGTGATACGCGCAATAAGTTCTTTACTAGCTTAAAACAAATTATTTAACAAATCTCTTTAAATGATTAAAGTTATGATACTCAAGATACGGTTGTTTCAAGACTTTTCTATGCATGATTTGTATATTTTTTATCATACAGTCACACACAGCCAAACTAAATATCTGCACAGGTTTATGTCTTGATTTGTGTGACTGTGACATTTGAGTTTGTTTCCATGTTTCTTCTCAGAGTAGTCAGTAAAAGATTAATATTTATTTTGACGTGTAAAAGTGTTTTTACAACCAATTTACGGAAATAAAATATATTTTTTAAATTTATCAATAAGCAAATGTTTTTTTTTCTCTTAATATAACCAGTTTCTCGTTAGTAATTTTGCTACCTGACCTAGCAATTGATCTTGTGAAGGCCGCAGGAATCCGCTGGATGCGGGAAGCACAGGAACGGTCGAAGTGGTGGTGCTTGGAGGAGGCATATGTTCAGCAGTGGACGTCTTTCGGCTTAAATGATGATGAAATTCGCCACTTCGAATATTCCGCATCACTTCCAGTATCAAAATAAAGTAAGTTTACTTCGTTCCAGTAGAAATCTAATCCCTAGTTGTCTCCAAAGTTCCTCTTTGATCTTGCGAGTGTCTAATGATGGTCCAAAGTTTTAAGTAAGATTCTTTGTTTTCCAAAAGTTGGAATGTTTTCCAATACCCAAGATCGCTGGCTCTTTTTATAAGACGTCGTGTCCCTGCCACTCATGTTACGATTACTTTGGTAATTTTACCTTTATTTAGTTAATTCTAAGAAAAAGAACTGGGATATAATATTCACAAAGTTTGTGGAAGCGTTTCACAAAGAGATTAAGTTTTGAAATTTTGTTTTATTGAAGTTTTCGGAGAATTTTTGTAAACGATGTTGTAATTTTATGTGTATAATAAAATGTTACAATACAGATAAAATTTTACTGGCAGCAGTGGTGGCCCAGTGGTAACAGCCGTGACTTACGAGCTGTAGGTTCGAACCCAGACAGGCGCTTTACTTTATGTAAATTATTTCTTCACCACTGCTCGCAAAACGGTGAAGGAAAACATCGTGAGGAAACCGGCATGTCCTAGAACCAAAAATTGGAACACATGTGTCATCTACCAACCCGCACTGTGACCACACGGTGGATTTCGGCCCGCTCCGTATCACCGTGAGGAGGCCTGTGTCCCAGTAGTGGGAACATTATCGGCTTATTTTCAATACAGAATAATTGTATGTGATAATTAGAAGCGGTTTTTATGTTATTAAAAGTAAAGTCATTTTCAGTAAAACTTGTAGGTATCATTACTAAGTACTTAGCTATTCGTCCCATCGGACTATGAGAACGAGGGAAGAGAGAGTGCACGTGAGTCTGCGCACACACTTGTGCACTATATTATATTCCGCGCCGAAGGTTAGTCTCCGTTGAGATTGGCCGCCAAGGCCGAAATACGGTCTGGAGGACTATAATACTTAACTATCATTATTCAGCTCGCAATAGTACAGTACTGGATCTGGGCTTGACAAACTCAGACAACATAACATCACGCTTTTTTTCTCCGAAGAGTTAGACAGAATTGTACCCATAGTTGGTACACCGACATTTCGCTAGTTATGTTACTGACATACAAATACACACTAAAATTGTCATAACCATCATATTTAGTAACCGCATAAATGATCAGTCAGCTTGGTTTGTTTTCCCAAACTTTTAACAGAGAGACTAGCACACTAACACAACACTAACTAGCACATTTATGCACAATGACGGAACTCCAAAAATAATCTGGTCCTCGGAGACGCCTTTAATTAATAGCACGTCACTTGCCCACTTTGTCATTTATTTCATTATGTATGGTCAGGGACATTACTTATTTATAAAATTGACACACTACGCCAATTTGCCGTGTTGCAGCCAATTCATACAACTGTCAAAGAATCAGAGTTGTGGTTTGAGGACAGGGCGTGTGGACTGCGATAGGCTGAGTTGATTGATTGATTAAGTCAAATTGACCAGCGCTAGGGCTCTGTCTCGCATAGGGTCGCAGCATTATGCTGAGCGATGGCCGTTTTGCGTGGATGTGACGCATATTTTCCCCCAACTTGTTCTTTTTTGTTTTGTGCGTCATGTTTACCGCAAATAAACGTATTTCCTTTCTTTCATAAACATTTAAGTTCCCTGACTTTACTATATAACAAGTTTATGTCAAATTATCGAACAAGCCTCTATTATTATCGAAGTATAATTATCAACAGAATATTAACACAGGACCTGCCCTTGAGCGAAACAGTTTAACATTAATAGTATGACTAAGTTTTGGCCGGCCGGATCCCGCTTGACTGACTCGAGGCCTCGCCTGTTGCGGGTTGAGACGAAAAACGGGGTTTTGGCAACATTCCATGTTTTGTGGAAATATTGTCTAATTAGTAGCGATGGTGTACATGCTGTCATTCGTAGATCTTTGACAATCGTTACACTCAGAAGCCCAACAGTCTGACAACCAGTTTTACCAAGGGGTATCGTGTTACCCAGTAACTGGGTTGTGGAAGTCAGATAGACAGTCGTTCATGTAAAATACTAATATTCAGCCGCATCCGGTTAGACTAGAAGCCGATACCAACATATTTGGGAAAAGCCTTCGCATATTGATTGGTTTTCATGAATTAATGTTTTTTTTCTCAGTTTGGGCAGATCATTATTGTTTTTTATCACTTCATTTTCGGGTTGACTAAAATAACTTTGACAAGTTAGGTGTGTATAGTAAAATTGTGCAAACTCCTTTACACAATTTATCAAACCATAAAATAGTAATCGACCTGAATTGCACTTTATTGTGTTGCGATCTGTGTCAGAGTCGTAAAGCTTCTTTTCGAAAAACAAAATAAACATAGAAAAATATTTGTGATGCTTTTTACTAAATGTGTTTAAATCTGATAAAGATGGCGCACACTAAAAGCTCCTAAAGCATTACATTATTTTGATCCTAGCCCTTATCAGTATAAGTCAATCATTCAAGTCACACCTTGCTTACGTACCATACTTGTATACATCCATCAACCAGACTAAGGGTTCATGCACACATATTACTCAGCAGCTGCCGAGTATTTCTGTTTTGTGCTCGTTATTGTATTTAAATCTATTCTGTTTCTTTTGCTTATTTTTACTCGAGTTTATCATCTTTTTTTTTTATGCACGTGTTTCTGTGACAAATAAACTTATTTTTCTTTCTTTCTTTTACTCACGTCAACGTCAAGTCACCGATCAGTCACATCAAAAAACATAGTAACGTAGAAGTTGTAGGACGTTGGGTACATACGTCAGTCACGTCACTACAGTCGCGTCGCGTCACCGGCAAGTCAAAACTTGTATTGCCACGAACGAAACAGGCATTGCTATGACTGACTGACTGACTATCTATTCACACACGGCTCTGAAATTGACGTGACTGATCGACTTGACGTTGACGTGCCTGATGTTTGTGCTTGAACCTTTAAACTGTCAAAAGATATCAGAAAAGGTTTTTCAGAGTAATTGTACCCTGAAAAACTTTTTCTGATATCTTTAAATTTATATGTGTTATTTTTTTATGTGTCATATTTAGCACGTTTTCCATTGGGAAAACGTACTAAATATGACACATTTCAGTATTATGTCTACGACTGAAACTATTACTCAAAAGGTCCCGATGGAATTACCAAACATTGGACCTCTAAGAATTCTATGTAGGGTAACCATAATCAAAATGGACATTTAAATAATGCAACTAAAATTATTGTCGATTGTATTATTTTAATTAGACGGTTTTTCAAAAACAGAGTAACTACATTGAATAGATTGTCAAGTCTCTTACAAGCTGTTTTGATTTATAAAACAATCGATTCGAGACTCATTAATATTTAAAGTATCCAGAAGTACACGTTTTACCCAGAGACTAGGCTTCTAAGTGTCATCCACAGTAGATGATATAAAACGCATTAAAAGTACCTACAATTAATTATTTCCCCACTATAGCCACCACTACGAGGACCCATAATATCCACTGCTACAAATGCAATGACGGGAATGTACCACGAACAACAGGAGGAAAGGGGCAAAGCAACATTCCCACCACAAGTAAACTAGCCAAACAAAATTACCCCAGAATTCCCTATTACATCATGGTCACCCAAATTAACCCTTTCACGGTGACTAAACACACGCAAGTCCGGGGTCCGAGGGGTCCGTTGGACCCGCTCCTATATAATTAATCACGAACCCTATTGACAGAGGATCATTTGGACCCACATAAGTGGAATCTATACACCTAATACCTGACCACTGGCATTCCTGAAAGGCGATGTTTGCTAAAGGCAATAGGAACCATTAAATTGATTTACTTACATGTATTCTTATGGTGTTTTATTGGGAAGGGGTTGGTAATGGGCTGGTTTTTTAATTAGAAGAAATGTTTATGTGTGTTAATTATTGAGGATGGTGTAGGGTTTGACACGAAATAAAAAATGGCGGGCTTTTGAATAAAATTTCATTTAAATGTCTTATCGCTTAAAAAAAATAATCTTTTTTTATCTAAAGCAACGACATAAATATTATAAACGTTCTATAGGGTGTACATGTACCTATCAGTTTAATAAATACAAACACATAATATGCAAGGCCCTACATACTTTTATTTATAGGAAGCATTCATTTCAGAATATAAAATTAGGGTTAAAAACAGTAGAAACATTTACCCCTTAGTTTCTTTTGATGCGTTAGTATCCCATTTTTACATCCCAATACATGCATCACACACAAGCCTACAAACTCTATAAAACCCTTGTACAAAAACTCATTACAACTTTCCCACCAAAATAAAAACCCATAATTCTACTCACGATACGACCAAAAAAATAATAATTTGATTTTCACATCCAACCAGTTTTGGAGGGAAACAATTCTGCTAACTTATCTGCTGCGATTCCGTATTTCATTTTACAGGAGCCATTGTTGTAGCTATGATAAAGGGCCACCCTAAGCCTGTGCCTCCTAATACGATGGCTGCTTACCTGCCGGCAAAGATTATTTGATAGTCGTAATAGATATGACGGGTACTTGATAAGAAGTGTGTTATGGGAGACCTTTTTGGATGTAGGTAAAGATTTGTTTGTGTTATAAACATGTGTGGTTAAATTGGTTTAGAAAACGTATTGAAAAATTATTTCTTTAACTTGAAATAATATTTAAGAAGAGGAATTTTGATGTCTATCTTCTGTAAAGGTAAAGACTCTGCTATTTACAAGAATGAAGATCTGGCCAGGCAGAGGCCAATCCCGCGCGAGATGCGGGAAGAAACTCGCTCGCGCCGATTGTGCTAACTACCGAATGAAGGTATTCAAATAGTGGTGTCAGTTCCTAATCATTAAAACAACAGACGCGCGCGGTCGCGTCCCGAATCCCGCTCGTGATTCGCCTTAGTTTGGCCAGAGCTTTATGATTATGAAGTCACTCAAATATTCGCGCCAGTTTGAACACCTTCATACAAGTTAGGTTGGCACATCCCACCCTCTGTAGGCTTGAATGTGCTAACTTAACTTGTAGGTACCTATCTATCTAGACTAATAATATTATAAAGAAAACAGATTTGTATTTTTGCTTGTAATTTTAAAATACAATTTCACCCGTAGGATGCTGAATTATCACTGAGTAACATAGGCTATAATTTATACAAACATCACGCGGGCGAAACCGCTGGCGGAGACTAATATTGAATACCTTTAGTAAAATCTTACTTACAATGCTAATTAAGTCATGCATAAAGAAAACGAGTAATTTTTCCCAACTAATAAATACTTCTACAGAGTAAAGCGGCTTGCAAAGAGCCAGACTTTAATTTAACTTTATATCGTAATAAATCAAACCGTCGTATCTACAGCCACGTAATCAGTGGTATTTCTTGGAGAATAATGTACGGCTTGAAAGATAATACTTCGCAGTGGATGAAAGAAAATTAAAATTCATAAATCTGTGGAACGGTGGGCGTAGTATTAAATATGGGAACAGCCATTTTATAATTTTTATTATTGTGAGCGACGCGAGTGGTGGGACGCGTTATGATATTTTTTTATTACATTTGAAATGACTGAAATGCGGCTTCATGTTTTAATTTTTATGATGATTTCGGGATAAAAGTAATATGGGTTCTTTATGAGATTTTTATATGCGCAGTTAGAATCGTTTTTATAATTATTTTCGTGCATTAAGGTGAGTATACACTAGAGCAAGGGCCGGCAAGTAATTTTAAGTGGGGATACTTTGTTTTTTTTTATTGAGGTCCATTAAAATAAACTCATTTTAATTAATTTCTAGTTGTTTTTTTTAATTTGATAATATTAGTACAAGGCAATTATTATACGCAGTTTTATACCGTATTTGCACCCGCACCCCGGCACTGAAACCTTGTCTCTTGCGCCAAAGAGCACAAAATTGCAACTGCAGCTGTGTCTAGGTGTCTACCTAATAAAACTAAACTAACTAATCAAGCTAAATTCTACGTAGTTATTTAATATTTAAATTGAACAGTAGGTAAGTTATTTAACAACATTCTGGCGGTGCAAGTTCCGACCTTTCGCGGTCCGGGTACGGACCGCGGTCCGCCTGTTGCCGACCGTTGCACTAGAGCATTTTATCGAGCATTCGTCGTAATGCTCAGAGCGAATGAGCATTTACCTATAACATTTCTTTCTACCTTGCGTTCATTGTAACGAACTGCCCTCGGCCCGCGCACCTCACTCCGCGTCGCCCGCGCTCGTGCCTTTGCTCGATAAAATGCTACACCAATACGCTCGTTGGTTTTTAAAATCAGGTTGTAACAAAACATCGAGGGTCATCGAGGGTTTTATGGAGGTCCAGAAAAAAAAACTCATGATACTTTTTTTAATTTTAATAATATAAGTACAAGGTTATTATTATAGGCAGTTTTATACATATTTGCACCCGCACCCCCGCACTCAAACGCTCTCTCTTGCGCCACGCAGCACAACATAGTAACTGCAGCTGTGGTTACCTACTAAAGCAAAACGAACTATTCAAATTAGATTCTACGTGGCAGTTATATAAAAATATTATTCCGCCCGTCCGCCTGTTGCCGACCGATGCTCTAGTCCATACTCACCTTGAAAAGAACGTTTGCGAATAACAGAAGCACTTATCGAGCCGCCTGTGCAATACTGTAAAAGTTTTAACCAGAGGGCCTTGACACGTGGCAATCGCTTTAAGGTTTATGCACACACGTCAGTCACTTCAACGTCAAGTTGCCGACAAGTCACGTCAATTTCAGGAACATGTCTGAACTGATAGTCAGAGTCAGTCAGTCATAGCAAAGCCTCGGTTACAAATCTATCCATGTTTAGTTCGTAGCAATACAAGTTTTGACATGCCGGTGACGCGACGCCGACTGTGACGCGCCGGTAGTGACGTGCCTGATGTGTGTAGCCAACGTCCCGCAACTAACTATACTTTCTGCCTTTGTTTTTTTTTTTTTAGTTGCATCGTCTTCACATATAATTATGTAACTAATGTACGTACATATACAAAATATTGTAACACTTTTTAAAAGAGTAACGGTGGAGTTTCTTGCCCATTCTTCTCCATACGAAAACTACCTTTTGGAAGGGGCGACTAGAATCAATTATTTTTTTTTTGTAAACTTAGACGTTCAAAAGTGCCTTACAAGGGCCTATTTGAAATAAATGATTTGATTTGCCGGCGACTTGACGTTAACACTGACTTTCAACAGGATTGACTTAAGCTTTTGCGGTGGCTTTTGTCAATCCAATACATTTTTGACTTTTCCATCATCAATATCGCCATTAAGAGCGTTTTAAATTACTATGAAAACTCATATCTGTCATGTTATTTAAAAATGGAACGAACTTTTTATTCTACACATGGCAACAAAGGAGGTAACTCATCAAAGATGTCATTTTAATTTCGATTTGATTTGCAAATAGAGCTGTAATTAATGAACATATTGGCGTGTAAAAAAATATCGTTGTTCGTCATTGATTCTGGAATTTATAATCAATTTACTCAAATTAAATTTCCGCGCATTATTTGAGAAAAGTTCTATACAAGCCTTGACCACAACCAGGCATTGATGGACTCACGTATGTGTGCGTATTTTGACGATCGTCCATCAATGCCCCAGTTGCAAGCCGAAATGTACTACTATTTGTAAGGAAACAATTTGCAAAAATGCAAAACAATTGAAAAACATTTTTCTATATAAACAATTAAAATCAAAAAAACTTTTCACCTTAACCCGAGTTAAAGGTCAACGACTTCACTAAGGGTTCATTACACTTAACCCTTAAATGCCTCGACAAGTGTATTGTATGTTACAATAAGACCGTCATCTTAAACTGTCATTATCAAATGTCGTGAGTTCATGAGGAGCTGACAAAGCTTACATTAGATAAGATATAGATAAGGGATGACGGCACAAACCCTTCATTCTCTGTTCATACCCTTTGGTTAAGTTTAAGAAGGGTCATAGTTTTAAGTATGAAATTAGTTTGGGCTTAGGAATGAAGGGCTACGGAGTTGCTACGGCGTAGCTGTTTTTGCTACGCTTTCGTAACTGCTTTTGCTACGCTTTGATAGCTGATCTGCTATAGTTTTTTTAAGGTTTCTTAGGGTTCCGTACGTTCGAATGGAAAAACGGAAACCTTATAGTATCACTCGTGTGTCTATCTGTTCGTCTGTGGCAGCCAATTTTCTCCGAATGTACTAGACTGATTAAGTTGGAAGGTACACGTATGAATTTCTGTGTAACGTAATGTTGTGGTCCGGTCCCAAACTGAAATATGTCCATTGAAGTTTAACCGTAATAAAAAGACACGTCTTTTGAGCATTCTTTGTATTTTTGTGGTCAAAGTCGATGGTGTTATACTTGCCCATATAGGAAGGAAAGTTTTAAAGATATGTCTAGTAACTTTTGTATGCATTGGCTGAGTGATAAACGATAGTTGAAGAAATGTTAGGTGGTTGTATGATTGTGTCCGAACTAATGGAATGTGGCAACACAGGAAGGACAAGAGAAAACAATTGAAGATGATCGAAGAAAACAAAAGACATTGCTCGCTAAAAATAGTGCTGGATAATCAAGGATACGATCTATGGTTTAAACAATTTATTTCACTCAAAAAGAATACAATTATTCACTCCTAAGAGGCAATATATAATAATTGAGATACAAAAAGAAAAACTGTTTATTCTGCATAAACATAGAGTACATTACAAAAAAAAAACGTAAAATACACACGTACAGAGTAACCAAAAGCCTCGTATTCAACCAATAAAAGTTTGACAATTTTGTTCATAGCTTGATATCAAAGCTTGACACCAAAGACAATATTGCATAATTACTTTTGCGACATTGGCAAATGACAACAAACAAAATGCAAATAAACAAATGTATTCTACAAAATAATTTAATTTTTGCAATGTCGTAAATATTTTGTGAGGCGACGTGATCTCATTATTATATTAAATCCCTAATACGTACTTATTTACTTTTCTAAGAATTTTTTATCTGGTACCACTTTTTAAACGTGGATTTATACGTAGCATTACTCGTAAATGAACTGAAAGTTATGGAATAGCAGATAGTACGACTTGTCAGTGGGAAATAATGATACAAAAATACTTGACGGCGCAGCAAGTGACCCCGGTTCAAAATTAAAGGGCCTCAAAATTATTAATTTTACAGAATAAATATGTAGTGTTAAATTAATATTCTTGGTACATTAGAAATAGTGACCTCCACCGGGACCTGAAGATGGATGTCATAAACATAGTTATACAAAAATTTGCAGAAGCTCATGAACACAGACTTCATCATCACGTGAATGTTGAGGCGATCCAACTCCTTGACAACACTGAATTAGTGCGAAGGCTAGAGAGGGTTAAACCTTTTGAGTTAGTTTAGTGCAGTGTAAGTGACTTTTAACTGTAGTGCAAGTGCTGACTTTTATAAAGAACACGTGAATCAAGTGTCTCCCCCTATAGTGAATAAGAAAGACGTTATTGGACGACTTCTTAATCTTATAGTTACTTAGCAGTTTATGTTATATTTAAATTACTTATTAGCTAATAGGCTAGATTGTAATGTGAATAAAGTATCACTAATTGTGTAACTTTATTAAAAAAAAAAAAAAAAAAAAAAAAAAAAAATATATATTCTAGTCCGACTCGCACTTGGCAGGTTTTTTTTATTGGGTAGCTGTGAATGTTTTGAATTAAAGACAATGAATCTAATAACTGTAAAGTGTTCTAAGCAAAATAACTATTCAAAGAATTAGTTGACTACAAGGAATTTTGCAGACAGTCGTATCTTTGAGCTACCATCAACGTGGGTTTACAGTTTTTGCTACAAATAAACAATTCGTATAACTAAAATGTAAACACGTATCTGTCTTGCAAACCGAAACATTGCTAATTAAATAAACTCCCAAAAAGTCCATACATTAAAAATAAATAAAAACCCGCCCAAAATTAAACACAGTTTAAATCAAAGCTTCAAACCTCTGTCGCTACAAGGACAATTTCACAAAACAGACGAAACTCCGAAACAGCCTAAAGTCGCCCAATTTCCACTCAGATTAAAACATGTCCACAATTCAGACTAAACCGTTTATAATATCAAACGAATGACTACAAAGAGTTGCGGAACGCTCCAGAAAGTAAGGAACAAGGAGAGTGGAATTGAGGAGATGTGGCAATTGTCGTTTTCTTCTTTTTCATTCCCTCAAAGCTGAGGATCGCGACCTCATATGACGCGTCTCTTAGTTATGCAGTCTTCACAGCCTTCTTGATCGCATCTGATCATCGTGCCGGTGCTCTACCTTGAGAGCATTTTACTTCCACCCGCGGCCCAGCCTTTCCAGACCATGCATCATCATCATCATCATTTCAGCCGAAAGACAACCACTACTGAAAACATGCCTCTCCGACCGGTTCTCTGCTTCCCACATCCCGTGGAAGGCCTTCCAACTCATCGTCTTCCGGTACGCGGTCGCCACTCCAGAACCTTTTGGTCTCATCGGCCATCTGTTCTGTGAGCCCTGCCCACTGCCACCTAAGTTTGGCAATTCTTTGGACCACCATGTTTAGGTAAACATATATATGTCCGAAAAATACTACTGTTGACTACTTTTACAATGTTTGTAAATATGTGAGCACCATGTAACTATCACATAATTAATTTATCTGGCATTGCTTCATTTTTCATTATTTTTATCTATTGTGTTATAGTAATTTTATCGTCTTCACATAATATAATGAATGTATACAAAATATTGTAAAACATTTTAAAAGAGTAACGGTCGAGTTTCTTGCCCATTCCACCTTTTGAAAGGGGCAACTAAAACAATTCTATTTTCTTGTTAATTTTTGACGTTCAAAAGTGCCTTTTATGTTCATATTTGAAAGAAACGATTTGACATTGACTTTGACTAGTGTTAACATAAATATGGGCTAAAAAGGTGTCACGAAATGTAACACCTTTGTGACAAGTTTTATTTTTTAGTGCGTAACACTAAAAAATAAAAATATAAAATGGCTGTTCGTTTTTTTCATATATTGTTGTTTCTTATCTTTCCGTTGTAGGGGAATGGAATAGACTCGTCTAACACTGTGTCAAATTCAACTTTTATGTTATCTGTCTTGTCCAATAAATAAAAATAAAAAGCCTTCTATTCCATGCAACACATTTTAGAGTAGTTTTTCAACTTTGAAATAATATGCACCAATTCAATTTAAATAAAATATACTAATTATTTATTTAAATTGAATTATTGCATATAATTTTTTTTGTTTTTGATTTTTTTAACGAGTTTAATAATGAATTATATTCTTTGACATTAATTAATTTACATGCATTTTTGATATATTTTTTTTGTTCTATAACATTTATTTCAAAAATCTAGTTAAAGTAAATACCTATTATTTAAATTAAATTTGTGGTGCATAGGCGTACCCAGGGGGGGGGGGGGTAGGGCTGCTTCCCTGGATCTGCCCCGCTGGGTCAAAAGCTGGGTACGCCCATGTTGTTGTGTCTTGTCCAATATCTACAACTGTACATGGACCTTTTGACGCGTGGACAAATCGGAAATAACCAAAAACAATTTCATATTTATACCCCCTTGTCAATGTCATTCAAGAGCCCGAAGGTCCTAGAAGCACTGTAGCTGTATTTGTCACATCTTCGATGTTGCTATTTGCGTCTTATAAGATGACAAGCTTTAAGTATGGTCAAAGTTCATAAACCGACTGTGATAATGCCACATCTAACACATTTCTCAAACCATATCTCCGCGACGTTCAGCTGACATGCGAGACTGCCTCAAGGCACATTTCTATTGTGGATAAACTTTATGCCACGAGGCGACAACACAGCTCGGCTAATGGAGACATTATGATTTTATGTCTACAACTTTAGATTGTTTGGTCCCGTATTGTATAGTAATTATTATTTTACGACGTATGTTTGAGAAGTCGTTTCGTATTTCGGTTTTGTTTTGTTTTTGTCTAATTTGTTTTTGGCGAAATGTGGGTCTACTATTGCTAATACTGTATTACTAGATGCATCTCTACCTGACCGTTCGGGAAACATAGGGGTGATGTTGCGTTATGTTGTGCTGTTTTTGGGTTTGTTCTAAGGGACAAATCTATATATCAGTTAGTCTGGCATAAAGAGGGTGTGCTATATAACTCTGCCTACCTCATTGGCGACTACAGGCGTATTGTTACGTTACGATTAGTCTTTATGATTGATGTACCAATCAATCTGCCTAGCCTTTTCCCAACTATATTGGGATCGGCTCCGCATGCAGCTGAATACCAATATTTTTCAGGGAGCGACTGCCTATCTGATAGTTGTCAGACTTTCAGGCTTCTGACGACCCGTAACGAGGCACGGAGGAGTCTCGGTATGTAAAGATGGTTCTTCCTGTGGCAACACTACAGCTAACAGCTGATTTGAATTTGTTCTTGTAATTTTAATGTTAAATATTAAATTTCTTTGTTTTTAAAGCCTATTACCAATTACTCATCTAGTAAATAGGATAATAATGTGTTTTTTATATTAGGTTCACATACCAAGTGCAAAATAAGTGTACATTTTTCAATTTTATCGGTGACAGTTACCGGCACAAGTGAATTTTGCATTGTCATCTTGATATCAGGTACAATTCTATATATTTTACTTGCTATTCGTTTGTTTGCGTACTTTAATTTCACCAGCAATTACATAGTTTACTTTTAATAAGGCTACTTATTGATGCCAATGACCTTTCAACGTAAACATAACCTTAGTTTGGTTTGGTGACAGAACTTCTTTTTTTTTTTTCTTTTTTACATCTAAATTTAATTTATTTATTTTCCCTTTTATTAAACTAATAATCTCTAAAACTACTGCCACAACTATATTCTCTCTTTCAATTTCTTGTCGCTTCCTTATTATACTTCTAAAGTTATAATCATGATTATGACTCGCAGCGCCCGTGCTCGCCTAGAAGAGTCCAAACTCAATCAGGCTTTGAGCGAATTAAAGGCTTCAAAGGAGTCCTGTGACCAACTGAATAAGGAAATAGATGACAATGAAAGGGTGCTATTTGATGCCCATGAAAAGAATAGGAAGTTGAAAATTGAAATGGCTCAGATATATACTCAATACACTGATGCCATAGAAGAACGGGACAGACTTCAACTTGTTGTGGACGGGTTCAGCCAGTGTAGCACAGAGTATGAACAAGCTCTTAGTCACAAATACTTATTACAACAGCAGCTACTTGAGGCTCAAAGTCAAATAACAGAACTTCAGACCACAAACCATAACATCACCACCTCGCTGAATCAGAGTCTGTTCAATGAGTTGATGCCTATTGCCCCGTCAATGGTTTCTGCCATAATTCCCTCTTCCACTATAAATTTAACAGGTGATGAGGACTCAAAGTCATGTCATTCAGTGAGGGTAGTCACCAGTAAAAACAAACTTAAAAAATACATTAAAATTAATAAATACATTGTTAAAACACAAAAGATGGTAAAAAGACAAAAGTTCTTTATTAAAAATGTTAAACTTAATAGAGAAAGGCTAAATTTACTTAAACAATTAGATATGTATTCTTTTAATTTGGAACAAAGTACTAGGAAATACAACATTGACACAGAGTACTTGCAATCTGAACTTAACCATTTACAGGAGAAACTTAGTTCAATGACTAACAAATATAATACCTCTGAACATCTAATGAGGGAATATGTGTTGGCAATGAATGAGCTGGTAAACACACAAACAAACAACTGTGAGCAGTGCCAAACAAGATCCAATGTACTTACACCAGATCATTCATTGTCAACATGCAATACCACCTTACCGCAGTCATGTGTTGATTTGATATTTCCTGCTATCAATAGTTTAAATAAAAAATCTAAACAAATTGTAAAGGATGATGTAGTATTATTTTGCGATGAGATTGGAAAGGACTTAGGCCACTTGTTAACCAATGAATATCCAGGACACTCCATAATAAATTACTGTATGCCTGGTTGTACTTTATTTAACATTATGAAAGAAATTATTAAATGTAATTTTAATCACAATACTACATTATTAATTTTTATGGGTAATAGGGGAAATGTAAACAAAGGAGAATTGCTCCAATATTATAGGACCTTGTGTAATCTTACTTTAAGAAAAATTGTGTTGTTTACATTCCCATATAGTAACAGTTTGCCACAGGAAGAAAATAACTTAAGATTTGAAATAAATATGGCATTGCATAATTGGACATTCAATAATAATCTGTTCCATTTAGTTGATATTAACAATTATGTTGAGAATAATTTGCATTTGACAAGAGATAGACATAATGTTGTTATGTACTATCTTTCTAGCCATTACAAAAGACAGATAGCTGTGTCGCTATCATATTTTTTTTCTATTACAGCCAAAAATTTGGCTAAACAACTTGCTTCTTTTGAGCAATGCAATGACTTTTTAAATAATTCTGCCAATAATTTGGCAACAAGTATTGACATTAATTATAATTTAAATTAGAAATTAGGACAATAGAGGAAACCTCTTGCTTAATCAATGAAGAAAATTTAAATACTGGTTTAAATCATCAAAATGTTACAAAAAGTTCTTCTTTGATATCTCACCCATCAAATTGTTGTAATTTAAATAAATGTAATAATAATACTCTAAAAATTGTTCATCAAAATATACAGGGTGTGATAGGTAAGGAATTAGAATTGGAGCTGTTCATGAACTGTAGTTATATTGATATCCTATGTGTAACTGAACATTGGTTGAAAGTCCACCAGTTCATGTTCAGCTTTAACAACCATCAGGTTGCCAGCTCATTCAGCAGAGTTAATATGATACGTGGTGGCTCTCTAATAATTGTTCGTAATAATATGAAATTTAAAGAACGTAAAGATATTGTGAGCCTCTCTGTTGAGCGAGTTATTGAAATAGCTTGCATTGAGCTTGAGCAGTTCATTGTAATGAGTGTGTACAGGCCCCCATGTGCTTCATATGATGTATTTGAGAAATATATGGAAGAAGTATTAATAAAGACTTCTAACAGTAATAAAACGGTTGTAGTCTGTGGAGATTTCAACATTAACATACTGGAAAAATGTGCTGTGGTAAATAAATTTGTAACTTTATTAACGTCATATAACTTGTATAATACATTCTTTGAGCCGACTAGAATAACTGCCACCAGTGCTACCTGTATTGACAATATTTTTACAAACTTAAGACCTTCTAGCCATTTAATTATAAATGAGTTGGACTCTGATCACTGTGGCCAGTTAGTCACTTTCCCTCAGAAAACAGTCAGAGCTCAAAGAAAACTTGTGACTTTTGTTCCTGTAAATAACAGTCGCTTAGGACAATTTAAAAATAATTTAATGGAAAAGCTACCGGGTTTGCCTTATCATAACGACCCGGATCAAGCATATGCTTCATTATTTAACCTCATCAATTGTGAGTTTAGGAAGGTTTTTACCTCAAAAACATTACCTGTTTTTGACCGCGTTATATTTAGTGATTGGGCAACACCAGGTATTTACAAAAGTAGGCAGAGGTTATTTGAGTTGTATCATGAAAAAACATATAACCATGATGAAACTTTTAAAGAATTTGTTAAGAAATATTCAAAAACTTTTAAAAGAGCCTGTTCCTCAGCAAAAGCCATACACATTAAAAATAAAATAAAATCTTCTGGAAATAAAATTAAAACAACTTGGAATATTATTAATTCGGAAACGGGAAGAACGACAGTACGGAATCGTGACTTCCATCTAAAAATCAATAATGTAGATATTAAGGCAGACATGGAGGTGGCAACTGAGTTTGAAACTTTCTTCACTAATGTTCCCATTTTAACAACCAAAACTCTGTCATTGTCGTCCTCCACTTCTGCTTATTCAATACTTAAAGAATGTGTACCAGAATGTGACAAACTTTTTGAATTCACAATTATTAATGCTAAAGACATTATAGAATCTTTTAAAAAGCTTGATGTAAAAAAAACTGCTGACCTTTGGGGATTATCAGTACATACCATGTCTTCAATAATTGATGTTATTTCACCCTTTTTAGCAATAGTTTTTAACTCTTGTATTGCATCTGGTGTATTTCCTGATTTGATGAAACTTAGCAAAGTGATTCCACTGTTCAAATCTGGCAGCACAACTGATCCCACAAATTTTCGGCCTATTTCGATATTACCTACATTGAGCAAAATCTTTGAAAAATTAATTTTAAAACAAATGTTAGGACATTTCAATGTACATAATTTACTCCATCTGAAACAGTTTGGTTTTACTAAGGGTCGTTCAACTACAGACGCGGGCGTGGAATTACTGAAAAGCATATTCGAGGCCTGGGAGGAGTCGCAAGATGCTCTTGGCATTTTCTGCGACTTGTCCAAAGCCTTCGATTGCGTACATCATGATACTCTCATCAGGAAACTGTACCACTATGGTATGAGGGACAAGGCTCTTGACCTTCTGACTTCTTATCTGAATAATAGAATTCAGAGGGTCGATGTAAATGGCAAGAGATCTGCAGGATCTGCGGTCACCATGGGCGTTCCGCAGGGTTCAATTCTAGGTCCTTTCTTATTTCTAATTTATATAAATGACTTACCTTACCACATAAGGGATAATCACAAGATCGTATTATTCGCGGATGACACTTCCCTCATTTTTAAAATCAAACGTCAGTTAGTCAATTTTGAACAAGTCAACGATGCACTCTCTAAAGTTGTGCATTGGTTTAATGTAAATAATCTTCTCCTGAACGAGAAAAAGACTAAACTCATAAAATTTTCAACGCCAAATGTCAGGCAGCTAACTACCAATGTTCAAGTTAATGGAATAGAGTTGGACCCTGTTGAGTCAACAGTTTTTCTTGGAATAACAATTGACGGTAAATTACAATGGGGCCCACACATAGAAAAATTGTCAGGTAGGCTCAGTTCCGCCGCCTATGCTGTTAAAAAAATTAGACAGATAACTGACGTAGATACAGCTAGAATTGTTTATTTTAGTTATTTTCATAGTCTTATGTCTTATGGGATTCTTCTCTGGGGAACCTGTGCGGACATTAATACTATCTTTGTTCTACAGAAAAGGGCTGTTCGAGCCATTTACAACCTCGGTCCAAGAAATTCCCTTCGGGAGAAATTCAGAGAAATAAATATTCTGACTGTAGCCTCACAATATATTTTTGAAAACCTTTTGTATGTACACAAAAATATATCAAATTTTAAGAAAATGTCCGATATTCATAGTTTAAATACCAGGAATAAACACAACCTTGCTGTACATCGCACACGTCTCCACAGAGTAGGCAACTCGTTCATGGGTCAATGTATACGCTTTTACAACAAACTTCCCATTGACGTTCGAAACTTACCCATTAAACGATTTAAAAACTGTATTAAAACCAAACTTTGTAAAAAAGGGTACTATAAAATTTCAGATTATTTAGAAGATAAAAAAGCTTGGGATTGAGCTGCTCGCTCTGCTAAGCCTTGTGAAAACCATAAAACTTGACATTTTGATTATTCATCACAATAAACCAGTTTTATATACATATTGACATTGTTGAAAATTATATTCAAACTGCACATGATTACTTTGTTAAGTATTATATTTTTTAATTATTGTGAATGTGAGGACTATGTGGATATTTTATTTTTATTTTTTCTCTTTCATTTATTTTTTCTTTCTCAGTTAGTTTTAATGATGGTCTGGCAGTTTGAGTAGTTGATGCGGCCTAGACAAATATCCTTTCTTTGGTATTGTTCGTCGAGTTGAGCTCCTTCAGTTTTGAGTTGAGCTCCACGATTACTGACAAATGCTTGCACTGACTGGATAGGTCCACTCAAATCTGTGTGGTTCTTTCCTCAAAAGACCATTTCAGACACTAATCCACATGGTCTTCATATGACTTGACCAAGATTATGTCTGGACTTTAAAAGAGACTATGACCTCTGAGTTTGTTTCGGCCTTTCTTCTCAGAGTAGTCAGATAGGAAACACCGACCTCATCTAGCTTATTTTTAATATTTCTTTATATGACGTGTAAAAGTGATTCCGATATCCTATTTACAGAATAAACAATTTCATTTCATTTCATTTCACCCATCCACGGACCAACCCCGGCAAGTGTAGCTTAACCTATTGGATCGACCCCCCTCCTGATACCCCAACAATAGACCCTAACAACCCCCTTTGTGTTCCCCATAACAGAGTAGGTCTAATTTTGAAAATTGACGTTCAAAATGATGTGTTCTCTGTTACAGGCTGCCACACAGACACGACCGAGGCGTGTACACAGCCTAATAACACTTAAATTTTAAAAGGAAATATTATTTTATTTCCAACTCATCTTCCTGTTACTGTTAGCCTGCATCATCCCACTGCTGGGCAAAAGCCTCTCCCCATGACTTCCAGGTCTTTCGATCCAGGGCTAAAGTCGGTCATCGGTCGTTTGTTTTCTCCAGCTTGTCCCGCCGTCTTCTACAGGGTCTGCCGCGACGCGTTCTGGCTGTGTTGTGTGTTGTTATTTTGGGCCTTATAAAATTACTATATTGAAGTCGGCTTCCAGTCTAACCAGATACAGCTGGACACCAGTATTTTACATGGAGCGATTGCCTATCTGACCTCCACAATCCAGTAACTAGGTGACACGATACCCCTTGGAAAGTTTGGTTCGCTCCTATGTACATTTAGATTATTTTCTCAATATCTAAGAAAATCCCAAAAACACCAACCCCAAGGCCACCCCAGCCGGTTAGTGCATAAGAGGTAAGTAGCAACATTGGAAGGCTCTGCATATCAATGTGCAAGTTTCGACAGGCCCCGGATAAACATGCTTTTGTATGGCTAAACTTTAAACCGACATGTTCATGTACTCGATGTTTGAGTTATGACTGTTTCTTCATATGTTTTGTACTGTAAAAGTCTTAGATAACATAATAATATAACAAATAACCACACGTATGTATTCACCGCGGGGATAGGTAACTGTGCAGGGTTCAAAATCAAAATATTTCATTTCACATTCAATTACATAGGCACTTATGGAACGTCAGAAGCTACGTGTACGGTTCCAATTGGTCGTTTCCTATGGAGAAGAGTCGGCAAGAAACTCCACGGTTACTCTTTTTAAAATAATTGGGTTTTACAATATTTTCAAATAACAGTGATAATAGGTATGGGCGGACAGTGTAGGCCTTTCAACAAGTACCAGGTACTTAACAAAATAGAGAATGGTCCACATATCTACAGTCTGTTAAGCCTACAACGTTCTCACATTCACAAAATCTAAAAGAAGAGAATCTATTTAAACGATAAATAAAAAAAATTAAATAAAGACCTATTCAAAACCAAATTACATGATTGCTACTACTGCTGTTACAAATCTAATTTAATAAAAAATATAGAATATTGTAGGTATATAATGTCAAATAATGAAAAGATTATGTCAAGAAGGTATGTAAAAAAAATAAAAAAATAAAACATCGTAATTTGGGAGCAGTAAATAATGCTACAAAGCTTTCACATTCACAAACAAAATAGAAAATAATCTATATAAAAGATAAATAAAATAATAAAAACCTATACCAAACGACATGGTTCATTTCACCAGTTATATTTCAAGTAGCATGTAATAGAATTCGAAGTTCTGTTCTCTCTGTTATGATTATTTACATATCGGAGGATGACCCACTCCATCATCATTAGTACTTATCGTTGGTTCTCTTATTAACTGTGGGCGTCGGTGGGTAGTGTTGGAAGAAGAGAACAGAGTATCACAGAACGCGCGATGGTTTAGTGCCGCACGCGCCGCCCGCCAACCGAGAAGTACCGTGCTTCCAAAATCGATGGCGCGCGTGCCACTAACTCCATCGAGCGCCACCAGATGGCGCTGGCGTGCCGGATACGACTCGATTGGGACATACATATAAACACGTGCCTTTTTCCAATGGGGGTGGGCAGAAACTACAGACCGCCACCTGCTTTGATCCTTATGAATTCCTTCTCCTTTATAATGATTTGATTGACCACAGATTTACTTATCAGATTGGTCATAAAATACCTTTTGCACGTAATATCGGGCATTAGCTAATGCTGCTACCGACCGTTTTCAATCTGTAATCATCTTATTCAAATACCAAAATTACATGCTAGCCAAAATGCAGCCAAAACCACACTCCAACTACCTTACCATTAGAACATCTACAAATGTTAACCCAGTTAGCAATCAAATTCTAAGTATCAAAATCCTAATAAGCGCTTCAGCGGCCTATTTGGCAAGTCAGCTGCTGCAGCGCTCCACCAGGCCGGGTGGTCCAACACACGGCAGCCGCTCGTTAGCTCGAGAGCGCTAAAGCGCTGCACGTCAAATTGGACACTAGAGTGAGGTCCAATTTGTGCAGTCCCGCGTCGGTGGTTAGGTGCGTTTTTAGTTCGGCAGATTTGTATTTGGGAGTTAGTTTAAAATATTATTAATTTTTGAAGCAGTTTTTTGAAGACATGCTTGTAACTTGGTGGGTATATGAAGAATTTCTAGGTATCGTGAACAGTAGGATTTCATTACCTAAAACTTGTCATTATTATTTATGGGTTTGATTTTCTTAAAGAAATGTTGACAGTACCTAGTGTTGAAATAATCCTACTGTTTACGATTTTGAGTCATTGATCATCATCACCATCATTTCAGCCGAGAGACGTCCACTGCTGGAAACAGGCGCCCCCAAGCACTGCCACTTCAACCGGTTTGGTGCTTCCCATATCCAGTGAATTTCTGCGGCCTTCACAAGGTCATCGATCCACCTTGTGGTTGGCCTTCCAACGGTACGTTACGTCATTGATTATATACAGCCATTGAGTAGAAAAATCCGATTGAAAAATAAATCATGAAAACTCAGGCCCAACCAACATGTATTGCTGATCATACAAATATTTTATTCGTGATATGAACTTGTGACCTTCACCAACCAAGTGAATATGGCTACTAGTATATTGTCTGTTTAAGGTTTAAACAGCCCGAATGCGTATTAATTACAATTTTAATTAAATAAACCTGATGAATATTATTCTATATTGTTTGTTTTGCTAACATGTGCTCACTAATTTACTTGCCACAAAGCTAATACAAACAATTACGTAAAATAAACGAGAACCTCAAGCCACAGCTAATCAACTTGATACCACAAATGTTAATATAATGCAACTAGGACTATTTTAATTAATATAGATACAGTAGTAGACGTCAATTGTTTAACGATAATGGGAGTCTACAAAACAATGTATTTGGTTAAAATACGTATCATAAATAATAAATAATCTGATCAATCTAATTGCCATTCAACGTGGTAATGCTTCCAGTCTTCGGGCACGTTTCCAGATGACAGCGATGCGGACGAATACTTCGACGCCTAAGTGTCCTTTGGCCTTTGTATTTATTTGTGTAGTTAGTCATTTAATTTAGTACCTAGTTTAAATAGTTCCTAGTTTCTAGTGGTCGCAAGCGCTACTGCAAATCAAATCAAATCAAATCAAATCAAACTTTATTTGTGAACATAGTACATAAAAGGTCTTAAAATATACATTTTCGCGAGTAATGCTGTGCATGAGTTCCTGGGTTTGATTCCCCGGTTGGGCAAACTATTATTAGGTTTTTCTATCTGGAATTTCTCAGTAGCAGCCCGGAGTCTGAATATGTGCCCGGTTAAAAAAAAAAAAGTGGTGACCGTAATATAATGTATTTGTAGGTCTTGAAATCTTGGTGGCTTGTTATCTTAGAAGCATCTCGGCCTCAATCATGAGATAATCTAAGGGCCTTTATTTTAGGATTAATTCATGAAAAAAATCGTGATCGTCATTCCGCAAAGCTAATCAGTGCTATACAGTGTCAGGAACATCGACGCGAAAACCGTTACCATGGATTCAGTACATGATTCTGAACGCCCCTGCGTTGAAATTATTCGTCAGTTATTTTTTTTAAGTCTGCCGTTTCACAGAAAACTGCAATACCTACGCCGTCAAAATGTATGGAACAGTTGTTTTTTTTTAAAATAACCAACGAAAGATTTAACGCATGTGGGTTCAGAATCATGTTCTGAATCCATGGTAACAGGCTTGGCGTCGATGTCCCTGACAGCCTGTATATAAAAAACAAACAAATAAAATAATTTCAAATAAAAAAGTAAATTTTCTGATAGGCAAAAACTAAATAACTATGTTAATAAAGCCGAATCAGGATCACACTGAAAGT
Source organism: Agrochola circellaris (assembly GCA_914767755.1). Taxonomy (NCBI): domain Eukaryota; kingdom Metazoa; phylum Arthropoda; class Insecta; order Lepidoptera; family Noctuidae; genus Agrochola; species Agrochola circellaris. The sequence continues at coordinate 3,486,988 of OU611857.1, forward strand.
CCAGTAAACTGTACACTTCTGAAAACCTCATTGCACTAACTCAACGTAACATTGTAAACTTATTTATGTACAGTATATCCTTACAACTCTCTAATTGGAGGACATAAAACATCTAACTTTTTGCCCAGTTTCCAGATGAAATAGAACTATCAATAAATAAATAAATTGAACATACATTATTCGTAGGAAATCATCTGCCAGATACGTTAACTGAAATTGATCACGCTGTGGTAAAGTTAAATAATTAATTATTCTGTTAGACATGGTGTGGGTTTATTTTGAGTTTTATGATGAGGGCTTATAATCTCCTTCATTCGACAAGAGAAGATAAGATAAATTTTTTGTCCAAAACATAAGTATACACACACATGGCATACAAGATGCACATTAAATTATATCACAGTCATGTTTTGCCTTAACGGCGTACAAATATAAACAGGTAGGTTATTTTTATTATCTAGTAGGACATAAAAATCAAATAATCATAAATTTGTCCATTAATTAACATATCAAATGAAAACTTAAACAATCAAATCACAATAAATGTACCTACTACAGAATAGTGTCATGAAGTCGTCATAGAAATCTATAATAAAATAAGCCATATAACGCCAATATACAATAAATAAGTCATGACGGGGAGGCTACTTGTCTCTTTCGTTATCATCAGCCATATTTTAACTACTATGGGCGTACTACGGGTAGTGTTGGCTATTGCGTCTGATGGCGTGGCGGGCGACAGAAACAAATGTATGAATCAGTTCGACGCATGTCACGCTGTCGCGCGGCAGACGCGGCGAATAGTGCAGAAACCCAAACACAAACTAAAACTAGTTTTGTTTCTTACTTATATTCGCCGCGAAATAATGTAGGTATACTGAAACTTTTATTGCTGAAATACTAGCTAGACCAGCTATTCGTATCTGCATTGAACATTTTCTCCAGTTTTGATTGAATATTCATAAGAATATAATCAAAGGTTTCGACACTCATTCGGGTATAATCAAAAAAAAAAACATACTCTCCAAGCAACACTAACTGACTGTGATGAAGACATTCCGCTCTTGGTCTATCTGGTCGCGACGGCGGACGCTGCTGCCCGTGGCGTGCAAACCTTGCCGCATGGACTGCTGGCACGTCCAACGCACCACCGTTCGCGACGCCCGTTCCCCGTGGCCAGGCCGTTAGAACTCGCAGTACCCCGCCGAAATCGCTGCAATCATAAAAATAAAAGTTTTCATAAATTACCGAAACGGGATATCAGTCAAAACTCTATGAAACGAAATACCGAAGACGTCGGTGCACCAACACGACATAATATGGAAAATATTTTCGCATTTCTACGTGAAAACCCAGCACTGCCGCGGCCCGCCGCGCGACGCGCTAGTCGAATGCACCTTTATATCGGTAGCAAATCTTACTGGGATATTTATATTGAAAGTATAGAATGTTAGAATTGTAGGTAGTAATTATTTTTAAACTATTTAATACAACAATAATATTATGTTTTCTGACAAAACCGTAACCATTGTTACCGATAAAATAAAAAATTATAACGATAAATCATTTACCATCGCAAACGTAGGTATTTTCAAAGTGAAACTTGCATATTTCACTTTTATGTACCAAATAAATTGTATGTACCGTTAGTATAATATGTGTAAATCGATTTCATTATACGTAAGACAATTTCAATTCTTCAGCAGATCTTTAAAAATTAATTACGTTTCAGTGGCATTGTAAAAAGCATTGATAGGCTAGTGGTGTGACCGTCGGACTGCCGAGTCATCATATGTCGCGATTTCGAACCCAAGGCATGCACCTCTGACTTTTCGGATTCATGTGCGTATTGTATAACTTGCTTAAAAAACGGTGAAGAAAAACATATCGTGAGGAAACCGGCATGCCTGAGAGATATTTCTCGACGGCATGCGAAGCCAAGTCAGAGGCCCATGGGCGGCATAAAAACTCTGACACCTGAGGGGCAATACCCGTATTTTTTAAGAAAGTTCCCATTCTAGTCTCATTTGCAATCTGTCAATAATACAATCATATTTGACAAGTTTGTCAGATTGCGACTTGAATGTGAACGTTTTTTAAGTACGAGAATAGGCCTTCAGGTTAGTTACTAACCACACGAAAAATAAAAGAAAGTGGCATTGTATCCAATGCGAACTAGCCGTTTACCATAACATGCAACAACTAACGTCAACAAAACCAAATCACATCCAACAAATTTGTCTCCACATTTAAAATAACAAACCTAATCGCCACTTCCACTAATAGGACCAAATTCCAAAGTCCGGCCACAGAGCAGAACAAAAAGCACAGTAATTCCCGTCGTTACACTAACACAATTATTTCTAACGTGCAGCGAAAGAGGAATTGTAACATTAATTCCCTTAATTTCGGTAGAATGTTGCGGTCACCTACTGACATGTTATATGTCGGCGTTTTGCGGCTGAAACTGGGCGGGCATTACTCTGCGCGGTGCAGACGGGCGATTTGTTAGTTGAAAGTGTTTAGTGACATCTGGTGTTGAAATATTTAGGTGTCGCGATGTAGTGCTTAATATGATGTGGTTCTATAGCATAATCAGCCGATAATGTTCCCACTGCTGGGACACAGGCCTCCACTCTTCGAGAGGGAGTGGGCTGTAAGCTACCACGCGGGCCCAGTGCGGGTTGGTAGATGTCACCATGTCTGAGAGAGAATTTTTGGGTCTAAGACATGCTGGTTTCTTCACGATGTTTTCCTACACCGTTTTGAGAGCAGTGGTGATGAAATTATTTACACAAAGTAAAGCGTCTGTCTGGGTTTGAAGCCACGAACGACTTTCGTAAATCAGGGCTGTTGCCACTGGGCCATCTCTGCTCTCGTGGTTCTATAGTTTTGGTTAAATTGCTACCCCGTGGTACGTGGCACTTGCCGGTATCAGCAGGTTCTGGTCTTCCTTTACACATCGTTAAGTCTGAGTCTTAAAGAGCAGACTGAACACTTTAATTTAAGAAGATCAATGATTGAGAAGAAGTCTCCAGAGGTTTCTACCATCCAGTGTCGTCACTACAAACACATACGTAGGTGACAGACGACAATCTGACAATTTTACAAGTTCCTTTCATACATTTCCTGAAAAATTATTAAACGAGCAACATTTGTATATATATTTGTAATCACGTTCTCGAAAACTGCTCTAACAGTTTCGAAGAAAATTTCAATATAAGGGGCGGGGCGAAAAATCGATCAAAGTAGGTCTCATATCTGGGAAAATTCGTTTTCTCCGTATTTTCACCTGAGCAGAGGTCGGTCGCCCAAAGTTTAGAACAAGATGACTACCTTAGAATCGCTATCATGGCAGCATGGAATTAGTATGAACTATCCTATGCTATTAAATGGGCATTCTTTATTTTCACCAGAGCAGAGCTCGGTCGCCCAGGTACTGTCTCATTAAATAAGTTAGTAAGAAGGAAGGCCCTAGTTATTTCTGCAAAAACAGCAACCTATCACTATAAAGTTAGCCAGACCTGCCAAATGTGCAAAAAATAGTTAATTTTACATATCACGATATTTTTTTCAGAATATTTTTGTAGATAACTAAGTTGCGGTCAGTAAATAAGAGAGGAAATTGAAAAGAGACTCAATTTCAAGTTAAGTGATATAAAGTTATGATCGAGCGATCGTAACTTTGCGTGTCTGAAGGTTAAAACTTTGTTCGTGGAGAATAAAAATAAGTTAATTTTATTATATCAATATCGTCCTCATCGAATTTTGTAAAAGATATATGACCTCGACTGCTTAGCCATAGATAGGTACTTAAGTTTAATCTATAGGATTGGGGGGGGTTGTTAACAAAACGTTTAAAAACGGAACTACTTAAGCACGTACTTAAGTACATATGCGTAATTCATAAACTATTATTTGACTACGTCGCGTTATTAAAAACAAGAACTATTACTTATCATGCCCATTTTCCGTAGCAGATAATTTGATTTAACACATATCTTGTGAATGCACTGTAATGCATTCTCAATATAAAAGCCAGATTTTTGCTATTATGAACAATATGCCGAAAAAGAGTTTCGAATAAATTCGTTACATTATTTTATGAAGACATCAAATATCTATCTCCTCTTATCAAAAAGATAACAGCCCGTATGCCACTCTCATAATAGTTCACGAATTTCGTGGAATATCAAAATTAGTGATGACCCAGTAAACAGCTGTTTGAGCCAGCACCGTGCAGCCTGCGGGGGTGCGGAGGCGCGAGGGCGCGGGGTCGAGGGGGCGGTGAAAACTGTCCAGTGCCCTGACTTTGGGGAGTTTAATTGTTCATGTTACACTTACGAATTGAATTATTATGATTTAACGTTCAAAGGGTAGATGAGATTACAATTCTCTAAGAATTGCGGCTTGGAAAAGCAACACATCTACTTCAGATTGGGTATAACTTTCATGAGTGCTTACAATCTTTTGATTGAAATTCGGAATCAAGCATTTAGAAGAAATTCCTATTTTCAATTCCTGCTAATTTTTTTTGAAGAATTCATGTTTGAGGAAAAAACAGCCAGCAAAAATTTGCTGCATCCGGTTATTCAGGAAGCCGACCCTAACATAGTTAGGAAGAGGCTAGGAAAATGATGATGTGCTAAACAGTGAAATGAAGCTAAAATTATACAGTTTTTATAAAGAAACCAGAAAGAAAAAATTGTTTATTCTGCATAAACAAAACGCATAAAGTAGCCAAAAGCCTCGAACCCAACAATTAAAAGTTTAATGGTTGACAATTTTGTCCATTGCTTGATGTCAGGGCAGGGCTTCTCTCGAGATAACTCGATTTTTCTAACTGTGCGCTGGGAGCTGTCAAAGTCGTATGTTGTCAGTATTGAATTCACCCGCACGGTTACCTCCTCAGCGCCCCGCCGACGCCAGTACGGTCTACATAACTCGTGTCATCTGCACAGCTCTGTCATATTATTTGCTAAGTTGTTATTGTTATTATAGAAACATACAATGTAATATTTTAACGTTGACAGGCGCTCAGTTAGAAAAATCGAGGTATAACAAAATAATTAAGTATCTTACAAAACTGAACACCGACCGAAATCAAAACACTAGATTGCTTACGCGACAACCGCGCCATGTGAACAGTTCCCGGCAACATTTTCTCATCAGCTGCCTGTCGCGAAGTATTCCCGGAGCCTTCCGACAAGACATGCCTACATGAGACTATATTTACATAACCGGAACATTCACGAGGAGTTAGCATGCCGGAATCGACATATATTTGAGACAATTTGTTTGTGTGATATAAGGTATATCTCGACATGTCTTGAAAATCACATATCTTACTGTGTAAATCACTAATCACTTATCTTATTGTGCGCATTAGTTTTTCTTGTTCTTGATCCTCTTCATAATCTTGGTTCCTCAATTTAAAGGAATGGCACATGACCAACATTGTTTATGTATAAACTGATTAAAAATCTCATGAAATTGATTGACTTCATTTAGACTATCATAGACTTCTTCTTCTTCTTATTAAGTCTTCAATCTGGCATACTTGCTATGCAGCATGGGTAAAATTGATTTCAAAATATGATATTTATTTTGTAAACACTTGGGTTTATAAGTAATAACATACGCTTCTGAGTCACAATCTTGCAAGAATCGATCGGCAACCTTTAACGACTGCACTGTGCACTGCACTAATTGCAATGTCTGTCTTCAATTAATTATCACAAGGACTCGTGTATTACTAATACCACTTCGCCTTCAACAATACAACCCCACTCGACATTCCGTCCTGCCACTTCCATTCCCCATACATCTCCGCCCAAAGTTTTAACAAGCCGGTATTCCGCTGATATTTCGGACCGCCATGCACAACTCGGAATTAGTTCGTACGACTCAATTCCGCGTCACATACAAATCGTACGGCTAAATTAAATGTGTTACATTTCCATTATGTGACGGTTCGATTATTCCATTTTGTTACCTTTTGTTTTGTTGATTAGTGTTGCGTGTTTCCTGGAAAGTTTAATAAGTTGAAGTGAAGTTATTCGATTCTGGGATTTGGATCGTGGATTTATTTTGTTTGGACATAGTTATGCCTTATTGGACAAACAATTTCATAGTTTAAATAAAGATGTCAAATATTGTTAATAGTGTCTTTTGTTACTACTCCTACATGTTTATTACTGGTTGATTACAAAAGAGGGCAATTCGCGCGATCTGTAAAATGGGTCCTCGATTTAATTTATTTCTAAGGGACTGACCTTAGAAATAAATTCAAAAAAATTGATATACTAACTCAGCCTTCTCTTTATATGTTAGAAAGTATTTTGTATGATCGCAAAAACTTAGGACTTTTCAAAATAAGAAGCGATTTTCATAATATAAATACACGTAGTAGACATGAAATTGTGATACCCAAATTTAGATTAACTAAAAGTAGTAAGTCATTTCTTAAAAACAGTATCCGCTTTTATAACAAGTTGCCAAAGTCAGTTACAGAACTTAGCGATGGAAAGTTCAAAACCCACATCAAACGTGTCCTTATCAAAAAAGCATATTAAAAGATTAAGACTACGTTGAAGACAAGGAAGTTTGGCAATTATTCCTCTAATTAATATACCTTTAGAACTGACATAATCAAAATATTTAACTGTAATCGGGGAATGTGTCAGTTTGTTTTAGTTTAAGTAGTAATCTGTGGAAAATGTAATGGGTAGTATAGTTTGGCGCCGTCAGTAGGGACTGGTCATGTCTTAGCTTCCATGGCTTATTTTAATGTATTTAAATTTTTGAATTTGTTTATTATCTTTTCATTGCGGACGCTTTTAAAGTGCACGTCTTTCTACATTGTTCTCACATGTATAATTTCAACATGAATGATGTTACCAATATTTTGTAAGAATATTTTGATTTAAAAGAGTGTGCATGGAGTTTCTTGCCCGTTCTTCTCCATAGGAACCTACTACGCTTTGGAATGGGCAACTAGCTAATGCTTTGAGTTTGAGTTTGAATTGGTAAGTCATATCGTCGGCTGTCGCTGAAAACCAGCGTTGGGGCTCTGTCTCGCATAGGGTCGCAGCATTATGCTGAGCGATGGCCGTTTTGCGTGGATGTGACGCATATTTTCCCCCAAATTGTTTATTTTTGTGTTTTGTTCTTTCTTTGCGTCATGTGTACCGCAAATAAACGTATTTTCTTTCTTTCTTTCTATATGTCTAAGATACTTTGAATATTTTTAGTATACTACTGTTTGTTTTTCCTATTCCCTGCTGGGGAGTTTGTTGCGCCACTTCTTCTTCCCAGCTAATGCATTAGGCTGTGGTGAAGGGTGGGCGTTTTAGGGGACTATCTTACGTAATTTTGACGTTCGAAAAGAGCTGATTCTCAGCCTAGTTTTAATAAATGACTTTTGAATTTTGAATTTTTTGAATTTAAATAAATAAATTTGAAAACATTCTCAACACACAAATCATTGTCATTTGCGTGTCGATTTCTTACAGGGTTCTTTATGACTCTTTAAGAACAGATAAGCGGATTAGGTTACTATTGTCGTCTATTGTATTGTCAAAACCATTTATTTTTAAAAGAGTAACAGTGGAGTTTCTTGCCGCCTCTTCTCCATAGGAAACGCCCAATTGGAACCGTGCACGACGTTCATACGTTTCATAAGTGCCCTTGTAGGTTTATGTGGAATAAAATATTTTGAATATTGAATTTTTTATATTATTTTCACCAGACAGCTTAAAATCGATTGCTGTCTAACATAGGTTTTTGCTAAAGCAAAGTAAAGTGATATTGACACAAAGCTGTGTCATCACACATACAGCATGAGTTATGTAACAATATTTTATGCCGTGAACAGAAACGAATAAATAAAATACTTTTTATTGCACACCAACTAAAGTAAAAAAAAAAACACAGAAATAAAATAAAACATAATCAACCACCAAGATGTTACTTTATTATTTAATATAACATTAAAGGTAGGCATAAAATTTTCAAATAAAATTAAAATAACATTAAGATTAAAATATACAACTAACACTAAAATATATAAATTATAAACAATAAAGGAAGAGCTCATTGGGCATCAAAAAAATCGTCGGCGTCGCTGTCAGTGGGAAAAGTGCCCAAAAGGCTGGCAGCATTGCCACGTTGGATGGCAATGCTGATTCTTTGACCTAAAAATTGGCCAGCCCTCTGGTCACGTGAAGAGTCGACCAACCGCTTGGCGATGTTCCGAAATACTCGATGAGCACTCGGACCCCACGGCCCTAGTGTAAAAGATTGGTAGGAAATTAATTACCTAAAAATGAAATGAAATTAATTAATTAATTAATTTAATTTCACCACCAAGATTGGTAGTAATTCTGACAGCCCATGGTGCATCAGATAGTGCAACTCAAATACATAACCAGTTTTTGCATCAAAATAAAAAAAAAACGACCCATCAGACTCAACATAACTTTTGACACAAACTCAAGCATCTTACCAATAATAAATAACATATTATATAACAATAATAATATATTACTCAACAATAACTCCAGAGAAACTGCAAAGCGAACAAATCCACGAAAGCAACTATTCAAATAAGTAGTAGAAAATCTTTTATCGCGAGACTTGGCAACGTTAGAGTTTCCTTACAAAGAGGAAAGTTCCATTCTAATATTTAAGTTTAAGCATACAAAATAGCTTAGTTCAGTATTTAAAAGTTACGCCCTTTATGTTGAATTTTGTGGTGGCTTGTAAAATGGTGACTTTTGGAGGATAATTTAGGTACTCTATAAGCCACGATCTCTTCTTCTTCGTCATATTGATAATTTTCTTTTCTTCATCTATAATTCAATACTAACAATAATAGATTACTAACAATAAAGCTGAATAGTTTGTTTTTATGTTGGTTTGTTTGTTTGAACGCGCTAATCTCTGAAACTACCCGTCGGATTTGAAAAATTGCTTTTGCATTTGATAGCACAATTCTTGAGGGAGGCTATAGGCTATGTAACATCACGCTGGGACTCTTAGGAGCCGAGCAAAAAGAAAAAAAATACCTATGAAAGAATATTACGAGAAAACGAAATAGCGCGGGCGGGCGATTCGGGTGGGACAGGGGAACAAGAAATTTCACGCGTTCTAAGTCGCGGCTAGAAGCTAGTTTTAAATTTAAACCAGAATCAAGCCACTTCGATAACGTCGAAAAAGTCTATCAAAATGGTGGATTTAAGACATCAGTAAGTAATATCTTGAACTGAATGAATGTGAGGTATAAAGGGCCTGAGGAGACGAATCCAAAAACATAACAGAGTAAAAGTTTGAAAATCAAATCTGAGATTGACCTAAAATAACATGAATAAAAATCTTGTGTTAAACTTTTTACTTGCAATCGAGTTTTTCGATTGATTCTTATGAAAGCAAAATCATGCTTTCATAAGAACGATTTCTCATCTTTTAAAATAAGAGTAGAGTAGAGTCTTCTACAAACTAGCTATTCTTACGAGGCGAAAGATGAATTTTCTTTCCCTTTATGCCGTAGCATGTTAGCTTTTGCTACGAAAGCGCAGCCAACGTCAGCGCATCAGCTACGCGCTACAACGTAGCAAACATGCGTACCAAATCACAATTTGTTCATAACATAAATATTTTTGAGTATCGACATTCCAATATTCTTCAGAAATTCGTGAAGAGAAGAAAACACAGAATAATTCAAAATACTCTCTAAAGTAAATTAACAAATTGCCATTTCTTACCCAACGATAAACTTCAAAACGTTATAGAGTGGCCACAATAAAAACGAAGGCTAATTACCAGCAAAGTGGCCTGTAAAGTGGCCTGAAGCGGCTAACTTTAGGGTATTCGAAGAGCTGAGGCCGTGAAATCTTGTTGACAGTTTTGTGGAAATACGACGTAGTTAATATTTCATTTAGAGCTTTACAAAATCTGCTTATTTGCAGAGCCTATTGGCTACACTCGCATATAATTTTTTCTAAAGTTAAATAGCTTTTGCGAATATAATTTTTTCTAAAGTTAAATAGCTTTTGCGAATATAATTTTATTTACTAAGATTTGTGTTTTTTTATATGTAACATCTTTTCTCTCGCTTTCCTACAACCAATGGCAATGATTTCGTGAAAAGGGACGGAAGTGGGTAACAGGAAGCCGGGGAAGCGCGCGCTATTTGATTTGACCAATAAGCGTGCGCGGTGCTAGAGTTGGCCATCAGATGGTACCAACCCATTTTCCGAGAGGTTGGTACTGTCAGCCAAGATGTCAGATGCTACACATAATATGCGACTACTGTAAGGCTCGCTAGTTTTTTATTTTTTATTAACCATTACCACCACCCACATCCCATTGCTGGGCAAACCTCCCTACTCCCCGAACACCTCTCTCTGTCCAAAGGTTCCTAGATTTATGTATCAATGAAATCGTGATTATTGATTTTTTACCGACAGATTTTCTCCGCTGAGTTTCCTTGCTGGATTGATAATTTCGTCAATTGTAATTTGGACTACATTATATTTAATTTTGTAACGACGATTCATCAAATGACTTAGCACCAATTTCTTTAAACTCACCACAGCCAAGCACCACCCGATTTCAAACCCTACAACTCTCTACATAACGATCTTAAATCGATTGGCAGAATATGACCAAACGACCTCTGATTTTCACGATTCATTAAGCAGTTGATGTGATTTTTCATGAGAGATAGCTTTCAATTTTATATTAAATCAGTATGTTAACTGAATCGTAGTAAAGATAAAGTCAGAGCCATATGTAACAATGCAAAAACTTTAACCTTTAGATAATATCTTGAACTTTGCCTTTCAGACGCTGACTACTCGAAGCAACTTAAATTAGAGGACCTTCTATTAACTGGAGAGCTGGTAAAGCAGTTTGAAGACTTGTGTGAGCTTTACGAGTGTAACTTAATGTAATTCAACGATGACAGCAACGTGTCATGACGACGACGTGTCGTGTCACAACGTGTCGCGTCTTGACGTGTAGCGCCACATTTATAAAAAAAAACCCTCTTTCCTTCATAGTGTAATTTAAAGTCAGTTGGCAAGATATACAGGGTGTCCAGTAAATAGCACGACATACTGCAGGGGGTGATAGCTTGGGTCACTACCTATCAATACAACACAATATATGTTCAGCAAAATCTTACGGATTTACAGTTTTACAACATTTTCCGAAATATCGAAAAATCTCTACCTTGAAACAGATTGATGATGATGATGATGATGTAATATGGGTTTAACCTGAAATAAAAAAAACAAAGTGACATTTTAAACAAAGTGACATTTCAGCAGCGATCCCGATGATGGAAAAGTCAAAAATTGATTTTGTTGAAAATCTGTTGAAAGTCTTTGTAGATACGAAACGCTCTGAAAGCGATTGCCCTCTTTCAATGCGTTTCGTACTTAGGGCCTCTGTTCGTAACCGCACTTCTGCAACGATCAGTTATGCTCAAAAATATATTGTGCTCTCTAGTTATTTTAAAAGTGGCTTCAAGCAGAAAAAAAGCCTTTGATTTAAGCACAGTAACTTTTGTCTTTTGCCAATAGCCACCACTCAGCTAAGTGTGTCATTTGCCTTACAAAACCAACATAAAGACAAAAACGCTCACTTTCAACCGAACCCGGAACCTTTTCATACCACCATCACAGTTCCCATAACATATCTACGTATGTTCCATTACATTTATTCGCGGAGAAGCAAAAAAAAGAAAGATTTCTGTTTCGTTTGTCCTCCTACAATGCCTTTGGGAAATCTCTTGGATAAATTATTCCAATTCTCACGACACTTGCCAGAGACGGCTGTGTCAAAAAGAATATAAAACTCAACTGATAAACCAGTTTCTGAGGAATGTGATATAAATCTTAATAATACGAATAATAAGTGTAAAACTGTCTACTTTGTTTAGATTAATGTGGGTGAATTTTGATGAGTTGGAAGTCGGTTTCGTATGGTTTTTATTTCTGGTTCTGAGGGATTGTATATAGGTGAAAGGAGAGCTAGGCACTTTTTTTTTTCTTTTTTTTATTAGGTTCACCAACAATTGATTACACTGATACAAACACGCAGCACCAGCACCAGCGTTGGGGCTCTGTCTCGCATAGGGTCGCAGCATTAAGCTGAGCGATGGCCGTTTTGCGTGGATGTGACGCATATTTTCCCCCAAATTGTTTATTTTTGTGTTCTGTTCTTTTTTTGCGTCATGTGTACCGCAAATAAACGTATGTTCTTTCTTTCTTCTTTCTTAAACACATAATACATTTAAAAAGTACAGAACAGTGCATCAGTTACTTATAGGTAAACACCACATGCTTAAAATAATGAATCAGACAATTATGCTAACTTACTTAGTAATAAGCGCTAATTTAGAAAATTTGGTAACATCGGTAAAAAGTAAAAATATTATAAAATAAATAGGAGTAGGCTTCTTGCAAACATGCTTGTCCATGTAAGTATCACAATTATTTCTGCAGCCAAAAAACATAGTGTTATGATTCCATTTTACATCGAGCGACTGCCTATCTGACCTCCTCAACCCAGTAACTGGGTAATACGATAGACCCCTTGGTAAGACTGGTTTCGACTTTCGGCTTCTGACGACCCGTAACGACTGTCAAAGATCCACGAATGACAGCCGGGACCAACAGCTAAAACTGTGAAAATGGTCACCCATCCACGGACCAACCGCGGCAAGCCTTGCTTGACCTAATCGATCGACCCGTGTGGCAGTTATTACTTGCCACGAGCTCCTCCACAGTGTTATGATTCCATTTTACAAGTATATTTCCACATACACAAATACTTATGACTATTTAATTTAATTTTCCCAAACGCTTTTCATCAGCGGCGGTCAACCTCATGTGCAATGCGCCACCGCATAATATGCTGAACTTTACATACGCACATAAAGTTTCGGAAATTCAGAACTCGTGAGAATTTTCATGTCTCGAGTGAATAGGTTAATTCTAGGTAATGAGCATCACCGACGACCACGCCGTCTCTTACCATCAGGTAAGATACATAACGTACATAAAGGTTCGGCAGAGATGTAATAATAACACCAACATTTCGGTAGTCATGGTTAAGTCCCGTGTTATACCCGGGCGAGATTATTGCCATCGAGCACAAATCCTGGTCTGCTACAGGCAAAATTCCTTATCGAAAAATCCAATGACACTTTGCCCGACCCGGGAATTGACCCCAGGACCTCATGCTCAACAGTAGAGATATGATCGTCTGCCTCGTTCGTCGCAACACTAGTGCCTAAACCCAGACCTGAAAAAATAATAAAAATTATAGGTGAAAATTAACACCTCATAAAAACAGGTATCCTATTCTTTGACAGAAATAACTCGACAAAATAACACACTTGACACGTCTAAAACGAAAAGCTAAAATAAAGCACTATAATAAACTCCCTTTGACAGCTCGCAACATTGAGCAGTTCCCTAATAAACTTGTAGTCAATGTACTCTATCTGGTTTCTTTTGGTATCTTTCAACGCCATTTTTTGTGTAACTTGATACATTACTTTTCGGTAGTCGTGTTGATGCCACTTTATTGGACCTAAAATACGAATTATTTAGTTTCCAGCTAAAAGTAGACCTTTTTCTGCTTGTAGGTAACGTAAAAGAAAACCTATAGATTATTTAAAAAGTATTGCTAGCAGAATCTTTCTTTTGGCGATGAGAATAATGTTTGCTGATGATCACTATGATAGTAATAAGTTTAGCATTACGATACTAATCAATTCTTCAAAGAAACACATTAAAAACATTTTCATTTTGTAGTTGATTTATAATGAATTATAGGTATCATCAACATCCCATAAACTAGTTCAATGGAATTGTCGTTTAGGAATACTTACACAAAGAAATCATTCAAACTCACGTAAAACTACGTATCCACCAACCGATCGGTTATAAACAAAACTGCGTAACTTTCCTAGAAATTAGTTCACTCAGAATATTTCTGATATAAGGAAGGACATGTCTCAATTTTCTTTTGACATCAAACGCGCCATCATTACCAAGACACCGGTCCACCGTTATTGGAATCTGAGCCGACACTCCCGACACAAATAAACTGACAATCACACCTCTCGCTCGTTTCGCTTTTAGCGCTTTTTTCGCTTTGATGTCGGCGCCAATTGTAGTAGTCGTGTTGTATCAAAATTGGAGACGATTTTTACACGTTGTCGACCTAAGGAATGGCATACTGTAGATTGATTGAACTGTCAAATGTCGCAGGGCTTATGTCATCACAAGTCACAAATCGTGTAAGTATTAAAACTGCAAAATCATTTTTTTTTAACTTGGAGACTTTATTTAACCTACTTTATTTATCTGGAGAACAGCAGCTGCTAGGTACCATGATAGGTCCTTGTAAAAGAGGTGAGGTATTTATTTATTTACTAGCTACGCCCCGTGGTTTCAACCGCATAAGTCTTGATCCCATGGAAATATCGAGATAAAAAGTATCCTATGTTCTAATCCAGGCCATGGTCTATCTAAGTGTTAAATTTCATCCAAATCCGTTAAGCCGTTTTAGCGTGAAAGCGTAACAAACAAATAAATCAACAATCTCACTTCTGCATTTATAATGTTAGTTAGGATTTCTAATAAACACACCAACAGCACAGTCACTCAATAACATCAAAAATTGGCATTTCAGTAACCATGCAAATAATATGCATGACATAGACATATGAAAAATAAAGGCAAAGAAGGACAATTAAAAATGTTTCTACTAGACCTTAACCTAGAACACTACAAAAAAAAACAATTTGATCTAGATAGACTGTATGAACTATATTACAAAGTTTTATCTGGCAATAAACGAGCTAGTCAACACTTTCAACTCAATTCTTGGTTCTGTTCCCCGTCAAAGTGTCTTGAAACTAGGACAAACAGCAAACATATATCTTTTTCATTGATTTATTGTTAAGAATTCAAAAAGACTTGGAAGAGAATCCTCTTTAAATTAAGAGCGTTATCCTACAAGTTGGCAATGTCGCAAATAGCTGTGAAATATTTACCTGTTTTGATTAATTTGGTAATTTATTACTGTATGGAAATATGAAATCTGGCTAACTAGTGAACTAAAATATTGATTATGAAATGCAATAATTAATATCGTAATACCGAATATTTAGTGTGGTGTATATGCAAACTTTCCAAATTTCGAAGAATGGAACTGCCTTTTTTGATCGTTGAATTGTTTTTGGCTGACGATGTTATTGAAGACGCCTTACATTTGACTTCCGTCTTTGAATACACTTAAGTTATAAATGTATATGTTGAGAAAAGGCTGAGAATAAGATAGGATTCCCTCAGGGTAAGGGTCATCCAAAATAACGTAACAGAATAGCTGTTAATTCTGTCTCTAGTCAAACGGAAAAAAATACCTTCATAAAAATTAAAGCAAATTGTTCGAGTACAATGTAAAAACCTAATGCCCAATTTCTGAGGTATTCATTATTAATATTCTAGTTCGCTAGTTAGCCACATTTCTTATTTCCATACGGTAACATTAATCAAAACAGCGAATTAATTGACATCTATTTGCGACGTTGCCCACTTTCAGAATAAACGCTCTTAAGTAGTTGTAATAAGAAACACGTCGACAGCAAAGGCACTGTCGCACTCAAATCTCTAAGGTCACAATCCGAGTGTGATGACGTATTCGTTGCCAATCTCAGCGTTCCATCATTTCTCTCCTATACCGTCATTGAAAAACAAGAAAACCCTAAGATAAGAGGTAACACATAAGAAATACAAAGGAAACCGTTCCTTAGTATCAAATGTAATAGATTTACGCAGTTCGTTTCCGTCCTATTGATCAGCAACAGTATTACTTTCGGTCAACTTGACATGAGGGACAAACGGTTGTTCGTATCCGTATATATGTATATATATTGTACATATAAATATATATTGTTTCTGTCCTTCCCTAAGGCAATTGGGTCGGAAATTTTGTATACTTACATAATGTGATGTTGAGTTGAAATTGGTCAGATCTTAAAATAGATACGATTGTGTAATAACAGCCAATCTTTTTTGAATTCAACCTTTAATCTGTGTTATTTTTCCACAGCCTGTACCTGTGGAAAAATAACACAGATTAGTATATTTATTTCTTATAAGCATATACATGTTTTCAAAATACATAAAGATACACATCTCAAATTATATTCAGCGCATTTAATAATTTCATCTCTTCTTCTTTTCGTGTGGTTAGTGACTAACATGTCGATCCATTCTGTAAACATAACATCTCACCGTGAAGAGTGAGGTGAAGTGAGCTGTCCATAGTGTCAATCCCTAGCTTTAGGTGCAATGACAGCTCACATCAAGATCACTTCACCCAAGTTATCACGGTGAGATGTTTACAGAATAGCACGGCAGGTGTCAGAGTTTTAAACCCGCTTATGGGCCTCTGACTTGACTTTACATGCCGTCGAGAAATATCTCTCAGGCATACCGGTTTCCTCACGATGTTTTTCTTCACCGTTTTTTAAGCAAGGGCGTTTTCCTTTAATTTACATATTTAACTGCCACAATCAAACTAATTTAGGAATTACAAAATAGTTAAGACTTCTGCACATGTTGCTACTTGTTACCCTTTTTCAGAGACCTTGGGTGAATACTTGTACACAGTTGTGAACTCGTTGTGAGTTGCTCGCCAGTCTGCGAGCAACTCACAACGAGTTCACAACTGTGTACAAGTATTCACCTCCCACCCACCAAGGGCTCGATCAACTCGTGAAACGCCTTATTTTACTAAACGCTCACTTCTCAATTATGGCCCAACGTCAGTTGGCGGACGTGACGTCATGAAGCCTTTTCCAAATAAGGCTCGACGAAAAATCCCTTCGTCATTAACTTATCTAATTGTAAGAATGCTTGAAATAATTGAAACATTAAGCCTGTGTAACTATAAAATTACAGTTTTCAACAGTTGCGTGCTCTCAAAAAAATGGTTTATTTCACCTTTGATTTACTTAATGAAGATATTGTATAATCATAAAATAAAATTTTGATTTTATTTTAACAATAGCTGAAGACAAATGTGTGATTTTTAATTTCTTGATATGGTTTGCTAAATAATAGGAAAATATACATTACCGACAAAAATAAAATAGTTTAAAAAAAGTGGTTGATTCACATACAAGTAGACCATATAACAATGTTGATGATATTTTTAAATATTCAAAATTAAAAGTAGTTTCTTGTAAAAAAGTGATCAAACGTCAGTCTGGTCAAACTTGTTGCGAATATTTTTAATTTTCCATTAATACTTAACTTATTTGAAAAATCCCTTTCAGCTACACGCAAAACAAAGAACTTGACTTTTCAAAAAATGTATAGTTTTGTTTAAATTCTTTTTCCCTTTATCACAACTAATGAACAAAATTGATCAAAATCAGTCGATTTCGTACACGGCTTCTTAAATAAAACGCGTCGATAACGTTTGATGAATTTATGCTATTTGCGTTAACCAAACAACATGGTTTCATCAGGTTTGACATACAATCCCCTGACCTGTGGTGAAGAGGTGCCTCAGCCTACGTTCACACGGTGTTGATCAGTACGATATTTGACCGTACTATAATTACGACGACGTTTTTAGACGTAGTGTTGGAAGGCTTCCCACAAGGTGGCCCGGTGACCTTGTGAAGGCCGCAGGAATCCGCTGGATGCGGGAGGCACAGAACCGGTCGAAAGGGCGGGGCTTGGCGGAGGCCTATGTCCAGCAGTGGACATCTTTCGGCTGAAATGATGATGATGATGATCCTACAGCATTTGTTTTTAACTGTATGAACAGTGGGAAGCTGTCTTGTGATCCCAACATTTTGCCTCAAAATATTGTATAGCGGAGTGTGAACGGCAACTAATGGAAAATGTTAAAGGTATGCATCCATGTATTCCTGGCTGCTTGTAACTAACTTTTGCGGTCCAAAATTCTACCTCTGAAGGTAAGGGCGTACTGTAGTAAATACAGATTTACAACACTCTCCAGAAAAAACGTAGAACCTTCCTCGGTAACCATAAGAACAGTTACAGTTTGTTGCAAAAATTTTATGTTTTTTTAGGGTTCCTTACCTCAAAACGAAAACACGGAACCCTTATAGGATCACTTCATTGTCCGTCCGTCAGTCTGTCCAGACCTTTTTTCTCAGGAACGCGTGGAGGTGTCAAATTGAAGTTAATATGAAATACGTAGGTCTATGTTCCCTTGGAGCTCTAAAAAAATCAAGCTTCTAAGTCAACGCAATAAAAAAATACGGCCATTTATGCAACATATGTATTTTGATACTCGCAAATAAATCAAAACCTAGAGGGTTACTTTCCGTTGGCCTAGAATCATAAAATTTGGCAGGAAGCAAGGACTCACAGCACACTAAGTTTGTTTTTGGGATTAATTCATCCCATCTACGGAACCCTTCATTGTGCGTGGTACGACACGAAATTGGCCGGTTTAAAAAAAAAAAAAAAATAAGTAGTTATTTTGAATAAATAATAAATAGGTAGGTACCATTGAAAAGTATAATTATACAAACGAACAACAACAAGTCTAATCAGAATAGGTAATGGTTGAAAAATTCACCCTCTTTTCAGTATTAAGTGATGAATCTCGTGTTCCGGAATAAACAATAATGCTTTTAAGTTAAACAACCATTAGGGTGTGCCTTAAGTTACGATTAAGTAGGTAGGTATGTTTGATTATGATTTGTTTTGGACGAAAATGAAGATATTTTTATTGAACTTAATGTATTGAGGAAAATGTTATAATCGTACTTGATTGTGTTCTATTATGTCCATTTACAATACAACATTAACAAAATAATATTAATATCTTGCGAGCGCTTCGGGTTGCGCGTTTGTCCGAAAGGGATATCGCGACCCCGGCACACAGGCAACGGAAGGAACACGGGTGGTTTTTAGTCAGTAAAAGTCTGACACGCCCTCCCGCTCCAACCAGAGCGGGAGAAGTTATTTGAAAATTTCCCAACATCAAAAAAAAAAAAAAAAAAGTATGCAATATAATGTTAACTTTAAGTATTTAACCGAGCTATAAGTTAAATGTATATATTCCTGCGCCCTAACATCATGTACTCGTAAGTTTTAGCCTAGCCGGTAACTGTGTGCAAATAAATAAATAAATAAAAATAAAATTGTAAAACTTGCTTTTTTCTTTCTTTTTGGCTGTTTCGTCTTATATTATGTTTACTTTATAATGTGCGTCGTATTTGTGTAAACTAAAAAAATCTTTCATCTCTTATGACGAATTTCAACAATGAAATTGAGCGCGATCAGTGTGGCGGCCATCTACATCGCCACATGCGAACTACGCATCAAAGACCTGACGTCACACAACATCCTGACGTCACTCAAATCCTGCATCGCGCAATTAGAGTTTACAGCGCGGTGGACATTATTATACAAGCTACCGACTTCAACATCTGGGCAGTTGCCCGCCAGACACAACACCCGTCTGGTCGGAGGATCCTCCCTTTTCTATGCTGGATGAGTGAACTTTACACCCTGTTCCTCATACCCCTAAAATCAGGACATCTAAACTGCGTTCAAGAACTGTCAGTGTCAAAATTGTTATGGAATATTGACACTGACAGCTCTTGAACCCGGTTCAGAAGTGCCGATCGCGTTCAGATTCGTTGGTGAAATCCGCACTTAGTGGTAGACGTGCTTATAGGCATAAAGGGATGGTTTCTGAAGGCCGCAGATAATCTCACATTAGCTATTTAACTAAGAAAAGTTCTTCAGTTTCAATTTTGAATGACCGGAAACGCAATGAGTCAATATATGGGACCAATAGCACTATAGAACAGATAAACCCCGTTTGAGAGCGTTCATTCTAAAAGTTGGCAACAACGTCGCAAATAGCTATTAAATATTTACCTGTATTGATTCATTTGGAAATGTTACTGTATGGAAATAAGAAATGTGGCTAACTAGTGAACTAGAATATTAATAATGAATACCTTAGAAATTGGGCATTAGTCTTTTACATTGTACTCGAACCATTTGCTTTAATTTTTATGAAGGTATTTTTTTCCGTTTGACTACAGACAGATTTAACTGCTATTCTGTTACGTTATTTTGGATGACCCTTACCCTAAGGGAATCCTAGCTTATTCTCAGCCTTTTCTCAACACATACATTTATAACTTAAGTGCATTCAAAGACGGAAGTCAAATGTAAGGCGTCATCAATAAAATCGTCAGCCAAAAACAACTGCCGATCAAACAAAGGCAGTTCCATTCTTCGAAAACTAAACGTAAAGTTCTAAACAAAAGACTGACAAATTCCTTATCAAAAACTTCCCCGCTCTCCCCTTTCCCTTCGAACCACACCCCAAAGGGGAGGTGCGTACTAATTATTGTTAATGTCAGTTGTCAGCAATTAGTCGGACCATTGTGTATAGGATGACAAAGCGGACGAACTAGGGATACTCCGGGGTCCTGATGAATACGAGCCGGAGGTTACAGCGATGTACAGTCAGCGATAAAAGTCGATGATCAATTTGGAATTTTGATTTAATTATGTCTAAGAAAAAAGAAATTAGTTTTTTATTGTCTTTGTCATTACAAAATGGCTTTCCCGGATTAGTAATAAAAGAAAAACAAAACCAAAAAAAAATTTTGTGTTCAGTGCGTATGTAAGTTTATTACGTTCATTTCTAAAAATTCAGTAACATAAACCGAAAGAAAAATATTTTATTTAGGAAAAACCTCAGCCGTTCCGTAATGGCGTCCTTATTTACCCCCCAAAAGTGACCTCCAAATTTATTTATTTACGTTACGCGTCCGTGTTTGGGTCACAGAAATACATAATATGTGTACCTAATCGGTTCATTAGATTCGGAGCAAATTGGCTGCGACAGACGGAGAGACAGACAAACAGACGCACGACTGATCCTATAAGGGTTTCTTACCACCCTACAATATTTAACAATATTTTCTAAAAACGCCGAAAAAAAACCTTTCTTTTATGGGACTATTTATTATTAATATTAACTTTATTTTATTTTTATTATTTTTTGTTATAGCGACCTTAACAGTACTCACTCTGTGAAAATTTCAAACATCTACCTATTACGGTTCAAAACATACAGCCCTGTGACAAACGGACGGACAGCGGAGCCTTAGTAGGTAATAGGGTCCCATTGGCATCCTAAAAACTTAGTAAATAACGGAAAACAAAACCCGTGCGGGGCCAAAAAGGCTCCTATCTCAGCATGTACATTTTTGAAGATGGTTTATATTAGCTATGCGCGACTGCTAGTCACCGCCTGAGATATGTGAGTGATGAGACGGGGGAGAGGGCGTCATTGACAAATCGGCAGACTGAGTTAGCTTGGCAATGGCCAAGCTAACTCAGTCTGCCAACTCAGTTGTGTGAAGGGGGAGGTAGACAATGGTCTACCTCCCCCTTCCCACCGCTCACATACCTCAGGCGGTGACTAGCAGTCGCGCACGAACTATAACTAAAATGTGAGACTGAATTTCATACTAGGATAGGCTGTGTGGACTCCATAAATCCACATCCCTACACAATTTGAAGTCACATTGCGTCACACCAGATTCAGTTGTAACTTGGACGTTGATATTCGATGGAACCTGAACTCATGGCTAACTGTACCGATGCAATTATTCGCACTTTGAACTGTTACATCACTCTATTGATTCGGGTGGCACTCTCAACACCTGTGTCGGACCTTTTGGTACGTATTGGGTGGATTGAAAGGCCTTACTTATTGGTTGTCATGCTGGGATATGCTCAAAAGAGCTTGTGCTATATAGAGTCCTATACAACACAAGCTCTTGGGGAGTAGGGTTGCCAACCGTACTATAATTTAGAGAATTGTACTTTATTTCGCGTATGCGTACTTTATAATATACACAAGCAATAGACTACGCTAAAATACTCTTTTTATATTGACTCTCAATTTGAATTGAATTAATTCAGCATTCACTAAGACTTTTTTCGATTACGGCCGGTGTTCCCGTTGGCCACTCTGGACAAGTGCTCCAGGGCCCCACGATCCATGGGCCCCCTAGTTCCTGCCAGCGTCGTAGTTAGAGGCTGCAGAAAACGAAGCCTATTCGAGGCGGGTGGCGGTTAGACGACCTAGTTTTCGGTCAAAATTGCATAGTGGCGGGAAGACAGAAACAGGGCTTTGTTGAAATTGATAATAACTGAGTACCTCAACAATTCGAGCTCAGGATTAGTAGTCTAGACTTCCAAAGTCGTATAATTAATAAAAAATAAAAATAAAACATACTTAGTTTTACTCATAATCATGCTGATAATCTCTGGAAGGTTCAATTCATCACACAAAATGTTATATCTGGGCCACCACCCACGGCCTCGCGGTCCGATGGTCCTCGACTGACCAACCGCTACTTCCAAATTAGTCGCAGTTACTTCGTATTTCTTACTACACCTTAAACCATGGATACCCTACATTAATGATATGGCCAAACGTCGACTGACATATCAGTAAACGTTGACGTTTAAACGATATTGTCAATTTTAGCTGGCCATTTCATTAAATGGTCGAACAGTTCATGAAATGATCAATTCTAAGATCTGGCCACGATATATATTTATTTATTTCATTTTATTTTATTTGAAAGGTACACCAACGACCTATTCACTAGAAACATTAACATAATAAAAAATAACATAAGCATTGATTTATGGTGAATTAGTCACTTACAGGCGTACACAGCACTAAAAGTAAATAAAATAAAGCTGCTTAAATATACGTTTTAACAAGATTTTTTACTCGTAGTGATGATTAAAAAAAATATTAGAAACAATTAACAAAACATTAAGTAAAAAACAAAAACATTATCGTAATTAGAATAAAAAAATATCAAAAATAAAATCAAAATTATCATTAGAATCAAAATTAAAATATTAAGATTAAAATTATAAAATAAGCAGTAAAATTGTTATTCAAAACGGTAGAACACGATAACGAATACAATAAGAGATCATTCCAAAATTGTTGATGAAAAAATATATATTCAATTCAATATTGTCCCCGTTTATCGGGCGATGTTATCCGGGAAACGGATCTATTTGAAAATTTATTGAGCGTTTCGTTCCTGTACTGTACATTCGTAAAATATGTTTTTTAACACAGACTTATTATGATAGGACTTCACCATGTTTCTTGACTCATTTTTATCATCGATAGGCTTCCGTTTGACCACTATCGCCTACTTTAAGCGATGGTGTGGTGACGATGGAACATTTGCCTAGAACTAACCTATTCACTCTCGACTTGAAGACACCTACAATTACTCGTATAATTAAGCCCCAGTGATACGACGCAAGTTTCTTGCATGCAATAAAATTGTAGCAAAAAATTACTTGCATCGTCTAAACACTATTCAGACGGTGTAGCTTTTATTACTGGTTCAACTTATGGTATCCTACAAGCAATTAAATCGCACCATGTCAATCAAGCTTTATGACAGCATCTTATGTTACTCCATCGGTTTAGTCTAGATAATTAAAAAATGGTAAACAAATCATAAAAGAGGTTTTTTATAGAATAGAATAGAATAATTTTATTTCGGAAAGAGTCCATAGGGTTACTAACTATTTTACTTAACATCTAGTGTTAGTAGACACGGATGAACATAAAATTAAAATCCAGCGTGGAGCTGCATCCACCTCCGTAACATCGAGGAATCCCACCGATCTGCGAACACACTGAGAATACTGTGTTGGTGCCGCCGCGAACACATGACATCAGGGATGCACATCTTTTTCGAATAATCGCGGCAAAACCATCAATGTTATCCGTAAACATCCCTGACGCACTACAACGCCACGGCAGCCGCAGCAGTACTCTCAGTGCATTATTGTTATATTTTATAGATGACACTTTCTTGATTAAATACAATGTCGCCCATGGGCATGTTCCCGCCCGTACTTTCTGGGTCTATCTTTAATTTTTTTTTTTTTTTTATCAATATCGCGTTATGATTTTATGGACGTACACGTGTAACGTTTCACGTTTTGAATGTCTTCTTCTCCGTATTTTTTTTATAGTGGACAAATTTTATCGAGCCAATAACATAGGAGATATGGCAAACGCTACTTAAAAAATTAATAAATTTATATCAAAAAAAATATTAAAGATAACTTTAAAAAGGGGAGACCCCCCTTGGGTCTCCCCTTTTAAAGTTATTTTTTTTTTAATTTTTCATGAATGTTCAGAAAAACACGGGCGACATTGTATACGTTATAACCAAATTAAAATTACTTCGATTTTTACGATAGTTTCTTCTTCTATTAATGTACTAGCTGATCCGGCGAACTTCGTTCCGCCTAACAGCCAATGAATGTGCATGTTTAGGATTTTAAAATTAATACAAAATTATTAAGTTCGGTTTAAAGAATTTTATTCTCATAAATAACACAAGACAGTTCACTTAATATATGAGATATACAAATAAATCATGCTGTTACAAGGTAACAAAGACTCCGTGAGTCGACCAGAGGAAAATAAAAAAATATATTTAAAACTAGGCTTCAATACACACAAAAAATCAATACAAGAGATTAATTTAGTTATAATATATCATGCAGGCATTTTCTAAATATGTGCTACATTGTAAAGTACATTTTTTATTAAGATAATAGGTAATTATACATTTTACTTTTTTGGTCATGTACTTTGGTGCATGGGTTGCACTCTTCAATGAAGCTCCTTGTGATATACCACATTTTTCTTTTTGTTGTCAGGCGCAAGAACAAATAAAGCAGATGGTTTTCCGACCCGTGAACATGCCACATGCCGACTATGAGAAAAACATGCATTTTCTAGATTCAGACCACAGACATTCAAGGATTGGCCTTGTGAACTGTTAATTGTCATGGCGAATGCAAGACGAATCGGAAACTGAAGTCGTTTTAAACTCAAAGGGCATATCGGTTGGGATCATCGGAATCCTCGGAATGAGAACTTCCTCACCTTTGAATTTCCCTTTCAGTATCGTGGCGTAAATCACATTGATCATAAGTTTACTTATCACCAATCGCGTTCCGTTGCATAGTTTTGGTTGGTTTAAGTTTCGAAACATGATTACCACTGAGCCCACCTTTAGTCGTAAATTGTGCGATGGTAAGCCAAGCACATCCAAGGAGAAAAAATTCAATTGGATAGTTGGTGGCTTCATTTTCGTTTGTTACACAGTCAATAGATTTCAATGAATGCAGTGTACAAATCATTTCATTCTGAATTTCGAAATTTAAGTCATCCACATCTTTATTTTTAGCCGCCAAAATCGCTCGCTCACTCAACCATTCGTTTTTTTTGTGGGTAGCACTGATACTTGGGAATACTTTATTGATGAGTTCATCTTTCGATGAGACAAAATTACAGAAATTCCGAGGAAATTAAATCAATCTGCTCGATTCGTCGACAGGTCATTTGTTTGGTTCATTCGTCATATTAAATATCGGCACAATAAGATTGATTATAATAATACTCGTGGAAATTCGCACAAAACAAACATCGAGTGGTCAACTTCAATTTCAACGTTTTGCGGTATTTTCTTAGTGTACTTTCAAAACAAAGCACAGACAACATTACGTGAGCTGTTAGTTGCGTTTTCTTTTACCATTTATAGTAAATGAACGGCTAGACAGATGTTTTAAAAGACGTTTTTTTTATTTTTATTGATTGACCTCAATTTTTTTACATTCCGTATAAAGATAAATCCAAAAACATAAAAATCATAAAAATTGGTCCAGCCGTTCATGAGTTGAGTGGTGTAACTTGTACTGTAACTGTAACACGACTTTGTTTTAAATTTTATCATTTATTCTTAAATTAGGTACTCTTCGTAGATGCAAGTGCTCGAGCACAATTTTTTGGTTAGATTTATAATAATAATATAATATTTTGTAATCTGTCTATTTTAAAGAGCCCAAAAAGACAGGTTCTCTAAACCTCAATGAATTATAACGTTGCTAAATTGAAGAGTATAACTGTGACGTAGTATGACAACTGAGTGACAGGTAATTTATTAAGCCCACGTCACGAGAAGCTATACATTTTGTAAATAAAGAAATTCTACTAAGTTACGTAGCGACAATTCAATCAACAACAAATAATCCCAAATTTAATCAACTCAAAGTAACATACGTGTAATACGAAACTAACAAGCAATTTGACTTGGTCGGGTTACATTTTACCGATATAAAGCGCTGTCGTCTAATGCTTTGTTACTGAACGCGTCTTAGTTCCGGAATTATTTGTTTCACTACGTTACTTAGTAGAAGTTCTTTGTTTACAAAATTTATAGCTTCTCGTGACGGGGACTTTAGTCGGTTAACCAGCCGCCTTTGACATCTCTCTCGTCATGTGGTTTTTTTTGTTTACCTTTATTCAGTGGTTCCCAAAATAGTTTGGGAACCACTATTTTACCGGCGATCCACACAATGACACCAGAGTGTTTCCTCCCGCCTTATCCGGAACTGGAACCTCCCGAAACAACCGTATCCGGTGTGGACCTGCGTCAGGCGGAAGGTGAGGACGCCGTGGCGCCTCTCTAGCCACTCTTCAAAGAAGGGACTTATCGCCGCAATTGTGGCGTGCCCAGCATTGGGTTGCGACAATCGCAGTCTCCATGACGCCATGAAATCCCGCCGAAGCTCTGTCCGCTGTGCCGTGATTTCTCGCGGCAGCGGAGTTACGCCCCGGCGTTTCGCCTCCTCGCACCGCTACCAAATGTGCGCGAGGACTTTGACCTCCAGATCCCAAGGCGAGAGGTGCGTGCCTTGGGTTCGAACTCAGGACCTATGACTTGGCAGTCCAAAAGTCACACCACTAGGCTATCACTGCTATAGATTGTGATTGAAAGTGAGTTTCTGAATTTGGGTTCAGATTGGATATAGAATTAATAGCTCAAACATAATCTCGATCAAGTCAAGTGTTATTAGTACCTCCGTCAGGGCCTGTCCGTCGTAATTGATCTCTTGTCATTCGCAGGACGTATGGGTATCTGATAGACAGGTAAACTGAAGGTTGATTGACTAATTATACTAAGTATATTATACCTATCTATACGTACTCTATTGGTTTAGGTAGTTAACTAACTAAAGCAGTGGTTCTCAAAGTTGACTGGACCGCGACCCACCTAACAAAATCATCCAAATTCAAAACTCATATCTTGGCTGTCATGGTCTAAAAAGGGGCATACTTAACTATATGAATGAAGAAATGTTCAAATAAGAAAAAAAAACAGTTCCAATCGAAATTTTTAATTCTTAATTAAATACAAGGAGTGCTATTTCAATGAGACGGATGTATTTGCTTTCTATTTTTATCATCAACTTGTATTTTATTTATTTTTAATCGCAATAAGTTTGATACGTCCAATTTATTTTGGTATTTCGTTTTAATATTAATTAATTAAAGCTGAAAATCTATTTTTCAATGCCCACCCGGTATTCGCTTGTCTATACAATGGGCCGACGACGGCCACACCCAACAATAAATGGTGCCTAACTGCTGCCAATAT
Source organism: Agrochola circellaris (assembly GCA_914767755.1). NCBI lineage: Eukaryota > Metazoa > Arthropoda > Insecta > Lepidoptera > Noctuidae > Agrochola > Agrochola circellaris. Next base: position 3,514,601 of record OU611857.1, read on the forward strand.
TCGCTTTCAACACCAAGGATTTTTCCGATTGCCAGATACAAAATAGGTCCCTGTAAGTTCACCGGTGTATCTCACCCCATTTACCCGTTGTTTGTTATACTAAATATTTCAACAAATACAATGTGAAAGGGATACAAGGGCTCTAGGTTGTACTTGCCGGATTTTCATAAAAACACGATATTCATTTACTTTGCTCTAATGCGTTGTATTTTTAACGTTTTCCGATTTTAACGGGAAGAAATAAATTATTTCAAAGAGGCATAATTTAATTTGTAAACGTACTTTGTCGTTTTTATTGGGGTTCCATAATCAACAAGGAACCCTTATAATTACGCCATGTCCGGTTGTCTGTCCATCCGTTTGTCTGTTCGCGGCTTACCTCTGACACACTTAGCACTAGAAAGCTGAAATTAAGCATGGTTGGCTGAAATTATACACATATTAATCACGCCGCCAAAGTGGTAAAATAAACTCATCAAAAAAAGTCTTTAGTTTACCCCCCTACACGTAAGGTGGGGATGTTTTTTTTCCTCGTCTATTCCATGGGGTGTTCATCGAAAGGTCATTCAAAAACATTGTGAGGTTTTGCAAACCATATTTGGATCAGGGATCCGTTTGTGAAATATTAAGCTTTATAGAGCAACATTTTTGTTAGAGTCAAGTGGCCCCCCTGCCAGCTAAATGGTTGATTCTGGATATGTGGAAAAATTCACAATAGTAGTATATATAACGAAATTAAATGAAAACTATCACAGCGAAGTAGGCTCTACAAGTTAACAAGTAATAATTGACCAACTTACATTAGCAGTTGAAAAAACATGTTTCCCCATACATTCCGTATGGGAGAACAAGTTTTTTAATTACCTACAGTGTTAAGTTTGTTCTTGGGATAAATTCATCCCATATACGGAACCCTTCATTGTTAGTGGTCCGACAGCCACTTGGGCGGTTTTTTTGTTAGGTATGTTTTAACTTATACCCTTATGATATTGTTATTAATCGCTGGAGGAGCTCGTGGCTAAGTCATAACAGCCGCACGGTTCGATCCATCAGGTTAATCTACGCTTGCCGGGGTTGGTCTGTAGGTGGGTGACCATCTTAATATACCGAGATAACTCCGTGCCTTGGAAAGAACTGAGCTGTTAGTCCCGGCTGTCATTCGTGTCAGTCGTTATGGTTCATCAGAAACCCGAAAGTCTGACAACCAGTCTTACCAAGGAATATCGTATTACCGAGTTACTGGGTTATGGAAGTCAGATAGGCAGTCGCTTCATGTAAAATACGGTATTCAGCTGCATTCGGTTAGACTGGAAGCCGACCCCAACATGTTGGGAAAAGGCTAGGAATTGTTATTGTTATTAATCCTTTTACCATTGCTCAAACTAGTGCTTTAGCTTCTGCTGATACGAAAGTTGGTGATTTAAAAAGAAAAAAACTAAGAAAAATTTGTATATTAGGGTTGGAGTTTGAGTTGAAGTTTATAGGTGGTTTTTAGACATCCAAATAATCGCATATTTATTCATTGTTAAACTGCGAAAACTTTAAAGCTTCGTGCAGACCAGCGCGACGCGACACCGGTTATTGTTATACCGTCAAGTTTTCTTAGACATTGTATTGTTCGTGTCGCGGCGCGGCGTCGCGTCGCGCTGGTCTGTACGAGCTTTAACCGTTATCATTGCAGAATGATAACGGTTAAAGCGCATACAATAGATGAATGATGATGAATGGACTACAGATTTTTTTCCCAACTAAAAATAAAAAATATAAAATAACAGTTCTTAACTTACCACCATTTCGATTGCCAGTCACAGTCTCGAGCATTGAACTATAGTCGTTTCAAACTTAACAGCGTTGAGAGTTAAAAAGTATTAACTCCTATAAGTACTATCCAATGAGTTTAAGAACAGTATTCCTAAGTTGCGCCTTGATTTCAGTAACTTACTGAAACCGCATCTCCGTTTCAGCATCTTATTGTATTATTGTTTTATTTGATGAAGTATTCAGTATTTATTTTTTACTTTTACTGATATTTTGGTGAAGTTAGTTAATTATGATTAACTGAAACCTGAATACCAAGTTTCCATCCATGCGGGCATATTATTTGTTCTGGCATAAGAGCTTTTATACAGACAGTGGGCAACGTCGCAAATAGCTGTCAAATATTTCGCTGTTTTCATTAATTTGGCAATATTACTGTATGGAAATAAGAAATATGGCTAACTAATGAACTAAAATATTGCCGGCCCAATCCCTTGCACAGAGAGGCCTGTGTCCCAGCGGGAACATTATAGGCCGATTCTGCTTATACTTTGTAGTGGTCTACGACACAAACAATAAAGAAGTCTACGCTTTACCAAGATAAAGCTAAACCAAACCCCATTTCTTCCCCCAGCTAATCTTAAACTGTAGAAACATATCCAAATTAACTTCCCTGTACCTTTTAACATAATCTGGCCGCGACTGCAGTAAGAATGAACAATCAGGGGTGCAGTTATAAAATCAGAGGCAGCAACTCCAACGGCAGAAGTTCGCGGCGAACCAATTGAAAAGGTGCCGTTCGCTCTAATTATATTGAAACTTGGGTGACGGGTGACACAGACCAGGCAGAAGGCTCGGCTTAGGTTAAATATATATTTATTTTTTTTTTAGAAAGAAAGAAAAAGTATTTATTGAGACTCGCACAGGAAATCACACATTAAACTAAAAACACACTAAACATAAATAAAAAACAAAGTAACATTAAAATTTAAAGAATGAAGTCCCGTACGAGGCCAAAGGGCTCCTATCTCAGCATGATGCCGGAACATTAAAAAAAATTAAAATGTCGCAGCGCTGGTATTCTGATAGGGCCCGCAGTGATGTCACGGATAGATTATACAGAATTAAATAAATATAATAAAAAATAAAAATAAATAGGTGTGTGAAATACAGTGAAGTGTAAAAATATATTTAATCCGCCGTAACATTAGTTACTTGTCTATACCTTGTCTTGTCTTGTCTTGTGTTGTTTCTCGGGTAGTTTCAGCTTTTTCCTAGTTATGTTTATAGGCGACATAGAAAGAAAGAAAAAAAAGAAAAATATTTTATTTGAGATACACATAGGAAATACAAACAGTAAGTAATAATAAAAATAAAAAACAAAAAAAAGAGAATTTAAAAACAGAATAATAACGACCTGTGCGAGGCCAAAAAGGCTCCTATCTCAGCATAATGTGGCGATATTTAAAAAATAAATAAATACCGCAGCGCTGGTATTCTGATAGGGCCCACTGTGATGCCACGGACACACCTACGGACTAAGATAAATCCCACTACGGGAAACACCAAAAAAAAAAAAAAACTGAAACTGAGTAATAAATAAATTAAATGTATTTTTTTTTTTTCAATTTATGTGCACCGGTTTCTCCGTCCATTGTGGACCGATTTTGATTTAGTTTTTTTTTTATGTAAGAGTATGTTCTTGTGGTGGTCCCATATAAATCTTAAGTTTGCTTGGATAGCTTTTGAGTTTGCTTCAATAATACGTATTTTTTCCACTTATTCTATGGGGGATGTTATAATGATTTCCTGTCACTGTAATTTACATAGCAGGTAGTGATATTCGAATTTGTGTGGGGAAGGTCCGTACCACAATTAAAAAGCGAAAAATAAAAAAAACACTACAAAGTGAAAAATAACTTTAATTTCTGAAGTTGGTGGCAAAAAACGAAAATTCAAAACCATAGACACCGACTTCCGAAGTTAAAGCAATTTTTCACATTGTAGTGTTTTTTTTGGAAGTTGGTTGTTTTTTTTGTAAGTTTTGTTTCGGTAATTTGGGATGACTGAATTGCTATCTAATCTAAACCGTCTTCAGGTGACAGTAAACAGGGACAAGTAGAAAGAGGAAAGTTGCTTTATCAATTATGTGCAATGTGTAGTGAGGGGCTCGTAGCTAAGTAATAACAGCCGCTCGGTTCGATTGATCAGGTTAAGCTACGCTTGCCGCAGTCAGTCCGTGGATGGTGACCACCATAACATACCGAGACTCCTCCGTGCCTCGGAAAACACGTTAAGCCATTGGTCGCTGTCATTCTTGAATCTTTGACAGTCCTTACTAGTAGTCAGAAGCCTGACTGTAAACTAAATCTGGTTAGACGGGAAGCCGACTCCAACATAGTTGGGAAAAGGCTAGGCTGTTATACACCACGCGGGCCCAGTGCGGGTTGGTAGATGTCACATATCTTCGATTTTGGTTCCAGTACATGCCAGTTTCCTCACGATGTTTTCCTTCACAGTTTTGAGAGATTATTTACACAAAGTAAAGCGTCTGCCTTGGTTCGAACCCACGACCTACAACTCGTAAATCGGGGCCGTTACCATTGGGTCACCACTGCTCTCTTACTTGTAACAATATGAAGTCAAAAACAACAAGAATAAATGCTCAACATTCAATCATTTTACATAATAATACAGAGTTTTACTTCTCCTATCTTCCTACCTCATCACCGTAACGTTTTCATTCCTCTTTGCTCCCCGTAGCGCCGTGGTGGAATACTGAACAGTTTTTGCAGTCCCCAAGACTTGCCGTGGTTTTATTTCCAAGATATTTTTAACAGCATTATACTTTCCTATAATATTATGTCTACGGCTGTCTGGATTTTTATTCTCTATTTTTGGCTCAGCTGTAAGAGGCTTCGTCGATGCTGATGTTTTTGGTGAACATCGCCGATTTTTCGCTATTTTTACTCGACTGCGGCAAAGCTAAAAAAGGATGGTTATGTGTTTAACCTGTAAGTACATCGGTATCTATGTAAGTCCGTTTCTATGTTCTCTCGTAACTACTAAAGGGTTGAACCGATTTTTATGAATGATATGTCGCTAGATTCGTCTTTATTGCGCGAGTGGCACTGGGTCTATAAATTTTTAATATTTAAAAACTCTAACGAGTGGGGTATCTAAAATAAAAGCGTTTTGAAAACTGATTACAAAAAGCCCGCAATGAGCTCTTCCTTTATTTATTTTTTTCCTCTTTATACTTGTTTATAATTTATATATTTTAGTGTTAGTTGTATATTAAATCTAAGATTGTGTATATATTTTGAATTGCCCTGTAAATAAAGTACACCATTTAACTTAATAATAAAATTACAAAAATATATACAAATTATACGTTTAAATGTAACTTGGAATGAGAAATGATAAAAACTAAAAAGCTGAAAATAAAATAAGTAATTTAAAAAACCCGACTGCTAAAACACTTAACTGAAAAGAATACACAAAACCAGCATTATACGTATAATCTATAAAATTTTGGTATCGCAGGCGGGAACAAAAGTTACACCATATTTCAAATTATTGGTTTGTCTCGCCTGCGATACCAAGATCCTATACATTTAAATGTATAATGTTTGTTTTTATTCTCTTTTCAGTTAGGTATGTGTCGGGTTTCTTTTTCCTGTAGGTAAATAGTAACACTGAATTCGTATAAAGAATAACTTAAATACTTTCATGCATGTTTTCACATAAGTCCGCCCGTTCATATTTAGTTTGTTCAGTTACTACAAGGAATGTGCATATACGTTTTTTTTTTCGTATCAACTAACTAACCAGAATAAGGACACTGCGTCCTTATTCTGGTTAGTTCCGGTAAACGTACCCAGCTGAAAAATTCATACATAATAATATTCTGTTCCATTTCATTTTTAAAGGTGTCAGACAGTGCTTATACCGATATTTACGGACCCATTAACTTCAATTTCCAACTCATCGCTATTACTATTGTCAAGGCCATCCTAAATTCACACATGCCTACATAGAGCAGCCTTCTTACATTAGAGGTAGGCAGAAACTCCAGAACACCTGCATCAACCCTCACATACACCTGCCATGCAAACTGTAAACATCTCACCGTGAAAACTTGGGTGAAGTGAGCTGTCAATAGTATCAATCCCTGTGGAATGACAGCTCACTCCACGCTCACTTCACCTAAGTTTTCACGGTGAGATGGTTACAGAATAGCACTGCTGTTACTTCGTTTACCTTCATACATAATTATGGTCATACACGCACGCCGGTTACGAGTAATACATACCTGACCTTTCTAAAGAACATCACCAATAAGGTCACTGTATGTCCTTCTAGGGCACTCCCTTCAGCGTTCCGACTCACACACAACGCATCGCATCCTAAATTCCTAGTTCAAAAACTAGATAAACTGGCAAAAAAAATGCCATAGATAAAATAAAGGCACTCTCTAACTACGTACGTCCCTGGACAGACACGTGACAAACGACGTCGACGCTCGCAAATCCGCCATGATGTGTTGCACCTTATCACTGTCCCCAGTATTGTATGCACGGATACATTTACCCAATGTGTGGACGCTTGTGAGTTGATGAGTAGATTGGCTTACAGGGTCATCATTCCCCTGCCTTTATCCCATTGATTTGGAGTCAGCGCAACATATCTCTTTCCTCCATACTTCTCTACTAATCGTCGTCTCGGTAGACACTCTCTTTGCAAGCATATCATCTTTCACAGAGTCCATTCGTCATTTCTATGGTCTTCCCCTACTAGTATAGCCATCCATATTCATTCTCAAAACTTTCCTGACGACATTTTCCTCACAGGATGAAGATTTGAATTTGGTGTTGGGGATCGCGGATTTGTACCCTATATCAAGTTAATATTTGCACAATGTGATAATTGTTGCGATGTTTGTCTATAAACAAGAGAGGTTCTATAAATAAAATCACAAAAGGTACAATTCTGTAGTCAGGTACAATTCCGTAGCCTTGTAGTATTATATATATTTCTATGAAACCGACGCGACGTGTCGCTAGCTAGAAATTCATAGAAACCAGTCCTGTCGCGGCGACACACCGCCTGCGGTCGGCTACGGAATGATACCTTTAGAGAGACTTCTTCTCCACAGCAGTAGAGTATTGCTATTCTGTAAAAATGTCCCCGTGAAAACTTAGATGGAGTGAGCTTGAAATGAGTTGTCAATACTATCAATCCTTAACATCAGTATGAATGACAGCTCACTTCCAACTCACTTTACCTAAGTTTTCGCGGTATTTTTTTTTTAGAATAGATCAACAGGCCCCTTGTGAAAGATAGTTAGTTGACTCAGGCGTGACTTTGCGGAAATCCATTATAAAATAGAACAGACGAAGTATATTTAGTAACCTAATGCTTTTAACTGTTCTTTTTTTATTTTTATTTATTTATTAATAGGTTGGCCTACAACTGTTTACACATAACATTTCATTTAAAAGTACACAATATACATTTATAAGTGCAACAATTATTTACAGGCTAACACCACATGCACTATATATATTTTTTTTTTTTTTTTCCATTTAAGCGAAGCTAATCTAGTCTAGTCTAGCAATATAACACCAATCAAAATTCAAATTAAATTAATGTAAAATTAAAACAACAAAAAAAAATAAAAAAGTGCTTAAAATAAAATAAAAAATAAAATAGAAAATAAAGACCCTGTAACAAATGGAATGAAACGTATTTCACCTCTTAGCGAGGCCTTGTTTGGCGCTTGCCACGTCAAGCGCCGACCGCAGTGACAACAATCGACATCCTGAGGATGCCTCGTTGAGAGGTGAAATAGCAACCAGCGTTGGGGCTCTGTCTCGCATAGGGTCGCAGCATTAAGCTGAGCGATGGCCGTTTTGCGTGGATGTGACGCATATTTTCCCCCAAATTGTTTATTTTTGTGTTTTGTTCTTTCTTTGCGTCATGTGTACCGCAAATAAACGTATTTTCTTTCTTCTTTTCTTTCTAAATACGTGTCGATTTGTTACAGGGTTCTTTGTGAAGCTTCGTTCAGACCAGCGCGATGCGACAGCGCGACGCGACAGCGCGACGCGACAGCGCGACGCGACAGCGCGACGCGACAGCGCGACGCGACACCGGTTATTGTTATACCGTCAAATTTTCTTAGAAATTGTATTGTTCGTGTCGCGGCGCAGCGTCGCGTCGCGCTGGTCTGAACGAGCTTTGACTCTTTAAGAACCGTTAAGCGGATTGGGTTACCAAATATATGTCGTCTATTGTTTTTTTTTTCCCTTGTGAAAGACTATAGAAGATACATAGAAGTTTTTCATGTGATATAAAAATCTATAGGTAGTTACCCCTTAATAAGGTCAATAACCAACCGAGGCAAACAAAACACTAACCAAACAGAAAAAAAACTTTATTGAAAAAAAAAATGCAACAAAACCAACCACCATAATTCCTAGTCAGCCAGGGTAAACGCACCAATAAATGTACGTAACAAAATACTTTTTCCGGCCAACTGTATAACACGACTCGCGAACTGTTTATCACTGCAACGTGCACTGCGCTTCTAACCACAACTAGCAACTTCACCCCATTCGCCGGAATTAATCGTCCATGTTGTGTTAAAAGAGGCGAAAATATACTGATATGGTTATTTTCATTAGGTTTTTTGTTATTTTTAGAAGCTTTATGGGATATTTTATGTTCTGGTGTGTTCCGACTTCCAAAACAATAATGCTTTGTTATGAATAAACGATCTCTTTGTGAGTTAAACCATTTCAACTTTTTTTTAATCGTTTTTAGGGTTCCGTACCTCAAAAGGAAAAAACAGAACCGTTATGAGCACTCGTGTGTCTGTCTGTCTGTCCGTCCATCTGTCACAGCCAATTTGCTCCGCATCTAATGGACCGATTAAGTTGATATTTGGTATACCTACATATTTCTGTGACCCAAACACGGACGTGTAACGTAAATAAATGAATTTTGAATATTGGGACTAATATTCGGAGACAAATAAGAAATTAAAAAAGAAAAGTTTTTCAAAGTGTACTGTGCGATATATCAAGTTGTTGCGAGAATCTCAAATATATATTTTTTATAATTTTATAGTAATTACTTTTAAAGATATTTAACAAAATAGATGAAAATTAACCATCCCATACTTCCAAAACATATTCTAATCATATTAAACATATTCTAAAAATAAAACGAAAGACAGAAAGAAAGAAAAATAAGTTTTTAGTGTTTTTTTTTTTTGTTTGTGTTTTTATGTGTTTTTTTTGTTTGTTTGCCTTTTTTGTGTTGTGTTTGTTATTTTTAGTTAAGTTCTATCACTGGTAGAAGTCGCATCTTTGGCGTAGGCCCCCCGATGTCTCTCCAAAATTTTCTGTTTCGTGCTGCAATACATCAAAAGCACCATAATATCGCTATAACTACGTAACTCCTGCGACTTTCGGGAGAGTCTTCCCTTCATATGAGTTATGATCTGTGCTAGAGAATTATTTCAACTCCTCACGAATATTTTATTCAGCAGTCAGTTATTTAATAATCTAAAATGGAATCACTCATTACTCAAGAGTATAAATCACCTGGCTTTATGCATCCAGCTCTATGCTGTATAAAAAAAACCCGTTTTACAAAAAAATATGGTCAAACTCAGTTCGGGTGAAGATATCGCGTAACATACAGACATACCAAATTGGTTTAAGTTGAGAAAACCCTGCCTTTTTTTTTAATTGGTTTAAAAACGTCAAAAGCACCATAATCTCACCATAAATGCGTAACTCTCGGGAGCTTCTTCCCCTCTCAAGAGTTATGAGCCGTGCTACGGAACTATTTCAACTCCTCACGAATATTTTATTCCGAGCCACCTTTATGATGAAAGTTTTAGATGGCACAGTTAAGGATGTGTGTCTTTTTGAATGTATGTTTGTTCTATGTAACCTTAGATTTGAGTAGAATTTACATTGTTAATACTTTGTATCCATTATTTCAAGTGTAATGGAATATCTGCTTCAAGATGTCATGATCTTCATTTTTTGCAGCGTTTGCAAACCCACTGTTGGTTTCTCTTGTGCCCCTTCTACTTCTGTGTCCCGTGCCTTGTTTATCCAAATTCATCATTCCTTTCCAATTGGCGATAACTCCAACATGGCGACATTTGACATTGGCGTCGGAAGACGTTTTCCTCATGTCAATGGGCTTCCTCATAGAGACTTCTTTATCGCATGGAGTGGTATTTTAACCACCATGTTTACGGCCACTATAAAAATAACATCTACGGCTAAAGCTTGTCTGTAAATCAAAAGAAAAACATAACAAAAAATTCAGCAAATAAAGCAGCGTGATTCTTTTAAAGTAATTCCGTATTAATAGGATAAATTGGACTTAGTCCGGTTGCCCTTTTGCAAACTGGTTCCGAAAATATAGGAAACTCTAAGCTATAATCTGTGTATAGATTTGAACGGTTTCCAAGAAGGAGGGCCAGGGGAAATTACAAAAGCACTAAACCTCGATCTTGAGAACTGAGAAAAATCCTCTTCGGAGAAGGGAGATTAAGGAAAAAAATATAAAAATAACAAAACCATAATGTCACGCGGTCACACGTGTAAGGTGTGTTAATACAATACACTCACCCGCATAGGTCTCGACCCGTGGTAGCGTCGGGACAGAATTATCCCAGGACATGGTCTGTCAAAGTGCCAAAGTCTCATCCAGATTTTGTTCAGCCGTTTTTGCGTGAATGCGTAACAAGCAAGCAAACAAATAAATAAACAAACACACTTTCGTATTATATCTAAAATTGTACTGGATATTTATTAGGATAGGAGAACTAAATATTATAATGCTCATTATAACATACACACTACACACCCTCACCCACATATCACAATTACACGCGCGATCTGGCCCTTTTCTATGCATAATGCTCATTCATTTGCAAATCATTTGGTCATTCATTCATTTCATTTTGTATAATTTTAAGTTACCCATTTATTTTTAGTTTTGCATGTTTACATTGTCCACGTTTCAATTGCATAAGATAATGACAAGTGGAAGCGCGGAGTCTCCTAACACAAGCAATTCCTTGCTTAAAAGGTGATCTCCAATAATCTGTATCGTAATGCCCTATGAAATTGAAATAAACATTTTATTTATTTATTTATAATACACGCTCATTTTCTAAACACTGTATCAAGGCTGCTACTCAAAAAACCTAATAGAATAACCCAGTTAGTGCCTGACCCGGGGATTGAACCTCACGCACCTTACACTCAACACTCGCGTTTGAGACCACTAAGCCAATAACACGGCCAGGTGGTGACGGTGGCGCCACCGTACTATCGAAGAACTTCATATCTAAGCAGTTTGAAAACAAAATCCCGTGAACATTATGACCACATCTGTTACCGCCCTCGTTCTATAGCCGCCGAGCGCTGCAAACAGAAATTGTATACGGTGTATAGATATGAAGTTCTTCGATGGTACATGTATCAATATCAGATACAATAACTGCCGAACTACTCGCCACCGCCATCGCTACCGCCTCTGTCTTAACATCGCAATACAATAACATAACCTCAAACCTTATTTCCCCAAAGGGTTGAGCAGAGATGTGCCTATAGTACACCCACATTTCGCCAGTTATATTTAAGTCCCATATAATAGGCGGCGAGCCTATTGCCATCAACCGGGCTCAAATGCAGCCTGGCTTCCACTGAGAAATATACATAGGAAAACCCAATAAAGCTTCGTGCAGACCAGTGCAACGCGACACCGGTTATTGTTATACCGTCAAGTTTACATAGAAATTGTATTGTTCGTGTCGCGGCGCGGCGTCGCGTCGCGCTGGTCTGTACGAGCTTTAACACGTAGCCCGACCTGGGAATCGAACCCAGGACCTCATGCTCAGCAGTAGCACTTGCTTCCACTAGACCAACGAGGAACTCAAACGCACAATGTAGTCTGCTAAAGTCAGTCTGTCAATCCTAAAACATTTAAAATTCGATTTATCATCAAAATATATCACCAAATAGGTACAAAAACCCATTCTATACATCAAACAAGTTATAAAACGTGATAAATGTATGAGTAGGCTATGATCGCGGTCACCCCACGCCACTGGGGTTAATGTATAATGCATAGCAGTTCGCACTTAACGCGGGGTGTCTCAAGTTTTTGAATTGTGAGTGTATTATTAATTCTTATTGTCCCCCATGGTTGTGTTTTTGGTACTTAGCTTTATGTATTGTTGGGGAAGAATTTCTTGTTATTTTAATAAGTACTCAACGAGACTACTCGAACAATCTTAAGTACTTAATTAGTCATTTTGTGATAGCAGTATCTTGAAAATTGATCATAGAGAGAGCAAGTTCAGCATTTACATGCTAATGTGATAATGCCGATGACCACCATCATCGGGACAAACTTTCAAATTCCTGTTGATTATGAGGGACGGTTTTCCTCTGTTGATTTTACACAGGGTGCCAGGGCACCTGACCTTATTTTATGCTTTTTAGTAACCTACAGCCGTAGTCGGGTTTTTTAAAAGTTGGATAGGTATGTTAATTATAGGATTTTAAACTGACATGGTTATTTTCACTACTTAGGTTATATAAAACGGGATATTTACCATGTTATTCTTTTTAAGTAACTTTAGTGGTATATACTTATTAATCATTGCAAAAAAGTTTGTGCTGCCGAGGATTACTGTTCGCAGAACTACTAGTTATAATTTGCGCACGATTTGTCTACTCATTACACGAAATAGGTAATCCATTCGATATACTTAAGAGCGTTTATTCTGAAAGTTGGCAACGTCGTAAATAGCTGTCAAATAGCTGCCTGTTTCGATTAATTTGGAAATAATACTGTATGGAAATAAGAAATGTGGCTAACTAAGTTACTAGAATATTGATTATGATATGTAATAATTAATATAGTAACACCGAATATTTAGTTTTAGGCGTAAAAAAAGCATTTGGAAAGTTTCCAAATGCTTTTTTTACGCCTAAAACGGGTCATCAAATTCTATGTTACAATTGCATAACATAATCAATATTCTAGTAACTTAGTTAGCCACATTTCTTATTTCCATACAGTATTATTTCCAAATTAATCAAAACGGGTAAATATTTGACAGCTATTTACGACGTTGCCAACTTTCAGAATAAACGCTCTTAATCATGCTAATTCTGAATCAATGAGTTTTCACATTTGATTACAATAATATATTATCCGATCTTAATTAATTAATTGATTTGTATTTATTTATACCAAAAATGTTTTATGTTTTACAGTATTTTGGTTATTTCGGTGTTATTTTGGCGTAAGGCGTCGGTGTTATAGGCGTCGGCGTAAGGCGTCGGTGTTATAGGCGTCGGCGTAAGGCGTCGGTGTTATAGGCGTCGGCGTAAGGCGTCGGTGTTATAGGCATCGGCGTAAGGCGTCGGCGTAAGGCGTCGGTGTTATAGGCGTCGGTGTTATAGGCGTCGGTGTTATAGGCGTCGGCGTAAGGCGTCGGTGTTATAGGCGTCGGTGTAAGGCGCCGGTGTTATAGGCGTCGGTGTTATAGGCGTCGGTGTTATAGGCGTCGGCAATAGGCGTCGGCGATAGGCGTCGGCGTAAGGCGTCGGTGTTATAGGCGTCGGTGTTATAGGCGTCGGCGATAGGCGTCGGCGTAAGGCGTCGGTGTTATAGGCGTTGGTGTTATAGGCGTCGGCGATAGGCGTCGGCGTAAGGCGCCGGTGTCTTAGGCGTCGGTGTTATAGGCATCGGCGTAAGGCGTCGGTGTTATAGGCATCGGCGTAAGGCGTCGATGTTATAGGCGTCGGCGTAAGGCGTCGGTGTTATAGGCGTCGGCGTAAGGCGTCGGTGTTATAGGCGTCGGCGTAAGGCGTCGGTGTTATAGGCATCGGCGTAAGGCGTCGGTGTTATAGGCGTCGGCGTAAGGCGTCGGTGTTATAGGCGTCGGCGTAAGGCGTCGGTGTTATAGGCATCGGCGTAAGGCGTCGGTGTTATAGGCGTCGGCGATAGGCGTCGGCGGTAGGCGTCGGCGATAAGCGTCGGCGTAAGGCGTCGGTGTTATAGGCGTCGGTGTTATAGGCGTCGGTGTTATAGGCGTCAGCGTAAGGCGTCGGTGTTATAGGCGTCGGCGTAAGGCGCCGGTGTTATAGGCGTCGGTGTTATAGGCGTCGGTGTTATAGGCGTCGGTGTTATAGGCGTCGATGTTATAGGCGTTAGTGTTATAGGCATCGGCGATAGGCGTCGGCGTAAGGCGTCGGTGTTATAGGCGTCGGCGTAAGGCGTCGGTGTTATAGGCGTCGGTGTTATGGGCGTCGGCGTAAGGCGTCGGTGTTATAAGCATCGGCGTAAGGCGTCGGTGTTATAGGCGTCGGCGTAAGGCGTCGGTGCGTAAGGCGTCGGTGTTATAGGCGTCGGTGTAAGGCGCCGGTGTTATAGGCGTCGGTGTTATAGGCGTCGGTGTTATAGGCGTCGGCGATAGGCGTCGGCGATAGGCGTCGGCGTAAGGCGTCGGTGTTATAGGCGTCGGTGTTATAGGCGTCGGCGTAAGGCGTCGGTGTTATAGGCGTCGGCGTAAAGCGTCGGTGTTATAGGCGCCGGTGTTATAGGCGTCGGTGTTATAGGCGTCGTTGTTATAGGCGTCGGCGTAAGGCGTCGGTGTTATAGGCGTCGGCGTAAGGCGACGGTGTTATAGGCGTCGGTGTTATAGGCGTCGGTGTTATAGGCGTCGGTGTTATAGGCGTCGATGTTATAGGCGTTAGTGTTATAGGCATCGGCGATAGGCGTCGGCGTAAGGCGTCGGTGTTATAGGCGTTGGCGTAAGGCGTCGGTGTTATAGGCGTCGGTGTTATAGGCGTCGGCGTAAGGCGTCGGTGTTATAGGCGTCGGCGTAAAGCGTCGGTGTTATAGGCGTCGGTGTTATAGGCGTCGGTGTTATAGGCGTCGGCATTAGGCGTCGGCGTAAGGCGTCGGTGTTATAGGCGTCGGCGTAAGGCGTCGGTGTTATAGGCGTCGGCGTAAGGCGTCGGTGTTATAGGCGTCGGCGTAAGGCGTCGGTGTTATAGGCGTCGGCGTAAGGCGTCAGTGTTATAGGCGTCGGTGTAAAGCGTCGGCGTTATAGGCGCCGGTGTTATAGGCGTCGTTGTTATAGGCGTCGGTGTTATAGGCGTCGGCGTAAGGCGTCGGTGTTATAGGCAGTGGCGTAAGGCGCCGGTGTTATAGGCGTCGGTGTTATAGGCGTCGGTGTTATAGGCGTCGGTGTTATAGGCGTCGGTGTTATAGGCGTCGGTGTTATAGGCGTCGATGTTATAGGCGTCGGTGTTATAGGCGTTAGTGTTATAGGCGTCGGCGATAGGCGTCGGCGTAAGGCGTCGGTGTTATAGGCGTCGGTGTTATAGGCGTCGGCGTTAGGCGTCGGCGTAAGGCGTCGGTGTTATAGGCGTCGGCGTAAGGCCTCGGTGCTATAGGCGTCGGCGTTAGGCGTTAGCGTAAGGCGTCGGTGTTATAGGCGCCGGTGTTATAGGCGTCGGTGTTATAGGCGTCGGTGTTATTGGCGTCGGTGTTATAGGCGTCGGTGTTATAGGCGTTAGTGTTATAGGCGTCGGCGATAGGCGTCGGCGTAAGGCGTCGGTGCTATAGGCGTCGGTGTTATAGGCGTCGGCGTTAGGCGTCGGCGTAAGGCGTCGGTGTTATAGGCGTCGGCGTAAGGCGTCAGCGTAAGTCGTCGGTGTTATAGGCGTCGGCGTAAGGCGTCGGTGTTATAGGCGTTGGCATAAGGCGTCAGTGTTATAGGCGTCGGCGTTAGGCGTCGGCGTAAGGCGTCGGTGTTATAGGCGTCGGCGTAAGGCGTCGGTGTTATAGGGGTCGGCGTAAGGCATCGGCGTAAGGCGTCGGCGTAAGGCGTCGGCGTAAGGCGTTGGCGTAAGGCGTCGGTGTAAGGCGTCGGCGTAAGGCGTCGGCGTAAGGCGTCGGCGTTAGGCGTCGGCGTAAGGCGGGATATATGTATTGTTATTTTATTTATTAATTAGGTATACAACCCGGTTGTAAAATACTCCACGTCGTTCCATGTAAAATACAGGTATTCAGCTGCATCCGGTTAGATTGAAAGCCAACCCCAACATAGTTGGGAAGAGGCTAGGCAGATTGATTGATTTTGTTTATAACCCGTTTGTATAGTAGGTACTAAAACAGTTAGAGGCGCCTGTTATGATTCCTACACACTATGCCGGCGGCATGGCCGCCGGATTTTCCCGCGCGGCACGTACCCCCGGCTTTTGTGCCTTCATTTCCTTTGCGATCCTTTGTGCGGTTACAATGAATTGTAAATTTTGTATTAAAATACTACTAATAATACTATTTTAATGGAGTTTGTATCATTTATGTCTAACCGATTTTTTTTCTAATCTAATGCTTGTCTATTACATTCTTTACGTTACTATAGCAATAATGTTGTGAAAAATAGCAGCGAAACAATAATGAATTTAAAATCATAACGTATGAATAAAAACTTTGACGAAGACAATTTATTTTACTATACACGAAGAGGTCATGTTTCTGCGGAGATTCCTATCACCGCGATTCAGCGGAGAGTGCTAAATGTACAACGCCATCTATCGATACATCTGGAACTAAAATATTGTTTAAATAATCAAACTAAACATAAGTTTGTATAAAATAAGTATCATAAAATTCATCACTGGTTACTGAATTTCATTTCATTAAGTTCATTACATAAATATCCTTACTATATAATATTATAAATGCGAAAGTGAGTTTGTTTGTTTGTTACGCTATATCGGCCGAACGGATTTGAATGAAATTTGGCACATGGGTAGAGCATAACCTGGGTAAGGACATAGAATACTGTTCATCCCGCTATTCCCACGGAATCGAGACTTGTGAAGGTGGGTCCACGGGGCGCAGCTAGTATTTCAAATAATCTAAAACCACAATTACATAAGTTACACGTAGGTAATCGTACTTGTAGAATGATTTATAAGCAAATAAAACTACTTATTTCAAACAATGGTCTTCTTTGAATTATTTATGATCACCCTATTCACTAATTTGTTAAGGAATGTTTATTTTATTAATATCTTTTGAAATACTGAATGCGCAGGATGTTGGATTACGCCAATATTTAGTAGAAATTTCTACTAAATATTGGTGTTATTGTTATCCGATTTGATCAACTACTTTAGTAGCTACGTACATATCATTTCTATAGACCGTCAGGATTGAGGAGCCACATAAAATGTGTTGTGTTACCGAAATCATATAGCTTTTCCATTTTATTTATATTGTACAAATTCGAGCACATTTACTACTAAATCATACTAAAAATATGTTATAATTGGTTGATAACTTTCCGAGATACAGCGCGGTGAAATTTATGGTTTTTTATGAAAAATCAAAACGTTGTAGCTATCTCAAATTCGACCGTACAAACCCCATTTTTTTTGTAGAGATTACACATAAGTACTACTAAATCCTACAAAATTTTCAAAAATATCCGTTGGCTAGTTTTCGGGTTCTAAGGTGGCTCCTCAATCCAGACGTCAGGATTGAGGAGCCACCTTTAACGTCGTATAACTTTTTAAGGGTTTTACTACAAATTCCAGGATCCGGCCTACAAAATCGGCTAATTTACTACTAAACATTGGTAGTAACCTCGTTCCGATATGAGACATGGCTCCTCAATCCAGACACACACAACCATTCGGTGTCTAGCAACTTCGCCCTGTCTGCTAAAAATATTTGCGTAGCAGCCCTCATAAAGCCTATTTCATTGGCAAATTTCGTTTATTTAATCAAAGAGGGCAATCCAGAAGAAAATCTAGATTGCGCTCTTTTTGATTTTGAACACTGACCGTGATTGAGATTGACCATGTAATGGATGCCATATGATTTCTGTGACGATCACCAATCCGTATGTTAAGAAAACTGAAATATATCGATGCCTCTTATTTCTAGTCTATTGTTACCACATCCAAACCAATCAAATTACACCAATCACAACACGGCACTGCCTCATTGGTCTACTGATTGCTTTTTTTTTTTTTTTTTGGGTGGGAAATTATCAAATAACTTCTCCCGCTCTGGGCGGAGCGGGAGGGCGTGTCAGACTTTTACTGACTAAAACCCACCCGTGTTCCTTCCGTTGCCTGTGTGCCGAGGTCGCGATATCCCTTTCAGACAAACCCGGAACCCCGGCAGGCATTGGCCCTTCCGGACCCCGTCAGTTGGTGCTGACATCTCTTTGAGGCGCGCGTGGAACACAACGCGCCGTCGACCCGGGCCTGGTCCCTATCGGACGGCGAGCTACCCATTGCTCACCGTCCGCAAGCCCGCGCCTACGGTGGCCGGAAGTCGGCTCTCGACTCCCGACGCCCGGGGCGTCTCCTGCGGCGACTAGGGGCGCGAGGGCGCGCATTTTGCCTCTCCCTCGCGCGCTCCGCCTCCTCCTTCGCGAGCATTACTACTTCGCAGAAGGAGGTGAACCAGGCCCATGGCCTGAACCAGGGCCGGACGCGAGAGATCGCCGCCGCCGATCGCCTCCGTGAGGACACGGCGGTGCTCCGCCCAAGCTGGGCAGACCTCCACCGTATGCTCCACCGTGGGTCTACTGATTGCTAGCGCTACTACTGAGCATGAGGTCTCGGGTTCGATTCCCGGGTCGGGCAAAGTGTTATTGGGTTTATCTCCTCGGCATTTCTCAGTAGCAGCCCGGAGTCTGGTTTTGTGCCCGGTTGATGGCAATAGGCTCGCCTCGTATTACATGGGACTCAGCATGGCGTTAACCACGCCGGGGAGCGAGAGGTCCAGCCCGATCGCCGCAACAAGACTGCGGCGCGGCTCGGACCACGACGGGCACACCTCGAGAGTGTGCTGCGCCGTGTCCTCCGCCGCGCCACAGTCGTGGCACGACGGTGTCTTCTCCCGTCCGATCCGATGCAGGTACGATCTGAAACAACCGTGTCCGGACAGCACCTGCACCAGACGATACGAGAGGAACCCATGCGGCCGCTCGAACCAGTCCAGTCCAGAGGGGTGCTAGCCAGAGCGCATGCTCCCGCGAAGCTCACCGTGCGGTGAGCCCGCGCCACCCGTTGGGCTATCGCCCTTTGAGGTGCCCGCAAGGCCGCGGCGTTCTCTCGTCCGTGGAGGGACTCCTCCCAGATGGGGGCCCCGTAGAGAGCCATGCTCCTCAGGATGCCGGCGTAGAGCTGCCGGCATCGCGCGCTGGGCCCCCAAGTTGGGAAGGAGCCACGAGAGAGCGCCCGCGGTCTTCAGCAGGCGCGACGACAGCCCGCTGAAATGCGGGCCGAAGAGCCACCTGCTGTCGAGTACAAGGCCCAGATATTTCATCTGGGCCTTCACCTCAATCCTGACGCCCTCCACGAAGATGTGGGCGCCAGGTGGCGGGGGGCGCTGCCGAGGACCGTAGAAGAACACGGCCTCGGTCTTGTGCAGCGCCACCGTTAACCCTAGGCGGCGGATCCTCCCTGCGACCAAGGATCCGCCCGCCGATGCCAAGTTGGCCGCCTCCCTGAAACTCTCCCCCCGGGCGGTGAGGAGAGTGTCATCCGCATAGCAGACGACACTCGTGCCTCGGAGGAGAGTTCCCCGCAAAGAGTTGTTGGTACCTACTACAGGTATACCTCTGCCCAATCCTTCGAGGAAACAAAGCGTGAAGCGTTATGTTACAACACCGCACATTGGCTCAAACTGATCCCAACTCCACCAACTTATTCAAATACCATCACTCGTCTGATTCGAACGAACTAATCTAAATTCATTAGTGGCCGGTCGTGTTGTCTAAATATTTGAATAATTTGATTTAGCTTTGTCGTATAACTGTGGCTAAATTAAAGGGTTGCAGAAAGGGCATGATTAGGAAGGACATTGAAGGGACAAGGGTCTGCCGCCGAGCTATGAAGGGTTAAAATTATAATGAAGTTGAAGCGGGTCGGAACATTTTCAAGGAAGCGTTTAGATGGAAGGGTTAACGGAGTGTGTATATTCAGTTAGGGTTTAAACTTTTCTAGAGTTTTTAGGTTATCGTTATGACAAAATGTACACTTCAAGCGTCAAAAATCTTACGGTTGAATACTCAAATGCTAGGTATTCAATTTAACCCGAAAAATGACATATAAACCAGCGATTGTTCATAAGAAAAATACACTCGAATCAACGATAAATATAATGGTGAAAACCGTTGACTTGCAAAAATAAATAAATAAAATCTTTAATATTTTAAGACGTCGATACTTTCCATGCCAACGGTACACACCACTGTTTTTGGCGTTTTGATGACGTAGTATCTGGTATTATTATTCGGGTCCAGTTGACTCGGACCGAGCTGTCACTGACCCATTGTGTCTAGTAGGCGATGGTTTGACGGGCTCATCTTGTATGATCTGTCACTTTAGTTAGAACATATTGTTGAGACAAAAAGACACATACATGCCCGTGGTGACTTCGCTGCGATCTAGGATGAAAAGTAACCTATGTCCTTTTCCAGCCGGTCGATTCTGTAAAAATATCACCGTGAAACTTAGGTGAAGTGAGCGTCAAGTGAGCTGTCACTGTCACAAATCGACCGGCAGGATGCTAGGCATTAGCACTATTGACAGCTCACTTCACGCTCACTTCACCTAAGTTTATTTTTACAGAATCATCTGGCTGGTCATGTTCTACCCATGTGCCAAATTTCATCCAAATCCGTCCTGCCGTTTTAGCGTGAAAGCGTAACAAACAAACAAAGAACCTCACTTTCGCATTTATAATAATAGTTAGGATGCGTGTGGTGATCCTCCGGATTTTTTTCAAAAGACAGAAGAAGCATATACAGGGTCAAATTGAATTAGCTAGCGAAACGTCACAGACGTGATGAGTATTGATATATATAACAGATAAAAAAAACGATATACATATTTTTTGGGCTCAACGACCGTATGTACAGCGTGTAACAAAAAGCCTATCGATTCTTAAGGGTATTGTTAAGAATCATACTGAGAATAAGAAAAAAAAATCGCCGCTTTTTTTTCTATTAAGAATAGCGGAGACCGTCGTTTAGCGGGTGTCTACAAGTCATAACTTATGACCCCTGTTGAAAATTTACCAAATTTTCACGGAATTGGGATAATTTTAGTACTAAAAACGTGATTTTTAAATATCTTTTTTATGCTTTTTTATTACTTTTTAGTAATGTTATTGCGGTACCTATCTGCCCCTTTTCCGATCGGACAGGGTTTTTGCGTAAATTATACATGATGGGTTTAAATATCTAAACAGGATAAAACGAATAAACTTGGTTTCTAAACTCATTCTCTCACTATTCACTAACTAATCTGACCTCTGACCCAATTTTTGTTATCATCAACTGTCGACCCGCTCCTGCTTCGCACGGTTTTTACGATTTGACAAAACATCGAGATTTCTTAGTTATATGTACCTTTAATATTAACGTATTATACACATAAACCTTCCGGAATAAATTCCCTAAACAATGGTGAAAACCTCATCAAAATCTGTTGCGTGGTTTAGAAGAACAACGCGGACATACAGACAAACGCGAAAAGTGACCTTAATATAGAAAAGAAAGAAAATACATTTATTTAGCACAGACTAAAAGGCACACAACACAACATACTACTTACTATTTAACTAATAATAAAATGTATCACATTAAACGCCCAGTGCTCTTCCTCCTCTCTCCTACTTATCTATTATTATTCATTTATTCTCTCCGAGTTACATGACTCATATTATACAAATATTCAACACATTATACACACAACAGACAACACATAACATTACAATACAATACAAAACAACCATAACACTATCAACACTTACATTACCGACGACTGTAGGTGACGTGCAAGTCACTGCAGTGTCTCATGTATGGACAGTCGAGCCTGTCCGCTATCATCATCAGCACGCTGTTGGGGCTGCCGCGCACCCTGCGCACCAGAGACGTGCTCCGTTTACGCATCGTTGCATAGAAGCAGTCGACGCTAGCTTCGGCAAACATGCCCGAGGCACTACAGTGTCGCGGCAGCCTCATCAGCGCTCTGAAAGCGTTGTTATATTGTTGTTGTTATGCTGTGCCCGACAGGGTCCATAATTGTGACTAATATAATTATTTACCTACCAACTTTATACATTATGGCACGCAATAAAGAATTGAGAATTGAATTTAATTGAGAACATATTATACTACAAAATTAAAAAACAAATATAAACTGTAAAGATCATGTAGTGTAGTGTTTGGCCCTGTTTTTCTAATCAATAGACTACAGAACGAATTAATTAATCACCAAAATACCTTCCACTAGAATTCGTAGCTTTATAAAACAGTGTATTTCATCAGCGGACCACAAAACTTTACTGTTGATAGAATGTCCCAGGTTCCGACCCAAAACACACACAGTACTTAAATAAAATGTTTAATTTATACCCGTTTAGGTAACTTATTAGTTTTATCCTGAATAAATATGTTTTGAACCAGGTATTTCGATTGGAAGTAAATAAAACCTTTTTAATTGATAATACCAGCCTGTTACTGTCCCACTGCAGAGCAATGGCCTCTTCTCATACAGAGAAGGCACGAGCATTGATCACCACGCTTGCTCAAGACGGGTTGATGATTTCAGACTTATATTAACTATTAGTCCAGGTTTCCTCACGGTGTTTTCCTTCACCGATGTTAGTAATGTCCAAGATAAACTCAGAAAGTACATATGAATTGAAAAATTCACATTGGTACTTGCCCGGATTTGAAACCACAGCCTCGTGCATGAGAGGCGAGGCCTTAACCACTGGACCATTACGACATATTAATATTCAATATTTAAATTTTAATATTTTTTAATTATTCCTTTATTTAAAACAGAGGTATTTCTTCGAAGGTCTTCCGTTATCGTCGACACGAGGTACAACAATAACAAGATAGCACATAGATTAACTCTATTCAAAGAGTTCCGGACGTACCTACTTTAAGTAACATCGTAAGTGGAGGCTTTACAACCATGTCTATCACCAATATTTTTTCTCAAACGGAATTTGTATCACCAATAATCTATGTCAATAAGGAGAAATCAAAGTGTTCCGGACGTAAGTGGAGGCTTTATTTCTATCATCATTATTAGCAGGTTATGAGAGCATTTTTTTTTTCTCAACCGGAATTTGTATCACCAGTAATATATGTATCCAACCTTAATTTTTGATTACCCTAAACCTTTTGAAGGGGTCATTGTACTCATTATTATGAACAACTTTCACTATGGGACCAACGCTGAAATCGCGAAAAAAAAATCAGCTGTTCCCTATATTTATGTTCGTATATCTCGTCGTAGGGAACAGCAGATATTTTTTTCGCGATTTCAGCGTCGGTCAAAACTAAAAAACTAAGGTTGTATAAAAGGAGAAACTGACTGACATATCAACGCAGAGCTGAAACTACAAGGACTAGGAACGTGAAATGTTGCATACGGCTTCCTTTTATAATGTATGGGAGCACTAAAAAGGGGTTTTGGAAATTCGACCTATAAGGGGGTGAAAAGGGGGGATGACGTTTGTATGAAAAGTCTTATTCCTTGAGTTAATATACTTGAAACTTGGCACAAAAAGTACTAGGCTTGCATGAATTCAAGATAGTATTCAATCATTACATTATGCTACTAATAGGATTTGGATGAGCCAGACAGATAATTTATAACCTGGATGAACACACAGGATACTTTTTAACCTGGTAGTGTACGTTTCCATGGATTAATTTCCGACTTACACGCGAGCGAAGCCTATGAATAAAAATTGGCAGTCGTGGGGACTGCCACAGTGAAAACTTAAAACTGGTATTAGCGCCATCTAGCTTCTATAGTCCAACACTATGACGCGAGCATGTCGGTGACGCGAATCCATAAGTTATCCCTACAAAAAATCGCTCAAACGCCTAAAGAAGTTTTCACGTCAAAAATAAATAAAACATAATGAACTATTTTAATTAGATCTATTTATATATATTCATTTTCAGTCAGTCAATACTCAATCAAAAAGCCTTAGATACATACTATTACAAAAACAGTTTCTTCATACACAAAATCTGGACCATCTTCAAGCATATACACATTGGTACAGCTGATCTCTCAGAGCAACAACAGCGTCTTCCGTATGCCTTCGACCCCTGGACGTGCAGGAAGTAAGTCTTTCACAAGACTGCTCGTTATGTCTTCTGGCGTTCGTCAAGCTGAGGTCCAGCTCGTAACCAAGGACCACTGCAGCTTTGGATAATTCTTCAAGACAGGATGATACGTCAGCCCTGGGCAACAAACATTTTAAAGATTTTCTAGTGAAAAAAGTCTTGAAAAGAGTTTTATTACAGTAATTCTATTTTTAATCAAATTAAGTGCCAAAAACGTTTCAATATTTTTGTCACCTTTACCTGCACTGATGAAAGGACTTATATATCACAAAACTGCAGCAAAGAATATCATTGATAATCCTTGCCAAATAATAGGTTATGGCTAACATCTCTACGAGTTGTATTCAGAGAACCCGAAGTTATCAGAAGTAAATCGGTATTCAAATGTCACAAAATGGCAATATTAAAATTATTGACTCCAGAAAAGTAACAATTCTTCACTTACTTCGGTAGCACAGTACTCCTCTGAGCCCCACTACCAGTCACTTCGAAACCCCTGGAGGCCTCCAGGAGGGTCGCCTGCATATGGTTCCTGGTGATGCCTATCATCTCCTCAGCATACTTCCCCATCTTAGCGATAGAACCGCGAGCCTCTTCAGTGCAGGCGTATATAGTGGAGACATGTCTGCTGGCTAGGGTCCGTGCTGCTCGCCTTTCTTCATCACACATGTCTGGTGAAGGAAAAAAAATGATAATACTAATATCCTTATTTTTATCGTCCTTATTCATTTCGTAACAGCGGGGTTTTTGCTGGACTATCATGAAGTGTTCGACCATTTCATGAAATAGAACATCGACGGCTGGTCACATCATGATGTAATCCGGCCAGATCATTGAATACTCAATGTTTGACGATAAGAACAGCTAAACGCACGAATACTTCAATGATGTGGTTAAACATTAGTGATCATTTCGTAAAATAATTAGATTATTTACCGATAGATGCGATATGATGTCGCTTTGTTTTGTTGTGCATCATTGCGGTGGCATACAAAAAATGTCGATGGACTTTTATTGGATTTCCAAATATGATATTTTGGAAAATGACCAACTTGGAAAATGCGCTCGCTCGAAATGCAACATAGCACTTAAGTTTTTTTTAATTCACGCCGTTGTGGCACCTCGACCAAATGTATTAGGTTAGGTTAGAACTGTGACCAACCGCGCGTCAGCCGAGCGAGCGAAGCGAGCGGTGCCGCGGCAGTGGCCGGGAAGTGCTACTTCCATGTTGGTCACAGTTACTTGGCAATTTTTACTACCTAAAACCATGGACATCTATATTAATTGGCCAAACGTGACATTATCATTAAACGTTGACGGTTTAACGATATAAGTTGGTTGACGGTTATATGCAAACTGTAGTTTTGTATAATTTAGAAGCATTTTTTATTTTTTTTTGATTATTTTTGTACATTGTTCTCACATATAGAAGCAACAAGAATAATGTACACAGGATTTTGTAATTTTTTATATTTAAAAGACTGTCCTTAGAATTTCTTGCCCGTTCTTCTCCATTCAGTTCTACGTTTTGGAATGGGCAACTAGCTTTAACTTTCTGACTAACTGACCGACTATTTGACAGTTCAAAAGTGCCTGTAAATGGTTTAATTGAAATAAATGCTTTGCGTTTGAGTTTGAGATCTGGTCAATTTTAGCTGGCCATTTTATGAAACACAACCATTTCATGAAATGGTGGAACACTTCATGAAATGATCAATTCTAAGATCTGGCCACGATAGATACGTAAGTTATTATACTTCAGTGAATGGAATATTCATTATCATCATATAAACAGAGAAAAACGTTTTTTGGTGGACAAGGGCCATCCAGCGTCCATCGCACAGTCGTGATCTTCACCTCAGTTTATTAATACGCATCGTAATAGACAATTAGTGACTGCAATTAGACAGCATTCAAAATTTAAAATTCAAAAATCATTTGTTCAAACTAGGCTGAGAATCAGCACTTTTCGAACGTCAAAATTACATAAGACAGTCCCCGAAAACGCCCACCCTTCACCACTTCCTAGTGCTTTAGCTGGGAAGAAGAAGTGGCGCAACCAACTCCCCAGCATTATTCAGCATAGTGAGAAGAGAGTACCAGATTCATATTTAAAACAAAATGAATGGTCAATAGCCATTTAACGACAAACAAAAAAACGTTCTATGAATATCGTATAAAGAATAATAGGAGTGTTAATTCCAAAAATAGCCCATGAACGTATCATGCAGGCGTGAGCTATTAAATTTGCATCGGACTCCATCATACATTGAACGTCAGACTCGGCTCGGTAATACTTTGCGATTCTCATAACACTGAAATAAATTCGGCATCATTGGAAATGGAGTGGCTGTATGTCGAAATTTCTATAGTAGACTTTGAAGTTATTGTTTTTAGGCTGACAGACTCGGAGGCAGTATTTTTTTAAAAATACATACAAGGTTTTGGTAGAGCTGTTTAATTAACTACTTACATATTTCTATCACTTTAAGTTGATTGTAATTAACCCCGTTTAACATCCACGGCTGTATTCACATAAACATGTTTCGAAAGACCTTCATTCAGTTTACCTTGACATGTAAAATTTCAACGTCGCCTTGTATGAATATCCTATTCTATTAAACGAGCAATATTTGTATATTATATATGTAATCATGTTCTCAAAAACGGCTCTAACGATTTCGATGAAAGTTGCAATATAGGGGTTTACGCGGGCGAAAACTTTGTAAGTACCTACTATCATGGCAGCATGGAATTAGTATGTACTATACTTAGAAAGAAAGAAAGAAAATACGTTTATTTACGGTACACATGACGCAAAGAAAGAACAAAACACGAAAATAAACAATTTGGGGGAAAATATGCGTCACATCCACGTAAACTGCCATCGCTCAGCATAATGCTGCGACCCTATGCGAGACAGAGCCCCAACGCTGGTTTTCAGCGACAGCCGGCGTTGACGTGATGACGTCAACCGTTGCAGCATATAGTGAAATAACTAAATAAGACAAAAATAAAATGAATAAATACAATACTTAGTCCTAAATGTTTAAATAAAATATAATATTTTACTTCACGGCGATCTGAAATATAATTATTAACAGAGTAGTATTTCTAATACACGTCATCTAACATCGCGTTTTTTTAGAGATAAAATATTGTAAATATTTTTTAAATATTATTATTTTCCTCGTTCATTGGTAACACCGAACTGTCACTTTTTTCTTTTCGCGCGCATTCAGACATCGCAAGAAAAATTCTCTCTCGTCAAAAATATTAATTTAAAATTAGTTTATGATAGTCCTTACTAAAATAACAAAATGTTAACTATGATATGTGATAGAAAGTGTATTAAGTGCATCGTTAGCGGAAACCTGAGCCGTATTATGTGCATCGTTAGTGGAAACCTGAGACGGCCGCGGCGCTCATCAACGACATCAATAGATACATCAAAAGCACTCCTGATCCTGACCAACATTGGATGTACTCAGATCCAGAGGCGTCCCACAACCTTAATGTGCGAGAGTGCTTGGCTCTAACTGACCACCTTGCACGTGATACTGAATAAGCACTATGGTGGACATTGACACTGTTTAAACATGTGTGCTGCAAACTTGCTAAAACATTATCTCTCCAGTCGCGACACGAGATGTCCTAAGTAGCGTTACCTCCACGTTACTAGCTGGATGAGATGCTGCCAGAGAGGCACGTGATGCCCTTAGCTATGTAAGTACATAGCTAACTGGTATGCGATTTTCACCATTACCCCTCCAGTGGACACGAGATGTCCTCAGCAACGTTAATTCCACGTTACTAGCTGGAGCTGGATGATTACCAATGCTGCACGTGATGCACTTAGCGATGTTACTGTACACAGCTAATGTTGGTATGTACTCGTCATAAGAGGTAAGTCCCATTTCTATGACCTTGGTGAAATTGTAAAAATGTGGTTCTATATGCTCCCAATTTTCGAGCACGAAGGCTGCGAGACAGCCTTACTTAACCCAGCACATTGTCTGCTTGATATACATAAACTTGCAAAAGTATTATACTCCCTATAGTGAGTGCAGGATTCTACCCCACTAACTGGATTGTTATCAGCGAGTACGGGATACTCTTGACAACATTGATTGTATGTTGTTAGCTGGTACATATTTGGCATAGCGTGCACATGCTTAGCATGAGATGATCATAACATGTTACACCAATACCATGTGTGATCTAGCTTGACATCAAGGATAATAATATTATGGAAGCACAGTCCGCCTTGACGGATTACTCCTTATCAGCTAATATTACACATATCTGTTACTGATATAAACACCAGCCCATCAAAAGGCTATTATACTTATATTCATGGCTATACCCCTGAGTTACAATTTTTAACAAACAAATATACCTAATTAAAAGAAATCTGATGTACAAGATACTCAGTGTCTTTCCTAAGCACTAGGTGGCTTAATTATCCCGACATAAATCGATAAATGATATCTATTTTGAAAATTAAAACAATAAAGCAAAATTGTGTAAGTTTACACTCATACAATCAAATACTAGTACAAGATACTATGTTAAAATGATTCCGTGATACAATGGCTGCTGACAAATGATTCATTGACCCCCTGCAAAGCATAATTCCATGCTCATACTTATTCACAAGGCATATGCCTTACTCCCAGACTCCTCTGAACTGAGGGAACAAGGGATTGAGATATTCCACAACCAAATTGCACTGGTTACCTCTGTCATAGGGAAAGCAATGACTGACCCTATGCTTATGAAGAACATAAGCATAGGAAGGGCAAGGGTCTAGCCCATAAGGATATTTGTATGTTTGGAGTGAATAAACAAATAAATAAGACATACAAAAACCGTTGACAGACTTGGCTGATGCAACAAAATACCTGATAATGTCAATGTTCACTCCCACCAAACTAAAACCAGAACAAAACTAATACCCAATAATGAATTTCAACTTACTCTATTTGATAAACAAACAGATACATTTAACAAACTTGAGCATACAACTTCATTGCTACAAACAATAACAATTAATCAATAAACATTAAAACCATAAGACATACACTCAGGATGATAAAGAAAACTTACCAGTCCTATTGAGAAAATGTAAAACTAGTGCAACAGGAGTTGATCTGCTATATTAAATAACAAATTAAAACATCCTACAACTAACTATAATAACAGAAATCACTCAATAATGAAAATAATTTTAGTAGACCTCAATAACAACCCGGCTTATATCTACACTTCAAAACTACATATTTGATACCTATCAAACTCAATATAGTAACTCTTAACACCATTACAAGTAAATACTGAGATGAATTAAAATACATCACAGATTTACAAATAATTTAAATATAAACTTCAGATTCAAACAAAATAGAAAATTCTGTCTCATTCTGAACTTAAAACTGCTATTTAACCCCTCTAGGACAGTGAGACCTCTACCGTATTTGATTGGCAGAAAATTACAAATAAAATTCCCAGTACTAACAAGAGTATTTTATACTGACAATTTGTACATTCTTCAAACATTATTGTTCAACACACCAAAAAAGACAGATGTATGATCTCATCGTATAGGTTCTAATCGTAATCGTATAGGTACCTCTATCACTGAGGGCTACCTGCAAGACTTTTCTCAACATCAGATAACCAATAAAGGGCTCATTATAAATACATTGCTCGATAACTTCCATATTAAAACTTTCATACTTTACCTGTACTGACTAAATTACCGGTACTGAATAACACTTACCAAAACAAGATTTCCTACCAACCTACCCTGATTATTTACTTGTCAAATAACAAGATTGCCATAAATCATAATACCTAAAGAAAACACTATAAATGTAACTAAATGTTTGCAATGGAAATTAACCATGGAGTACTAACACCTGACCTAAGTGAATTGCTAGGTGCGACTGTTAAGTCTTTCTTAAACAAAACACGTGCCCTGAACGTACCCATTTTAAAACAAAACTTAAAGTATTAGTGATCTTAGTTGCATTACATAACATCAGGCCTGTATTTCGAAGGGCCGGGCAGAGATGGTTGACCTTGTTCAAAGGTTATAAAATCAAAATGTCTAATTAAACACTCAACCATCCCAATTAACAGTCTAAATACTTAATAGTAGACTTCAGTGATAATTATGACACTAAAATGAAATTGTCGAAGAAACAAAGAGGGGGGGGGGGGGAGCGCATTGTGATGTGAGGATAAAGCATTGATGGATTGAGATTAGAACATGAACACGGTCAGGTACCATATAATTAATGTAGGCACCATGAATGAATTAACTACAAATGATTGTACACTAAAACCATCTGCTCACCAAGTGCACATTATAGCAAACTATACAACTCCCTAACTTAAACTATATACCTCATTCCATAATTTAATTTCGGATATATTATGAGGTCAGAGAAAAAACTTTCATATCTTTATGCTTCAAAAATGAACCTATTTTTTTTCGACTAGCTCTTGTCAATTATCTGAAACAGACACTTCCACATTACGTAAATTAAGAAAGGAAAATATTTTATCTCGGACATCACAGGTAAAATGGCAAAAACACAAACAGTAAAAGAATAAGGCCTATGTGAGGCCACAAAGGGAAATTAGCCAAACTAACCTATTAAATGGTGCTTGCAAAACTTAAAATTGATCAAGCTTAAAGCTCATTCCGGGCTTGACCCTATTTACCAAAATAACCTCAATAACCAAACTCATAAGCTAAAGCTCCAAAAACCCCTACCATAGGCAGGCATATAGGCAGCTGAAAGAAGGTGAAATTGCTAGATAAGTACCCGTGCATAGGCCATGAGTGGGGCTGAATTAAGATATTGCATTCTTGATGGTGGCATTGAAGTATTGGCGTAAAGGTGTAAAATACATATAACGATTCAAAATGAACGAAAAAAAAAAAAAAAAAAAAAAAAAAAAAAAAAAAAAAAAAAAAAAAAAAAAAAAAAAAAAAAAAAAAAACTGGTTAATTCTCAAATTCATATTCATTGCGTTCCACAAGGTAAAACAAGATGTTAACAAAAGGCTCAAGGCTAAGAGCCGTTGTAAACCCTGTCAGGGCACAGCAAAAATAATGAAAAAAAAAAAAAAAAAAAAAAAAAAAAAAAAAAAAAAAAAAAAAAAAAAAAAAAAAAAAAAAAAAAAAAAAAAAATGCTCGGTTACTATAAACAAAAACGAATCCTCTAGCTCACCAATGGTAGCATTTTTTATGCCACAATGATGGTCCGCAAATTGCAGGAATCGGCCATAAATACACAACATAACTCTAAAGATCTTATTAAATGAGCTTATCGTAAACTCACGCACTAAGTTCCACACTGCATCTCAAATAAGTGAATGTTTACGGAAACATCTACAACTGGTACCTATTTTCTGTCATGGAAGCTTTCAAAATGATTCATCCCAACAAATATCTGAATACAAATAGGTACAGAACAAACTTAAAGAAACCCTACAAAGCTGGCTGCCGATTTGGCCCCAATGTCGACTATAGACTAATAAAACAAATATAGAGACTGTTTTAAAGCTACCCTAAAGCTTATAACTAAGTATAATAAAAGTGAGAGTGACTTAATTCTTCCTTTCACAGGACAACACACAGCAGCTCAACTTAGAACAGGCATCAATTGAGACAGACACAATGTGTTACTTGCTGTTTATACTTTTATGCTAATTAACGATAGATTCCTTAATAACCAACGCTAATGAAGGAAGATAAAAGGACCTATTCAATAAACCAGAATATTTATAATCAGATAACTTATTAACTAATCGAATTATTGCAGACAACTCTAAACATCTACTCTGTTAATAATTATATTTCAGATCGCCGTGAAGTAAAATTGGGAATCAAACGAGCTTACCTGTTAAGCGAAGTCTTGATTCTAATTTTACGAACGGCGATCTGAAATATAATTACCCACCCGCCACTAGCTAACAGCCCAAAAGCTGCAATAATTAGTGTAACTAATTCACTTATCCTTTCAGGAAAACCTAGTGAATGTAAGTATGCGGAACTACTCTGTACAGAAAACAGAGCTTGTTCCTCATCTTAAGGATCTCTAAAAATAAGTGACAGTTCGGTGTTACCAATGAACGAGGAAAATAATAATATTTAAAAAATATTTACAATATTTTATCTCTAAAAAAACGCGATGTTAGATGACGTGTATTAGAAATACTACTCTGTTAATAATTATATTTCAGATCGCCGTTCGTAAAATTAGAATCAAGACTTCGCTTAACAGGTAAGCTCGTTTGATTCCCAATTTTAAATGGTACTTGTAATTAGTTTGAACTATCCTATACTATTAAATGAGCATTCTCTATTTTCACCCGAGCAGAGCTCGGTCGACCATCGTACTTGTACCCAATAGCAATTTACCTACCTACGCATTACTTGTATGTAAGTTTTTGGCTAAATGTGGCAAACTATTTGATTATTTTATCAAACAAACTTACTTAGGGTGAGTACAACCGGACTTTACATAAAACATTATCGACTAGTGCAAAAGAAGAATGGCATAATGTTGCACCATTGGTAGTTAGCTCCACTTCTAACTTTGCTGACCAGCTCATAGTTTCACAACTTCATGAGCTATTGTAAGATACCCAGGGCAGATGCAAAGAAGAAGAAGTATGAAGCTTACCTGGTAC
Source organism: Agrochola circellaris (assembly GCA_914767755.1). NCBI lineage: Eukaryota > Metazoa > Arthropoda > Insecta > Lepidoptera > Noctuidae > Agrochola > Agrochola circellaris. The sequence goes on from OU611857.1 coordinate 3,547,324, forward strand.
TTTCAATTCGTCAGCCAGCTGCGTCAACTCGGTGTAAATCTGCTGTTTCTTCTGAATAGCAGCGTTGATCTCATCCTTGATTCTCCTCAAGATCTTGCTAGTCAACTGTTGGTATGAGTTCTGAATGTTCCTGTGATACGTGTCCAAAAATGGTGCTAGAACTGTGTCCATGTATCGAGATATTTCACTGAAACATTAAAACACGTTGTTTACATTTAGAGAGAATAAAAACAAAGAAAAGCGGCCAAGTGCGTGTCGGACTACGCACAATGAAAGGTTCCGTAGTTGGGATGAACTTATTCTAGTTGGGATGAATTTATTCCAAAAACAAACCAATCAATCAATAAATATTTATTCGTGAACAACACAGGTATTACAATAAAGGTCCTATGTCTAGGTCTTATTACAAACTTAACATTGTAGTTGTAAAACATGTTCTCCCATACATTCCAACTGCAAATGTAAGTTTGTATGCACAATATTGAGAGATTTACCATGATATTTTAAGACCATAGACTTTTTATGAGTTTTCCTGTAATCTATGAGTAAAGACCCATTCTCTGTATTTTTTACAAAATTGTAGGTTCGGTAGTTTCGAAGATAAGGGGGCGAATGGCCAATTTTCATAAATTTTCTTAAACATCTTTAAAAGTATACATATAAAAATAACGAAAAAAAAATAATTGAGATACTCGCAATAAGCCCTTTCATTTGATATGACACAGTAAGCAAACTTTTTTTTTCTTTGCTCTCCGAAAGTGACCCCCATATTCAAAATTCATTTATTTACGTTAAACGTCCGTATTTGGTTCACAAAAATTCATATGTGTACCAAATTTCAACTTAATCGGTCTATTAGATTTTGAGCAAATTGCCTGTGACAGACGGACAGACAGACACTCAGACACTAGTGATTTTGAGGTACGGAACCCTAAAAAGTACTCCAAGAGTTTTATTACAAAAAAAAAGGATTACTAATTTGTAACTGGTAACACATACGAACGAATGAAGTCAGTAAAAAGTTTGTAAAAAAAAGGCAAGAGTCTAAAGGAATTGTTTTTTCCGACACTCAAAAAGTTTAAATAACTCGGAAAAAAATAATAAGGTGTGATAGGAAAGTTGTTGAAAAATCAAGAGTAATCACGCCGTTTCACGAAAGCCTCATCAAGTCAGATAAATAAATCTAGGAATGCATAGTGCAATACTTATTAATAACTTTCAATTATTTAAGCTGACTTTCAGGAAAGTATTTCTGTTAAATACCTGTTTGCCAAAGCCAGTTGTGACCTCAGCTGTCTCCGCGAGTCGGTGGCATTCCACCTGGCCCTCAAACCGACGAGGTGTTCCTCCAACACTACTGGCTGATGCTGCCAGGGAGGAATCTCGAAGCAGAGCCCTCCATCTTGACGGAGGTGGTTACTACGATACTGCAATATATGGGGAGAGTTAATTTTACTGTATACCTATATTTTAAAAAAACTAAAGAAACACGCTTTAGACACGAACTAAAAATCATAAAATAATTACATTGACTTGTATTAATTACGAAATAAGTATCAATCTAGCTTGTCACTTCTTTTATATGCAATGATTAAATCAAAAAGCGTGGGACGCCTTTTAGCTGTGTATACTTTTAATTAATTTAAACAGAGCGCTACAATTTCTTTTTTTTTTAACTACTTTTTTTTTTACTTTTTTGTCTAGTATATTTTTCATTTAGTTGATAAGTCTAAAGTCAACGAAGTTATGACTTGACCGGTTTACTAGTTAAGTAGCCACTAGAGAAATCCACTATCCACCTCGAGGCTCCACCATCAGACCGTCGACACCAAGTGCAATATATTGAATTCGTCAAACCGAAACATATGAGCCCAAACTCAAGAGATTACTAGTAGCCACTGAAGAGTTCCACTTTCCACCTATTTCCATCATGAGATCAGCTCCAAGATACTAAATTATTGTATTGTCATCGGTCCTTGATACGTGTGCAAATTTTCAAGTTAATCGAACGTCTTTAAGTTGGTGAAAATGACGTTGAAAGATTCCGTTACATATATAGATAGATACAGGTCAAGCTAATTAAAGCTTATATTAACGTATTTAGGGGTATGAGGAACAGGGTGTAAAGTTCACTCATCCAGCATAGAAAAGGGAGGATCCTCCGACCAGACGGGTGTCATGTCTGGCGGGCATCTGCCCAGAGGTTGAAGTCGGGAGCTTGTATATATGTCTACCGCGCGGTAAACTCTAATTGCGCGATGCAGGATATGAGTGACGTCAGGATGTTGTGTGACGTCTTTGATGCATAGTTCGCATGTGGCGATGTAGATGCCGCCAAATGTATATTAATGAGCTTCGAATGGAATTTGGCCACTTCGACAGCGTTAGCGTTGGTCTCGCAAAGTTCTTCCATAGTGCACAGAGAGCACGACAAGAGGTGAGGCATCGTCTGTGATGTGGTTCCACAGTCGCACTGTGACTCAGTGGACGCTTTTAGGACATGGTTTGTGTCTTATCGTTTGTAGAACAGCAGTATTTAGTAAAAAGAAGCAAAAGATTAATATTACTATAATCAGTTTTAATGAAATACATCTTCTTAAAAAAATTGGTCTGAATAGATTATAATCTGAATCTGGGTAGACTCAACGCTGTCTCGTTTTTCAAGAGTGTTATTTTGAAGAAAGAAGCTCGCGTGTTGAAACACCATTTAGCTAGCTGGTTATCTACCGTTCTATGATCCTTTTGTATTTCATGCTCACTACTAAACATGGCCCTCTTACTAATCCGCAGATGAAAATGATAATGATTTGAACTTACCCTGCAGCTAATAACAGGCTCAGCAGCATAACTCAAACCGAACAGGTGGAACCCAAAAATAATAAAATAAACCATAACTTTGCTACTCCATCCAACTGACTGCGTATAATCTGTTGATGTTCAACTTTTATGACTTTAACGTAATTATAAGCTTCAATGAATCATGACGATTGTGTTGATATGATTTTTATTGCTTGCAACAAGTTCGGTGCGCGTTATTGCAAGATTCTCTCAGTACCGGTCGGTAGATACTGTGAGTTTATGAAGCTAGACAAGCTTAGCAGCTCACTCTATTTATTTAGTGGTCGCAAGCGCAAAATGGAAATCGAAATGGGAATCGAACCCAGGACTTCACGCTCAGCAGTAGCTGAGCGTGAAGTCCTGGGTGCGATTCCCATTTCGGTCAAGTTGATGGATTTTTCCATCAGGAATTTCTCAGTAGCAGCCCGGAGTCTGGATTTGTGCCCGGTTGATGGCAATAGGCTCGCCCCTTATTACATGGGACTTAAACATTACTGGCAAAGTGTGGGGGGCTAGGCGGAGGCGTACCTTTAGTACAGGTACGCCTCCGCCTAGCCCCAGGCGTGATGTTATGTTCTTCTAGGCATTTTTTTCTCTGTCAGACAGTGAATAACGATGCCAGATAGAAAACTGTCGTGTATGTTATTGAGATCCTGCGTGTTTAAAAACCAGTTAGAAAGAAGAAAGAAAGAAAATACGTTTATTTGCGGTACACATGATGCAAGGAAAGAACAAAACAAGAAAATAAACAATTTGGGGGAAAATATGCGTAAAACGGCCATCGCTCAGCATAATGCTACGACTCTATGCGAGACAGAGCCCAACGCTGGTTTTCAGCGACAGCCGGCGTTGACGTGATGACGTCAACTGGTGCAGCATATAGTGAAATAACAAAATAAGATGAATAAATACGAGTACAATACTTAGTCCTAAATGCCATGTAGTTATGTACCAATGTGATTCTTTGAATTTTACATCATAACACAATACCATAGGCAACAACAATTTGAAATCTTCTTTCTTTTTCGTGTGGTTTGTGACCAACTTAGTGCCAGAGTTTTGAAGCCGCCCATGGACCTCTAACTTGGCTTCACATGCCGTCGAGAAATATCTCTCAGGCATGCCGGTTTCCTCCCGATGTTTTACTTCACCGTTTTTGAAGCAAATGATAATTAATTAATTATACAATACGCACATGAATCCAAAAAGACAGGTGCGTGCCTTGGGTTCGAACTTGAGCCCTATGGCTTAGCAATCTGACGGTCACACCACTAGGTTATCACTGCACTGGAAAAATAACACTGATCTCTAGAAATCATTTTTCATTAGAACTTTTACTCAATTTTTTTACTTTAAGTGACATCTGATAGATACTGTACAGGGTGGCAGGGACATCAACGCAAAAACTGTTACCATGGATTCTGCATTCTCATGGATTTAGAAAAAACATCTGCTGTTCCATACATTTTGACCGCGTAGGTATTGCACTTTTCTATGAAACAGCAGATTTTTTTTTTTATAACTTTCAAAAACAAATCTATGCAGGGGTTCAGAATCATGTACTGTATCCATGGTAACACCTTTCGGGTCGATGTCCCGCAAGCCTCTATACATTTTCTTCAAATTCATTTTCAGTAAAAATTCCTAGTAAACTTAGGCAGCCTACAGTCTAGTGTTGCCCCTCCAATATCAAGTATCATTCCTCTTAATTCCCTTAATGCCTGTAACGTAATTATATTTCCTCGGTAGCAAAATTTGCTTCGCTTAACTTAAGGTCGTATTCTCGCTGTATTTTTTCTAGCACTTAGTGTTGGCGAGCTTTCTACCCGGAGACGTTACCCGAATTAATTACGGGGATATTTAATTAATATTTTTACTGTAGAGTCATGGATATTGGATACTGGTCTTAGGCAAATGTATTTGATTGTCCATAAATATGTTAAGTACCGTAGGCCCTTTGTACATGTTTTTCTTCCCGTGAAAAACTAGGGTTATTACGGCGTGTATTGTAGGCACGGTTGTCAGTGTTGTATGGATCGCTATGGAAGCTTATTGGCAGACAAGTCTTTTCTAAGGCGCGGTTTATACGCCGTACCGTAAAGAAACCGTGCCGCCTACAAACTTGCACTTTATATTTTTTTAGACTACGTCATTGCCAACATTTTAAATTAAAACGACACTTCGAAAAGTTGACATGCGCCCGCTTCGAAAGGAAACTGCTTAACATTATCGCTCCTTGACCGCAATTGTTTTGAGGTCCAGCAATGGAACGAATTCACTTAAGATCCGGCGACCTTATGCAAATTGAACTAAAAGAAGAAAAAATCTAAAAAAAAGAGCGAGCCTTTCAGTAGTCGCATAACATCAGATATCTTGGCTAACGGAAAATGGGTTGGTACCACCTGACGGCCAACTCTAGCACAGCGCGGGCTCATTTGTCAAATCAAATAGCGCGCGCTCCTCCGGCTTCCTGTTACACACTTCCGTCCCTTTTCACGAAATCACTCCCACAGATTGCAGGAAAGCGAGAGAAAAGATGTTCAATCAATCTGCCTATCCTTTTCCCAACTATGTTGGGGTCGGCTTTCAGTCCAACCGGATGCAGCTAAATACCGTATTTTGCATGGAGCGACTGCCTGTCTGACCTCCACAACCCAGCAACTGGGTTATACGAAACCCCTTGGTAAGACTGGTTGTCAGACTTTCGGGCTTCTGACGACCCGTAACGACTGTCAAAGATCTACGAATGACAGCCGGGCCCAACGGCTTAACGTGCTTTCCGAGGCACAGAAGAGTCTCGGTATGTTAAGATGGTCACCCATCCACAGACCAACCCCGGCAAGCGTAGCTTAATCTGATAGATCGAACCGTGCGGCTGCTATTACTTAGCCACGAGCTAGAGGAAAGAAGTTCCACATAAAAAAAATGTACCAGCAATGCTCTAAAATGTTTCTGAAGTAAGTAAGTACTGAGCTCGTTTGGAATAATTAAAACGGAGTTTTGATAAACACATTACTACATTAACGTGCATACATAAACTCACGCCTTTTTCCAATGGGAGTAGACAGTAACTACAGAACACGACCGGCGACCTGCTACGATCCATAGTAGTGATGTGAACCGATTACCATTTTTAACACCGGTATATACCGATTAGTTATGTATTAAAATCGGTTATTTCAGTTTTTTTTTTGGATTTTCCTAACAGAGCTGCAAAAGCTTGAGGGCCATAATGTTAGTCCATTTGAATTTTTGATAAACCTTGGCCATATCAAAAGGATATTAGGTGAATTAAATGCAGGGGAATTTGTGCGCCTAATATCCTAATAATATTAAAGAGGCTATTAGGTTCTTAACCCAGATATTTTTTTAAGAAATACGTTGTATGTAATTTTCAAATGACTTACTTTCTATCTCATGAGTTTACATATTTAAAAAATGACTTTTTGCTAAATAGACGTTCTGCTATACAGACTATCTGATAGTTGGACATTTTGCTAATTAGACTTACTGCTCATTAGACGTTTCGCAGTGTTGGACTTTTTACTACTTAGACCTTCTGATCAGGAGGGAAAAAAAATACCAGTATTTAATTATGGCTTAGTATTTATTTTTACCGACTTTTCTTAAAATTATTAGGTATAATTACAATCACAAAAAGAAAGTGGTCATCAAACAGATAACAAATAACCAGGAAATTAAAATTTTATACTTTGCCTGTTTCTAACAAATCAATAAAACCTGTGATCAATGGGTTTTTATTCGGTGTTTTTACCGAATACGTTCACCGGAAAATAACCGGTGATTCTCCGGTGCTCATTGCTCCGGTGCAAACCTCTAATACATGTCAAAGACTCGGATACTTAGATGTTTTGTGATTGTAATCGGTTTTTCAATGAAAACCAGTGATTATCGGTTTTGCCAAAAAATATTTTTTTTAGGTTGATTTGAAACCGGTTCACATCACTAATTCTAACACACTCCTTTTGCTTTTAGCACAATGTTTTTCATATTTATATTAAGATTCAAACAGATACTCTCATTGCGTTTCAGAAAAAGGTCATCCATTCATTTCATTTTTACTCAGGTTCTACACGGCAGAAAACAATTCTCCTTCGATGAAAATTATGAGCACTTAAGTCCGTATAATACACTTCTCATCAGAAAAATCGAAACACCTTGCAAGTTTATGTTTTGTAAGGATTATCAGAAAAATGTGCATATTTAGGAATATATGTCAAATGTCGTTTAATAGTGAATAATATGAGGTTTTCAAATCCTAATGTTAATGTTCTAAATTCAAATTAAATTTTCATAGGTTTCGTATTTTGTTTAACAAGTAATTTTTACCCTGTATGGAGTATGAAGGAAATTGATAAAACAACACACGTAAATGAAAAAGAAAAGCTAAGAAACGTGTATTTAATAACTTGTATTCCCTCCCCGAGCTCTTATTACTGCTTCCATACGGTTCTTCATCGATCGGATGAGAGTAACGATCAAATGTTGTGGCATTCCATTCTATTCCTCTTGGATTTCATTTTGCAGGTGGCTAAGTATTTCTGGGGCAGGATCTCTTGCACGAATTTGTCTCTTTAATTCATCCCATAGATGTTCAATCGGCTTCATGTCCGGGCTTCTTGTTGGCCATTCCATAATGGAGATCCCGACTTCGGTAACATAATCTCATACGATGCTCGCAGTATGAGCCCTAGCATTGTCGTGCATGCATATGAAACCGTTGCCAATAAAATGTGCATAGGGCATCACGTGAGGCTCAAGACACTGTTTGATGTACCGATGACTGTTTAGTGCAGGTAGACGTGGCCCAGACACAAAAAAAAGCTCTGCCTTACCGTCGGCGCTGATTCCTCCCGAAACCGTCCACGAACCGCAACCATAGCTGACCTTTTCTTCAATGCAGCATTATGCAAAGTGTTCTCCATCTCTTCTGTGGACCTTGTTCCTTCCGTTGTTACCATACAGCATAATTTTACACTCATCAGAAAAGAGGACTTTGTTCCGCTGAAGGTACGACCAATTTAAGTGCACACGTGCAAAGTTAAGGCGCGCTCTTCGATGGTCTGCAGTTAATTTCGGCCCATTTGCTGGCTTGTGCGGTACCAGTCCACGTTCCTTGAACCTTCTCCTAATTGTAGAGTCACTTTCAGCCACCCTACGTACAACATGAAGCTGCTGCTGCAGTTGAAAAGCAGAAAAGGCGTCGATTTCGTAAAGAATTTGTTACAATAAATCGATCATCCCGCTCAGAAGTGACCCGATTCCTGCTAGATCCTGAACGGCGCGTGAACAAACCAGTCTCCCGATAGCGTTTGTAGACTCTATGAACAGACGACAGGCTTAGATGCAATCTTTCACCCACAACACGCTGACTAAGTTCAGAACCCAGCAATGCCACCACTTGGGCGGCTTCTACGGGCGAAGTATCCATATGTTTTAGAAAAAAAACTTTTTCAGACGTCCCAAATTCACAGTACAAACACAGTAAACAGAACACAGAACGAAAAGTTTTAAGATAAGCGCAAATTTTTAGTTTTCAAATGTGAAATGTACTCCAACTCTAAACACATTTGTCTCAAAACAGTGAATCATTTCATTTATAGGATAAACAAATAAAATTCTAATTTAGAATTTTGAATTTTCGCTTGTCACTGTAATGGCCAAACTGCCAGTTATACAATCATGTGATTTTTTTCATGGAACGAAAACTATTTTGTGTTAAATTAGGACAGAAACCATAAAATCGGAAGTGTTTCGATTTTTCTGATGAGAAGTGTATATTTCTCCCCAACTTTTAGAAGCAAGGATTTAAACTTTTAAGTCTTTTCGAAAACCGCATTCAAATTTAAAAGGTTGCTGTTCACAAATTGCCATATTGGATATACTATGATATCCATAAGAAGATTACTAATCGTTCTGATGAGGCACTTGAGTATAAATGGAACAATGGATTTGAAATTTTCAAGTTTTATTTCGACAGTTTTCAAGAACTTCTATCTTAAAGATCTTAATTCTTATATCCAAGATAAGAATGCTTGGAAACATGCTGGTCCTGCTCCATAATCTAGAATCAAGACAAAATGAAACTGGTTGCAAATTTAATTGCATATTTATACATATAACAAATCAACATATACAGAATGCTTGGAAACATGCTGGTCCTGCTCCATAATCTAGAATCAAGACAAAATGAAACTGGTTGCAAATTTAATTGCATATTTATACATACGTATAACAAATGAACCTATACAAAATATATAAAACATTTTAAAAGAGTAACGGATGAGTTCCTTGCCCATTCTTCTCCATACGAAAACTGTATTTTGGAAGGGGCAACTAGAATCAATTGTATTTTATTGTGACTTTTGACGTTCATATAAAGGCCTATTTGAAATAAATGATTTGACTTTGACTTTAAATAAAACCCCAGAATTTTTCGTATATCAAAAACTTAATAATGTTTGATGCACAATGATTCAGATTTGCATAGACTATAGGTGTTCCTATTAGGATAAGTCATGTTAGGAAATGAGTTTGAAGGGGCTCCTGGCTTAATTATAACAGCAGCACGCGTCGATTCAAGGTTAAGCAACGCTTCCCACGGTCGGTTCGTGGATGGGTGACCATCCATTCCATATCAAGGCCCCACGGAGCCTCGGAAAACACGTTAAGCCGTTGTTCCCGGCTGTCATTCTTGGGTTTTTGACAGTTGTTAAGGGTAGTCAGAAGCCCGAAACTCTGACAACCAGTCTTACCAAGAGGTATCGTGTTACCCACTAACTGGGTTGTGAAGGTCAGATAGGGAGTCGCTTCATGTAAATACTGGTATTCTTCTTCTTTTCGTGTGGCTAGTGACTAACCTGGTGTCAGAGTTTTTAAAGCCGCCCATGGGCCTCTGACTTGGCTTCACATGCCGTCGAGAAATATCTCTCAGACATGCCGTCAGCAGGCAGGTTCTTCACGATGTTTTCCTTATTTATTTATTTAAACTTCTCGCACAAAATAAGGTACAAAGGCGGACTTAATGCCTCTTTCTTCCTTCACCGTTTTTGAAGCAAGTGATAATTATACAATACGCACATGAATCCGAAAAGTCAGAGGTGCGTGCCTTGGGTTCAAAATCGAGACCTATGACTTGGCAGTCCGACGGTCACATCACTGCTCAAAAACACCGGTGTTCTGCTGCATCTGCTTAGACTGGAAGACGACCCCAGTATTGTTGGGAAAAGGCTAGACAGATTGATTTGAGATGAAGACTTTTCCCGCAAGAAAACCAAAAATAATGAAAGGCGGATAAAGTTGCTGAAAACAGGTAATATGTCAATATGTTCGGCAAGCTTCTCCTCAAAAATATATGTTCGCATAACTCAGTACGTACAAAAACCATAATATAAAACAGTACACGGAACTCTACAGCAACACATATTCCTCGGTATATGTCCCATTTTTAATCAAATCTCGCCCGACGTAATCCGCACCTCTGTGACAATCAGGGTGGCTCGTTTCTTTTAAGAATTAGCATAGGAATCTAGTGAGCAAATGTTGCTAGTAGTCCCTATGACATTCCCAGCAGGGTTACGTTCCCAGGGATATCAAGTTTAGGTTTGATGTGTCAGGAACGTACATTTGTTAGATGACTTCCAAAAAAAGTTGGTTGTGTTGACAAAATTTTTAAGAGTTTTGGAATGCGCTGGATATGGGTAGAAAATGACCGATCGTTGTAGCGATGCTTGGGGGAGCCCTAAGTTAAGATCAGCCCACTGCTGATCTTAACTTAGGGCTCCCCCAAGCATCGTCTTTCGAAAGAAATGATGAATCTGATGTAAGATTTTTCGTGTAGGTGAGCAATCAAAGTAGATTAACACTTCAGTTTTTAAGCTATTGCATAGCTTTTATCGGAGACTCTGAGCGCGGCGACCGAATGTAGAAATTCCGTAACGAAAAACGGGAACCTGACACCCCCCACTCCAACCAATATTATAAATGCGAAAGTTTGTGAGGATGGATGGATGGATGTTTGTTACTCTTTCACGCAAAAACTACCGAACGGATTTTAATGAAACTTTACAGTAATGTGGCTTATATATCAGAATAACACATAGGCTACAATTTATAAAGATTTTATGTGATTTAGCCATAATATAACGATAAGTATCCAGTAAGTCGGAAAAAATCCTGCCCTCTGAGATCTATCTTTGCGTGCGCTGCCTAAACCGCTGGAGTTACATGAAAAGAATGTATTGTGGGGTTGTTTGTCTTAAAGAGTTCTAAATAAAAGTCCGCGACAGCATATATCTACCTTTTATGTGGAAGCCATTATAGCCAAAATAGTGAGCTATAAATACATTTAAATTGAATACTTTTTTTAAGTTGCATATTTTAGAGTATTTAGTTAATTCGTATCAAAATAAATACCTTCATCGCTTTCGGTATTTAATGTAGATAAAATTTGTATTTTACACTAAGTAATTTGGACTAATATTTTAAAAGTTAGAACGATAAGAATGACCTGCGATGAGTCGACGGCGGGCGCGCAGAACGAGGGTGGAGGGGCGGGATAGGCAATGACGCGCGATCGCCGAGTGCGCGACCCGAACGCGGGCAGACGCGTGAGGGCAGACGTCATTGACGGTTGTGTAAATTCTGCGATTTAGGGGGGGGTATAGGGGTATTTTTAAAAAAAAATATTTTAAATCAACAATATTATCTTCTTATTTTTGAATATATGCTATGCAATAGCTTTTTGTTGTTCTTCACTTGATATTTTTGCAAAATATTCATTAAAAAGTACCTACCAATAAAATGGTTTAAGAACTGAAATGCAGAAAAGCAATTTATAATTTTTTGTATCAATTTAGAAGATTTAAGTAAAAATTACAGTGTTCATCGACTTTAGTTACTGACTAATGGCTCATCCCTATGATTTACGGACCGTTATTGGTTAAAATTAAGATTCTTGTATCGTTACCTATAATGACAGCCAGCTGTGCTGTTTGGGAGTTTGTCGCGCCACTTCTTCTTCCCAGCTAAAGCACTAGAAAGTGGTTAAGGGTGAGCTTTTTGGGGGACTGTCAACAATTTTGACGTTCGAGAAGTGCTGATTCTCAGCCTAGTTTGAATAAAAACTTTTGAATTTTGAATGAAGGAAAGACCTCATAGCTTTACATAGTAGACCCTCCCATATGTAAGTAAATATCATACGTAAAATTACCTTACAAATCTATTTATATGCCCATTTGGGCAATAAATAATGCTACCTTTGGTAAGTTAAACGATTCGTTTTTGTTTATAGGAACCGAGCTTAAACCTAAAAAACAAAACAGTTTTAACTCTACCAACAAAGATTAATTTCGTGCGTCAGTAAATACTTAAATCTCGTATACCAATCCAGGTACCAAGTACGCGAATGATTAAGTTTGATTCTACAATTGTAAGACTGAGCTAAATTAATGGCATTATCTATAACTTTGCCTCATCTTTTCCACCTCTTATTAGACAGTAGACGGGTCTTTTACTAATTAAAAATCAATAGTTTATAGTCTGAAATACAATGGAATCAGAGGTATAGCGATTAAGCCTTGAGAAACTTTGAAAGATTTAATTTATTAAGGTCTCTTTTTGTGGGATAAAATCTTTCATAAAAAGAAGTTTTATTCCTGGTATCCTGAGACGTAAAGTAATGAAAAAATATCACTATCCTGGTTCTATTTATAAATTTCAATACTTTCCAGATGACTGATCTATGCTGCTACAAACATGGGCTATGAGCCTCTTATATCCCACTAATAAGAATTGAGCCATACTATATAATATTGTATTGAAAGAATTACAAGAAAAAATACCTAAGTGAGTGTGTGTGCTGATTTTAATATTGTTGATGATCATCATTTCAGCCGAAAGACGTCCACTGCTGGACTTAGGCCTCCCCAAGCACGGCCATTTCGACCGGTTCTGTGCTTCCCGCATCCGCATATGCATCCCGTGGATGATCACAGGCCTCCATGTCCAATATCACAATGTCTAGGCCCTCAGGAGTAAAAAAAACAACTTTTTTACTGGCTTGCATCTCACCTGATAATCAGGCCGAAGGTGGAAGCGAGCTTTACCCGGAACCCTCAACCACAGAGGAACTGGATATCTTACCTCTAACTGCCGAAACACAAAAATGCTGTTAACATTATTGTTATGGCGACAGATTTAGATAAGATGGTGGTAGCTAACCAGGCGGACTTAGAACAACCCCTACCACCAACCAAACCTAGCAAAAAATGTTTGCCCACACTGGGATTCGAACCCGGGATCTCTAAGTCTGAGACAGGTGGTCTAACCACTAGACCACAGAAGCGGTTAAACAAACGATGGTGGAAATGTCAAAAATGTTTGGGGCTGACATATGTATAAGCTGCCGTAAAGCTTTTGACAATCCCATGAAAAGTGCTGAAGAAATATGAAATGCTGAGAAAGCGATTGCCTTTTGTCTAGGGCCTTTGGAATCCCTTGTCTTTCCTAAAAACACTTTTCCACGTTGTCAAAATAACGATTCCTAAAAGTGATTCACTCACTTTACAACCTAGTTATCGTCTTCTCAAAGTAGTTTAATCTAGATCAACAAATGTATTTCCTAATTACGAAAACTTGGGTTCATTTGTCTAGGTTGGCACGATTTATACAACTTTGTGCTCGTTGAATATAATATATTAAAGATTAGTCCAGCTGCCTTGAGAAGTTACTTAGAACTTGTACATTGAAGTTTTAAGTTAACTAACGAGAGAGCGGTTGTGAGTACTACACACCTGCCCTTTCTGAAGAACATCACGCGTCCCTTCCCGACGTTTCCAGTCTCATCTGCCTTGTAAATACCTTTTGTTAATCACCTATTATTCATACTCTCTACATGACCAAATCATCTAAGCATAGGTACTCACCCACTGCAACTTCTTTTAAACTGCACGTGGCCTTCTTCAGCCTAAAATTCATAGTTCGTCTTGCTTCGCATGGAACGCATTTCCACAGCATTTATTCTGCATCATCATGAAATATACACCAGTTATAACCAATTACAGGGTCATAACCGTCCATTTTAGGTCCACGGAACCTATTAAAAGCATTATAGTTTCGCTCACGAATTTATTAAGGGCCACGATTCATAATAGAGGTGACCCTTACGGATTAGCTCAACGCGTATTTGTCTTTATTTAGGGCGAGCTTAAATTATGGAAGACTGCTGTGTCCAGCAGTAGGTACTTCTGAGTATAGCCGTTGATGATGTTTTTTTTTGTGTAACACGTGGAAGGAAAATGAATGAAATAAGAAAGAAAAACAATTTTAAATCACGTGCATACAAAAAATTAAGTAAACTCAAATAATAAAGAAAAATAAACAAATTAGATCTATTATCACGAGCATAATCAGCCTCTTTGATGTTCCCACTGCTGGGATACAGGCCTCCTCTCGGTGAGATGGAGTGGACCGTTATCCACCACGCGGGCCCAGTGCGGGTTAGTAGATGTCACATGTCTTTGAATGTTTGGTTATAAGACATGCCGATTACCTCGCGATGTATTTTATACAAAGTTAAGCGCCTGTCGGGGTTCCATCCTAAGACCTACAAACTCGTAAGTGGCGACCGGTTCCACTGGGCCACCACTGCTTTCACGTAATCACGAGCACAGAACAGAAATAGTGGGCAGATGGACGTCCAGTCTGTGTCAAGAAGGTTTCCACTCAGCAAGATGCTGTGCTATGGGGAACCCACAGCGCTTATTTTCAGTGGTCACCAGAAAATGACGTACAGAAACCAAGTCAGGTGTAAAGCTTGAAAGTATTAAATTCCTTTTTTTCATAATGATTATTCTTACATGATGTTCGCAAATCGTTGTCCCAAAAATAGAATGTGTGCAAGGAAAGTTATGGTCTTTTTGTAAAACCTTCTTTTCTCGCGATTCGTGATGCATGCCGGGCGTCAACACCATATGAAAAATGCATAGGATCTTCACGAAAATTCTAAACGCCTCGAGTTAGTAAAGCCGATAATGGTACAACCAGAGTGTACGGGAATATAAAATAACTACTATTTATAGCTCATAGTACATAAGGATAAAAATTGAGTAGGTAAAACTTAATTTATGCTGCAAAAATTATCCTGAGTATTGAAAACAATAAACAAAAGGCCTAGCGCGCACTATGATTTTATTGCGATACGATTTTCGAATAGCGTTGATAAATATCGCAAAAAATTCACTGCGCGAACTGCGACGACAAAATCGATGGATTGTTCATTCTCAACATGGATTTGGTACAAGTTGCCTGTCTTGTCTTGCTTCTTCGGAAGAGGTGATAGAAGAAAAAAGAGTTCATCAATATTGGATTCATCCTCCCACAGCTGAAAGATATATCACAGGTTTCTTTTATATAAAACACAATGATCTTCGACTTTATTTCAGAAAATTCTTTGGCTATTATAGAATGAAGATGTTAACTTGACAAATTACTGAGACCTGTTGAACTTCTAATTGAATATAGAATGGCAGAATGCAATTTAGTATTTTTTTATATTCAATTACATGTGTAATATACGTCACCCATAAACGTGCCTTCAAAATGCGATCGCAGTGCGATTTGGAGTATTTTTCCGACGAAGGTGATTTTGCTTGTATTTCAACAATAACATGCTCCACGTCTAGCGTCCCCTCTTGAGACTCCACTGGAGAAACAGGTGCCAACATGTTTACGCTTAGAGAATGAAATGCCGACTGAGGGCCGCCGCGGGGCCCGTGGTGCGATTTTATCATCGCAGTGCGTGCGGGGCAACACAACTTAATATCCTGCAATTTATTTTTGCGACAATCGCGTCGTGAGCACTCGCGCCAAAATGTGTCAAATACACTTTGTTCATAACGCGTATTCGTTCGAAATTTGAAAATATAATATTTTGTTTATTTTCGGCCAGTCTGCGGCGACATTTTCTCGTGTCATAACCACACTGTGTTTTGTTTTTCTCGTGTGACTGCCTTATAAACCAATACGTCGCATTTCTGCGACAAAATAATCGCGCGTTAAAAGGTCGTAGTGCGCGCTCGCTCTAACATCACGCCCGTATTTCGCGAAGGGTTCGGCAGAGTATATATACCTATAGTACACCCACATTTCGCCAGTTATGTTTAAGTCCCATGTAATAGGGGGCGAGCCTATTGACATCAACCGTGCACAAATCCAAACTCCGGACTGCCACTGAGAAATTCCAGATGGAAACACCTATAAAATAATAGTTGCATTCAAAGTATATGTGTTTTCACGCCTAAATCGCTGAACGGATTTGGATGGGGACACGGATTGACCATGGCCTGGGTCATGACATAGAACACTTTGGGGCGGGCGACGCCGCGGGCAAAAGCTAGTTACTCCTATAAAGAAACTCCATCGCAATCTAAAAGATAAGATAAAATAATGCCAATTGACCCCACGCGCCGACCTCGTTCATATTACCACTTTATTGGGTAAACATACCAAAGACTTGCTTTAATTAAGGTTATTCTGTCATTGATAAGTTTTCTTGCAACAAATTGAGGAAAAAGGTACAAAAATAATGTAAAAAGGAGGTGTAAAATTGTCTGTGGAAGGTGGTAAAGGAATGGGGAGGGATTGTATAGCTTGACACTGAATTTTTCTCTTCTCTCTGTCTCATCGTCTGCCTAGCATCCTCCATGCTGACTATGTTGGGGTCTGATCGTGACGATAGGTCGTGGTGCAGTTAAATGAAAATGCTAGTGGACTGTATAACATGTAAGTATGTATATTAAGAAAAACGCGTAAGCGCAGCCGTGCTTGGAGGCGTGCAACAGCTGACTGGTGTGACGCTCCCGCACCCCTCGTTCACTGCCGCCAGCGCGCGGTGATGTTGAGATGTTCTCAACAGGATCGGCTTCCAGTCTAACGGCATGCAGCTTAATATAAATATTTTACATGGAGCGACTGCCTATCTGATCTCCATAACCCAGTTACTGGGTAACATGATAACCTTTGGCAAGACTGGTGGTCAGACTTTCGGGCTTCTCACAATTGTCAAATTTCTAATAATGACAGCCGGGACCAACTGCATAACGTGTTTTTTGAGGCACGGAAGGTTCTCAATATGTAATTGATGGTCATTCACGGACCGCCGTAGGCAAACGTTGCTTAACCTTGAAAATCGACCCGTGCGGCTGTTATTATTTACATACGATCCCCTCCTTTTTTCCTTTAACCTGTCTCAAAAAGGCATTTGATGTTGACTGCTAACTGGTTAGCTAACTATCATAATTTATACCAAATAATAACGAACAAAAAATGTCTGTGCAACTTCGAGTAGGTACCATCGAAGAACTTCATATCTATACACCGTAAGGACTATTTCCGCTTGCAGCACTCGGCAGCTATAGAACCGGGGCGGTAACAGTTATGGTCATCGTGTTCACGGGATTTTGTTTTCAAACTGCTTAGATATGAAGTTCTTCGATAGTACCTACATAATAATTATCTCACCGTATGTTGTGAAAAGTGTTTAAGTATACATGTGTCGAAGACTTGTGCGCAGCCATTCTCTGTCACAAGTATCTTACTAAGTATTGCACCAGCTTCTTCCTGTGTGCTACTGGATCTTGAGGTCCTGGGTTCGATTCCCATCAGGTCGGCCAAAGTATTATCGGGTTAAAAACCCGATAATACTTTGGCCGACCAGACCTTTGACCATCAGAAATTTCTCAGTAGCAGCCCGGAGTCTGGATATGCGCCCGGTTGGTGGCAATAGACCCCCCTATTACATGAGATTTAAACATAACTGGCGAAATGTAGGTGTACAGTGTACTATAGGTAAGTAGGTACACCTCTACCTAACCCCTCGGGGATTACGCGTGATATTATGTACCATGTATGTTACTGTTAACCGTGGAGACAAAAACCACAATTTTAAAGAGCTTTGAATACTTACACAAGACAAAACAAAGCAAACCACATAATCCTAATTTCAATAACATTATTCCGTCTGTAATCTCAAAACTCCACAAAGCAAATACTTGAAATGCACAATCTTAACGAAACAAACTTCATTTCTGAATACATTCCTACGTGCGCCAATTAAATGAATCTTTGTTTTCCACATTTCTTGTTAAGTAAAAGTATTTCTTAACTGTTACATTCCTGGGAGGGCTTCGGGCAAGACGTGGGACCGAAACGCAATGAAAATATTTTCTCTACCTTGAAATTTCTGTGAATTCCCTCAGTAAAGTGGAAATATGATTGAAAATATGCTCTATGCATAACGATAGAAGGGACATTTTTCGTTGTTTGGTGTTTGAAATTTTGCATTGAATGTGGATAGTGATATGAGGTAAGGCCTTATGAACCTATAATTTGTATCAACGCCTCAATCCTTTTTCAAGTTAATATTGGTATGAAGACTCAAAGGATTCCCTGATTAGACAAGATCTCTCTTTGATTTGAAAAAGATTCTGTCGAGTTTATTGCAATGTAAAAAGAGACTGCAAAAGACTTTTCAACCTAGACATTATTTCGTTTTATCATTTGCTTGACACTTTTCCATCTAGTTGGGTTTCTGGATGCAGCTGAATCTACACTCATGTACTTATATAATACAATGTCGCCTATGGGCATATGACCTCTGGTGTTTTTCTAAATATTAATGAAAGTTTTTAGAAAATTAACTTAAAAGGGGGGGTCTATAATTAATATTTTACATGTTATTAATTTTTTTTTTTTTTTAGCTTTTGTCATATCTCCGATGTTATTGGCTCGATTTGGATTCTGTTTATTATTTCTAAAAGCTTATAAGTTATTTTAAAGGATTAACTAATATTTTTTATTAAAATTGGTCGAATATGAAAAAAAAACGGAGGTGAAGGCTTTTTAAAAAAAAAAAGAAACATTACTTATTTAAAAACACAACTGTAAGTCCATAAAATCATAGGGAGACATTGAAAAAAAATATACATATAAGATTTTAATGAAGATAGCCCCCCCCCCCCCCCCTTTAAAATTAATTTTCGATAATTTGTCATGAATATTCAGAAAAATACGGGCGGTCACACGCCAATGGGCGGCATTGTAAAGAATTATTATAAAGAAGTAAGATTTGTGAGTTTATATGTAAGAGGTAATCTTCGGAACTTCTGATCCGTTTTTGAAAATTCCTTCACTAATCAGAAGCTACAGTATTGCCGAGTGTCACAGGATATATTTTATGTTAAAACAAGACATTTCACGTGGATGAAGTCGCGGGCAGAAGCCAGTGTTAAATAATTTCACCAAACGACTATCCAACGCTTTTCTATATTAACTCGTGAACGGGCGCCGTCAGTTGGGACTGGTCAACTCTTAGCGGCCGTGGCTGATTTTGATTTTTGAATTGTTCTTTGTTTTATCTTTGTATTACGGACACTTCTAACGTGCACGTCTTTCTACATTGTTCTCACATGTATAATTTCAACATGAATGATGTAACCAATACTTTGTAACAATTTATTTAATTTAAAAGAGTGTCCGTGGAGTTTCTCGCCCGTTCTTCTCCATAGGTACCTACTACGCTTTGGAATGGGCAAATAGCTTCATATTTTTGACTGACCGATTCCTTGACAATTCAAAAGTGCCTGTAATGGTTTAATTTAAATAAAAGCTTTGAGTTTGAGTTTGAGTTTGACAACTCTTGTAAGAAGCCTTCTAGTCTGACGGTATAACGTACTTTCCGAGTCACGTAGCGGTCTTAATGTGCGATCATACACTTCGCTGCTCCGACGGTTTATCCGTTTGTTAGCCAAGAACCCTTCGATGTCTATTCTCACCAAAAACTTTAACACTACATACTTTACTACGTCAGTGAACACATAGTAAACTCACAATATGCTATAGTGCGATGGAAAATGGCACAAAAGACACACCAACCGTGCCGAGACCGAGCCGATGTAGCTTTGAAATAAAATATTATGTTACGTAGAATAAAATAAATATGTGCTATAAATAAATATTCGAAACAAAGAAGTTTCAAAACGATTCAAAATAGCAGGAGAACCCAAGATGATTTTATCAGAAAAAATTATAGTTGCTCCAGCTCTTACACATCTCTTTTGAATTTAGAATTGATCCAGCTCTAACACAACTCTTTTGAATTTAGAATTGCGACTTCCTAAGCATTTAATTTGACTATTTGTGTTGTAGGTTTCAATTACGAAGTAACCCGGAGTACAGATCCAGAGTCCGGTTTATGCCAATCGACTCGCCCCACATCACATGGGACTTACCTATAACATAACTGGCAAAATGTGTGTAATACCTTTGCCAATAGAGCCTTCGGAGAATTCAGGTTTCATGAAGCCTGAGTCCTCCAAAGGCTCTATTGGCATAGCCATTGCAATGTCTACACAAATAATATATCTACCTATGGTCTGTACCAAGAGTATCTGATGAAAACGTAAACAAATGGAGAATGCGTACGTAATTTGTAGCGCCACTTACAAATTGAGTGCTTTGATTTGATTTTAAATCTAAATTTAAATTTTAAATCACCTTGTAGGTGTTTTTCATTTGACAGTTGAGGTTAATTTTATAACCTCAATTTTCGTCGAGCATTTTTCATTACAATTTAAAAATGTTAAAACCAATAATAAAAAAATAACAAAAATTGTTGGAATGTTGAATCCTTATAAAAACAGATGAATGTGTTACTAATTCTCTTTAGTGAGTGATCCGACCGTAACTAAGAATTTAACCTGGTCAGGGTTTGATTAGATTTTTATCAGATACTTTTGGAACAGAGTATACCTATTGCAGTACAAAATATAGCAGAAAATGTAGCAAGAAACACCACACAGAGCGTTCTACTTTAGCGACAAAATTCGTCTGAAGTCTGCTTAGTACACGTCTCCTTCTAACGTGCATTTAACATTTTTCTCCTCAAAATCCAAGTAAATGTTTTGTTATAAAATCCTTTCCAACTTTGGTGCAGCACCGCAATCGTTTTACACAATTCCTGGGTTCCAAGGTGATATTTCTATTTAAAGTAAATTTTCAAGAGATTTTGTATCGTATTTCTTACGTTTTACGTTTTGTTTTACTCTGTTTTCTTGAAATTATTATTTCCTGGTAAAATAATAGACAAACAGATTTCTAGCAGCTGTCATTGCATCAATAAATAAAGTAAGAAAAAGTATTCATTGGGACTCGCACAGGAAGATAATATCACAAAACATAAATATTTTAACACAAACATAATATAAAATAACCGGCCAAATGCGTGTCGGACCACGCACAATGAAGGGTTCCGTAGTTGGGATGAATTAATCCGAAGAACAAACTTATCATTGTAGTTAAAAAACGTTGTCCCATACATTCCAACTGCAAATGTAAGTTTGTACGCACAATATTGATAGATTTACCATTTTATTTTAACACCATAGACTTGTTATAGGTTTTCCTGTAATCTATGAGTACAAGACCCATTCTCTGTATTTTTTTTAATTTTTAGGCTCAGTAGTTTCGGAGATAAGGGGGGATGGTAAATTTTCATCAATTTTCTTAAATATCTTTAGAAGTAAGTTTAGTTTAAAATTATTAAAAAATATATTTGAGATCCTCGCAACAACCCCTTTCATTTGATATATCAAACGGTTCAGTATGCAAAACGTTTTATTTTTATTTTGTTATTTGCCCCCCAAAAGTAACCCCCGTATTCAAAATTCATTTATTTACGTTACTTGTCCGTGTTTGGGTCACAGAAATACCGATTAAGTTGAAATTTGCTACATATTTGTAGCAAATTTCAACTTAATCGGTCTATTGGGTTCGGAGCAAATTGGCTGTGACAGACGGACAGCCAGACAGACACACGAGTTTTTCCTTTTGAGGTACGGAACCCTAACAATAAAGAAATAATGATTTATTTGTTAAAGAAAGAAAAAAAAAGAAATTGTAAAGAAATAATTGTGCTATGTAATCAAAAGGTATGTACTCAGTAGGTAAGTCATTTAAACCACAGACGAAATGGCGTTGTTTAATATTCAAACTTCTAAGGTAAAATTAAACTAAAATCCTAAGTTTAAAACTATCTGCACAGATGTTGGACTACCTAAATTAATTAAGAAACAATTAGAAGTTGAATGAGTGATTAAATCGTTTGAAATTAAGATAGACATCAATAAGATTCGGGCTTACGAAGTTTCTTAATTTATTTCAATTCTAGTCTTACATACAAGTTTCAGCGAACTATATTTTTGCAGGTTTTTTTTTTTTTACCCTTTGTCCCACTGCAGGATAAAGGCCTCTCTTTCTCCTTTTCACTCCTCTCTGTCTCGAGCTTGTGTGGACCAATCCTGTCTGTAGGCGTCAAGCTCGTCCCGCCATCTTCATCCGGATCTGGCTCGATATCGCCGCACGTTTTCTGAGTTAAATAATTAAGGTTAAATAATATCATTGGACAACAAGTGACCATGAATATGAATATATTCGATACTAATTGTATTCTATTCACGGCTGTCTAAATAAAGAGCGGTTTTTGACACCTTAAGGCGACGATAACCGACTTTTAATGATTTTATACTGAAGATCACGTCTAAACGAGTAGTGTTGATGATTTGGAAAAAATATATGTTAAACTAGAGCATTTTTAATAACTTAATATAGGAATATTTTAGATTATGTTTATATTACATTGTAAAATTAATTTATAAAGTTATGTCTAACGCGGATAAAAAAAACTGAGGATCACAGAAAAGTTATCAAGCGTATTTTTCTGAAACCAGTGAAGGTTTCAGAAAAATACGCTTGCGTAATTTATATGCGTCATGGACGTAACATGCCCGAGTAAACGCATATCACAGCCGTATGTCTCAACCCACAATTCATAAATGAATATTCCTAGACTTTCTTCATATTCACATCAAGCTTGTGGACAACACAGGTGGCGCCTGACACCTACCAGCCATAAATTACTCTCGAAAAAGTATATTTTTCATCTTAAGCCTTCACCGTAAAAATAAAAAGGTTTGCAACTATAAAAAATATAATTGAGGAAAGCTGGCAACATTACATAGCCTGAGGGAGTGGTCATAAAACCCCTTGTGACTGTGTTAGAAACCCGAATAATAAAAAAATGAAAGGAGCAAAAAAACAACTAGTAAAACGCAGTCGCGTGATCGCGATTTACTAGTCGTAGGTCGAAGATACGAACACAAAGAAAAAGTTGTGGTAAGTAAATTATTTCATCACCACTGCTCTCAAAACGGTGAAAGAAAACATCGTGAGGAAACCGGCATGTCCTAGATCCAAAAATTCGAAGACATGTGACTCTACCAACCCGCACTGGGCCCGCGTGGTGGATTACGGCCCACTCCCTCTCACGGAGAGGAGGCCTGTGTCCCAGCAGTGAGAACAATATAGGCTGATTATACATGGGCACTGCCGAGATAAGTGAAAATTTAAAACTAAAACATGCTTTCATTGCTGGCCTAGCGCAAGACGTTCACATAGCTACAAATATACTGTTAGCATGTCGGTGGCGCGACCACATAGTATTTCTTCCTACTAAATATCGCTTAAAAAACCCTAAAGAAGTTTTCACTTCAATAAGTTTTGTAGTTACAAAAACCTAGATGGAGAAAAACAAGAATTTTATGAAATGAAATGAAACTCTTTATTCTGTAAATAGGATATCGCAATCACTTTTACACGTCATATTAAAAATAAGCTAGACGAAGTCGGCGTTTTCTATCTGGGAAGAAAAGCCGAAAAAAACTCAGAGGTCACAGTCTCTTTTAAAGTCCAGACACTTTCGAGGAAAGAACCACACAGATTTGAGTGAACCTGTCCAGTCAGTGCAAGCATTTGTCAGTAATCGTGGAGCTCAACTCAGCGTAGAGCTATTTCCAGTACGATAACTTAAAATTATTTAAAGCCCTGTTTGCAGGAACAAGCTATGAACTATTTTCTTATTCACATACATCACAAATCTCTTATAAAATACGAAATAATAATATATCCATTCACTTTTACTCCCAGATGATCGTGAAATGTTACGAGTATTTCCATTTCCTTAGAGGGAGGTTCAAGCGTTGCCAATAAAAGATGCATTAGACCTCCTTAAACTTACATTCGGGCGCCATGTTGGATTTTAAAAAGTGCAGTGTAGTTTTAATGGATGCTGGTTTTGAGGGTTTTAGGGTTCCGTAGTCAACAAGGAACCCTTATAGTTTCGCCATGTCCGTCTGTCCGCGGCTTAGCTCGAGACTGTTAGTACCTGAAAACTGTTATTTGGCATGGGTATTTATTCATCACGCCAACAAAGTGGTAAAATTTATTCTCGTCTATCCCATGGTGTGGGGTATCATTGGAAAGGTCGTTCAAAAATATTTTAATAGTAACTTTGTGAAAACCATTTTTTGGATTCAGGAATCCGTTTGCGAAATATTAAGCTTTAAAGTGCTAATTTTTGTTAGAGTCAAGTTTAGTGTCCTCCCTGCCAGATAAATAGTTGGTTCTGTATATGTGGAGGAATTTACAGCAGTAGAATATGTATTTTTTTTTTGTTAGGCATTATTGTCCCACTGCTGGGAAAGGCCTCCCTACTCTCTTTCCACCTCTTTCTGTCCAGAGCTGCCAAAGACCAATCTTTATTAAAAGAGTCCAGCTCATCCCACCATCTCCGTCTGGGCCTGCCGTTTATATATATACAACAAAAAAAAACATTTTTTCAGACATAATTCTAGTTCATAGTTTTACACACACACACTGAATAACCCTCGCTTTAGTGGGGGTTAGATACCGGGGGTTGAGATTGAAAAAAGTTTTCAATTTTTACTCATTTCTTGTTTATTCTTAGATGTAGTGATTACAACGTAGAAAACAAGTGGTTTTATGGTTGACAAGCTTTCTTAAATTGTTAGACCCTATATTAACGGCGGAAAATCTTGACACCGCGATTCACAAATCGATCGAAATTGTACAGCGCCATCTAGTGACGAGTTAGTAAACAAAATCTTGAACATTTGACATTACGATCGCAGTTTAATTAGATATGGTCTCTGTGCGGCTAAACATTCCG
Organism: Agrochola circellaris; assembly: GCA_914767755.1. NCBI lineage: Eukaryota > Metazoa > Arthropoda > Insecta > Lepidoptera > Noctuidae > Agrochola > Agrochola circellaris. Next base: position 3,572,264 of record OU611857.1, read on the forward strand.
CCCACCAAGGACATTTTGTGCAACATTATGTCCTTTCAAGGTTAAATTTTACATAGCGATTTATATTTTGATGATCAAACAGTTTCTATTACTCTTACAATATGCCATACACATGTAACATTAAACATAAACAAATAATTATAAACCTAAACAATGCTTAAAATTATCACTTAAACTACTAACATTCTTAGGCAATAGGCAAGACACACAGTTTTGATGTTGGTCTTTTAAATATGGAACCATTACTGCGAAGTGTGACCACTCGTGTAAGGTTGTCCAACCCCGGATGTTTTTCAACCACCCTGCCAAGAAGCCACCGACAAGGAGGTAAATTGTCCTCTTTAATTAAAACTATATCCCCAACGTTTGGTTCAGGATTTTGTTTAGACCATTTATAACGTTGGAGTAGTGTGGTCAAGTATTCGTCGGACCACCGTCGCCAGAAATGTTGTGTCATCTGTTGGACTAGATGCCACCTCTTCAAACTAGAAATATTCGCCTCTTCGTAGTTATGGTCAGGCGCGTTTATAATTGATTCGCCTACAAGAAAATGCCCTGGCGTTAAGGCGTCAAAAGTGTTCGAATCGGTCAGTCTACACAAGGGACGTGAATTCAAGCATGCTTCTACTTGGCTTAATAAGGTAGAAATCTCCTCAAAAGTTAGCGTAGAGCTACCTATTACCCTGTTTAAATGTTTTTTGCATGACTTTATTCCAGCCTCCCATAATCCGCCAAAGTTTGGAGCATGTGGTGGAATAAAATGCCATGTGGTACCCTCAGTAGCTAGGGCCGCAGCAATTTCCTTAGATATACCGGAATTTTCCGAGCGAAGCAATGTATCTAATTCCTTAGAAGCACCCTGAAAATTTGTACCGTTATCACTCCATATATCCTTGCATTGACCGCGTCTTGCCACAAACCTTTTAAATGCGGCAAGAAACCCCGTTGTTGTTAGGTCGCTTACGACCTCAATGTGGACCGCTTTAGTCGCCATGCAGACAAATAAGCATATGTATCCCTTATACGCATGATGACCCCTGCCCTTTGATGCCCTTAACTGAATAGGACCAGCATAATCTACCCCACTGCTCCTAAACGGCCTATTTGGTGTAACCCGTGCAGGTGGTAATTGACCCATTAATTGAGGTTTTGTAGATGCTGCATAACGCAAACAAATTACACATTTTCGCACGTATGCAGTAACCAACCGCTTAGCTCCATGGATAAAATACTTCGTGCTTAAGTAGTTAAGCATTAGTTGAGGACCGCCATGAAGATTCCTATGATGTGCGTCGGCGATTAGAAGATTGGTGAAAGGAGTATCACTTGGAATCAACATTGGATTTTTACGATCCATGTTAAGATCGGACCGTTCCAATCTACCGCCCACCCTCAGGATTTTAACGGAATCGAAGTATAGATTTAAAGACTTAAACATCTTTCTTTTAGGCCTTTCTTTTTGCAGATCCAGAATTACTGCTTCGAGCTTTTGACCTTGACATACCCTAATGCATGTCTCCAAGGCTAATGTTAATTCTTCTGCAGTTACAAATTTATGACTTCTTCTTTCAGCTTTCGGTTTCCTCAACTCCAAAGGATGTCTTAAATATGCTACCATTCGAACTAGTTGGGTAAGTGATGAATATTTATTCCAAATAAAATTATCGTCCGTTGTTACATGCACCTTGATTTCTTCTATATTAGTTGATGATACCGCTCTACGTTTGCCAAATAGGTTATTTTTATCTTTCAGAAACCCAGGGCCGTCTACCCACAACTTAAAATTTACAAATTCCGACGCATATAAACCACGTGATGCGCAATCAGCAGGATTGCATTTTGACTGAACATGATTCCATTGTTGTGGTTCACTGATGCTCAAAATTTCAGAAACGCGATTTGCTACGAACGTCTTCCATTTGTTGGGATGGCTATTTAACCACGCTAACACGATCTCTGAATCGGTCCAATAGTACAAATTAGATTGACTGATTCCCATCACTTCGGAGACTTCTGAAAGCAGCTTTGCTAAAAGAACTGCTCCGCACAACTCTAATCGAGGCACTGACACCGTTTTTATTGGTGCGACATTAGTTTTCGCCGTGAGCAGAGTTACATGAACGCTGCCGTCAGTATCGACTACCCGTGCATAAACTACCGCAGCGTATGCTGATTTTGACGCGTCGCAAAATCCATGCAAGTCAACCTGCTTGTCACCGGGTTTCATAATCAACCATCGAGGTATTGAAAATTCCGTTAAACCTGACAACTCCTGTCGGTAAGTAAACCATTCCTTTTTTATTTCATATGGAATTTCCTCATCCCAGCCAATTCCTGAAATCCATAATTTTTGGATTAATATTTTTGCTACTACGATGACAGGAGCGACCCATCCCAAAGGATCAAATAATCTTGCTATATCTGATAACATTTTTCTTTTAGTTACAGGTTCTTGCAGCAGAGGCAACTGAACAGAATACTGGAAGGTGTCACAGCTTCGGTTCCAGGTAAGTCCCAACGTTTTAAATATTTCGTCCTGTTTTATGTTGATCTCCCTTTCTCCACCATCCTGTCCCTTGTACGAGTGCCTTTCACCGATGATCTTCTCAAGTAGTTCACTGCTGTTGCTTGACCATTTCTGTAAAGTGAATCCTGCTTTTCCTAATAACTCGTTCATTTGGCTATAGATCTGCATGCCTTCTTCTATTGAGTCACAACCAGTCATAAGATCATCCATGTAATAATCCTTAAGTACTCTTTCAGCTGCTAGTGGATACTTGAATCCTTCATCGTAAGCTACTTGCTGCATCGATCGAACTGCTAAGTCGGGCGCTGATGATGTCCCAAAGGTAACAGTAAGTAATTTATAATCCTTAATTACAGATTGTTTGTTGTCTCTCCACACGATGCGTTGAAAATCTGTATGATGGTCGGCCACGCGCACCATTCGGTACATTTTGATAATGTCCGAAACTAGACAAATGCGGTGAGTTCTCCAACGAATAAGTAAATGTCTCAAATCTGGTTGCAGCCCTGGACCAATCATTAGATCATCGTTGAGCGATATTCCATTTTTTCCCTTGCAGGAAGCATCAAAGACAACCCGAACCTTGGTTGTGTCTTTATCGTCCCGAATAACCGCATGATGAGGCAAGTACACTGCATATTGATTTTGTTCTTCTGCTTTGGTTATTGGCCTCATGTGTCCCATCTGCAAATATTCGTTGATAACTTCTTCATATTTTGTTTTTAAATCTGTGTTTTTACTAAGTTTAGCTTCTAATGCGTAAAATCTGTTAATTGCTACCTTTCTTGCATCGCCATATTTACAGCTCGGATCTTGACTTCTAAACGGTAAGTTAACTACGTAACGACCTCCATTGTCTCTTACAGTTGTAGCCTTAAATATCTCTTCGCATCTTATTTCGTCTTCGGTAAGTATATGTTTCTTATTTTGTGGTTCTCTTTCTAATTCCCAGAACTTTTTCAGGACTTCATCATCACCAAGGTGAGCATGCATCACTGTAATATTTGTACTCTGAGGAGCTGAAGCTACCGTTCCTGATAAAATCCATCCCAATGAGGTACACTGAGCTACAGTGCTACCATTAGGAGCTTTCTTAAACCCGTTTTGTATAACTTGACAATAAATTTCAGCTCCTAACAACATATCTACTTTATCCGGTGTGTTATATCTAGGATCCGCTAATTGTATATCGTTAACCTGTGCCCAATCTAAATATACCGTTTCCCTACCAGGTAATAATGACGTAATCGATTTGAGAACGTATGCTTTGACTACAAGTTCAACCGATGGATCGACCCTGGACTGAATTTTAACCTCGACAACCGAATTTAAGCTTAATTTGTTATTAGCATCTATACCAGTTATTAAACCTTTAGCTGGTTTTTTCTGTAACCCTAAACTCTGGACAGTATGTTCTGTAACAAAAGACGCCTGTGAGCCTTGGTCTAACAAGGCTCTGACTGTATACATAGCCCCATTTTTAGACACCGCCCTCACTAGAGCCGTAGCTAATAGGACTTGACTATTTGCTGTGCCTTTCGAAAAACAAGTTACTACCTTGTTTTCAGCTTCTACTCCAACCGTGTGTGTACATTCTTTCGTCTGTGAAACATTATCGCTAGACGAATTTCCCTTCCCTCCCTTAGACTCCTGCTCACCTTTAGGGTGCAACAAGGAGTGATGTCTCCGCTTACATACTTGACAAGAGGCTGTACACTTACAAAACCTAGCAGAGTGGTTGTACCCCAAACAATTAAAACATAAGTTGTGATCTTGCACAAACTTACGCCGAGTATCCACATCTTGGCTAACAAATTGCTTGCAATTTCTTAATTTATGCTCGTTCTTACAAAGTGGACAAAGCATGGACGCATCAGCATTGTTTGCCGTGTGAAAAACCTTTGCCTTACCAGCATTCACATTATTTTTACTTGGCTTAGTTTCTAGGAATTCAAATGCCCTATAACGGCTGGTTAAAAACTCTTTGAACTGTTCAAATGTAGGCAGCTTATCTGAATCAGTGTTGCTAGTTACCTTTAGCTCCCAATCCTTTCTAGTGTCTGAATCTAGTTTTAAGGTTATGATATGAATGATCAAAATATCCCATGAAGTTATATCAATATCTAAATTAGAAAGTGCATTTAGGCAGTCGGATGTTGTATCCATTAATTCCTTTAAAGCACTAGCTGACTCTTGTACTATGTTCTTTTGACTGAGCAATGTTTTCAAAATACAGTGAGATAAATATTTCTTATTGTTATACCTGGCCTCTAATTGAGTCCAGCATCTGTCATAATTTGATTCCGATATTGGTATATGCCGTAAGAGCTGCTCGGCTTCCCCAGACAAATAACTTTTTAAATAGTGTAACTTTTGCACATTATCAATAGTGCTATTTTTATGTATTGCCGATACAAACAAATCTCGGAAAGTCGGCCATTCCGTATATTTCCCCGAAAACGTTGGGATAGTGATTCTAGGCAACTTTATGTATGTGCCTTTACCTTCGGAAACATTATTTGATGATGACCCGGCAACCGGAGAAACATCACTACCCTTAATGTTATTTAATGTAGTTTTTAACACGCATTTTAAGTCTAAATATAATTCTTCAGTATTAAAATAAACTTCGTTTACAGTGTAGGGTGAAGATACCAAATCCTTAGGTTCAAAATCCTTCACAATTTGCGTATGTGTTAAACTAAATTGCGCCCACAACTCTTCAACCATTTCTAACCTGGATTCTATATATTGCTTGGTAATCCTATCCTTTGGCGACTTTTTAAAATTACCTTTAGCTCTTAACAACCGAGTGTGAATATCATTCTGTATATTAACATGTGACTGCAAAGACATTTTGAAGTTAGTTATCCAAACAATTTGTTTAAAATATCTGCAAGTCCGAAAAAAAATTATCGAAAATTTTACAAGTCAATGTAAACAATGAAAATTTTCTAAGTCTTTGATAATAAGTTTCAAAAAATTTTACTAGTCCAAAAGTTGTCGAAAATTTTACAAGTCGATGTAAACAGAAAATTTTCTAAGTGTTTGACACTAAAATCTACTAAAATCGGGCATAGGTTCCCCGTCTGAACACAATTTGGCTTAAATCTAACTAAGTCTAAACATGCACACATGAAATTATTCTAAGTCCAAAGTTAAAGTTTAAATCTTCTAGGCAATAAAGTTCACTTTTGCTTGACACATAAGAAATCCCAAAGTACTCACGATTTTCGGCACTATCACTCATTTCCTTACGACTCTAGTCGTCTGCAGCTTGCTTGCTGCTGATTGGTACTCCTCCTTGCTTGCTGCCGTCAGTATCGACTACCCGTGCATAAACTACCGCAGCGTATGCTGATTTTGACGCGTCGCAAAATCCATGCAAGTCAACCTGCTTGTCACCGGGTTTCATAATCAACCATCGAGGTATTGAAAATTCCGTTAAACCTGACAACTCCTGTCGGTAAGTAAACCATTCCTTTTTTATTTCATATGGAATTTCCTCATCCCAGCCAATTCCTGAAATCCATAATTTTTGGATTAATATTTTTGCTACTACGATGACAGGAGCGACCCATCCCAAAGGATCAAATAATCTTGCTATATCTGATAACATTTTTCTTTTAGTTACAGGTTCTTGCAGCAGAGGCAACTGAACAGAATACTGGAAGGTGTCACAGCTTCGGTTCCAGGTAAGTCCCAACGTTTTAAATATTTCGTCCTGTTTTATGTTGATCTCCCTTTCTCCACCATCCTGTCCCTTGTACGAGTGCCTTTCACCGATGATCTTCTCAAGTAGTTCACTGCTGTTGCTTGACCATTTCTGTAAAGTGAATCCTGCTTTTCCTAATAACTCGTTCATTTGGCTATAGATCTGCATGCCTTCTTCTATTGAGTCACAACCAGTCATAAGATCATCCATGTAATAATCCTTAAGTACTCTTTCAGCTGCTAGTGGATACTTGAATCCTTCATCGTAAGCTACTTGCTGCATCGATCGAACTGCTAAGTCGGGCGCTGATGATGTCCCAAAGGTAACAGTAAGTAATTTATAATCCTTAATTACAGATTGTTTGTTGTCTCTCCACACGATGCGTTGAAAATCTGTATGATGGTCGGCCACGCGCACCATTCGGTACATTTTGATAATGTCCGAAACTAGACAAATGCGGTGAGTTCTCCAACGAATAAGTAAATGTCTCAAATCTGGTTGCAGCCCTGGACCAATCATTAGATCATCGTTGAGCGATATTCCATTTTTTCCCTTGCAGGAAGCATCAAAGACAACCCGAACCTTGGTTGTGTCTTTATCGTCCCGAATAACCGCATGATGAGGCAAGTACACTGCATATTGATTTTGTTCTTCTGCTTTGGTTATTGGCCTCATGTGTCCCATCTGCAAATATTCGTTGATAACTTCTTCATATTTTGTTTTTAAATCTGTGTTTTTACTAAGTTTAGCTTCTAATGCGTAAAATCTGTTAATTGCTACCTTTCTTGCATCGCCATATTTACAGCTCGGATCTTGACTTCTAAACGGTAAGTTAACTACGTAACGACCTCCATTGTCTCTTACAGTTGTAGCCTTAAATATCTCTTCGCATCTTATTTCGTCTTCGGTAAGTATATGTTTCTTATTTTGTGGTTCTCTTTCTAATTCCCAGAACTTTTTCAGGACTTCATCATCACCAAGGTGAGCATGCATCACTGTAATATTTGTACTCTGAGGAGCTGAAGCTACCGTTCCTGATAAAATCCATCCCAATGAGGTACACTGAGCTACAGTGCTACCATTAGGAGCTTTCTTAAACCCGTTTTGTATAACTTGACAATAAATTTCAGCTCCTAACAACATATCTACTTTATCCGGTGTGTTATATCTAGGATCCGCTAATTGTATATCGTTAACCTGTGCCCAATCTAAATATACCGTTTCCCTACCAGGTAATAATGACGTAATCGATTTGAGAACGTATGCTTTGACTACAAGTTCAACCGATGGATCGACCCTGGACTGAATTTTAACCTCGACAACCGAATTTAAGCTTAATTTGTTATTAGCATCTATACCAGTTATTAAACCTTTAGCTGGTTTTTTCTGTAACCCTAAACTCTGGACAGTATGTTCTGTAACAAAAGACGCCTGTGAGCCTTGGTCTAACAAGGCTCTGACTGTATACATAGCCCCATTTTTAGACACCGCCCTCACTAGAGCCGTAGCTAATAGGACTTGACTATTTGCTGTGCCTTTCGAAAAACAAGTTACTACCTTGTTTTCAGCTTCTACTCCAACCGTGTGTGTACATTCTTTCGTCTGTGAAACATTATCGCTAGACGAATTTCCCTTCCCTCCCTTAGACTCCTGCTCACCTTTAGGGTGCAACAAGGAGTGATGTCTCCGCTTACATACTTGACAAGAGGCTGTACACTTACAAAACCTAGCAGAGTGGTTGTACCCCAAACAATTAAAACATAAGTTGTGATCTTGCACAAACTTACGCCGAGTATCCACATCTTGGCTAACAAATTGCTTGCAATTTCTTAATTTATGCTCGTTCTTACAAAGTGGACAAAGCATGGACGCATCAGCATTGTTTGCCGTGTGAAAAACCTTTGCCTTACCAGCATTCACATTATTTTTACTTGGCTTAGTTTCTAGGAATTCAAATGCCCTATAACGGCTGGTTAAAAACTCTTTGAACTGTTCAAATGTAGGCAGCTTATCTGAATCAGTGTTGCTAGTTACCTTTAGCTCCCAATCCTTTCTAGTGTCTGAATCTAGTTTTAAGGTTATGATATGAATGATCAAAATATCCCATGAAGTTATATCAATATCTAAATTAGAAAGTGCATTTAGGCAGTCGGATGTTGTATCCATTAATTCCTTTAAAGCACTAGCTGACTCTTGTACTATGTTCTTTTGACTGAGCAATGTTTTCAAAATACAGTGAGATAAATATTTCTTATTGTTATACCTGGCCTCTAATTGAGTCCAGCATCTGTCATAATTTGATTCCGATATTGGTATATGCCGTAAGAGCTGCTCGGCTTCCCCAGACAAATAACTTTTTAAATAGTGTAACTTTTGCACATTATCAATAGTGCTATTTTTATGTATTGCCGATACAAACAAATCTCGGAAAGTCGGCCATTCCGTATATTTCCCCGAAAACGTTGGGATAGTGATTCTAGGCAACTTTATGTATGTGCCTTTACCTTCGGAAACATTATTTGATGATGACCCGGCAACCGGAGAAACATCACTACCCTTAATGTTATTTAATGTAGTTTTTAACACGCATTTTAAGTCTAAATATAATTCTTCAGTATTAAAATAAACTTCGTTTACAGTGTAGGGTGAAGATACCAAATCCTTAGGTTCAAAATCCTTCACAATTTGCGTATGTGTTAAACTAAATTGCGCCCACAACTCTTCAACCATTTCTAACCTGGATTCTATATATTGCTTGGTAATCCTATCCTTTGGCGACTTTTTAAAATTACCTTTAGCTCTTAACAACCGAGTGTGAATATCATTCTGTATATTAACATGTGACTGCAAAGACATTTTGAAGTTAGTTATCCAAACAATTTGTTTAAAATATCTGCAAGTCCGAAAAAAAATTATCGAAAATTTTACAAGTCAATGTAAACAATGAAAATTTTCTAAGTCTTTGATAATAAGTTTCAAAAAATTTTACTAGTCCAAAAGTTGTCGAAAATTTTACAAGTCGATGTAAACAGAAAATTTTCTAAGTGTTTGACACTAAAATCTACTAAAATCGGGCATAGGTTCCCCGTCTGAACACAATTTGGCTTAAATCTAACTAAGTCTAAACATGCACACATGAAATTATTCTAAGTCCAAAGTTAAAGTTTAAATCTTCTAGGCAATAAAGTTCACTTTTGCTTGACACATAAGAAATCCCAAAGTACTCACGATTTTCGGCACTATCACTCATTTCCTTACGACTCTAGTCGTCTGCAGCTTGCTTGCTGCTGATTGGTACTCCTTCCTCCGTACCTCCCGCAACTGGATCCGGTACTGCTCTCTCCCTCTCTCACCATCCAAGATCACCCAGCAGGAGTGTATGGGGGATTGATGTTTCTCCGTCCAATTAGGAGAACACACCTGTTATAGCTGGACTGGAACAGCCCTAGCCAGTCTAGCCACGTCCGGTTCGAAGGACCATGAATAACCCTCGCTTTAGTGGGGGTTAGATACCGGGGGTTGAGATTGAAAAAAGTTTTCAATTTTTACTCATTTCTTGTTTATTCCTAGATGTAGTGATTACAACGTAGAAAACAAGTGGTTTTATGGTTGACAAGCTTTCTTAAATTGTTAGACCCTATATTAACGGCGGAAAATCTTGACACCGCGATTCACAAATCGATCGAAATTGTACAGCGCCATCTAGTGACGAGTTAGTAAACAAAATCTTGAACATTTGACATTACGATCGCAGTTTAATTAGATATGGTCTCTGTGCGGCTAAACACACACATTTAAATTATAATCTATTTTAAATTCTAAACAGATAAAAACCCAAAATAAAATTGTGATTAATTAAATTTAAATATTCAACAACTCATAAAAAATAATTATTAAAATTGTCAAATAATTATAAAAATATCTGAACCTTATAACAAATAAAATTTCAAATTGTAAATGTTATAAAAAATTTACAAAAAAAAACTATGACAACTAAGTAGGCTCTACAAGTTAACGAGTAATAATCGATCAACTTACATTTACAGTTAAAAAAACATGTTCTCCCATACAGTTCGTATGGAAAAACACGTTTTGCAACTACAATGTTAAGTTTGTTCTTGGGATAAATTCATCTCATCTACGGAAGTCTTCATTGTGCGTGGTCCGACACGCATTAAGCCGGGTTTTTTAATGAATAACACCTATATGTATAATCTCTAGGGGGGGCATGAAAATAGTTATTCTCAGATGCCAATAGAGTTCAGTCATTATTTATGCAAAAGTACAACATCAAGAACCATTTTTTTAAACAAACCTGTTATACAAATAATTTTACCGCCATCAAACCTCTCTACACCTCACAAAAGTTCTGTTTTATATTTTCAACTAAAAAATTTCCATTTAAATCTATTTCCAGCTACCTGCACCGTGCATACCTAACATTTTTCTAGAAAACGCAGTAAAAACCAACACAGGCACACAGCTACTCATAAACTCATCGTCTTGCAAACCGTTGCAGTGTTGAATGATGTGGAAGATTCGTGAGAACCAAGTCGGTAACGCCATCTGGTGGTCCTTCCCGATACCACCGTACAAAGAGAGCGGCCAGAGTATACTTTGTGAGATAGCGATTGTTAGCATACATTTTTTCCTGTTAATATTATCTGTAGTAAATATAAAACTACTTCTGGTTGTCGTAATGACACCTTCCTTAAATTTTTTATTTATTTATTTAAGTCGAACACAAGTGATTCATATTGTTGTTAGTAATACTTATAAAACTATGTTAGTAACATTTATAATTAAAATAAATAAAACAAACTAAAACAAAATTAAAACTAGTTTAAAAACCTATAATTATATCCGCTTCCCGCTGCACCAGACCTGCAGCTGTGCATACGGGTCCAGTGCCCCAGGAACGGGCAATCAGGCTTATTCACACCTTTAGAATGCTGTTGGTGCTCCCCCGAATCCTTCGCATCAGTTATGCTGTTCTTTTTCGCATAATAGCTTCAAGCTATAAAAAGTTAAAAGATCGTTTTAAAGGGTTAAGAACGATTTGCAAGATTGATAATTATAATTACTATTGTCTACAAGTGTGGAACATTTGTAGAAGTGTTATTAGATTCCATGACAGTAGAGTAACCGCTGTTTCATTGTAAACAAGAGGTATATTCCTCTTGGAGGGAATGGGCATGTATACGTGAATGCATACGTTCCCTATACGATAATCTTTGACAGTCACTTGAAATTATTACTATCATATCCAAATCGGATTTGCAAGATTGATAATAATAATTACTATTGTCTACATGTACACGTACGGAACGTAACGTAGTCAGCCGCTGACACCCGGATTAAATGAATATTTTCTTTTTATTTCTTAACATTTTACATATATCTATTGTATTGATAATTATTTATATCATTATTTAAAAGAGTGTCCGTGGAGTTTCTTGTCCGTTCTTCTCCATAGGTACCTACTACGCTTTGGAATGGGCATCTAGCTTCATCTTTCCGACTGACCGACCCCCTTGACACTTGAAAAGTGCCTGTAATTGGTTTATTTGAAATAAATGCTTTGAGTTGAGTTATGTATTTCTGTATCTGTCCGTGCCCACAACATCACCCCATAACATCACAGCGGGCCCTTTCAGAATAGCAGCGCTGTGACACTTATTTTTCAATGTTGCAGCATCATGCTGAGATAGAACCCAAAAGCGTCGTACAGGACCTTCTACTTATTATTTACTTTTATATAATGCTGTTTTACTTGTATCATAGTGTGTTTAGTTTAATTTGAGATCTTCCTGTGCGAGTCACAACAAATAATTTTTCTATAAGTATTTTTTTTTCATAACTGGTAAGTTCCAAATGGAAGTCCCATAACATTTTACCCAACCCGGAAATAGGTGCCTGCTCCAAGTCAACAGTCACGCTCGCATTCACTAGCTAAATCAAACAGAAACTTTTACATAGTTTTACTTATAAAAATAGGTACATAACAACAAATATGATAACGATATTAACGCAGATTGCCAATGAAGTCACAATAGACGCCAAAACTATATTTATTATTCGGAAAATATTCCTATATCAAGTGAATAAAAACTAATAAAATTTTAGCTAAATCAAAACTCCAATAATTATTCCAATTAACAAAATATTTCAATCAACTACTAACGAATAATCAATCAACGATAACCTATATTCTAAATTAAACCCTCGGTCGGCCAACCGAAGTCATTGTCTCGTCGGTTTTCAGTGTAACCGAATCCAGCTGAATACCAGTACTATACATGGAGCGACTAACTATCCGATCTCCACAACTCAGTTACTGGGTCGCACGATACCCCTTGATAAGACCGGTTGTCAGACTTTCAGACTTCTGACTACCCGTAACGACTGTCAAGCCAACAACTGACAGCCGGGACCAACGGCTTCACGTGCTTTCCGAGGCACGGACGCGTCTCGGTATCAAAGAGATGGTCACCAATCCATGGACCGCGGCAAGCGTATAACCTTGATCGATCGAACTGAAGCGCGGCTGATCGAAGCGAAGACCAACCGAAGACAATCAGACAAAAAAACTCCAAAGTAACCCCAAAAACTTTTCACGAATCCCCGGATCTTCCAAACCGAGTTTTTGATAGGATATAATAAATTACCAGAGCCAACTGTAGTTGTTCCATAAATATCATTCAGACTGAATCGAGCCATAAATTCAATAGACGTAAAGAAAGGGCAGAAAGCAATTTCCCCAAACGTTATCACATAAATTGCTTCCATCGTATGGAAAAATCTTGTTGAAGGACATTCCCAATAAAATTGGAATTATTATTTCCCCCTTGAAGGCCCCCTTATAGTTAGGTGGGCCAAAGAAATGTTTAGATATATTTTTCCTTCTCACGTCCTTTGTTAGACTGGCGACTTACCTTTCGAATGTAAAAGGAAAAGGTTTTTATTGTATTCATATCGTGGAGGTAGATGTGACGCCCCCGCGGCATTGCCGCCGAAACCTGATAGCACCAAAACTACACTTTTATTCTTAACGAAAATACGTAGGTCAATAATCTTTCTTATTCTTAAAGGTTAAACAAAAGAAACATCATTTTATACGTTGGGATATCCTGTGTCAGATAGTTTCACGTCGATCCGTTTCGTGTATACCAAGTCTATTGGCAGAACCGCCAGAGTAACCCGCTAAATTCAAATTTTCTTTCGTTTTTTTTTTGTAACGTTCTGGTTAGGTCAATTAGGTTCTATGTTGATCAAAATATGATTCGCCATCGTAACTAGTATGTATTTATTAATAATAATAATCATTATAATGTTTTTGTTTTCTCTTTTGTTTTTATAAAAATATTTAAAAATGTATATAAATGAAATAAAGGAAATAATCATTAAAATCATCAATACAATGTGTTACAAAAACCCTCTCCGATTCGAAAAGGGCACATAGGTACTGCAATAACATTACAAAAGTAATAAAAAAGTTTTTATTAATGAAAATAATAAAAAAATGCTATTAAAAAATCTCATTTGTTTGTACCAAAATTACCTCAAATTCATTAAAAATTTGCAAGTGTTTAACACGAATCATAAGTTGTGACTTGTAGACACCCGTTAAACGACGGTCGATCGCGCCCCATGTAATAACCCAGTAAAACTAACTATAATTCACGTTTTAGTACCAAAATTATCCAAAATTATTACAATAATCATAAAAATTGATACATTTTCAACAGGGGTTATAAGTTATGACTTGTAGACAAGCGGGTGTCTACAAGTCATAACTTATAACCCCTGTTGAAAATTTAGCAATTTTTAATGGAATTTGTGAATGAATTTAAAACGACGGCCGCCCGCGCTCCATGTCAATAACCCGGTAAAATTCCCCATTGAAAAAAACGCGGCGAATTATTTTTCCTTTTTTCTTGAAAATTACCACAAAAAAAGCCTCAGTTAACGTGCTATTAAGAATCATACTGAGTGCCTATTTACGTGTGTGCCCTCACGGATCGGACAGGGTTTTGCTACTCTCTAACTTCTGAATGACTATTTCATGAAATCATGACATTTGGGGCCCATTCTTAGAGAGTTTTATTGATGATTCTAATGATTACTATTCTGTAAACACATATTTTCTACGGTCGCGAATCATATTTTGATCAACATACAACTTGACACTGATCTGCAAACTGCAAAAAACTTAAAAAAAATATCACTTGGTATTTTTGCGCATCCCCCTTAAATTTGTCCCTAATCCATCACTGTGGTCTATCAAACATCAGTCATTCTATACAGGTAATAAATAATATCAACTAGAAACTAAGCTCTATTATCCTGGCTTTTTCAATCCGTACAAGTAACCAGGTTTCGAATTCCTGAATTCGCTTCATAAATACGAAACAAAATGTACTTTGAAAGGAGAAAATAAATCGTATTACAACTCACGGAACGATTTATTACAGCAAAATGTGGAATTTGACTTAACCTCGTTTGCCATTTGTACGTAATCCTTTTATCCTAATTTAAAAAAAGTTTCCAATCCGAATCCTAACCGTGCATTCCCATCACCGGATCCACCAAAAATGGAAATCCATCGCAACACAGAACACATAGCACCATTTTAAAAATAACCAGTAAAAATTGGCTCGAAAAGCGCGCCAATACAGCGCGTAGTGTTGTCTATGGAAAAAAACGAAGTAAGGCAACGACCACCGGCGGTTCAGCCTATATTTCATTCGAAAGCCAGTACAAACCCACAGCCACAGAGCCGATAAATCCAGAGATTTCTATTACAGATAACGCCTTGATTCTTTCCGGATATTTAATTTTATATCCTGGTTTTAGAATGGGATTCTTATTTTGGACTTTGTGAATTCTTTGAGTTAGCGTTCGATGACAGTCGCGTTTATAAGGAAAATTTTGCAAATAAAGATGATATATAATATATAGTAAAATAGAAATCTACTTAATGTGTCTATGATAATAATATTTAGTTTTGTATGTTTGTCCCATTATGACAATTTTACAATTATAGGGAGCCTGTTTACTCCCGTGAGTTCTTTAAAAGCCTAATTTGCGCCCTACAATCGTAAGTTAATAAACAGATGGCTTATTGTATTATTATAATGTTATTATTATGTTCAGAATCAAACAGGTCTTGTACAATATTGAATTTTATTAAAATAATCATTTATCAATATTATCTTATCGGCTTAGGCATATTAAGTGCTGTTCATTAATTCGGGATGAGAATAATTACTGTCGCTTTTTTTCAAATAGGTAATAGTATACGAATGAATTATAATGTTTTTATGAATACTATTACTGAATACTTTCTCCATGGAACCAACATCGTGATCGTCGAAAAATTATCAGCTGTCCCATACATTTGGGTCGAGTAGGTAGGTATATATTGAAGTTTTGCAAACAGTTTTTTTTTATTTTTGGGGGGGGAAATATGTCTTGCATTTTTTTTTTTGCAATTACGATTTTGGTGACATGGAGAAAGTTGTTAAGTTTGATGGTGTGTACCACACCCTTAAATTTCATCACAATTTCCCCCACACGCTGTATAATGTTTTTAGATTGTACCATACTAACTTCACTAAATTTTTGTTGACTATTTGTAACATTATTTTGATTTTTTTCTTTTGGTTGTCTTATTTTTTCCTGCTCTAATGTTCTTATTAATGACAACACAGTACAGTTTGTGACAACGCACCTACATGAACGTGAACTGTTTTTTTTTTTTTTATCAAAACGATCCTCGTTATTCTCAAGCAATGTAAACACAGCCTTAAGCCAAACCATGGCCCGTTCTCATACAAATAAATTCCGCACAGTAACTGAACATTTTATAAAATATAAACCCTCTTATATTTAGATAATGTCTCTACTCGGTTTATAGTGAAAGGTAAAATATATTATTTGCTATCTTTTTCTTTTTAGTACAGTCTGCACCGAAAATAAAGTAATATTCTATTTTTTGGTAAACAAGTTACCTAACGCAACATCGCGCTTATATTACACAAAGGATTATATTTATAAACCCACATTGCAACAGTTATATTAAGAGCCCATACTACCTCAGCTCAAATACACTTTTTATATCGCTCGCGGACTGAGTGACAGCGAGACCGAGTGGGGTGCTGGCGGCTCTAAGGCGCCGATAATTTAGGTAATTTACTTTTACGGTGAAAACAATGGTTATTTAAAAAATATTTAAAAAAAGTATCTGCTTTATATCTAGTTCAGTTATTATGCAAAGTTTCATGATGTAATTTGAAGTATTTTTGAATACCAGCGGCTTATTGTTCGGTTTGGAGGTAAGTTTGGATTTTTTTTCTACCGTATTTTTTATGGAATTGTTGTTTCGTCAAACATAGTACTTAACATTAATACTCAACTTTAACATACATTTATTTCAAAATGGATGCTGCAGTATTTTCGATATAACGGAGGATCATGCTAAGCAATTTAAGGTATTATAGACTCTATTAAATTATATTTTATTTGTTTTATGTAATAATGAATCCTCTTCTTTTCGTGTGGTAAGTGTTTAACCTAATGTCAAACCCTGTTGTGAATAATTAATGAAAATAAGATATGTCTAAAATACCGGTTGTAAGTCGATAAATATATTCCTGGAATGAAACACACTATAAATCATCAGGGTAACGTAACAAAAAATCAACTATATTATTCTTTAACCACTGCAGAAATGGAAATACCCCGTGTTTAGGCCTTCCCCTAATAGAAAGCGATCGTCCAGCGACGATTGCATTCTATTAGAGCAAGGCCTAAACAAATACAAATTGTACTCTTTAAAAAAACTAAGAGCATCAACCACGGACAGCCAATATCACCCATAAATCTATAAAAAAATTACCAATCTCAAAACATACCTCAACTAAGCTAAACAATTGAAAGCCAAAAGCTACGTTACATGATATTTCTCATCCCAACTGTACTAGATGGAACATGAGACAATATTGTTTCAACCCACAAAATAAACAAGACCCCACTGTATGCCGCCATCACATATTGACTTTTAGCTACTTCGTTCGTTTATTAAAGCATGGCAACATTATTCTTTTTTTTTTTTTTGTTTGTCTTCGATTTTGGAGCAGGGATTTATTGTCTATGGTTTGAAATACAAACTGCTTGTTTTAATTACATAGGGATTTCTATTGGACTGGAATGTCTTAGAATGAAAATTAATTAGGTCTCTTGAAACTTATTAACTTTGATTCGCACAACAATTAATACTTTGCGATATGGCCATTTTGCATGAAATATAAAGTATATATAAAAATGAATCCCTATTTCCCTTGGTTACGGCATCACGCGTGAACGACTGGACCAATTTCGCTAATTATTTTTTGGTTCTGTTTGTTATTGTAAGAAGAAGGTTCTTACGGAAAGAAAAATTAAGAAAATTGCGCAGAAAATTGGACAATTTCAGAAAACTTAACGACTATTTTAACTTCTAGTGCTGGACACTTAACGCGTTTGATGAATGTGAATTTAGCAGAGTAGGGTAGGTTGGTAGGTATGTAGGTAGGTAGGTAGGTAGGTAGGGTAGGGTAGGTAGGTAGGGTAGGTAGGTAGGTAGGTAGGTAGGTAGGTAGGTAGGTAGGTAGGATGGTAGGTAGGTATGTAGGTAGGTAGGTAGGCGTAGGTAGGTAGGGTAAGGTAGGCAAATGAATTCCCGCCTCAGAATTGTTACAAATATAACCTAATTTTTTAATGCCCAACCGTTATTCTAGCATTAAAAAACTCGCAGTCATTAGGGGCACCAAGTACACCGAGCAAAAAGATGTTTTATTGTCGTCAAAATTTGTTCACACATAAGAAAATGAAAAACTACTTTGCAAATAAACTACTAACTGAATAATCCCTATCTAGTTATGAATACTGTTGAACTGAAAACATACATTAAAGTTTTTCCTAATCCCTCGTTCCGTCCCACTTCTGAGGCAGTGGATCCGAGCATATTTCTTCAAGAGCTCTGAGTTTTAAAGTTCGTAAAGTGCTCACTAGTTGCGTTTATATAATTAGGAGTGGTAAGTTTAAAATATTTGAATGTTTTAGTATAGCATAAGCATCATCAGCCTATAATGTTCCCACTGCTGGGACATAGGCCTCCTCTCTGTGACAAAGAGTGGACTGTAATCTACCACGCGGGCACAGTGCAGAACCCTGTCAATCACAATCGGTGTAATTTTGACAGTTCAAGAACATTCATTGCGTTATTTACGTTGTTCAGCAGAGACATTTTTCGAACATATGAAGCAATGGATTAGCAATAGCCTTCAAACTGATTCAGATTATGATTTGTGTCGTGACACAGATCGTCTGTAACACAATTAGGGTACTAGTTGTTAGATGTCACATGTCTTTGAATTGAATGTTTTCTAAAATAATATTATAAAGAGAAAAGATTTGATTTATTGTATGTTTGTAATGAATAAACTCAAAAACTACTGGACCGATTTTAAACATTCTTTCACCAGATCATTTATCACAGAGTAACATAGGCTATAATTTATAAAGACACCACGCGGGGGAAGCCGCTGGCCTACTAGGAAGCTCGTAATTATTCATATTAATTACTAGCTTCGTAATTAATATGAATAATATTTGGTTATTGTAGTACCTAGTAGAGGTATTTGTAAAGGAACTCGTTCAAAAAAGTTCTACCACCAGTATTATTTCTGCAGCCAACAGGCGTTGCTGTGTTCTGCTTTGAGCGGTATGGAAAGGTACTGGTGTACATAATTACAGGCACATCATTTCAGCTTTGGCTCCTTGATGGCAACGCACCTGAAATGCCTCTGCTTCCAATCTCGGTATACCGAGATCCAGCGTAATTTCATCAGTCCAGCTCACGGCAGGATCCCGCGGGATTTGCGGGATTGGTAATTATTACACATCCTTTCGACACACTGACGCTGCGCGCGCCGTAGCAATGCATACGGACTGTGGGCGCGAAAATTGTCGGCTCGGCAGCGTTGCGCGTGGTCGCCATATTTGTTTACTTTGCTTTATCTAATAAATATTTCAAACTTTATGCATGCTATGTTTTATTACTCACTGTTAACAATATTTATCAAAAAATGCGGGATTCCGTTATATTGGGATACCGCGTCATTTTTTTTTATACCTGTACCGAGATCCCGCAACGGTATGCGGGATTAAAAGCCCTAGGCCATAGACAACAGTTGCTTGATCCCCAAAAAGAGTTTGTTTATAACAACTTATTACTTACCTTATGCCAGAGGTGCCATTTTTTTTTTCAGATCCTCTTTTTATCGTTTTTCCCCTAATTTTGAAGGCAGTCTTTAATGCAATTGTGGGAAAGGCCTTTCTTCAATGACAAGTAATTAACATCAAAACTCAGCTTCAATATCATAAACAGTTTATAATAAAAAGCAATAATTACGAGCAATTAATTCTGACGGGTCTGAATAGAAAAAAAAACTGACAATTGACATTACACGATTCGGGTTCCGCGTAAATACAAAGGCCGATGCAAAACGGACAGTAGCTGTTCTGCAACGTAGCCGCATCCGTATAAATAAAGTATTACAAACACGATTACATCACAGACATTTGAAAACTGTCAGCAATGTGATCGGCACCAAAAGACATCGTTTTATCAAAAACGACTGCAATACAGCTTATAAATACTTACTCTGTCTACACTGCAGGTATCAAACTTGCGTGGGACGTATAGCTCCTTGTGCTAATACTAAATAGCCTGCCTACCTGCGAGCAACTTGCAAGTTGCTCCGGGCTGGGTTAGAACTGCATCCAAAAGAACATAGCAGGTTGAAGAAAATAAACACTTTACAAAACTACAAAAGTACCCTCAAAAAACCTAATAAAATAAAATAAACGTAAACTAATAAAATTCTATTTAAGAGCGTGCATTCTAAAAGTGGGCAACGTCGCAAATCAAAGATGTCAAACATTTCGCTGTTTTGATTAATTTGGCAATATTACTGTATGGACACATGAAATATGGTTAACTAGTGAACTAAAATATTGATTACGAAATGCAATAATTAATATCGTAACACCAAATATTTAGTTTTAGACGTAAAAAAAGTATTTCTAAATTTTCCAAATGCCCTTTTTAATCAAACACAGTGTTATAATTGCAATTCATTATTACGAGTAATATTCTAGTTAGCTATATTTCATATTTTCATACAGTAATATTGCCAAATTAATCAAAACAGGTAAATATTTGACAGCTATTTTCGACGTTGCCAATTTTTAGAATAAACGCTCTTAAAGCAACACTTACAACTACATATCTACCTCCAAACGAGAAAGGACAAAGAAAACTAAATCAAAATTACATGATTGTGGGACGACGAAAGAAAAACAAGTACCGGGTGCTGTCCCTCCCACGGTACGGAGGTCGGAGGACGGAGGACGAAGCCCCAATCTATTTTAAGTGCAGTCTTATTAAGGCATTCTTGTAGTTTCTGTTTTGTTGTAATGTGTTCAGTAGGAATAATAAGGGCTAGTTTGTTTTCATAATTGTTTTTAATTTTTTTGGTTCTGTTTTTATTTTGCAACTTTCTTTTTTAAGTTAAGCTTTAAGCTACTATATTGGGACACTTATATAACACTCGTAGGTACTCTGCGACATTGGAATTAAATAGGTATGCTCTTTTCATGAATATGATTTTTCAAGAAGTAGCTTGCTGTAAGTATCCTATCTCAAACGAATAATTTAAGTACTGACAAGAAAGACACAAAACTAGATTTTACAAGACAATGGCGATCAGCCGCTCCAACGTAAATTATCTGTAATTTCTTTACGTAACTTTTTCTGTAACTTTTTTAGGGTTCGGTAGACAACAAAGAACCCTTATAGTTTCGCCATATCCGTCTGTCTGTCCGCGGCTTAGCTCAGTGATTGTTAGTACTAGAAAGCTGTATTTGGCATGGGTATACATATAAATCACGCCGGCCACACCTGGTCGGCGTGATTACTATACTTAAAATAAAATCATGAACATTTTTTTTTTTTCTCGTCTATCGCATTGTTTGAGCTGTCGTAGGAAAGGTCGTTCAAAAATATTTAGTTTGCGAAATATTAAGCACAGCAGTTGTATATATAACTAAATTAAAAGGAAACTATCACAGCTAAGTAGGCTCTACAAGTTAACGAGTAATAATCGACCAACTTACATTTGCACTTGAAAAAACATATTCTCCCATACATTCCGTATGAGTGAAAATGTTTTCCAACTACAATGTTAAGTTTGTTCTTGGGATAAATTCATCCCATCGTCATTGTACGTGATACGACACGCACTACATTATTCAACAACAAGATAACAACATACAACAACATAACATTAACAACATAACAACAACATAACTTTTTTTTTTTTTGTTTTTTACATTATTCTTTCTTTCTTTCTTTTCTTTCAGTTGCCGGTTTTTAATGTATTGAGATCCCATTGTCTACCCTGGGACAAGACGAACGATGATCCGTTGATGTTTGTAATTTTCTTGCAAACTTTTAGTTTGCAAGAAAATTACAAACATTATATCGAAAATACATAACGCATGCTTAACGGAAAACTGACTTAACTCAAAAATTATGATTTTTGGGAAATCGCAAATGAAGATCTTGCTATGAGGACTTATCCTACTAATTAAACGTCTATTAGACGTTCAAAATACAAGCATTAATGATTAATTTTAATCAGTTTTAGTTTTATGCATCAACAAGTAGGATAAGTCCTCATAGCAAAATCTTCACTTGCGATTTCCCAAAAATCGTCTTTTTTGAGTTAAGTCAGTATTCCATTAAGCATGCGATAAGTCCCGTATTAATAATGGGTTCATTAATTAACTTTTACAAATATTGATAGATTACAGCGTCAGAATGAGGTTTCAAATACGTTTAGCGTTAAAAGCATCTATTGATTTGTGGCGCAAGCGGGCTATATGCCAGTGACCTTGAGTGGTTAGCTTGCGTGTTCTGTACTGAGCTCAAGCAAAGCATCGTACGTCCAGCCAGTAATAGGACTCGCCCATCAAGGAGCGCTGTCCCAAACTAGATGCAATATTAATTTATTATACATAAATCAAACGGTATTTTAATAAAACACGTATAGTAAAAGATCAATAATTAAATTATCTTTAAAATAATGAAGGTTTCAGAAAAATACGCGTGATAAATTTTGCGTGATTGTTAGTTTTTTATCCGCATTAGACATAACTTTACAAATTCATTTCATTATGTAATATAAACATAATCTAAAATATGCTTATATTAAGTTATTAACAATAAGCTTTAATTTAACATATATTTTTTACAAATCATTAACACTACTCGTTTAGACGTGATCTTCAGTATAAAATCATTAAAAGTCGGTTATCGTCGCCTTCATGGCGAGACATGAAATTCAAGTACCACATAACGGTACACCTGTATTCCCAAGGCTGTAAAGAAAGAGCATTCTTAAATCAAGCTCAAATCCTCGATCAGGGCTACTACTGGGAAATTCCTATAACAATTCCTTCCCAACACGTGCAAGAAACCCATGCCATAGAGTACAGAACCCACACACTTACGATCACTAGTTACTAGATCAACTTCAAATGTCCTCTTTTCTACTTCACAGACTTTATACATAATCTAACCTAAAAAAGTTTTTATCTCATTCCAATATACGGTACCCAAAGAACTTGTCCACCTGGACAAGTTCCAATTTTTCTCATTAAATTTTTTAAGAGATGCCGTAAAATTAATTGGGGAACTGAATGACTCGTCCGAGTAATGAAAAGCGGTGCTTTGCGATAATTAAAATTAGTACCTATCTACCAATTAAAAGGGGAGAGATAGTAGGTTATGTTTGGATGATACTGAAATAATAGAGTGTGAGTTCATGTTTAGGTTCGTGCAGACCAGCGCGACGCAACGGCGCGACGCGACTCGAACAATACGATTTCTAAGAAAACTTCACTATGAATACAGCATTCTAAGCGGTGAAAATAAAATCTAATGTATATTTTAACAAGATTTATTCTTTGGTTATAAAATACAAGCACTTTTTTTTTTTTGTGTTCACGGTTATGAATTTTCACAAAAAATTTGAAAGATTGGAAACTACGTATAGGTACAAGACCCCCTGAAATCGCAATTTCACTTCGTTTTACAGTGTTTTATAACACGGTTTTAAAAAAAATACAATAGACGACGTATATTTAGTAACTTAATCCGCGTAACTGTTCTTAATGAGTCATAAAGAACCCTGTAAAGAAATCGACACGTGTTTCACCTCTCAACGAGGCATCCTCAGGAAGGCGATTGACTTGTTGCGAACTCGGACGCGTCGTGTGGACACGACAAGCGTTGAGCGCGGTGTGAGCCACTTCGCCCGCCAACCTCACTTATATAGGATTACTGCCCCCCTCCACCTCGGCTAGGATCGTTATCAGCGCGATAAGGGGCTGCGAATAAACGCAATAATGGTGACCTTTGAATACTTGTATTTAATTCGTTCAACAGTGTAACGTTCCGTGTATTATTTTTTGCTATTTCTAATACAGGTAAAGTTACACTGTTGTCCGATTTCTTACAGGGTTCTTTATGACTCATTAAGAACAGTTACGCGGATTAAGTTACTAAATATACGTCGTCTATTGTATTTTATAATGGATTTCCGCAAAGTCACGCCTGAATCAATTAACTACGGTTTTAAACCTAATGCCGTTGACCGTCCGCGATGGTTAACTTTAGCGCAAACGTAATGCCGGCAACAAAAAATGTATGGCGGCATGGAGTATGGGTTCTATGAAAAGTGGGTGGAGTTGAAAGTGTTAATGTAGTAACATTTTTATAAAGATCCTCTCTTAACTTATTAAACCCGCAGGGTAGTTGCGTAACACACTTACAATGGTAATGCCGTTCAACAACATTCATTGCGTTATTTACGTAATAATACAAACAATCTTTAAAAAAAAACTGTTACTGTAGAAGTTGCAGGACGTTGGTTACTCACATCAGTCACGTCACAGTCGACAGCGCGTCACCGGCAAGTCATAACTAGTATTGCTCCGAGCGATGGCTGTGCGACAGGCGTTGCTATTACTGACTGACTGACTATAATTTTTCAACAAAAAAAACTGTTACTGTAGAATCCTGTTGATTCCGTAATTAAGTTGATTAAATGACTACACTACACTCGTCACCACACCAAGCCTCTTTGTGCAGGCACGCTCCACTTTCAACCATTTCCCGCCATTCGTGGTGAAATGACAGTTGACATTAGCGACAGCGACCTCACTACTGACGTGCATAAGATAGTGTTTACATATCTATTAAATAGATATACTACAGTAAGTATTCATCATTTTTATAATGATCTTCTCAAAACTTATTAAAGCTGGCCTGAATTCGTTCAAGACTTTCTTGAACTTGCTGCGCTTAGCAACAAGCAACCCAGTTTTAAAGCTAAATAACTAAAAATCAATCTTCCTAGCCTTTTCCCAAATGTGTTGGGGTCGGCTTCCAGTCTAAAACGTATCACGAAAGAATAATACGAATGTAGCTGACTACCAGTATTTTACATGGAGCAACTGCCTATCTGACCTTTACAACCCAGTTACTGGGTAACACGATATCCCTTAATAAGACTGATTGTCAGACTTTTGGACTTCTGACGACCCGTAACAACTGTCAAAGATCCACGAATGACAGCCGGGACCAACGGCTTAACGTAGTTTTCAAGGCACGGAGGGATCTGGATATGTTATGGATGACCACGCATCCACGAACCGACCGCGGCAAGCGTAGCTTAACCTTGCGGCTGCTTGCGGCTGTTTACGCCGACCCGTGCGGCTGTTAACAGGATCATAAATTAACCTTCCATTCCCTAACCCCCACAAACCACAGACCTTACAAAATAATAACTCCATCAAACTATTTTCTTTGTCAAAAGCAATGTCTAATTATAGGAAACATGAAATAATACTACGGGCCCTATTCTCATCGAGGGACTAACGAACCTCGAGCGCTCGTGATTGGCTCAATATCAGTTTAGTCACGAACGTTCGAAAGTCACTATTTAATGACATTCACGTTTGTAAAGTGAGTTCTCGTAGTGACTGACGTATGACATATAGGCTGTTGGCTTTTGTTTTGTAATTTTGTTTTTGAACTGTTTATGATTGGTTTTTCTTTTGTATCAAAAACAGATTTGCCGCGGTTTATTGCGTTATAAACTTATAATTTATTCTTCTAGTACGTTAAGGGTTCATGCACACACATCAGTCACGTCAAAAAATATAGTTACGTCGAAGTTTTAGGACGTTGGCTACGCTCATCAGTTACGTCACTACCGGCGCGACTCACTCGACAGCGCGTCACCGGCAAGTCATAGTATTGCTACGAGCGATGGCGTGGTGACAGGCGTTGCTATGACTGATTGACTGACTGACTATAATTATGTTACCTTAAGCCGTTGGTCCCGGCTGTCATTCGTAAAACTTTGACAGTCGTTACGGGACGTCCAAAGCCCAAAAGTCTGACAACTAGTCTTTCCAAGGGATATCGTGTTACCCAGTAACTGGGTTGTGGAAGTGTGCGAGGCAGTCGCTCCTTGTATTATACTGGTATTCAGCTGGTTAGACTGGAAGCCGACCGCAACATAGTTGGGAAAAGGCTAGGCAGATTGATTGAAGTCATTCTGGTTTTATACTTAAGAGCGTGCATTTTGAAAGTGGGCAACGTTGCAAATAGCTGTCAATAATCTCGCTGTTTTGATTAATTTGGCAATATTACTGTACGGAAATATGAAATATCCCTCACTAGTGAACTAAAATTTTGTTTATATTTCATAAACAAAATATTTATCTTGTTAATATCACTGTATGGAAATATGAAATGTCGCTAACTATTGACCTAAAATATTAATAATGAATTGCATTGAATTATAACACTGAATTTGATGTTGTAACCGCTTTTGGTGTAAAAAAAGGCATTTAGAAAGTTTCCAAATACTTTTT
Source organism: Agrochola circellaris (assembly GCA_914767755.1). NCBI lineage: Eukaryota > Metazoa > Arthropoda > Insecta > Lepidoptera > Noctuidae > Agrochola > Agrochola circellaris. Next base: position 3,598,561 of record OU611857.1, read on the forward strand.
TTACATCTAAAACTAAATATTCGGTATTACGAAATTAATTATTGCATTACATAATCAATATTTTAGTTCGCTAGTAAGCCACATTTGATATTTCCATACAGTAATTTTGCCAAATTAAACTAAACAGGTAAATATTTGACAGCTATTTGCGACGTTGCCCACTTTTAAAATGCACGCTGTTAAGTAAAAGCCTAGGTTTATTCTGATCAGCCCATAGTCATAAAATAAATCAATCAGACAAACAGAGTTTAGTTTTGCCTTTTTTATAAGTATAGATAAGATCAATCTAAATGGATTTTTAGTTTTTATAACAGCAAGAGTTCAATTTACTCAGTTGACATTTTATAATTTAAAATAATAAGTAGACCTCTATAATATGTTTGCTAAGATCGAACTGGGTCCAATTTTTAAGGCATAATAGCCCATCAAGTCATTTTATAATGTAAATATTTGATTCTAAAACTGAATTTGATTCATAATGTAGGGAAGGTTCTTTGTTTAAAAAATACAAAAGTATTTAAACAAAGTTTTTTAAGGGTCATCACCGTTTTTTTATAGTTCAAAAAGATCTCCACATTGCCAGAAATAAAATAACCTTCCCGATCTTACAATAACAATAAAAAACTTTTCTTCTTAAATTGTTTTTTTCTTTGTTCTTTTTAGTTGCGGTAACAGCAGTGATAGCTAAGTGATGTGACCGTCAGACCGACACGGATCCGCCGTTTTCATATGTTCAGCCGTCTGCCGAACATTCTGTATATGACCACCTTGCAAACTTCTTCTATCAAATGAAAAAAATATTTTCTAAATCTGGTCACAATTGATGAAAATATCGATGAACATTTATGTAAAAAATACATACAGATAACATAGAACCTCCTCATTTTTGAAGTCGGTTAAAAAACTATCTAACACCAAATCAGGAATACAAAAACAGCCTGTCCTAATTTCCTCGACACCTAATCAACACACCCTGTATATAAACTTTTAAACTCAACAAGGGGTCGATCTGCGTCACAGACGAACTGCCGAAAACAAAATGGTACCCTTACGGGGCCTATTTAAGGGGGAAATGTCAGGAGACCATTATAATACCGTTGGAGGCGTCGGTAATTTCAATTTTTAGGGTTCCGTACCTCAAAAGGAAAAAACGGAACATTTATAGGATTATTCGTTGTCCGTCTGTCTGTCTGTGTCAAAACCATTTTTGTCAGGAACTCGTATAGGTATCAAATTGAAATTAATATCAAATACGTAGGTCCTTGTACCTTGGTTGTTACGTAGGTACCTTGGAGCTCTAAAAAATCAAGCTTCTCAGTCTATACAAAAAATACGGCCATTTATGCGACATATTTTGATACTCGCAAATAAATCAAAACCTATAGGGTACTTCCCGTTGACCTAGAAGGCAAGAAGCAAGGTCTCACAGCACAACTAAAGGAAAAAGTCAGAAAAAAGTTAATTTGTAGATTTGTAACAGAAAAAATAATAATATTAAATTAAATTAAACTTTATTTCAGACTTAGTTCCATATTTTTGTTAGTATTTTGGTTTTAGTAACAATGGTGCTTAAAGTAGGTTAGTATTGTTAGTTTTCACGAAATAAATTTATTTATGTAGACCTATGACTATCCCCACCCAGTGCCCCTGAAAGGGGACAGTCTTGTCTGGCAGCGATCATTTTTAGAATGCTGTTGTCACTACCATACGGGCGCTGTAGTAAGGAGGCCGCTTTCTTTCGTATGGTGGCATGGAAACCATCGGTGCGAGCCTCCACGAACATTCCCGAAGCGGTACAACACCATGGCAGTCCCAACAGCATTCTAAAAGCATTATTAAATTGAACACGCGTGTTATATATTACAAACGTACATTTGCAGTTGGAGAATTGACCGTGACGAATATCGATTTAAAGGGGGACATGCTTTTCAATTACAATGCTAAGTTTTTGTTTGGGATAAATTCATTCCAACTACAGAACCCTTCATTGTGCGTGGTCCGACACCCACTTGGCCGGTTTTTTTCTTCTCTGTGACAAAAAGAATCACTTCTTTGTCCCTGAAACCGACCTTCGAAGGTTCACGGGTCAGCGAGTCTTTTATCTAAAGATAATTTAGTTGAAGAAATATTTTCTTGTCGCCAATAAAATAGGTAAGATTGTGTTTATTCAATTTATCGACGATGTATATCTTCATAAATCATTATACGGTGAGATAGATATATAATTCGATATTACGAATTTCTCGAGTGCGTAGAGTGAGAGGTACTCGTAGGTCGTAAGTCACTATAGTTCGCCTGTTGAATTATTTATTGGACTAGGCTTATAACTATATAGTATAGGATTATAATTCCAACTGGGACGAAAGGCATAGTTGGAGCATCAGGTGCCAGCTCTTGGAATACGTCGTAATTTTTCGAGAAAATTGCTTGTAATATGGTAAATTGTTTTACTAACATTTGCTTATTTTTATATTGATGTAATTCGACATTTCAATTACGAATACAATAAAATGTTCCATTTTCATTTCAGTAAGTTGATGTTTGAGTTATGAACTTTGTTACTTGTTTATTATAAAATAAAAATTGTTTTACGATAGGTATTGGTGCCCAACACTTATTTTATTCCTCTGTGTACGTTTTTAACTTATAGGTAGCTGCCTAACTACTAAAAATAAGTGGTATCATTACTCAAAAAGTAACAATCTACTCGTACCGATTAAAATCCACAAAATGCAGTATTATTGCGCTTTTCATATAAAATTCTAAAACTTCCTCGAGAACACGAAACAAAACACTCATTCCTTCTGACAAAACAAATTCTAATTTCAAACACAAAAACCGCGGTAGCACAACTACATTATTTTTCCTTTTCTGTTCTTTTTTCAAATGATTTAATTACTAATGTACTGGACGTATACAAGAAGTGCACAAAGATAGTCAACAAACAAAGAGGTTTTAATTAAAACGGGGATGAGGCCTCCAGTAGCCGCCTGATGGCGACCCGGGACGCACGCCTTAAGATTTTACATTTAAATTAACCGAAGCATGACTATATAAATGTCACAAAGTCCGTTCTCTAGAAATATCTTGAAAACGGTAATCTAAAAATGGATGAAAAAGATCGAGTTTTAATTTTAGTATTTTCATGCTGTAGTGGAGTTGGTAATGTTTGTTTAAAAAGTAATAAAGGCGTGTTTAACAATGAATAAGATAGGTATCTCTTTTCTTGGGTATCTAACTAACTAGAAAAATAAACTAAAGAAAGAAAGTATCTCATTTATTCGACACAGTACAGTACGACACCACTTAGATGTAGCATCGGCAAAATTCGTAAAACCGATCATCATCCGAACTGAGTGCGTCTCCATAATCACCAATATTTATTACTGCTTTAGGTGAAAATGATCTTTACGCAAACGCAATAACTTGTGAAGTCATATAACCAAATACATTCGTAAAATTGAAATGAATTAATTCAAATTTTCAAATTTATGCTACATCTAAGTTGTGTCGCACTGTACCTAGTTTTTGTATCTGTAACTACTTAAATAGATATTATACAGTAAGTGGAATCAACTCTGTTGTTTTCTCTAAAGAAAATCAAATTAAAATACCTTCAAATAAATCCCCGTTTCAGTTCAAAAACTCGTAAAACTAAACTACAATGCAGCCTAATTAAATCTTAATTAGTCGATGTTCTTAACTCTGGCAACACTTAATCCGTTGTGTTGCCACTTAACATTAATTAATTAGTGAAATGCATGTTTTCTAGAAATTACGCTGCCTTTCGCCAAGTGTTTTGTTGTTAATTACTTTCAACAATTTCCACGTTAAAACTAGGAAATGTGTGAAGGTTAAAAGCGAAACGGGTTGGAGTGGAGTTTAGTTAGTCGTTATTTAGTTTTCTCTTTAAAAGGTGTGCAAGACTTTAAGGTACCTACCTGTATAGGTATATAAAGAGCTAAATAATAACAGCCACACGAGGCAATCGAAAGTTAACAGCGTTCAAAATTCAAATTCTAAAGTCATTTATTCAAACTAGGCTAAGAATCAGCACTTTTCGAACTTCAAAATTGCATAAGACAGTCCCCGTAAACGCCCACCCTTCACCACTTCCTAATGCTTTAGCTGGGAAGAAGAAGTGGCGCAACAAACTCCCCAGCAGCACAGCTGTCAGTTCAGTTAGAAAAAAATATTATATGATAGTACATATGCAAAATAAATTACATCACGCAACACAACACATAGTTTAAATTATTAGCCATATGTCAGCTAGCACACGCCAATATACTCGACAGAAATAAAAAATAAAAACTAAACGCAAACAGAACTAAATATCTAAATAAAAGCCTCCAGGCATAAAGAGCGTGCCCGCTACATATAGCTGAATTGGTTACTTTTATTTCATTCATTTTAAAATATAAAATGTCAAATGACTCGAATATTATTGACATTTGCATAGGAGTTGTGGCGGCATCTACATCACCACATGCGAACTACGCATCAAAGACCTGACGTCACATAACATCCTGACGTCACATAACATCCTGACGTCACACAAATCCTGCATCGCGCAATTAGAGTTTACCGCGCCATGGCCATATATACAAACTCCCGACATCAACCTCTGGGCAGTTGCCCGTCAGACATGACTCCCGGTCGGAGGATCCTCCCTTTTCTATGGTGGATGAGTGAATTTTAAACCCTGTTCCTCATACAAATAGTCAAAAGGGGTCATTTGGTTGTAAATGACCTCTCCTTCAACCTTTTAATGGATTGCTATCATATAATGAAAAACCCTGTATATATGTAGCTGTAACTGGAAGTCATAAATAATAAACTAGGACCATCGAGGTAAAACAAAACAAAATGCAATAATTCTTCTCTTCTCTTTATGTGGTTATTGACTAACCTGGTGTCAGAGTTTTAAAGCCGCCCATGGCCTTCTGACTTGGCTTCACATACCGTCGAGAAATATCTCTCAGGCATGCCGGTTTCCTCACGATGTTTTCCTTCACCGTTTTTGAAGCAAGTGATAATTATGCAATACGCACATGAATCCGAACAGTCAGAGGTGCGTGCCTTGGGTTCGAACTCGAGACCTATGACTTGGCAGTCTGACGGTCACACCATTACGCTATCACTGTCCACAATAATTAATATCGTTACATCGAATATTTAGATTTAGATGTAAAAAAAGTATTGACCGAATATTTACATAGATGTAGATGTAAAAAAAAAGTAACCGTTTTAGGTGTAAAAAATGCCTTTTTACACCTAAAACGGTTACAACATCAAACTCAGTGTTCTAATTGCAATTCATTATTAATATATTAGTTCACTAGTTAGCCATATTTCTTATTTCCATATAGTAATATTGCCAAATTAATCAAAACAGGTAAATATTTGACAGCTATTTGCGACGTTGCCTACTTTTTCGAGCTACGGTTCCCGCGATCGGTTCGTGCATGGGTGACCATCCACGTAAACATACATTACATATATCGAGGCCCCCTCCATGCTTCGGAAAGCATGTTAAGCCGTTGGTCCCTGCTGTCATTCGTAGATAACAAATGGTAGCATTTGCTAGCTATGTGTTCCATGTAACAGGGGCGTGTTAAATGGAATTTACACATAGCTAGCAAAATGTAGGTGTAATATAGGTACACTTCTACCTATCCTTTCAAGGTTTACAGACGTGATATAATGTTAGTTATATTGCTTTCATCGCTACAATTCCGAATAAAAAGCCTTACATATTTTATACATTTACCTTTCCAAAAACATAATACCTCGTAGTTCCGATGAAATATCTTGCTCTATATTACGAATGTGCGCAGAAATAAGTTCCATATATTTTATTAGATCAAGCCTCCATATTCTCGCGACTTAGTTGAATCGAATAACACCTCATTTGTCAAAGCGAGTGAAGGATTTACGAGTAAATGATAAGAACCCACTTAAGTGAGTCTGTCTTTCTCAGAATTGGCTTATTTACTGACTACGTTTAATAGTTAAATGTTTGAGTTCTTTAGAGGGCGTTTAAGTTATTTAGAAAGAGTGTTTATTATGTTGTCAGAAAATGTGGGAATGTACGACACAAAATTAAATTACGTACTTCCAGAAATATACTCCATACTCAATACTCATTACTCCATATTCAATATTCCATACTCAATACGAGTAGGTACTGTATTGCATTCCATAATGTAGGTATATGCTTAGGCGTGGGACATACACAAGTGGCGAGTGGCGCGGGTGTGGCGACGGTGTGGCGCGTGCGTTGCGGCGCCCGTTTCATATTTCATACAAAATGTGCCACGCCGTCGCGTCGCATTTTGTATGAAATATGAAACGGGCGCCGCAACGCCCACGTCACACCGTCGCCATGGCCGCACTACGCTCGCGCCCCTCGCCACTTGTGTATGTCCCACGCCTAAGCACATTATGGAATGCAATACAGTATTGAGTATGGAATATTGAATATGGAGTAATGAGTATTGAGTATGGAGTATATTTCTGGAAGTACGTAATTTAATTTGTTGTGGTAAACATTTGCTTATGAACAATCGTGGACCCTATCGGGCACAACAAAAGTAGATATGAGGACTTATCGTTTATCTTTAGTCTTACTTATTCTACCCCTCCTTCTTCATCTGCCTATTCCTTATTCTTATCTGACCTACTTATTCCAGCATGCCTTTTTTTTTCTGAGGTTGGGAAATTTTCAAATAACTTCTCCCGCTCTGGGCGGAGCTGAGGGCGTGTTCCTTCCGTTGCCTTTGTGCCGGGGCCACGATATCCCTTTCGGACAACTCGCAACCCCGATTCCAGCCTGAGAGATATTTCTCGACGGCATGTGAAGCTAAGTCAGAGGCCCATGGGCGGTAGTATAATACATTCAGATACGACATAATTATAATTTGAGTACAAAGGTACGTCGTGCAAACGAATATTTAAATTATAAATCCTTAAAACTCATATAAAATACACAAAACATGTTTTTTTTTAAGTCTTGCTTTTATTTTTCGTGTGGTTAGTAACTAACCAGGTGTCAGAGTTCCTGGGTGCCAAACGGAACCCTATCACTAAGCCTCCGCTGTCCGTCCGTCTGTCTGTCAGCGGTATCTCATGAACCGTAATAGGTAGACAGTTGACATTTTCACAGATTGTGTATTTTTAATTAAACAACATTAATAATTAAAGGGGGTTCCCATAAAAGAAACGTGTTTTTTTCTGCGTTTTTTACGGAAGCCTTCGTGGGTCATTCCGATTCGCACTTGACCGGTTTTTGCGTTTCGATTTTTCTATAAATAGAAATAAGTATCTGGTAGTTATTGGGACGAAACACCACGAAGTCGGTAACAAATGCGTGTATCTTAAAATAGAATAAGTACCAACATTCACTCGTGTTCCCGTGAAAATAAATGTTTCGTGAAAAATAAATGTGTCATTTCTCACCGCAATGTCGCAAATTGAACCATTTGATAGCTCATGTATAAATTAATTTCGCTTCAAGACTTATTCCAGTAGTCTGTAATCGCAGATCAAGGAGTCATTAAAATAATGTAAAGGTGTGTCCAAACATCTAGCGAATACTCGGCAGTGACTGCGGAACTAAGTGGCAGTATGCCGCAGGTCAGTGGCAACAAAACTATGTAGTATGCCACACACATAGTGCGCCATATGCTTAGTTCGCATGTGGCGTTGTTCGCATCTACAACGCCACATGCGAACTACGCGTCACCCTGACGTCACGCAAAATCCTGCATCGCGCAAGCAGGTTTACCGCGCGACGAGTATATATACAACGTCCCGACATCAATCGTCAGGCTCTGAGTAAGTCGCCCTCAGTCTACACGCGGCTTACCCATGACAAATAGAACTCCACAATCGCTACACGACACCCGCCCCGCGCAAAGCGACCTAGGTTCTGCTCGTTTACGTTCATACATCAGCAGTGCTATTCTGTAACCATCTCACCGTGAAAACTTAGGTGAAGTGAGCGTGGAGTGAGCTGTCATTCCACAGGGATTGACACTGTTGACAGCTCACTTCACCCAAGTTTTCACGGTGAGATGTTTACAGAATAGCATGGCTGGTCATCCACGCAAGCCGGTTACTACGCAGCTGACCTTTGTGAAGAACATCACCAATAAGTTCACTATATGTCCTCCTAGGGCGTCCCCTCCCGGCGTTGCCACTCACATCTACCCTGTACCTTTTGTTAGTCGCCTCTCATTCATCCTCTCAACGTGACCAAACTATCATAAGTACTCTTTTCTCTATCTAAACATACGCTTTTCAATTTTTAGGGATCCGAACCTCAAAAGGAAAAAACGGAACCCTAATAGGATCACTCGTGTGCCTGTCTGTCTGTCTGTCTGTCCGTCTGTCACCGCCAATTTGTTCCGAATCTAATGGACCGATTTAGTAGAAATTTGGTACACATGTATTTATGTGACCCAAACACGGACGTGTAACGGCGTGTTGGGGTTACTTTTAGGGAAAAATTAAAAGTTTTGCAAACTGAACCGTGTGACATATCAAATGATTTTTTTTATTTTTAGTTATAATTTTAAACTAAATGCTTTTAAAGTTATTTAAGGAAATTGATCAAAATTTACCATTTCTCCCCCCCTTATCTCCGAAACTATTGAGCCAAAAAAATTTACAAAAATGCAGAGAATGGTTCTTTACTCATAGATTACAGGAAAATCTATAAGAAGTCTATGGTCTTAAAATAACATAGTAAATCTCTCAATATTGCTGTTGTAATGTTAAGTTTGTTCTTGAGATTAATTCATCTCAACTACGAAAACCTTCATTGTGCGTGGTCCAACACGCACTTGGCCAGTTTTTTTTTCACTATATCTTTTAAACGGCACTGTTGCCTTATCGCATCACTTCTCAGGCTCATTCATAGACAACAACTAGAAAATTGTCAGCCGTAAAAATGTTTTTTTTTTTTTCAAGTTATTTAAATAAAGTATGATCTCAAAAATGACGTATCCCTTTTGTTTCTTTCACCTGTGTTTCACTGTGCACTCTATGCTCACTCTTTTATTCCCTCTCGAATAGATTTATGTAGCTGATATTGTTAGGAGCATGGACCCAGCTTCCCGACTTGTTTGAGAAAGATATCTGAATGCATTATATTCGCAGTGAGCTCGTATTAAGGTTTACTGTTCAGATTTTTGCCTTAAAAGCTTTGTCTTTTAAAAGAAAAAAATATGAGTTAGTGATCAATATAACATTAAACATTGTTTTTATCAAAGGATTTACCTATAATTTGTTATGTTTAAGAAGGCAGCCAATGATCAACATTTATTTTTTGTAAAATAAGGGAATGAAAATAGTAAGACTGTTGCAGGAACTTAATAAGTACAAGATGGCCGCATTTGCTTGTGATACATCCCAAAATAATTTATCTCCTGTAAATGATCTCATTAATCAAAGACAAAATTCAAAAGTAATTTATTCAAACTAGGCTGAGAATAAGCACTTTTCGAACGTCAAAATTACATAAGACAGTCCCCCAAAAACGCCCACCCTTCACCACTTCCTAGTGCTTTAGCTGGGAAGAAGAAGTGGCGCAACAAACTCCCCAGCAGCACAGCTGTCTGTTCAGTTGGAAAAACTTGATTCAATATAATAATGCTTTAAATGCAAAAATAATTTACATTAGCACAAAATGCAATCAACTCATAAAATAAAAACATTTTAATGAATAGATTATGTCAACAATAAATGAAAACAAAATTTAAAATAAATTGAATTGACAGATTGCTTACTTACAAAATATAAGAGAACCATTGAAAAATAAATGTTTTACGTTTATCAAACGTGCAATGGTGGCCGTGTGTAGTGGTGACGGCCGCGACTTACGTGTTATAGGTCGTAGGTTCGAACGACAGGCGCTTTATTTTGTGTAAATTATTCCATCACCGCTGCTCTCAAAACGGTGAAGGAAAACATCGTGAGGAAACCGGCATGTCCTAGAACCTAAAATTCGAAGACATGTGACATTACGAACCCACACTGGGCCTGAGTGGTGGATTACGACCCATTCCCTCTCACAGAGAGGAGGCCTGTGACCCAGCAGGGGAACATTATAGGCAGATTATGCTAAAGGCCGGCCGGCCAAAGGTAATTCAATACAATACAATGAACTTTATTTTTGCACCACAATATACATTAGTCAGACTCGACAATGATACACAATTCAGGTACCTTGTGACCTTGTGAAGGCCGCAGGAATCCTCTGGGTGCGAAAAGTACTTCAGAAACGGTAGATTTGGCGATGCTTGGGAGAAGCCTATGGAAGCAGCGGACCTCTTTCGGCTGAAATGATGATACCAAAGGCAAACGTTTCACCACTACTTTCAAAATGGCGAAAGCCGCGTCGTGAGTAAACCGGCATAATTATCCTAGAACCAAATCCACAAACCGACAATGGGACCTTCGTGGTTGTAGTCGACCTTCTCCCTTTCACAGAGAAGATAGATAAATGATAAATTATATATATTATATCTGTAAATATAATAAGTTATAAAACACACTTTTACACGTCGGTATTTCCTATCTAATTACTCTGAAAAGAAACGCCGAAACACACTCAGAGGTCTCTTTTAAAGCCCAGGAGGCCTGAGTCACAGCTCAAATCAATCTGCCTAGCCTTTTCCCAACTATGTTGGGGTCTAGTGTAACTGGATGCATCTGAATACCAGTATTTTACGTGGAGCGACTATCTGACCTCCACCACCAAGTAACTGGGCAATACGATAACCGTCAGTAAGACTGGTTGTCAGACTTTCGGGATTCTGACGACCTGTAACGATTGTCAAAGGACCACGAATGACAGCCAGGACCAACGGCTTAACGTGCTTTCCGAGGCACAGAGGAGTCTCGGTATGCAAAGATGGTCACTCATCCACAGACCAATCCCGGCAAGCGTAGCTTAACCTGAAGAATCGACCCGTGCGGTTGTTATTACTTAGCCACGAGCTCCTCGCCTGAGTCACAAACTCAAACCAAAGCTATGGTAACATTATAAACTGATAAAACACACATAACATCACGCATGAAACCCCCTAAGAGTTAGGCAAAGGTTTATCTATAGTAACACCCACATTTCGTCAGGTTTAAGTCCTATCGTCGCATGTAATAGGGGGCGAGCCAATTGCTCAGCTGATTATGTAGGTAATAAGTAAGTACACCTATTTATAGTTCAAAATATACACAAAAACTACGTCCCGTCAATATTTCTCGTCGAATCCTCCACGGAGGTTTATTTACAAGTCATTAATCTCAAAGTTTGTCTCAACTTCGGGACGTGCTCGGACCTATACGAAGGAAAAGAAAGTTTTCTGCTATTAGAATATCGTATGGGAAAGAGCCTTGTAATGTTTTTGAATAGAATGTACTCGTACCATGTTGATCCCTGGGTTTAGAAGTTTTTTGATGATCCTAGTACTGTGTTTAAAGAGTCAACACTGCTAGGGCTAACTGAGGCATTGAGGAGTATGCTAAAATTGTGTCATAATAAAGGTTAAAATATAATTAGACATAATCAAACTTTGTCTAGTCTGATATTATTTAACCTAATTTTATGATTGTATGTGTATTGTCCGATAACTTGTATGTGTGGTGCAAACTGCTTAACATAAGTTGGTTATTAATAAATCAATCACAGACATCAACAAAATTCGATTTATTTGAGAAAAGATTCCTGGAAGGATCACTGGCCTTATTGGTGACTAGCTTCCCCCATGTGATATCTTTATTACGTTCGCTATTTCTATTTTTATTTATCTGTAAGTAGATTTTTTTCTAATATGTGTTCGTTGCTTTTTAATCTTTATTTTTATTCAATTTAAATTCAGATTACCAAATTTAATAATGTACTAGTACCTATAATATTATATAATTTTAACGTTCAGGGCTACTTCCATTTTTGATATACTGTTTGCTTGTTTTTATTGCATTTTGTGGTCTCCTATAATTGAGGGAGCACAACATATATTGTTGTTCTTGTCTTTATATTATAGCATGTAAGGTGTATTTTTTGTTGGAGATCCTAATAAAATAAAATAAAATAAATAAATTATAGCATATGTTACTCCGTGATACTATAGCAGTCTACGGGTGAAAGAATTTTTTTAAATCGGCCAATAGTTTTTGAGTTTATTCAAACAAACATTCAAAATATCAAATCTTTTCTCCTTATAATATTATTTTAGATGTAATCATTTTCCTCGCAACCGGCGTGTATGACCAGATGTATGACTTTAAGGAGATGAGCGAGGATGCGTAGCGTAGGGATGTCCGTAAAACTAACCAATAACAACGCTAGCTTAGCTCAAGCTATGACAGTGAAGCGATGTTGCTACGCATCCTCGCTCATCTCTGGTGGAAACGAAGCAAAAAGAGTATGTAAGGATCGTACCAAGTGGCTTCCAGTAGTTTTATGTATGTAATTATTAACACAACTTTTCATTAAGTCATAAAAAGCGACTTGAAAGGTTTCTGTATAGAATTCCAAGGAAATCAGTTTACAACAGCTAAAGCGCGGTCACTGTCGGACTGCATAGAAATGAAAGAGAAGCGCGATGACACGACACAGGTAATTTATTGCAAAATATGAAGCAGTTAGCGATTTACAGAAAATCTATTGATTGGACTGGAAAATTAAAACACTATTATGCTAATATGTAGCTTGTAGAATAATCTGACAAAAAATCAGAATGATTGCATGTAAATTAATATGATTTTTAATCGTTAAAATAAATTTTTAGAGGTATCTTCATGATTTTTTTCTATCGTATCAAATGAGTTGTATTATGTTTTCAACACACTATCATACTAGCATATATCCTGAAGAATATCATATATTTTTCTGATTTTGTTTACTGCAGTGGATCATATTCTTTTAGGCATTATAAAACTTGCGTTTAGGTACGTTTAGTATAGGTCCTGTAGTCCCCTTAACTAAACTGTACATTACAGTACTCTTGTTTACGAATATAAGAACAGGCTATAATACACCACCACTACCACAGAGATACCATAAGAACAGGTTTTCAGGGACAAACAACTAGTCATCAGCATAAATTAACAATTTAGCCAAGTTAACGTGTCATTTATCACGTAGGGCGGTAAGTTTCAGTAACGTAGATGCGTGGAGCTGGTACTTGATTTATTTATATCACTTATAGGCTTTTAGGGGAGAGAAAATATTATACTTTATACAGAGTGGAGAGGACGAGACAGTTTAACCTTCGCATGTAAAGAAAAACGTTTGAGGAAGACAGTGGGCCTAGTAGGCTTTATACATATTCGATCGCGTAAGGGCTCGATCATACGTACCACAACCACGCCACAGACTCACTACAACCACATCGCAACGACATCACGTGGACGGGCTCTGATTTATATGAAAAAATTAATAGTTTATTCACACGGACCAAATTTGGCCGTCAAAATCATCCGTGTGGGCGATACCAACCACATCGAGGCCACGTCGCAGCCACAACGCAACCACCAACGAGACCGCGCATTATCGGCCAGCTACATCGCAAACACAACGTTGCGTCGACCATTTGATTTGATTTTGTGGTTACCACAACGAAACTAGAAGAAACTGGAACGATACTATAAACACGTAACCACTGCTTGCCCACATTTTGTCGCTGCGATGTCATGGGGTTGTGATACGTCTGAACGGGCCCTCAACGGAAACTCCAATTTGTACGTAAACTGAAGTAAAATTTACATAAGTGAACGTTAATGTTAACGCGATCAAATACGTACAAAAAATCGCACTGGGCCCTCTGATGTTTTCATTCAATGGTGTAGTGTATAGGTAAACTGAACCAACTTTTCAGCCGTAAAAATAGATGTCTCAAAGAAACTTTTTAATCATCTGTTCTGTGAAAAGAGTGACACCATTCTTCACTTATTTTGCACGTAAATAGGAACCATATTGACGTAACAAGTTTATGCTTTCAGCAAGTATTTAAGTGACGTCACACCTGAAGGCTCTTTGTGTTCTCTATTTGAGAGTTTAGCTGATAGTTACGTGTCCAGAGGATCTTGGCTAAATGATAACTGCCGCATGGGTCGATGTAAGGTAAAGCTATGCTTGCCGCGGTCGGTTCGTGGATGGCTGACCATCAATTACATATCAAAACCCCTACGTGCCTTGGAAAGCACGTTTAGTCGTTGGTCCCGGCTGTCATTCGTAGATCTTTGACAGTTGTTACGGATAGTCGGAAGCCCTAAAGTCTGACAACCAGTCTTACCAAGGGGTTTTGTGCTACCCAGTTACTGGGTTATGAAAGTCAGATAGGGAGTCGCTCCATGTAAAATACTGGTATTCAGCTGCATCCGGCTAGACGGAAAGCCGACGCCAAAATAGTTGGGAAAAAGCTAAGCTGATCGATTCTGAGCCGATAGTTATTGACTTCATTTACTAAATAGCTTTTATAGAGGTTTTATAACTTGTCACTGTCATAATAAGACAACACAACAAAATAGTTAATCATTCCAGTCATTAAAAACTAGTTTGCTTACAAAACGTTCATGAAAAGCGGATCAATTTCGTATCTACCCTTCATTTACTTTAGGTAAACCTTCATACCGATCCAGAAATAATAGAAAAACAGCAAATTACTTTGGCAGCTTCATACTCCAACTGATGGAAACAAAATACTGTCGGGGTCGTGGTTACTTAAATACACTAAGGCGGGTTTCACAGCCGTCCGGAAGACCCGTACGGGCTCCCGGAACGGAGACACCGCTGAGGCTCTAGAACATTGTTTTACAGCGACGCGGATTGGTTCGTACGCGACTCCGGGTCGAGCCCGTACAACGTATCGTACTACTCCCTCGTTTTGGGCGCTACCCGTACGGGTCTCCCGTGTACGGACTGCCCGTACCGGTCTCCCGGACAGCTGTGAAACCAACCTAACTATAATAATTAGGTTGTGCACGGGTTTGAATCAAAATCGCAGACTATAGAATCCGCACCGGCATCGACAGCATCTAGAGATGACATTACTTACAAAAAAAGTCTGTCATGGACCGCCTTCAAAGAATTAAGTAACACGCTTGGTTTGTATGGAAAGTATCGCCAATGCTTCCTCTAGCAGCGGCTGCCGAGGCGTCTCCGTGCTCTGTGTACGAGCTTTGTGGTAGTTTGTACGTCATACTCAACAATGCACATCGATATTGTTTAGTGCACATCATTTCTCTTATATAGCATTTAAGTGGAATAATTGTGTAATTATTCAGTAACAATAAATCCATCAGAGGTATCGTTCGTCTACTCAAAGTACATTTTCACTGTGGGCATTACACCCTAATACTATTTGACCAAGAGTTTCTTTATTCAGACTGTCGCTTTATGAAAACAAAAATGGCGCGTACACAGTCACTTGTACCACAACAGTCTCACATGCCCCGTTTATTTGACTGCCCCGTTGGTCCCGTGGTCGCAAGTGCCACTGCTGAGCGTAGTTTAGTAGGGCAAAGTGATATTAGTTTCCATTAGGAATTTCTTAGTAACAGCCCGTAGTTTGGAAGTTCGCGGTGTGATATGTGCCTCGTAAAGCACGTTAAGCCGTTGGTCCTGCGCCTGATCTCTCTCCAGTCGGGTGGATTGACGTCCCATCGGACTATGAGACTGAGGGAAGAGTGCACCTGTGTCTGCGCACACGCTTGTGCAATATAATATCTCCCGCGCCGAAGGCTAGTCTCCGCTGTCAAGTTGTCTAAAATCTACAGAAAAACTGTTTCAATAGACAAAACTGCTGTTTTCCTTATTAGACTGTAACCAAAGCGATCGTCGTGCGCCGTTGCGTTGACAGAATAAGTCTTCCGATTTTCCGAATATATTAGTGGCACGAACGCGAGGCAGCAGTGGTAATGGCCCCGACTTACGAGTTGAACGGTTGTGGATTCGAACCCCGGCATTACTTTGTGTAAATAATTTCATCACCATTGCTCTCACAACGGTACTCGTAAAAGAAAACATTTTGAAAAAATCAAAAATCAAAAAAGTCGGAGAACCAAGAATTCGAAGACATGTGACATCTAGTGACCCGCACTGGGTCCGCGTGGTAGATTACAGCCCACTCCCTCTTGAAGAGAGGGAGTGGGGTGTAATCGAAGAGAGGGAGTGGTCTGGCCTGTGTCCCAGCATTGGGAACATTATAAGCTGATTATACTACCGATACCGATATAAACTTTGGGGCAGACACAATTACATATTTTGTCTCTGGTGTGCACACTGTCTTAGTTTCCGATTACCTTCAAGGTGTTGGAAAAACAAGTAGAATAGACTTTGGAGGGCTAAATAACAAAGTGAAGTATCACTTGGCTTACTGTCAATTACTTTAGTGAAATAATTAATAGTTTTAAGGCTTATTTATAAATGTTTTGAAAACTAGTTATGCACACGACGCGGCGTTTCCGACCGGGCATCAAGAAGGCCGCGATTTACGAGTTGTAGGTCGTGGGATCGAACCCAGACAGGCACTTTACTTTGAGTAAATTATTTCATCACCACTGCACTCAAAACGGTGAAGGAAAACATCGAGAGGAAACCGGCATGTCCTAGAATCAAAAATTCGAAGACAAGTGACATCCGCCAACCCGCACTGGACCCGCGTGGTGGATTACAGCCCACTCCCTCTCACAGAGACGAGGCCTGTGGCAAAGCAGTGGGAACATTATAGGCTGGTTATACATCAAGATTCTACATTTTTATTAATAAAAAACTCTTTGATAGATAAATGAAAACTAATAAGAATCCTTTTTTGTTTACAGAAGATAATGTCATTGAATACCTAGGCAGAGATGAGTCAGAAACAACAGAAAGAGACGGAAAAAAATAAGTATAATACGTAGTACGCCCCACTTAACATTAAAACAGTTTCAATTTCCTTTGTAGAACAGGAACATCTTCCGAAATAAAGTAATTAACTCAAATTCCGTATCCCCTAAAAATAATTCAAAATTCATAGTGGAACAAAATATTAGATTACAAACATGAATTCTGTTGGGCCCACTTAATGACTTGTAAATAGGGGGAGGGCGGGCCTGTCATTAATAACCGAGGGAAGGCTGTCTTGCGCAGCTCCTTCGAGCAATTACCCCGTCGCCGAACCACAGTGGGATGTAAGCAGTAAGTCATGTGCGAACAGGATTAGTTCTTGGTCATCATCTGCCAAGCCTTTTCCCTACTATGTTAGGGTCGACTTCTAGTCTAAAGCTTTTGGTTTCTTAAGAAAGCTGTGAACGGTCACACAATAACGGATGTCCAAAATACAGAATGTTTTTTAATACCTTAAGACGCACATATATGCCAGTGTCCTTGAGTGGTTAGTTTGCGTGTTCTATACTGAGCTCACTTAACGCGTTGTAGGTCCAGCCAGTAATAGGATTCGCCCATCAAGGAGCGCTTGACAAATTAAACGCATTATTAATTTATTATACATAAAAGAAAAGTTATTTTAATAAATTAATAAAAACACGTATACTAAAAGATTCAGAATTAAATTATCTTTAAAATGGTGAAGAAATATACGCTTGATAGATTTTGCGTGATCCTTAGTTTTTATCCGCGTTAGACATAACTTTACAAATTAATTTTACTATGTAATAATATAAACATAATCTAATATATTCATACACTAAGTTATTAAGAAAATGCTCTAATTTAACAATATTTTTTCCAAATCATTAACACTACTCGTTCCAAACGAGTGAATCTGCAGTATATGATCATTGAAAAAATCAAATCAATTAATCAATTATTGATCTTTTTTTTTTGAACCAAATTTCAAACTGTTTTTCAAACTGTATGTTTTTTTTTTTTTTTTGATAAATAAAGATTATTATTATTTATTATTATTATTGAAAGCAGGTTATCGTCGCCTTAAATGTCAAATACTTGTGAAAATGACAGATTTTCATGACGGTCGTTAGAATATAACGGATCCGGTCTTCTAGGAAACCGTAGCTTAACGGGATGAAACTGAATATTAGTATTTTACATGAAACTACTGCCTATTTGACCTCCACAACCCAGTTACTGGGTAACACGATACCCCCTGGTAAGACTAATTGTCAGATTTTAGGGCTTCTGACTACCCGTAAGGACCGTCAAAGGTCCAAGAATGAAGCATAATTCGTACTCATACGAGAGAGAATAACTTGCATTACTGTTAATACTGCACTGTGACATAGGTACTTTGATAACTCTGTATTTGTGTGCCTTACTTATGCATACAAAATATCATCTGTACATAACATAAAGGGAACGTCATTATGTCTGTACAGACGTATAGCCTTGAAATACTCAATTATGTACCAAATACATAATATATCAATATCAGGACCTGGGTAGAGAAAGGTCATCTTTGAGATGGAGATATCGTCTTATCACGATGTAAAATTTGCCTTGAAATACTCAATAATGTAGTATATCTATACATATTTTAAAACAAAGTCCCTATGTTCTATGTTCTATGTTGTGGGGTTTGGTTTCCGCACTTAGTCCTACAGTGGACCATTGTGCGTGGGCCATAGCGGCCGTTGGTGGTTACTCCAACCAGCCCACCTCCCTCCAGAAGTTTATTAAGTCTCCTGGTCTGTTCAGAACATCTGTAAACGATCTGGGTGTCCCGAGGGTCTGTGTTCTAATCTGGGTGACGCCTGTGCATTCAAAAAGCACGTGCATGACGGTTTCCTCAGCCTCCATGCACGCCCTGCACAGAGGACTGTCCGTTATGCCTATTGTGTGAACGTGTTTGTTCAGCGAGCAGTGGCCCGTGATGGTACCCGTCACCAGGCGCAGGCCGTTCCTATCCAGGCGTAGTAAAAGCCGGGTTAGCCCGGTATCCAAGGTTGGCATGGCTTCCTTGGACTGCCTGCAGCCCGGTGTCGAGGTCCACCAGTGCTCGGCTTGAGTGTGGGTGAACTCCTGTAGCCACCTGCGTATCTGGTTGAAGGGGATGGGTACGATGGGCTCGGGTCCACAGACTGCCGTGCTGGATCCTCGTCTGGCAAGCTCGTCAGCTGCATCGTTACCCAGCGAACCGCTGTGTTCTTTTATCCATTGCAGTGTCACCGTGTTGCGGCTAGATACCGTTATTTGTTCTAGTGCATTGTGACATTCTAGTCTAAACAAAGTCCCTTTTCGCGTTTGTCTGTATGTCCGCGTTATCCTTCTAAACCACGCAACAGATTTTGATGAGGTGTTCACCATCGTTTAGAGAATTTATTCCGGAAGGTTTATGTGTATAATACGTTAATATTAAAGTTACGTTTACCTAAGAAATCTCGATGTTTTGTCAAGTAGTAAAAACCGTGCGAAGGACCGGGTCGCTAGAACAGAATAATATCAATATCAGAGAAGAGTTCATATCTCTCTTAGATCTTTGAGATGGAGATATTATTCTTATCACGATGTAAAATAAATGACTCATATCACCAAAATCGCACGCAAGCGCTGATTAATGGCACTTCAGCACGTCCCTATTACCAACCTCGCTGACAGGCTCTTGGCGTTCATCTCACCTGATGATAACTGATGATCAGGCCGTTGACGGAAGCGAGCTTCACCCGGAATCCTCAACCACAGAAAAACTAGCTATCTTACCTCTAACTGCTAAAACACAACAATGCTGTTAAGAGGCTTACAACAGCTAAAGCGCGGTCACTGTCGGACTGCATAGAAATGAAAGAGAAGCGCGATGACACGACGCAGGTAATTTATTGCAAAATATGAGTTGCAGTTAGCGATTTACAGAAAATCTATTGATTGGACTGGAAAATTAAAACACTATTATGCTAATATGTAGCTTGTAGAATAATCTGACAAAAAATCAGAATGATTGCATGTAAATTAATATGATTTTTAATCGTTAAAAGAAATTTTTAGAGGTATCTTCATGATTTTTTTCTATCGTATCAAATTAGTTGTATTATGTTTTCAACACACTATCATACTAGCATATATCCTGAAGAATATCATATATTTTTCTGATTTTGTTTACTGCAGTGGATCATATTCTTTTAGGCATTATAAAACTTGCGTTTAGGCACGTTTAGGTCCTTTAGTCCCCTTAACATTGTTGTTATAGCGACAGACTTAGATAACGTGGTGGTAGCTAGCCAGGCAGACTGAGAACAAGGCCTATTACCAACCGAGCAGAAAATTTTGCCCCCACTGGGAATCGAATCGGGGACTTCTGGGTCTGAGACAAGTGGTCTTACCAATAGACTACAGACGCGAACTATTTTACTGCAGCTTTTAATAAGTATTTAAATGGTCTACTATGGGTCCTCCCGGTTTTCAAATAATACCTACTTCTTTTTCGTCTGTCTCTTTCGTACGATATCATGTACTTAGCTGCTGTTCACCATCTGACCATTACCCAGAAGTTGTCCATAATTTTGGAACTTGTGGTGATACCTCCGTGCCTCGGAAAGTACGTTAAGCCATTGGCCTTGCGCCTGATCTCACTCCGGTCGTGTCGGATTGCCGTCCCTTTGGACTATGAGAGTGAGGGAAGAGAGAGTGCACCTGTGTCTGCGCACACACTTGTGCACTATAACTGGGTCTCCCGCGCCGAAGGCTGGTCTCCGCTGAGATTGGTCGCCATCACCGAAATTCGGTCTAGAGGACAATTGGACGTAGTTAAGCAGAAAGGATCCAACCCACACTATGGGCGAAAATGAGTTATGTATACCAAAACACTCTTTGTAGTCAAAACTTTAATATCACAAAAACAATCCCAACGCATCATGTCATTATGACCATACGTTACCAACCCGTATTTATGGCAGGTCATACAATCACATAACACAATCTGATCTTAAAACTTGAATATCTCAAAACTAACTCTGTGTGGGTTGGATCCTTTCTGTTTAACTACGTCCAATTTTTTTTATATCTGAGGTGCATCTAATATTGATTCAGAAAATATTTATAACACTGCTCAATCCAAGCATCAAAACTTTAACCCCATGCTTGGCATCACTCATTTTAACCAATATAGCGACTCCTAACAAAATGCCACTTATTTACAACTTCATAATGTTGATAAATAAAAAATCAAAATGCCCAAGTAAAGCATATTACTTAGTAACTTTGAAATTGAACAACTTCAAAGTATAAGTAAAGCTGCGTGTTCACTTAGCGTCCTGAACAGCAACCTATTTGCGTCACACACTTTCAATCACAATCTGAATGATTGCGAAGATTATTTGCTAATCCATTACTGCAAATGTTCGAAAAAAAACATGCGGGGCAGTCTTTGGGCACTGCCGATAGAAGTCAAAACTAAGTAACTTGTGACTTGTATATCTATGTACATATATACACAGTATACATATAGCTCATGGAAAGCGTGCGGTGCCGATGACGCGAGTTCCATGATTTGACCCAATAAGTGCTCAACGCGCCTAAAGAAGATTTGTCTTCAAAAATCTCCCTAACAACGTAAATAACGCAATGAATGTTGTTGAACTGTCAAAATGAAAGCCATCTACTGCTAGAGTGTTACGCAATCAACCTGCTGTTCTGAGCGAGCAAACGTTTGATTGCGCGGTATATGAAAACAGTTGAGCGAGCGAACATGTTTGTTCAGTAATGATCCGTTGGACTCGGCAAACGAATGCTCATTCTTTCAGTGAAAACGACATCACGGCGAGCGAGTATTCGTTTTCTTGTTGGAGCAAAAACAGATATTTTCTGTTCTGAGCGAACATCGGCAGAACAGCAAACATTTGCTCTGAACAAAATGTTCGCTCGGCAGGGTAGTAAAAACTCGTCTTTAGAAGTTTTAGTTTACAATTTTACGGATTATTAATGATGGCAACTTTTATCGGACTTGTAGGCTTTTAACTAAACATAAGTTAGTACCTAGTTAGATTATGAGAAAGAAAAATATGGAAACTTAAAAAATAAACAGTTTTTGTGTACGGAGCAACCCGGAGTCTAGATTTGTGCCCGTTTGATGTCAATAGGCTCGCCCCCTATTACATGGGACTTAAACATAACTGGCGAAATGTGGGTGTACTAGAGGGACACCTCTGCCCAACCTTGCGAGTAAACTAGGCGTGATGATATGTTATTATTTTAATAATTTATCCTACCTATACTATTAAGGCGCTACTCTGACCAAATAACCTTGAGCATTCGTGGCACACTAACTCTGCGCAAGAGTTACTTAGCGAGTACGCTTAGATTTTAGAATAAAATCTTTATTAAATCAAATTTTCGTATTTGAAAAAAATAAAACTAGCAAAATGTTCTTTATTAAATTACCTATCCATTAGTTTAGGAAGCAAATCAAAATAATGGTTATTTTAAGAGGAGATGCATGTTATAAATCATTATTTCTCATTTCTGTGGCTTTTTTGTGGCCCTTTAATTAAATATTATGAAAAAAAAAGAAACTACCATTTTGGAATGCATGGAATTAGTAAGTACCTACTATCATGGCAGCATGGAATTAGTATGAACTATCGGTCGCCCTGGTACTGTATTTTTATGATTATACAGAATGTCCTAAAAAAGACTTTCAAATGATTTTGCAACTATGCCACGTATGACAGCATTAATGCATTTTAGGTTAACGAAATAATTGACAAGGGTAGCAGAGGTTAACCTCAAAACATTAGGTAAAACTATCTACCATTGTTAATAATAATGATACCAGCATTATTCTCCCACTGCAGGGCAAAGGCCTCTTCTCATACAAAGAAGGCACGAGCATTGATCACCACGCTTGCTCAAGACGGGTTGGCGATTTCAGACTTATATTAACTATAAGTCCAGGTTTCCTCACGATGCTTTTCCTTCACCGATGTCAGTAATATCCAAGATGAACTCAGAAAGTAAATTTGAATTGAAAAAGTCCCATTCGTACTTGCCCGGATTTGAACCCACAGCCTCGTGCATGAGAGGCGAGGCCTTAACAGCTGGGTCATACATACATTAATTTA
This sequence comes from Agrochola circellaris, assembly GCA_914767755.1. Classification (NCBI taxonomy): domain Eukaryota; kingdom Metazoa; phylum Arthropoda; class Insecta; order Lepidoptera; family Noctuidae; genus Agrochola; species Agrochola circellaris. The sequence continues at coordinate 3,621,580 of OU611857.1, forward strand.
AAAATAACGCTGCAACAAACACTTCTCTCATTCAACCTACTGATAAAAAATCTACCCACAAAAGTTTCCCTTCGCGTGCAACGAAACGCAACACAAATTCACAATAAGTAGACGTAATCAGCGCACAAGCGCGTAAATCGGCGAATAAAACCGCGCAGCAACTTTTTAATTTTACGTGTTTACGCATAATTGCGCTCCGTTACGCGTAAAAGCCCGTAAATCTGTCCGATTCGTTATTTATTTGCTATTTGCCGCCAGTAAAATATAAGCAAGCCGTAAGTGTTTGTGGTTCAAGCAGATTTACTTGATACGACTTTTGAGGGGGGAAAGAAATTACTCTTTTTTGCATCAACAAAATAATTATAAGTTAATAGTTAGTAAGGCATAAATGTGTTGGTAAAACACGACCTTTTCCTAACCTATTAAGTGACATAATACCTTGGCTTAAAAGCCATCCTAATTCCTATGGTCACAAGCGCTACTGCTGAGCACGAGATCCTGGATTTGATTCCCAGGTCGGACAAAGTGTCATTGGGTTTTTCCACTAGTAAATTCTCAGTAGCAACCCAGGAGTCTGAATTTGTGCCCGGTTGATGGCAATAGGCTCGCCCCCTATTACATGGGACTTAAACATAGCTGGTGAAATGTGCATGTACTATAGGTACATCTCTGCACAACCCTTCAGGTATTACAGGCGTGATGTTAAGTTATGTTTATAAGTTAAAATAAGTCATGACTGTGTTGAATAAATACAGCTCTTTTCTAAACTATACAGGGTGTCAGGGACGTCGACGCGAAAACTGACACCATGGATTCAGTACATGATTCTGAACTCCCCGTTGAAAATTTTCGTCGGTTATTTAAAAAAAAAATCTGCTGTTCCATACATTTGACCGCGTAGGTATTGCACTTTCCTATGAAACAGTTGATTAAAAAAAAAATACCGACGATATGTTTCAATGGAGGGGAATATGCGGGGGGGTGCTTACGCACACACATAGAATAAAGGAACAGAAAATGATGTATAAAGGCAATGTTTTTTTCTAAAGAAATCTCTTCCAGCATACCTGCAATAGGAAAGTAGATAAAAAGAGATGTAGACAACATGGGTAAGAGAAGAAGAAAAAAAAACACATAAATAAAAAACCAGTTCACAAATTTAAATATAAACATAGAATATGGGAATATACTTACATATTTAGTGGTATGAGGAACCGGGTGTAAAGTTCACTCATCCTCCATAGAAAAGGGAGGATCCTCCGACCAGACGGTGTCTCGCGGGCAACTGCCCAGAGGTTGTAGTCGGGTGCTTGTATATATGTTTATCGCGCGGTAAACTCTAATTGCGCGATGCACGATTTGTGTGACGTCAGGATGTTGGGCGACGTCAGGTCTTTGATGCATGTGGCGATGTAGATGCTGCCACACATATATACTTCTAAAATAAATATCACTAAAATATATATAATTATATTAATATCTTATTTAGTAACAGTAGCTTTTTTTCTTTTTTTCAATATCCGAAGGAGTTTTCAGGTCAACCTGTATAATAGACCTCTCATCGTAATTACATCAACATCGAATTCTATCGTATCGCAGCAACATCGTCCCAAGTAAACAACGATAAGTTATAAATAAATAGCACTTATTTCGATATTATTCGTCGGACGTGACAGGAAATATTGAAAGGCTCGCAAAATGTCTACATAATTAACTTTAATGAACATTGTATTAATTTTTTGTGATGGCCATGTTTTTTTTGCGAGTTTGTGGGCTGAGAATAGATCGATGTTGAACGATACCCATTAATTAATATTCTATTTCTCGTAACATTTATAGGTAAAATTGCCTTTATAAGACTACTAACTTCAGCCCGCGACTTCGGTTCGCGAGGAAGTCGTAAGATACACAATATACTAAAATAACAGCCACATCGCATCGCATCGCCCGCCCGCGCAATAGAAAAACGGAAAAAAATGAAAAAGAGTCGGAAAGAACGCTAACAGAAAATGAAGTTGAAGTTCATTCCGACCTTTTTTTTCTTTTTGCTCGTCTCCTCAGGGCCGTAGCGTGATGTTAAATAGCCTATAACCTTCCTTAAGAAATGGGCTATCAAATGCAAAAAGCATTCTTCAAATCCCTGTCAGTCGTATTTGAAGCTCGCGAACGAAGTCGCGGGCTGAAGTTAGTAGCTTTATAAAGCAAATGTTAGGATATAAACAAACAAACAAACTCTTCTGCTTTATTATATTAATACTATAGACACAGATTAGTACAGACAGGATACTCCGCAAAATCATTTAAATAAAAAGAAACTCTTGCTACAACACAATAAAGTGCAATTCAGGTCGCACAGCGCTAATTACCGACAGTAATATTCACCTAGAAGTTGCCTCTCTATCTAACGCGTAACTCTTATATCTTCAGGCTACGTTACGCCCACTGAGTTCGACAAGTCGAGCCCGCCACCTACCTACTTGCTAGCTTGTAGCTTCATACCTAAAATGCGGAGTGTCCCGTCTGTATTCATCCGTGGATTTAAACCACTACCAAGTTCAAAGAAGGATAATTAAGCTAAACCTATGAACGTAAGGGTTTTTTTTTTTGTGTTGCATGTTATCAAATAACTTCTCCCGCTCTGGCTGGAGCGGGAGGGCGTGTCAGACTGTTACTGACTAAAACCCACGCGTTCCTTCAGTTGCCTGTACATTGCCAGGTGCCACGGTATCCCTTTCGGACTTTCCCGTGACCCCGTCAGGCATCGGTACTAGCAGACCCAGTCAGTTGTGCTGACATCTCTTTGAGGCGCGCGTGGAACACAACGTGCCGTCGACCCGGGCCTGGTCCTTATCGAACGGCGAGCTACCCATTGCTCACCGTCCGCAAGCCCGCGCGTAGGGTCAGTCTCTGCAACAAGTAATTACCTAATATATCTTTTTAGGGTTCCGTATCCTAAGGGTGCCAAGCGGAACCCTATTACTAAGCCTCCGCTGTCCGTCTGTCTGTCAGCGGGCTGTATCTCATGAACTGTAATAGGTAAACAGTTGAAATGTGTATTTTTTATTGCCGCTATAACACCAAATAATAATAATAAAAGTTATAAAACTAGAACCCAACAAAAAAAGCCATCTAAAATGGTTTAAACAAGACATCATAGACAGACAAATAAAAAATCCGGAGTCACACGTCTTTGGGCACAAATCGAACAGATTATGTGTGACTTTTTATCTGTGGTTTTTTCTCCTATAGCATTGGCCATGACAAATATTTTCGTGATTTGTACTGACTTTTAATGAGTACACAAAACTTCTATAAAAACAAATTCGTTTGCACAAAAATGTAATCAAACAATCCGCAAAACTATTTACAAAAAATAACTAACAGTAAACAAAAAATATTCAATTTGTCAATAAATCCTATTCAACAGAAATTCATCACTCACAATTTGAATACAAAAATACAATCTTCCATTTATCACTCAAACACACACACAGTACACAATCAAATTTTGCACCAGTAACTAAAAAACCATGATTTTCCACTAACGTAGGTAGATGGCTCCGGTTTAATCCGGCTGAATCCGACGCAATCTAACTTTATTACATCAATTGCTAGTTTCGAAAATTAATACTTGCCTTGCCGGGGCGGCGGCGAGTTGATGTTGCCAAATATTAAAATTTTAATACATAGTATTATATTATCTGTGGTGTTAGGGTTAAATATGTTTGGATTATGTTTTTTTTTTTGGTGGATTTTTATTTTAAATTAGTGCTCATATACACGAGCGGCTCGTTGCTGACGGCAGCCGCTGAGGAGTCGAAGGCTGTAGTTGCCTCTGCCAGCCGTGGGCAATATGCTGCAAAAGCGTCCAGATATTTTCGTTTGTCCGTACCGTACCTCCGTACCGTACCTCCGTTTCGTATCAGCGTCGCGATCCAAAAACTCTGGACGCCGTATCGTATCGCCTTTGAACGGGGCGAAAAAACCGACTCAAGATGGATCGGAGCATACCTGTATACGTATCGACACGCCGTGCCACCGTACCGTACCGAACGGGCGTCCAAATTAGCGTTCTTGGATCGCGAGGCTGATACGAAACGGAGGTACGGTACGGGCAAAAGAACATATCAGGACGCAGCTTAAGAGTACTTAAATGGATTTAAGTTATGGAAGGAGTAGACTTTTGCTCAAGAATGGCGGGACATCAAAATAAAATCAAATCAATCAATCTTTATTTCAGACAATGTAAAGCTTCGTGCAGACCAGCGCGACGCGACACGGGTTATTGTTATACCGTCAAGTTTTCTTAGAAATTGTATTGTTCGTGTCGCGGCGCGGCGTCGCGTCGCACTGGTCTGTACGAGCTTTTACACGAAAAAGAAAAAACAATCGTCAATTTTTTTTTTCAATTGGGAATTTTACCGGGTTTATTACATCTGGCGCGGGCGGCTGTCATTTAGCGGGTGTCTAAAAGTCATAATTTATGACTCCTGTTGCAAATATGCAAAATTTTAATGGAATCGGGATAATTTTGGTACCAAAAATGTGATTTTTACATAGCAATAACTTTTTATTTTCAATAATAATAAGATTTTTTATTACTTTTAGGTAATTTTATTGCAGTACCTGTGCCCCTTTTGGATAAGGCAGGTTTTTTTTACATATTGTATTATTTACTTACATCGAAGGGTAGCAAAAAAAACTGATTGTTTATACTTATTGAAGAGAAATGGTAAATAACTGAACTACTTCGGTTTTTAATTTATTAAAATTGTGTATTTCAGACGGCGAAGCCGCAACTAGCCTTACTGCCTAATCATATTTATAGGGTTCCGTACCTCAAAAGAAAAAACGGAACCCTTATAGGATCACTCGTGTGTCTGTCTGGCTGGGTGTCTGTCACAGCAAATTTTCTTGAAATTTAGTTGAAATTTGGTACAAATATGAATTTCTGTGGACGTATTGAGGACGTGTAACGTAAATGAATGAATTTTGTCTTGTCACAGGGGGTTTCAGGGGCAAACTGGTTTTTTTTTTATTTTTTCAGTTTTGCGAACGGTACCGTGTGACATATGAAATTAAAAGGGCTTGTTGTGAGGACTTTTTTATTTTTTATTTTACCATAAATGCTCAAGACAAGCGTGGTGATCAATGCTCGTGCTTTCTCTGTATGAGAAGAGGCCTTTGTCTTGCAGTGGGACAGTAACAGGCTGTTTTTTTTAATTTTATTTTTTACCATAATTGCTTTTATATATATTTAAGAAAATAGATGAAAATTGTCCTATCTCCGAAACTGAACTGAGCCTATTTTGAAAAACATGCAAAGAATGGTTCTTTACTCATAGATTACAGGAAAACCTATAAGAAATCTATGGTCTTAAAATAACATGGTAAATCTCTCAATATTGCGCGTACAAACTCACATTTGCAGTTGGAATGAACTTAACATTGTAGTTGAAAAACATGGCCTTTAGGAGTCCTATAGTACAGTGTTAAATTTGTTCTTAGGATAAATTCATCCCAACTACGGAACCCTTCATTGTGCGTGGTCCGACACGCACTTGGCCGCTTTTTTTTTAAATCGAATCATAGGTAAGCTTTTTATCCAAGTGCGGTGAAGCCCCCGAAACAAAACAAAATCGAACAATAAAAGCATTTAGTCTCACAGAAGCGTCGTGGACAAATTTTATTAAGACCGGGTCACACTCGTAAGTCTCATTTAGCTCAGTAAACACTAGACGAGCACAATATCTTCTTGTTGCTGTCTGAAGCTCGGAGGAGGTGCCTTAGGTGCCTTCAAATACAGACTAACATTCCAGCCAGAGGTTTTTTTATTAGATTTTACTTTTTATCCAGTTTTATTTGAGTTCCAGTTGTGTTTAAGTTTTTAAAGAGAATTATAGGTTAGGATTATCTTTCACAAGTACAATGTCTGACTTTGGAAACATTTTACTTTCAGAAACCTTTTTAGATTCAGATTGTTATTAAAAGATATACCTCGTTCCATGTAGTTTCGACCTCTAGCTATATAAACCTCCATGACAGAAAAAGGAGCTCCTTGAACACTGCTGCAGGAATCTATCTACACTACGACATTTTAAGGCGGAGATTGAATTGCAACGTTTGTTTGTTATGTATCGATATTTTGTAACGCGTTACAGTAGTCAGTGCAGCGAGCCGACCGCTCGATACGAGCCGCCCGATGTGAGCATTGCGAGCGCATGTTCAACAAAAACAAAAAAAGGGCACGCTTGAATCAAGCGCTCGAAGCGAGCGTTTAGTGTATCGCCGTTTTGTAACAAGAAATGGAGCGCCCTTGAGCTATTGCTCGAAGCAAGCATTCACCGCGTCTTATGTATCGCCGTTTTGTAACCAAGCTCGATACATTACCAACAAACGCTGAAAGTCAGTCTCCGCCTTTACATTTTAAGATAATTATTATGTGTCATTACAAAAATCTTTTCATTACCATTTAATGTTGAAGTCCAAAAGCTTAGCAGTCGTCCCCAAACTGACATAAAATACCCACCGTTCTATATACAGTATGTTGCCAGCTTAACGGTTAAAGACAAAGCGGACACTAGTGCCCTCTACGGCTAGATTGTGAAACAAAACTGCAGCGCAGAAACGACACAGCGGACATTATCATACGTAGTGATAAAATAAAGTGGAATTAGCAAGCACTCGCTGTTTACATGGAGCAAGATAAACTGAACTCGTGCTGTTTTTAGAATAGGGAGTTTAAATAGTGTGGTGGTTTTTTTTTGTATTGTGTTGGTTAACTGTTTCTTTGAATATATATACGGAACGCCAGTAATCTTCAAAGAGGTAGACAGATGTGTAGTACACCCACGTTTATCCATGTGTAATATCAGCAACTTGTTACCTTTAACATGGCGCTGATATTAACCGAGCTAGTAACCAGGCACAAATCCGGGTTACTACTGAGAATGTCCTATTAGAAACCCTACTTTAATAATATTATTAATTTGAAACTTTGTATGTTTGGATGTTTGGGACTCAATAACGTAAAAACAGCTAATCGAATTTGGATGAAATTTGGCACACAGATAGTTTATAGCCTGGACTAACACATAGGATAATTTTTATCCCGGCAGTACGTTGCTATGGGATAATTTCTGACCTCCACGCGTTCGAAGCCGCGGGCAAAAGTTAGTAAGTAATAATACTATGCCTGTATCCATGCTCAGCCACAACGCTTGCGGCCACTAAGGCCCTTATTACAGAACCTCAGAGGTCAGAGGTAAGAGGTTCTGCCTACGGGCCTAAATCAACAAGCCAGACCCTGTCATAGTTTAAACATGTTTAAAAAAAACTCAAAATCTAGATCCAAAAACGTAAACACTTCGTAAAAAGCGGTTGCAAAAACGGAGAATATCTCTAGTTACATTTATTTAAAATGGTTTACTTTATTTTTTTTATTAAAACCGGGTGTCCACACGTCGCGGTGCGTGACCGGAATACTTTTGACCCATCCTGTATAACTCAACGTGAATTCAAAACAAATTATGTCGGCAACTAATTTGTGAGCAATGGATTTGTGTAATTACATTACGTTTGTTGGAAAATTTACTGAGTTGTGACGTAATATTGTTGTAAAATTACGAGGGTGAGTGGCGGGAAATTGTGTCATTATGATTTTAATTACTGTCAACAATGCATCATGAGTTATGTTTAACTGACGTAATTGTAGCTTTGTTGTTTGAATTCGAGGTGGAATATTCTTTTTCTAAAACATGCTTGGAAATTCAAGCATTATTTTGACAACCTTCTACGAGATAAATCCAAAATGTTTTACTGGTTAAATACATGCGAGCGGCGGCCGGTAATGTTAGTATGAAAATCCATGTCATTCTGTCGTGTTTAGCGGCCGAATTAATTACTATGAAAACTCTTTAATTTAATTAATGGAACGAACTTTTTACTGCGACACATGGCAACCATGGAGTTAACTTATCAAATATTTTATTTAAATTGCGATTTGCCGATAGAGCTGTTTAAAGTAAAAAAGAAACAAATTAACATATTGGCGCGTGACGAAATTATCGGTGTCAATTATTTGAGAAAAATACTATATAAGCCTTGGCCGCAACCAGACATTGATGCACGAACGTGAAAATGTGGGCCGAAGTGAAGCCGAGGCACACATACGTGAGTCCCTTTTGCAGGCCGCAGCAGTAATGTACTATTAATAGTGGTAGCCAACGGCTGTTTCGTCGAACTAACGAGTAAATGGTCGAGAGTGCAAACCTTTCAGTCGTTAGTTACAATCGTGTGTCGCTTATTTTTAGGGATTCATTGACACAAACCTGCCGTGGGCCCCGAAACCAGTAACTGTAGATGATACAAATTATGTTTACTCGACTCGTAACATAGAAGACATTGCGCCAACCTATCGTAGTGTGCATGCCGTGTCCACAAATCTCTTCGACCGTTACGTGCAATCACAGTACTCAACAGTAAGCATTGATAATGTGATAATGTATGTATGGTATGGTCAGCACTTCTTTAGAAGAGTAGAGCTAATTGTCAAGAAGCTCATAAGGGGGCAAATCTGCATACCTACTGCCGACGGACTCCAAGCAGCGTTGCTGTGTTTTACTTTTCACCGTACCTTTCATAAAAAAACTGGCCAAGTGCGTGTGGACCACGCACAATGAAGGGTTCCTTAATTGGGATGAATTTATCCCAAGAACAAACTTAACATTGTAGTTCAAAAACATGTTCCCCCATACATTCCAACTGCAAATGTAAGTTTGTACGCACAATATTGAGTGATTTACCATGTTATTTTAAGACCATAGACTTCTAATAAGTTTTTCTGTAATCTATAAGCATAGAACTATTTTCTGTATATTTTTAAAAATTTTAGGCTCTTTAGTTTCGGAGATAAGGGCGGGGAATGGTAAATTTTCATCAATTTTCTTAAATATCTTTAAAAGTATTTATTTTAAAATTATAAAAAAAATGTGTTTGATATTCTCGCAATAAGTTCTTTCATTTGATATGTCACACGGTACAGTTAGCAAAACTTTTTTTTTTTCTTTTTACCCCCCAAAAGTGACCCCCATATTCAAAATTCATTTATTTACGTTACACGTTCGTGTTTGGGTCATAGAAATGCATATGTGTACCAAATTTCAACTTAACCGGTTCATTAGATTCGGAGCAAATTGGCTGTGACAGACGGACAGATAGACACACGAGTGATCCTATAAGGGTTCCGTTTTTTCCTATTGAGGTACGGAACCCTAAAAACCTTTTTTAATTTTCATTTATTTATCAATTTATACATAATATACACGAAAATCTTGGACGGCAAAAAGCATCAGCTATCTAATTACGCAACACATTTTCGTAAACGATTACGACTAATCTGTTTCATTTTGACAGTTCAACAAAATTCATTTAAAAAAAAAACGAACTTATGAAGCAATGGATTAGCAATCTGTTTCAAAACGATTCAGATTCTGATTGATCGTGTATTACGCAACTTACTATATTAAAACAAGACATTTCACGTGGATGAAGTCGCGGGCAGAAGCCAGTGTTAAATAATTTCACCAAACGACTATCCAACGCTTTTTTATATTAACTCGTGAACGTGCGTCAACTCTTAGCGGCCGTGACTGATTTTAATTTTTGAATTGTTCTTTGTTTTATCTTTGTATTACGGACGCTTCTAACGTGCACGTCTTTCTACATTGTTCTCACATGTATAATTTCAACATGAATGATGTAACCAATACTTTGTAACAATTTATTTTATTTAAAAGAGTGTCCGTGGAGTTTCTTGCCCGTTCTTCTCCAAAGGTACCTACTACGCTTTGGAATGGGCAACTAGCTTCATATTTTTGACTGACCGATTCCTTGACAATTCAAAAGTGCCTGTAATGGTTTAATTGAAATAAATGCTTAGAGTTTGAGTTTGAGAATAGATAAATCTGTGATAGGCAATGCGCGAAAGCATTGGTCCGCCAACTTATTTGCCACCAAATAACATAAAAAATACCAGAAATTCGTCATATTCGTATGGCTGAAAAGACTAAGTCAAAAAGAGGTATAATTAGAAATGTGAAATTCACATTTTCCTTTTTAATCCTCGTATAAAAGGACTCGGCTTATCTCGTTCATGCAAGTTGTAAGTCATCTCAGAGAAAGTTACTACGCTTTCATACGATGTTGAAAGGTTCCCCTACCTACTAGTAATTCTTGTCTGCAGTTTAATTTGCTTTTTTGGAGTTCTGTGCGAAAAATTCATGGAACCAAAGACTTGTAAAATTGTATTTTCATTTTATTTGTACAATAATTTTGGGATATTATGCCTTGAAAAAACACAACGACCATTACGTAAAATGATTACTTAGGTTTTTGAAATAGTTAATTGATACAGGGGTGACTTTGCGGAAATCCATTATAAAATACAATAGACGACGTATGCTACGTAACTGTTCTTAATGAGTCATAAAGAACCCTGTAAACAAATCGACACGTGTTTCACCTCTCAACGAGGCATCCTCAGGATGGCGATTGACTTGTTGCTAACTCGAACCCGTCGTCACGTCAAACGTCGAGATCAGACAACTCTTCTCTTCTTTGTTTATGCTCTCGACGCATGACGTGTCCACACGTCGGGCCTCGTTGAGAGGTGAAACACGTGTCGATTTCTTACAGGGTTCTTTATGACTCTTTAAGAACAGTTACGCGGATTAGGTTACTAAATATACATCGTCTATTGTATTTTAGGATTTTGAACTAGGTACATAGTTTGATTAACACGAATTGTGGGTGTACTATAGTTACACTTGTGCCTTACCTTTCGAAGAATACGGGCGAATATGTTATGTATTTATTTAACTTTGTCTACTAAGTACGTTTACTTACGTAATTTTTAAAATCTTATAATAATTTTACCAAATATTTATTTTGTTCTACTTTTCTAACTATTTTCACGGCCTTCATAAAAAACCCTATGTGTGTGCAGAACCTCATTTATTCAAAGCCGGTTTACTGTCTGGCTTTAAAAGCTAACTCTAAGTTAGCATATTTAAACGTATGTTCTGACGGTGGGGTTAGAACTAGCTCGGAGTCTCCCAAATTGTTCAGAATTTATGATATTATAAAAAAGCTACTTAGTATTTTACTGTCAGGCGAGCAGAGGGTTACATTTTGATTCCGTCATCAAACCTGTCACTCGATTCTGTAAAAATATCATCCTGAAACTTAGGTGAAGTGAGCGTGAAGTGAGCTGTCACTGTCACAGAATCGACCGGCTGATGCTAGGGATTAACACACACAGCTGCTCACTTCACGCTCACTTCACCTAAGTTTCGAGGTGATATTTTTACAAAATCGACCGGCTGCTTTTATTTTAGGGATTTGGTTCCAAATTTTATTTTAAAATAGGTTTTATTTGAAATGGATTAGAATATCAATCAGGAACGTATTCTCTTATCGACCGGAGTATACTTAAATACACATACTTCTGCACAGAGATAGGTACTGGTCCTAAAAGGTAGCAGATATCTCGTCAGCTCCTGGGATGCCCTTTAAATAGCTTATTTTCGTACCTTAAGAGCGTTTATTCTGAAAGTTGGCAACGTCGTAAATAGCTGTCAAATATTTACCTGTTTTGATTAATTTGGAATTAATACTGTATGGAAATAAGAAATGTGGCTAACTAAGTTACTAGAATATTGATTATGATATGCAATAATTAATATTGTAACACCGAATATTTAGTTTTAGGCGTAAAAAAAGCATTTGGAAACTTTCCAAATGCTTTTTTTACGCCTAAAACGGGTACAACATCAAATTCAATGTTACAATTGCATAACATAATCAATATTCTAGTAACTTAGTTAGCCACATTTCTTATTTCCTAATTCCAAATTAATCAAAACAGGTAAATATTTGACAGCTATTTACGACGTTGCCAACTTTCAGAATAAACGCTCTTAAGACCAGATTTTATTACATCAAACATCATTACTTTTACCAAACCAAACAGTAGAAGAAACTGTAAGCTGTCGTTGCCTATAATTGAATGTGTTGTTTTTATGTATTGATGTTTTTAAGCATATTGTACCATTCGTTGGCGAACCTAAACAATAAATAAATACACGCATATCTCTCATATATTCTACATCTGCCTCTGAACCCGTTACATCCACCTATCAGTCACGATTTCACAACCTCACATATCAATTGTAGAAACACTTGATTAATAGTGCCCCATTCACACATCACGCTCCAGAACCGACTAATCAATCATACCGAATTCTGATTTATATTCCGAAGGGACACGACTCTATTCCATCCCATTGATTTTTTTGTCAAGTTGGCATGACAGGAGCATGATGTCAGGTGAATTTTTGGCGTCGAGATTTTCGTTTTTAGGTTGGCAGAATTGGATGCGAATTTTGTATAGGATTTCGTAGTGATCAATGGATGATCTAATCGGTGTAGATGGAAGAGATATTGAGCTCAGTGATTGTGTGATTGATAGGTAATTAGTTTGATATAGATGTATTTGTGACGTGCACATCGGTCACCAGGATATGGACAAATTGGTAGTTTTATAATGTATTACCATTGAAAATTCAATCAATCTGCCTATCCCTTTCCCAAACTATATTGGGGTCGGCTTCCAGTCTAACCGGATGCAGCTAAATGCCAGTATTTTACATGGAGTGACTACCTATCTAACCTCCACAACCCAGTAACTGGGTAATACGATACCCTTTGGTAAGACTGGTCGTCAGACTTTCAGGCTTAGTAGGCTTAGTACCTACTGTAAAAATGCTAATTAATATACTATTGTATATAAGCATCACACATTTATAGAATAGTTTATAGTCACGTTAATAAATTGTCTATATGCATCATTAAAAATCGCTCGTGACAAGAATGTCGAAAGCTCACGGAACCCAATAATACCATTTGTTGGCAGCATGTAGGTTGCACTTTTCAGAACGAACTCTTCCTAAAAGAGTTTTGAGTCTATTAAACTCCGGCCGCTGAGACAATGCGTTCCTGACACCTCTCAGTTGGACACGATTAGGAACAAATAAAGTACGAATTCGTATAACACGTCTTCTTTTATACCCAACTTGACAGGTGTCAAGAACGCATTCTCTCGGCTGCCGGAATAAAGATGTTATAGCAATAACTTCTTGGCGTGTGTTAATAAGTAATTATAATAATAACGTTGTGTCTATGACATTGAATATAACAAACAAACTTAATTAAAATACACAACAATAAACATTCTCTTCCAAAACTTAAACACCTAATTCTAAATTATACAAAAGACTGCACTTCATCACAAAACAGTACTAAAGACGTAACTGTCGACAATCATTTTAACATTCTACCCACAGCCACAATTTATAGCCTAGACCTAAGTTAAAACGTAGGACATAAATCTAGGACGTCGCCTGACCTAGTCACTAAACTTGTCCTAAGTCTGTCCTACCTTTTATGAGTGGTTAGCCATTTTGTAAAGGCACTGAGTTGAAGTAAAGGTCTTGTGACGGGGATAGTTAAATTTTATATAACCTGACATCAGGCCTGTATACCCCAAAAGGGTAGGTGTGTAGTAAATCACATTTCTTTTGTTGTGTTATAATAGTCCTCTTATTTATTTATTTATAAAGATACACTACAGCTTCTCTATAGAATATATCTGAAGTACTATAGGTTGCAATAGCCTCAGACTTATACAGTCGCCAATTACAGGATAACCAGCAATCACAGAAATAAGGGATGACATATAATAATACTAAAACTAAAGGTTCTAGAATCAAGAATTAGGAAATTATGGCAAAATACTTCCTCTTCACCATATTCGGCGAAAGCGACCCAGACTACCATACTTTTCATTCGTGAGCTCTCTGATGACTTGCAAAACCAAAGGATAGTGGGCAAAAACGTATGGGCGGCACACCCACGTCCGCCACAGTTAAAACCACTGCAGTTTTGAAGACATTACTTCTCCCTTTACTCAGGCCAAGGCGCATCAAAATCTGTCCAAGGGTTATTCAGTTCCGACCATATTAGGTTAGGTTTTATATATCACAACTTTTCTAACCATTATTGATAGAATAACATTATTATATTGTTTTTTTTTTAGCTGTGTTATCTGAACCTAACATTGTCGGAACTAAATAACCCTGGGACAGATTTTGATGCTCCTTGACCTGAGTAAAGGGAGAAGTAATGTCTTCAAAACTACAGTGGTTTTAACTGTGGCGGAGCTGGGTGTATTTTGTCCACAGTCCTTTGGCCTTGAAAACCCACTCACACTATGTACAGAAGAGCTGATCAGCATCGTTGTATGTGTAGGTATTTTCGAAGGCTTTTGGCGACGTTTGCGTATTTGGCGCATCTTGTCAAGTTCTTGAAGACGAGAAACAAATCGTTTCTAAACATTTAATTGCTTTGTAGATTAAAGTGCGCCAGCTTTCTCGGTGTCGAGCAAAACCATGATGATTTTTAATGATAATACCATCAAAATAGGACGTCTTCGATGGGCAGGACATGTCGCAAGAATGTACGAGACCCAAACGTTGACTGGATAGTAAACCTGATCACCGGAGAAGTCGAGAGCGGCCGCAGCTCAGATGGTTGGATGGCGTAGACCAAAATTTGAGAAACTGGAGAGGAAAAGCCGGAAATAGGTCACGTTGGAGAAATATACTTGACCAGGCTAAGGCCTACCCGCGGCAGTAAAGCCTCAGATAATTATGATGATGAGATTTCTCGGTTTCGAGTAAGCTCCAGCCACCGAACAACGGTATACCACAGGTCGTAAGGTGACGTTTGAGGACGTCTTTTGTAGCGCAGGTATTGCCCGCCCTGAGTACGTTTTCCTTGGGCAAGCTCTGAGTAGAAAGCGGCAATTGTGTTATAAAGTCAAGGCACAAAAGGGATCGTGAAACGAGCCTGCCAATTATGATGATGATGAATATAATGTAGACACACGACATCCGGCTTGAAGGACCAAAAATATACGGGTAAGGTACATTTAAATGATAAACTGATTTGAGTTAAACTTGTGTATTGAAAGTTATAAAGAAAGGCCAAGCTGATAAATGATCGACCCGCAGCGAATGAGCCCTTTTCCTTTTTACCCAACCGACGCTATGCAACTACTAATTGCTAACTCAAACATGTATATTTTAATCATTCGCTGAGCATCGATTTCAGGATTAAATTGATACAATTGTTATGTACGGCTTTGCTCTATCTCTACACTATGAATATAGGGCGAGCTTATTGCAATTCATCAGAGAATTTCCTAATAGGAAACTTAATAACGCTTTGCCTGACCCAGTCATTGAGTTCAGGACCAAAGCCTCAACAGCCTTAATTATTATTACTAGACCAAATACAGACAAGTCAGTTTGGTATCATAATTTATCAAGGTATGCTATTTAAGTGCCTGTGCAATCTGTGGGTCTTGTCACTGCGTCCAGTCGCTGCAACAAAACGCAAAGTGATCGTATGCATCTGCGACTTGTTGCTGTGCCTACAAACAGAGCTGACGTTTGCGTCTGCGACTAGTCGTTACGAAAGACGTCACGCAGGAAGCGATCAATTTCTTTGAGTATTCGAGAGATACGGTCGAGTTGTTCATCTTGTGAGTGAATATGGAGCTTCTAGATGCAGTTGCCGTGGTGCTTATTGTGCGAAGGCGAAGTGCATCCGACGCTCGTCCGGTGAAAGTGTACAGCGTGCGTCTAGTCGCTTCGACAAGTAGCGAGAGTCTGCAACTCCCCTAGCCTGTCCTTGCGAGTCTGCAATTAGACGCCAAATGTGCGGAGCTTTGAACAATATATTATGTAATAATTGTCTGTGAGCTGTCGCAGTCATATGTCGCATAGTGTCCGCCATGTCCAAAGGAGAACAAATTTGATTTTCACAAAAAAAAACAACCTACTTCGTAGTGTTTTTTTTTTGGAAGTCGGTAGGTTTTTTTTTGTAAAAATTTAATATTTTTCACTTTTTCGTTGTGTTATGTACCTACCCCACATAAATTCTAATATCTGTATTTGCTATGTAAATAACAGTGACAGGAACTCCACATAGACTAAGTGGGAAAAATACGTATTATTGAAACTTACTTAAAAACTACCCAAGCAAAGTTAATAAAAATTATATGGAACCACCTCTGAAGTACCAAAGAAAAAAAGAAACATCAAAATCAATTTATAGTTAGCGGAGTAATAGCGTAACAAATATACAAAAAAACTTTTTTGAAGTCGGTTAAAAACCGCTTACTTCATCCATGCTTTGCATGCCATATGAGCACCTGGCCGATACACTAACGCAAACGCACCATAACCATTCACAACAACCATAATCTAAATTCATACAACTACCCTCATTCTACCCAACAAAAAAAACCCTACGAACACTACATGAGCAGCCTCTTTAACCCACTTAGCCGAAATCCGGTTCACACGTGTACCTACCCTCTGAAAAGGCACATAATCCAGAATCGATATCACTCGATACCTAACAAGATCGAGTTTGGTGCGATTCGTGACATTTAAGGCGGCGCGTGACTCCATTTACGGGCGATACAAAAGGACTCGGATCAAAGGGCCAGCTGAGTTAAAGACTGGTGTTGTTGTGAGAAAATCGAGATATAATCGAGTTTCGGGGAATAAGGACCACGTTTTTTTTTTGTGGATTATAATTTTTATATTGAATTTATATTGTTAGGATTCTTATCTAAATTAATATTATTAGATAAAATTGTTTATATAAAAGGTAATTTCTAGAAGTAAAGATCCGATTACAAAAAAATCTCTGATCTTATCTAAACAAATACCACGTACATGTACGTATTTTTCTGTTCCTTTTTTTCTTGTCTGTTTATATGTGTGTACATAAACCGTTAAATAAATAAATAAATAAATAAATACTAATAAATTATAAAAAAAGATGATAAAAATTGATTATTATAAAAATTTGCCTCGTAGGGTTCGGCAGAGGTGTACCTATATAGTACACCCACATTTCGCACGTTATGTTTAAGTCCCATGTAATAGGGGGCGAACCTATTGCCAAAAACTGGGCACAAATCCAGACTCCGGGCTGTCACTGAGACATTCAAGATGGAAAACCCAATAACACTTTGGCCAACCCGGGAATCGAAGCCAGGACCTCATGCTCAGCAGTAGCGCTTGCGACTACTAGACCGACGAGGCAGTTGAGTGTTGAAAACTCTTATTCAAAATTAATGTGACAAATTCTCAAGCGCGCGGTTATTGCTGTGATTAGTTAAATCAGGGTATAATAATATACATACTTCGGCATTCCGGGCGCAAATCTAGACTCCGGTTACTAATATTTTATAGAGGTAAAATTGTTTATTTATATGTTTGCAAAATATAATCTCTGGAAGTACTGATCCGATTACAAAAATCCACTGTGATAGAAAGCAACACCTTGTGGAGATAAAGCTTTTTCTTCGATATAATATAGATATTTCTTGATATGTTAAAACAAGCTCGCGGATGAAGTTAGTATTATAAAATGTTTTCTATGGCTTTAAGTTTCTTATGCTGCGGTCCCACGGCCCGCTTTCTCATAAGCCAGATCGTGCCAGGCCAGGCCGACAAGCCGTGGGAATCGTCGTATCCGATGAGGCCTGCTGTGGCCTGTCGTCGCCTGTCCGATCCGTCGGGATTCGGTAAGTTCTAAGGCGCGGCGTGGCACGGCGCGTGGGCTCCTGTCGCGGCTGTTACGGGCGCGTTTCTTCGGCTTACTTTTTTCTTTGTTTATCAAATGTTGACCACTGAATAAAACCACACTGGGTCACGCAGGCATGCGCTCCGTATCACTTGACGGCTTGATGCTCGGCACAGCACAGGCCTCGACAGGCGTGGTAACGCCTGGGAAGGCCGTTCAGATAACGGGCCGTGGGACCGTAACTTTAATCTGGTTCCACGAAAAGGACCGTTATTTTTGAAAGACTTCATTATTATGTGAACTTGTGGACACAACGATAGGCATAAAGGAACAAAAAAAAAAACTATTACTGGAAAAACTTGTAACAAATCCAATAATAATTTAAGCGTATCAAGGGAAAATAAGCTGATAGGTATGAAATAATATCAAAAGCTACTCATTCATTTACATGCCAAACTGAAATAAATGTCATGAACTTGATTTTACAAAGGAGCTATTTAAAATTGAAACTTTCCGAAAATGCTTGCTGCTTTCATAATTAAATTTTAATAATGTCAGTTTAATTTAATTACATATCAGCGAGGTTCTCTTTTATTTTATGACGATGATTTTATTTGAAAATGACACTTGGTACTGTCAAAATAAGGTGTATTAGAGCTTGAATAAGGTCGTAGTAGCCTGCGGTCGTAGCTGTCGTAGGTACTCCAATGAAAATCATAAATTTTGTACATTGTCTTGTGTTGTCTGACAGACAACACCACACCGTAAACCAACAGAAACATGAAATTTTATATAAGAGAACGAACTCTTATTATGCAAAATTTCATGTTTCTGAATACGGTGATTTTTAATTCACTGTTAACCTTCCAGCACGCTTAGCATTACCACAATAGAGACGGGTTTTGTCGACGGAAGAATAGACAAAATTACAGATAAACAATCACAATCTGCCATTTTGTCTATTTCTCCGTCGACAAAACCCATAGACAACCCGTTTCTATGGTTGTCAAGCTACGCGTGCAGGACGAACGCGTGCAAGTAAAAGTACTGATGATTTCCAACTTTCATTACGAAACATTATCTCTATATATTTCACACGGAAATTAAAACAAAACAAGAATAAAGTTGTAAATTCTGAATTGAAATTATTATATACGATAAACCTAGGTAATAACTGATGGACATGGAAATTAGTATTCGTTTGTATTCGGTTATGCGATGATTCCCGAGGGACATTAAGTTAATAGTTTGTACTGTACACTAGGTTCCCACAAGTAAAGCGCACGTCGCTTCGAGAGATAAAAAAACTATAACTTTACGTTGAAGCGTCAGCACATTCTTTAAACAAATCTTTCCTAAATACAGATAAAACGCCACAAAATGACGTAAAGATATAGCATAGAGTCATAGACAATAGTCATTCGTTCCTTCATTCCGATTTGAATGTCGAACAACAATTGTTTTTGCAATTCCCTTCGCCTCAACATTACAAAAGAGTTTTTCCTTTGTACCTTCAGGATGTTTTTGAGATGTTAAATGTTCCAAATTGTTTGCCAGCCGTTTATTGCAAGGTTTTTAAGCAAACCCGGCTGTAATGGGACTGTACCTAATGGGGTTTGTTTCTGACTTTGGAAACTATGGCGTAGAAAGATTTTTCGCAAAGGGTGAAGTAATTACGGTAATTGGATTTTGTAATGGCGTCGATGTAAAAGCTATCGTTTCAAGAAATACATCTTTTAACATTTCTGTGGGTAATGTGTTTTCAATAACGTGGTCAAGAATTTAGGTTGGAGAATTTGTTGCCTCGCAACTTGATCCCTTCGGTCTTCCCACAGAAAAAAGATAAAGATGGATTATCTTTAACTTCAATTTCAAAGATGACTTCATTTCTTATCTTAAAAGATCCCTTTTTATCCTGCTTTTGTAACACCAAAGAAAGTAATAAAAATACTAGCATTACATACGCCAAGGACAAAGTCTGTTTTATCTTTTTCATCGCATAGCATATGAAATATAAGAGGCATTTATCACAAAACACCCTCCAATAATGCGAACATCAATGCTTTGCTACGCTGTTACCGATGTCAGTTCAGGGCTGCCCCAAAAATAATCATAGCCGTTATTACTACTAATAGTAGAGGTTGAAAAATCTGTGTCTGTATTATCGCGGTAAACAAAATTACCCTTTGACTAAGGCATCTGTCCCATCACCGACGAGGACTCGCTATCAACGATCTTGGCGCTCAAGGAACGTATAAAAGATTGTAGGTCCCGTGTAAGTAAAAGAGATACATATCGTCGCCTTAGAGTGAAAAGCTCGGGAATTCAACTTTGACTTTTTATTTTATTAAATTTTTGGAAAAAAATCCATGCGAGCTACGCATCATACTGACGTCACGGAAAATCCTGAATCGGGTAAGCAGATTTTACCGCGCGCTCAGCATATAATATAAATTCCCAGTTGCCTACCAGTTTTTCGCATATAAGAGGTTTTCACTCTAAGATGACGATATATTAATAGTCGATCACTGACTTTTCACACCCCCGATGAGTACTCGTTTGTCACAGCGACAAGAACTATCAAAGACTATACTCGCTTAGCGACGCTCTCTTGGGCAGAAGACTCCTGAGAGTCACGCTTGGTACATACGTATACTAGCGAGTAATCGCTCGTCGCTGTCGCGCACTCGCTGCTCGCCAACTCGTTTTTAGTTGCTAGCTCTACTCGCTTCTCGGTAATCGCTTAAAGCAAGTCTTACCAAACATTCAAGCAAGCAGAACCATGATCAGCATGCAAGATCAGATCTGATAATAACTATAGAGATCACTTTTAGATCTCATAGTGTAAACAGGGCGAATTTATTACCAATCAATCTGATACTTGAATTACTTTACAAACTATGAAGCAGCTAATCTTATTGCATAACAGACAGAAATGAAATTAACTGGAAAAGAACTAGAGTTACCGATATAGCTTGCAGAGTAAGCAAGCTGAAGTGGCAGGGTCATGCTTGTCGAAGGACCGATGACGAGAAGCAGAAGACTCCTGGAGTAAAGACCGCGTATCGGCAAGCGTAGTGTGGGACGCTGCCCAGCTAGAAGGACCAACGGTGGCTGTGACAGACTGGATACGAAGGCGGAGGACAGGGTGTTGTGACGTAGTTTGGAGGCCTATATCCAGCAGTGGACTGCGATGGACTGAATTGAACAGACTCCAAGAAAACGCTACAGACATACTTCTTAAATATTTAATCTCTTCTTTTCACTATACAGAATTAAATATGATTTACTCAGCTTACGCACGGGCGATTTTTTTACGCAACAATTTTTTATCGCGCTCTGGATTTTTGACTTTCGGTGTTGAGCCGAGCGTTGAGAATCCAGCAGAGAGCAGACAAAAAAATACACTGTTAGATTTTCAACTCTGGGCGCTAAGCAGTGCGTTGAAAATCCCGTGTACGATAAAAAATTGCCCGTGGGCACAATGGCTTAGTCTCATTTTGCGTGGGTGAGACCAACTTCGCAGACAAGCTAAGAATAAGAAATGAAATAAAAAAGTAAATTAATATAGTCTAACCTAGATCTAATTTCTTATGAAATGTATTCATGAAGTTTTTTATAATACATACGATATTTTGTACAAAGCGAAAATGTGTCGTGATACATTCTGTGACAGCCCTAGTTACCACATTTTCGTGGGATGTAATTCCAATTGAACTTATATTTAAGGCTTTTCGTTGTTGACTGTACAAAAAAATTATTAAAATGTTTCATTTTAGGGTTCCGTAGTCAACAAGGAACTCTTAGTTTCGCCATGTTCATCTGTCTATCCATCTGTCTGTCGGCGGCTTAGGTCAGTGTCTGTTAGTACTAGACAGCTTTAATTTGCCATATTAATCACGAAGACAAAGTGGTAATAAAAATGTTTTTTGGGGTACCTCCCCTACACGTAAAGTGGAGATGTAAATTTCGGAAGCGTCTTTGATTTTGTATTTTCGTTAAATGCCACTGACTTCCAAAATTTAAGTTATTTTACACTTCCTAGTGTTTTTTTTTAAGTCGGTTGTTTTTTTTTGTTTTCAATAATGGAGCCTCTTTTTCAATTTCCGACCTTTTCTCACAGTTGGCCGTATTAATGTTCCAGAAGTAACAAACTACTTTGGTAAGCGCACATGAAGGTACGTACTCGTAGTACCAACGTTAGTGAATGAGCTACCCCCAAAACTGATATCGCATGTCAAGTCTAAGGATCAACTTTAAAAAGTTCTACAAAAACATTATCTATCATTGTGTCCATAGCTATGTCTGTAACAAACTTTTTGTATAATTTGAGATCTCTTATCTCGACTGTACGTATATTATTTTATAGTTTACTTAACATAACTAAGTTTTAGCACATTCATTTACAAAATTCAAAATTTGTAAGTAATCCATTCTTAGACAAGTAAGAACAACTGCCGACAAACTGTTATACATTTTGGCAGACTTTATGTATGTGTTAATACAGATTTTGAATAAATAAATAAGTAAAAAATAAGTAAACTAGGATACCTTGATCAATCTGGTTAGATTTGGACAACCACGCAACCACGCGCGACTTGAATTGGTCGCAGTAACTAAGCTAGGGCACCCCGACCAAATGGGTTAGGTGAGGTTAAAAGTTTAAAACTGCCGTGCTATTCTGCAAAAATCTCACCGTGAAAACTAAGGTGAAGTGAGCTTGAAGTGAGCTGTCAATAGTGTAAATCTCTAGCATTACGTGGAATGACAGCTCACTTCACGCACACTTCACCTAAGTTTTAACGGTGAGATTTTTACAGAATAGCACTCCAGCCATGCGATTCTGTAAACATCTCACCGTGAAAACTTGGGTGAAGTGAGCTGTCAATAGTGTCAATCCCTGTGGAATGACAGCTCACTCCACGCTCACTTCACCTAAGTTTTCACGGTGAGATGGTTACAGAATAGCAGTCCAGCCATGGAGCATCCACGGAGCGCAAGACGAGCGAGCGAAGCGAGTCGTGCCGCGGCAGCGCCCACTGAGCGCTACGTCCAGGTTCGTCGCAGTTACTTGGTTATTTGGTTTTTTTTAGGACCCCAAATTAGAAATTATTTAAATTATATAAATTATCATTATATTAGAGTGCTCAATAATATTTTAGGAGCGCAGAATAGAAATTAGAAGTTCGATTAAATACATGCCTTAAATAATTGATCAGTTCCCCAAACATTCTGACAAAGTTGTACTAACATTACCTGTCTGTACTCTGTAAACATCTTTTGTCACACTCACGAGACGTGACACGTGACAAAGAAAGCCGATATCGAGATGTGTCGACATGTATCCGACGCGTACAATTGTATTACACAAACATATCTTTACAATTTATCACTTACTTCGAAAGGGGGAAAGAAAATACAGTATTGAATTCTTACCCCTGTGCCGTACCTACCTATTTACAGGTACATACATATTTATACAGTTGGGCAGATGAAATAAACCAAATTTCCAGAAAGAACTGGATGAAGAAAGTAAAGGAGAGAAACACCTGGAAAAAGTCGGAGGAGGCCTTACGAGGGGGACAACTAAATATAATAATTTAATATAATATATACCTAATATCATAATATAATATAATAATATAAAGACCAGAAGAAAGTAAAAAACCTACAAAAAGATTATTTTGTTTGATGTTTATATTATTGTATCAGACTCAAAGAAAATGGAACAGACTTGTGTAAAGTACAATCAACACTATTCTAAGTCTTAAAATAATTATCACGTAAAATTTTTGTTAAATTTAAATTGCTTATTAGCCTTCTAGGTTAGATTGTAATTAATTATTAAGAACGAGTGCTATTCTGTAACCATCTCACCGTGAAAACTTAGGTGAGGTGAGCGTGGAGTGAGCTGTCATTCCACAGGGATTGACACTATTGACAGCTCACTTCACCCAAGTTTTCACGGTGAGATGTTTACAGAATAGCATGGCAGGTTCTTATTAATCTTTATTAAAAATAACCCTTATATTGTCCTTTGACAATAAACCCAATATAAAAGAAATACATCTTTAAAAGCGCAGTTATTTATTACAGAAAATAAATGTTCTTTACCTAATAAACCACAAGGAGGAGATAATAAAAGAATCCGCGGTAGGTAGGTACTAGAGGAGTCAATTACATGGGGGACGAACATATACAACTCATTATGTAGAGTATACGCAGAGGTATAACCTCGCAGTGGGGCGGGGAAAACAGCGGAATGAGGTACTGGGATGAAATAAGAATTAAAAAGCTATGTATATTAGATCTAAGATTATGTACATATTTTGAATTGCCCTGTAACTTAGTAATAAATAAATCAAAAGCTATGCAATATGTATAGCTTTTATGTATAGCCATACAATATGTATAGCTTTTATGTATAGCTATACAATATGTATAGCTTTTATGTATAGCTATACAATATGTATAGCTTTTTATATGTAAAAAAACCCTGTTCTATCCGAAAAGGGTACCTACATAGGTCCTGCAACAACATTACCAAAAAGTAATAAAAAAACTTATTATTACTGAAAATAAAAAAGTTATTTCTATTTAAAATTCACGTTTTTAGTACAAAAATTATTCCAATTCCATAAAAACTTGGTAAATTTTCAACAGGGGTCATAACTTATGACTTGCAGACACCACCTAAACACAGCCGCGTGCCAAACCCGGTAAAATGCCCCATTGAAAAAAAAATGGCGATTTTGTTTTTTCTTTTTCCAGAAAATTACCCTAGGAATAATAAAAGTTTCATAGCTTTCATCTAGTTGCTGAGCATAGAACCTTTTTAAGCATTTATGAAACAATACATTTATACAACAAATTGTCAAAATAAACATAGCATTTATTTACAGGCACTTTTGAATTGTCAAGGAGTCGGTCAGTCAAAAATATGAAGCTAGTTGTCCATTCCAAAGCGTAGTAGATACTTATTTTTTAGCCTAAAGCCCCTTACGACCTTTACCTGTATACATTTGTGAACATTTAAATATCTACTAGTAACCTACCAAACCACCAAAACCACCAAAGACCAAAGGCCCCAGCCTACCCTTTGGTTTTTTTGGACCAAAGGCTTTGGTCATCAAGAAGTGGAGTGTTCCGTGTGTGGCGTAGCTAGTAAGGTGCAAAGTGGTGCTGGGCATCAGGGACCGCGATGTTTGGGGGGCCCTCAGTATCCAAGCCGGAAGGTGTACTAAGTCAATAAGGCCCCAGCCTAGGGCCTCAGTCAGCGAAAGGGTTTTTTAGAATAATAGCTAAGAAGAAAGACCACCGTGATCCAATAAGCCATCCCAATTCATACTATGAATGGTCAAAAGAAAATCTAACCTGTACTGACTGACCTGACTGTTTGAACCTAGGACAGAAAACGGTTTTATCGTCGCAGAACACAAAACAGTTTTTGTAAACGGTTCGTCGTCGCAACGCCCACCCCTATTATCAATTAATGATTTCATACAAAAGTTCCATTTACCTAATTAATTATTAATATTATACGAAGAAAACAACAAAGGTTGACAAAATAGAGTTGAAATAAAAACACGCTGGAGAGATGGGTGACAGGGGCCCAACTTCCAGTTTGCACCAGAGCCTCCGATCTGAAGTTACGCCACTGACCAAAGATACGAAAACTACTAAGTCATATAAACCTAGCATTAGCTTCCACAATAACCATTCCACCTCATTTTCAGATACAGCCAGCTCAGATTTATGTAGTCTCGCTATGTGATACAGCTTGCGTAATTTAGCGTCACACTTGCATGCAATGCAAGTTGATAAACTGCGCTTACTATCGTCTTGAGCTATTACTTGCATTTACAACTGTAATGCTTCTAGATTTATTGTCAAATTTATGGGTTTTCGACAAAATATTTCAAGTTGTTATGAACAGATTAAGTAGGAGAAGTAAATGAGTTTTATAACGGGGTGTAAAAATACCATTAACGAAGCCGAAAGTCACTTGTTCTTCCCGTTATTATGATATTTTTTTTCTATTGGACCATACCTGGGAACCACGGAGATAATGAAGGTCAAATTCCAACTTCTATTTAAGTTTTTTACGACACTAAGTTTTAAATGTTAAACGTAACTTTAAATGTCAAACTTAACTTTAAATACTTTTAAATGTCAAACTTAACTTGAAACACTTTAAATGTCAAACTTAACTTTAAATACTTTTAAATGTCAAACTTAACTTTAAATACTTTTAAATGTTAAACTTAACTTTAAATACTTTAAATGTTAAACTTAACTTGAAACACTTTAAATGTTAAACTTAACTTTAAATATTTTAAATGTGAAACTTAACTTTAAATACTAACGACCCTTGTACCATTGCATGCACCCATAAGCCCCAATGTATTGCGTACGATAAATTGCGCACTACCGTAAACAGTAATTTTGACACCAAAATTAAAAGTCGATTCCCAGCAATTATTTTTGGACACAGTAACTTAGTTTGATGTACAGAATGCGTAGATGACGGCTTCGTGTAGGGCCTTTTTACACCCTGTATTTGTGATTGGTTGGTTAAGGGCACTCGCAAGCAGTATTAGTGGCCAGCGACAGCCATTTTTCTTCAACACTTTTCATACATTTAGTTAATCTCGCGACAATCTAAGAAACCCGATTTGACACCTATCAAAATGTAACTTTGTTTAGTGATGGGAAAAAAATCGGTTGGGTTAAATACCGATTCTCGCGACAGCGACTTATCAGTACCTACTTAGAGTTTGTAATCGACAATTTATCTACATTGCTTAAAACAGATTTTCGAGGCATATCGTTTCATTACACGTCATCATCATCAGCATCAGGTAAATAAATAAATTCACTAAATTTGTAACATTTTATTCACTTTCGTCATTGGATGATACAGAAAAATTATAATCAGTTGAGCCGTCTTCGTTGGTTACCTTTATAATAAATTAATTTTTAATCATATACTTAGTAAAAATTTACGTCTCTTCTAAAGTCTTCCGTTATCATTTTCTTAAGTTTAAACATTTAATAATACAGTAATTACACGTTTCTTTCTTTTCAAAATGTAATGTTTGTAAAAGTATCGATTATTCAGAACGTCGATCAAAACACTGCTTAAAACAGTCACAACACTGCAGCAACGAACCCAAAGACAACGAATCACAATTAATCAACGATTAATTCGTGTTTTTGAGTGCATTTTTCAAACATAAAGTGAAACTTGGTGCTTACGAATGATATTCATTGGTATAGTGTATGGATAACAGTAATTAATTAGGATTATGAATTCCAAACTCTACGCGTTCATACAAAGTTATCGCGGCACGTATAATAAAAAAACGTCAAATCGGCCTTCTTAGATTGTCGCGAGATTAGAGCCACAACACATTCAACTCCTCAGTTCATTCATTCATTGTTCAGTTGAACATTTCAGTTTAAAATTAGTCGCTTCTTTAAATTCTTCGTTAGAACCAACCTATCAATTTTAATCCTGACATTCCTGGCTATGATTAGCCTACTTACTTTAACCTATTTATGCCTAACTCCTCTTAAAATACGTTCTTGTGTCATTAGATGGAATAGAAATCCGAATTACCAATTCGAGTAGAATTTCTATTTTATTCACAATATTCTAGAATAACTGGCCTCATTTCCTTAATTTGATGTATGCTTTAAAATCTGTCAGTTATTTTAAGGTAAGCGTTCACGTTCTTTGGGTAGTCAAAGAAATTGAACAATCTAGCGACAAAATCTTAACAAAACATCGCTTTACTGCTTCAGCTTATTCTTATACTCTCTCATCGCAGGCTTTAAAGCCCAATCCGTAGACACATTTCGCGCCGTACACACTTTTAAAAGCTCGCACTTGACGTTTATTTCCTTTTTTATTCTTTGTAATCTACGAATTTAATATAGCCGCCATAAAAATATGGCGTCTGAAAAAAAAAGGCCCTGTTTAATTTGAACGCGAGGGAAACAGGAATGGAACGCTTATTTAAATTTCGAATTTCGCCATGTGTTATTCAATTCGGTATACACACGGAGGTCGATTCGATTTTCAAAATAAAATCCATGTTTTTTGCATCGATAATTATGTATTTTTTAATACTTAGATTATTTCAAACTCAAACTAAAGGCATTTATTTCGAATGCTAGTAATAATTATGTTTGTGTTTATCCAATTTACAATTCAATTGACCAAAAAGCGTTTCCCAAGGAGTACAATGTATTAGGTCCGGGCAGGTAGGTACTTACCGGTACCATTGAGTACCTTTTGTAAAGTGTAGTTCGTCGGAGTTACCTACCTCACAATGAAAAGTCCTTTGCTTTGTATTTCCAGCCATTACTAGCACTCTCTTAAGGTTAAGGTCGATTCAATACCGAATCCCGAACTTTAACGATCAAAATCGACGTAACGTTCCACACGTTCCGACATGGCAACGTTATTTCAACCGGAAATGTCGAATAACACTCTTAAAATATCATCCACGTTTACCTACAGAATCTGCTTGTTTATCATTTGATCAAAATTGCACCTTATGGGGCGAAAATAACTATCATTTTCGAATATGAGCAGCCGCGAATTTATCGTGTCATTCACAGAGCGTCAAACGTCAACCGACTGTCATCGCGGTTGGGAAATCCAGTTTACGCTGACCTGTCAGTTGTTTTAAGAGTCGTGATATTCGAGTTCAGGTTACATTGGTGTTGCAGGATTATAATTTTTGATCCTGGGAGTGCACTAAACCATACACGTGGCTCATTAGGTCTTGATCTCGCGTTAAACGAGGCGTACCTAATTGCGGAGCGCGGCCCCCTCTCCACAAAAATGGCGGGTGGTGGAATACATTACGGTAATTTAAAATTTATGTTTCACACTCTTTAAACTTTTTCATGGCGGAGGTTCGGAGGATGTTTACTTTGGTGTTGCCAGATTTTTGTGTTTATTTATTTATATTTTACAGGAGTTTCGTAATGAAGTAAAGTTTTTAGTGGTTTTACGGGAAAAAAATATTATTAAGTATTTATGCAATTCGCGCAAGCTCATTAGCTCGCAGTAGCATTGAAAATGGAGGTCCAGTTGAAAACCAGTGTCTGGCAGTAGTTGTCTGACATTTTTGCTGAACTGGGCCTGTTTGGCGGAGCCGTGAGGCTCACATACTTGCTAATTTTTTACAACGAACTTTACACTTTTTATTGGTATGTTGTGTGCCTTTTAGTATGTGCTAAATAATTGTATTTTCTTCCTTTCTTTTCCTTCAAAATGCTTATGAAGCCAACAGTGAATTGCTGGAGGTCGATTATAGCGCTACATAAAAATTATAACCACTTATTGGCCTATACAAGCCTATACATAACACGTCTGGTCGGTCTTAGGATCCTCTCTTTTCGATCGAACGGCTGAAAGAAGTATCAGTAAACAAATCAGCTGAATGAACGTCTTTTAAAAAATTAGGAAAATCTATCGAGCAACGATATAAATAAATAAATAACTCACAATGCATCGAGGGATGCATTGTGAGTTATTTATTTATAAAATGCTTTGGCTAGGTTATTATATAGTGCCGTGTAACAAAACAATAGCGCGATCTAACCGTGATGTGGCTGACGGTATAACGCCATCTATCGCGGCATGAGGCAACTACCACGCGCCCTGAACGAAGGGATGCTTGTAATAAAATCCTTAATATAAAATGAAGTCAATTTTCGTGTCTGGCTTTTGGCCGTGTTTATTATTCTAAGATACGCAACGGATTTTGATGCGGTTTTCAACATAATTTAAAGAACTTATTCCGGAAGGTGAATGTGTATAATACATTTAATATAAATGTGTATATTTAACTACGATATAATATAGAAATCGGATTAGATCTAGCATTGTTTGGCACTTATATGGGGGTAGAAGGAGTTAAAGCTAGTAGGGTTTGTGTCCCCGATTATAAAGCTACCAATCTTATTAAAAAATAATGCGGTAATTTTCGAGAAATTAATAAAAATTGTTTCTAACCTCAAATCAAATAAAAAGTCAAAACGAAACGTAATAAATCGCACCACAACCGTGGGCACCAGGTTAGATTCAAAAGGGATGGCGGGGTCTAATGAGCGACTAAAGCAAGTGAATAAAGATATCCCCTTCGTGGTAATTTTTAGGGTTCCTTACCTCACAAGGAAAAACGGAACCCTTATAGGATCACTCGTGTGTCTGTCTGTCTGTCTGTCCGTCTGTCACAGCCGATTTGCTCCGAATCTAATTGACCGATGAAGTTGAGATTTGCTACACATATGTATTTGTGTGACCCAAACACGGACGTGTAACATAAATTAATTAATTTTGAATATTGGGGCCACTTTTGAGGGGCAAATAAGAAAAAAAAAAAAAAAAAAAAGAACTTTACCGTGTGACGTATCAAATGAAAGGGCTCTTATTACGAGGATCTCAAATACCTACATGTTTTTAATCATATTAAAATAAATACTTTTAAAGATATTTAAGAAAATAGATAAAAATTTACTATTCCCCCCCTTATCTCTGAAACTACTGATCCTATTATAATTTTTTTAAACAGAGAATAGTTCTATACTTATAGATTACAGGAAAACCTATAAGAAGTCTATGGTCTTAAAATAACATGGTAAATCACTCAATATTGTGCGTACAAAGTTACATTTGCAGTTGGAATGTATAGGGGAACATGTTTTTCAACTACAATGATAAGTTTGTTCTTGGGATAAATTTTATTTATCCCAACTTCGGAACCCTTCATTGTGCGTGGTCCGACACGCACTAGGCCGGTTTTTTTTTTAAGAATTCAGTTTTGAAGAAGAAGTCGACAATGCCATATTGTTGATTGGAAACAAATTTATACCCACCACGTGATCTTCCCCAAACTTAATACTCCCACTATTCCAGAAAACCCGAAAAAACTTTCGCGATTTTTTTCTCGGTACCTGTAGTTTTGCGACCTTTGGGGTTTTCAAATATACACTTAAAAGGGTTTACACTATCCAAAAAAAAAATTACTACTATAAAAAACCGACGGGTTATAAAGTTCCGCAACTTGACTTGAGGTAAGGTTACAATCATTTGTTTTTCTCAAGAACGGTGCATTTCCTTTTCATGGGAGTAGTGCCAGGGGAGAGGGGGCACCCCTACCCCCTACCCCCCCCCCCCTCCTCCTCCTGCCAAACGATACAATTTTTTTACTGGTATGGTAATTTGATATTATAATACAACTCAAGTTAATATACATAATTGTGAGTAAGTATGATGTAAAAAGTAGCATCGGTGGCCCAGTGGTATCGGCCGCGACTTACGAGTTGTACGTCGCAGGTTCGAACCCAGACAGGCGCTTTACTTCGTGTAAATTATATCATCACCACTGCTCTCAAAACGGTGAAGGAAAACATCGTGAGAAAAATGGCATGTCCTAGAACAAAATCGGCCCACATGGTAGATTACGGCCCACTCCGAGAGGAGGCCTATGTCCCAGCAGTGGGAACATTATAGGCTGATTATGCTATGATGTAATATACTTATGTAATTTTCGCTAGCTATGGTCGCGATTCCTTCCGCGTGTAAATCTGAAAACGCTACGTTTTATCTCGTTACTTCATTTAATACATTACCTACATCAGCTTTATAGGACCTTTTTGATTTAGTGGCAAAACGTGAGTGTTATTTAATTTATGGCATGTATTTAACAAACCTCAAATGAGAGAAAGGTATATTGGAGGCCTCAAATAAAGGTTCATTAATTTAAAAAGTGTGAGTTGTGTGTGTGCGTGTTGTGCGTATTTAGTGTGTGTGCGTGTGTGTGTGTGTGAAGTTTTAGACGAACAGTTAAATATTTTTGGTTATTTACATGCCTACCCCTTTGAATATAGGCGAAATGCTATGTTGATTAGACTTTTTTTATTGCTTATTTTTATGATTGCGATATGCGTCTTTTTAACTGACTGCGGCGATGCCAGAAGGAGGATTATGTTTTCCTCATATTTTTATTCATTCGTATGTACGAATGAATAAAAATATGAGGCCAGAGCAGTTTTTCTAGAGTACGCTTCGCCAAACAAACTAATGACTTTTACTCCAAAACCTGACAATCTATATTAATCATATAACATTAATGATTAATATGGATTACACGAGAAGTAAAGACCGGTAACCACATAAAAACACCATTCGTTTGTGGACCGTGGGTCATTATAGTTTCCGTCTCATTGAGCTCGCCAAGCCACCGAGCCACCCGAGCCACTGTGAGACCACACGACTTGGAAACGATGGACTGTCCTTTTCTAACTTACAGGATTATATGGCGTTATCCTTCTCCTTCATGCTAGGTACTTCTTACGTTTGAGGTGGTCTTTATATTTTTTGCTTTCAAGTTGAGGTTACTCTTTAAAATAGTAGGAGGTGGAACTACTTACGAAAGATTTCTATTTCCTAAAGGAATACAAGATAATTTCTGCTTGCCTTCAAATAGAACCGAATTAATTCTGGTGCATCCTAATGCACCTAAAAACACAGAGAACAACCACCAGAGTCTTCCAACCTAATATAAAAATTAATATCCCTATTCCTTGGGAAACTAAATTGAGCTATATTGTTTCAGCAACATGTTTTTGTAACACGGAAAACATTTTGCAAAGTGGGTGCCGGCAACATGCATATCAGAGCAGAAAGTGAATTGAATTTGTTTGTTTGTTACGCTTTCACGCTAAAACGGCTGACCGGATTTGGATGAAATTTGGCACATTGGTAGACCATGATCTGGAGAAGGTCATAAAGTACCTTCTATCCCGATATTCCCACGGGATCAAGACTTATGCGGTGAAACCACGGCGCGCAGCTAGTATTAATATAAACTTTCACTATGGGACCAACGCTGAAATCGCGAAAAAAAAATCTGCTGTTCCCTACATTTATGTTCGTATATCTCGTCGAAATGTAGGGAACAGCTGATTTTTTTTTCGCGATTTTAGCGTCGGTCACACACATAACAAAAACTGAAGTTGTATATATATATATATAAAAATTAATATCCCTATTCCTTGGGAAACTAAATTGCACCATATTGTTTCAGCAACATGTTTTTTTAACACGGAAAACATTTTGCAAAGTGGGTGCCGGCAACATGCATATCTGAGTAGAGAGTGAGTTTGTTTGTTACGCTTTCACGCTAAAACGGATAAATTGATATGGATGAAATTTGGTACATGGGTAGACCATGACTTGGAAAAGAACATAGGCTACTTTTCATCCTGGGTTGTAGACGAAGTCGGGAGCAACAAAAACAAAAGAAACAGTAGTTCATGATAAACAAAAGTTGTGTTCTAGGATTATTTGACTTGAAATCGTCCTCTGACGCCAATGTAGTTATTTGAGCTAGTTGCTCAGCTTGCTTCGCCTACGGTTCAACTCTACCTAGACCTTTGGGAAATAAAACCATCTGTGACATTCAATTGTTTTCGATCCTCTTTGAAACCTTTTCGACTAGTTGTTTCGGCTATAATGTTAAAAAAGATTCTTTTCTTTTGAATTTCCCTTCAGTAGTCATTCACCTCCCAAGGTTATATTATATGATTAAATGTATCAATTAATACTATTACTACGCTGCTAAATGCTATTGCTGCCCGTTTTGACTGTCCTTTCCAAAATCTGTGGATAAGAACAGCCATAGTCATAAGTTAGATATAGA
Source organism: Agrochola circellaris (assembly GCA_914767755.1). Classification (NCBI taxonomy): domain Eukaryota; kingdom Metazoa; phylum Arthropoda; class Insecta; order Lepidoptera; family Noctuidae; genus Agrochola; species Agrochola circellaris. The sequence continues at coordinate 3,655,029 of OU611857.1, forward strand.
TACTAACAATACTAATATATTTTTCGGTACAATTCTGTTACTAACACACTAACACACTATTATGATTTTATGTTCTTGTTGCCATTTATGGAGTTTTTCTCTGAAATAAATAAATATTATTATTAATACTCCAAATCAAAAACTACATATTTATGAATTTAAATATCATTGTAGTTTTTATTTTACTTTCAGATGTTGTTTGTGTCACCGAGGCACAGTATAAATATGGATATATATATATATGTACTGTGACCAAGACAACAAATGTGACGCTACGGATCTGCATCCGTAGCGCGTGCTACGAGATTGGTGCTACGAACTCCGAGAAAAAGACTACGAGTATCGTAGCGACTTTTTGCAAATTTTACTAATTAAGATTGATTAATACTTTAAAACATAAAAGGCTAACTTGAAAGTAATTTATATCAAACATTTACTTGTAAAAGTTTATTTTATCTTCCAAAACAAACTATCCTCTTCTTATCAAAATATTTGGCTATAACATAACCTACACAAACTCGATACTTATGTCACGCGTGACCATTTATCCGGTATGCCATCCATTTGTCCACCATTGTTAATGATAGAGAACATTTTTGGGGTTCCGTACGTGTGATAAAAACGGATTTCAATGGATTTTCCATTAGTGTCATAAGCCCGCATTGCATTGTGAATGGAAATCATTTTGATATCAGTACAGTATCGAAGAGAATTGTTTGGGAATCATTTTGTTTATTTTATGTTTTATGGTTAAAACGAATAATTAAGAACTATTCGTTTTTATGCTTGTATGTATTTACAGTCAACATTTACATGTTAACTTTAAATAGGTATGTAGATAGATAGATAGATAGAATATTCTTTACTATGCACACCATACAAATTACAGAAATAAATTTAGAAATTTTACATAGGGTGGCACACTGGGCGGTCTTATCGCTAAAAGCGATCTTTTACAGACAACCTTTGGATGGATTAAAGAGAGAAGGAGATGCAATACTGCAGGTAGTCAGTGGTGTACCATTTACATACACAATAAATACATAAAGCATAAACTTATCCATATAAATATATATATATACATAGTTATATATGTCAAATCTGGTCATTAGTACGGTCGCTAAACGAAGCGCAGCACGTGACCCGAGTAGTGGCAGCACTAACACTCGGCTAACTTCGTGCTACGACGGAGCTTAGCTAACGGAGAGGCGCCAGGGCGAGCGCACTTGCCTTCCGACCGTTCTAGAGAACAGAACCTCCAGCCTAGGAACTGTCCCGCGTTTCGAATAGTTGTGTCGTGTACCTACAGTGTGTGAAATGCTAGTGTGAGTAATGTTATTGTAAATTATGTTTTGATCTGAACTGCAACGGTTTTTCCATTGCGCATAGGCAACACTACCCACAGTAGTTAAAATATGCCTGATAACGAGAGAGACTCATACCATCAAAATCCGACATATTATATAAAATAATAAACATGAAACAAGAGCAAGGAACTATATATAATGATGGTGTGTGTACCCCACATACTGGCTCCTACAGTCCTTACATACTCCCTTTGTTTTCGTTTACGTGGAAACGCCGCCCTAGAAGAACATATAGTGACCTTATTTATTAGTGAAGTTCTTCACAAAGATGCGTAGTACTCTCAACCGGAGTGTGCATGACCATTATATATTTTATTTATTTATTTATTTAAAGACTATGGAAGTCTTACAGCTAAATACAATAGTGTTAAATGACAGTATTTTAATCTGACAGCCAATTACAAGTCTTCACTTCTAGAGTTTGACTGGTATCAAAAGAACTGTGGAACAAAATGTACATACCGCCAAATAATGATAGAAAACTTAAAATTAGAACATCAACAGTCAAGATCATCACCTAATTTATGTACAAAACTAATACAATTGGGAAAAATATTTCCAAGAAACTAAAAATTAATTTAAAGCACAACAAAGTCTAAAGATATGAACGTAAGCGAAGGGAAAGGGTATGTAAGGATCTTATCAGGTGGCATTTTATAGTTTCCACCTACCCCCGTGGCAAAAAAGCCTGAGTTTATAAATATGTACCATCGAAGAAGTTCATATCTAACCACCGTAAGGACTATTCTTGCTTGCAGCGCTCGGCGACTATAGCACCGGGCCTGTAACAGATGTGGTCATCGTGTTCACGGGATTTTGTTTTGAAACTAGTTAGATATGAACTTCTTTGATGGTACATACAATGTATAAGAACGCTGTCATTGCTTATCAGTGGCAGAGATCCTTGTAAAAGAGCTCATCTGTTAGTCGCCATCTTTATTTCTGCTCCCAAGCAACATTTCCTTTGTACCGGTTTAAGTATGGGCGACGGCAAAGTTACTGGCACATGAGACTTTTCAACATACCTAGTGATGAGCACAAAAGAGTCTATATTTAAAGACTTGTGTTTACAATCGATATATCGTGGCCAGATCTTAGAATTAACCATTTCATGAAATAGCCAGCTAACATTGGCCATATCGTTTACACGTCAACGTTTATGATATATATGTATACATGTCAGTCGACGTTTGGCCATATCATTCATGTAGGGTATGCATGGTGGCACGTATGCACGACCAACTTGGAAGTAGCGCTCGCCGGCCGCTGCCGTTGCACCGCTCGCTTCGCTCGCTTGGCTCGCGCGCGGTTGATCACAGTTCTAACCTTACCCAACCCATTTGGTCGGAGTGCCACATAAGCGGCGTAATTTTTTTATTATATTTAAGAAAAACAAAGCGTCATCAACGCCTCTACCGGTGGATAATCTAACTATTTTACGAGATGATCACTAATATTTGGCCACATCATGAAGTAGTCGTGCGTTTAACTGTTCATATCACTGAGTATTCAATGATTTGGCTAGACAACATCATGATGTGACCAGTGGTCGATGTTCATTTCATGAAATAATCATTTTTAAGATCTGACATATACATATTTTAAATTAAAGTTGCTTATCGAGACTGTATAATATGATCGCGTTGTTTTTCTAAGTTCCGCAACGAATCTTGATGCGGTGTTCACCATAATTTAGAAAATGTATTCCGGAAGGTTTATGTGCATATTAAAATTGACATATAATTTTAAAAAACCCGATGTTTTGTCTCGTTGTAAAACCGTACGAAGGAGGGGCGGATCGCTAGTAAGTATTAAATAATTGATTGTTATTACTTTGACCGTCCTTTCCTTTCTGCCATACTTCCCGGTTCTTTCCGTCCCTTGTCCAAGTGTTCCCCGCGACTTTGGTGATATCGTCGGCCCAACGTGCTTTTGGACATCCTTGACTTCTAAGGCCTCTTCTTGACCGCCATTCGGTCCAGACCTAACTCCAGCAGCCATCTTCGCGTTTAACCAGGGCCACTTAAGGTTGCGATGTATAGCCCTGCCACCCACGTCGTAGACTTTCGTCCGACGACAGATTTCGGTTTTAAGAACTCGATCGAATCACAGCTAAAACAAAATTCTACAGCATATTCACTAAAAACGAAAAAAAACAATAAGGAATTTCTCAATAGCATCCCGGGGACTCCTGGATATGATGGCAATAGGCTCGTCCCCTATTACATGGGACTTAACATAACTGACGAAATGTGGGTGTACTCGTAGGTAATAGTACCTACACCTTAGCTCTAAGCCATTATAACACCTGTATGGAATGCAAATAAAGATATGAATATGTATAATTCCATGCTGCCACCATAGTAGGTACTTACCAATTCCATGTTGCCATGCAATGACATTCTAAAGTAGCCATCTTATTCTAAACTTTGGGCGACCGAGCTCTGCTCGGGTAAAATACGGAAAAAACGAATTTTCCTGTATCTATAGGTACACCCCTGCCTAAACCTTCGGAGATTACAGGCGTGATATATTGTTACTAAGAATGTTTTCAGAAAATAAAACTGGCTGTAAATAAAAATGGATGTTCGAGACAAAACTATCTCAAAACGAACCGAACAAAATTCTCTCCGATTACAACTGTTAACCAGTACGTTGTACAAAGATCACGTAATAACAAATTCTATTTACCTTATTCGCTTATAGCAGACTAAAGGCAATCTTGGAGGCTGAGGTAACTAGGGCTAAGCACCTACATAATATGGCCATATTATGTTAGCCCAGCAAAATTGCATTCACTAAGCGATTTTGGGAGAGGCGCGCAGTGGAACGTGGAGTTTAATAAGTTGTTGTGGCTTAAGATTGGTTTTCGACTAAATTTGTATTGGGTGTATATAATGAAGAAGAGAAAGGACACCTGATTTAATGAATTAGAACAATTTTTGATATGGGACCAACTCTGAAAAACAGAGTTGTTCGCAAAGAACAATTAGTACTAGCCAAATGTCCTTTTTTTACAGACTGTCTGTATAATTTATTAAACAAATATAAATACGATCAGCTTCTATCAAAATCTACTATTAAACGAGCAATATTTGTACTTATATATATACATATTTGTAATCACGTTCTCGAAAACGGCTCTAACGATTTCGATGAAAGTTGCAATAAAGGAGTTTACGGGTCGAAAAATCGATCTAGCTAGGTCTCATATCTGGGAAAATTCGTTTTCTCCGTATTTCACCCGAGCTGAGCTCGGTCGCCGAAAGTTTAAAACAAGATGGCTACTTTCGAATGTCATTACCATGTCATTACATGGCAGCATGGAATTAGTAAGTACCTACTATGATGGCAGCATGGAATTAGTAAGTACCTACTATGATGGCAGCATGGAATTAGTATGTACTATACATGGAATTAGTGTGAACTATCCTATACTTTCTTTATTTTCACCCGAGCAGAGCTCGGACCACCAGGTACTATACCAGATACTATATTACCAAACAAGAAAATATTCCGTTTAGTCAAAGACACTCAATAACGCAACTATCTCGATAATTTACGAGCAAAACATCGAAACAAACAAAACATTTTTCATATTAATATTAAATCCCGAAGATAATTATGTTTATCCAATTAACCGAACGAACGAACGAACAGAACACTTTCATTTGCTCGGATTTTTCGAATTGATACTGAATAAGTACCTACTGGAATAATTTTCTGTGGAATTTCTGTAAAATGATAACGCATGTAAACCCTCTTTATCAACTTGAACCTACATCTCTAATATTACAAGTATCAGATATCTCCGTCCATCTTCACCAAGATTCTCTGTCCGCTTCCCTTAACAGTCTATTATGTTCAGGCATTAGTATTCCACTCCGTCCCAATGTTTCCCTTTATATTCTGCGCGTGATTCCAACAATTCGCAGGATATCGGCCAGCGAACACGATTCGCAGGCCTGAAGCCTATTTGTATAGGGAATCGGTTTAGAATGAGTATGGGGGGCCGTAATACGTCTTTTATTAGCGTGGGATGTTCGATTATAATAAAATGTTATGCTATTTCAATATTTAGTTTCAATTCTGTAAAAAAACTAGATCCTGCTTAAATCTCAACTTGAAAACTTAAGTGAGTTTGAAGTGCGCTGTCATTCCACCATTTCCATTATTGTCAACTCACTTAAAGCTAACTTTATAGCTAAGTTGATGTCTTTACAGAATAGCACGGCAGGCTTGCATGGACATTTCAGCATCGCCCTCCCGCCCGTAAAACTATGCGGAAGGCGTAGGTGCGATAAATATAATGCAACATGTGATACATAAACATTGTTTGCATGTATATTTAAATAACATTTTACTGTCACGGATTTCTGCAAAGTTACGCGTCTTTCATTATCTTATGTTTTTTTTATAAGTTGAAGGGTGTAAGGGTGGTGTGTTTTTAATGATAGCCGTGACTGCGATTTGTCTATTAAGAAGACGTATATAAAAATAAAAAATATTCATAACTAAAATTCAAGGTAGCAAGGCCTACAGTTGTAGACGATGGAGCCCGTAGGCGGCTACGAACGTAGAATATTCGTAGGCATCTATTATATAAATAGGAATGACTTCGCCAATAGTTTAGGATCTAACGTTAGCGGTCATATGACTAAATATGTTACTGCCAGTTTTTTTAAGCAAACTAACAACATTTGTGCATCCGAAAATAATACAACACCTGTTTACATTTAGGTGTGGTAGGTGACAAAGAATGATATAAAGAGCTTGGCCCGTCTCTCTACCCAATTGTAAATGTATAAAGTATAGCTGTTTTTCTCCTCTCTGCCCAATTCCCATTGGTTTGTGGCGACATCTACATCGCCACATGTAAACTACGCATCAAAGACCTGATGTCGCACAAAAATCCGGACGTCACACAAATCCTGCATCGCGCAATTAGAGTTTACCGCGCGATCACGATATATATATAACTTCACCGACATCAACCGCTGGGCAGTTGCGCGCCAGACACGACACCCGTCTGGTCGGAGGATCGTCCCTTTTCTATATGAGTGAACTCTACACCCTGTTCCTCATACTTCCAAAGGTTTACTACTAGGTTATTTCCTTTAAACCGTTATAGCTCTATACAGGACCATGTTTAGCAATAGGGATGTTGAAAAAAAAATCTTTTTTTTTCCGTCAGGTGAATTATTAAAAAATATTGGACACGTATTTTTAATTTTTTTACGTAATCAAAAGATTACGGCAATACATTGAGTTAAAATGTGGCATGACGTCACTCCCCGGTAGATTTTATACTGACTTGTGACGTAGCGAGCCCTCACTCCCCAACTTTAATGCGTTTTATATAAATCATTTTTTATTAATATGATAAAGCAAAAAATACATGTCTAATATTTTTTTAATATATGACTGGCAGACTATTTTTTTTTTCCTGTCAACATCCCTATTGGCCTTTACCTATGATTAAGATGACAAATATCTACTAACAATATAATCCCTTAAACAAATCCACCCAAACAAACACCAAGAAACTTGACTGACATAATTCACCAGCAATTCAGCACTCGTAAAACTTAATTACGACAAGTAAAATCACGAGTTAGGACAAACTTCTTTGTCAAAATGTTGTAAAAAACGTTATTTGCTGAGAAAAGAACGTCGACGGTCGTTAGGTGATTCTTATTAATTTGTACTTTTGTCAGTTGAAGACGCTGATGTAGACTCGCTGAATGTGACTGAAATGTTTGTTAATAGAAAATTGAAGCTGTAGGTAATTTTACCTTTGACCTTGTATAAAGTACGCGCGTCTTTTAAATATTGTGTCTAGAAATTATTGACAAGTATTTTAGTTGGTATATTTTTCTTTTGATATCTAATCATTTTATTTATGATAATAATATTTACACAATTAAAAACTTACAGAATTAAAATAATTATATAGGCAACAAACTCCCCAGCAGCACAGCTGTCTGTCAGCTTGATATAAAAGGTAAACCAAGACCAACAAATGAGTTATGAACCTTATGAAGCGTGAAATCCTGGGAGCTCGTAGATTGTCCTTATTTCTAGTGTTAACATTGTGAAAATCACTGTTTTTAGTGTATTGGTGTATATTTTGCCTAATATATAAGATGTTGGCGAAGATGAATTGAGATGCCACTCTGTGAGGATACCAATTGCTTTGAAAAATCTCTCAGAGAAACTGGCACCTGGCTGATAAATAGCTCGAACAGCTTGTTTTTGAAGGACAAATATATTTTGAATATCAGCAACTTTGGCCCACAGAAGAAGACCGTAGGACATAACGCTATGAAAATACCGAAAATAGACTAACGGAGCTGTATTGACGTCAGTGTATTGTCTTACTTTCCTGACGGTATAGCCGGCCGAAATGAGCCATACAACGTGGCAATGCTGCCAGCCTTTTGGGCACTTCTCCGGATTCTTTGGCCAAGTAGGTATTGGTTTATTCTCACTTCATTCAACTGTAAGGCCACGTTCTATTTAAAAGCGATCGTCCGTCGCGCGAATAAGCGATAGGTCACGTTCATATGTCACTTTTTGTTCGGAAAACCGGAAAGCGCCCTCTGTCGGCGCGAGCACGCGTTCAGGTTCACCGAACAAAAAGTTACGAATGATCGTTTATTCTCGCGGCGATCGGTTTTAAATAGGACCTGGAATACTGGTTATAAAACTGCCATATTGTACAGATTCAAATCTAACATCGTACTTACTTCACTCAAATGGATTATAGTGGACCATCTATTTTTTTTTATATGTAACATCTTTCCTCAAGCTTTCCTGCAATCAGTGGGAGTGATTGCGTTAAAAGGGACGGAAATGTGTAACAGGAAGCCGGGGAAGCGCGCGCTATTGGATTTGACCAATTAGCGCGCGCGGTGCTAGAGTTGGCCGTCAGGTGGTACCAACCCATTTTCCGAGAGGTTGATACTGTCAGCCAAGATGTCAAATGTTACAGATCATATTATGCGACTACTGTAAGGCTAGCTCGTTTTTTTAATTCTTGCAAAGGTCGTCAACTCAATTGTGTGTTTCTTAGTAAAGCTCTTCAGGCGAAAACTTTACCATTGAAACCCTGAAAATAACCATTCCAAAAAATCTTCTTGGAAATATAATTCTTTGTAATGAAACCGGCTTTATGAAAATATTTTGCTCACAGCACCTGACAATACCCACAAACCAAAAAAAATATCCACCCATTGCCCTATCTATCAAAATGACATCTTTGAGAGACCCCTTTAATTTTCCCGGGAACACTGGATTAACGACGGCTTTCTTTTGAACCGTCTCTAATTAAAAACCTTAAATGAAAACCACGGTTTAACGACAACACCTTCTTTTTTTGTTTTTAAACGGGTATACTTTGAGTGGATTACATTTTGACAAATGATTTTGTTTTGGCTTGTGGTTACGTAACAAACGCGCTGTTTTTCATCTGAAGTTGCGCGCACCGGTCAGTTTGTTATGATGGGTGACAATTTTTTACCATCAGAAACTGATATCTTGAAAATGTCATGTTGACTTCCAAATGGAACATACTCGTAACAGCCGTCGTTACGTCTGTGATACAATGGTCACAGCTCTGCTGGTAAAAATAAACTGATGGAATTTTATTTATATTTTATTCTGTTCGGGAAATTTACGACTAACTTATTATTTATTTTTATTGATCAAAACTTTATGCACAAGTAAAAAAACTACTGATAAAAAACAGACTTAATGCCTGAAGCATTTTCTACCAGTCAACCTTAGGGTTTTCATCATTTCAGCCGAAAGACGTCCACTGTTGGACATAAGCATCCCCCAAGAACCGCCACTTCGACCGGTTCTGTGATTCTCGCATCCAGCGGATTCCTGCAGCATTCACCAGGTCATCGGTCTACCTTGTGGGAGGCCTTCCAACGCTACGTCTTCCGGTACGCGGTCCCTTTCGGCCCCATCGGCCATCTGTCCTGCGAGCAATGTGCCCTGCTCATTTCCACTTAAGTTTGGCAATGCTTCGGGCTATGTCGGTTAACTTGGTTCTCCTGCGGATTTCTTCATTTGTGATTCGAGCACGAAGGGAAACTGCAAGCACAGCCCTCAGCATTGCCCTTTGGGTGACTTTTAGCCTTCGAAGGCCCATTGTTAGCCCTTAGCGTTTTACAATTTAGTTATTACATTGCTCTTAAAAATAAGAAATTGAAGGCCATTTACAAGTTTTCACTGATAAACACAAAAATAAAAACGAAAAAGGGTGCTCTACTATCTCTATTATCATAATATTTACTTTTAAATGTTTTGTGTTGCGTGTACATAGACAACAAATGAATAAATAAAACATAATTGGCCCGTGACTGGAAAATAAAGGTTACGAGTTCATATGATAACAGTAATAGTTCTATTTCGTTAGTTATTCCGAGAATTTATTAGAAATTGCTTTTATTATTTTGTTTTAAGTAAAAATCTTGTACACAAAGATAATTATGAACATCTCGATTTATTTACATCAAATAATTAGAACACAATTGCACGCACATGAACATTTAAACTTTTCTCTAGGATGGCAACGCATTTATGATGCCTCCGGGGGAGCTACCGTGGTATCAGCCGTATCAATGATACGAAGCCTAGAGCTTAGGGCCCCACCTAAGCTCCAGGCCCCCAAGTACACACGCGGTCCAATTACCAATCTCTTGCATTCATTTAAAATCGCACAGAAATTCTAACCTATCCAAGTCAGAATACTCCAATTTTCAATCTCGCTTCGGTCGCTCATACATTTTGATACTAAAATCACACTCACATGACAGCTTAACCTAACTATCCCAGTCAGGATGCTCCAATTTTCTAGCTCATTTCGGTCATGCTCATGTCATTCTCTTAGTAAAATCGGAAGAAAAACTACCTACCCCGCTTTGTACCTTCGCTGCGTCAGGTAAGGGCGTCAGGAGGGCCCTCAACAAACTTTTGATACAGGGCCCCCCTTTAGGACTAGCTACGCCACTGGATGCCTCCTGGTATTACAGATTTCGATAGACGGCGGCGACGCTAACCCTACGATCAAATGAGAAGCCTGCATGTGTAATAACAACAGCAGGGCAAAAGCCTCTTCTCATACAGAAAAGGCTCGAGCATTCATCACCACGCTTGCTCAAGACGAGTTGGCGATATCAAAATTATCTTTACTTCTATACTTAATATTATAAAGAGGTAAAAATTGTTTGTTTGTACGTTCGTTTGTAAGTTTGTATGTTGGGGGTTATCTCTGGAACTAGTTGGATTTGAAAAATTCTTTTTTCAAATCCAACTGGTAGCCCAATTCTCGAGGAAGGTTTTGGAGTATGTAACATCACGCTACGACCCTTAGGAGCCGAGAAAAAAAGAAAAAAGTCAGAAAGAACGCTAAGCTAATACGAAGTACTAGCGCGGGCGGGCGATGGGATACAACGCGATGTGTCGGGGCCGAAATTTCACGCGGATGAAGTCGCGGGCAAAAGCTAGTATTAACTATAAGTCCAAATTTCCTCACGATGTTTTCCCTCACCGATGTCAATAATATCGAAGGTAAAGTATAAATCGAAAAGTCACATTGTATGTCTTGGTACTTTTCCGGATTTGAAACCACAAAATAAAAAACCTAACACGAAAAGCAACACTTTTTTCTCTACAAACATTAAACCCTTTCTTACGAAGTTTTGTAAAAAGGTACACAAAAACTTCTTTTCCTCCAAATAAACGTGCAATAAACGTTACGTAAACTCGCAACAGTAAAAGCTACACGAAATAAAATAAACCGAAGTTATATCCAATTTTCAATTAATCGAAGTGTGCACGAATATAACACTAACATTATAAAGGTGTGTGCACACACGCGGACTGAATAATAAACCGCTAATTTGGAGAACGAAAGAATAATAAATAAAGAAGGTACTGACTGTTACTTAGCATACCATCACGTGTTTGTTCTCCGATGGGGAAGGCAGAGGTCTAGGTACATACAACTTTACGGCATTAAACCGTGTGGATCACGTCGGGGTCAGGTATGACGAACAGGGTGTAGAGTTCACTCATTCTCCATAGAAAAGGTAGGATCCTCCGACGTCTGATCGTGTCATGTCTGGCGGGCATCTACCCAACAATTGATGTCGGGGAAGTTATTATATGCTGTTCGCGCGGTAAACTCTAATTGCGCGATGCAGGACTTTTGTGTGACGTCAGGTCTTTGATGCGTAGTTCGCATGTAGCGATGACGTTGCCGCCACAAACTCATGAATTTTATACACTTCAGGCTTTATCTGTTGGGCTTTTGTTACTTTTTGACCTCAGAAGTTTGAAGTATATTATAATTTGTAGTGTATAGTTTTTAGTATTGACGAAATGTGGATGAACTCTGGTACACCTATGCCTAACTCTTTACTATTACCGGCATGATGTTAAGCTTGAAGTATGGTATCTATTTAGTACAAGTTTGCGATATCCTCACCTTCTTTATCAAACTTTGACAATATAGAGGTAAGGAGGAGGGTGGAAAGTTCATCATCCTACTTTAAAAAGGCAGGCTCCCGCGATATGACGGGTGTTGTCTGGTGGGCTGCTGCCCGACGGTTGTTGTCGGGTTTCTGCGGGGTAGCTGCGTAACGCACTACAATGCCTTTCATTTTGACATTTCGACGAATGACAGCTGACGAATTTTTCAAACTTATGAAGCATTTCATAAGAAAATTGAATTAGGAATTTCTTTCAAGAAAGAATTGATAAATTGGGATGCTGGATAACTCTGCATGCGTTATGTAGGATTTACGTGACATGAGGTACAGTGCGTAGTTCGTATGGCACATTATAGATGCCGCCACAAAAACATTTTCCTATGTTTTATCATCATTATCTACCTAGCCTTTTCCCAACTATGTTCGGATCGGCTTCTTGGCTAACTGGATGCAGCTGAATACCAGTATTTTACATGGAGCGACTGCACAACCCAGTTACTGGGTCATACGATACCAATTGGTAAGGCTGGTTGTCCGACTATCAGTCTTCTGACGACAACTGTTAAAGATCTATAAATAACAACAGGGACCAACGGCTTAACGTGCTTTCCGAGGCACGGAGAGGTCTCGACATGTAATAAATGGTCACCAATCCACGGACTGACCTCGACAAGCGTAGCTTAATCTTTGATCGACCCATGTGGCTGATATTATTTAGCCACGAGCCCCTCCGGATACCCTATGCTGGATACATGTCAAACACAAATCTACCGTGAACCAGACTTGGAACAACTCTCTGTAGGCCATGCAAATATTTGTTCCATTCTAGAATCATGAACACGATTCATACCGTAAGACAAATCACTTGGCACTTGCTCACAAGACATGCGCAGTCACTCAGTATGAAATACTGTTACACAACCACAGGCAACACAAACCCAATGTCCCCAAAGTTACGTACACTCCCCTCGGGTATAACAAGCCTAATTTCATGTTAGTTTCAATTAATGCTGTTAATGCTGTACACACAAACATAACAGTAACACTATAAAGTTAGCTGCACAAGAACATAGAATAAGAATTTATACATAGATGGGAAACTACTGAAACGCATTTTAAATCGCACTAAATGATGATAAATGATATGTATTTTTGTAAATTAGTAAAGAAAACACCGTTACACGTCAATAATACATATGTTATGTTTTTAAACTAGATGAGTTCGGTGCTTCATACGTTACTACTCTGAGAAGATTAACCGCAACAAACTCATAAGTCACAGTCACTTTTAATGTCCGGAAATCATCTTGGTCAGGCCATATGAGGGCCATGTAGATTAGTGTCTGAGATCGTTTTTTGAGGAAAGAACCACACAGATTTGAGTGGACCAGTCAGTACACGCATTTGTCAGTAATCGTGCAGCTCAACTAAGAACGGACTATTTCACTATTGGCCTTCTAATTCTGAACGTAAGATATACGCAGTTCAATGCTCCGTCAAAATTGTATCGTCATTATCAAAATTGATCGTATCATTTTAGCAATACAAGCCACCAGAAACTTACTAAGAAAAAAGTTTTTTTTTACTGTTTTTTAAATTGAAATTAGGCTGAGAATCAGAACGTTTTGACGTCAGAATTACATAAGATAGTCCCCCAAAACGTCTTCACCACTTCCTAGTGTTTTAGCTGGGAAGAAAAGGTGACGCAACATTATGTTCTTTGAGCCAAAAGATATACCCACACTACACAGCTGAAAATAGCCCTCCCCGAAACATCGTTACAAATACAGGTCCTGCGCAGCCAGCAGATGCAGCCCAATTTAAACTTTATGACGGCTCAGAACATGAGGTGAGTCGCTGCGTAGTAACAAATTCACGTGTCAGCGGGGATGAGGGGTGGAATACTGCGCAGCGCGTAGCGCACTTCAGAGCGCCCGAACCGCTGTCAATAGTGTCAAACCCTAGCAACGCGGAATGACAGCTCACTTGAAGCTCACTTCACGTAACTTTTGAAAGTGATTTTCAGAATAAATCACCAGTTCTGCAAGGAATTCTGTTCTCCACGCTTTTCTTATTCTATGACAATACCAAGTCAAACTCGCTTAGCAATCTTCCACAAGATTAAGTCGACGGCGTGGTAAACAAAAGTTTGAGCGTCTGCGCCACAGCGTCCGCTTAATGTACCTGGTAGCCTGGTACAGGTATTAAGGAGTTTCATAATTTATTATCAGCTGAGATTTTGTTGAGGAAGATAGTTGTTGTGTCTGTAAGGGCATTTGTTATTAATTATTCTTTAAGCTGTTTTTTGTTGGGTAAAGAGATGTGGATGGAAAGGCTCTATACTCTATCTCAGATAATACACAAACAGAGAACCTGTACAAGTGGTAATTGCTTTTAAAGCGTTACGTATTCCTACAACGACTTTCAAAAGGATTGACATAATAAGCTTTTCGGTAGCTTACATCAAATCAATACATATTTTACTTTTTCATCATTGTAATCACTGAAAGAATGACAGTTTTTCTGGTTTTGTCGGCCAATCCTCTAATAATTAGAGGATTGGCGATAGTAACGAAAAATGATAATCGGAATCAAAATGCACAAAAAAAAATATCAAGGCCAATTATACTGCAACTGAAAAAAGAAAACTACTTTTATACCAAGCTATATAATAATCTGAAAAACCACCCCTTTCAATTAGTATTTTCCGAGGCTGAAGCGATAGGAAGAAAGATATTTCGTTCATCAACACAAAAAAATTACTGGTTTGCCAGATAGTACTAAGTTTTGTTTACAAAAACGGCCATAAATTCGTTCGAAAACTAAAAAACCTTCAATAATTACCTACAACCTTGTACCCACAGCCTTACCCGTCCAGTATTAACATATATTTTTCAGATTGCAGCACGTATCATTACGCGCCGCTCTGTAACGAACCAATTTTATGGAGTGCCTTCATTTCACGCGAATTACGTAAGGTAATATCGTTTTTATAAGTGTATTAATACCGTCCATTGTTTTGAGATTTCCAAGAGTTTTGATGGTAAACAAGAAGTTGTAGTTGAGGTATATTTATTTTTATCATTAACTAAACGTATAATTGTCGGTATAGCTAATCACCATTTCATTTTGATGGTCAGTAGGTATTAGATGATGTTTCAAATACCTATACATTTTTATCATTTTGATTTCTGACCGTCACCTTCCTGTTCTTGTACCATGTCACTTGGGGTCGGCGCAACACATTTTCTCCTTCCACTCTCCCCTGTCAACCGTCACGCTACTATTCACGTCCTTCTAAAGACATATATATCTATTATTTATAGTTTATAGTTATATTTATACAGACCTACATAAACACAGTTTCTCACCATATTTATCTCTCAATACATACACATACCCCTCACATAGGTACTTTAATAGGCCACATCAAATTGTATGCGTTTACTAGTAACTAGATAACTTAATAATATTATACTGTGCTCGTCCTACAACTACCGTTAAGAGGGCGCCTAAAGGTCCACTAGCGCCACTCTTTTAAGAAAATATTATCTCGTGACTGAGAAGGAATTATGAATAACGGCTAGTAAGGACCCTCGGTAAGTGTGTCTAGAATTTTCTAATACCTTTTATAAAGTTTCATATTGAGACACGGAGCAACAAAATACGATCTAGAGGAATGTGGCCGCTTTTCTTTAGATCGTATTTTGTTGCTTCGTGTCTCAATATAAAGCTTTATAAAAGGTATTAGAAAATTCTAGACACACTTACCGAGGGTCCTTACTAGCCGTTATTCCTTCTCAGTCACGAGATAATATTTTTTTTAAAGAGTGGCGCTAGTGGACCTTTAGGCGCCCTCTTAAATGTTAAAATTATAGGCGAGGACGTTGGCACCCTAAACACAAGTTAAATCTTACTTTGGGTGCCAGAGTTCATCGAAAACACTCTTTACTTTAGTTGTAACGCTGCATAGTGTTTTTTTTGTACAACTGAAGGTAATAAAAAATCTTTTTTTCTCTCTTTCATATCATTCCTCACACAATCCATCCATCTTTTCTTTGACCTTCGTCTCCCTCTCCATTCATCAACATTTTTATATTCATCACTCATTTAGTCAATTGCGTTTCCTTCTTCCTCATTACATGCTAAACGATTACCTGTCAACTTTTCTGTCACTGGCGCCATTTTCAAATTTCCCCTTGTAAAAATAAACATGTGCGATCCGTGAGGTATAGTAGTACTAAGAGTCTATTTATGTGGTAATCTTAAGGAAAATCGAAAAAAGAAAAACATTTCTTTTTTCATTTTATTGGTTTATTACATGGGGCGCGATCGGCCGTCGTTTAACGGGTGTCTACAAGTCATAACTTATGACCCCTGTTGAACATTTGCAAATTTTTAATGAATTTGGGGTAATTTTGGTACTAAAAATGTGATTTTTTAATAGCAATTACTTTTGTTTTTCAATAATAATCAGATTTTTTATTACTTTTTGGTAAACTTATTGCAATACCTATTAGCCCCTGTCGGTTCGGGTAGGGTTTTTGAACATATTGTAATACTCATTTCTTACTCTACCCATTTTCGCAACTCCACACATCCATCTCAACATTCTCATCTCCACCATATGCATTTTTCATCCGTCTCCTTCACAGCCTAGGATTCCGATCTATACAGTACGACAGGCCTTATCACGGACTTGTAAATTTTCCTCTTTAACTTGAGGGGCAACATTTTGATTTGTATAAGACAAATTAAAAAAAAAAAAAAAAAAACATTTATTTCAGATCCACATAACCCATATACAAACACAAATAGATTCAAATACACACAAATTAAATACTTCAAATTCATAATCAATCAATTATCATTAGCTTATATTCATTAACTACAGTAGTCTCTTACGTGCGACACTATATGTAACTTGTTTGTCACAGCAGTGTCGCACATAAGGACAGTCCAACCTAACACACCTGAATTCATCGAACGGATGGGCAGAGGTCTATAATAAACTCATATTTCATCAGTTTTGTTGTAAGTTCCATGTTATATAGGGCGAGCCTATTTCCAGAAATGCGGCTTCGACCAATAACAATTTCTGCAACACTGACTAACACTTGACTGGTAACTAAAATTATCTCTTTAGGACTGGTGTCGTCCACCTCGTAATTTTTTTATCACTTTCGACAACAATTCCCACAAAAATAATTAACTAAGTACGGATTTCACCAACGAAACTGAACGCAATCAGCAGTTCTAAACCGCGTTCAGAGGCTGTTAGTATAAAAATTGGTAAAGATTAGACACTGACAGCTCCGGAAAGTGGTTTATATGTGTTAAACGCGTTTAGTTCAGTCCTTAGATTGAAACTATCTGTCACATAGACAAATATGATATACAAGACGTTCACCCAGGGTGACAATGAAGTTAGAAAGTCCACGATACCATTCAATGTCCGCGGTAATAACACCACAGCTAATCCAGGCACACAGCCTAACATATATCTTATCAACAAACACCTACACTATGATCTATTATTTGCTACTCTGTGGCAGTACTATTCATCACACTTGTTCTCCAACTTCCTGACGATTCATCAATCGTTTGCTTATGAAATACAAATTAATTAACACACGCTACCGTTTAGTGTACACGAGATCGTATCGAATACGATGTCGTATCGTAAAATGGCTTGAAATCCGTGTACTACTACTTATATCTATACAAAGGATAGTAATTTTAATTATTTTAAGATATTTGATAATACATAATCATAATCAGCCTATAATATTCCCACTACTGGGACACAGGCCTCCTCTCTGTGAGAGCGAGTGGGCTGTAATCTACCACGCGGCCCCAGTGCCGGTTGGTAGATGTCACATGTCTTCGAATCTTTGGTTCTAGGACATGCCGGTTTCCTCACGATATTTCCTTCACCGTTTTGAGAGCAGCGGTGTTGAAATTATTTACACAATTTAAAGCGCCTGGCTGGGTTCGAACTCACGACCTTACAACTCGTAAGTCGGGGCCGTTACCACTGGGCACCACTGCTCCCGGCCACACTGCACCATTTGATAATGTTGATGGCCCTTTTTAATCGCATACTTACGAGTATGTCTGCAATCCACCTGGGCACGCGTTGCCGTGGACGAATTGGAAATCTCTAAATAGAATCTCCACAGATGGGGGTTCATGGACGACTCAGAACTCAAGTGCATATGCGGCATCCCCCATAGACAATGGCTCATCCTGCGCTGCATGCCCAGTCACCTTTGCCCTTGATGATCTTATGACTGCGTCAGTGAGCAGAGTTCGCGTAGCTGAATTTTAGGCATTTTGGAACATTTTGCCATCAATACGCTAAAAAGAATAAATCTGCAATTTAAGTCTTCTCATCCTCAGCCTTTGGACTTTTAAAGCATTCAAAAGTAACAACATGTAGTAAGACAAAACATGCATCTGTATTTTTGTACTGTCTATCAAAATCGGAAACACAGACTATGAGGACATAAGTTTTTATTCCAGTAATATATTAAATGCAGTACGAGAAAGGATAAATCTGACTTTTGGATCCAGATAATACCTACAACAATTACTTCAGAATCTCCACAAAAACCATTTACAACTCACGATTGTATCGGAAACTCGACCAACAAACTATCAATCTTTACCGACAAATTAAAACGAATGGTCGTTTAAATATCGATTCTTCTCAGTTTTCTCGATCAATCCATTATTGTGTCAAAACTATTGTGGAATAGAAACTATGCTTTGAAAGTAATTAGTCATTGTCATTCTTCTTTTTCATCCTTTTAGTATGCTTAAGTGATTATTAAAGCTAAATATTTATAACTAGCCGCGCCCCGCGGTTTCATCAATCGTTCGAGCCGCATAAGACTCGTGATACTCAGTAGCAGGTTTTACACAATTAAACCACGAACTATATTCACACTCAGTCTGTATTTGGGCAGAGTAACGTCCTTATCACTAGTTCACAATATAATGTATGCTAACAATGATTTGCCTGCCTTTTTATACACTTAACCGCCATATTCAAATCAACTGTCAGTTATTTACCCAATAATTTATGAAATACTAAATTATTGTTATAAAAATCAAATAAATTACTTATTATGGGAAAATAAATACAAAGAATATTATTTAGATATTAATGACAATATTTGAAAGTAATTTAGGAATAAACAAGCAACTACTACGTCATAACCGTCGAGTATCTATCTGGTACTTGTTAACACTCGATCTCGTGGGAATATCGGGATAAAAGGTATTGAATTTCTGAACCCAGGTTTCGATCTACTCACGTACCAAATTTCATGCAAATCTGTTCAGCCGTCTTAGCGTGAAAGCGCACCAAACAAACTCACTTTCGCATTTATAATATTAATTAGGATTAGGATTATCT
This sequence comes from Agrochola circellaris, assembly GCA_914767755.1. Lineage (NCBI taxonomy): Eukaryota > Metazoa > Arthropoda > Insecta > Lepidoptera > Noctuidae > Agrochola > Agrochola circellaris. The sequence goes on from OU611857.1 coordinate 3,674,324, forward strand.
CCATTCCAGAGATGCAAAACAATATAGCTACTTACTTAACAACAAGAAGGGCAACTCACAGTTCGTGTGTGTTCAATATAACTGGCTGAGTGTGCAACCTATTCTATTCCTTAAATCAAAAGACAAGTTTTTGGTTTATATATACAGTTTCAGTAAAAGAAAGAAAGAAAGAAAAAGGCGTTTATTGGCATTACAGCAGAAAAATACACCTTGCAACTAAAAAAAAACAGAAAACAATGATTATAATGCCAAAAGGGCCTCAGCTCAGCATAATGTCAGATGACGACACAAAGTGTACCACCTGACAGTGATTTTCAGCTGCAACCCACGAGTGTCATACGCTAGAATAATAAACACAGGGAAGTAACGGGACCGCCGTGTCCTCACGGAGGCGATCGGCGGCGGCGATCTCTCGCGTCCGGCCCTGGTTCAGGCCATGGTCCGGAGCGAGAGTGCATGGGAGGCCGTCACCTCCTTCTGCGAAGCAGTAATGCTCGCGAAGGAGGAGGCGGAGCGCGCGAGGGAGAGGCAAAATGCACCCCCTCGCGCCCATAGTCGCCGCAGGAGACGCCCCGGGCGTCGGGAGTCGCGAGCCGACTTCCGGCCACCGTAGGCGCGGGCTTGCGGACGGTGAGCAATGGGTAGCTCGCCGTCGGATAGGGACCAGGCCCGGGTCGACGGCGCGTTGTGTTCCACGCGCGCCTCAAAGAGACCTCGGCACACAGGCAACGGAAGGGTGGGTTTTAGTCAGTAAAAAAAAAAAAAAAAAAAAGGTAAGTAACGGGGCACTCTATTACTTGAAAGATTTTCCTTTATCATACCATCATAGCTTGTTTCCCCTGGGGGTTAGGCAGTGGCGGATGTATACCTAGTACACCCACATTTATGTTTAAGTCCCATGTAATAGGAGGCGAGCCTAATGCCACCATTGGCCATAAATTGAAAACTCCGAGCTACTACTGAGAAATTCTAGATGGAAAAACCCAATAATACTTTGCCCGAACCTGATATCGAACTCAGGACCTCATGCTCAGCAGTAGCGCGTGTGACCACTACACCAATAAGGCAGTTTCCTTATCAATGCCTTATAAGATATGTTTCGATAAGGAGAAAATAAAGATTCGTCGCATCGTTTCATTGCACGTCAAATAAATAGATCTACATCCCAGACGGACACACGAAACCCAAAAAAAAACAACACATCAATAAAATACATCACGAACGAAACGAAAACCAATAAAACGTGAAAAATAGTTACCCATCTAGAACGCAGCCGAGCGTGTAACGGAATATCTCACAATTGGTACACCGCGAAAATGTTTGCCGCGTATAAATCAAGTTGTCAGTGTTGCCGTTATAAATTCGCGGGCCGCCGCCGCGCCGCCACGAACGCACCTGGCAACATTTACCTTGATTGCGAACGCGGCGCGCTGCATTTGCCTTCCTACCACGTGCTGAACACAGGGAAAACGCACCACTATGCTGGCAACTCCCCACCCCCTCTCTCTCAGTGAAAATTAGGACCGTCACGGGGGGATGTTAGTTGCGCGTAAGGTCTTCACAAAATGGTCAACGTTGAAACCATTCGTCACCAAACTTTCTTGCCTTACGTTCTTTATGCATGGCTCTTAGTCTTCCAGTAATGAGTCAGAAACTCTTGGAATTAGTCTGGTATATGTTACGCTCCGCTTCCTAGGTGAAGCACTCCATTCGACTAATATCAAAGTTATGAATGTATGCTGCTGAGTTTTAAATGGAATTAATTTCCAAGTTTTAGTTCAACCTTTTATATACTTTGTTGATGATGCTCTTTTGGAGCTTGGAGATTTAATTTCTGTTGTGCTCGCATTGTTTTAACGGTAATGTTTGCATATTTCACAGTTTAGTTGGCTTATTTATGGGAAAACTAGGATACCGGGCTACTCTGCTTGCGTAAAAGTTTACATTTTTGTATGCGTTGGAGATTTCAGAAACAACACTTTTCATTTTGCCTAAGTCACACACTCTCAGAGTTTTTCCTGGTTACTGTTTTAAATGTACACACAGTCAGGAAAATTATTTTTTTATCAAATCGACACACGTAAATTTGCCGTGTTATAGCTATTTCATTTAATTGAATATGCGAGATTAGATTGGTAAGTAATTTTGATAAACAATTCATTTTCCTAACTGTACCTTGTTGCAACTGACCCTGAGACCTTAATTTAAGAAAATACAGTTGTTAGGGTTCCGAACCTCAAAAGGAAAAAACGGAACCCTTAAAGGATCACTCGTGTGTCTATCTGTCTGTCTGTCACAGCCAATTTGCTCCGAATCTAATAGACCGATTAAGTTGAAATTTGGTACACATATGTATTTTTGTGACACAAACACGTGTAACGTAAATAAAATATCAAATGAAATGTTGCGAGAATCTCAAATGTATTTTTTTATAATTTTAAACTAAATACTTTTAAAGATATTTAAGAAAATTTCCCTAATCTCCGAAACTAACGAGCCAAAAGTTTTGAAAAAATGCTGAAAATGGATCTTTACTCATAGATTACAGGAAAACCTATAAGAAGTATATGGTCTTAAAATAACATAGTAAATCTCTCAATATTGTTGTTGTCATGTTAAGTTTGTTCTTGGGATGAATTCATCTCAACTACGGAACTCTTCATTGTGCGTCGTCCGACACGCACTTGGCCAGTTTTTTTATTATTGTGTGGCTCAACATGGGCTTAACCCTATTTTAGAGACCTAAGTGGTACAGTCGAAAACTATAATCGTTCCGTTTAACAGATGTCATGTGTCACACATGACATATTGACATGTTGGCCAGACTAACCCAAAATTGAATAGATAATCCAACAAGAGGGCGGTTGTTGTCGAATTTTAATAGAGTGTTATGCAGCCGATGGAATAAGTTACCGACAACGCAGCGGCAAAGTTCTGCCCGAGTTCTAGCCTGTTTGAAAATCACCGTGAGGTACGAATGTATTGGTGGATTGGAGACGCGCTTAGGCTGGATTTAGTGCTGGACTGACGGTCAGTGCCTACATCGGTCGCGTACCGATTTAAATGGACTCGTACTCGCTGACCGCCCGTGCTACACTATACAAGTCCATTTGGACATAGTTAAGCAGAAAGGATCCAACCCACACTATGGGCGAAAATGAGTTATGTATACCAAAACACTCTTTGTAGTAAAAACTTTAATATCACAAAAACAATTCCAACGCATCATGTCATTATGACCATACGTTACCAACCCATATCTATGGCAGGTCATACAATCACATAACACGATCTGATCTTAAAACTTGAATATCTCAAGACTAACTCTGTGTGGGTTGGATCCTTTCTGTTTAACTACGTCCATTTATACTCGGCGTCTTGGTACGCGGTATCGACGGCACGCGACCGACGTTGGTCGAGCACAAAATCCAGCCTTATGAAAATCCTTCCGGAGTTGCGAGTTTGTCCGAAATGGATATCGCGACCCCGGCACACTGGCAACGGAAGGAACACGGGTGGGTTTTAGTCAGTAAAAGTCTGACACGCCCTCCCGCTCCGCCCAGAGCGGGAGAAGTTATTTGAAAATTTCACACCGTCAAAAAAAAAAAAGCCTTATGAAAATGTTCCTTAATTATCTTTTTCTATGAATAATAAATAACAAATCTTTTGATTGTTGGATCATAATATGTATCTCATATTATTATTTTACAAAATAATATTTTTTGTAATGTGTTAAAATACTTTTGAAAGTAAAAACAAAAGTCATTTGCTGACTTTACTTCTTTTTTCTCATTTTTTATTCGTGACATAAAAGGTGATAACGTCGAGAAGTGAAGCATCGCAGTCTTTAATAACAACATAATGAAGGTATTAAAAAACCCATGCAACATACCAATTGAAGACCCGATTCAGTAGAAATACAAATAAACCAATCGAATCATTCAATCACAATTTCCGTGAAACGAATATGTTTGCCAACTCGTAGCACATTCGTAGCACCCTCGTAGCACATTCGTAGCTCGTAGCGGTATCGGCGGCACGTGGAGTTCGTAGCGCGGCTGCGTCGTCAATATTGGTTAATTTGGCTCGCGGGCTATGCTCGCCCGCCGACTCGCTCTGATATTGCCTGCATATATCTCTTATCGGAATTGGGACTTGATTGAGAATGATTCTGACTTTAAATGTTTTCGGTGCGGGAATATTGTTCTGTGAAAAAAAACTAACTAAAATATGTTGGTTTATTAGGTATCAGCAAATTTATCAATTGTTGCGAGACCCCTGGGAGCCAGCACTTATCAACGAAGAGAAAAAGCGATATTTTACGAAGAATCTATCGGTTATCCAAAAAGAACAAACAGGGATGTACTTTTTTTTTTTCAATAGAACGCATCATCTTAAAACACCGTGTAATTGAAATAGATTATTTGAGTAATCTAGTCTTCCTTGAAATGATGAATGCCTCTTTTACGTCCTTCGACCTGCTATATAATTACGTAACACATTTTCGTAAATAATTACGACTAATCTGTTTCATTTTGACAGTTCAACAACATCCATTGCGTTATTTACGCAGCAGCATCTACTGCATTTCTGAGCAAATTTTTTTTCGAACTTATGCAGCAATGTATTAGCAGTCTCTTTCAAAATGATTCAGATTGTGATTGATCGTGTATTTAGGGTGCTGTATTACTTGTTAACATACTGTCTATTGATTATGCAGGTTATACTCGATAGGCATGCGACACACGACACATTCTAGCACGTTGAGACTCGCCCAGTATGTGTCTATGAGACTTGCATAGTATGCGTCGTCTGTATGACGTGTATGCACCGCCTAACGTGCTGACATGTCACGCGTCGAATACCTAATGAACACATGAGTAAGTAATTCTGCACTGCACTTTACACTCTCTATATACTGCGTGCTCCATCCCAACACTTAATATATTTATCAAGTGCCAACATTGACCAAATACACTTCAGGCACGAAAAACCTGTTACAATTTTAGTGTAGATACAACAAAGTACCTAAATATTCTCTCTTCAAATGTCGTAGGATGATTTGATAATTCGAATTTTCGCGAAAACCCTAGGGATATTGCGAAAACAAGGATAATTAGAAAATGGTGAAAACATTTCTGCGAGCAACTTGGAAGTAGCTGTCGCTCGGCTCGCGCGCGGTTTCGTCGCAGTTCTAATCTAACCTAACCTTTATTTACACACACGTATTTACAAGATTTGAAAACGAACAGTAACGTAAAATAATAATAATAATAATATGTACAAGTATATAAAAAGGGGGGGGGGATAATCATAGGGCATTTTCTAATTATCCGTGTTGTTGCGAAAATTCGAATTATCAAATAATCCTACGACATATACACGGTGTAATATATCGACGCTCAAACTGTTTTCATAAATTCAGCACATGATGACAGAATCCCCAGTACATAAATTTTTCGTCAGTTATTAAAAAGAAATCGGCTATTTCACACAAAAGAGTTGCAATTCCTACATGGTCAAAATGTAAAGAACAGCCGTGTTTTCTAAATAACCATCAAAAAATTTCAATATTGGGTTTAGAATCATGTTCCAAATTAATGGTAACAGTTTTCGCGTCAATGGCCCTTACACCCTGTATAGTCTATATTTACGTTATATCTTGCCATGTGTTTACATACCTTATTATCGTAACGAAGTATATGTAAGTAGGCACCTGTCAGATTTCACCGAAATCCTTAAATGTCGTTGTAAGACCGTCGGTGTCGTCTGAAATTAATTATACCTTACCTACACGTTAACCAAGTAAACCTTCAGTAAAAACAAAAATAAAAGTGTTTTGACTGGCTATCGGTATGCACGTCATGGAGAATTGAAACAGTCATTTATTCAAACTAGGCTGACAATCAGCAATTTTCGATCGTCAAAATAACATAAGACAGTCCCCCAAAACGCCCACCCTTCACCACTTATTTATTTAAACTTTCCACACTTAAAAAAGTACAAAGGCGGAATTAATGCCTTACACCAAGGGTGGTGAAGAGATTAGATGGCAAGTGCTCTATTTGAGAGGACAAACAAAAAAAATGAAAAAATATATTCTAATGTATTATAACTAAAATAGATACAACAATACATAAATAGGTTACAAACTACATAGGTACACATACATACATATTTACTATAATCTATAACTATGTTAAATATATACGAAATCAAGGAAGAGAGGTGTTGAGATGACTCAACTCTATTTATTTTGAAAATAACTCCACAGTTTTCGCTTAAATGCATCACCACTAATGCAATGCACCACTTCCTAGTGATTTAGCTAGGAATAAGTGGCGCAACAAACTCCCCAGCAGCACAGCTGTCTGTTCAGTTAAAAAAACTTGATTCTATACAATAGAATGCAAAATAATTTACATTACGCAATACAAAACATATTTGCCATATGTCAGCTAGCACACGCCAATATACAAATTCCTACGTTACTTAGATCTCGTAAAACCTCTTTTCGAAAATCTTATAATGGTTCAATTTATTCTTTTCAAGGTCGTAACTTCTTCGTAAGTCGAAACTCTAAAATAAAGGACTACAAATTATACGTCTATTTATATACCTTTTCACAGTTAAACGGTTACGGATCTTTTGTTTTTTTTTTCTTTCTGTCACTTTTAATGATGGTCTGGCAGTTTGAGTACTTTATGCGGCCTACCCAAATGTCCTTTCTTTGGTATTGTTAATCGAGTCGTTGAGCTCCTTTTATTAAGTTCTGAGTTGAGCTACACGATTACTGATTACAAATAAACTTTATTCTTTCTTCTTTCTTTACTGACAAATACTTGCACTAACAGGGTCCATTGAAATCTGTGTGGTTCTTTACTCAAAAGTCCATCTCAGACAATAATCTACATGGTCCTCATATGGCTTGACCAAGATTATGTCTTTACTTTAAAAGAGACTGCGACCTCTGAGTTTATTTCGGCCTTTCTTCTCAGAGTGGTCAGATAGGAAACGCCGACCTCATGTACCTTTTTTTTCATATGACGCGTAAAAGTGATTCCCATATCCTGTTTACAGAATAAACAATTTCATTTCATTTTATAAAGTCTGAACCAATTTTGATGATCAGAGAGATAACACCAGGCCTGCAGAAAGAGATAAGATATTTTTCATCAGGTTAAAGTAGAAACAACTAAGTAACTCTTTAAATATTTGTATTTCATTTTCTCTTTAACTAAAAATACGAATAATGATAATGGAAAATTTACATTTACATACCTACTTACTTTACATATTTGCAATAACTATAATAGATTTTCAATGAAAGCACTTATATTAAAATTCGTTTACACTAAGTGCTTTTTGGCAAATATTGAACATAATCCTTGAAATACGCTGCATCATCAACATTATGCTGACACTCGACCATTTTCTTTAAAAGGTTTATAATAAATATATAATACGCTGAAATTCGTTGAGACAGTTTAAAATCGACACTTAAAAATGTGATTAGTTTTTTTTTTTCAGAAACAATGAATGTATTAGGTAAGTACCTATGTGAAAGACAATATGCCTAAAAAGGGTGTGAATGTAAATATTACTGAGATAATGGCTATTAAAGACCTACTTCTCTAATACTCATCGAGTCTAAATCAATCTGTCTAGCCTTTTCCCAACTATGTTAGGGTTGACTTCCATTCTAACTGGATTCTTAATACCAGTATTTTACATGGAGCGACTGCTATCTAATCTCCACAACCCAGTTACTGGGTAACAAGATACCCCTTGGTAAGACTGATTGTCTGACTATTGGCCTTCTGACTACCCGTAACGACTATCAAAGTTCTACGAATGACAGCCGGGACCAACGGCTTAACGTGCTTTCCGAGGTACGGAGGTGTTTTGATATGTAATGAATTTCAACCCATCCACGTACCGACCGCTGTAAGCATAGCTTTTACCTTTTATCGACCAGTGCAGCTGTTATTATTTTGTAGCCGTACCGACCACATGTTCACGATTTTAGAAATGATGTACCCATCACATAATTAGTTTATCTGTCATTGCATCATTTCTAATATTCTTCTTTTCGTGTGGTTAGTGACTAACCTGGTGACAGTTTTAAAGCCGCCCATTGGCCTCTGACTTGGCTTCACATGCCGTCGAGAAACATCTTTTTACCTACTGTGGTATAGTAATTTTATTCTAGGTGCATCGTCTTCACATATAATTATATAATTACCTAATGTATACAAAATATTGTTAAATATTTTAAAAGAGTAACGGTGGAATTTCTTGCCTATTCTTCTCCATAAGAAAACTATCTTTTAGCAGGGGCGACTAGAATCAATTAATTTTTTTTTTTTTTTTTTTTCTACATTTTTCCGTTCAAAAGTGCCTATGTGCCCATTTGAAATAAATTATTTGAGTTTGACTTTGACAAATAAATGGGGTTTCTCACTCCATCCTCATCACTTTCCCTCCAACCCCATTCCCTCACAAATCAACATAACAATCTCACGTTGTACCATTCAATCTACATACACCTGACAAATAAGTACCAACAATTCTCTCCCTCAGTTTTGAGCACAAACTCCTCCGTCGCTTGATCGATTGAAGAAGCGATCAATCAAGCGATGTCTCTCACATTGAAAGCCAAAGCAAAACAAAGTTGTTTGAAGTCGTGACGGCTTTTAAAACGGCATGTATGTAACCTCTTTGTAACATAATCACCTTGGTATCGCCAAGTTTAGGGGAAACATACGGGTGATATGTTGTGGCGCAGACGCTTAGAAGGGAATATGTTAGAAGTAGAAAGCGCAATAAAATAGGGCGATTCGATACTTGAATGCAAAGTTAGGGAAATTAATTTTTAAGAAAATAGTTTACCAACTTAGAGTGAGCGCCACGAAAGAAGGCCGGCGGAAAAATTGTGGAACTACCTTTTTTTTTTATCCAATGTTATGACGTATAAACTAGCCAATCAAAAGGACTTCTGAGGTCGCGGACTCTATATTCAAATCACAATTGCCATCATTTGACAGTTGTATGAAATGGCTAAGCATAGCTGTACGTTTGAATGTTTTCTGGTGCAAACGCATGTGACGCGGCAAATTGACGAAAGATGTCAATTGCAGGCTCTCAAGTCGTGACGATGTAGGAAGTATTGCTGCACTTTAATAGCACAAGACTTTGTACTTAGTTGACCAACTTAAGTCAAATCAATTACATTTAAAATTCACTCTTAGGGTTATCTAATTATTCCATAAAGAAACTTCTATTTAAGGGTCTGCCTAACGCCCTTGACCTTGGCCGTAAAAATGCGCGTCGCGCTCACGCCGCGCCGCCGTTCGGTTTCATAGGGAATATTTATTTTTAGTGACGAAAATACGAATCATCAAATTACGAATATTTGAAAAAATTATAGATAATAAAATAGTCAGTTCATACAAAAAAACATGAAAATAACTTAATTTGTTTAAAAGTAATATTGTTTTTATGTTTTGGGTACACATTACTTCCGGAATTTATTTCATAAAGTATTTTACTACAATACTTAAATATTCACTTATAGAATTTATGTGTACGCGTTCTAGTTTGTTTTTTTTTGTATAACTTACTTGCATTATTTGAAGGCGTTATAACAGATTTAAAAGTCACTAAAATCATAATTATGAGACGTATCTTAAAGGAAAACTTAAAAGTTAACAGTAATAACCATTCATTTTTAATGGAAAATTCCAGTTTCTCAAATATTGCGAACGCTAGACAGCATCTACGCGCCATGAATAGAATTACATTAAGTAGTTTTAGCAAACCAGAATTTTAATATAGTCTAGAATTTATAATGTTAAATATAAGCTTATTTACCTACTTTAATAACCTGCTTTCATGTTTTATGTTAACAATTTATTAGATGTTGATTGAAAATGTATTATAGCGCTACAAGGTTCTTTTGGCGCGTGGCCAAAATCGGAACTAACGCCGCCATCTTGTTTTTTCAATACATTCCACTAAAGAATTACACAAATGTTTACCAACAGCGCCTCCCCGTCAACGTCATGCGAGCGCCAAAAGCTCCTTGTAGCAGATTCGGCTGGGCAGTGTTAGGGAAGCTACGCAATTAGGGTTCCCAGACTCAAAAATTGAAAAGCCGGACATAGATTAATAATATATTTTAAAAAATCTTTTTCTTTTTTAGATTCATATTTAGCCGGTCATTTTGTCCTGAAAGCCTGACACATTTATTTGTGTATTTATTACTGTTATTTATTTGAGACTTACTCTACTTTTAATTAAGAATCACAAATTTTGTTCTTACTAAAGTAATTTGTAACCTCTTTACTTACATTGAAAGTAACTAAAACAATCAATAATCAGGTATCTTTTGGCGGGGCGGGGTTGACCAAAAGCCTAATAAAAGCCAGACTTGTCAATATTTGGCCTGACACGATTGTAAAAAGCCGGACACCTGGCAACCCTATACGCAATATCTTCTCGTCTCACATACCGCAGTCATGACCAGTACGTGTTGCCAGACGAAGCCGCGAGCAAAAGCTAGACACTCAATAAAATTCATCTGAATTTAGAAGGTTTCAACTTCACTTTATCTTTACATTTCTCCACTTTTTGTTTGTTTAACTTAATGAAAAATCATCGTGGTTTTCCACGTCTAAAACATAACGACTGAAACACACTAACCAGTGTTTAGTGGAACGGAAAACACTTCACAAGCTTTTCACAGTAAACTCTAATGCCCGAGACACACGAAGCTAGTTTTTCAAAGCTAGGATAGCAAGATTGGTCCTCGGTATACTATCCTGGCTTGGCACATGCTAGTGCTTATTACACGATGCCAGATAATTTTAAGCCACTAGGTACAGTACAACACGTGGTGGTGGTCAAGGAGTAGTCAGTGCACACTAGCCAATAAAATACTAGCCTCCCCGGCCACGTGCAGCTAGTACACAAGCAAGGATATTAAAATCACTAGTGGGGGTGCTACTAGCTCAAAAAATAGAACCCCATCCTATAAAACTATCCTAGCTTGACACGCTAGCTTACTTACTTTCTCACTAATGCCCAGGTTACACGAGGCTAATTTTTGAAGCCAGGCTGGCAAGCTAGTTCTCTACTAAACTGTCCTGGCTTGCTGACCTAGCTTGGTACATGCTAGTTCTGTTTACATGAGGCGAGATTATTTAAAGCTAGTATTATTGCAGTGATGCTAGAAATGAAGCTAGTTTTATACACGAAGTCAGAGTTACTAGCTTGCTAGCTTACTATCCTGGTTTGAGAAACTAGCCTCGTGTATCTCGGGCAGAATGTCAGACAAGTAAACGCCATCGTAAATCCCTCGGAGCCGGTACAACCGCGCACAACAGAACATTCCATCAACTAGTAAGTACATTCGAGAACACACGCTTTTGCTTGTTAACGTTTCTTAACACTCTGTAGTCTAAATACGTTCGTTACTGTACAATCGCGTTAAATTCGACTAAATTGAAGATTTGGAAACAGTCTGCGGCTTTTAAACGTCTTATTTCAATTTACAGAAATAGGTACTGCTTTGTACGTAGGCTTGATACGTAAATAATTTAATTAATCGAAGTTCTGTATGTTGTATTATGTACATAGTAGGAAAGGTACTATAACATAACGCCAGTATTCATCGAAGGTTTAGGCAGAGGTCTGCCTACAGTCACCTACATTTCGTCAGTTATGTTTGAGTCCCATGTATAGGGTAATAGGGGGCGAGCCTATTGCTATCACAAATCCAGGCTCGCGGCTGATACTGAGAACTTCGAGATGGAAAAACCTAATAACACGTTGCCCGACCGACCTGGGAACCCGAACCCAGGACCCACTGCTGTAACACGGGCCTACTCGATGTAAGAGGGAGCAGGCCATAATCCACCACGCGGGCCCAGTGCGGGTTGGTAGATGTCACATGTTTCCTCACGATGTTTTCCTTCACCGTTTTGAGAGCATTGGTGATTAATTTCTACAATAGAATGTTGAACACGAATTCCAAAGAGCGACACCGACTCTGAAACTGATTAGATAATTAGTACCTGGTCGACCGAGCTCTACTCTGGTGAAAATAGAGAACGCTCATTGAATACTATAGGATAGTACATACTAATTCCATGCTGCCATGGTAGTACGTACTTACTAATTCCATGCTGCCATGGTAGTACGTACTTACTAATTACAGGCTGCCATGTCATTATTCTAAAGTAGTCATCTTGTTCTAACTAAACTTTGAGCGACCGAGCTCTGCTCGGGTGAAAATACGGCGAAAACGAATTTTCCCAGATATGAGACCTAGCTAGATCGTTTTTTCGCTCCCCTAAACCCCTTTATTGCAACTTCAAATTGCAAATCGCTAGAGCCGTTTTCGAGAACGTGATTACAAATATATACAAATATTTTTCGTTTAATAGTATAGGATATATGCAGTTCTGCGGTTATACATTGAATCGAAATAATGATTAGTATTCAATGCATCTATCAATCTATTGGTACAATTTTGTTTTTTTTTTTGTTTAGGGACATTTATAATCGCAATGCGTATGTCAGTCCCATCGTACCCTAAATACACATTACTCATAACTGGGCCATGAACCTAAACAGACTCTTCACAATTGGTACACTTAATCTATTGCAAAATATTTTTGGACACATTGAGAAAAAACTGAACTCATTTGCATAGATTTACACTTAAATCTCATTTGTAAGAAGGATAATCTCTTGACGCTCGTATAAGATAATAATCTGACAGAAAATGACGCTATGACAGAAATAGTGTCAAAAGTTGCGAGAAAATATCCTCTGAAAATACCATATTGATGGAAAATACAATTAAAAAATAACGATCGGAGAAGAAAAATGGCTGTTTGTATACTTTTTTTGCTATGGCAATAGAATATTATTTATTATTGCTACAGGTATTTATAACAAAGCTGGTTAAAATAAAACAATGGTCTCCGCAGCATACCCTTCACTAATATAACTAACTCTGGCTACGCTGCTGGCTAACTAGCGAACTAGAATATTTAACAGTAAAATAATAATACCAGCCTGTTACTGTCCCACTGCAAGGCAAAGGCCTCTTCTCATACAGAGAAGGCACGAGCATTGATCACCACGCTTGCTCAAGGCGGGTTGGTGACTTCAGACTTATATTAACTATACTATTAGTCCAGCTTTCCTCACGGTGTTTTCTTTCACCGATGTCAGTAATGTCCAAGATAAATTCAGAAAGTACATATGAATTGAAGAAGGCATGAGAGGCGAGGATTTAATCATAACAGTTATAATTCACGTTTAAGAAATTCATGGCCCTTTGCTTTAAGTTTTTACTATTTTTAACTAATTTCCCTATAAGTCTTATTTCGTTTCGCAATGGTTCAAAAAATGGGCCCTCAATCCAGATGCATATCTATTTGCGACGTTGCCCACTTTCAGAATGAACGCTCTTAACATAACTGGCGAAATGTGTACTAATGGTACACCTCTGCCTAATAGGTACGTCGGGGAATACAGGCCTGATGTTATGTTATCAATCAATCAATCATTTATTTTGATATGCATTCCAGTTTGTTCTCCAGTCTTTTGTTTATGGATCCCAGTTGTGATTCTTCTTTATCTACTCTTTTTTCAGTGTATTGAATTAGAATGGTGGGCGTATCTGTCGTTTGTCTTCAGTTTTTTCGTATTATGCTTGGGTCTTAACTACGTTGTTAAGAAAATTAATGGTGAGTTGAGAATCCAAATGAGTATTGATTATTTTCCCCAAGAAAAAAAACCTCACCTTATATTATAGAATTAGAATATATATGTATATATATACAATACATCTTATTTATATCTCATTGTTTTTACGTCATCTCGTCAAAACCGGCTGTCGCTGAGAACAAGCGCTGGGGCTCTGTCTCGCATAGGGTCGCAGCATTATGCTGAACGATGGCCGTATTGCGTGGATGTGACGCATACTTTCCCCCAACTTATTCTTTTATGTATTTGTACTTTCTTTGCGTCATTTTTACCGCAAACAAACGTATTTCCTTTCTTTCTTTCTCCTCTAACATTTCAGAAGCAAAGATCGAAGAAAGATTCATCAGGATGCTCCAAAAAGCTTCTACAACACAATCTACACAAGTTAATGGGCCTTTGATAGCAGTAGAAACTGGTAAAACAGCACAGCAACTCTCTCCTCCAGGCATCTCTCTTGTATTCAATCAGGAGGAAAACAGAAGAAGTGACCCCTATAATCTGATCCAGAAACCTGCAAAGGACATGAAATTTGAGGTTTTATCTTTAAACGCTTACAAATCGATGGAAACAATTAACGTTGTATCCATACCAAGTGATGACCGTACCGTAAGCGATTGCATTCCCAACAAAAAAATTGAATCTGAACGCGTTGCCGCCAAAGGTACTTCATCTCATATCTCAACTGAAATAGTTCTAGTTAAAAACAATGAATTAGAACAACGTGCAATTAAAGAAAATTCATCAATGACTACTAAAAGCGATAGTTATGTAAGCGAACTAATTACTATTAAAAAGAATGAATACGGACACGTCGCAGGTATAGGCACTTTACCCGTTAAACGAAAAGATTGCAATACTAGCGTATTCATTTCCGAAAATGAAACCCGCATTATGTCCCGAAAAAGTTCAGCCGCTATCCATACTGATAATGTAATTCAAGACGTAACCGCTAAAGAAAATGCAGTCAAAAAAGAATCCGGACGTAATACAGCTGAAGGAACTACATCTAATGAGCCAAATGACTCTGTCGCCGAGAACGTCGCCCTTACAAACATTTACGCCGGCCGAATGGTTACCACCAGTGCAAGAAGTATTGTAGAGATTAGTGTGAAAAAACCAACAGCCGACAGGAAATCTAACGAAGAAATTGACTCTGACTGTTTTATAAAAAAATCTGTCGATAGCATTCTGTCAAAGATCGCAAATTTTACTTATAAGAATGATGATCTGAGAGAAAAAAGTGCGATGGATACGTATGATGTCAAACAACCATTATGTCTTACTGGAAGTAGTCGGAATATACACGTTTCAAGTTACGTTGACAAGAAAGATTCCGGTTCCATTGGCGCCAAAGAAACTTCTTCTCATACCCAAAGTGACCGTGTAGGAGAAAACTTTACACTTAAAAAGAGAAAATCGGAACCCATTGTTGCGAAAGAAACTTCATCTCATACCCGAATTGAGCGCCAGGTAAATAATTTTTTTTCGATCAAAATGAGTGTTGCCTTAAATGTGGCCAAAGCAATTCCTAGTCGTACCCGAAGTGACATTACTGTAAGTAAATACTTCCCCATTAAAAGGAGTGAATCCGGATCTATTGCTGGTAGGAGAAAGGATCCCGTGCTGCTACAAGAAGCACAAAGCGATGATAATGTAGCCGAAATAAGCCTCGTTAGCATGGGTGAATCCAGCCGTATTTCTGTACAAGCAAAAAGTTTAAGAAAAATCGTTTTGGAAAAAAATTACGTAGATACTGAATCAGACATTTTGGTAAAGAAAACTGAATGCAGCACTTTGAACGCCGAGATCGCTGATACATCAAAAACTACTAATGACGACCCAGTAAAAGAAATACCATTGACGGATGAGATTAAAGCTCTATTAAAAGAGGAGAACGTTATACCTAGCTCTAGCACCAAAAAGTAGTTTTTTAACGCTTTTTCTAAATAAGTAAATATTAATTTAGTATTTAATTCTGACCGTCGATTGTCGTGCGCATAGACGAGTACGCGATCGTTTTTAAGAATTATGACGCGAGTACGCGACAGTCGCTTTCAGCTAGAACACGTTCGTATACCTGCCATGCTATTCTGTAAACATCTCACCGTGAAAACTTGGGTGAAGTGAGCTGTCAATAGTGTCAATCCCTGTGGAATGACAGCTCACTCCACGCTCACTTCACCTAAGTTTTCACGGTGAGATGGTTACAGAATAGCACTGCTGTAGCTAGATTTTATGTGTGTATTGGGTTATTCCGATAATCCACCCGAAAAAATCCACCATAAGATGGGTACGAAACGTATGTCCGAGAATCCACCCCAGACGGGATGGATAATCGGAATTCGCATATTATTTTTCTTCCGATTTTCTCCCTCAACTGTGTACAGTCACTTATGCTACTACCGCCTCTGCGTCTATCGTGACGAAGCTTCGCACAGTGATACGATATACGCAGAATATGTGACCAACCATTATCGGTTATCGTCGCGATAATCCGGGCTGCGTAGCATTTATCTCCCGGGTGGCGGTACACACCAAGCTGCACATTTCCAGTTAATTCTGACCTCGCATTGTACGGAAATCCTATACAACGCGAGATCAGCGTAAACTGGGAATGTATAGCTTGATGTGTAGCGGTGTGTACATAGTAAACGTGGCGAAGCCGCTAATGGGATCGCCGCATTAGCGCGATAACTTTTTAGCGAGCAAAACATTCGAAGCTTCGGCACGCATTGCTTTGTCACAAAAGACGCAGATGCAGCCGCAGCATTAGAGAAACGTGATAGAAAAACTGGCCCAAGATACTTAGTAGAAGCAGTTCTTTTTAAAATTTGAAGCTGAAATCGTTTGTAATTTACATAGCATTCAATGATACTTGGGGTATAAAGTCAAAAGAACAATCAAAACTGATTTCCGATTGTCCCTTCTGGGGATGGACAGATGAACAGGCATTTCCACCCTAGAGTGGCTGTTTTAAGGTGGACAAACGAAATAACCGCGTTTATTTATATAATGTGAAATTTAATTCGTTTGCAACCTCTTAAGGGGTCATTGTACTCATCATTATGAAGAACTTTCACTATGGGGCCAACCACGAAATCGCGAAAAAAAATCAGCTGTTCCCTTCATTATAACGAGCTATACGAACATAAATGTATGGAATAGCAGCTATTTTTTTCGCGATTTCAGTTTTGGCCCCTTAAGAGGATGCAAACGAATTAAATTTCACATTGTATAGTTTTAATATTTATTCATCATTATCGTCAGCCACAACCTGACTTCACCCACTGCTGGGCCTCTCTTTTCTTGTGCCAATATAATATTTCATAACAAGAAACTGTAATGTAGGATATAAATATACCTAAGCACTTTATTTCTGTTTTAATAAATAATTTTGAATAAAAAAAAAAAAACTTTTATATTTCTTTTTAGGCTGGCCGCTTATGTACGGTTTCCTGATTTGGTTTCCTGATCAGGTTTCTGATTCGGAGACCCTGAATGCTTGCCTTACATACATACAAAATGTTCAACTAGGCGCACACGTTTGTACATTTTCCGAACGGAAATAAAACCTGACGTTCATTTCGGAAATTGAACCGTGCGTTCGGGTCGTGTCGAGCGGACGTCTCTCTTCTTGAGTATTAATGTTCTGTGGGATGTCTACACATAGATTTGACAGGGGTAAATGTCAAACTCCAAATTGAAATAACAACAACCACTTGGAATGATATTTCTGGGATTAAAAACGAACTTTAGGTCACTTTATTGTACTGTACCTAGTATTATTTGTATATCAAAATGTCTATGTATTTATGTGCTTTCATGAAAGCGTCCCATTTAAGTGTATTATCTAAGGCGTCCCCCTACCTACTGGCAGTGTAAATTCCTAATACACGACTTAAATAACATTAAAATTTTAAATTTTGAATACAAAAAATCGAACGTCTGCGCTAGTCTCACGGAATTCCGAATCGGGAATCGTGATCAGGAAACCGTACGTATGCGGCTAGCCTTATTCGCTAGCATTCGCCACTATTCGCCAGCACTCGCCACAATTCGCCAGATTTCCCACTGTCAGTCGCCAGTCTCCGACGAGTCTGAAGATATCTGTGATCGCCAGTATGTTCTGTGGTCACCACTTCACCACCATGTATCTATAGCAGTGTTGCCAGAACGTTACTATTGTAACCTTTTAACTCCTTTAGGTTACTTCTAGGTTACACGACTCCAAAGGTTACTAAACTTTTAGGTGATTTTGTGGAAAATTTAGAATTGATTTTTTATTTCTTACAAGAAACCAATATGAAACGTAACGCAAAACTACGTTTGTAAGGCAGTGAGTGTAACTTCTAAAAACCAGTCTTTCTCTCCCGCACTAATAACATCCAAATTTCAAATCACAAATGACCAAAGTGGAAAGCGTCTCTTCTCGGTTACTCCCTCCTTGCCATTCAATTGGATGAATTCGTTCTTGTTCGAGTTCGTTCGTGCTTGTCGCCTCAAGTTCGTATTTTCTTTGTGTAAGCTTTTTTCAATCGGTAGGTTAGTTAGGTTGCATTTGCAAATTACAGAACCTATATGTATGTCCTGAATTTTTAGCTACTTTTTTTTATATAAAAAAGTAAAAGGTAAATGTAACTTAAATGGAAAACATTAAATTATCCATATTTCTGTAAGTTATTACAACCAACAACTGTCTTTCAACTTTTAATCTTACTACTAGAAAAAAATATGAAAGAAACGTTATTTTTCACACTAAAAGGTTACTTTTTTATCCATTTTAGGTAACTTTTGACAAGACCCAGCTGGCAACACTAATCTATAGTTTCATAAAATAATTATAGTACATACATACAGCGTTGCCAACTTGACGGATTTTCCGTCAAATCTGGCGGATTCAGGCATGAGTAAAACGGAACAAAACATATGTTAACGGCTGACGGATTTTTTAGCGGAATCTTATGAATATTACTACTATAACTATTAATACTAACTATTCAGCCTTCAATCGATTAATTTATTTATGATTAAAAACCGTGGCATGTTTAAACTACATTTAATATGTAATTTTATCATCACGTTGGCAGCAACAACTAATGAAATGAACTTATCTGTTAGGAAACGGGGACTTCCCCTTGGCATAAAGAATCAAACATAGTCAGAAGCTAAGAACAAAACGTACGTCAAGTACTCAAGTAGGTATACTGTTTATGTGCCGGTTCGGGTTCACGTACGAATAAGATTTACTAGTCAAGAGTCAGACCGATATTAGTTGGTAATAATTGTTTTAACGTTTGTGTCCTTGTGTATCGATAATTTGTCGCATGTATATTTATCATCTATCATTATTTGGACGAAATATTCTAGCGGATTTTATTGGCGGAAAAAAGAGAAGGAACAACGGATTTCTAACGGATTTTTTTAATAGAGTCGGCGGAATTTCAATATTATTGTTGGCAACACCATATCATATCTGCTTTCTGTTTTACCTGTGGTTCGCCGCGTAAACTAAAACGAAAACATTTCTTCGTTTTTGCATCAATTTAGCAAAAAAATACATAATTTACACATAATAACCAGGGCGTGTTTTAAAATACAACTATGTCAACATACTAGATAGTGGAACAATAACAGGAATCTACCGGTTAATAATGACTTCGATTATCAAGCTGCACTGCCTCTCGGGGGCTGGCGATGAGGCTCCACCATGCTACGTGCTACAGATAGACGAGTTCAAATTCCTTTTAGACTGTGGATGGGACGAGAAGTTCGATATGGACTTCATAAGAGAACTGAAAAGGTAACACTTTGAGGTTATGTTGTCAATACAACTTGTTGAGAATTTTTTGTCAATATTCCTTTTAAAAACGCTGTAAAAATGAATGCTATTACAAATCAACCGGATAAAACACAGTACTAGCCTTCAAGGCAGTCATGAAAAGCCAGAGATCATACCTGTACTGATAATGAAACCGGACCCAAACTCCAAGCAGTTTTTTTTTATCCTGACCTTGTATCGTGTGTAGCCTTATCAAATTGTTTGCGATTGATGAAGCGGTCTATTTATACATATTCAAGAATGAACACAAATATACAAACAGTTTTCACGTAACACCCAAAAAGTGAATGATTCTTTATGTATTAAAATTGCCGTATTATCTTATCTTCCAGACATATAAACACAATAGACGCAGTACTAATATCACATTCAGACCCTATTCATCTCGGTGCCCTACCATATGCAGTTGGGAAGCTCGGTCTGAACTGTCCGATATACGCTACGCTGCCAGTATACAAGATGGGACAAATGTTCATGTATGACTTGTACCAGGCACACAGAAATGTGTCAGACTTTGATCTGTTTACGTTGGATGATGTTGATGCTGCGTTCGACAGGATTGTGCAGCTGAAGTATAATCAGAGTATTGATATGAAAGGTAAGGAGTTGTAATGGCCTTATTGAGCCATGTTGGTGTAATCAAGTGTAGTATAAATTATAATTTTACTCACAATAATAAGAATGCATATTACAAAATTGAATATTAACAACCAACAAAATGGTTCTTTTTGCAGATGACAGCACAGCCATTGTAAAATGTACTGATTTGAATAATTATAAGAATGACATCAATATTTGTTTAAATGACATAGTAAATTGGCTTAATAATAATAATTTAGTTATAAATCTCAATAAAACAAAAATCATGCATTTTTATCAACGGTGCAAAAACCCAAAGATAAATATTTTCTACAAGGGCTGTGATATTGAAGAAGTGGATAGGGCTAAGTTTCTAGGTATTACTATAGATAATCAACTTACGTGGAAGCCTCACTTAGAAGAATTATGTAAAAAACTTAGCAAATCCGCTTACACTCTCTATCAGCTCTCAAAGAAGGTTAACAGTCAGGCTCTTTTAACAGCCTATCATGGACTAGTTGCCTCTGTTTTACGATATGGCATTATTTTCTGGGGGCAGTCTACTGATAGAGAACTGGTGTTTAAGTTACAAAAGCGATGCATCAGGTCAATGTGCGGTCTGAAGATGACTGATACCTGTGTTCCCCACTTTAAGTCCCTAAAGATTTTAACCTTGCCTTCTTTATATATATTGGAAACGGCCTTGTTTGTGAAATGTAACCCACAATTATTTCAAAAATTATCGGAAGTCAGAAAAAATCCAATACGGACACAGTACGTGAATAAATTATGTCAAGTAAAATGTAAAACTGCCAATGCAAAAAAGTGTTTTTGGTATCGCATATATAATAAAGTTCCAAATGTTATTAAAAATATGACTGTATTAAAATTTAAAAGGGCGCTTAATGAAATTCTACTTACAAAATGCTATTATACGATTGACAATTTTCTTAATGATGATTCACTTACTGATTGACATGCTTATTATTATTTAATTGATTTGACATTTTTTCTTTTTTTAACTTTGATTCCGATTAGTTGACATTTAATATTTTATTGTATTCTTATTATGTAATTAAGATACATTTTTCTAAAACTGTACACGATTTGCATGCCCATGTCGGTAAAATGTGGAGAACCTAATTATAAGGAAACAACAACTATGTATTATGTACCCATGTTTGCAAAGAAATAAATGATTATGATTATGATTATGAATATTGACAATACATAGTAAATAATAGCCTAACATTTGTAATAAACAAAGTTTGGGCCTATCTGCATCTGAACTAGGTTGTTAACCTGTATCTCGAATTAATTTTGGACGTTGTTAAGCAGAAAGGATCCAACCCACACAGAGTTAGTTTTGAGATATTCAAGTTTTAAGATCAGATCGTGTTAAGTGATTGTTTGACCTGCCATACATACGGTTTGGTAACGTATGGTCATAATGACATGATGCGTTGGGATTGTTTTTGTGATATTAAAGTTTTAACTACAAAGAGTGTTTTGGTATACATAACTCATTTTCGCCCATAGTGTGGGTTGGATCCTTTCCGCTTAACTACGTCCATATTTTGATCCTCATAACTAAATTGTGAGTATTTAGTAGCCATGTTTAAAGTTGCAAACATTTTATTAGATTGCTATGTATAAATGTATGTGGTATGTATTTGGGTTGTTTAATTAATAAATTATTCTATCAAAGCCAAATCATTTATTTCAAATAGGCCCTTTTAAGGCAATCTCGAACATCAAAATGTACAAAAAAAAAATTGGTTCTAGTTGCCCCTTCCAAAAGGTAGTTTTCGTATTTCAGTTTTAAACTAAAACAAATCAAATCAAATCTTTTTATTGTGGGCATAGGTTATACAGACAGATGTTAGGTAAATTACAATTCCATTATGTCCTGCCTAATAGGCATACAATAATTATGTCAACATGCAGTATAAAACAATTCTTAGGTAATATAAAACAATTCTTACAAAATAACAATTAGGTGTATGGTGACAGATTGTAGTAGGTACTAATTATTAAGAAAATCTTGAATCGTATAGTAAGCTTTGTCATTTAAAAAATTACGCAATTTATATTTGAAAAGCACTTAGATTATGATAAGTTATAAACTTGTGGTGATATCAGGAGTGACCTATGCCCGTAGGTGTGTCCGTGGCATCACAGTTGGCCCTATCAGAATACCAGCGATTTGGTATTTTTTTATTGCTGCATTATGCTGAGATAGGAGCCTTTTTGACCTCGCACACACAGGTCATTATTATTTGTTAGTTTTTGAATGCTCCTTTTTAATTTTTATATTCTAACTGTTTGTATTTCCTGTGTGTGTCCCAAATAAAATATTTTTCTTTCTTTCAGCAGTGGATCTCATTTGACATAATGATGAATGATCTTTTGATGAAATTAATATTTTTATAGCATGTTAGCAATTACCAATTATTATTGAAGACTGTTCACATTCTTCAGAATCTGGACATCAATTGTATTCACAAAACATCCTGCTGAAGAAGTATTTTTGCTGTTCCCTAGTTGCAGTAGCAACTATTAATATGACATTGCTGTTCCAGGCAAAGGCCTAGGCCTGCGTATCACCCCTCTCCCTGCCGGCCACTCGCTCGGCGGCACAGTGTGGCGCATCGCCGCGCCAGGCGAAGAAGACATAGTATATGCCCCTGACTTTAACCACAAAAAGGAACGGCACTTGAATGGCTGTGAAATAGAGAGACTCATGAGACCGTCTCTGATGCTGCTGGGAGCTATGAACGCTGATTATGTACAGCAGAGGCGACGATTGAGAGATGAGAAATTGATGAGTAAGTACTCTTGGAAATATTGATTTTGGACATAGCTCTGTACCCTAATTACGTAATACACGATCAATCAGAATCTGAATCGTTTTGAAACAGATTGCTAATCCACTGCTTCGTATGTTCGAAAAAAAAATCTGCTCAACAACGTAAATAACACAATGAATGTTGTTGACCTGTCAAATTGAAACATATTAGTCGGAATTGTCAACGAAAATGTGTTGCGTAATTAGATAGATGGTCAAGTGACCAGATGACAATTATGAACTATACCTACAAAGTTTTGTTATAACAAAAATGTACTGACAGGCCAAAACACATTTGTGGCTCATAATGAGACTTCCAATGCAATTACAATAATATAAATATCTTCATTGTCAGCTCCTGAACTGTCCATGGATCTTAGATCCTAGGTAAAAGGTAATATGGGATGGTATTCACAACTCCACTACAAAGCGCGTATTTTGCGTACGGGTGGGAAATCGCTTATTCGATCCACCCCAGCTCCAAGAAAGCCAGCAACGCCTCGGGTGTTAGTTACTGACAATCTTACGTAGGGTAGGTACCTGAGTCACCGAAGTACTTTGCCCTGTATGTGGCGACCGCGGGGCAGTTCAACAGCACATGAGCTGCTGTCTCGTCGAACACCATGCAGGCCTTGCATGGATTCTAGTATAGTTGATAAAGAAATACAATCACATTATTTTCTGTATCTTTCAGCAACAATTCTAACAACACTCCGCGGCGGTGGCTGCGTCCTAGTCTGCACGGACACAGCCGGACGAGTGCTCGAGCTAGCGCACATGTTAGACCAGCTGTGGCGCAACAAGGACTCCGGGCTTGTTGCATACTCATTGCTACTGCTGTCCAATGTCAGCTACAACGTCGTTGAGTTTGCTAAGTCACAGGTAAATTAATTTTAGAATTAAACTAGCCAGCACCTTGGCACCATTAATATATACAATGTGAAATTTAATTCGTTTACATTCTCTTAAGGGGTGAAAAAAAAATCTGCTATTCCCTACATTATAACGAGCTATGCGAACATAAATGTATGGAACAAGTGATTTCTTTTTGGCGATTTCAGGGTTGGCCCCATAGTGAAAGTTGTTCATAATGATGAGTACAATGACCCCTTAAGAGAACTAATTAAATAACTTATCTAATTAAATTTCACGTTGTATTTTCAAATGTTTCTGTATGTATATCTATTTTCCATGTTAAATAATCGCCACTGTCCAAACGAATCTTGAATATGTACCATTCGATTAAAATCAAATTTATGTGAAAGTTTTCAAAGAAAGCCAAAACCTTTTTCCTTGCCCTGTATTGATAATTATTCTACCTTATCTCACAATAGTATTGTCAAAAATATAATTGATTATCTGTGGATTGCTTATCCCTATAAAATAAACTGGTGCCAGCAATGGAAGTCTCTCGATCGTCATGATGTCTCATCAACAATTCTACTTTTTATTTCATAGATAGAATGGATGAGCGACAAACTGACCCGCGCGTTCGAAGGCGCCCGCAGCAACCCGTTCGCCCTCCGCCACCTACAACTGTGTCACTCAGTGGGTGAAGTAAGCCGCACTCCTGGACCTAAAGTGGTGCTGGCTTCCTTCCCAGACCTGGAGACAGGGTTCGCCAGAGACCTGTTCTTACTCTGGGCTCCCAACCCTCAGAATTCTATTGTATTGACTGCTAGGTAAGTTGTTTTACCATTGTGCAAGTAAGGTGGAACTGGACTTACGTTGGCCATTATTAAGGGCGTGTCGGACGACGCACGATGAAGGGTTCCGTACTTGGGATGAATTTATCCAAGAACAAACTTAACATTGTAGTTGAAAAACATGTTCTTCCATACCTTCCAACTGCAAATGTACGTTTGTTTTGCGCGCACAATATTGAAAGATTTGCCATGTTATTTTAGAACCATAGACATGTTATAGATTTGGCTGATTCGGAGGATGGAATGCCTTGGAATTAGGGGAGTCCAATTGAAACTGTTTGAGGACTATCTGAGTGAGCGTACTCAGAGCGTGAAAATGAATGAGTACGTCAGTGACGAGTGCCAAGTTACCTACGGCGTGCCTCAAGGCAGCGTACTAGGTCCTACACTCTTTCTTATATATATAAACGACCTGGGTATGCTCACTCTTCCAGAGGGTAAAATAATAACTTTCGCAGACGATACAGCCCTGTTATTCAGCGCGCCCACGTGGAGTGATGTCTACGGATTTGCTCAGTCGGGCTTCAATGTGGTGTCGGAGTGGTTACGAAATAACATCCTCACTCTAAATGCTGCAAAAACGAACTATGTCACTTTCTCGATAAAACATAACAGGCCTACCTCGGCAACGGCCCCGCATTCCATCGTGGCTCACACTTGCCCGATGTCATGCTGCGCCGCCTGTACTTGCGCTCAAATCGGTAAAGCCGATAGTGTGAAATATCTGGGCATTATCATAGACAGTGCACTGAATTTTCACAAGCACATTACCGTATTGAGTGGCAGGCTGCGGAAGTTGATATATGTCTTCAAGACTCTTGGACGGGTGGCTGAGGATAAGGTGAAGAGATCGGTGTATTTTGCCCTCGCTCAATCTTTGTTGACTTACTGCATCACCTCCTGGGGTGGTGCCCCAAAATACACTATTCTTGAACTGGAAAGAGCGCAGAGAGCCATTTTGAAAGTCTCACGGTGCCTCCCTTTTAGATACCCTACCACCCTCCTATATAAAGAAGCGAAAGTCCTGACAGTGCGCCAACTGTTCATACAACAAACCATTATGAAACAGCATGGCCTCTTAACATATTCCCCCTCTCTTTCACGTGGCAAACGCAGATTCGACCCCGTGGACTGTTATCACTACCGGCTTTCGACCAAGTTCTCTCAGCGATTCTTCTGCCACCTTGGTCATTATCTCTATAATAAAATTAACAAGATTCTTCCTATTTATGACCTTAACAAGACTAAATGTAAAATGAAATTAACTAGCTGGATCCAGGAGTTAGACTACCTTGAAACTGAAAAAATTCTAGCTGTTTCGGTATAGGTCACGATTTATATAAATTATTAAATTTACTAGGTACACTCTAGGTATACTTTTTCATATCAACATTATTTATTTATATGTCCAGGCAACAGAAACTTCTACATTCTCACTCACTACACAAAACCACACTACACTTTCCTTCATTCCCACACAATACTAACCATACTAACACTATATAGATTTAGAATCATTTTAATTCCTGTTAAATACTCGCAACCACTGTCTGATTTGGAATGTTATGTAACCTAAAGGGTGGAGACCTGGTGTCCTGAAATACAGGCCCCAAGCCTAGTTTAGGCACCAGTCTCCCGCAATATACTTACTGTATTCACCTGTTCCCTAAAAATATGTACTCAATGTGTATTGTGGCGAGAAAATAAAATAAATTTATTATTATATTATTATTATTTCCTGTAATCTATAAGGTATAGAACTTTTTTCAGTTTTTATTTTGTTAAAAATTTTAGGCTCAGTAGTTTCGGAGATATATATTTGCTTTTTTGCCAGTTATGGAATATCAAAAGGAACATCTTGTATAAGGCATTTTTCCAAACATTATGAAAAACATATGAATATGACAAAGAAGAAGCATTCTCTATATTAAACAATAATTTTTCCATCAACAGGACATCCCCCGGCACGTTAGCCCGCGACCTCATAGAGAAAGGCGGCGACCGTACCATCGAGCTGAACATCAACCGCCGCATGCGACTCGAAGGCGCTGAGCTAGAGGAGTACATGCAGAAGCAGAGGGTCAAGGTCAACAGTACTGTCAAGTGAGTATACCATAGACTAGTCTATGACCTCATAGAGAAAGGCGGTGATCGTACCTTCGAGCTGAACATCAACCGCCGCATGCGACTCGAAGGCGCCGAGCTAGAGGAGTACATGCAGAAGCAGAGGGTCAAGGTCAACAGTACTGTCAAGTGAGTATACCATAGACTAGTCTATGACCACATAGAGAAAGGCGGCGACCGTACCATCGACCTGAACATCAACCGACGCATGCGACTCGAAGGCGCCGAGCTAGAGGAGTACATGCAGAAGCAGAGGGTCAAGGTCAACAGTACTGTCAAGTGAGTATACCATAGACTAGTCTATGACCTCATAGAGAAAGGCGGCGACCGTACCATCGAGCTGAACATCAACCGCCGCATGCGACTCGAAGGCGCTGAGCTAGAGGAGTACATGCAGAAGCAGAGGGTCAAGGTCAACAGTACTGTCAAGTGAGTATACCATAGACTAGTCTATGACCTCATAGAGAAAGGCGGCGACCGGACGATCGAGCTGAACATCAACCGCCGCATGCGACTCGAAGGCGCTGAGCTAGAGGAGTACATGCAGAAGCAGAGGGTCAAGGTCAACAGTACTGTCAAGTGAGTATACCATAGACTAGTCTATGACCTCATAGAGAAAGGCGGCGATCGTACCATCGAGCTGAACATCAACCGCCGCATGCGACTCGAAGGCGCTGAGCTAGAGGAGTACATGCAGAAGCAAAGGGTCAAGGTCAACAGTACTGTCAAGTGAGTATACCATAGACTAGTCTATGACCTCATTGAGAAAGGCGGTGATCGTACCTTCGAGCTGAACATCAACCGCCGCATGCGACTCGAACGCGCTGAGCTAGACGAGTACATACAGAAGCAGAGGGTAAAGGTCAACAATACTGTCAACTGAGTATACCATAGATTAGTCTACGACCTCATAGACAACGGCGGTGACCGTGCCTTCGAGCTGAACATCAACCGCCGCGTTCGACTCGAAGGCACCGAGCTAGACGAGTACATATAGAAGCAGAGGGTCAAGGTCAACAGTACTGTCAAGTGAGTATACCATAGACTAGTCTATGACCTCATAGAGAAAGCCGGCAACTATACCATCAAGTGAGAAACATCTTATTATTATTTATGCTAAAAGCATGTAGGTACGTTGGGGATATCGGCTGAAACCTACTGGTTAACTTCAATATTGGAGATTATTCTATCTATACTAATACACGAATACTAATATATATACTTAATATAATATTCATATTAATCATAATAATTAAAATCGTCCCCTCCTTCATATGAACAAACTTACAAAAAATTAGTTTGTTTGTATTTAAGGGGTAATCTCCGGAACTATCAGTCGAATTTGCAAAATTCTTTTTGCATTGGATAGCCCATTTCTTGAGGAAGGCTATAGGCTATGTATCATCACGCTACGACCCTTAAGAGCCGAGCAAAAAGAAAAAGAGTCTGAAAGAACGCTAAGCGAAAACTAAGAAATAGAGCGGGCGAGCGATGTAATGCGACGCGGTGGGTCGGGGGCCAAAATTTCACGCGTATAAGTCGCGGGCAGAAATTAGTTGCTTAATATTTCCTTCTACAATTGGCCTTTTTGGCCTCGCACAGGTCGTTATTATTCTGTTTTTAAATTCTCCTTTTTTTTGTATTTTTATTTTATAATTTATTTTTTATTTTTATTATTACTTATTGTTTGTATTTCCTGTGCGTGTCCCAAATAAAATATTTTTCTTTCTTTTTAACAATCACCTAGTTTGGCAGATAGTAGGTGATTGCACGATGAAGTGATTAGAACAACAAAACGGTGCTGCCTCTTGGCTTACATCATCTTCCCTTTTCGTCACGTTTTCACCTATGAGTGAAAAACCTCTTACTATTCAAATTTTCGTTCAATAACTATGACTCGTCACCAAAGTATAAGGGGTGGTGACGTCATAAAAAAAATTGATTCTGCATGCCCAGGATTATCCGAAAGTAACCCATGTATGTTTTATAATAAAAAAAATCTTGAAAATTCAAAAATATTCAGTCTTTATTTTTCCACAGCTTTTTCACGTTCGTTTTTTGCAAGTGTCATTGTTATTTTCTGATACACGTGGTCATGAGGAATCAATTTTTTATTTATGACGTCACTACTTGAACCACCCTGTTTAAATTACTCTTAAAAAAAAAAACTCTTCCAGGGAAGAAACAGCCGGCATATCCTCAGACTCAGATTCAGACGGCGAACTAGAGATGTGGGTAGTAACAGGCAAGCACGACATCCCGGTGCGGCACGACGTGCGCGCGGCCGGCTGCTTCAAGTCCAACAAGAGGCACCACGCCATGTACCCCTTCCACGAGGAGAGGTACCGGGCGGATGATTATGGAGAGGTGATAAAGGTACGTCAGGAAAGGAAATTATTTTACAAACATGAATAGTTACTATTTAATGGGACCAAAATGGGATGGGATGGGATGGTTTTAGTTTTGGGGTCTATTTTTTGGGGGATGGGATGGGGACTTATTTTTTGGGGTTTTGGGGGACCTATGAAATTGGCGTTTTTTTTTCTCACAAATAGAGAACCTTGTCACTTCTATGATTTA
This sequence comes from Agrochola circellaris, assembly GCA_914767755.1. Lineage (NCBI taxonomy): Eukaryota > Metazoa > Arthropoda > Insecta > Lepidoptera > Noctuidae > Agrochola > Agrochola circellaris. The sequence goes on from OU611857.1 coordinate 3,703,782, forward strand.
AAATATTCATCAATTGCTTGGTATTATATCGAATAATGACCATCATAGACAACTACCAATAGTAAAACAACCTTATTACTTATAATTTTCTAAACGTAAAAAATTCCTTAAAAATGACTCATCATTTTGTTAGATGACCACTATTTGTTTTAACTTAGCCAAAACTTATTTTTGTCGCTTAATCTAAGTGGCATATTACGTTATCTTAGTTTTTAAACATTAGTTTATAAAAGTTTAAAAACATTAGTGTTCATGGTTGTTATATAAATTAAGAAAATGTTAGTATGAAAAAAGCAACTTCTTTAAAATTCTCCATACAAAACGCTGATTTCATAGGTGGGGACCTAATAATTACCTTTAACTAAGGTGAATCCTTGCAGGATTTATTTATTTAAACTTTTCACACTCAAAAAAGTACAAAGGCGGACTTAATGCCTTAGGGATTCTCTACCAGTCAACCAAGGGTGGTGAAGAGATTAGATGGCCGGTGCTCTATTTGAGAGGAACAAAGAAAAAAAAGAAAAAAATATAACGGGTTAAAACTATACATTTGCACTAAGACAGGGTTTGTTTCGCCATTTCTTCTCAGGGATCAGCTATGAAATTCCGGCGTCATCTAGTTTTAAAATATTTACGAAATTGACCTGTAAAACTAGTCTTAGAAAATCTACTCACAGAAATAAATATTTTTATTTCATTTCATGTATAACTTCGTCGTGTTTATTCATACAGGGTGGCAAACATCGACGCGCAAACTGTAATCACGATTTCAGCACATATCTGATACTAGACTCCAAATCGTAGAAATGATTAATCGATAAAAAAAAAGAAATTGCTGTTTTATACAAAAGTGCAACGCGGTGAAAAAGTATTGAACAATTTTCTTTTTGGTTAAATACCCTATGAATAATTTCAACGCAGGGGGCCAGAATCATGTACTGAATCCATGGTAACAGCAACAACCTGGCGTCGATGTCCTTGCCACCTTGTATAGACTACAAACAAAAATTATCAATCAATCAAATTATTTATTTACAGATCATACAATCCAATCTGTTAGTTAGTTACATACACATCTTAAACACTAGTGTTAGCACATAATAATATTCAGCAAATTTTGGTCATAATTACTAGCAATGTTAAAACCATCAATAATAATGTCAAAATCACAACTATAATGTCAAAATCATTATTAATAATAATTTCAAAATCATCATCAATAATAATAATGTCAAAATCATAACTATAATGTCAAAATCATAACTATAATGTCAAAATCATAACTATAATGTCTAAATCATAACTATAATGTCAAAATCACGATCAATAATGTCAAAATCACGATCAATAATGTCAAAATCACTAACAAGACAATTATATTTTCTTTTTTTACTTTCTAGCCTGAAGACTACAGACTAGCTGAGATAGTGGATGCAGAAGGAGAAATTAGAGACGTGCCGCCCGCTCCGCCACCAAAGCAGGAGCCAGAAGGTAGGAATTATAAACGACGTACTTATTATTATTACTTCTATAGTATTCGCGTTATGAACTGAGTCGTCGGGTCATAAATGTCAGTAGCAATAAAAAAGTGCAACGCCTCGCGTCTTATCGAAAAAAAAAGAAAGAAAGAAAAATAAGTTTATTTGTCACAGAAACACGTGCATAAAAAAAAGATGATAAACTCGAGTCGAAAATAAGAAAATGAAACAATAGATTTAAATACAAAGCAGGAATTGTCGGCAGCAGCTGGCACGTCATGACTGTGACAAGAAGGCTTCCACTCAGCATGATGCTGTGCTACCCACAGCACAGCGCTGATTTTCAGTGGTCACCCGATATATATCGATAGTTCGCTACCTGCTTCATAAGTGCGAGCGAGACAGACTGATTGCTCGACGACTCAGTTCTTATGGCGGCGACTATCCTTGTATTTTACTAATATTATAAATGTAAAAGTTTGGATGTTTATTACTCAATCACGAAAAAACGTGTGTACGGATTTGGATAAAATTCGGCACACAGATTGGTTTATAACCTGGATACTTTTTATCCCAATAGTACGCTCGCGTGGGATAATTTCCGACCTTCACGCGGACGAAAGCTAGTACTAGATAAATGTTTACCTGATCAATTTAGTCTGTTGGCAAATCACATCAAAGTTAGCAGCAGATTTACTAGCCAGAAACTCGATCAGGCTTTCACTAGGAATTACTTTCTAATGTCAGGAAAACCAGTAAATAGAATAACAGTAAGGAAATTGAGAGTATATTATTATATCTGATTGCCAAATCGCTGGCCCCGGGCAATAAAGCGGTAATATCAAAAATCTATATTTACAGGAGAAGTAAAAATACATAACTTAGTCGTAAGAGAATTTTCCATGCAATAAAGCTGTTATTGTCATTTATTCTACATAAATATTATTAAAAAAAACTGAATAAAATAAGAGTGATAGATTGGTACTCAGAGAAGCCAACAATCAAATAACATTAAAAAGGGCGTAACCGGTGTTTACCGCTATATTGCCCGGGGCCAGCGAAATGTTCTGCACTTCATTACTTTACTATTGTTTTTGCCACATCATAGCAAATCACTATAGGAAGTGGCAAATTTGGTTTTATTTATTTATTTATTTATTTATTGATAGGAGAACCAACAGCTATAACAAATGGATAACAGTTGAAAATGAAACATACAGCCAATTACAGGTTCTCACGGATAAAAACATAATAAGTAATAGAAATCTTAGGATCACTAACAAGCACGATAAAAAAGATAAAGTATGTATACATATACATACACATACATACACATATATATATATACATACACACACATATATACATATATATACAGACATGAATAAGGTACAATAAGCACTATGCACTTTTAAAGAAGTCAGCGTTCAGCTGAGCGCGTGCAGAATAGGTATTGATGGTAAATGGGTCAAATGAGAACTCTTTACAAAGAATATTAAAGTCCTTACTCGCTCGCACCATGTATGAGTTTTGCCTGTAGTTAGAAGAGGAAAAAGGAATGGAGATAGGCGGATTAAATCTAACTGATCTCTGAGGAACATTGAAACGTAGTTTATGTAAGAGATCAGGACAGTCAATCTTGTTCGACATAATTTTTAAAAGGAAAGTGAAATCCGCCAGTCGACGACGATTTATAAGTGGCTGTAAATGAAATTTCTTGCAAAGATTTATGTAACTATCAGAATGGTATGGTATACGTAGCCGAAAACATAGAAAACGAATAAATCTTTTTTGTATATTCTCAATACGATCAATATACTTGCCATAACACGGGTTCCAGATTTGTGACGCATATTCAAGATGACTTCTCACAAAAGAGCAATAAAGAATCCTAAGGGTCTTGGCCTTTTTGAAACACCCTGCGAGTCTCATAACAAAACCCAGTGACTTCGAAGCTTTGGCAACTATTTGCTCAATGTGCACGTTGAATAAGAGTTTAGAGTCATGAAAAACGCCCAGGTCGCGTACACCGTCGCATCTGTTTAATAGCTGCCCTTTAAGTTTAAGTTTATACCGCGGCTATCGTTGAAACCTTAGTCGGTATTGGAAAAACCTATCACAAAAATGAATTGCTAAACGATGTTCTACAAATCGTCGCCTTAGAGTGAAAATCCCGGGAATGCAACTTTGACTATTTATTTTTTAAATTTTTGGAAAAAAATAACTCACAACACACGCAGTTTTGTGGCGGCATCTATATCGCCACATGTGACCTACGCATCATACTGACGTCACGCAAATCCTGCATCGCGTAAGCAGATTTTACCGCGCGATCAGCATTTATAACATAACTTCCCAGTTGCCCACCAGTTTTTCGCATATAAGAGGTTTTCACTCTAAGACGACGAAATGCAGTTAGAGATTATAATATTGGGTCCCCACCTATGAAATTGGCGTTTTTTTCTCACAAATAGAGAACCTTGTCACTTCTATGAATTAAAATATTCATCAATTGCTTGGTATTATATCGAATAATGACCATCGTAGACAACTACCAATAGTAAAAAAAACCTTATTACTTATAGTTTATAAACATAAAAAATACCTTAAAAATGACTCCTCATTTTGTTAACAGAAATGACCACTATTTGTTATAATTTAGCCAAAACTTATTTTTGTCGCTTAATCTAGTGGCATATTACGTTATCTTAGTTTTTAAACATTATCGCATAAAAGTTTTAAAACATTAGTGTTCATGGTTGTTATATAAATTAAGAAAATGTTAGTATGAAAAAAAAGCAACTTCTTTAAAATTCTCCATACAAAACGCTGATTTCATAGGTGGGGACCTAATATATTTTAACTTGATTTTTTATTTAACTTTAAATTGAACAGTCCCAACTGTTCTATATAAATCGGTTGTGACTGATGTTAGTTCATGTTGCCGCATATTAACTTTTGTTCGTCGTATTATTCTGCATATAATTAATAAGGTGTGACTGACGGATGCGAAAAAAAAAATTGCATCCTTTTTGGTCATTGGCTTTTATAGGTGACTCAAAAACACAATTTAAAAGATATAACCTAACCATAATGGATCATGTTATCTGACAAATAAATAAATAAGAATATAAACTAATATGATTACAGAGGAAATGACGGAAGTACCAAGCAAGTGCGTCTCATCAATGCGTCAAGTTCAGATAAAGGCGAATATCCAATACATCGAGCTGGAAGGGCGCTGCGACGGCGAGTCTTTACTGCGAGTTGTTTCGCAAGCCAAGCCGAGGGCTATAGTAGGGCTTAGAGCTAACCACGGCGCTCTACAGACTCTCAAGTAAGATGATATACAGACTACATCTCAGTCGATAAGAATAATCCCTTTTTGTATAATAAGCTTTCCAATAAAAATGTGCACCTGAAATGGTCATAAGCATCTTCTCTCAATGTGACCTGTTATGTGTATTTCTCACCGGTCTACATGGTTCATTCAAAACTGATTAAGTACTTCGTAAATACAGGGCGTCAGGGACATCGACGCGAAACCGGTTAGCATGGGGTCAGTACATGATTCTGAACGGGGGGTTCAGAATCTGAACCCCCCTGCGTCGAAATTTTTCGTCGGTTATTAAAAAAAAGTCTGCTGTTTCATAGAAAAGTGCAATACTTACGCGGTCAAAATGTATGTAACAGCTGTTTTTTTTTTTTTAAATAACCGACGAAAAATTTCAATGCAGGGGGTTCAGAATCATGTACGGAATCCATGGTAACCGGCTTCGTGTCGATGTCCCTGACACCCTGTATATATATATATTTTTTTTTTTTTTTTTTTTTTTATCAGTAATGAAGGTGCATCTGCCTACTCTCTTGACAAAGTTCCTGTCGCCTTTACCTTATAAAGCATTATTCGTAATCCTTGAACCTTTTTTCACGCTACATTCATTTCATAAGAGTTAATTTTTTTTATTCATGTTTATAATTTTACAGAAAACACTGCGAGGCTGAAGGCATTGACAAGATATACATTCCGTACGCCGGCGACATCATCGACGCTACCACGGAGTCTCATATCTATCAAGTATGTAAATACATCTAATCGGCTCTGCATGTACCTACGTTAAGAGAGTATGTTAAGAAGTTATTCATGATTATAAATTAGGGGTTATTGTTAGCGCGTTGAGCAATAATTGAGTGGACTGTATTTTTTGGCAATGGTTTATTACCGTGCTTATAACAAGTTATAAACTGTCCCGGACAAACAATAAAATAAGTGAGGAATATCGTCCGGCGCGGTGGAGTCCGTGGAAGCGAGAGGTCATCGGGCCGAGCCGTGTCGCCGTCGCGCCGCGCCTCGGCTGTACCGATGACGCGCTGATCACGATGCCTGCGCGTGCAGACCGCGTGCAATGTGTTGTGTTGGATTCCCAACAGTTATCCCCCTTATTTATAATATTTATTTTGTTATTATTGCTAACATTCAGATACTCCTAGATGTTTGTATCTTTTAACTTATCAATAGTACAAGAGGATCGCGGAATCAGGACGGAGCGTTTTAAAACCAAAAACCATTCAAAGTTGTTGTATTTTGCAGGTAAAACTGACAGACAGCTTGATGTCTGGCCTGGCGTGGCGCTCGGCGGGTGACACAGAACTAGCTTGGTTGTCCGCCGTCGTACAACCACGAGCTCACCAGAGGGAGAACACTACTTCTACAGGTATTTCACCCATATTTAATGATGTTAAAAGGGCTTATTCTATAACGAATCACCATGGGCGAAACTAATGGAATTGAAATGCTGGTTTTTTGTCAACAACCTTTTAGAAATATTTAGTGTATGACATCGATCTTATAGATATCTCTAGAGGAGCTCGTGGCTAAGAAATAACAGCCGCACGGGTCGATCGATCAGGGTAAGTTACGCTTACCGGGGTTGGTCCGTGGATAGGTGATCATCATATTTACATACCGAGACTCTTCCGTGCCTCGGAAAGCATGTTAAGCCGTTGGTCCCGGCTGTTATTCGTGGATCTTTGACAGTCGTTACGGGTCTTTAGAAGCCCGAAAGTCTGACAACCAGTCTTACCAAGGGGTATCGTATTACCCAGTAGCTGGGTTGTGGGGGTCAGATTGACCGATCCTATAGGTATCTGTAAATACTTCACAGTTAATATTAGTTAAATTCAATAATGATGATAAGAAAAAAAATTGTGTTGAATTATTTTATGGTATTTAAGATTTAAGAAGCAGAAGTAATTTAGTAGAAAATCATAAATACTATGAAATTAATAACGTTTTCACACGGCCTTGGTATTGAGGCATAAAAAGTAGAATAAAAGTTTTAATTCAATTTTTTTTTATCCTTATCACACTAAATAAGCCCAGACTTTCTCTACCGTTATGATTTGACAAATAAAAAATTGCACTTGCAAATAAACAACGCTCACTATATCTGCCCTTTTTAACCTTCCCATATTTTTTTTTCTTTATTTAACGTACAGTGAAGAGTATTATATTTCCCGGTATGTATCTATCCTTTTTTTTTTGTCTTCCAACAGAAGAAGCGAGCTCGGACGTGTCCATGTGCCTGGAGGCGGCGCCGGGCGGCGCGCACGGCGCGGCCTTCGTGAACTCGCTGCGCCTGTCCGAGCTGCGCGCCGCGCTCAGCAAGCTCGGCCTCAGCACCGAGTTCACCGCCGGGGCCCTCGAGTGCTGCAACGGCACGCTTGCTATACGCAGAGTAAGTACGATACTGTACTATTTGAAAACTAACTAGAAAATTCATCAAAATTATAAGATTGATCAAGGGCCGAGGCTTTATAACCTTTAATATATAGCTATTTACCAGCTAGGCCCCAGAGTTTCTCTGAGAGATTTTTTCAAAGATATTGGTATCCTCACAGTGGCATCTCAATTCATTTTCGCCAACATCTTATATATTAGGCAAAATATACATTTATACAGTAAGAACAGTGATTTTCACAATGTTAACACTAGAAATAAGGAAAAACTAAGAGTTCCTTTTCACCGGCTTCATAAGGTTCATAACTCATTTGTTGGGCATGGTATAACCTTTTATAACAAGTTACCCTCTTCTTTGCTAGATTTGCCTTTTAATGCGTTTAAAACGAAAGTAAAATCCAACCTTTGTTCAAAGGCATACTATTCTATCAACAACTACTTAAATGATAAGAATGGTTGGTCGCTGTGATTAACTCAAGACAATTTTTATGTTCTTTCACCAAAATTAGCTTACCTACTGACAGGTTATATGAGTTCATATAATTGTTTATTTTAATTTATTGTTGACATAATCTACTCATTACAATGTTTTTTTTTAATGAGTTGTATTGCAATATGTAACTAGTGACCTCGACAATAGATCATATTATTTATTGTTATTAGTAATTAACTGTTTATTTATTTTACCTCGATGGTCCTATTTTATCATTTATAACTTCCAGTTACAGCTTTATGTAAGCGGGCACGCCCTTTATGCCTGGAGGCTTTTATTAAGACGTTAAGTTTTGTTTACATTTAGTTTTTATTTCTGCCCGAGTATAGTTCTCGATGATTTTGTTTGGTATATTGGCGTGTGCTAGCTAACATATGGATAATAATTTAAATTAGGTTAATTAAGTATGTTGAATACTATTATATAGTCTTTTTTTTTTTTTTTTTTTTTTTTTTTTTTTTTTTTTTTTTTTTTTTCTAACTGAACAGACCGCTGTGCTGCTGGGGAGTTTGTTGCGCCACTTCTTCTTCCCAGCTAACGCACTAGGAAGTGGTGAAGGGTGGGCGTTTTGGGGGACTGTCTTATGTAATTTTGACGTTCGAAAAGTGCTGATTATCAGCCTAGTTTGAATAAATGACTTTTGAATTTTGAATTTTTGAATTTTGAATATAATCGTTAAAATCATCAACACAACTCTCTTAAGAGCGTTTATTCTGAAAGTTGGCAACGTCGTAAATGTCTGTCAAATATTTACCTGTTTTGATTAATTTGGAATTAATACTGTATGGAAATAAGAAATGTGGCTAACTAAGTTACTAGAATATTGATTATGTTATGCAATTGTAACATTGAATTTGATGTTGTACCCTTTTTGTACGCCTAAAACTAAATATTCGGTGTTACAATATTAATTATTGCATATCATAATCAATATTCTAGTAACTTAGTTATACACATTTCTTATTTCCATACAGTATTAATTCCAAATTAATCAAAACAGGTAAATATTTGACAGCTATTTACGACGTTGCCAACTTTCAGAATAAACTCTCTTAATGCTTGATGCTCTTAATCTTGTATAACGTTCTGTAATAGAGGCCTGAGTTCAAATAACTCTCCATCAACTCAGCCTGTCGCAGTCCACTGCTGGACATAGGCCTCCCCTAGGCTGCGCCACAACGCCTCGTCCTCCGCCTTCCGCATCCAGTCGGTCTGCGCCACTTTCTTAAGGTCGCCGTCCATCTAGCTAGGGGGCGACCCACACTACACTTGCCGATATGCTCAAATTACCCTATTGAAGGACTGTTCATGAAATCAAGACATTTGAGCCCAATTCTAACTTAGAGCGTTGCAAAATACAATTGACGACGTATATTTAGTAACTTAATCCACTTAACTGTTCTTAAAGAGTCATAAAGAACCCTGTAAGAAATTGACACGTGTTTCACCTCTCAACGAGGCATCCTCAGGATGACGATTGACACGACGTGTTGCCACGTCAAGCGTCGAGAGCAGTGTGAGCCACTTCACCTAGCTAGAGCGTTGCATTGATTATAAATCTGATATTACATATTTGTTGCGTTCTTAAACCATACCAGTCGTGGCTCGTGGCCCTGTCTGCGACTAGTTAGCCGGTTGACCTTTGCGACCAAGTGTGCGATTCGTATGTTTCTATAGTTAATCTGGTCGTGGTCGTGACCATTTAGTACGGGAGATCCCTAAAAGTAAAACGTGACACTATGGTATTTAACTTTTTTTTTTTTTTTTCAGTTGGAGAATGGTCGCGTGGCGTTGGAAGGTGTCCTGTCTGAAGAGTATTTCAAAGTTAGAGAATTGTTGTACGAACAATTCGCTATAGTTTAATATTATACTAGACTTTATAAATTAAAATGAACTCAGGGAACGATATTGTAAATATTAGCTACTTTTTAAGAAATAAAAATACTGAATAAAACATGTTTACTTGATTTTATTTTTAGAAATTGTTTAGACCATTTTTATTAAAACATAAAATCACCTTGTATCCGCATTCCCTCAGAGTATCGTGAAATAAATATAATATAAAATAAATAAATCTATACATAATATAAAACAAGGTCGCTTTTCGCGTTTGTCTGTATGTCCGCGTTGTTCTTCTAAACCACGCAACAGATTTTGATGAGGTGTTCACCATCGCTTAGAGAATTTATTCCGGAAAGTTTGTGTGTGTTTTAAATTAAAGTTACGTTTACATAAGAAATCTCGATGAGCGGGTCGCTAGTATAAAATAGTATTTGGCAAAGTCTTGGATCAACAACATTTTTATTACTGGCCAAGTCAAAATTTTGAATGTTGTGTAGCATACATAATATATAATAATTAGTACTTAATTGATAAAAGTAAATAAATACTTTTGACGTTACAGCGTTTTCAAAGTGGCCCGCCAACCTGGAATCTGGATACTCAATACTCATTTACATTACACAATGTGAACGTAGGTGGTAGGTTTTATTATAAAAATATGATCATTTCTGTCGGGCACAGCAAAGAAGAAGAAAGGAAGAGCCGAATCACTCCAAGTTGACCGAGTTCCAACAGCTGTATTGAGGATCCAAGTAGGTCAAGAACGCATATATTTGTACTGCATAGTGTATAAAACCTTAGTTTTTGTTTACACTAAACCTCTTAAGGAGTCATTGTACTCATTATGACGAACAACTTTCACTATGGGAACAAAGCTGAAATCGCGAAAAAAAAATCTGCTTTTCCCTACATTTCGCACCTTTGGTAGAACAAGGGCATAATTGTCATAAATTGCCAAAATGACTTAAATATGCAGAAATGCTTTAAAAAGGCCCTTTGAACTGGAGGGACAAAGACATTCGTTTGGCAATTTATGACAATTATGCCCTTGTTCTACCAAAGGTGCGATTTATGTTCGTCTATCTCGTCGAAATGTAGGGAACAGCAGTTTCTTTTTTCACGATTTCAGCGTGGGTTAAGAGGTTTAGGGTAAACAAAACTAAGGTTGTAAATAATATTATGGCGATTCCGTAGGTGATCTCTTAGCCACTTTCTCGCTAGATGGCGGCACATTCGCACGTTCGAACATTTTAAATTGTTATGCCTACATGGAATCTTTGAGAAACAACAGAGTACTTTGTATGGAAACAACTTTATCATCTGCGTCAACTAACGCGTCAACCAATTTAGATATGAATTGGCAATTCAATGTTTTTTGCATTGGTAAACCTTTCATTGCTCTCTCACGCACTCACTTTAATTAACCCGTTCAATGAAGCAGTATATTTTACTTTCGAGACCGTCGATTGTACTGCCGCTGAATCTACAAAGTAGATAGTAAGGTATGTAACGAAAAGAGGTATATAAATAATAATAACAAATATGGCATGAGAGGAATCGTGGTTTTGTACAGTTTCTATCCAATAGATGGCGCTTTACATTTACGTCACGTTTCTGAATCGCGGTGTTAAGATTCTCCGCCGTTGAACGACCCCCGCTCGTTTCTGTAGAAAATTCATACTTACCTGGCATAGGGGATACCGTGATCAATAAGGCGGTTCCCCCAGGGCGAGGCCTTCCCATTGCACTGCGGTTGGGTTGACCCCTGCGATTATCCCTAATGTGGATAACTCGGATGCGTAATTTTTGATAGTGGGGACTGCGTACGCGCCGTCCCCTCGGATTTCTCATGTCTTCTTGTTCTAAGTTAATAGGATAACGTTGCTACAATCCGCAAAGTTGTCAAAAACGTCGATGTTAGTACCAATATTGATTAATTCACCCGTATTTTGCTCACATATTTTTAGAGTTTAGTTCGAATACCAATATCTAATTATATTTTTCACAACTTCTTGGGTGTAAACAATAAACAAAACAATGGACACAAATCGTTTTGCCCCTGTTTTACATGTTATGTAAAATACGTTTTATAAGGGTTCCATACCGCTACCCTAATTACTAAGCCTCCGCTGTCTGTCTGTCTCTCAGCGGGCTGTATCTCATGAACTAGAGTAGGTAGGGTACAGTTGAAATTTTCACAGATTGTGGACCTATTTCTATTGCAGCCATAACAACCAAAATTTTAAATTAAATTAAAGGGGTCCCCCCATACAAGAAACGTGATTTTTTCGGCGTTTTTTGCAAAATATTGCACGATGCCGACGATGGTACGAAATCCTTCTGCGAGTCCGACTCGCACTTGGCCGGTTTTTTTACCTTTGCCTTGATGTAAACCTGGGTTAGTGATATTATAAGTTATGTATATGTCGTAGGATGATTTGATAACTCGAATTTTCGCGAAAACACGGATATTTAGAAAATGGTGAAAACATTTCTGCGAGCAACTTGGAAGTAGCGCTTGCCGGCCGTTGCCGCGGCACCGCTCGCTTCGGTCGCTCGGCTCGCGCACGGTTGGTCACAGTTCTACCCGACCTAAGCTATTTCACTCAGTTGCTCGCAGAAATGTTTTCACGGTTTTCTAATTATCTGTGTTTTCGCTAAAATTCGATTTATTTAATTATCCTATGACTTATACAGCAGTATCTACGTTCCTGTGGGATATTTTCCGACCTTTACGCGGGCAAAAGCTAGTAGAAGATAAACTACGATAACATGGCGCGCCCCTCCACTTTACTGTTTCAATGGGTCTAGTGACTAGACTCAAAATCCTCGGATTCCTCGGATTTATTTTTGTTTGATGGTCGTCTCAGTACGCACACAATGCGTTGTGAGTCTTGGTGGCGCTTTGTAAATACATTTCACAAATACTTTCAACCGTGTAGAATTTTGGAGGGGCGCGCCATGTCTAATAATATTATAAATGCAAAAGTGAGTTTGTTTGTTTGTTTATTACGCTTTCACGCTAAAACGGCTCAACAGATTTTGATGAAATTTGGCACATAGGTAGACATGACCTAGGTTAGGACAAAGGATACAGTTCAGATGAAATTAGAAACGCGAATTTTCTAAAAATACTATTTTTGTCCAAATGTAACGACAACAGCACCAAACTAGACTAAAAACAAGGGGATAAAAGTTTCGAGATAACACTACAGCTGCATATGAAAATTAATAGAAGTTCCACTTATACTGACCACGGCTTTCGCAAAACATTATAATAATTCTCTTTTCCGAAAGGTATAATTAGTTCGGACTTCGGATTCAAGAAAAAAAAAATCGGGAACAGGGTCCAAGCTACCGGCGATCAGGGCTCCAGAGAGAGGAACCTCCTGACAGTGCGAGCCGTGTACAGGAGTACCGCTTTCTTAATCAAGCCCTTGATCCAGCTGCCCAACGAGAGCCTCCTTAGGTGTTGATCGAGGCTCTTGGCAACTAAACCATTGGCTGATACGACTATCGGCAAAATGATCGCTGAGTCCACATCCCACATGTCGACAACCTCGTGAGCCAAGTCAGGATACTTGATTTGTTTATCTTTCTCAGCTTTCAAGAGGTTCCCGTCATGCGGGACCGTTATGTTGTTAGGTTTAATAAATGGTAACTAATTGGACAGTTGGGTCGTTAGGTTATTGACTACCTCGTGGTTCTAGTTGTCGCAACTGCGGCTGCTGATTATGGAATCCTGGGTTCAAACCCGTTAGGGTTTCGACGTCTGCCTCGTGAGTCTTGTGTGACTATGGCGTCCCGAGTTCGATGCCCAGCTATCTAACTACGTATCACGACTAATCTGTTTTATTTTGACAGTTCAGCAACATTCATTGCATTATTTACGTTGTTGAGCAGATTTTTTATCGAACTTATGAAGCAATGGATTAGCAATCTGTTTCAAAACGATTCAGATTCTGATTGATCGTGTATTACGCAGTTAGGGTACTGGTCGGGCAGTGATAAGGCGTTATTCCATAAGAATATTCTCAGTAGTGGCCCAGTTTGGATTTGTGCCCGGTTGATGGAAACAGGTCCCCTCTACTACATAGCCCACATAACAAGCGAGGTGTATTTGTTAAGAGTATTATACTTCCCTCACTATCCCTTCGGGGGTTTCAAGTGTGATATTCTTAAGCACGGCCACTGTAAGGGGTATTCTTGATCAAACACAAATAAAAATACAAAAATAAAATGTCACCACTTTATATATTTTTTATTTTATATCCGGGACCGGTTCACATTAATAACATTATGTAAAGAAATAAGGTACGAATTTATTAAATACAAAATTTAAGACACGGGTATTATATTGGTTTACCTAGGGTTCTCTAGATTGATCTGAGATTACATATCACTAACTCCACCTAGTCAAAATGTTCTACGATATAGAAATTCAATTAATTTTTCATCTAGTCCAATCAGTTCGTTTATACAAAGTAAAATTTCATAAAAGGCTAATAAACATTCTTTTGATTTTTTAAAGAAATATTATCAACAAAACTTCAGGTTGCAGTCAGTATGTAACCGGGTAATAAGCTGCCGATCAGTGTAAAATAAAAGAAAAATTAATAATACAAGCTTGATGAAAGTACATGAAAAGGTTTTCTAACTAAGTACATGAACAGCCGTCGATTCTGTAAAAATATCACCGTGAAACTTAGGTGAAGTGAGCTGTCCATAGTGTTTTGTGACAGTGACAGCTCACTTCACCTAATAGTTTCACGTTGATATTTTTACAGAATCGACCAACAGGTTTTCTAACTCATCAATTCAAGTATTTTAATTTAAAAGGCTTAAATTATTAGCCGTTTGTTTCGAAGTAACCGGGTCGCATACAGACTGCAACCAAACAATCATTTTTCTTAATTGTATACATCAGTAATCGCAGATCAATAATAACGACGATAATAATATTAAAACTTAATAAATAATCTGGCACAGTCACACTTCACAGCTTCGCTCCCTGAATACCACCGCATTAAACACTATTAAATAAAGTAAATATTCTTAACATAAGAATAACTACAACAGAACTCGTTAAAACTCACATGGAATTTAAGATACGTAGAATTTTTTATTCTGTGATACTCGAGTCTTGCCGAGGGTGATAAACGTTACTTCTTAGCATACGCTTTGGCTTAGATATAGCTGTACAAGAATAATATATAAAATAAAATATAATACCTAATAATAATCTAAATAATTTTATATTTTTATTAAAATACAATTTATATGTAAATAATGAAATAAAGGAAATCTAAATAATATAATACCATATACATGTACATATAATTATTTTAAGCCTGCCGTATATATTATGTAAATATTATAGTGTTTAAAAATAAAAATATAATTTATTTAGGTACATAAAGGTTTTATAGTACATGATCTTTTGGCGAGTGGCCAGAATCAGAACTAACGCCGCCATCTTGTTTTATCAATACATTACACAAAACAATTGCACAAATGTTTACCAACAGCGCCTCTCTGTCACGTCACTCGAGCGCCAAAAGTTCCTTGTATATTCCCGTCTCTATCTAACACTTGCATTTCGACAGTTGTGCGACAGAGACAGGAATAATGCTCAGCCAGAGCAAGTGCTAAGTAGTGTTTGTTTATCTCGGCCTAAATCTTGGCAACTTTCAAAAATATTTGCTTATTCTTAATCCTAAAGCCATCACATTGATTTTTTACAATTTCGTTTTTGTAACTATGTTACGACAAATATCATTTTGAAAGTTAACCCTACTCATATGTTGACACTAAAATACCGTTGTTCGGTAACTTGTGTTAAACAACCTTTAGCTTGTTCAGACACGTTATATTTTAAACGTAATAGCTACATAGCTGTTATTTAAAAAATAATAAAAAAAAAGACTGAATCAAAATCAAGTCTTGTTGCTGACGTTTCGTTAGAAGATGGGTTTTCACACTCACGATGCGCCAATTCGACTGCTTATGATTTTATACATTTTTTGCACAATCAAAGAAAACATCACATACAGATTTTAGTTAGTTTTTTTTTCTTTCTAAACAATATTACATCACGCCTGTATTTCCCGAAGGGTCGGGCAGACGAGTACCTATAGTACACCCACATTTCGCCAGTTATGTTTAAGTCCCATGTAATAGGGGGCGAGCCTATAGCCAAAAACCGGGCACAAATTCAGACCCCGGGCTGTCACTGGGAAACCCAATAACACTTTGGCCGACCCGGGAATCGAACCCAGGAGCTCATGCTCGGCCGTAACGCTTGCGACCACTAGACCAACGAGGCAATTGAGTGTTGAAAACCCTTAGGGCCGGTCTCACGAACGAAAATGTTCTCAAAATTAATGTGACAAATTCTCAAGCGCGCGTTTATTGCTGTGATTGTTAAATCATGGTATAATAATATACTTCGCCAGGTATAGCATTCCGTGACACAGTGGTCACGTGGGCGACACAAGTCTACGTCATCACATCTGTGTTACCAGTAGTGTGTAATAATAACTCCCCAACCACCGTTATTACCTGTGCGAATCCGATAAAACAATGAGGTTTTAATTAAGAATTACGTTGGTATATGTTTAAATTAAATTGTTTCGTTTGATTAGACGAACGAAACGACAATTTAAATGCTTTGTATATATTTTTTAACGAGAGGCGACTGAAAATCTTTCCTTAACTCGTGTTTTGTTGCAATAAAGTGGCAACTGGATAGTGACGTAAGCATGCCAGACCTTTTTTTAGACCATGTGTGAAATGATTTATTAAAAGCCAATTAATAAATTATTTACCAAGAGCAGTGATAGCCTAGTGGTGTGACCGTCGGACTGCCAAGTCATAGGTCTTGACTTCGAGCCTAAGGCACGCACTTCTGACCTCTCGGATTCATGTGCGTATTGTATAATTATCACTTGCATCAAAGACGGTGAAGGAAAATATCGTGAGGAAACCTGATTCTTACCACTTGAGAGATATTTCTCGAAGGCATGTGAAGCCAAGTCAGAGGCCCATGGGCGGCTTTAAAACTCTGACATCAGGTTAGTCACTAATCACACGAAAAAAAGAGGAAGAACAGAAAAGCCAATTGCAGCAAGTCACATGCGCTTGACAATTTGTCAAATTCATTTTAGGATCATTTTCTTTCGGGAACCCGGCTCTTAGTGACGTCAGCAACTAAATCACTAGTCCTGGTAAGAATGCGATTACTTATCGACACATGTTTGAGCGAAATCACAACAAAAATGCACCATACACAACAACCTTTACTTTAACGGTAAAATTAACAATTTTACAAAATCAACCGAACTCAATCTACCTAGCCTTTTCCCAACTATGTTGGGGTCGGCTACCAGTCTAACCGGATTCAGCTGAATAGGTTTTACATGAAGCGACTGCCTATCTGACCTCCACAACCCAGTTACTGGGTAACACGATACCCCTTGGTAAGGCTGGATGTCAGACTTTCTGGCTTCTGACTACGCGTAGCGACTATCAATCGAATCAATCGAACTATGGGTGCAATTTTGAATAGATTTTTTTCGTTTTACATTTTTATACAAGTTGGATCTTATTTTAGTCGTTTTCGCATTGATTTTTCACATTTTGAATTGGCAACGGTAATATCCACGCCAGAGCGTATGTTCATGGCTATACATAACCTCTGTTATGAATCTTACCACACTCCGGAACTAGCTCAAGGGAAGACATTTTGGATATCGCGACCCCGGCACACAGGCAACGGAAGGAACACGGGTGGGTTTTAGTCAGTAAAAGTCTGACACGCCGTCCCGCTCCGCCCAGAGCGGGAGAAGTTATTTGATAATTTCCCACACTCAAAAAAAAAAAAAAAAGGGAAGACATTTTAAAAAGACCTAAAATTTTATGAAACTTCTATAATTTTATTCATTTCTACTGCCTAGACTTTAAACCACGAAGTCAATTTCCTATCTATTTCATTTCATTATGTTTTTACAAAAGTAAATTCCAAAATCGGACGAAGTTTCAAAATGTTAACCCATTGCTAGTTCCGAATTTCACCAACAGTGGCGCTGGCATCAACTTAACCACTGCACATGTACTTATTTACATTTATAACAGTTTTCTATTCACTCGTTCATGGTAACAGGTATTGAGGTATTCGATATTATCTGTTCCACTATATTTTTAATATTAATTCTATTTACAAATCAATATTTTAAGGTACTTAATACAATTCTGTGATGTTACACTTAGGTATAGGTTTTTACTATAGTGCTTAATATGGAGAATGCTTCTGTATTTTGAATCTTATTCCCTTATTCATAAATAACAAATTCCTATAGCTAAAAAGCTCGATGTTTATTTACAAGGGTAGATAGGGGTATATTATTTAGCAGTCGCACTCATGACTGAAGGTCTTGTGATGTTTCCTCTTTCTAGCGATATAGCGGTGTCTCACTCTATCAGAATAGAATGAGATACCAATTTACGAAATATCTCCACTAACACACTGGTATTATTAGAGTGCTACAGCTAAATAACTGTCCTAAGACAAGATCATAGATACATAGATGTATATTTTATGAATAAGGGTATTCTAAAGTCCAGCACTCTAATTGGGTAACGATCAATCATAATCTGAATCATTTTGAAGGATATTGCTAATCCATTGCTTCATATGTTCGAAAAGTGTATCTGCTCAACAACGTAAATAACGCAATGAATGTTGTTGAACTGTCAAAATGAAACCGATTGTGATTGATGATGTGTTACGCAATTAGGGTGCATAAGAGTATTTGTCCTTGTACTTTGTACATTACGCTAACTACCTACGGATATGTTACAATCACGACATCAGTTTCAACAGAAACACACTCCTATCACATCACTATAGTAAGTTTAAATTATATTAGTTGAAAATATTTTTAACTGCGGTTTGGACACTAACTCCTTGTTAATTCTAACTAGTGTTAAAGATATATTTATAACGGATTCTACTTTTTAACGCTTTTAAAAATACATCCATCTAATATAGGGGTTACTACAACTAGTCTACCTAAATTATCGACTATGCCCGGGTATTGTGAGACAGAGTTCACAATACCTGAGTATTGTCGACAACGGGATCAGACATTCACTGGCATTACAAACTACACAACTAATAATTCAGTTAAAAATAATTATGTTTTTTTGTTAGTGGAACAGCTCTAGACATACATTTATAACCTTTACACAGTAAATATTGCTACGTAATCTGTATTTATTAAATAAATTCTATGTTGTTACAATGCATTTACTATAACTCGACCCGAGACGCGATTGCGTCACTGAATTTTGCAGTCACGTGATTGGTAGTACTGTTCTGTCAGTCGCCATTTTGAACTCTATGAGTATTGAAACTAAGGCGGCTAAATTCAGTGGTATCGGGTCACGGGCCAAGATATAATGAACGCAGTGTATATGTTCATTATTTTATAAAACAGTTGTACATTAGAATTGGGGTGCGCTGTTGCACTGCGACTTCATTCTTCAGAAATAAGAATACTTTTTGTTTGAAATTTTTCGTTCAGACAAACATCCTTACTTCATAGAATTATTTTATATTTTTTTAAATATTATATTAAGCAACAATCTACGTCTCCTTTTTGAGAAAACAAGTTTTCTTCTGAAAACAGGTGTAAAACTTATCTAAGTAGTATATATTTGTACTTTAGAAATTCTAGTAATATTACAAGAAATCCATTTGATATCATAATGATGCATTGATTGTTTTAATTACTAATATTTTAGGTCCACTAGCGCGTTTTTTTTTAATACGACGCAGTACAAGCAACGGCCCCCTCTTAGCATTTAAAACAAACAGAATAAAAACAATGTTATCTTTAATGATAAATGCGCCGAATACGGCCCCCGCATTTATCGAGACACTCAGAAGTAGTTCGTACGGTCGGGGAAAAAATACCTTCGACACTACAGTGAGGGCCCATCGCAGAGAGCCACGAAATTTAGACAAAACAAAAAACATCGCCTTTAAAGCTAACAGTACTAAAACTCTGTTCAGAACAGAACTAATGACGTTTCAGGTCACTACAATACTAAGTGGCTGGCGCGATCAGTCCGAGTTTAGTTTCCTCGACCATACAATAATCTCGAAACTTCCACAGTAAAACTAGATATAATATTTTTTTTTTATATTATACAAAAATAGTAACAAGTTTTGTACTAGATCCGTCCGTCGTTTTGTACATTTGGCGCGGGGACGCGTCGCCTCCGCCGAAGGTGAAGAAACAAAAATATTGACATTCGGAGAGGAAACGTATACAATATACATGCACCTCCACAGTCCTGCTGGTGTCCCGCTGACACTTGCGCACTCGCATCTCCCGCGTCGATGGCTAGTCTCCGCTGAGATCGGCCGGAATTTGGTCTGGAGGACTGTTACTTTGTCTCAGTGCTTACCGGAGACATGCCTCGAGCATCTCCACGAACAGTTTGTTCATGGGCGCGCGACGCTCGCGGTGCACGTTGGCCCAGAAGCGGCGCACGGCCACGTCGGCGTGGCGCAGCGCGGGCAGCACCAGCAGCAGCTGTTGCAGCGCCGCGTTGCCGTTGTACGGCCTGCACACAACATCACTATGTATTGTTAGATTACTCTATTCTAGATATGTTATATTTAGTACTGTTGTGTTTGTTCAACTTTTTTCAATATAGGAGGGGTGGAGTTGAGGACTTGATTATACTTATCGATACGAAATCGGCTTAAGCCGGTCAAGAGCGTTAGTTTCATGCAATAATCGCGAAAAAGATGTCATCCGCCTAATTTCTGTTCAGACGACGCGACTCGACACCGCGTCGAACTATTTATTTATTTATAACAATCTTACCTACACTATCATTACAGATCTATGATCCAATGCGACAGATTGGCCTTACTTATTTGATTGTTTTACCTTAACTTATCATCAAAATTTCTTTGATTTCGTAACCAAGTGACATATTTGATGAGAAACGATTTTGGAAGATGGTCTTCAAACCCTTAAGTCAATAAAATTTGGATGCATTAAGCTCACCTTAAAGCGGAGACAGCGTCGTTAAGCGCTGCCAGTATAGAGTCCCGGAAGCGACGCAGCGCTGCGTGCTCATCGATGCGCGCCTCGGAGTTGGCGAGCGCGAGCGCCTTCATCAGGTAACACTCTTCGCGCAACGCCGCCGCGCGCTCCAAGCGCTTGGCTACGCCGGCAATCTGGAGACAGAAATAAAAACTTACAGTTTATCATATTTTTATTATTTATTATATGAGACTAATGCCCGTTTTCACCGACAACTAAGTGTTAAATGAATTCCTAAATAAAAGTGCACTATTGGATTTTTAACTCTCAACGCTAAGCCTACTTAGCGTTGAGAGTTAAAAATCCAATAGTGCACTTTACCTACCTACCCTACCTGGCTACCTACCCTACCTACCCTACCTTTTCATTGTTTTTATGATGTACCTATATATATGACGTATTCTGCTATTCGGGGCGGAGACAAATCCATCGAATCAAAAACCATGAAAATTGGTCCAGCAGATCTCGAGTTATAAGTGTTGTAACAAACACGACTTTCTTTTATATATATAGATTACAGGTTCATCACCTAATCCGATAGCGCGCTCTCATAGAATTATAATCTTAATATATATATTTTTTTTCTATTTTATTTTGTGTTAAATTACGTCATACTAACAAAATACAACAAGCTCTCATAATCTAGTTAGTAAATATCTAAAGAGGCCTATAGCGTCTAGGTTTACAATACTCGTAGTCATCTTTATCTCCAGATATCTCAGCATCCTTGGCCCGGTCTTTAAAACTGATAGCACACCTTAGATCCCGATATCATCTGCTGTATCGTCATTATACGGTCACTATCGGACATGTGAGACGAATTTATATATTTTAAAGTATTTTTTCTTTAAAAAGTCGGATGTTTTTCGGCGAAATGTTTCCATAAAGTGACGTTTAACGGGAAACGTGTTGGATTTTCGCATTCTTTTTAAAGACAAGTGTTCGAATTTTGAATAATTTCTAGGAATAGTGTTCGATTTTCATTTGTTTTTTCACGTAAAGTGACTCATCTCTTACATTTCGTAACAAAAATATTAACCCACAAAAAACAAAAAAGTGCACTATTGGATTTTTAACTCTCAACGCTAAGCCTACTTAGCGTTGAGAGTTAAAAATCCAATAGTGCACTTTTATTTAGGAATTCATTTAACACTTAGTAAGTGTCACTTAGTGAAGATGAAAATGGGCATAAGTAAAAATTTGGAAACTTTCCAAATGCCTTTTTACCCCTAAAACGGTTACAACATCAAAATCAGTGTTATAATTGCAATTCATTATTAATAATAGTTCGCTAGTTAGCCACATTTCTTATTTCCTTACAGTAATATTGCCAAATTAATCAAAACAGCGAATTATTTGACATCTATTTGCGACGTTGCCCACTTTCAGAATAAACGCTCTTAATGTTACATAGGGTGAAAATGAAACTATTCTGTGAAAATAACAACTGGCTGCTTGTCGCGGTTAAAAGATCCACATTCAGACAGCCTCGTGACAGACGATGGATGGTCACAATGATCTTTATTTCGTTATAATAAAGTTGCTATTGGGTTGCTGCCACTGACAAGTGTGTAAAAATCACAGTTGTCTTTATGGTCGTTAAAATAAGGTTGCTGTTGGTTCGCCGCTGTCGGAGGTAAAATAACTGTGAAAGGACTGTAGTTATTGTTTTAAAAAGACTTGAGTCTAAGTCTTTTAGTCCTAGTAGATTTTCAAGACTTAGGATTAATAGTCTCACGATTCTCGAGTTATTTGAGTCTTTTGAGTTCTTTGAACTGGACTGAGTCATGAACTTTAAAGTTGGTGTATTGTGTTATCAATATTTAATTAATAAAATTATAAAATTACGTACATAATCACATATGTATGTAAATGAATTTGTTTTTTTAATGACATTCTCCTCAAAAAAAAAAATTACTTAGGTTTAGTTAATAATTGCAGCCTATTACTGTCCCACTGCACAGCAAAGGCAAGAAGCGCGTCTTAACCAGGGCCATCAAGATTACCCTTCTAGACCTACTTATTAGCATTTTTCAATTAATTCTTTAATTTAGTTTTTGGGCAGTAGCGGAAGTTTATTACCGGGTGGGCGTTGGTGCCAAGTCAGTAGAAAATTAAGTTGTAGATAATCATTTCAGGAAGAAGTTTTATATAATTAAGTCCATCCAAGCATACGTCGATTTATTAAGGACACGGTTCAGAATGAAAATGGCTTTATTCCGGTCTTCTCGCCAGATAAATTCGCCTCAATATAGCGAGTTACAATCTTTTAATAATCAAATGTGTGCACTGATTGGACAAGTCCACTCAATCGGTGTGATTCTTTCCTCAAAAGACCATTTCAGACACCAATCTACATGGCCTTCACATGATCTGACCAAGATTAAAAAAACCAAGACCAAAAAATAGACCAATAATGGGAAGAAGGTTAGCAAACTTCATCTATCTTGAACCAGTTTATAATGTAGACATTTATAAAATAAGTATGGAGTTACGAAATACGAATTCAGCAGTGTATGATGGTATTACAACTCGAATATTAAAAGATAATATATTTGCTACAATAAAGCCATTGACCTATTTAATAAATCTGTCCTTGGAAAACAGAACCTTTCCTGATGCTCTAAAATTCTCCGTCGTAAAACCACTACATGAAAAGAGTTCGAAAACAGAATCGGGGAATTATATACCTGGGGTTTGTAACCTATTTATGTATTGTTATACCTATTTTAGTTATAATGCATTAGAATGTATTTTTTTTTTTTTTTTTCCTTTGTTCCTCTCAAATAGAGCACCTGCCATGTAATCTCTTCACCACCCTTGGTTGACTGGTAGAGAATGCCTAAGGCATTAAGTCCGCCTTTGTACTTTTTTGAGTGTGAAAAGTTTAAATAAATAAATAATAAACAAATAAATGTACCAATTACTTTGGTGCCGATTCTCTCTAAGATATTTGAGAAGGTAATGTGTACGAGGCTTACCTGAAGGAAACATCGTGTGTTTTCCTTCACCGTTTTGAGAGCAGTGGTGATGAAATTATTTACACAAAGTAAAGCGCTTGCCTCTGTTCGAACTCACGACCTACAACTCGTAAATCGGGGCACCACTCGACCACCACTGCTCTCATCTGATTGGCTGTTGATAATTCAATCAACCAATCACAGCAGTTGCCAATTTATTAGCAATATATGTTATTTTTTTTTCCTGAAACCGAGTGTATACACTGACAAAATTAGGTGTAGGTGTGGCCTCGTGTTATAATATCCATATAGGCCAGAATTCCCTGAACATATCGTAACAAAAACTGACCTGTGTAAATAAGTCATGTGCTCCAATTTCCCTGGCCTGCTGCTCGTCGAGCGCGAGGTCTGTGGCGAAGCGCAGGCGCAGCGGACTGCCGCCCGACATCGACCGGTAAGCCAGCATAAGTGACAACATCTCAGCCCATGTGCTTTGTAGGAGACGCATCTGTGGAGAGAATACAGGATTATTTAAAAGAAAGAAAATAAATGTATTTGCGCTAAATATGACGCAAAGAAAAAACACAAAAGACATACTAGTTGGGGGAAAATATGCGTAACATGCACGCAAAACAGTAATCGCTCAGCATAATGCTGTGACACTATGCGAGTCAGCCACAGCGCTGGTTTTGGTCATAAAAGATGCAGCATGTCATTGAATGACGTGGTACGGTCAGCATCAACACCGAACGGCGATTACCACTTCAGATTTTGAAATAACAATAGCAAGCAAATAACAAGAAATAATAGAGTTCTTATTTTAAAACATAACAAAAGATTCTTCTAGGTGATTGTGAATTAACAATGCAGTTACAACGTTAATGTATGTATTGCAACTTAAAATACATACATTAAATACTTTGAATACCTATACTATCAGAGAACTGTTGTCTATACTATACTATAAAGAGGTAAAATTTGTGAGTTTGTACTACTGATCTGTACCCTAATTGCGTAATACACGATCAATCAGAATCTGAATGGTTTTGACACAGATTGCTAATCCATTTCTTCATAAGTTCGAAAAAAAGCTGCTCAACAACGTAAATAACACAATGAATGTTGTTGAACTGCCAAAATTAAACAGATTAGTCGTAATCGTTTACGAAAATGTGTTGCGTAATTGGATAGCTGATTCTAAAAATTCTTTCACAAATGGGAAGCTACAGTATTGCCGAGTGTTATCCTAAACAATATTATAAAAGCGAAAGTGAGTTTATTTGTTACGTTTTCACGCTAAAATGGCTGAACGGATTTGGCTGAATTTTGGCACATGGGTAGACCATGACCTGGTTTAGGACAAAATATAGTTTTAATCCCGATATTCCCACGGGATCGAGACTAATGCAGGCGAAACCGCGGGGCAGCTAGTAAATCATAATCGGCGCGCTGTTTCAATTGGAGGTTATCGCCTTTCTTGGGAGCATCCCCTAAGACGCTTCATAGGGGTGCTCCAAAGACAGACGAGAGTTGTTTTGATGATTATAATTATGTAAACAAATATTTGTCGCGAATCATATTTTGATAAACATACAACGTAATACTGACTTGCAAATTGCAAAAACTTAAGAAAAATAAATTTTCGCGGGCTATCCTAGAGCTTCCGCCTTAACAGTCGCCTTTGCAGCTACGTACAGTCATAAATCAAACTCAAGATTTTATTTCATAACAATAACATATAGTTAAGTTTACAAAAACTAAACGCTAGACAAAAGTTTCAGACGGCCTTAGAGCTGACAGCTAAAGGCTAAAACTAGTTATTAAATATTACGTCTGCAAAGGACTAGACTAGGGATCACCAATTAGTATTAACTAGCTTTCGCCCGCGGCTTCGCCCGCGTGGAGGTTGGAAATTATCCCATGGTGACGTACTACCGGGATCAAAAGTATCCTATGTGTTAATCCAGGTTATAAACTATCTGTGTGCCAAATTTAATCCAAATCCGTTCAGCCGTTTTTGCGTGATTGAGTAACAAATATCCAAACATATAAACATTCATATTTATAATATTATATACAGGATGGCAGGGACATCGACGCGAAAACTGATACCATGCATTCAGTACATGATCCTGAGCCCCACTACGTTGAAATTTTACCTTGGTTATTAAAGAAAACCTGCTGTCCCATACATTATGACCGCGGCACGTTTCTATGAAACAGTAATTTTTTTTAGCGTCGATGTACCTGCCACCCTGTATATGTATAGTTAGGATTGGGCGTCCGTTTTTAAAAAGTATATGACTGTCGCGGTCCGTATGGTAGATGATCACCTACTAGCAATTAGCAAACAAGATTACAAAAATCAATCCTACTAATATTTTAATCATGTGTAAGTTTTTACGTTTGTGTGTTTGGATGTTTGTCTGAACAGATTTGGATGAAATTTGGCACACAGACACTTTTTATCCCGTGGGATAATTCCGAAATCCACGTGGGCGAGGTCGCAGGCAAAAGCTAGTGCATTATAAAATGTTTCCCTATTCAGATTGTTTTCTGACTAATCAATCAATCAATCAATCATTTATTTGCAACGAATGTAGGTTACATTAGAATACAGCCATGCGATTCTGTAAACATCTCACCGTGAAAACTTGGGTGAAGTGAGCTGTCAATAGTGTCAATCCCTGTGGAATGACAGCTCACTCCACGCTCACTTCACCTAAGTTTTCACGGTGAGATGGTTACAGAATAGCACTGCAGGTGGAGTAGATAGGAGTGAGCCATGTACCATCAAAGAAGTTCATATCTAACCAGTTTCAAAACAAAATCCCGTGAACACGATGACCACATCTGTTACCAGCCCGGTGCTATTGCCGCCGAGCGCTGCAAGCAAGAATAGTCCTTACGATGGTTAGATATGAACTTCTTCGATGGTACATTCTGCCTGGAAATAGGCACGCAGAAATTATAAAAATTATTAGGAAGCTATCTAGAAATAAAATTACAAATTAAATGTCACAGTTACAATTGTTACAATTATTAAAACATTAATTAATATTGAAAAATGTCAAATTAAAATATTACTATAGAATAAAATTAAAAATAAATGTATATCAGGTCCGTATGTTCAAGATAATATTAATTAAATTCATTATTTATACACATTGCTTATTAACGAGATTTGTCCATTAAAAAATCATTAATCGAATAATAAAAAAATTCTATTAGGAAGGAAGGCCACTAATTTCTTTTTAAAGTTTTCAATTGTATCATTTTCAATTACATCTGGCAATTTATTGTATATAGTAGGACCCATACAAACAACACTTTTTCTCATTAGCGCTATGTTACAGGACTCGATTTGTAATACATTTTGTATAGGTTTCTGACAGGTCGTTTTCTAGTTTCTGACATCGTGGGAAATAGGCCTTTATTGGTCTTTACAAACATGGCCATTTCCAGAATATACAATGACGGAAATGTAAGCACTTTTAGGGACTTAAACTTTGGATCGCAACTGTCTGTGGTCTAACTACTCTACTCTAATAACAATCTTTGTAAAAGTGGATTTGTCTGGTCTTAAGCAGTAAGTAACGAATAATCGGGCATTGCGTGATACTGTTGAACATTAATCCCGGGAAAAGGGCAGGGAATTTTTGGTTAGACACAATTTTATTTTTGTCCAAACATGTTATTTTTTTCCCACGCGGGCGCACCCAGTTAGATCTATTAGAACGGTTTATAACTTTATTCATATCATCAATCATCAATAAAACTGAAATGCCAAAATTATTAAACTGGTTTCGATAATACACCTACTGTTTATATACTATGTTCGATAAAAACTAGCAATGAACAGGAAATGATTATTTAGTTAACAATTTAATGCAGTCCAGTGTTTTAAAAATAAATCTAACGAAGTGACATCACATATTATAATCAGCCTATAATGTTCTAACTGTTGGGACTCGTCTCTGTCTGTGAGAGGGAGTGGGCCGTAAAACACCACGCGGGCCCACATAATATCGTCGAAATGAAAAAGATCGAAAAACGACACAGACTACCTGTTCCTACCTCAAAATAAAAATAAAACAGATTAAAAAAACAAAAATAGTACAAAAATCTAATCTTTAAATTAACAAAAATGCATTCCGACTGACCCACACCACAAATATTGAAATCCTTGAATGTGGCACACACACTCACAACCTTATTTACTCACAGACACACACGGATAAACGGACAATAGACGGGATACACACACAGGTCCAGAATTATCAAAAAACTAACTTCCACGTGCTAAGAATTAATGCATGCAATTATTGCATTCAAGGCCATAGACTAGACTATTGTAGACTGTAGTTTTTGTCATAATTATAGTTGTCTATGATAATCATTTTATTAATTCGAACGTTCTATTTTTTCATATGTACCTACAGGACTTTTATTTAAATTTCGTTTGGCGTGTCGAAGGCCAGTGTTAACGGTGTTTTTATTTTCAGTGGCATTCTTTTTTTGTAATATGGATATGGCTTCTACTTTGTGACAAGTTTAAATTTAGAAATTGAGATTGGATTTTTTCTAGCGTAATGTTTTATTTCGTTTCAAATAAGTTTTAACTAGATAGAGGATCGAGTGAAACAAAATTTTCGTGTGATGGATGCATATGAAGTTATTTTATTACAGCTAGTCTGAATGAGTTGTAATGATTTATTTTTATAATGATAAAAATATATGAAACAACTCGTAGACCCATAGTATACTAGGTGTATTTAATTTACAACAAATAATTTACTGCCTTGTCTCTCGCGCACTCGATGGTCGCAGCGACCAGATAGACTATAGAAACCGGTAGGAGTCGCGCACTTGGTCGCAACGGCCAACTACCCGCACGCCATACAACAACACTAGCCAGCCACGACCAGCCGAAGTTCTGGCCGTCTACTGCGCGAGATCCCTTAGTCTTGTGTCGCAAATCCGACAGCTGAGCTAGTTTAAAAAAAACCCTATAAGTTTTTTTATACCCCGGTGTCTGGATTTGCTCGCCCCTATTGCTTATCTACCCACCACTTCGGGGGAAAGATCATCTTACCTGATCATTCAATTGTAGTTCAGTAAACCCGGGGATCTGCTTGGCCCAGCCAATGACGCCGACCAGTTCTCTGTCGTACAGATCTGCCAACATGGCCAGGGTCTTGGCGGCGGGCTCTGTGACGCCAGCCGGAGGGGCTGAGCATGTGAGGAGTTCTGGCTCATATGAGTTCAGGGCTTCTAGGACCTAGAAGGAAGTTTAGAATAGCTTTAGACAGAAATATCGATGAGATTGAATTTTATTTTATTTTCACTGTTTTTTTATAAACTTCAACAACCCTACTATTTGCTCGTTATGAGTCTGGAGATAGACACCTTTTAGGGAAAATATATATAAGTAGCTACCATCGGCGTTTATAACATAGCTTAAATTAAAAAAATATTTGACATCTTTTGACTTTCATAACGCTGTTTTTTTGTTAGTTCAAGGGTTGCCAGTACAATGAATTTATACGGCAACTACTCCATCCTTAATTCCGTCCTTATAAACAAAATTGAAAATAGTAGATACATGACATACCTTGATATCATCGAGCTGCGGCCTGGGCTGTGCCAGAGCGGGCGCGTCAGGCGCCCTCCTATACTTCTGGCGCCCCCCCCGCACGCGGTCCAGCCGCACCCCCTCCCGCAGCATGCCCGTGCGCAGACACTTGCGGAACCGACACGCCTGGCAAGCCTTCCGCCGTCGTTTGTTTATCTCGCACTCGTTTGAGGCGGGACATGTGTATTCTATGTTGCCCTGGTACATTAAATTGTTTGTGGTGAGTATTTGGGACACTTTTTCCATTACATGACGTCCTGTTATAGTCGAATTGTCAAATACGACTTATTGTAAGTACAGTACAGTAGTTCCAAGACTACCCCCAATTTCTCAACGTACAATTGATGTTATTAAGAGCGTTTATACAGAAAGTGGGCAACGTCGCAAATAGCTGTCAAATATTTCGCTGTTTTGATTAATTTGGCAATATTACTGTATGGAAATAAGAAATGTGGCTAATGAACTAAAATATTGATTATGAAATGCAATAATTTATATCGTAACAACGAATATTTAGTTTTAGATGTAAAAAAAGTATTTGGAAACTTTCTAAATGCCTTTTTTACACCTAAAACGGTTACAACATCAGTGTTTTAATTGCAATTCATTATTAATATTCTAGTTCGCTAGTTAGCCGCATTTCGTATTTCCATACAGTAAATATGGCTAAATTAATCAAAACAGCGAAATATTTGCGACGTTGCCCACTTTTAGAATAAACGCTCTTAATAACATCAATTGTAGGTTGAGAAATTGGGAGTAGTCTTAAAACTACTGTAATTCATTATAGGTACTTTGATAGTTTCACATAACAAACAGGACTTCGTGAAATGGTATACTTAACTGTAACTATATCATATATCGCACCCCCGGGCCCCGGTGCGAGACTGTCACTTAGGCAAAAATGCAATTTTTCAGGAGAAGCATTTAAAACATTGACATATAAAAAATAAAAAAAAACAAGATTTAGACAAGAAGAATAGCTTTTACTACGCCGTCAACTTTTAACTAACTTTTGAATTTATAATGACCACTCAATATTGTATTGCTTTAGGACAGTTATTACATATTTAATTATTCATTATGCTGCCAGCCTTTTGGGCACTTTTCCCACTGACAGCGACGCCGACGAATTTTTTGATGCCCAATGAGCTCTTCCTTTATTTATTTTTTTCCTCTTTATACTTGTTTATAATTTATATATTTTAGTGTTAGTTGTATATTAGATCTAAGATTATGTATATATTTTGAATTGCCCTGTAACTTAGTAATAAATAAAGAATTATTCATTATTGCAATTTTTGCATAAGTGACAGTCTCGCACCGGGGGTGCGATATTTTAATTCAATTTTGTTATAAACGATTGTTTTCAATCATGATTTGATCTTTATGGTATCAATATTAGAGGTAAGCAAAGAGAAGAGGCCGGCAAATGTGAATCAGTGTGCCTACATAGTTATGAACTAGGTATTAAAAAACGTGGCAAAGAGTTCGATTTCAGTCGCTGGCACACGTTCCGTTTGGCAAGAATCCGTTTGGAAATATCTACATAGAATATATTCAGTGAAGTATTTGAAAGATAGCTTCCATATATTATTGGTAGTTTACATAGCAATAATTCTAATTATTTTTATGTAAACACGAAAAGTTATTATATACTTGAAGAGTTACGTACAGTCAGGCCAAGGTGTTAAGCAAATTGACGCCTTACGTCAATTCGCTGTGCTATAGCCATTCCATAAAATTGTCAAAAAATTACAGGTGTGATTTGAATATATGGACAATTCGATATTAATTTTGATAAACAATTAACTTCCCCGTTTGAACCTCATTTCATAGTTTACTTTTCTCAAAAGTATTAGTATAGAGCCTCCAAGGGTCTGCTAAATTTGCATATTGACAGAGAATCTTGGGAATTAGACAGATTAGTGTATTTACAGAAAACTGAAACTTTGCCTACCGACTGAAATCAAAGCAAACAAACATCAACAGTTTAGAACTTAGAATCTAGGCTATAGATCTAGATATCCTAATACCAGACATTGTGCCACCAACCACTAGTATATAGAAAGATTTATAAAAATTGGCGGTGAACCAAATTCAAAGCATTCTATCAACGTCTTAAAACTATTTTTGTGATGTAACTCCAGATACGCCCTCTTTTGAAACTGCAGGTGTTTCATACACACACAGGTATTTTTAGAACTTATTCTTTTAGTAATAAAAATTACTTAAAGTTTAGTAATGATCACCGCTTAAACTTATTTTTTACAACATTGAAACGTGTAGCTTAACTTTAAGGAATGTTTCAAAATAAAGGCGAATATGTGGGTATGCGTATAGTAAGGTAAAATAAATCTAGGAGTAAATTAAATACTCCTAATTATTGGAAAACTCCAAAAATTTCTTTTCCAGTAACGTCTCAGGCCCTTTGTACATACACGTTTTTCTTGCCTTGAAAAAGCTCTACGATTTATTCGCCGTGTAAGCACGGTCGTCGAAAGTATGGATCGCTATCATCTTCTTCTTTTGTAGTGGTTTGTAACTAACCTGGTGTCAGAGTTTTAAAGCCGCCCATGGGCCTTTGACTTGGCTTCACATGCTGTCGAGAAATATCTCTCAGGCTACCGGTTTCCTCACGATGTTTTCCTTCACCGTTTTTGAAGTAAGAGATAATTATACAATACGCACATGAATCCGAAAAGTCAGAGGTGCGTGCCTTGGGTTCGAACTCGAGACCAACATAACTGACAACAGACTAACATGGCAGTTCGTTGGATCGCTATGAAAGTATAATGTACAAAAGGCCTATATTTCCTTCAAGATTTGTGTTTCTATCTTTTGTGTTTGTGCATTGCCTAATTGCATAGTCTTTAAGTAAGTCAGTCTCTGAACTATTTCACATGTAAAGCCAGAAGATGATAATGAATGATTTGTCAGTCAGTGACAACTCTTTAATACATGAATAGCCTGATATGAATGATCGATGAATTAGTGTATAAAAAATAACAAAAAATGTTTATCACCTTCCTACTGACCTGTATTGTCCTCTTGAAAAACGCCTTACAGGCCTCACAGCTGGCGACTCCGTAGTGGAACCCTGAGGCTGTATCTCCACAGACTAAGCACACCCTTCTTGGGGCCTCGTCGTCTCTAGCGCCACTGGCCGCGGCGGCTGTGGTCGATGAACAGTGTTGCTGCTCTGGGCTTGTGTTGCCAACAATCGTGGCGTCTCCCGGAGAAACGCAGAATTTGACGTCCTCCTTACTCTCGAGGTCCAACTGGTAACATTGAGAGAACTGTTATGAATGAGAATGTATTTAATTGGGAATACTTTAACGACTTTTTAGTTCATGCTTTATTTTTTCCATTACTTCAATTTGAATTGTGAAAGTCACCGAACGCACCATTCTGAATTCAAAACCTTTTTGGAGATAAGCAGCTCATTAGAGTGCGCGCCACGAAATAAGGCCCGCGGAAAATTGTGGAACTACATTTTTTTAAATGTAATGTTATGCAATGTCATAGACACTAGCGCCGTTTCAAATGGACTTCAGTGGTGGCACGGACTCGTTTTTCTCACTGAAACCTGTCTCATTAAACAGTAAAGGCTCGTGCAAACCAGCGCGACGCGACTCGAACAATACAATTTCTAAGAAAACTTCACGGTATAAAAATAACCGTTGTCGCGTCGCCTTGTCGCGACGTGCTAGTCTGCACGGAGCTTAATAAAGATGGCACTAATAACATAATGATTATTATTATTAATTTCTTATACCTTTTAAAGTAAAGTGCTTCTAAAAAAAAGTACGTACGATCGATGTGATTAACGAGAGTGAGCCAAGAAAAACGAAGAGACCATTTTTTCACCACAACCAATTTCATAAATTGACCTGTAATGTCCATTATTTTGTTTCGCAGCGTGTTACCAATTTTTTTTATTCGGAATAAAATCTCAATTACACGCGTTGGCGTCGCGTTGGTCGAATGACAAAGCCAATATGAAAATCAATCAAGCTTGGTATTACGAAAAGGTAATATTTGTAAGGGTTAATATTTGTAAGACCTATTGAATTAGCGGTCGACCTATCGGTATAAGTACCTACAATATTATTTCATTCTTTTTTAGGGTTCCGTACCCGAAGGATGCCAAACGGAACCCTATTACTAAGCCTCCGCTGTCCGTCTGTCTGTCAGCGGGCTGTATCTCATGAACCGTAATAGGTAGACCGTTGAAATTTTCACAGATCGTGTATTTCTATTGCCGCTATAACAACCAATAATAAAAATAAAATAACGTTAAAAATTAAAGGGTGCATACAAAAAAACGCGTTTTTTTTAACCAAAGTATAAAAAAAAAGTTTGTGTTAAATATTGTACGGTGATACCCTTCGAGTCGGCCAATTTTTGCTTTTAAACGATGTATAGAGCTCTAAAAGTTTCAAGTGGGGTTAACAATTTGGACACATCGATATTTTTATTTGAATGGCTGAATGTAGGCTGGTAGTATCGGAATAAAATAAAATATACTACAATTTTAGATATATTTAAATTTAAAAAATACAAATCATAAGCTTGGAAAATACTTCTACAAAACCCTTTTACAGATAT
This sequence comes from Agrochola circellaris, assembly GCA_914767755.1. Classification (NCBI taxonomy): domain Eukaryota; kingdom Metazoa; phylum Arthropoda; class Insecta; order Lepidoptera; family Noctuidae; genus Agrochola; species Agrochola circellaris. The sequence continues at coordinate 3,737,664 of OU611857.1, forward strand.
ACTTGGAAAATTTTAACAGGGCAACGACAAAACGTTTTCTAGGAATTAAATCATTTAAAACAAAAACTGGTCAAGTGCGAGTCGGACTCGCACAAAAAGGGTTCCTTCCGTACCGTATTAAGATCGAGCAAAAAACGCCAAAAAACTTTTTTCTTGTAAAGTTAATCAATTAAGCATCTTTCATTATTAACTTTATATAGCGGTAACAGAAATAGGACACAATCTGTGAAAATTTGAACTGTCTACATAATACGGTTCATGAGATACAGCCCGCTGACAGACGGACGGACAGCGGAGGCTTAGTAATAGGGTTCCGTTTGGCACCCTTCGGATACGAAAGCCTAAAAAATATCAATCAAAACCTCAAAATTCTATAAAACCCTTTTAAAGATTTAATTGGAAAAAAATTACGGAGCAACGACGAAATATTTTCTAGGAATGAAATCAGTCTACCAGAAAATGTTTAATTAACCGTTGCTAGACAGCTCTGAGAAATATGTTATACTTACGGCAATCCAATTAGAACTTACGTAACTTCTCATAATGCGATCAGAAATAGAATTGATCAATATCATGAAGTTATTTCAACGCCGAGAATTAGGTCGCTGAAGACTTGATATAAAGTACAACGAGTGGAGTACCTAAGTAATCCTCACACGTTTACCTTTTTCGTAAGAGTAATTTTTAGGGTTCCGTAGTAACAAAGGAACCCTTATAGTTTCGCCATGTCCGTCTGTCTGTCTGTCCGCGGCTTGGCTCAGAGACTGTTAGTACTATCTGTGGACCATTTAATATTTTGCTAAGTACCTGGTACTTGTTGATGGGCCTACACTGTCCTCTCATACCTTTTAACACTGTAACTTGGAAACATTGTAAAAACCATTTATTTTTAAAAGAGTAACCGTGGAGTTTCTTGCCGGCTCTTCTCCATAGGAAACGACCAATTGGAACCGTGCACCTAGCTTCTGACGTTTCATAAGTGCCCTTGTAGGTTTATGTGAAATATTTTTTTTTTGAATTCTTTTGACTAGAAAACTGTCATTCGGCATTCGGTATTAATCACGCCGACAAAGTGGTAAAATAAAATCATGACGACTATTTTTTAGGGAGGTAAAATAGTTTACCCCTACACATAAAGTAGGGATGTTTTTACGCGACGCTACGCAACATGTAAATATTTGAGATGTTCCCACGTTGGTACCTCTGACCCGCGCACTATGCTTATGATGCAGATCATAAGCATAGTTCGCGGGTGCAGCGGCTGCGTGTGCGGCGGCTGGGGCTCGGGGGGTGAGTACTGCGGCGACAGCTCTGTCTCTTGCTTGACGCGGCGCAACATACAGTTCGCGACAAATAACTTTGCCGCTCTGAAGTAGGCTACAAATGATTGCGCAGTAGTCAATCTTACATAAAAATAAAAGAAGCGCGCATGCGCAACCTAAATTCAGAGCGGCAAAGTTATTTGACGCGAACTGTATAAATATCTAAGTTGGAGGTGTTCCCACGTACCTCTGGCTGCATCATAGGCATGGTGCGCGGGTGCAGCGGCTGCGTGTGCGGCGGCTGGGGCTCGGGGGGTGAGTACTGCGGCGGCGGCTCTGTCTCTTGCTTGACGCGACGCAACATCGGCTCGCCGCTCACCGCAGACATCAGTTGCACCTGGAACAATGGAGGGGGAATTAAGATTGGATTCTGAAATACTTAGTTAAATCTGCTGACAGTCATGAAAATCTCTGAATCCGGATAAAGGCACATGTGGGCTGCTGGAAATCCAACAAAATATTAGATACATTTTTGTCAAAAAGACTGCTGGAAATCCAACAAAATCCTACTTTATTAATATTATAAATACGAAAGTTTTTGAGGATGGATGAACAAAGAAATCCACATCATCATCATTTTGATTTCTTACAAGGTTCTTTATGACTCTTTAAGAACAGTTAAGCAGATTAGGTTACTAAATATACGTCGTCTATTGTATTTTATAATGGATTTCCGCAAAGTCACTGTGTCAATTATCTATCCAATAACTTGATTAAACTTAGGTGACCAGGACCAGCCAACTTAGAGATTTATTAATGACAGGGTGTACCCCGTCATTGGTCACTTTTGGTTGGTGGCCAGATTCTGAGTGTTTGTCTATTACGAAATTAGGGTAATTGCGTAATAGACAAACACTCAGAATCTGAATCGTTTTGAAACAGATCAGCTCAGCACAGCTCCATAAGTTCGAAAAAAAAACCTGCTCAACAACGTAAATAACGCAATAAATATTGTTGAACTGTCAAAATGAAACACATTAGTTGTAATCGTTTGCAAAATTGTGCGAAACGTAAAATAATTAGGGTACTGTGGTTGGTTGGTTGGGTGCTCATTAGAGCGTTCTTTGAACCAGCAGAACGCAAACAATGACAAAAAAAAAAGAACTTAGATTTTACTTTAAGTAGGTATTTTTAAAGATCACAGACCAAGCAAAATGAAATACTTAAGTTACCCTTTTAGTTAGACGTCAGTGGCACAAAGCAGGGCTCACCAGGTTAGGTAACGTTAAGGTTCACAATAGCATTAATAACGCTTGACGTAGTTTCAGACGAACTATTCTAAATTAGGATTCGGGTCCATGTGGTAGATTAAGTTATTAGAAGTTCGTATTAACCGATATTTAGCCACAACTTTTAGGACTGAAAGCCTAGACTACAAATAGTAATGTGCAAATTCATTCAAAACATCAATCTCCAGACGCAATATGGAACAGAAATAGAAAATTCCATTTGTCTTTTCAACATTTTTTCGTCAGCTTGGTGTCCAAAAGACCAAGTTTTTTTTTTCGACTACCGCGTACCGGTGTCATCACCACGTTCCAAAACGTTTTTTATAGTGTCCAGTTTTTTTTTGCAATATTTGTAACGCTATCCAACTTTGACGTCACCGGTATCTATTATAGTTGGTCCCAAGGTCTTGTTGAGGTAGGTCAGGTTGGTATCACATTGAACAAAAATATCTATCAGTCATGAAATGAACTGTCATGTCATGCGTCGTAAATTACTTAATTTGCACCTTATAAAAAGTTAATTTGACCGCACATGCTTTTGTATGGTTTATAGGATCAGTTAATAAATTATTCGTCAGAAAAAAAAATCTTAGAAAAAGTGTTAATTTATTAATTGTTTTTTTCAGAAAAACAGCGCTGTTAGATTTATGATCGGGAAAGGCCAAAGCACTTTTCGCCCAGCAACCTTGTATGAACACTAATGAACAGTTTAACGAATTCTATTGAATTGTGAAAATACTAGCTTTTTTTATCTTCTTTTCGTGTGGTTAGTGACTACCCTGATGTCAGAGTTTTAAAACCGCCCATGCGCCTCTGACTGGGCTTCACATCCCGTCCAGAAATACCTCTCAGGCATGCCGGTTTCCTCACGATGTTTTCCTTCACCGTTTTTGAAGCAAGTGCTAATTATGCAATACGCACATGATTCCGAAAATTCAGAGGTGCGTGCCTTGGGTTCGAACTCGAGACCTATTATCACGAGAAGGACCAACCGAGAGAATTTGATTGAGGTGATGGCTATTGGCATGGATGGACTGTGTAAAAGATGATATGGCTAAAAAAGGGGTGACTACCGACACGACGACTAATAGAGAAGTATGGAAGAAAAAGACGTGTTACGCCAACCCCAATTATATGGGGATAAGGCAAGGAGAAGCGCCAGAGCCCACAGCGGGAGAAGTTATTTTATAATTTCACACCCAAAAAAAATAAGGCAGGAAAATGATGATGGTCAGACGATTGACATGTTGTCATTCTAGCAAATTCCTTAATCAAATTATTTAAATGGTGCAAGATAGAAGTATGAATGGAAAAGAAACGGTCAATAAAATCATTTATGCTAATGATTTGGTTAGAGCCGACGTTTCCACAAATCAAGAAGGTTAGCTATAAAGAAAAAGATGTAATGATAGGTACCTACGTCGAAACAAAACAACAGCGAGAAAGAAAAAGATAAAAAAAACAATAAGAACTTAATTGAAACCAGACGTTTTCCTGTAAACAACCGTGATAGCCCTCAACGAGAAAATGTAAGTAAGGGGATACAAACAAAACGAAAAGCCATTCCAAACAAAATATAAAATGACAATATATAACCTGTGGATACGTATGAGCACAGTATAAATAAGTAAGTACAGTTTTTCCACTTTGAAATTACGGATTTCTATGGGTAATTCGGTAATGGAGCGCGTCATTTCAGAGTGGACAAGCCATAACAGTATCATATCTGCATAGAAAACGGCTGAAACGATGTGCATCGTGCAGTACGCAACCTTATCGAGTGCGCAGCAGTTACGCACGGCAGGCCACGGAAACGTTATTTAAAATAACGTTTCTAACAGTTCTCGTTCAAAGAAGAACGAGAACTGTTACTGTGCGTTTGCACTGGCGAAACATTTACAACAAAACATGTGGGAATCTCTATTTTCTGTCAATGTTCCATACAATTTTTGACAAGACCTAGAGATATCAACATGTTTTGTTGCGATGTTTCGCCGGTGCAAACGCACAGTTAGAAACGTTATTTATTGTACAACATTTTGTTCGGAACGAAAACGAAATGAGAATATTTTCAAAAACTGGTTTATTCCGCAGGACGCAGCCGCGCACGGTGCGTGCGCCGACAAGCATGAACTTGTTCAGTTAAATTGTACATTATCTTCATTTCATTACATAATTGATTCCAATGCGCATGCTGCTTACGTATTGATAGGGTTGTGTTGTGAGTTTCCTATCGATCAACCCAAAAATGGTTAAAAACGTTTTATTAACCCAGAACTATTTAAATTTTGTTCTTCTTCAAAAACGTTTTAATAACGTTCCGATCGAACGTAACCGAAACAAATCGTTCTTTAGGTTTTTAAAACGAAAACGTTTAAAAAAATATACCGTTTTCCGAGCCGTGGTATTAGGTAGGTATACCTAATACATATGTGACAAATGAAACACAGATTACACAAAAACCAGTAATAATAAATGAAACCACTTAGGTAGGCTGGAAAAGATAATATTTAATGTGCATTACAAGTTCAACAAAGCTTATCAGGCGTCAGAATAATTTCAAATAAAAGTGTTACCTACAGGTCAATCGTACTGAGAGCAAAGCATACATGTTTTTTTAGCCTCTTTATCTGAAATTCAAAGCTATAAAAATAGGAATCTATACTAAAATATTAAAGAGGTATAATTTGTGAGTTTGTATGTAGGGGGTTATCTCCGGAACTACTGATCCTATTCCGAAAATTATTTCACTAATGGGAAGCTATAGTATTGCCGGGTGCCTTAAGATACCTAGGTATAGTTTATGTTAAAACAAGAAGTTCCACACGGACGAAGTCGCGGGCAGAAGCTAGTTAACTTAGAATAAAACGTGATTCGGAATACGGACGCCAGTTTCGCAACTTTGGGACCTTCAAAACGGCTTAGTATGAAATCTATGTCCAATTTACAGTTTTCTTTACTTATGCCGGCGCGAATTTTACGAGAAAAGCAGAGGCACAAATGAATACAGATGGGACACTCCGCATTTTAGGTATGAAGCTACAAGTACCTACGCGACGGGCTCGACTTGTCGAACTCAGTGGGCGTAACGTAGTCCAGAAGATATAAGAGTTACGCGATAGAAAGAAAGTCAACTTCTAAGAGAATATACCTGTCGGTAATTAGCGCTGTGCGACCTGAATTGCACTTTATTGTGTCGTAGAAAGAGTCGCTTTTTATTTAAATTATTTTGCGGAGTCTCTTATCTGTACTAATCTGTAGTTGTGGTCAACATTATTGCAAATATTCAAAGTGGACAGGGCTGACTGCCAAGGGAGCTCAGATTTTAATGCACGTCCAATGCACTAAAATTTAAAAAAAATTAACTATTTAACGTGACCTGAAATAGATACGACAAAATTTCGCAATTTCGGGACCTTCTAATTTGGATCGAATTTATTTGAAACTTGCTGCGCCGACTGACGTTGTCCTGTCCAAGCAAAAAAAGAACGTACAGTTTTTCCCGACTTTGAAGATTTTCCGGGAGTTTTCCAATTTCCCTTTCCATAAAAACCTCATTCGAACTATTATCATCTGTGCTTATTATACGAACATTTTAAAACAAATAACCGCCTCCTTTTATGAAGTCGGTTAAAAATAGCCAAGTCGGTCCAGTTTCATTTTGATTATACCTCGTAAGTTGGAAGAGGGTCTTACTTCAGTGTACTTAGGTACCAACGTAGCTTAGCTACCAAGATTTTGATATGTAGACTAGACTGGAAACTAGTGGGTCGTATGACATTGTAAAGATGTCTGGAACTATTAAGTAATACGAAGCGCAAAGGCACATTATTCAAGACGCAATAAAAGAAAGACGCTCAGCACATCAGGATGGTTTTAGGCATAGATATAAGAAGTTATTTATTTTATTTATTTAAGTAAATCCCAATGTGTAAATTTAACACAAAAAAAGATAATGCCCTGTAAGCAGAATTACAAAGAATTATATAAGTACTAAATAATATATCAATTAGTATTTATAAACATGACAACTTTTATACTATCAAACCTCTTTCAATTAGGTACCTATTATTTTTGTGCAATTTGTATGAATGACATTAAGCAGTTTTTAAGATTTATCACGAAACGTATTTTTTTTTAAAGCTATGAAAAATGAACTACCTATATTATTAATTTGTATAAACCTAAACGGCTTAGGTACTTTACTTAATCTTGCTATCTTTTATTTCATTTCTCTTTCGATACCGTACAATTATCTTCGATACGATACGAGCTGCCCCGATTCCCGACCTACACAACTTTCCATTTCAACACGTGATAAAATCGTTATGAGATATAATTTGACGTCATCATATAGGGTACTGTTACATTTGACAACTAAATCAAGCCTCAAATGTTGCCCAAACCAAAAATCATCGAGATACATTGCTATTTGAATACGTAGGTACCGTTCCATTTATAGATAGGAAAAAAAACATGGCGGCGTTTACTCATTCGTTCGCGGAATGAGCGTGGTACACGTGAAAAACATCGTCTATCTTTATTTATACAAGTATTGAAAAAACAAAATTATCTATCAAAAGATAAGTAGGTACAAAAAGGTGTTCAAGGATGCAATGTGGGTTCAACGCACTCATGACATTGCTCTGTGCATGTTATAATGATCGTGATGCAACTATGCAACGTAAGTAGGTGACTAGCTATATCTAGAACCTACTCATGCATTACTAATTAACCGTCTGTTTTGTAATGTAGGTATGCTTGGTACATCTCTGAATAATATTTTTTTTATGTAATTGCTTTTGTCTGAATATGGGTCGCCATGATCTACCTTTGTGGGTGGTCTATCTGAAAGATACTGATAGTTAATAGATTTTAAAGCAGGAAAACAGCCGGTGATGCTGAAATTCCTGAACAGTCGAAGAAAATGGACACGTGGCTGACCATTCCTCGACTGTTCAGATATTTCAGCAACTTGTTTTGTTGATACTTTTCCTTTCCAGAGTAATACATCATAATGGGAATAGCCCAATTAAAATCTTACTAAAAATGAATATGAAGGACCACAATGCAATTTTGATGAACTTCAAGTAAGTAGAAATGACACTAGTTTCTGAAAACTTAACATTCAGTTGAATCTCCCCGCCATAAGAGATTTCCTAATCAGGGTCTTGATAAGGCTTTCAGAAGCGGGGATTAACCTAAGAATAAAATAAAGGTAAAATCTCTGCATACCTATATGTTCTCTACCTTATTTTCTGTTTCACTTCTAACAGTGTAAAAGTGTTTCAGAGTAGCTTTCTTTTTAAAACTTTTATTGTAAATGAACATTTTCCGAAAAGCCGGAGTAACCCTAGAGTACCGCTTCTTGACTTATAAATATACATAGACACATGAAACACAGCTTTAGTCAAGTAAAAACACATCCTCTTTATTAATAAATGTGACATGAATATATACTACTCCATCAAGCAAGACAATAGGTTTAGAAAAAAACACCATCAAAACGCTTCTAGTACCGTCAAAATTATTCTGTGAACATAGTTTGCACACGTCCTAGTGAGTGAATGGTGCGAATTATGTTTTATTTTAATGGCAACACTGCCTACTTAATTTAGTTAGGCACTTATGTAAAGGAACTTAGTTACCTAGGTCCCTATAATCAACGAGAAACAGGCTCGTCTGTGTTTCTAAATGACTGCACTCAATTTAACATTATGTAAACCCCCCCCCTTACCAACATAACATAACGCCCAGACTTCGAGTGAAACCCACGTGGCTGGGCGTGCAAAGGAAAAACAAAATGGTGGTCTGTTTAAAAAAGAATTAAAACCCGTTCTGGTAATTGCATAAAAGGTATCAGTGATAAACTGATAAATTTGTGTGTAGTTATAATTTGAATTATTAACAGAAATCAATAAAATAAATTTCCATTGGAAGATTTTCCTTTATTCCGAAATCGGAAAACAGCGACAATCATAATAAAACCCTAAGATGCCGATGATTAAACACGATTTAAAAAACCGAAACCCGTTTTCAAAAACAAACCTTAGGTAGGTAGGTATGTTTACATTCTCATTCAAAACGAATAAATTGAGTCGCAGGCGCAGACAGTTAAGTACTTAATTATTTTTATATATGTAAGCACAATACATAAACATTACCAGTAGCCGGCTAAACAAATGGTGTGTTTTGACTATACGCTACTGAATAGGGTAGGTCAGTAAGGCGTGACTCAGTCTAGACTAAAAGCAAGTCATTGTTATTTGACAAAGCGTTTGACTAGGCACAATTTATTCGCGAAATTGTGAAATACTTAGCCTGTGCTTATCGATTATTGGTTAAACCTTTGATAAACTTAGGGAAAAGAATAGCGAGAATAGTTTTTTTAAATAATGATCAATCAATGAATTCGGCCTATCGAAGCCCACTGCTGGGCATAGACGATAAAGACATAATATTTGCACCAAAAGTAAATTATTATTTTGTAAGCAGATATGAGCATGATTTAAGAAACAAGAAAAACAACTTGGTGATCATTGGGTGATCACTTCCAGAAGTTTAATACTAGTAATGAAGATGAAAGGTCAACTTAAGATGAATGTTACGGTAGATATGGGTCAATAAGTGGTCATGTTATTAACATCCATGGTTGGCGAGAAGCTACAAAAACGCCAACCACCATCAAGTAACCCAGCAGTCGATAGAAACAGTAGCAATCACTAATTAAAGACTAGAAAACAAAGCTACTAATAATTCCTTCCAACATAATACAATCATGTCATACGCAAAAGGAGCAGGTAAAACAAAGCCAAAAATAAATCAAAACGCTTTCCAAAAAAACAAATTATCATAGTGAAAAATAATTTTAATTTTGGAAGTCAGTTTAGAATTTTCGTTTTTTGCATACGAAACACGAAATAAAAAAATTAAAAACACGCTTTAGAATACCTAAAATTGAGCACCTCCTCCTATTTAATGTCTGTTAAAAAGGACTATATACCTATATATAAGGATCGTAACAATTGGCGTTCTGTAGTTTATGCCTACCGCCATTGGATATAGGCGTGAGTATAAGTCATTTCACCAATAATAATTTGTCAAGGTGTACCTTTGAATTACCTTTTTTTTTTTAAAACAAGAACGCAATAAATGACACCAAAACAAACATAAACCTTTTATTTTATTTAAGAACAACAGAAAACGAATTAAAAACCTGTTAAGCACCAAAATACCAAAATGGATGACAATAATTCTAGAAATAAACCAATATCTCCATAATGTCCTTTGATCGAACAGACTTATGCAAGGATTGATTTCGGATAATCGAGTTCGAAGGTCTCAAAATCTGAGAGCAAACAATTCAAATCGATATTCCACGCCTCCAGGATTTGGTCCTTAAATAGTACTTTTAAAGGTCTCCGAAAGCGTGGGTGGTAAAGTGTATTAGAAGCATATTGCGTATTACCAGTTCTTGTCATGCATTACATCCTTCGGGTTTACACACCTACTCAGTATCTAATCCCTACAAGAAATGACGCCTAGTGCCTAAATAATCCTTCATTGTAGCATGATTTTATGATTAAAAGTGACGTGACGTGGTGTTGAAATGCTCAAGATCCGGGTTAAACCCTAAACAAAATCAAGCAGAAATGACTTTAAAAGAAACCTCGAAAATGCAAAATTGCACGATGAGGACATTTCATAACATTACATTAGCTGCAGTATTGCGTCCACAATTATTTAAATTGTATAACAATCGAATGAAAAGAAGAGAACTTTTATTCGAATAACACCTGATTCCTTACTGCGCCACAATACTATTTATGTGTTGGCACAAAATAGGTAGGTATTCATAATACGCGGTTGAGTTCAGCGACCGTGCGTCCGTGGTCTCACCTTCGTAGATAAACGTCATTTGGAATAGAGCAGGCGGGCGCGCGACCGCCAAACCGTGTTCGTAACTACGCCGACGTTGAGGCAGGCGTGTTACAAATTGGGGCACCGGCAACCTCACAGTCCTCCTAGGCTCAACAAAAACACATAACAGACCCCGATAAAACCAAATACAAAAGCACTCATGATTTTGCCGATTACGTATTACACAAAAGAACTATATATAGGACGAATTATGCAATAGCTTGAAATAACTGAAAGTATATCTCAGTTAATGAATGTCAATACTTAGACACTGAGAGTCAGACGGTTACAGTCAGTCCAAACAAAGGCTAAAAACTTACTTCATCTACCTAAGATAATTAGTACTAATTCTATAAGAAAAATGTCAATAAGAAGGATGAAAATGTTAACCTTGAAACCCAATCTAATATAACAGTTTATGCATTTGGCCACCTTGGTCCCCAAGCAAGATCATATTTGCATGAGAAAAACTAACCTGCCCAACCCACTGTTTAAAGACCAATTAGGTAGCTAGAAAGATAACGTTAAATAATAAAAACATTAGCGATAAATCGCTTCAAAGCCTGTATCTAATCTAGTGAGGTTGCGTCACGAACGCTCAATAGAGTTCACAAAAACGTTTCGGCCAGCGTGTCGGCAATTCTTCGCGACCCGGACCTACCTCAACACAGAACCAAATGTTCACTCGCTACGTGTGGTACTTTTCCGTGCGTTATCATATCTCATTTTAGCACTTGATAACTGCGCTAACGCATTCAACAGTGTCATTGTGATAAAAATGCACAACACACACGAAATCGTCGGCAGTACTTATGTAGTTGTGCAAGTAAATGATCACAAAGTTTGCACAGATGCATGCTTAGCTCACAATGCTGCCTTTGTGATAGGTCTGGAAACTATACCGAGCCTCAAGTCTCGGTAAGTACTGACTCAAAATTTAAAACAGTAAGCTTTGTTCATGAATATTCTATAGGAGTTCAAGTCTGGATTGAAGTTCTAGATATTGAAAAGAAAATGACTGACAGATGGAGCTTACTGAACACTTATCACTTCACACGTCACGTTTCTTTCGTACCCAAGAAAAATAAGTAAATCAGACTTGGAAAACTTCAAACCAAATATGGGCTATTGATCTAAGGTTAGAAGCCCGAACGAAAAATGGCCCCACATTTGCCCTACAGAAAAAAGTGGGCCATGTCTTTCCTTACCCTTCACCCGGCGAGTTCAGACCGGGTTCAAATGTAAGTCGTTAGATCACTACTGTATAATACAAAAAACATATATAAATTAATATGCATAGTTAGTTGTCTATGAAAAGATGTGTCGAAATGGTCATGGTATATGTGATACAAAGGAATGAGGGAAATGTCGGCAGGAAAGTTTTGACTATGAATGTGGCTATATAAGAAGGGGAAGACCAAAGAAACGAAGGATGGCCTGTGAGAAAAGATAATATGGCTAGAAAGGAAGTTACTACCAAGATGACGACTAATAGAGAAGTATGGAAGAAAGAGGCATGTCGCGTAGACCCCAAATAAATTGGCATAAAGGCTCCTGCCCTTATGATGGGTAATGAGACAAGAATGATGAGTTAGTCGTCTGATCATAATACAATAGGTACTTTTTTCGGCAGTGCGTCTAACTTTAGAATAAACAACGACCCAGTGTTGGTTGCTCGAGTTGATTACATCACCCCACGTTTTTTCGACGCATTTAATAAAAAAATTGAAGACCAAGGCCAAACGGAACTTTATTTAGATCTAAAACTCTCTGAGTGTTTTCTTTATTTTGTTGCAGAAAATTCTTTGAGCTTCCACGTCGATTTACTGTTGGTTTTTACGAATTGGCAGACTTAACGTCAATACATATACCACTTTTCTGCTACATCTCTATAGCTTTTCCTAAATTGTATTATGACGCATTGGATTCTATTCTACTCCTGAAGTCCAGAGTAAAGGACCAAAGAATTTAAATAATGTACTACCACAAGCTCCTAGTGACGTCAAAATTCTTTAATGAACGACCACTAACGCACTCATAAAATATTCTAAAAAGATATAAAAAGTATTAAGTAAGAAATAAATAATAATACTTTGGAGGTACGCCAAAAAAAACTAGCTGAAAACATAAACACGACCTGTTTTTTTTTAGATATTCAAATTTGGAATTCGTCATTATACTGTATGACTGTATCTAATCTTAACCTATCTCAAGCGGAGATGTGTAACCATTGTAACAGACAGTATGTTAAGTTTGCGCAGGTCAGGATCCAGAGAGCTGTGAAGCTTGCCCAGGCAAATTCGGGAGTGGAGGTAAAAATAGGTAGTATGAAGGTGTGGTCTGGATCGGTAGGGTGGGGAGGAGGTTGCAGGGGCGGGGATGCGCGGGCGGGGGGTGCGTCTAGACATCGGCCTTGACCGCGGCGCGGTTTCCGCGCGACCGAGGTCGGCGCGACCCACAGCCCAGAGACCGAGTGCGAGCAACGGTATACTATGCCATGCTATGGGGTATCGCATGGCATATCCTATGTCTGGCTTTGACCGAGAAGACTGGAAGCATATGCGTCATCTAGGTATACCGCTACACCCACATAGCGATAGGACCTAGACTGACTGGAGCAGTAAGTTTTATGAGTCGATACTGCAAGTACAATTGTAATAGCAGTAACTATAGTTTTTACAGGTAGAAAGGTCGCCCTAATAGACAGCATAACGCAGTATGTGTATATAATTACGATATTTACATACACAAGACCATTATTAGAACAGAAATACCTAGAATCGATACTATCTACAATGTATGTGTAAGTGTCTATAAAAATTCGGTCGAACAACACAGTTGGGTGAGGAACGCGTCTCGCGCCTCGGTCCGTGAACTCGAGTGAGTTTCGACATTGCGCCGACATTGAGCCGGGCTAAATAACGCAGATAGCGAGGGGTCGACGACCGACATCGCCCAATATCACGCGGACGATCGCTAGATTTTCAAGCACCTGCCGATGCCGCGTGGTCGTTATATAACCACGACCTACCCTAACAAGGGCCTGAGATTAAGCACTTTTTTACAAATGTGTCCAAAAAATGTAATGAGCCCAAAACTAATTACCAGATAAATCAATTCGAGAATAAGCCCAAACGAAAGCGTTTAAAAGATCGAAGTCGAAGTAGATTCCATCCAGCTCAAAGAACTTGCAAAACCAGAGGCCACAAAATTTCGGATCGGAAATGATACGAACAAGGCGAGCCGGGGTGTGGGAGCGGGCGGGTGGGGGCCGAATATCTCGACGCGGGGTGACATTGCGCGGACGTCGACACGATGCCCGACCTACGGCACCGCCGCCCGCCCGCGCCGCGCAGCCCGCGGAAAAACGACGCCTCATCCGCACCACTACTTCGACTACACAAATTCACTAGACCAGAATGTACAGCGTATGCGCAATGCGTATCAGCTTCAACAAACAACGTTTTTTTCACCAAGAAGACGCACGTTTTGTCCCCGATTTACGAATCCTATGCGTTATTGGACAGGACGGTCAACCACCGTTGTTATTAAATAATTCAAAGCTCGTCGCTCTGTTACATAAAATGACGCAATGCGTTTTCGAGATTATTTTGCGACCAAAATGGTCGGGGGTAAACAATGCAGCATGTGACGCAAATATCAACATAACCAGACAATATTTTCTCGCTTGCCTCTCGAGACACGTCCTCATTTTGTATCAAAGCTTTCAACACATTTATGAGCCTCTTTACTTCATGTGAAAACAATGAAAGTAGAATACTTATTACATTACTTACACAATTTTTTGCCCAGACAGAAGATTCTGGGCTGTTCGTATTTAATTAGATACTTAATAAGATATTAGTTTGGGGACTATTTCATCCGAATGAGAGGCAAACCAATAGGTTCCAAATATACCAACATAATTTACGTCTGACATAATACAGACATATCTGCCTGGATTTTGGAGCAAAATCTAGAGAGGAATTTGTACAGGACACATTTGGACACAATCCGAGTCGATCTCTCTCTCTCAAAAATAACGCGTTTGGTTCTATGCATGTGTTTGGATTTTCCAAACACATGCATAGAACCAAACGGCCCAGAAGGGGTAAAACCTTTAGAATAAGCTGTATCGTCTCCGCTAACAGCATCAGTTTTTAGATTCTTTTCTTGATTTGGAGAGACGCACAAATACCCACAGTATTTTTGCGTCTCTTTCTCTCGTTTTCGTGATACAAGTAAACGCCCAAATAAACAAAATCAAGACATCGTATTTTAAAATAAGGATATTTGAGGATTTAATAATGTCTGCTCAAAAAGACTTTTAACCACATATTATTAAATCCTCAAATATCCTTTTCAATTCTTATTTTATAAAACCTTGTTTTAATACCAAAAGTAAAGGTCACACGATATAGCTGTTGACATATTACTTAAAACCATTATGGCCATATTTCATTCTCTTGTTAAAAACATTAAAATCCTTACCTACATTTGTAATAATATACTTGAGCCCGTCGTTTATCTCAAGTTGTACATTAATTTATGTAAGAGATACTTGCACTGATGAAGCGTCACCTAAGTAATGAATTATGACGTCACAAGAACTGTCATTTTCTGGGACAACGCTGTCACTTTTGCATCGGTATCATTTTGATAATGTTCCGTTGCAAACTGAGTGGGTCAAAAATTTTAATGAAGAAATCCTTTACAATCGTTTTAAGAAAACTGTGAAGTAGGTACCTATGTATCTATTTGAAAATTCCAAATAAAGATAAGAAAGAAATTCAAAGACTACCCAAGTGCCCAATGAATTGTGGCGTAATAATACATAGGTACCTACAGCGCCGTTGTCTGGGACAACGCAGACACTTCTGCATCAATACAATTTGATATTGTTAGGAACGGTGCAAACGAAAATGTTGAGATGGATATGTGGACACTCTATAAAGTAAGAAATGATGAGTATACCTATTAGGGGAAGTTTGAAAGTGGCGCCAGTTAAATTGAAAGGGAATAGTTTGTCTGGGCATGTTATGAGGACGGATAAAACGCATGTAACTAAACGAGTAATTAATATAAATATTGATGGATGGAGGAGGGAGAGGAAGACCAAAGAAAAGATGGGTGGATTGTGTTAGGGATGATATGAAAGAAAAAGTTAGTGAATGATAAAATGATAGCTGACAATGACATGGACAGAATAGAAGAAAAAAAACGAAACGCGCAGACCCCAAGTTAAATGGGATAAGGGCAGGAAGACGATGATGACGTTGCAAACTGGGTGAATCATAGATTTCAATGAAGAAGTACTTAACAATCGTTTTAAGAAAGCTATGAAGAATTTGAAAACTGATACACAGATAAGAAAGAAATTCTAAGACTTTCCAATGGATTGTGACGTCACATTACACAAAGTATTTTTTGGAACAACGCTGACACTATCGAATATGTATAACATTTAATATTGTTACGTCGTAAACTGGGTGAACCATAGATTTCCACAGAGATATATTTAATCGATCAGTTTAGAAAAGCTGTAAAAATTGAAAACACAGACGAGAAAGAAACTAAAAAGACTCCTAGCTAAAGTTTTTATTTCTTTATTCAATTGTAATATTCATGATTGTATTTCGTTAGCCTATATTCAGCAGTGGCGTGACGTCTTTCGGCTGAAATGTATGATTTTATTTAAATCAATAGCAAAATAGAAATTAATAATTTATTCTAATTAGATTGCGGTGAATAAATAAATAATGAAATAATTAAAATTGGCCTATAATCAATCAATTACTCCTACATATCTCATCAACAGCAAAAACAACCGGAAGGCTAGTTTAAAGTATTAAGAAAAAAAACAAATCTATTTCAAACATACAAAAACAATGCTTGGCCGAATAGATATAAGACAGAAAACTATCTGTGTCGGTCATCTTACAACCGGAATATTTAGATAAAAAGTGCAACAAGTAGTATATACGTAGGTAGGTACTGAATGCAGTTCAACGCCCATTTGACATTGAAAAGGCAAACAAAATGCAGTTTCATTTCTTATCGTCTATCTCGTGATGTAGGTATGTACAAAATATTATTCACTCTTTATATTTGTAAATATACTTCCGAGCCCACTTCATACTGAAATTGAGTAGGTTAGGGTCCTAAACTTGCGATTTTGGGTACAGTTTGGTCCTTCTGTTCGGAAATTGGGGACGACAGAAATGTCAGATTTTATTTTTGGTCGACATAATTGTGAGCAAGTTTGGCAATATATTGGTTTTTGGAGCTAAACATTAGGGTCGTTCATCTATCTCAATTTTGACTTCGAAAAATAGGTTTAGAATAGTCATTTCTTGTACTCGTACCACTCAACTTAATATAATTTTTAATATTATGAAAAATTTTGGGATTTATCTGAGGCTTTTGACAGGTTTGACACCATGCAATTTAAGGTTTTTTTTTTTTTTGCCAAGCCTAGACAACGTGTTCCTTTTGATGTCCCATAGGTAATTCTAAAGTAATATGCTATAAGTAAAAATAACATAACACTAGACTCGATGTGTGTATCTAAGTTTCATTAATAAGTAGGTACGAGTAAATCATTTTCATTCAAACTAATTATTCATATTTGAAGCTAAGAAAATGCGACGTGGTCATATCTTGTTTGACGGACAAAAATATTTTTAATTTTTATTATTCACGTAAGGGTGTTTTACATAAATAATCATGACTTTGTACAACAAATTTGTAAGAAAAAAAAAAAAAAAAATCATATGCCAGTTGATTCTTTGACATGTTGTCATTAATACCCTGGAGTTATGGGATATCCAAAGAAACACCATTTATACATTACCATTTGACAATCGGTTTTTGTAAATGATAATTTAACTATTTCAGTATTAATATATTTATCTTTTACGAACATTGTATCTAGTAGGTATCAAGTAAATATAAACAATTGTACTTATCATGCAAACATCACGTGTAAAGACATTCGTTATTTTATTATATTTAATTGTCGTCAGTGTTTTATTCCAATTTACTTATACTGAGGTTAAAGCTCAATCATTGAAAAAGTAGTTCTTTGCTACATTCTCATTATCTTAACAAGCACATTGTAGTTATAATTTTATTCGAGTACTATCATAGTGCATAATGCTACGCGTAGTTTTCAAACATGCAGAAATAGGTGATGATGGATTGCATTTTTATATATACATACAAAAAAAACTGTAGACCTGTAACATTAACTTAGAGTACTTCGAACAGGCACTTGAGTTCAATCCACTGCTGATACATCCAAAGTTTACGTAATGATTTATTGCACAAATAAACTCAGACATTCTAACGCCCTAAACCCGTGTTTTCTCAATAACACTAATAATGCAATACAATGCACCTCTTAATCTTTTGCAGGCTTCAGTACTCACATTGTGAGAAGATTCGATCATATCCAACGTAGTGGCTATATGTGAGAACAACCATGTGTCCTCTACCGCACACATTTTTAAGCCCTTAAAAAAACAAATCACAGCACTTGTGCACAAACATCAAACATTGGAGTTCAATGCACTATGTACGTTTTATTTAAATTGTATGTATTTTGTGGAGCGCAATGAAGGAAAAGCTCGATGCGCGCTGAGCGACTCGCACGCACTGTGCGCACGCATTGCGTACACGCAGGCCACGCCTCGACGCCCCACCAATGTTCACGATTCACGCATGCGCCGCCCAACGACTCGCCACGTGCTAACCGCCTTTCAGATTGGTCCCTTCGAATACAAACCGACGAATAAAGGCAAAACGTTAATTTTCCTGAACCGCTGCCAAGGGACGGCGACCGCCATTGGACGAGCGCGCTATCGCTGTTTTGAACGCTATCGAACATTTTAAGACCTTTTTTGAGGCAACAAACAAGAGGTAATTCTGGGTTGTAAATGCACTTTTATAACACAAAAGTGTTGGTGTTACCATTTAAATAAATCGTAATCTAACGCAGAGACTAAGTTACTTCATTATGAATAACGATGTGTTAACTTTATTATTCTAATTATTGTAAATAATATTTATCGCTTGTTTTGCTGCGTAATAGATAATTACTAACATTAGAATGGGTTTCATTACAAGAGATAAAATGGAAAAGAAAACAAAATACACAGAACAATAGATCGAGATAGAAATTTAAAAAAACCTACATAAGTGCCTATTATAAAATTGAAAAAAAAAAACAAGATGTGTCACAGCAATAAATCAAGTACCTACTTACCGCAGGCGTGTATGAAGAACGTAGTTGGTAGTTATCATTCTGAGCAAGCTAGAAGATAGACATAAGTACCTGACCTATACCTGATCCAGACCTATCACATACCAACTTACTGAAAACTTTTACATCGATGTCAGATCCACTCGCCAACTTGTCAAAATTCAAGAGCCAATATTTTTTTATTAATTTCGTAATCCCCAGGAGGTCAATCATCTAGATATGATATACAATTACGCAATCTTGTTTTATAACCATTAGGTATTCAGGGAGATATCAGAAATGTATCTGTGAACAATTACGGCTGAAAACGAACGTGGAACGAACGACGAGGCTATAGATTGAAAGGTTTGGCCTAGAGACGTGCTTAGATCATAATCGCCAATCCATACACGTGTCTAAAATATAGTTTTCAAGGTAATCACAATTAGGTACGCCCAATGAAGACCGCTTTAATTTTCAAGCAGGTTTTGATTTATTTTAACCATCATTTGTAACCATCTATCAGGATAAAAGTATAGGTACCCATTCTACTTAAAAAAAAACTAACTAGGAAACCAAAACTAATCGACATAGACTCGAAACTAAATTTTATCTAAAAATTCTCATGTGTTTTTGCCACTCATTCGGACCAAATAGAAGTGAATCCGCTGGACGAAATCCTACACGAACTGCATTGTCTGATTCAAGGATACTGCAACCAATAATTTACATAGAAAACCAAATAACAGAAGACACTTTGTATATGTGTAATCTACAAAATCAAAGAAACAAAACAAAGCACCAAACCTACACACGCCACAGGAATCTAAATGAACAAAAAACTGAAGCTAGTTCAGTTAAATGTGTAAAAAAGAAACAGTTAAAAAGAGATATAGTTATAATGATGTCATAGACAAAAGGTAAAGCAGACAGACAAAAACGTGACCATATACATTCATACGTGCCTATGTAGTTAATTTGTACCTGTAGGATATAGTAACATTACAGTCTAACTCAATATGAGACAGTGGCCTTGGGGTCTGTTGCCAACTCTGACTTACTTCAATTGTATAAATCCAATTACCTAATTCTTTTACTGAAGCTACTGCTTTATCAGATAATTTATCGCCGCCAAAATGTTATACCTACTGTTTTTATGAAACATCATTTATCTACAATTCATTATTCGAAATCAGGATCGAACCATTCCAGAAATATCAAAGGTGCATTAAGCTATATTTGAGAATGTTAACGTTTCCAAAAGCCCAAATTGAATGCGCAAACAAAAGGCTATACGGGTATGTACAGTAATGCAACACAAGCCAGACTCAGGACTTGTTAGTGGCGAATCTTTTGGCATTATCGATAAACATCCCGTCGGGCCCTAGGCTGTCTATGTATAGGTTGTCTTAGGGCAGGCACGCGGCGACGGCGCGCCGGGCCAGACTGAATTTGTTAGCTTTTTTGGAGGTAGGGTTGGCTCTGTGCCTGAAGCACATGACATACTAAATACTACACTTGGAGAAATATTTCCTACGCCATCATTGTTTTGGCTATACGGCAATTGACAAAGCATAAACTTTATGGAATATATGCTGGAGCCAGGATAGTTTAGAACGCTATTTGAATTTAGCCGTAGGCACCAATTAATGGTTTTATTGTCAAACCGTAAGAGGTAGAGTACATTGCAGATTTTAAAGAGTTTGAGCGAATCAGATTCCACAATTTCACCTTTATTTTGAATGTAACATCTAACTGAACAAAAAAGGAGCTGATCTTGGGTTTTTGTTCAATTCCTGATCATACTTCCTGTGCACTGATCATTAATGATTTACCTAAGACAGCCCTAATATTTAATTGTGTGGGAGGAGGCAATTC
Source organism: Agrochola circellaris (assembly GCA_914767755.1). Taxonomy (NCBI): domain Eukaryota; kingdom Metazoa; phylum Arthropoda; class Insecta; order Lepidoptera; family Noctuidae; genus Agrochola; species Agrochola circellaris. Next base: position 3,758,255 of record OU611857.1, read on the forward strand.
GTGGAACAGCTCCTAATTGTGTGAGTGCGTGTATTTCAAATACAAATAAAATCGCACTGGTGTGCGCGCCGCCGGTTCATTGTCAAGGCCAACAGCCAAATCTCCCGCTCGAGCCCCCCTCACTCCCGCCTCACTCCACCCATAGTCAATTATTCGAATTCGCCGAAAACATTGGTGTGCTACACGCATATTGCTCGCCCGCAGAATCCTTCTACTTCAGTGCGCCTAAATGGAGCAGCAATAGTTACCGAACTGCATCAACTATCAAATTTTTGTTGGTGTCATTACTTTGGTCTTTAGGTACAGGGATTGTGGTTGCCGCCGACGCGATAATCGAGTATTTTTAACGTTGCATATCGCATTCCGCCAGCTTTTTATCTACGGTGTGCCGCTGTGTTAGTGTGAAATCTCAATGCACCTATCGGTATAGACTAGACGCTAAAACATCTCCAAAAGGTGACGATAGATATCACGTTTTTTTCACCAAGGCCCGCCGCATTAGTCGTTACTCAAATTTGATCACAGATCTATGTAAATTGCGTGACTAATAAACTGCACTGTCTGTTATGATATTATGTAATTGTCGTTAAGGTAAGATAAAGGTGGAAATTTTAAAACAAACAGATCATTCACGATGGGTCTGAGGAGAGTTTTGAATTATCGCAATCCCGATAAACGATTACAATTGAAACTGATCGCGGAAGCATTAACATAAACTAATTATTTTATTATCTTTGAAACCTGCCCTGCCCGTGACCAGTAGTCTTGTAACCTAAGGTCGGTTGATATCAAAGTATCATTGCAATTAATTAAAGATATGCGAATGCAAACTGTTTTGTTAATACAAAGGCACTAACTGGAGTACCTAATTAACTATATTTTATACTATTTTTAACACGCTTTTATTAGGTCGACCTGTATGTATGTAACTATGTAATCAAATCTAAGAAAACTAATTTAACCATCTTCTAAAGATCGTAGCGTTATGAAAATTGGCAGTTGTATGTGATTTTGATGACAATATAATAACATGGTACTGTCGAGCTGATCTGATGATGGAGCCGGAAGATATGAACTGGAACTTCATGATGGATGATCGTATTATAGCCGTGTTTGGACTTGTTAGAAAGGTCTTGTAATGAACTTTGACCACGAAATGAACTTTGACCACGATTAGGTTTCAAGGTCTGAATACACTAATATGGTAAATGGTAATTGTATTTTATAATTGTCCATTGGGAGACTTGATGCTGATAGCATCGCTTTGTAAGCGTGTTTTTTAGTGTTTTTTAAACTATTAATTTTTATACTATTTAAGTAGCTACATACTTTCATTATATTTGGCGAAAAACTTTTTGATGTGAAAACTTCTTTGGCGCGCTGAGCAACTGTTACAGGGGAATAACTTATGGGTTCGCGTCACTGACATGCCCACGCCGACATGCTGTAGATGTGAATTTTATTTTTGGAACGAAGTTCTTTAACGCGGCTTGAGGTAGGACTAAACTGGCAGAAATCGTCACGCGAAAAAGCGTTCATACTTGCGACTGTCTTCTTCTAATTCACACTTTCTCTATGTACGAAAGTGTCAAATTAGTCAAAATGAAAACACAAGATGGCGGCAGCGAAAAGATTCAAAATTTTCCGTCGTGTTTGTCGTTTTCATAGTTTTCGAGGGTGCTAAATTCGATAGTCAGGTCAAAGTGTAATTCCAAGATGGCGGCTGCGGACGTTTTCAAATATTTTCGTCATGGGTGTCGTTTTAATGGTTTTCTTGGGTGCTAACGCCGATAGTGAAGTTTTCTTAGAAATTGTTTGTTAGAGTCGCGTCGCGCCAGTCTACATGAGGCTTAACAGGGCGACTTGCGTTAAGAACGAAGTTCCTTCTCACGATCGCAACGTTATTTGAAAGTGAAAACTTCTTCAGGCGTGTTGAGTGATTTTTGGTAGAGGAAAATCTTATGCGTCACCAACATGCTAATATTATCAGTACCTTTAATGTAGCTATGAGTATGACGTGTTGCGCTTGTTGTTGCTGGCAGTGCCGATAGATGTGAAAACCAGACTTTAATTAATAATTTGAATTAACAAATTATAACATTTTAATTTTTAGTACAAATGATGACAAAAAATACACTTATTTTACCTATAATTTTAAGTTTTCACTTCTATCGGCCGTCCCCATGATTGCTTATTTTTAACTACTACTAATGGATATCTAAGACTTCTTGATTTGTTTTAAACAATTACATATAGATTGAATGTATTGTGTGCCCATAAATATTCGTAATAACTGAACTTGCACGCCGAACAGTGGCTAGAGCACGTGATAAAAAAGTTACGGCCTGTTATGGTAATTATTGCATCGTGCTCATGTAGTATTATGTAAGGAACAGGGCAAGGAAAAAATAATAATGGTAGACAAACAGAAGTACTTGAAAACTACCGTGGAGTGTGAAATTATACTTCACAAGACAGTTTCGAAGAAGCAAATGATAGAATTCAAAATTCAGGCCCTGATAACCAATTATTAAATTTAAAATATAAAAACAATCTTTTAGTACTCAATTAATTCATACAAGAGTTAATGCTGCTAAATATATGTGTCAGTGCATGGAAAGATTGAGTCGATAAGTCCAGTCAAGGCCGCGTTATATCACCAACATATGCATCACGTTGCAACCAAAAATGATTAGATAGAGTAATCGCTACAAAAGTATACAAACCACTTTCTTTTGTCTCAAAACTGTGGAGGAATAGTAATGTCATTCTTATGAATTCAATTTTGAGCTTTTGAGACAAGTCATGAGAAAGAAAACGGTTCAAAGGATCAATAAGAAATCAAAACCAATCCTGGACGTAATAATCCAAATTATACCAATGAGGTAGGCCTAAACTTGAGACAGCTAAAGGAACAGACAAACAAAGAAACTTATTGACATAACTCAGAGACTATTAATAATACAGAGCGCATCAAAGAAGCCATTATACATTCCCGCGATAAAAACGAGCCTCGGTATCAACCCGAACAAGATTATTTAACATGCAAAAAAATAGACAATATTTAAAATTTGCCCGCGCATACATAAAAATGCAAGCATAATGTTCAATTCAAAAATCAAGAAGCGAAAAATATAATTACATAAATGTACATCATTTAAGGATCTAAGGTACTGCTTTCGGGTCTACATACTTTTAAAGACCACTTACAAGATATGGCAATTTTGCGTGACTAAAATGCATTTTACTGCCTGTAAAATTGTACGTCAGTACAATCAACATTGCATATCTTTCCTTGAAGAAAAAAAAGGAAGGAAACATTAATATTGGGTAAAAACCCGGCCCATTAATCGACTATATATATTGTATTAAAACACCGTTAGATGAATCAAGAAGAACGACAGCGGAAAAGCTCGAATATAAAACGTGCGATAAGATTTTTTCTGGTAGCGTTGAGAAAATAGACGCTACGCACAAGGCACAACAGTTAGAGGCGGGTAATGGTAGGCGGCGCGATCGATCACGGGTTGGGGCAGGTCGGGCACTCCGCGCTCTACGTGTTGAGCTGTTAGGGACCGAGCCTACCGCATTCGAATTTTGGAAACTATATATAGACCATATGCATATTAGACTGTAATTATGTATTTAGTAGAGTAATGCATGAGAAAATATTACCTAACAAGTTGGACCAACAAAATGTCGGCGAAAATTTCGGACATGAAAACTTTGGAGTTCACATTAATTATGTTTTCATTGGAGACGATTATATTACTGAACATTTTACATGTTAGGCCAACGTTACTTCTGGAAATATAAATTATTTATGATTGTTCAATACACATGCATTTAAGCTAATAAATGCACTGGCCACAATTTTATTCAAATCACTTTTTTTTTTTTAAGTTGACTAAATCTGAAAATAATATGTATTATGTATAATTCTGTGGACTGCAAGATTCATTATTAGCTTAAAACATTAAGGTGTCCACGATCATTAATAAGTTCACAACATGAGGAAATATAATACCAATGCGATAAATATTCGGCAGCCCGGCGTGTAGCTGTTGATAAAATGTTAGCCTAGGTCAAGGCAAAATTCAGTTTACAAAAAAAACCGGCACATTTTCACGATAAAAACGCCGGGTAAATAATTTATAGGATAGAAAATAAACTATCAAATGTACGCACCACATCCTCCATCTCCATCCAGTCCATGTCGGCTTGTTATTGTATGTCTAGGTTAGCTTAGAAGTCTGGATCTAGTGCTGCGCGAAAGTACTGCGCGTGGCGACGTTCGGTACACGAGTGCAGCGTCGTGTAGTGTGTGTTGCACCGAAAATTCGTTCCCGCAGCTCAGACCCGCGCCCCGCACCCCACCCCCGGGCTCGCAAAATTTTCAAACTTCGAACGATTCACGCAACGCCATCTAGGGGCGATCGGCGCCCCATTGCCTCCGTGTGTGGCCTTGAACTTGACTGTACACGTCGCGAGCGACCCACTTTTGCGGCGAGCCCCGCGCCCCGCGCCGGCAGTCGCGCGCATTGTCACGGCCGCGCCACCTGAATGGATCTTAGTCGGCATAAAGCGTATATTCGCATGGCGGCGCCGAACACTCTCGTTTTCACCGTACTGTATTACGTCACGCTGCACGTTACATCGCTGGATTATCTTGCACACGTTCAGCGCGGCCGATAGCAGGGCAGAAACTTCTCACGAATGTAATAACGATGTGAGTACTAGTTTGCTGATTCGTTGTTTCCTCGTTATGTGATCTATTGGCATTGTTTTGACGCTTTTTTTTCTAAGTCGACGCTTTAAGTGGTAATATTTTTATCAGTTAATTGAATAACAAGACATGACAAAAAACGAAGGCCATTTTTATTTTTATCATCGCCATTTTCATATTTAGTAGCATATTTATTTATCGAATTCGTTGATAAGAACCTCCAAATGCCGTTATGTTATTAACTTCTTTCATAATTTTTCCATCATCGATTGACCTATATCCATAAAGTGTAGTATTTTATGGATACTTATAAGTTTATTTACATGACGGGTTGACTGTTTCAGGTGGTGGACTTCGGAGCAGTGCATCGTTATCAAGTCCAAAGTTTCTACAGCGCGTGGCTAACGCGCAAGGAAAACTACGTCGCATTCTGAGCAGAACGTGAACGCACTGCACTTTCGGAATTTCGGCAGACTGTAAGGTTTTGTTTTCCTAACTTTTTACCAATGCTACGGTTTTATCAATGCTTATCATCATTTGGTAACCAAAATAGTCAATTGTTTCTGCACGAAATTCAGCACACTTAGATACTGACTTACCTACTTATTTAATACATTCAAGTCAAAATAATAGAATCATCTAGGTACACTAGTCACAAACTGAGAAGCCTAACAAAGTCCAAATGTCGCTAATAGATATTAACTATAATCGAAGGTAACACTACTTATAATCCTTAATTTCATTCCACAGGTATGAAGATAGACAAAGTTACATACTTAGAGTCAAAACTCTCGTTAAACTAGTATTTGGCAAAACCTCTTGGGCAAATCTTCAAAATTATGATGAGAATCTAACAGAAATTGATTGTTTTAGCAAAGATGCTATTCATTCAACTTGAACAGTAAGCAACTGAAATGCAAGAAAGTCGAATGAAGGTAAATTCTAGTACGCACATAAAATTGTATAACACTTCCGAGCACAATGGGCATGACTACAAGAATATGGACTCAGATTAAGGTCAATCAATGAACCATGCACTACTACGCGACTGCAGCAAGATTGGATTTCCATCGCATTTTAATCATGAGATGATTCGAAGTGTTGCAGTAATCGAGAGTAATCTCTTCTAGTCGTGTTGCTAACTTGAGAAAATTTAAATAGTCGCGGCATCCACCCCTGTCATTTAGTATTTGAAGAATGTTATTTATAGCATGTAGAAAAATTCAAGTCTTTTTAGCCTCGGAAAGGGTTTGCTATTTCGGTAGGCTGAAATTGGAGGCAACTTATATGGGGCCCCAAAAAGTTTGAAACTTTGTGAGAAAATTATGTACAATTTTGCTGTAGATTGTTCAGGCTAGCGTTCTGGCTTCAGGGTAATAGATTCTTTCTTTCGTTTAAGCGTTTTGGTTTACAGTATAGATAAATTTGCTTTGAATTTACTTCATTATTCAGTCTTATTTCTTTCATGATTGTTTGATTAATTCCTTCGGGGTTTTTATTAGCATACCTGTTTGCACGCGAATCATCTAGTTCAATCGGATATTGTTTCCTTAAGCAGCTTAGTTTTGCCCGCGCTTAACTAGGTCAAAGTATGTATGTTCTCCTAAAGTGTTCGTTCGGCTTGGAAATTATTAGACTTAGTTCCTCCTTGAAACAAAATGTTATAAAAAATGAAGTTTGTAAAACATTTCTAATTGATAACCCCTCTCTTATTCATTCTTATATTCAGTACCCTAATTGCGTAACACTCTTTCAATCACAATCTGAATGATTTTGAAGGATAGCTAATCCATTGTTTCATATGTTTCGTAAAATTTGTCTGCGTAAATAACGCAATGAATGTTGTTGAACTGTCAAAATGAAAGCCATTGCTGCTTACATTAGTGTGTTACGTAATTACGTCGCTGATACCTATATTTTTTTTAAATTTTTGATGTGTTATCTTTTCACAACCGATAACTTCCGACTTAGATAAAGATCTTAATGATGTACAACGCAGATACTAATCTTAAGGATTTCGCGCACTAGACCACGACCGCGAGTCCGCGACCAGGTAAACTATAGAAACCGATACGAATCGCGCACTTGGTCGTAACGGCAAACTAGCTGCACACCATACAATACCACTAGACGGCCACGACTTGCCAGAATCGTGGCCGTCTAGCCTACTAGCGGAGACGAACAGAGCTGAGCGGAAACGTGCGGGAATCGTCCAAACACAGACGAGACGAGAGACGCGATGTGGATTTCAACCATTGTGATTGGTCGATTCCTGCACGTCTCCGCTCAGCTCCGCTTTAAGCTTCGTGCAGACCAGCGCGACGCGACACCGGCTATTGTTATACCGTCAAGTTTTCTTAGAAATTGCATTGTTCGAGTCGCGTCGCGGCGTCGAGTCGCGCTGGTCTGCACGAAGCTTTAGTGGAAACGCACCCTGAGAGGATGATCAGCAGTAGTATGCAGTCGTCAAAACAAAATACTATCAGTCTTTGTTTCAAAGTGAGTCACGCCATCTAGCTTTGGGAGACGACATTAATGGCCAGTTTAACTGCTAAAGGCTTCGGATTGAAATGCCGCCAAAACGTTCGAGTGAATCATTCTATATTATTATGCAGTTTATGAGTTTCGACTGCACGTGTTGAAATTATATTCAGGATGATATCACATGAAGTTGATCTGTTGCATTTTGCTAAATAATGATGCGACAGATGAAGAAGATGATGATGACCAATATAATCTTCTCTGAACCCATGAAGTTATAAAACATAAACCAGTCTCCCAAATGTCTGTCAGGAGGCCTGACAGAGTTGGTTAAAAAAATTCATGAATATAACACTTTCGCATATGGTAACTAAAAAACATCCTTATTCACAATGATGTAGCAATATTATGGATCCTAACTTGAATATTACTGACACGAAAAAAAAACAACGATCACTTACCTGAGAAATAATCAAAGAAGCAAACATAATTCAAAAGATTTCGTTAAGAATACGAATGTAAATAAAATTAGGTATCGTATCTTTTATAAGTGGAATTTAAATTCGAACTAGATCTTAGCAACCTTGGCCTTGTTATATACCCCAAAAGTTATCTTCCACATCCGCAATAGCTGTATGATAACCTTACGACCTCATAAAGTAATTGTCGTACCACAAATAAATATTTCAACCAAAATGTCGTTATCAGCAGTCGCTGCCATGAACTGCTGCTGGTTCCAATGATGACAAATGTGATACTGAAGCATCTACAATTTCAAGTCATGTAACTCAATCCTCTCTCTCACTCTATTTCAGCTGACACTAGCCACCCTGTAAAGGTCTTCGCGTCCTGCACTACGTTTGCTGATTGGCGTTCTGCACTTAAGGACACGTATACCCTCCTCAACTGACTTCGGCTAAACAAAATATACGACGACGTGGAAACCAGATGATTTTCTGGACCACGAAATAACGAAAACGATGAGGTATACGAAGCTCAAGGTGCATCAGTGAAGGTGGAAGAAAATCTAAAAAAAAACGAGTGAGCGTTAGAGTAGTCGCATATGACATCTCACCTTGGTAATAATCAACATTATGGTAATAAGCAACATTAAAGAGGCGGAGCCTCATCAAGATCGTTTCTGACGGCTAAGTCTCGCACCGCGCGCGCTCATTGGTCGAATCAAATAAGTAGCGCACGCTTCCCCGGCTTCCCGTGACACTCTTGCGTCCCTTTTCACGAAATCACTCCTACAGATTTGTATAAAGATTTTATTCGATTTTGACTTTGATTGCAGAAAAGCGAGAGGAAACACATCAAAAATATCGTAACAATAACAATCAGGTCATGCAGAAGATGCAGGACGACCAGGACGAGCCAAAACAAATGAATTATAATGCCAAAATGAACTTTGTTTCTTGTTTCATGTTTTCAATGTTTTTTTGTTGGTTTATTGGCGTGTGCTAGCTAACATATGGCAAATAATTTCATGTAATGTTTTGTGTTGCGTAATACAAATTATGTTGCATGCTATTTTATAGAATCAAGTTATTCTAACTGAACAGACAGCTGAGGAGTTTGTTGCGTACTTCTTCCCAGCTAAAGCACTAGGAAGTGGTGAAGGGCGGGCGTTTTGGGAGTAATGTAATTTTGACGTACGAAACGTGCTGATTCTCAGCCTAGTCTGAATAAATGACTTTTGATTTTGAACTGAATCGGCCAGAACTAAAGTGAAGGCTTGAAAGGAAAGGACTTTGTGAAAATGGACCGTATAACATCCAGAGACGCGGTTTCTCAATAAAAGATACATCATTACAAGATAGGGCTTATAAGCCTTAGCAGACATTGTTTCCATGCAAGTTTATCTTCATATCAAACTATGGAATAATACGAAAAATCGTAAATAATATTTTTTATAAAAAGTTCGTAATTAAATATCTTTAAAAAAATTGCCTGCCGCTGCGATGCGAGTTTTTGTAACGATATTATACATATATAGTAAAATTAACTTTATGTCAATTGTGTCATTGTGTTGAACTAATAGATACGAGCTTTAACTACGGGAATTACCGAGAATGCGCGAGAATTCTCCAGAAACCGCGCGACCCTGTTATTTGGCTCGTATCTATTTTGTACGTTACACTCTTGACATAAAGTTCGTCATGCTTTGTACAAAAAAAATCGCTTCCATCCCGTTCCGCGGCATTGTAAATACAACCAAAAGTAAAGAAATCCCTTGGAATCCGACCATACTCGTGCAACTCCGATAAATAGCAGAAACTCGTAAGCATGAATACCGGATGAATAGGAACAAGGCGAGTCCTGCAAGAAAATCAATAGAAGGAATGGACGGTTTAAAAATATTTGACCAAAAAAGCTAGCTGTTTGAAGGAGGTGCTAATCATCGGTAACCTTCTTTTGTCTTTAAATATCAGATTCGTCATCAAAATGATAATATGATAGTCTGCAAGGACTTACTGTGTTACAACTTGGTCATTGAGATGGTGCTAAATTCAAACTCTTGATGGAGCATGTTGATTGATTGTTTGACAGTATGGCAATGAGACAAAACTTTTCTGATTTTTCGTGGATCCTATTGTTAAAAATAGTATTTTATTTTTAATAATAGGAACCACGAAATATAAATCTTTCGGGTAGAGGGAACTATAGACCTACACACATCAAAAGTGTCTAGTGATCAAGTACGTTTTAGAGTATCGCCGCAATTGATGTTGTTTTTTTTTGGATCGTTATTTATTCTTTTTAGTGAATTTCACTATTTGAATAAAGAATTTTCATTAAATTTTCATTAAAAATAGAAAATCAACTGTCAATCAGGACTCCTATAAAAGTGTATCCTATAATAATAGCGTTTTTACTTTTTGGAACTGAAAAAATATTTCATTTAGAATTCGATCGGTTTCATATGAATATGAGCAATATTTGTATGAGTATAAGGTTCTTATTCATATGAAATATTTGCTCACATTCGCGTAACCGACAAATAAAAACCTTAACTCTATAAATTTAAAACCTAATTCAAATTAAAAACAAAATGATCTTGTCTCCTACAGTAAGTTTAGAGATAATTAAAGGGACTAGTACTAGAATAGTAATAAGAGATAAATACAATATAAAAACACATTTTCTTTTTTCAAATCTTTGGTGCAGTTGTAACTTTTGTTGCCAGCCATACCCACAATACGTAAAAAGAAAAATAAAAAAATCTTTTCATTCAACTACTTAAATGTCCAGATTATGATAGCATTACATAATCTTAAAACTATGGCTTACCTTAATAATCACGGCTGTTACTTATATTTCTGGTTGTCGTTCACATATTTCTCCAGAGTTTATGATGCCATTGAGCTCTGGTTTGTGTCGAGACATAGCCAGGTTCCACCTGAAATATAATATATATAATAAATTGATTGGCTCCTTATTGGTCTAGTGTTTGCAAGCGCTATTACTAAGTAGCATCTAGCTTATTTTTAATATTTTTTTATATGACTTGTAATAGTGATTCCGATATCCTATTTACAGAATAAACAATTTCATTTCAGTATGTGGTCCTAGGTTCAATTCCCAGGCTGGGCACAGTGTTATTGACTTTTCTATCAGGAATTTCTCAGTAGCAGCCGGGAGTCTGGATTTGTACCCGGTTGATGGCAATAGGCTCGCTTCCTATTACATGGGACTTAAACATAACTGGAGAAATGTGGGTGTACTTCTTAGGTACACCTCAGCCTAACCTCAGAAAATACAGAAGTGCTATTCTGTAAGAATCACTCCGTGATAACTTAGGTGAAGCGAGGTGCTAATAGTGTCAATCGCTGGTGAAATGACAGCTCACATCACCTAAGATATCACGGTGAGATTTTTATAGAATAGCACTACAGGTGTGATTTTATGTAGTGTTATTATTTGAAATTATCTCACACCCCTACCCTGTAATTACCCGGTGTATTTTATTATGGCCTTGGTTCATGGAAAAGGCAAGAAGAAAAAGTAAATTATTTTGTTGCATCATCAAAAATTTCAAATGTATATCTAGCTCTTGCAAATGGGTGACTAAATTACTCATGTTAAGCAGCAAAGCTTTGTTACAATAACAACCAGGGACCGAAAACCTTTATAAATTACAATACAGGTATCAAAGATTTTTGTTACGAAGACAAAGACTTCTACGACTAAGGTTCGGTAATACGGGCTGGTATCTGCAAGTCCACGCTGAAGTGCAACTAAGTTTACCGCTATCTGGGTAGCCAAGAAGAAGAAACATGTTACCTCTATTTAGGTTACTGTTCTAATACCTGTTACACACACAAATGCAATGCATGCCCTTTGACTAATGCCAATGGCACGTGTAACGCGTTAGATAGAGTTAATATTTATTAATAACCAGTATTTATATTAAAACAAATATTATTCTTATATTATATGTTGTTTTGTTGTATCAAATATTGCTTTAAAAATACCTGTAAAAAATATAAATATTGTAACTGAGAAAATACCCATGGTTTCAGTCCCTGATTACGACAACCTTCAAGCCTCTTCATCACAAACATTTCAAGATTTTAATAGTGTAGTTGACATTACTAAAAATAGTGGATAGTCAGTTTTTTTTTTTAAACCAAATATTTCTCATCATCTTGTTTTGGGAGCTGACTTCATAAAAGACATTATATACCAATTTCTGGAATCAATTTAATAATTTTGAACTCAACTAGATTGTACCTAAATAAAAACTTTTAAGTATTAAAGTTTTTACAGAAATTGTGTTTTTTTTAAGTGTTTATCACTTTAAAAAAACAATCTAGCAAGTAACATAAATATCCAAATAATTGATACTTACAGTATTATCAGAGTATTATGGATATGATAATTATATGGAAGACTTCCAACTTCTTATTGTTTACGTATGACTCCACAGGTATTCTGTAAAGTCATTGAACTCTTCATATTGTGCAAGAACTCTAAATAAAAGGAAGGCAGGAAACAATTTTACAAAAATGCAGTTGCATTTCTGATGAAAACTATACTATTATGTAAACATATATATATCTTATGAAATGTCACTACTTACATAGAATTATTCTTTGAACAATATTGATAACACTGAGATTTAAGTATATAATCGAAGACTTTCAATTGTGTCCTCAAGAATCCAATTAAAATTAATAATTTCTGGAACATCCAAAACCAGGCAACTGTCAAACAGCCAAGGCTGCAGTTTTGTATTTCACGTTTTTAGCGATACTTTACTGTTCATAGCCATACAGAAATATTTTTTATATCTACAATAATCTTACACTATTCAAGATATGCATAATTTTAACTTAACATTAATCTATAATCAATTAATTAGGTTATAATGCTGTTATTTATCCACTTGCACTTTCGAGTGAAAAGTGCATTCCACGAAACTAGAAACATCTAAGTGTTTAGCAATGCATTCAGTTGTCCTGCTTGCACTCTCTCCGAAATATATGGTTGTTTCTTTCTTATGCTCTTAGGAGGTCTAATATCCAAAAACACTAACTGGAACGTTAATTTAGTGTAACCATAAATTGCTATTAAAGTTTTATTAACATTTGAAGGAATAGCAATGAATTTATTCGCATTTTCACGTAAAATAAATGTCCAACTATATTAGTTTAACTAAATACGATTAATAGTGCATATAAAAAATACTTAAAAATAGCAATATTGTCTTATTATGGCAATACATTATCCCACTTTTCCATTCAACACGAAGTTACTTTTACGTAGTTTATTAATTGTTGAGAATTGGAGATAAACTTCCCATTGAATTTACACAACTAAAGTACAAGTTTTTTATTAAAAATCATGATAATTCTTTGAAAATGGCTAATTTATTTAGCAAAACTTGTTATTTGTGAACTCTTTTCATTATATTCAAAATACGTTCCATTTCGTTACTGACGTGTAACATAACCTGGCAACTTTTCCCAAAAAGCCGACGACGTTTCTCATTTCGGGCCAACTCATCGGTCATTTTGACATAGAATATGTTTGTTTTCAGTTCTTTATGTTATGAATTGTGACTGAATTATCGCGATAGAGACATACATTTTCAATAAAAAACATGGAGGTACAATATCTCGTGTTTGTTTTGAGTGTATTATGGCACGGGACGGACGCTATCATGTGGAGCCTCGCGCCCAACACACAGAAGTGTTTGAAGGAAGAACTGCATGCTAACGTGCTCGTGGCAGGAGAATACGAAGTCACAGAGGTTGCCGGACAGAGAGTCGACTATGTCGTAAGTTATAAAGACCATTTTTCTTGGCAAAATTCCACCGCCCATACGGCACTGGTATAACTGTAAACGGGAACATTTATCATGTTGTAACACTAAGAAGATTTTTAGTTTTATCTTTCATAAAAAAATCAATTGAGATGGGTCTAATTCTGTATCTGATCTAAAAATATTGGTGACATAGATGTTCCATTTCAAAACAGCTCTCAGCAAGTCAGCAGTTTAATGACACCGCCTTCCCTACATAGAAAATACCTATGCCTGTTTAATTTTATGATAACAATTGTTGATATATAAATGTATAAACAATAAAGGATACTCAAGAGCATTGCAACCAATAAATTTCTGATCTCCTAAGTATAAGCAAACAAATCTAACTGTAGGTGGTTGGTACTTACTGATGCTTATCTACCTTAAAAATCGTTAATTGTTAATTATAATAATTAACTTTACAAATTCTCCATTTATACTAATTCAGCATAGCTGTGTTACTGATAACCTACTGAGTTTTAATTCATTTATTTAAACTTTTCACACTCAAAAAAGTACAAAGGCGGATTCATTGTTTTCATTCTTTGACTTTCTTTTGCCACACTTCCCAGTTGTTTAAACAGTAATTTAAAACAATCTAGATTCAGTTCAATCTATGAGTTTTAAGTTATGAACAATAACATTAATCTAGATTCTAGATTATTGTTATTGTTCATAACAGTCTTACTGAAACTAGCTAAATTTAAGAACCAAAACTTGCAGACAGTATGGTCTGACAGTTTATGAGCTAGAACTTGATATATATAATATAATGTAAGGAAAATCGTTCTATACGATCCCTTAAATCCTCCCACACACTGCAGTGTGAGTGTTATCATTTACACACCAAAATCACTCAAACTCAAAGCATTTATTTCAATTAAACCTTTTGAATCAGGCTTTTGGATTGTCAAGGAGTCCGTCAGTTAGTCCATGATTTAAAAGAGTGTCTGTGGAGTTTCTTGCCCGTTCTTCTCCATAGGTATCTACTGCGCTTTGGAATGGGCATCTAGCTTCATCTTTCTGACTGACCGACCCCCTTTTCAATTCAAAAGTGCCTGTAATTGGTTTATTTGAAATAAATGCTTTGAGTTTGAGTTTGAATATTGTTCTCCATTATTTTCAGATTCGCGATTCAAAAGACCACATATTATCACAGAGAGATTCCATTACTAAAGGGAAGTTCACGTTTGTGACAGAAACTTACGACACATTCGAAGTTTGCTTCATATCAAAAGTTCCACCAGGTAAAAGAACCATTTATAGCTTAAAAATTTTACCTTTTGCAGAGTTGGATCACTAGGTTTATAGTGAACTAACTGACTTAAACAAATCATATGTGTTAGTCCAGGACATACTCTGCTTGCATGTTAGAATTCAATCTATTTCAGTGGCACTGTATCATGGTGCCTGTGACAAAAAGAAAGTATATATAGCTTATTGATTCGATAAATTGTAGTTCCAGCCGTACATTATTATTGCGGCCCGTACAGGTCGAGATGAAAGAGTCTGACGTGGTGACATTTTCAACTAAACGTTTTTTATATATAGGTTTTGAGTCACCCATAAGCCTCGTTTTTAGTTTGTGTGAATTCTTTTACTCATTTCCCATTCGAAGTGACCTAAAAGCGATAGCGGCACCCTCATTTTCGTTTTATACTCTTTTTTGCCAAACTGTACGACAAAATAGTATGGCATCTGTTTCCTCACATTGAGCAGTCAATATTAAGGGAAATTAATGAAAGAAAATGTCACAAGCCATATACTGTGCTACTAGTATGCTGCCCTGCTAAGCCGAAAGGCGCTATCTCAATCGGAGTAAGTTTTGAGAAAATTGACTTTTTGTTAATTGCAATTCAAGGAAACATAAGGATATAAAAAACTTCGGAGTGGTTTTTTTAAATGTTTTAAGTTAGATAGCGGTATTAGGCTTATACCATTAGATGCAAAATTGTTATAGCTATTGAATGGCATAAAAAAAACTAAAAGGGCGTATCTCTGAGATAGCGCCTTTTGGCTTAGCAGGGCAGTATAGTTAGTAATACATGTTAGGATTGGCTACAACTTTACTGTTGTAGCCAATCCTAACACAGCCCTGTATTTAGATAGATGAATACAAAAGATAAATGGCCATGGTAAAGTTTATGTAATAAAGTAAATATCTGCTATCCTATTTGTATAACAGCACAGCTGCATATTAATTGCGTCATTATTGTTATTCTTAAAATAGATAACTATTGTATAGAAATAAGGTGCCATAGTTTTACTACCTTACTAAACGTTGTTTTTATAGTTTCGCTTTGTCTCATTGTCACAAGTAAAAAAAAAACATAAAAAGGTAAACCTTTCATCTTTAACTGTATCCAGCTTTACTCGCCGCCTACAATAAGGCCTGTCGCATTTACTAGGCAGCTTATTTTCTAACAAATTCTAAATTATATTTCAGAACGGCGTGGTGTCACCCAAGATGTGATGTTGGATATCAAAATTGGAATAGAAGCCAAAAATTATGAAGGCGTAAGTATTATTTCTAATTCTTTTAAAAGAAAATGTAATTTCTTATTAGTTTTCTACTCTTGATCACTTACTAATATAGAGGATTATTTTATTTAGATCTGCAATTTTATAGCTGACAACACTATTTTTAGTAACTTCAATTTCAAAATATGGCAATATTTTCAATCTTTCACCCTTACTTGAAGATTTAATACTTAGAACTCTCTCTTTACGTAATGTATTTTAATATATTTTCTTGATTATGGGTGACTACTACAATCCACACTTCTCCAGAACACTTGGGTAATTAATTTGTGGGCTTTATCTGTGACTAACAAAGTTAAAAAAGTGTTTTTGAAGCATGCATAATAATAATATTATCACACTATCTAGGGAAATAGCGCCGTATCAGATAGATTGACAAAGACCATCCTGGAATAACATCGTTTTTTCCCACTGCCACTCTTCTAAAAACCATACACATGCCAATGTCCACACCAAGTCCAGGTCCTTTAAATTCTAAGGTACTTCTATTCTTGAGGAATACAAGTTGCAACCAAATATAATGAATATAATAATAACTATTTAATTAGTTGGTACATAGTAATAAGTTGGGGGACTGTTTAATGAATCTATATTATTCAATGCTGCTCAATTGCTTGAGGGTCTACTACTAATGTGTGTTGTGTTGTATTTTTTTCTTTGATTAACCCATAATATCTGTTGCAAAAAAGACTGACCAGGTATATTAATTAAATCAAATATTTATGTAGATCTGCATTATTTTTTTACCCCATGCCCAGTTCATGGTTCAGTAAGATCAAACCATCTCTTTTTTATCCACCAACCCTAAAAAAATACCCTGGCCAAAAAACTGATTCAAAAACCCTCGCCGAAATCGAACCCTTTCTGCACTATCCTTCTTCGACAGAATATGAATAATACTTTTCAATACAAACCCTATGGTATCCAGATTGGTGAAGCCGCCAAACTCAAGCCCATGGAACTAGAACTGAAGAGATTAGAGGACCTGTCAGAAGCCATCGTCCAAGACTTCACCTTGATGAGGAAGCGAGAGGAAGAAATGAGAGACACCAATGGTAATTATTAATTACTTCTATTCTTCATTAGCCTGGGAAGTAACAATAATAAGCCATTATCAAGGATGAGACTTTCATGGATCAAAGGACCAATTTTTCAAATTGACCACTTTTAAAAAAAATTGGTCCGAGATACTGACTGACAGATTTTTTTTTCAAGTAACCACTATATGATTAGATTTGGGCTCTTGTAATATATATCTAGCTATAATATCACTAACATAACGAAATATACTAACAAACATAATTATAATTTGATCTTAGTTTCCATTGTCATTCTGTTTCAGAGTCCACAAACAACCGCGTTCTATTCTTCAGCTTATTCTCAATGGCATGTCTCCTGGGTCTCGCCACGTGGCAGGTTCTCTACCTTCGTCGGTACTTCAAGGCCAAAAAACTCATTGAATAGCACAATAAATATTTAGCCGCGGCTGGAGTTGCGTGCGGGTACATAGGCTAGAAGTTCGCTAAGAGGTTGCACGCGTCAAGTGTGTTCACATGATCTCTTTATTTCAAAGTATTCCTTTTTTTTTTCATGGCAACAAAAGATGTAAATATGTTATGTCCAATGAAATTCTGACAGCCACGTAGTAGAATTCAAATCATAAACTGGCAGCACTGAATTCGATCAAATCCTTAGTGATAATGAAATGTTGAAGCAGTTCCATCATAACACCCCGCAGGCCACTTTAACCGCGAGAATAGATCTTATATTACTTTATATTTAAAATAATAAATTTTTTGGAATACTTAATACAGATTTATTATTTAATGATTTTGTTGTAAATGATTGCGTTCTTGTCTGTTTACGAATGTGGTAAATAATATATTTGAAATAATGTTTTGTTTTATTAATGTAAACAGACTCAAAATTATATTAATGACTTGATTCAAACTCCCACATGTCATAACACTAAGTTTAGCTTTTGTGAACATCATATTTTGCAAAGGGTGACTAACTTTACTTACACCTGGTTTTTTAATGGTTCAACACAAATACTTGAAATTTTACGTCCGTGTTCGTGCAGCGATAGCTCCAACTGGTGCTCTATTGAAATCACCCACCACAATTTTTGTGGACTGTTGAAATTGTCAGGGCTTTGGAATTGCAAGAGGCCGTGCACGAAATCAACTGATTTTGATCAATTTTGTTCATTAGTTGTGAGAAAAGGAAAAAGAATTTAAATAAACCATTTGTTATTTGAAAAGTCGAGTCCTTTGTTTTGCATGTGGCTGAAAGGGATTTTTCAAATAAGTTAAGTATTTATGGTAGGTAAATCACTAATATTCGCAACAAGTTTTCCGAAAAATTACACGAGACTGACGTTTGATCACTTTTTTTACAAGAAACTTCTTTTGATTTTGAACATTTAAAAATATCATGAACATTCTTATATGGTCTACTTACATAATAACTGAACCACTTTTTTCAACTTCGATACAAAATATAGCAGAAAAATAATAATATTGAAAAAAAATTTTTTTTTTTAAACCCTGTCTGCTGTAATGTTTTTTTTTTTTTTTGGTGTACTACGGCATGTGGAGTATCATATGAAAGAGCATGTTGCACATTCTCTTTAAGGCCGCATAGTTTTCGACTGTTGACGAAAAATGTAAAAAAAATATAGAAATGTATGTATTGAGACAAGCAGAGATCTCAAAATAAACCAAAACACACTCATTGAAACATAAATAGAAAAAAAAGTTAATAAAAGCAGAAAGTCCTGTGCGAGGCCAAAAGACTCCTATCTCAGCATAATGCTGCGACATTTAATAATAAATGACGCAGCGCTGGTATTCTGATAGGAGTTACATGCTCTGTGCTGATAGGGCCCGTAATACCGTCCCGTCCCCTTCCTTATCTCCGAAGTTTGAATAGAGAAAAATCTGAAATTATTCTATGTGATAGAAGTTTATGTAAAGATTACAAGAAAAATAAAATGATGTCTCTAAATAGCACACTTACAAAAACCATCATCAAAACTTACATTAGTTCCACTATCGGTCAAGAGATGGCGCTGACCTAAAACTGCAATACCTACTCTACACCGCAATTCTCTGAAGATTATAGGCCTCGCCGATGAAAATTTAAAAACATTTCACGGTTCACAACCAAAATGTCCTCTTTCCTACCTACTCGCAGGTTGCTTTGGGTGACACATAGTTGCAGTTTTATCTGGGCACAGAACTGTTTTTAGGATAAATTCATCCTAACTACGGAACCCTTCGGTCGGTTTTTTAACAATTGCGGGAGTTTTCATTACACTAAAGTAAAATAAAAGTCAAGAAAATTCGGTAACTTATGTTTAATCTCGTAGAAACTGATTTAATCGGATTTTCGCAGGGTAAATACAAATCTCACTCATTGGAAGAGCAGATAACTATTTCACAAAACATTGTACCTTTACATTCTTGTAATATAAAAACAGAATAATAGAAGTCATCGGACCACCCTCCGCCCTCCTAAAATGATAATCTACGATTCAAGCATTCAATGAAATAGATTCACGAAACTACAACATATTTCTATCTCTGTCTCACGGGTGAAAATAAAAGAACAAAAAGAATTTGGTTCATTTTTAGAATTACATTATTTTTAAGACTGTATTGAAGGTCGTCTTATTTTAATTTCAACCTCATTTGTACTTTTCTACATTCTCTTTCATATTTTACCTGAACATAAAAAGATAGAAAAAATATTTAGTTTACGTAATCGGTAGCTTGTACCACGTATTGCTTGCAAATAAATTCTCACAATCTCACTGATTTTAGCGACGACGGTAACATTTTTTGAGAAGCATAGATTATCATTTTTTTCTAACTTGGCAAAGAAGTCACTTGGTGGGCTTTATACAACAGGAAAAATAATTAATAAGCTTGCATCAGGCAGAAAGCTGAGAACGACAGCAGAGAGCGGTTTTTAACAGTTGGAAGCTGAGTCTCACCCCGTGTTTACAACAAGCTATAAAACATGTATTCTACATGTTGTCTTCCGTTTTCGTTTGTTTACACATAAAACAAGTTGCAAAGACTAGTTACATAAAAAACTTGTCAAAAATGTGAACAAAATAGTTGACAATGCATGTCATGTATGATAAATGCTTTTTACACTTGTTTTTGACAAGTCTTATACCTTATCGAAAACAAATATCACAATTTGTATATGTATGAGTACCAGAAGACTTAGGGTTGGAAGGCCCCCCACAAGGTGGACCGATGGCGGTAGGAATCCGCTGGATGTGAGAAGCACAGAACCGGTCGAAGTGGCGGTGCTTGGGGGAGGCCTATGTCCAGCAGTGGACGTCTTTCGGCTGAAATGACGATGAGTAAACGCGAGGTCAGAAGTAAATACCCACTTATTCTCTTAAGTTTTCTCTGCCTATTTAACGCAAGCTTCATACCTAAGCATTAAAATCGAAAAACAGTTTGTAAATGTACACTGTGATTCTATCACATAGAGTATTATCTATTGTAGTACTAAACACCGTACCTACTTCCAAATCCCTGGTATTATATCCTAAGCCGAAAAATACTTTGTGGCCTTTCTATAAAACTTTTCATTATACAAATTGATGTTGGGTCATGGATGCTAAGTTCTTAAAATTTGAGGAATCGTCTAAATGCACTTTGTTTTTTTTAATTCTACTAATTTACTTTATACTCGCCTTCCAATGCGGGGTAAGCACGACCCCAAGCAGTATATGTTCGAATTATATAAATTAAATTATAAATATACAGGTTGAAATATAAAAAACAATGTTAGAGCAAGCCAAAGTAATATATCTACATTTTTAGAAATGTCTAAAAATAGTTTATGTTAAATTAACTATTAATTTACTAATTTCATAATTTGTTTCATTACATTATAGGGCACTATCCAGGATATCTATGTACTCAAGTTCGAGACGCGCTGTTCGAAACAAGAGATGCTCCGTTGAGATTACGAGCAATTGCTAAAATATAGAATTATTATTAGAATTTAAAAGTTCTTTTAAATTTCTTGCTTCAACAACAGCACGCCGAGTCCGTAGCGTATAGATATCGCTAATTCATATTTATTTTATCAGATTTCAAAGTAACCAAGTGACGAAATTCCTCGATCGATTAATCAATTGGAATGTTAAATACAATTAAAAATAAATACAAAGGTAAAATATAATATAAAAATATACTACACATACCTATACTTCATAATAACATACAATTTATGCTAATATACACTAAACCAATACTTTTCAAGCAGGTAATTTCAAAGGCAATACAAATTGTATTCAATTAAAATTTTATGGAAATGTGAACAGTAAAAAAAAAGGAATTTCTTCATCACAACATAGTAAATCATAGAAAAATTTAAATTTTCGATCATCCCACCGAAATCATAATTGCACAGTACATTTAATTAACTTATTCTCCTTATATACAAGACACGGTGCCACTGAGTGGTCATGTGTGTGTTTGTGATCATCAGAGGGGATAGTAGTCGAGTTGCACCGTGAGGTGTTTGACGCCTGCCTCGCGGAAGATCCGCGACGTTTGCTCCGTCACGTACCTAGGGTCCACTTCCTTCGCCACTTCTATTTTAAGCGCACCCACGTGGACGTCACTACACAGGGTCCAGAAGTGCGGTTCATGGACCGCGTGCACGCCGGCCAAACCGACCACACGCGTGTATAAGTTAGGTAGCGCGCGCTCGAGTGCTGTGGGAGTCCGTTGCATGAGCACGCCCGCGGAGTCACGCACTAAAGGAACCACACTCGCGGCTATAAGTAGGGCTATAGCCATGGAGCAGATGGGGTCGGCTCTCATCCAGCCGAACGTTCTCATGAGGATGGCTGAGATAATGACACCAACTGATCCTAGGGTATCAGCTAAAACGTGGAGGAAGACACCCCGCATGATAGCGGAGCCTGCTCCGGTGGGAGCCTCGGTGTCTTCATCGTGTGAGTGGCCGTGACTGTTGTGTGAATGACCATGGCCGCCGCCCCCGCCGTGGGAATGGCCGTGTCCACCGTGGCCGTGACCATGTCCATGGTGGAACGCGTATATGCCCACCATGTTTACTAGGAATCCTAGTATCGACACCAGCAGTAGGCGTTCGTGTTTCACCTGGAAATTATAAAAATAGTTATTCTATAGTTTTATAATGGAAATAGAATAAATATCTAAAAGAACTTTTAACAAAAATAAAACAACCGACTTCCATGTAGACTAAGTGGGGAAAAATACGTATTATTGAAGCTAAGCTCTCTCAAAAACTATCCAAGCAAAGTTAATCAAATTTATACGGGACCAAATCGAGAGCATACAAAAAAAGTTTTTTTTTTTGACGTAGGAATAGGTGGACATAAAAAAGACACATATATACGCTACGAACATAGAACCTCCTCCTGTTTGGAAGTCGGTTAAAAACAGGTAAGTTTACAGAAATTGGCAATTGCTATAAAGGCCTACAATATTACCATAAATTTCAAAGTAAGTAGGTACCAATTATTTACAATGTGATTATAGCTTCTAGTAGTTCTCACTAAATCAATTTCATTCGACATTGGCAGTCAGCACTGCAACAGTCGTTTGATTTCACTATTCGTGTGAATAATAAGGCAATTAAATACTCGCTATAAACTGAAATTAAGTGTTTAAACTCTAGGTAGGTACTTAGAGAGAAACCACTTCAGCACCTAAGTAAGGGGTAGTAAACTTAATGTTCGTGATATTAGGTAATCTATTTTTCGGAAATTCAAAAGAAAGTTTGTCTTGTATGTATCACATAACATATAGAAGCTTGTCTCGATTTAAAATTAGAACAGAATATGTACGATGTAGATATCTGCCTCATAAGTTAAACGGAACTTATCCCGAGGGGGAGTGAAAATGAGGGCATTTTGTATGTATAATGCAGTCTAGTATAGATAACAAAAATACGTGGATGTGACGCATATTTTCCCCCAAATTGTTTATTTTTGTGTTTTGTTCTTTCTTTGCGTCATGTGTACCGCAAATAAACGTATTTTCTTTCTTTCTTTCATAACTTACACACCATGTCCTGGCCTTGAGACCATATATTATTATAAGTTTATTAAAAGTATATTATTACGTATTGTAGGTATTCTTTGTACTACAAAGAATTAAGTGTATAGGTATCCCGTGGCTGAGTAGAGTTCTATTAAATCATAATGAGCAATTGATACGATTGTAATATAATGGATTATCAACTATGATTCAATTTATTCTTAGCAACTGCTTTTTTAGTGAGCTGTAAGGAAGCTGATGTGGTTTAGAAGATTATGGACATTTTTAGATTGCATAAAGGCTCGTGCAGACTAGTCGCGCGACGCGACACCGGTATTGTTCTAACGTGAAGTTTACACGACGCCTAATGGCCGACAAGATACCACTGACGGAAAATCGTCGAAAAAGAGTGGGGTGCGTCTTCGTAGATGGCACTATCTATAAACACCTGCTAAATCCAAAGAATTATCGATGTGTTGCCAACTGCATTAATTGTTTTATCACATATGTAAATATTCTCATGACAAAAATAAGCATTATGGCGGTCCTTTCCCTGAGTAGCCTTTTCACAAGGAGTTTTTCCACTGTTTTGCATAGTCACATAGGTACCTAATGTATAGATTGTGGTGTTCTGATAACAGTCAGCAACTGACAGAATCTACGCTATTCTGTACATACTCTACTCAAACAAATGATGACGTAGACCAAACGAAACGTGGTTCCAGTTCAATTTCCAATCAAGCGATAAGTTACGACACTAATGCACAGATATTCAAACACGTGCCATAAACTAAAGGATAGGGCATATCTGTATCACGTCAGGCTTCGAAAATATCGGCACGTGCTTACATGTTTCGGTGAAAATAGTTTATCTTGCAACGCGATCTTTATCTAATTACTGTGAAGCCGAAAAAGGTTCCGAAATTGGCTCTTTACTGTTTGCAAACTGGGCGATAAGCGATAGCGACCTACGTAAAAAATTGGTACTTACCTACCTATGTTTCCGTAATTAAAATTGTTTTGTACTTGTATCAGCTGCAAGTCAACATACGTATTTTATCAAAAATAGGTATTTCCTGAACAGAACACTAAAGTAAACGTAAACAATACGTGAGATTTTATCATGCGTTGTTGTTTAATCTTTTCAGACTGTCTCACTCACGTAGAAGTTAGTTTTAAATATTATATTAATATAATATTATGCTTTTCTATCAGTGACGTTCGAAATAATTTGGTGAAGGCGCATGCTCAAGCGCATCTACCTACTAACTTTGCGCAGTTAGATCACACCATGTTCGTCCACGGCAATTAATAAATCTGCCTAGATTTTTCGTACTATGTTGGGGTCGGCGTCCAGTCTAACCGGCTATCTAATTACGCAACACATTTTCGTAAACGATTACGACTAATCTGTTTCATTTTGACAGTTCAACAAAATTCATTGCGTTATTTACGTTTTGAACACATATTTTCTTCGAACTTATGAAGCAATGGATTAGCAAACAGTTTCAAAACTATTCAGATTCTGATTGATCATGTATTACGTAATTAGGGTACGTATGCAGCTGAATACCAGTATTTTAAAGTAAAGACTGGTTGTCAGACTTTCGGGCGTCTCACGACCCGTAACGGCACACACAATGCCACAGCAATGTGCTACCAAATATGTACCTATCATAATAGACTGTGATTGCAATCAGTGTTCGAGCTAAATGTTGACATAATCAGGTAATCGGTAACCCCCGGGTCCATATTACCTAATCATAAAGCTACGTAAAGACCAGGGATTACCCCGCCTTGATTGAACCTAAGATTTGGAGTTCAGTAACAGTGTCTCGCCACTATGTTTTAGATAACTTTGATTATGCGCCTGACCTTTGGCTTCGCATGCTAACGCATTTAGCGAAGGAGCTGGATAGAGAAAACGGGTTCACTATTTGAAATCAAAAGACGTACACGAATAATACACTACTACTTGAAATCTATAAATTATGAGCGCGACAGTTCACTACCTCGATGCATCAAAATCTCGAATAACTATTTAAAGCTCGAATGATCGGGAGCGCGAAGCCCATTATCTTGAAACATAATTTGTCGAACGACCATTTAATCGATTTACAGAATAATTTTAAGGATTTTTATTTGAGTACAAATTATGACAGTTATTCCATATTTCGTACTAGATAAGTTTACTTCCTACCTATTTGGTAAAATAACTAGGTATTTGTAACGTTACTTTATTACCATCATTATTTTTCTTGATTGTAGTTGATTTATATTTCTACGCATATATTGCTTCGCGCTCCCGATCATTCGAGCTTTAAATAGTTATTCGAGATTTTGATGCATCGAGGTAGTGAACTGTCGCGCTCATAATTTATAGATTTCAAGTAGGGAACCCAGAGAAAGAAAGGGTTACTAACCACCTACCAGGGTAAGGGGGAAGTATAATTTGGTATGATTTGCAATTGCAATACCTCTCAAGAAATCGAGTAGGTAAACCCATTTTCCCTACACTACACTACACTACATTACACTACACTACACTAGGAAAACAGTTAGTTTATACCAGTATTGTTGACCCAAAGTGCCCAAAGGTGCCCATATTAAGTCTTATTTTATTACAGTGGGAATTGCTCATTTGTCGGCATGGTTGGTGCAGTGGCTCAGTGATTGAGCGATTGCCTACAGAAAAAACTGCGAACTAGATTCATTGCGTTGGACAACCCCGGGCGGATGGAACGGTAGAACGACGTGCTTACGACTTCAAGGGGGCGGATGGGAGATTTTAATGCAAAGGGCGGAGAACTGGGTGTTGATACCTAACTTGGGAGAAGGTTCTACCTTTTTTAGCAATGGACCGTAACCGCCCGAGTTGACAAACTAAATACATTCCCAAGAGGTTTCATGTTCTTTCACATGTAAATTGAGTCAAGAGTCTTGACTCAAGACTCAAGACCAAACCATACAATAAACCCTGTTACGATGCTGCAACGATACGGTTATTCATGACAATAAACTGTTGGTAATACTTATAAAATACGTGCCTTCTCGTCAGAATTCTCTCACTTATTTGCCAACAGAATTTCAACACTATTACGATGACTGTGTGTTGAAAATCGTGTGGCTGAGGTAGGGTGAAAGTTGGTTTATAAACAGTAGTACATTTTTCGGTGTGATTTTGTATTGATTTTTGATGGCTGACTGATTACTTTTCAGATAACATACCTATTTAGGTATACAGAATTTGCGAATTCATAAATGACTTTGACTATTAATAGGTAGGTAGGGTAGAACGCCTGTCAAAAGGTCAATAAGGGGGTCAATTTCTAAACTATTTCATTCTTAAAACTTTGAAATGAATTTGAGTAATTAATAACATATATTATTATTTTCTTAATACAGAAAATATCATTAAAATAAGTGATGAGTAATATTTCATTGATTAGATGTGACTAGGTCCTAAAATAGTTAGGTTTTTGATAAATGTTAAGTAATCATTTAAAAATAATATTTTTCTTCAGTTTCAAAGATTTATTGTTTTGCATAAGTCAATGGGACCATAAAGCTGATTAGTTCTGCTGATATTATTAAAAGACATTCTACTATTAAATCTACTTTCGACCTTATTCTGATTGCATTAAGGTTGTATATTATCTTACTTGTGGTTGATCTTATCAATATCGCAAGGAAGTATGTAAAACAATTGAAACGTTATGCATACAAAGTAATTTCTTCTTGTCGCACTTAGTTACCTTGTGAACTAAAGACGTTGGCTACTTACTGTATAAGACAATATGCCATGGCCTTGAACCTTACTATCACACTTTCTTGTACATTTTGATGAATTGCATGCATACATAAACTCATGCTTTCATCCCATCAAAGGGGTAGGCTGAAACTACAGAACGCCACCTGCTATGATCCTTACAAAGTCCTCTTGCATACTGTTTATTTGTTTTGTCTATCCTTACAATCTACCATGATTCATAACGGTCAGAAATGTGTTGCTAGTAAGTTTTTTGTGCCACGTTTTGTCCCCATATTAAACAGGGCAGCAGTGAAGGGATTTAGGGGAAGTGTTTTATAGCATATTATATTGCAAATGTTATTGAGTTCTGAATAAATATGGTTAGGTAAAGCTACAGTACCGAAGAAGAGCGGTTCCGTCATATTATAACAACCATCATGTAAATCGGACATTATCACCAGTATTTGACAGTACGGTGTAAGAAACACTCTGTATAGACACCCAGCCCCCTCTGTTGGACAGCCATTATTGTGTGACTGTTCACAGTTTTTTTAGGAAGCAATAGGTTTAGGAAGTTCAATCTTGCATTACTTTTTAGGTCATTATCTGTGCCAAACATGAGTATGCCTATTTTAATAACCTTTTAATAAATATCCATAATAAACCTACATTATTTTTTTTATTGATCTTAGATCAATAAAAAAAAGGAAATTAAGTAAATGTAAATTACACAATAAAAAACAGTAGATGTTGTAAAGTTGTGAACTTATCATGTCAACCTATTATGTAGATAAAAGATTAAGTTAAACTTTGAATAAAATATTATCATTGAAAGATAACAGTGGTTGCTTAATTGATTCCATAATAATTGTATAATGGGAATAGCAAATAAAATGTTTCAATTTATCAAATGATTGCTTAAGATATTTTCTATGTGTTACTCCATCTTATGTTGTTATATGTAGGTACTTGTTTTTGAGAAAATATTTGGTTTGATTTTGTACCTTTAGGGGACTATCTGACCTTTCTAATAATTATGACTCACTCTATTGAATCAAGTCAGTATGTATTGGTTATCTTTAAATGTATTTTTTGATAGGTTCCATGTTTGTAAAAAAAAACAGTCAGAATCATACTGGATACGCACACATTACTAAAAATAGTTCAATATTTCAAGTAATAAACTAAATAAAAAGTTTTTGTGGTACTTATCTACTTTAAAGGTCAATTAAAGAAAAAAGTAGGCAAAACTGAGTATTTACCTCTGGTGGCTCGATAGCTCTTTCCACAGCCTCGCTCATAATGAAAAATGCTATAAATAACAGGAACAATCCATTTACAAAGCCAGCCAGCACTTCAGCCCGTGCATAGCCATAAGAAAATCGTTCATTTGCGCGCCATTTCGACACTAAGGAGGCCGCCAGACCTGCCACCAGCCCGGTGCAATCAAAGAACATGTGGAATGCATCAGAAATTAGACCTACAAACAAAATAAACACAAATCAGTATCTTATTAGTGTACAATATGCTACAAAAGTCTTACAGGATAAAATTGATGATGAAAATGTTTTTTTGTGAACTTACCTAAACTATTTGTCCAAACACCATAAAACAACTCAACAAACGCAAAGGACAAATTTAGAATAAGGAACATGAATAAATTCCTCGAATTCTTATCAGAATAAATTAGTCTCATCCAATTTGCAACCTTTTCACGTATTCCACCAACAGTTCCGCGCGGAAGCCGCGTGTCCTTTTGCGTAAGGGGCAACATTGTTTCTCTTGTGTTTTCTGCGGGCTCTTTTCACGTCATTTCACTCAATAATCACAAAAACTGAACATTAGTAACATAGCTGCATACGTGTACTTGACAAGCGGTTCTAACCTCGCACGATAATAACTTGAGGTAGAAGATTTTAAAGAAAAACAACAATATTTTAAACACTTTAGTGTCTAGTATCGTTACTTATTTCATTTACACAAACTTTAATTGTGATTTTTTAATAATTTATAAACTTTACATCGTGCGACAACCCAACTTATCGTTCGTGAACTGTCAAAAATAAGACTATGTTACCAATTATAAAATGCCATGGGATTTTCAGTTTATTTATTTCATAATAACTTCATACACATTTTTACAAACCAATTTTATCTAATGTCTAGTTTCAAAATGAGATGCTCTGACACTAGAGATACTGGTAATGGAATAGGTATTTTATGAATTACAAAATTTTAGATAATATGGATTACTTTCCTGTGAAAGGATGTCTCATGAATTTTACGTATGTATCACCATAAAAAAACAGTATGGAGCTGAATTAAATGCGTGTCAATTTAATTGAAAGTGTGGTTTTAATTGAAAGTACAAATTATTTGCTGTAACAAATAATAAAATAAAATTGTTATTGTATACTTTTTCTTACTGGTTTGTCTATGATGAAATGCCTTTAAAATTTAAAAACACTGAACATTTCCCTATTGGTCAAAAAGTCATCATATATTTTAGGACCAATAGGAACAAAGAACTTCTAAAAAATTTTTGTAATCGAAAGAGCACTTTATGATGAGTCATAGACTTTCAACTGACACTCGTTTCCGGAAAAGTTTTGCATAAAATCTATGAACATTAGTTTACATTGTTTATGTCTTCGAATTGTACAAAACGTTTTGTGGTACAATTAATTTAAAAAATTAAAATAAACCTCGCCATTACTGTAAATTCAACAATTTTTAGGCCTGAATTTATTTTAGTGAGGTTTTGTGTTCTCTTTGCAAGATTAAAGTTTCTTCCCGCCAAGTTTTCAAACTAATTCCACCGGAAATTCGTCTATAGATGCGTTTGTTTCCGAAAAGTGAACGTTTCACGAGTCAACAGCAACGTCTTTCGAGAAGTTCTAGGCGCTGTTTGCGACATTTTTCCTTCTTTTATCCGTCATCCAATGTTTTAAGTGATGAAATAACACGTTGATTAACGCTTATTTTCAATATTAGTGTTCATAGTCGTAATTAAGTAATCGCTAGATTACGATATAAGCTAATATGGGCGACGAAAGCCATCCTAAAACTCTCTACGTCGGTAATTTGGACGCGAGTGTTACAGAAGTATTCATATGTACGTTGTTCGGACAAATAGGCGAAGTAAAAGGTTGTAAGATAATCCGCGAGCCCGGCAACGATCCCTATGCCTTTCTCGAGTTTACAAGTCACACGGCGGCAGCTACAGCTCTGGCCGCCATGAACAAGCGAGTGGTCCTCGACAAGGAAATGAAGGTTAACTGGGCTACGAGTCCTGGCAATCAGCCGAAGACTGATACCAGCAACCATCATCACATATTCGTAGGAGATTTATCACCGGAGATTGAAACGCACATATTGCGAGAGGCATTTGCGCCATTCGGTGAAATTTCGAATTGTCGGATAGTCCGCGACCCACAAACGCTCAAATCTAAAGGGTACGCTTTCGTTTCTTTCGTTAAGAAGGCTGATGCAGAGGCCGCTATTCAGGCAATGAACGGGCAGTGGTTAGGATCCCGCTCCATACGTACGAACTGGTCGACGCGCAAGCCGCCGTCCAAGCCAAATGAAGGTGCACCGAGCAGCAAGCGAGCGAAACAGCCAACTTTTGATGAGGTGTACAATCAGAGCTCACCGACAAACACGACGGTTTACTGCGGTGGATTCACTAGCAATGTTATAACTGAGGAGTTGATGCAGAACACATTCTCACAGTTTGGCCAGATACAGGACATACGAGTGTTCAGGGATAAAGGTTATGCCTTCATTAGGTTTACAACTAAAGAAGCTGCGGCACATGCCATTGAAGCAACACACAACACAGAAATTAGTGGGCATATAGTTAAATGTTTCTGGGGCAAAGAGAATGGAGGAGGAGATAACCAGGTTTGTACACTTAATCAGCAGGTAACTAATATTTCTTTGCAGCGTGCACAGATTTGCAAGTTACAGCAAATATTTGGCGACAAAGTTGTTAAACATAACAATTTGACGTTGAAGAAAAAAGCCTTTTGCATCAGTAGTCATATTTGTCAAAAACAAATAAGATTCTACATGAGACTGGCCAAAATATGTCATGAAACTTCATATATATTGTACCAAAACAGTATGGTTGTATGAAAGTTATGGCAGCGGTAAGTAATTACATCTGGTATATTTTGTAATTACCATAAACCCTAATTTATTTTTTCGTCGGCATAATGATTAAAGTTTAAAAATAAACTTATTAGACCATTATATTACTGTAGAGTTGATAAAAACTATAACAAATAACAACCTAATTGGAAAAAATATATTTAGAGTAGAATGTAGCTTCTGGCGATCAATGAACATGTTTTGTTCCTAGGCAACTACAGAACATAGACCGCTTGCAAATTTGGAAATGTCTAAATGCCAATGGAGACTTGTTAATGCAAAATTATTAGTCCCAAAGCATTTTTACTATTTCTGACATTGTAGATAAACAATTGGACATCTATCATGATGTATTTTGTCCAGGTAACAATGTTTGGTAAATACTTCATGTTAGTGACAAGTATTATTGATCAAATATTGAATATCAACCACCTCTTGCCAAATCTGATTGTTCTATTGTAATAATTTGTTAAACTGACTAGTAATAATTTGCTGAAAAAATAATAAAAGTAACAATACTCAAATGGTATTTTCCCAAAATATGTTTACCCTATCAAAGTTCCAATTTTTTTTTCATTTATTGCAATATACCTTCCTTATTAAAATGTTGTTAGTCATTTGTAGTTATCACCCTACCAGAAATTTTGTTTTTTGTCATATATATTCTTGCATATAATTCCAATCTGCATAATATGTAAATCAGAACATTTAAGACCTGTTTCCCAATATAAATTAACCTGTTGGTTACCTGTATGATTTTTAAAACAGTCATGTGTTTGAGGTTATCTTTATTTGAATAATTAAGATCTAATTTCCTCATACTTATCAGTTGCATTGTAAGAATATTTTTACCCATGCAATAAGCCCAAAACTCATGTATGCAGTCTCTAAAGAAATGCAAAGTCACCATATTACTGTTGTTGTAAAATTCACTTTATTATGTTGCAGTTTTGGTTGCTTTTGCATACTTTCTCACACACTAAAAACAATTAATTGGCATGAACTCATGCAAACAAAACAACAGCTGCGGTTGAGTTGAGAGACACAACAATTGTTTTAATTACAACAAAATAAGGTTGTTGCCTTATGTAGTATTTTGAGAACTTAATTCATTCTTGTCAGCAGATAGTTTGTGTATGTGAGTACACTGAGGAGTGTGAATTTTTTTAACAGTACCATTTTCTTGATCTACTTAGTTGGAATAGTATCTACTGTTATTGTTTTTTTTTTTAAATACTGTTTTAAACTTGACAACTGAGCAATAATCCAAGTCTCGCAAACTTTCATTTAGGCTGTGGTTTAAATGAATGCACTACTTATTGCTGCTACAAGGTATACCATCATAATGTTCCAAAAATTATTTCATCACCAATAACTAGGCACGAAGGAAATGCACTGAACCCTGCAAATAAAACTAGAAACAATCAAATTTTCACCATAAAATTCCAACTATGCATGAAAAAATTACAAATTTGTTGAATGTATTGAGGTCACATTTCCCTTAGTAACTAAACTTGTATACAAATTAATTTTTATAATGGCTTATTAAGTGATCAAAATGAGAGTAAAGTAATTAACCTATTTTTAATAATACACTGAGAAATAATGAGTCAAGTAAAAAAGCCAATTTTGTTCTTTATCAAAAAAAGTTCTTTATCATAAAGTCCATGAATGTCATTGGTATTCCTAATTGCATACTTGTTTACCTATTATGTTCATTGCACAGATAATTGCTTCGTACGTATTCCAATAACATGAGAATAATTTATGATTCCAGAGTACGAACAATGCGACAGCGGCGCCGCCCGCGATGGGTGCACAGACGCAGTACCCATACCCCTACCAACAAGGAATGGGCTACTGGTACGCTCAGGTAAATATCAAGAACTTTATATACTTGATTTAAACGTTTTCTTTATTAAATCAACTATGGAGTAGTAAAAATGGGATGATAGCACATGTTTCTGATTCACCAAACAAGAAAATATTTCTCATTTGCTGATTGCGTGCGTTTCGCGTAATTCAGCGTTGTTTTGATTGGTTAGTATAGAAGCGCTATTCGCGCCGCGTATGCAAGTGTGCATCGCGCCGTTTCCGTACATTATCACTCCATTTCTTACAACTCCTTGATGACTCTAAAAACTCTTAAAGAATTTGCACAACATAAGTTTCAAGTAAAAATTGTTATCGACACGGAAATGTAAAAATACTAATTATTTTTATTACAAAAGGATTAGCGATCGCTGTACAGTGTGATTATTTTATCGTATTTTGGGTCAAGGTTAGAAAGCTACGTACGCTTCATTGGTCAAAGCAGAAGCGACGTAAGCGCAAGTCTCACGAAATAAGTACTTACCCACAATATAATGACAAATTGTATGTGTAATAAAACAATTTCAACTCTCGAAAAAGCTTGTAACCTTGACCAATATTTATATAATAATATTCTGATATATAACATTGTATTAAATTTTTTTTTTTGTTGTTTTGCATACAGAATCAGGTAGTACTTCTGAATTAATCTAAGTTTTATCGTGTGTGGTAGATAGATTTGTTTGGCACTTTTTTGTATTTTCGCAAAACTTTTCTTTTTACTTGTTGGTTAGTTGTTTTATGGTGCTGTTCATAAGTAGTTAAGTTAGTTTCTTTTCAACAATCATCTATGTATCAGAAAGGTATGATCAAATTTAAGGGTGTGGTACGTACAGACCAAACTGAACAAGTTTCTCCATGGAACCAACATTGTTATCGAGGAAAAATAATCAGCTGTCCCATACACTTGGGTTGAAGTTTTGTACGAGACAGCAGATTTTTTTTCTTGATTACAATGTTGGTTCCATGGAAAAAGTTGTTCAGTTTGATGGTCGATACCATACCCTTAAATTTGTCCTCAGTTTTCTGATACACACTGCGTATATTTTATTCTGTGTTGTAGTTTCTTGCCTAGTAAACTTAGAACTAACTTGGTAGTTGCAGATAACAACAGGTAAATGTTTTTGTATGTGCTTTTTATAGTCGAATTGAAAACATGAATATTTAATCAATCATAAAAATGTTCAAATTCGAATGTGTTTGGAAGAACGATAGCATATTGTAAAAACATGGAAAATTTATGTATCACTGGCACCCAGCGGTTTCACCCGCTTAAGTCTCGATCCCGTGGGAATGTAAGAATAAAAAGTATCATATGTCCTAAACCAGGTCATGGTCTACCCATGTGCCAAATTTCATCCAAATCTGTTCAGCCGTTTTAACGTGAAAGCGTAACAAACAAACTCACTTTCGCATTTATAATATTAATTAGGGTTACCACAGGAGCGTGGGGATGGGTACAAGAAAAAAGGGGCTTATGCCCAGCAGTGGACGAAGTCGCGCTGTGGATGATGATGATGATACCACTATCCAGTCTATGGTACATACATAATATAGTTTGTTTGACTTAAAATATTAATCTAAACATCCTTTTCCTGTTGAGTAATAATTTGAGTATGTACTGTCATATTTCTAAATATTTATTCCCTTTAGTGAGCGCCTACGAATAATTAATTATTCTATTCATATTGTTTGCCCTACGGTAAAAATGTTGTTGACTGATTAGTAAGCATTAGTTTGCTTATTACTTCAAAAAATATCAAACCATCCGCGTATTTAAATTCTCCTCGCCAAAGTAACGTGTATCTAGACTTTGATAAGAGTTTGTTATCACTTTTCTAAACAAATGCCAGATGAAGTATCCAAGATTTGAACAAATTCCTTTATTTTTAATACTTCGTTTACTAACCTACCGAATCAATTTTAGTTTCCTAATTATTTTGACTTTGAGTTGCATTTTATATACATGCTCATTTTTACGAGTCTAGACTAAACAGCATATTTCCATAAATTCCATAAAACTGCAAATCATAACTTTATTTGAAGCACGAAGCCATGTTTTTACTTTCACCTAAACGATTTTGAGATGCTAAATTCTCAACATTCTAATCTAAAAGTTCACTTCACCTCCCTAACGTATTTTCTACCAGTTATCTGCTAAAGCTTTTAAAATCAACTGATAATAATTTATGACTTTAAATGGTGCCAATATACTAGACTGATAAGAGCCAATACACGAGACAAGGTGCTATACCTGTTAGCCAATCAGATGGCCAATAGAAAAATTCTAGTTGCCAACGGTACATCGGATTAAGAACAGCAGTTTAGCTCTCTAATAAACCATCTACTACGTTGATACCAATCGCCGTAAATAAAACCAGGAAAAAGTAAATATGGAATTTTTAATTTGGCAAAACCAGTCTTAACTATACATTCTAGACTCAATCTACAGGTGGTTATGGCTAAGCTAAGCAACATTTTAATCGTGCAAAAACAGTGTGAATTTTACACTTACTGTAATAGATCTGAATTACAGTAACCCACGATACGTACGTCGTGAAATATGCAAATGCGTCCATTGAAAGTTTCACGTTCATGAAGCCGACTATTGAATTTTAAACGCGCGTTGTTTTTGTGAGAGTTATGCATGGTCTCGTAGCTACTTGCGACAAAGTGTGCATGACATTCGACTGTGCTCGTAAATATTGATGCGGCATGAGATTTTGTGTTTGTTCCGTGTGGTGCCGGACGTAAAGAATAGTACCATCCCATTTCTTCCCGTGGGTGTCGTAGAAGGCGACTAAGGGACTCACTAGAGAATGGGCAGCAGCGTTTTCTATGTATTTTAACACCATACTGCGATCGCCAACCCGCCTGCCAAGCGTGGCGATTATGGCAAGGGGCATTTGGGGGAGGCCTATGTCCAGCAGTGGACGTCTTTCGGCTGAAATGATGATGATGAGATTTTGTGTATTTTCGTTGTTTAATTTAGCTAGCGGGATTTTTTGTATGAATTTGTTGTTTTTTTGAAGTTTTGGCATGATTAACGTTAATAATGATTTGAATTAAATAAAAAAATATTTACAGTAATGCATGACAACTAGCTCGAATGAGTCACTTTAAATTAATTCTTATTTAACTATTAGACAGGCAAATTGTAATGTAGAAATTTTCCTTTTTTTTATTGATTCTAAAAATAAGTTAATATCCTATTCATAGAAATTCACATACCTACCAGGAAAAACTAACTACAGGAAGTAGCTACAAATGAACGATATCACGCACTCATTTTTGTAACATTCAAACATTATGTAGAATGACGACATTTCTTCCTGACACTTTATTATAAAATTATGATTGAATAATATTATCATCATAGTTATTAACAAGAACACTAAAAACTTGACAAAAATATGGCTTCAATACATCCTTACAACAAAAAAAAAAAAAACACTATTCCTCACTTGAATATAATGTTGTGTGGCGATCGACCGACCGATAATCGCTATGCCCGATATTAACGAGCGCGCGTGTCATTTCAGGGCTACCCGGCGTTACAAGGGTATATGGCGCCGGGGTACTACCAGCAGTACGCCACCGCCTACAGCAACCCGCAGGCCGCAGCAGCAGGTATGTCATTAATATATAATTAATGGGTAAAAGTGGTCCACATTCTGGACCGAAATAGCTGGAAGCCATAGGGGAGGCTTTGCCCCTCAGTGGGCTAATGTTGGATGACGGTAACCAGTAATGGTTCGCTTTTGACCTTGCACGAGGTCTACGATGGAACGAGCGCGTCTAGAAAACAGCCTATTCACTCTTTCTTTGAAGGATTGAGCATGAAGTGGAGAGGAGTGAAACTTTTTCTTAGCAAGATCTTGAATTGTATCAACCCAGAACATAGCTTCGAGTATTGCATTATCAGTAGCAACCACAAGCTCTCCGCCGCTGGTCGGTGTCAAGAAATTTCTACCTTTTCTTTCGATTCACGTGTTTTGGATTTTGTTGCCCACAGCTCTTAATTTCCCTAAATCATATTTGTTGTTACACGTATTAGGACATCTAATGATCCTAAAACAGTTTTATTGCTTAGTGTTACGCGTATATTAGAATAGGACCGCAAGTGTGCTAGCGCATATAAACTCGTGTTTATGTTTTGATCGCATTGAATATGTATGCCTAGCTGCCGCCACTACTTTCGGTCTAGCCTAGCAGCCAAGTCAGGTCTGCCTTTCACCTAAGTGACTAGTTAAAAATAAAAGTTAGCTATGTTGTCAAACATACATGTCGCTATCAGCATTGCTATCTGCCACGTCAATTCTATTGTTATCAACCGGCGTGTTAACTAACGACTTATTGCGAACATTTTTATAGCTAAGTGACTACGTGGTTTGTCGTCATGTCAATTTCAAAGTACCCACATGTCACTTCACTGAGAGATCAGTACCCTAGTTGCGTAATAAACAATCAATCACAATAATTGTGAATCATTTTGAAAGAGATTGCTAATCCATTACTACATAGGTTCGAAAAAAAATCAGCTCGACAACGTAAATAACGCAATGGATGTTGTTCAACTGTCAAAATGAAACGGATTAGTCTTAATCATATTATTATACGAAAATGTTAACGCAATTAGATAGCAGATTTTTTTTTTCTAGGTCGGCTTTAGTTTTACTTAACAATGAAGTATGTATATTTTACATATCATTTTTCTTCGTGTAGGCAAACATCAGAGTTTAGGTCCTTTTTATTAGGGTTCTATAGTTACAAGGAACCCTTATAGTTGCGCCACGTCCGTCTGTCTGTAGCTTAACTCAGAGACGGTTAGTACTAGAAAGCTGTAATTTGGCATGTGTATACATATTAATCATGCCGACAAAGTGGTAAAATAAAATCAAGTTTTTTTTTTTTTTTTGTATACCTCCCCTACACGTAAAGTGGGGATGCTTTTTTTTCTCATCTACCCCATGTTGTGGGGTATCGTTAGAAAGGTGGTTCAAAAATATTGTGAGTTTGTGAAAACCATTTTTGGAATCAAGGACCGATTTGCGAAATTAAGCTTTTAACTGAAATTTTTTGTTAGAGTCAAGTGTCGTCTGCCAGCTAAATGGTTGTACTTGGATTTGTGAAGAAATTCACAGCAGTAGTATATATAACGAAATTAAAAGGAAAACTATCAGAGCTAAGTAACTG
Source organism: Agrochola circellaris (assembly GCA_914767755.1). Lineage (NCBI taxonomy): Eukaryota > Metazoa > Arthropoda > Insecta > Lepidoptera > Noctuidae > Agrochola > Agrochola circellaris. The sequence goes on from OU611857.1 coordinate 3,796,351, forward strand.
TACAGGTTAACGAGTAATAATCAACCAATTTAAAGTTTGAAAAAACATGATCTCCCATACATTCCGTATGGGAGAACATGTTTTTCATTTCCCTATTTTAAAGAGCATAGAATATTGACATTACCCTCATTATACATTTTGGAAACGGTAATGTTCACTGTAAGTCATCCTAACTTATTCCAACGTTTGTCTGATGCTGTGCCAAGGAATAGACGTGACAATACTCTACTCTGTGTTCGCGGCGGTAAAACTGCTCTTTTGCATAAGAGCATTTATTACATGGCTCCGACCATATTTAATAAATTGCCCAAGTCATGGAGATTATTGGATGTATCTGGCCTTAAATTGAAATTGAGAAAATTATTAATAGAGAGATCTTATTATAGTATTTCGGAATTTATGAAAGAGGATAATTTTTCTTGATGATTATGTATTTTAATTTATTTTATTGTATAATGTATTGATAATTAAATTGAATTGACATTGAATTGAATTAATAATTAACTTGACATAATTGAATTAATAATTAACTTGACATTGAATTGAATTGATAATTGAACTGACATTGAATAGAATTGATAATTGAATTGTATTGATAATGTAGTACGATTGTTATAGTAATTTTATCATTTTGAATTTAATATGTGTAGTCCCGGTTTAAAACCCAGCAACTGTACGCCACTCAACAATTTGTACGCCACGTCACGCGGCTGAACATGTTTGAACTTTCTTTTCTACTGTACTTAATATCTTGCATGCAATGTATGTATACCATGTTTAAACAAATAAATATACTTACTTACTTACTTACTTACTTACTTCAACTACAATGTTAAGTTTGTTCTTGGGATAAATTCATCCCAACTACGGAACCCTTAATTGTGCTTGGTCCGACACGCACTTGGCTGGTTTTATTATAAGTTTTCCTGGTAAAGTAAAACATTTAACATTGATATGATTTGGCAAATTATATCATTATTTTGCTTACCTTTCCCAATTTGATAGTCGGCTATGGAAAAAATTCTCCATAGCGTGAAGATTGTATACCAGGTAATACTAATTACCATTGCGGTCATTAAACTGGTCACTAATTTGACCTATTTATTTTTGTGGAAGTATTCATAAGTAGTATAGCTGCACTATTTTCTGTTTGTTAAAACAATACACTACTGGTAGGATGCCAAATTGTTATTGGGCAGACTTTTAATATCTTTTGTTTGTTCGAGTGCCTTGCAATTTTGCGTAGTCGTTGAGCTCCGTAAGTTCTGAGTTGAGCTCCACTATTACTGACAAATGCTTGCACTGACTGGATAGGTCCACTCAAATCTGTGTGGTTCATTCCTCAAAAGACTATTGCAGACACTAATCTACATGGTCCTCATATGGCCTGACCAAGATTATGTCTGGACTTTAAAAGACACATCTATGCTTATTTTTAATATGACGTGTAAAAGTGATTCCGATATCCTATTTACAGAATAAACAATTTCATTTTATTTCGTATTTGGTAAGTAAGTAAGTAGGTTTGTCATTTTTGTTTAGACTATGTTTTGTGTCCAGTAATTTCCTATAGGATAGCGTTCGATAGCTTGCTCCGATATTCTAACCAACTTGGAAAATTATTTAAGTCAAATGACCAATCGTTTGCATAACATTTTCCCTATAGGAAGTTCTATATAAGTTAAGTCCAGTGAGTCATTATTTTGATATCTTTTGACCTTTAAATCCGTAGTTGCTGGGGGAAATTCTGAGGTAAAGACCATGTTTTTAGGCAGTGTTTGTGACCACAATTAGATATAGATAGTGCCATTCACGAAGACGTGCCCTACTCTTCTTCCTAAACGCGATTAGTATACTGTAAGCTATTAGGAAGAAGAGTGGGGCGAGTCTTCGTGGGTGGCACTATCTAAACAATAAGTTCTCTTTTACGACCAAAATCAAAAGAGATTGATCTAATTGGCCTTTGCTAGGTGTAAGGTCAGCCGATTCTTCTGCAAAAAATGTTACATATTGAATTCACCCGTGAAAACTTAGGTCAGCATGAATAGGGATGATGCCTGGGTAAAAAAAATTAAATTCTAATTAGTCTGTCAGTCAGATAATAAAAAAAATTATCAGACATGTATTTTTTGCTTTATCATATTAATAAAAAATTACTTAGATAAAACGCATTTTAAGTTGGGGAGTGGGGGCCGCTACGTCACTAGCATGTATAAAATCTACATACTCGTGACGTCATTGCACATTTCACCTCAATGTATCGCCGTATCTTTAGATTACGTAAAAAAAAATAAAAAAGAGAAAAAGTGTCCCGATATTTTTTTATAATCTCGCACACGGACTAAAAAAAAATTTTTAGTCATCATCCCTATTGAGCTTACCCTAGCATTACATGGAATGACAGCTCTCTTCACCTAAGTTATCGCGGTGAAATTTTACCAGATAGTATTAATGTGTTTGTTTTGTTCCAGCGGGGTACCGCATGAGCATGCCGGGCGGCGGCTCGGCGGGCGCGGGCGGCGGCTGGGGCGGCGGGCCCGCGCCGCTCATGTACGCGTCGCCCATGCCGTCCGCGCAGTACCCGTCGCAGTAGACGCCCGCGCACCCCCCGCGACGCCGTGCAATGTCGCCTCATTCTGTGCCTCACGCGGTCCCCAGCGGACCCGACGTAATACAATACGAACTCTGCGTCAATTTTGTAAAACTGTCCCGGGACAGATAAGTTTTGGTTTAGATTTTATTTTTGTACAAGTCCAAACGGTTTTCCGTGTAGACTCCGATAAGTCGCGTTGCGTGCTTGCAACTACATTTGTATAAAATTGTTCTTGTTACTGTATAATATGACGGCGATGGTGTTCACGTCGCAAATGTATATTTCATAGCATTGCACACTGTTAGTCGAGGGACCTAACATCGTCAGTAAGTGCGGGTGGTGTGCCGAAATATATTAGCAATCGAGTTATCGTACATATCTCGAGATGTTGACATTGGCAGAGCAGTCAAACAGTGTACAAAAATGTTGGAAAATAGCAATACCGTTCAGCTTATGTTACAGGTGGTTAGTGACGGGAGTCTGTGGCCGGCTCTGGACGGTATCTCGAGTGCCAACTGTTGAATTTCATAGAGGTTTGATGTGCGACGCCAGCAGACGTCCGGCGCCCGCCGCTGACTCCCGTCGCTGCTATTGACCGACCGTACCCACAAAATTATCTGAGTGTTGTCCGGCGCCATCTAGTTTCTGTAGACACAACTAAATGACGCTATGTTCGCAGCACCGTACAGTTTCCGATTCACGGCGCAACGGTGTTAGTCGACCTACATAGATAGGACATAACGAAATAAATTATAAATTTTTAATGAAAAGTTATAAATATATAGGGGGAGTAGTGTCGCGAGTGGCCTCGTGTACATACGTTGATATTTATTGGCGCCCTGCGCTGGCAGACTGAACTATGTTCCCCGAGACTCCTCACACGACGCGCCAGACAGTTTTGACCTATTTATATTAAGTTGGGCACATGTTGTTTTGTTTGACCTGAATTGTTATGATTTATTGTATGGAAACACTGGTGAGTCAATAAAGCTGTGGGTCTGGGACAACGGGTGTTTGATTTGCCGTCTAGATTATAATATACTACAACTGTATTATGTTTCTGGGTCCAAATTTTTTTTATATGAGTCGACTGCTAGGTCCATCTGTGATCGAATACAGCATACGTTCTGATGACGTGGATGATTAAAAATTATTGTAAATTCATAATGAAAAAGGTAAAATTTTGTAAAAGGATAAATAAATAGTTTAAGTTTACAATTACTTTTGATTATTGTTGTTATTAGTGGCGTCGATCTCTGTTACGATGTACCCTTTTTGTGAAATGCCAGAACTATCAGTTTCAATAGATCACACAGATAAGGGAGGCATGCAGCCTTGTTCTGAAGTAATATTTTATAATTTGGGACACATGAAATGATTTGTTATTACTGTTGTCACGGAATTTGATAGGCCATACACCATAAAAGCTCAACGGCTCACGTATATTGGTCTTACATATAAGCAGTTGTTGCCTTACATGCTAAATGCTTATGTAGTGTACGGCCTATCTTAGCATATTAGAGAAATATTGCAACAAGTGTGCAGAAAATATACAATTTCATTACAAAACATGAGTTGATTTACATTACACCTATTTGAGACAATACATTTCGAAATCAACGAATATTTCTAATACTGTTACATTAAAAGTGATATTTTATTTACCCAAATTGAAATAAAGAACATTGAAAGAGTATTTCATATCAATAATTTAAAAGCAGTTTTAGATAAAACACCCATACATAAACTGAAGCAGATTGGCTTTAAACGATTTTTTAGGCTCGAGATCTAGAGCGAACATTATTCAAACTAAGTATAGTAACGTTTCATACGAATTTTAACGTTAACTTTATTACTAATAAGGTTAATTTTCGTATGAAACGCTACTAGAGGTACTTTTACCTTGACTAAATTCACAGTTCGCTCTATTGATATCAGGGTCATTGCCTTCGCTTTGAGTGTATATTCAGCGTAGGCGTTCAATGAACGTGTTCCCTTTAAGAACGGTGGCCGCACATAACATAGTCAGTCGTAGTAACGGCTGCCATGAAAATTACGGTAGGGGCAAAAATTTAAAATTCGCCGTAACGTGTCAAAAGATAGTCTCGTTTCTGTTTCGTTTTGAGACGCAGTGCACTTGCTTGACTTGATTGGTATGGAAACGCTATATAATAATGTGTAAGCTCACTGTTCTCAGAATGGACACTTTCGTTCGCGTGACTTATGTACGTTCGAGCACTACGCGGCGCTTATTTTTACGTTGAGAATCCAACAGAGCGCATCCCTAGCGCGTTAAAAAGCGTACTGTTGGATCAACTGTCGGCGCTATGCTGAGCTTTGAAAATCCAGTGCACGGTAAAAAACGTCACGGAAAAAAAAACTCGTGCGAATGTGAACTTTCATATAACGTTTCAGTGACGTTATTCGCCAGTAAATTGCAGACGCTATATGACGGCCACCGATCTTCTAGGAAACCGTAGCTTTTCGCTGCACTAACACCGCCTCAACACAACGAAGTTAGTTTCAAGACAATAACGTCACATCTCCGCAACGCTGGCGCAGGATCTACATGACGACATCGAACGCTACATGCAGGCATCTGAAATTCTATAGTAGGTATACCTTTTGGAAAAGTAAATGGAAAATGAAAATAATTGCACCTGTCATCTCACTATCACACTTTTGTTTTGAATGGTGGGAGAAAAGGTTGGTACTGGGTAAAGAGCAGCATCACTCGATAACGCTCTCCAGGTCATACCTCAACACACTACGTCTGTAAAACAGCAGATCCCAATTAACTAGTATTTAGCTTGAAGTGGGCAAGTCGATTGATTGTCACTAGACGTTAATTTAATGTAATAAATTACTTGCCAGACATCGCCTATTAGCCCAGTCAATAACACGCACATGTAACTTCGGTTTCTTTAATGTTTTTGGGTCCCCTGAGATTAGTTTATACTGTTGAGCAATTTTTTCCAAAAAGTAAAAATTTCTCGATTTAGGGTAATTTGCCAAGACACTTACCGGCTGAACAGTAGAGGTCTAGAGAAAGTGTTGTAGTTGAGTAGAAGGAAAATTTCGTGCTCTTGCTCAATCCTTCTTCAGTGAACAAGGGATACGGTGCTAGCTTATACGCAAAATGCTGCTTCAATTATTCATCTGATTATTTAGTTGTCACGCAGACCCTCTAGAAAATGGTAACGAGATCAACTCAACTCTCTTTTTAAACTCTCTAGAGTCATTAGTTCAGCCGGTACGTGTCGTGGCAATGACATGGGCCAAGCTGGGAAGGTGAAAACGGGTTTTCTACGGGTTTCGTCGACGGAAGAATAGACTGACAGATTGTGATTCTTTATCTGTCATTTTGTCTATTCTTCCGTCGACAAGACCCGTTTCTATTGTGGTCATGTTAGGCGTGCAGATCGGCCACATATAAACCCTTATAACTTTTGAACCAGTGACCGACAAATTCTGATATTTGCCGACTAATTTCCACTAACAACGACAATAATTTCGTTATTTTTTTTGTGTTATCAAAATTAAAATCCCTGTTGGTGGCCATGCCAGTGGCGGTCACACTATATCAAATGAAGAAGTGGATTAGATAGTGTAACAGCAGTTTGGCTAAAGTTGCCAAAGCGCCTGTTAGCAAACACTCTTTTAGTTGCTGTCAATAATGATCTTGCTATTTTGCTATTATATTATCATAGGTACTTATAAGGTCGACTACCCCGTTGGTTTTGTGTGTGTTATTGGGATTTTTCTATTAGGAATTTCTTAATAAAAGCCCGGAGTTCGGAAGTTGGCAGTGTGATACCCCCGTGCCTCAAAAAGCATGTTAAGCCGTTGATCCTGCGCCTGATCTCTCTCCGGTCGTGTCGGATTGCCGTCCCATGGAACTATGAGAGTGATTGCACACACAGTGCGTGTCTTGAGCATTATAATATCTCCCGCGCCATGGTGATTCGCGAATAGATTCAGCCATAAGAAGCCAAGCATTTAATTTTTAACTAGGGAAGTAAGTCAACGGTATACCATAAACATCGAGACAGATCTAGATGAGGTGGTGGGGTCTTATTTTAAAGGTTTTAGTTGTACCTACCTATACATATAACAAAAAAAAATCCACGAGAGAAAAACGGGATCTAGCGCAAGCTGGTAAAATGGAAGCTGACACAAGTGTTGGGAGAATGAGAACTCTGATGCCTCTGAACTTACGGTGTTTTCGACTGGAGTTATTTTAATAAAGTTATTACCTACCTAAGTAGGTACCTACACAAAATCGCGAGCAGTTAGAAATCAATGACTTTGACCAGGATTCCCGCAGCCAAATGGCTTAAATAGAACCTTTATAATTTCGGCCTGACCGTCTGTTCCATTTTCCCATCCTGCTGTAGGACAAAAGCTGTGATAGTGTACTCTAGTAAGGGAATGGAAACAAAGGGCTCGCCAAAGCTGGAAATGATAGTTCACAGTTGTCGCAGCCGTATGTAGTTGCTGGTGTACCTTCGTGTCGCAGGTTCGTCCCGCACGGAACAAATGATTGTATAGATAGGTACTATACCTACGTAGGGACCGCGGAAGTAGGCGGCAGAGGAGGCCAAATGTCAAACTCCCCTAAAATCAAACGGGGGGGTCGGCGCCCCTTCCAATTTTACTGCCAGGCCCTGCAGTCTCGACATAGATAGTAGTGGTGGGTCGTTGACAAATTTTTGACGGACGAAACGCTTTACCAACGACGAAGACGGTTGCAGAAAACGGGCGTCGTTGCAACTGGTTTGAAGACGGCTTATAGGACGAAACTTATCGTCGAGGGAAATAGTTCCAGTTTCTTACAATTATCAACGATTTGAAATTTACGAAAAGGTTTCGTCGCATCATGAACGACAGCATTGACAACTGGTTATCAACTCTACTTCATTGACAAAAAGTTCACTTTTTATTGTACGGACTGTTTTGTAAACGAACGCGGAACGTTGGACGACGACGCGACGAGTGTGATAAATACCTACCTAGCTAGTTGAATCATTACGTTCTCTAGTGTGGTCGTAGTAATTTGAAGACTGGTTTGTGCAACGAAGACTGTTTGAACCTAGGACGTAAAACGGTTTCATCGTCGTAGAACACAAAACAGTCTTTGTAAACGGTTCGTCGTCGCAACGCTCACCCCTAACAGATAGCGATCGCTATACGACCGAATTCCGTCGCAAAGTCCTAATGGCGGCCCTATGTCGAGACTTCCCGCCCGGTAAATCCTGGAGCCGCCCTTGCCGCACGTTGATATATCACTAACATTATTATTACATCTATCTACAAAGCTCACAAAAATACCCATAATTTGTCTTTTTTATAACTTCATTATAACTTTGATCAAAGTTATGTAATACCTACCATAGACTAAAGTGACACAACTTAACTATATTTTAGTTTGAAATCATTATGATGGCACTGAGTTACTAATTTCGTGAAAATGCCAATTTTGCTATTCTGAATGTGACGTTTTTTACTTAAAATTTTGATTGTCTAACTAAATCTGACTATTTTTATACGCGATTAAAAAGCTAAGATAGGTTTATAATTTGTTGTCATGAACTAAAATTCACACCAACACCTCGACCTCTATAATTTGATTGACCTATTCATCTTTGTTTCGTCTTATAACTGCAGTAAATTGACCCGAGGAAGCCGGGGGGGGTTGAAAGAAGGGGGTTACCAAACGAGTTTGCCCCCCTGTCTTGGAGTAGGTACTTCCGCGGTCCCTATGCTTACGATAGTTGATACCTAGCCTGGCTGTTTGAGTAGGTACCCATGTGAAATTGGAGTGTGTAAAGCACTTGTGAAAAACAAGAAATACTGAATCAACATACTTAGGATGGACCTTAGGTAGATACGTCAATTTACGTAAAGTCGAATCACAACGATTAGGTTTGGATGTCTACTAAATCCAGATTCGTTTGACCTTCCATCTCATGTCAGTATAAAAAATAACTCATGCCTTGGCGAAAGCTACTAATCAACGCTTGATGGCTTGGCCGTGGACTTGTAGTTGTAACATTGCAGAATAAGTATGTGGTGCCAGGAAAAACCTACAGAGTGTGCTCTGCTCTAATCTAATTCTAAACACAAATGCAAACCCCTTCATAATAATGAAGATACCATATAGGTACCTACTTACTCGTAATTACGTCAAAAGTTTAGTTACCTTTTGCCTACCTAGGTATATCTTCCTTTCCCAATTAATCCTATCTTCTAAAAACGTAGTAAGTACCTAGGTGACGACGTATACACACACCTACACACCTATTATTTTTATCGGCAGTCTAGCTGAAATAAAATAACTATGATTCAAAACAACCTACGTGAAAAAGTAAATGTAAATACATAACACAAATACCCTTTTGTGTCCTCGTCCTACACAATTTCGTGTGACGTAGGAATCTGAAAACTTACAAAATATAATTATCTTGATGATTCAAATAGACCATTCTGGGTTGTTTCACTTTACACATTATTTTTAATAACCTCTGCTTGTCTTCACCCACCCTCGTTGCACCCAGCATTCTTCGCCGACATTCTGATTATCCTTAACCCACTTGTGACATCACAAGCAAAACAACAAGCATTTTATAATTTCTGTGAGAAATTCGTGCGGGGTTCGGGAATGACGTGGAAATTGCAATGACAGTGATCTAAAAATAAGGTCGACAGCGTCGCGCCACTGCGTGCGCGCTCTCTTCAGTCGAGGACCAACCGTCGCGAGTTACAGTCGAACGATCATAAATCAGCAGCCATGGTATACGAGAGTGACTTCTACACGACCCGCCGCCCCTACAGGCCCGGCAGCAGCTACAGCAGCGTCACGGTGAGTGCCGCCGCCGCCCTTCTAACACCTTCTACTGAGCGTGCCTCGCACCTCGCTCCACTCTCTCCCGGGAGCCGGACGCCCCTCGCACCAGCTCGACCTTCGCCACTCGCGTCCTTTAACAAACGGCTATCGACGCCACTCCCGCCTCATCGATTATGACATAGTGTTCAGTGAATGGAATCCACAACGATTATAACGTGATACTATGTTTTCTCGCTGTCTTCCCAAGTGTTGACTTGTTCCCGTTTTCGTTACCTAGTTCGCTTGTAAACATCATTGCTAATGATAAGCTAGATCCACGTCGCCGCATCTATCTGAAAGGACTTAGGTTTTGATAGGCGTCGTTCGTGGTAGCGTTCCGCAAGTGGGTCATTTCGAATCGAGAATCGGAGTCGGAAAGCGGAGCTACCGGGCGCGCCAAATATAGCCGCGGCTGGAGCCGCGCCCGCCCGACTAACGGCGACTTCTCCGCTTGCAGCGGGTGCCGCTCGGCGACTGGGAGAAGGTGCCGTTCGTGCCGCGGCCGAGTCTCGTGCCGGATCCGGTGACGGCGTTCGGCCGACGCTCGCGTCCCGGCGCACGCCACTCCATCCTCGAGCCGGTCACGCGGCAGAACATCGCGCCCAAGCCGGAGTCGAAGTTGGCGCCGCTAGCGCCGTACGTGTCGCCGCGCGATCAGACGCGAGCGCGCGTGCTTGCGGCCGTGAGCCTGCGCGAACGCAACCTGGAGGCGGACCCGCTGGGCACGCCGCGCGACCATATGGACGTGCTGCTGGCACAGTCGCACGGCCGGCCGCAGCACGCGGCGCATCGCCATGTCTTTTACAGCAACTACGCGTCGTACTGACGGGCGTAGTCTCTTTGTCGTGTGTCGCTTTCGCTATAGTAAGCTAGTCGGTCGGGTCGGGTCGGTGCGAGGGCGGGCGGCGAGGTGTGATCGGCGGTGGCTATAGGGCGGGGTTGTTGCAGACGCCGCGTCACTACGTGGTGGTGGACCGCGACCCGGTCCTCCCGCGCCGCGCCGAGCAGCAGTACTCGTACTCGTACGAGAGCACGAGCGCGCGCTCGGCGGGCTCCGGCCTGCCGCAGCGCAGCTCGTACAGCAACACGGTGGAGCGGCGCGCCGGCAGCGGGCCTGGCGGCTACTCGTACAGCAGCGAGCGCAGCAGCAACCTGGGCGGCCCCGGCGGCTACTCGTACTCGTCCACGGCGAGCGGCCGCCTGCCCTACGGCACCACCTACCGCCACTACTCGTACCGCGTGTAGCGCCCCGGCTCCCGCCCCGGCCCCACCTTGATGTCCCCTACTCCCTAACTCCCTGACCCCCCAGCTTCCCCAACATGTAACTACCTAATCAGTATTCGCTGTAACGTAATGTGATCGCTCTACTTTATTTTGTTCATAAGTGGAAGTTGATCGTACTAGAGCTTTTTTAATGTTATTTTAAATTATTTAAAATGTGGTTTAGACTGAATTTTTAATAAAGCTTGCGTTTTCTAATATTTTTCTATTTTCTTTGTGTCGTGTTCACACAACAACCTAAAGAAACGGGTCGATGATGAGCTCGATCCTTGTTTACTAACAGTTTACTTCCATGTTACCCACTCTATGTTGGTTTGTTCTATTTGTCCAATTTTTTATGACTTTTGAATTATTTAACTGTTTTTACGTCTAGGATTTCCTTAGACGTAAAAACAGTAACTAATAGAGAGGAGGAATATGAAAACTTCATGCTGTATTAGCATAGCAGCTATTGATTTAAAATGAGATATTTTATTAGCGTCTAATCAAAATAAACAAAGAATGAAAATAGACAGAGTTGTTACGCATTGAAACCCGAACATGATATCATAGTATCTTTCCACATCCAAGAACAACAATTTTTTTTTACAATAATTGTAAGACATGTGTTTACGTAGGTACACAAACTATTCTAGAAAAATACCAAGCACACTATCACAATTACAACATGATCTTAGCTTAGACATAATCTTATCAGTTTCGTGCTAAGTTTCGACAACTTGCAGCACTCTAACAGGGCAGAACAAACTTTAACTTTTCTGTATCCTTACTAGGTCAACCAAGAACATACAAATAAAATTATGATATTATTAAATGGATAAGTTTAACTGGTGTCCATTTCCCTGACAGCCGTGGTCGTCAGAGTACTACCTACCCTACTACTCATCATACGTTCCCTACTATTCCGACCCGTACATTACGTACGTACCCAAGCTCTCACAGGTAAGTTCGAGACTTCTGTAGATAGTGCACTGTAAGTAGATCATCCTTGGCTGCCGGGTATACGTCGCTATTCATACACACCGCCCATGGACATATGCACTGACTTAAGCACAGCTAAGTAAGTAACACTGCTTCCAGCACACGTAAGCAAGTTGCATATTATTTTGAGATTGCAGCCAATGTGCTTGATTATAGAAATAGCACGTACACGCCAGCTGTTGTAAATATGTAAATATTGAATTTTTGTGTTTACCATCACTTGTAGATAAGTCTGGATTCATCTTAGTTTGTTTCGCTTTAAGAAGGATGTTTTAGTAGGCTACCTAAATTACAAGAAGGGATTATTTTGAGTATACACAAGAAATAATAGTTACTTAACTATCTGTCGATTGTACACATACCAAAGTGGAAAGTATTAAGTTTTACAGGTCGAATATTATTTGAAGTAATAAAATAAGATCAAAATCGGGCGAAGAATTAACCCTTGTGGGATCCCAAATTAATGTGACCTTTATCGACGAACACTCTTTGAGACCCTTGACACTAATGAGTTAAATCTTATAACTCAAGTGAAACTAAATTACAAACACTGAATTTTAGAGCTACTTTAGTAATCTCATTGTCAATAATTCATAACCTGAGATTAACTCAATCAAAAGCCTTCGACTCATCACATAATCAATAACAAACCATCGGGTAAAATCTTGAATGTTCTCAAGCATGAAATATACAGCTGCTTAATAACTAGATGATACCAAGAACAAACAAATAAAACTATGATATTATTAAATGTATAAGTTTAACTGATGTCCATTTCGTTGACAGCCGTGGTCGTCAGTGTACTACCTACCCTACTACTCATCATATGTTCCCTACTATTCCGACCCGTACACTAAGTACGTACCCAAGCTCTCACAGGTAAGTTCGAGAATTCTGTAGATAGTGCACTGTAAGTAGATCATCATTGACTGCCGGGATACGTTGCTATTCATACACACCGCCCATGGACATGTGCACTGACTTAAGTATAGCTAAGTAAATAACATTGCTCCCAGCAAACGTAGGCAAGATGCATATTATTATTTTAAGATTGCACCCAATGTGCTTGATTATAAAAATAGCACATACCTACACGCCAGCTGTTGTAAATATTTTAAAAAAATGTATTTATCATCACTTGTAGATAAGTCTGGCTTGATCTTAGGTTGTTTCGCTATATGAAGAATGTTTTAGTTGGCTACCTAAATTACAAGAAGGGATAAGTTTTAGTATACACAAGAATAGTTACTTAACTCGCTGTCATTTGTAAGCATAAGTGAAAACTATTAAGTTTTACAAGTCGATTTTTATTTCAGTTAATAAATTCATAAGATCAAATTCGGGAGAAGAGTTGAACCTTGTGGGACCCTAAATTAATGTGACCTTTATCGATGAATCTCTTTGAGCCCCTTGACAGAAATTAGTTAAATCTAATACCTTAAGTGAGACTTAATTAGACACACTGAACTTAAGAGCTACTTTAATGATAAAATTCATAATTTAAGATGAACACAATCAAAAGGCTACGACTAATCACATAATCAATAACAAACCATCGGCTAAAATCTTGAATGTTCTCAAGCATAAAATATTCGGCTATAATTTCATAACTAGTTGATACCAAGAACACATATCAAGGTTGTTACAAATAAAGCTCAAAGAAAACATAACTTTTAAAGAGATGAGTAAACAAGTTTTAAAGGAAAACTTCTCAATCAATCAAATCTGTTTTTGTTTACCTCGACCTAATTACGTTGCGTTCAACACCTCGTAAAATTAAATGCTCTTGCATTGTTTATTTCTAAACATTTTGTGCCAGAATATTGCTACTGAAGGGCTATATCTATCACAAATTCATCTAAATAGCTCTTTGAGAAACACAAATTCTTTTCGAAATATCAAAAGAGGTTAATGATATCAAATAATTTTCACTGTTTCACCGTGACAAAAGGAACATGAAAATTTTATAATTAAGCATGTGTCCGTGTATTATTCTCAAGAAATACTCAGCTAGGAATCTTATCTATTAATGAAACCAGACTGAATGACTTTCTTTCTCTTACCCTCTTCTATTGAATGTATTCGTAGTTGTAGGGCGTTATGTTATAGCCTGATTTTCCTAACAATTTCGTGATTTATCATGACTAAAACCTACACGCTCTACAATGCTCAACTTATGCCAGGTAACAGGGTGTTTATCAGCTAATGAAATCTGTCTATCAAAGTATCAGTTAGGTTGGTATATCATTTTTTAAGTATTAAAATCTTTACTCTCAGGCTCCCATTGAAATCTGAGGAACCACTTGGGTACTTTCGCAATTGGTAACAGTTGATTACCAGAAAGTAAGTACCAAAGGACCATAACTTTCTAGATTTCCATGAAACCTTTCGACACAATTCAGTTTTGAAATCTATTATAAACTCTTTCCAAATCAATATCTACAGAAAAGGTTTAAGTACCTACTTTTGGCAGTTGTTAGACACTATAGGTACATAACTGCTCCACAAAAGCACCCGTGGCGAGCGAATAGTTTAATAGCAGCCAAAATGTTGAATCAGACGTCTCGAAACGCAAGTGTTTTGTTAGTCTGGCATAACCCGCATAACGAGCTCAATCATTATTTAAACCGCTATATATTTATCTAGATGCTTCATATCTCAAGTGCAGCGTAGGGCAATTTGGCATATCAAGTGGGATCAACGACTCTAGAAGTTGCCCTTGAATTATTCACTATGCTATAATAGATACGAAATACTTATAATAATAATAAATATCTAACTATCCTAAAATAACATGTCCGTGAAAAATACTTCATGATTGTGAACAAATGGACTTCCAGTTTTAAATTTTTTTGAATGCTTGGAGAACATTCATTTTACCGAACCAGTAAGTTTTCACAGCTGTATATTAGGTTGTCAATGTACACTGCCAAAATTCATGACAGGCAAAATATTTCAGGAATGCAACATTTAGTACTTACAGACTGAGACCCACCTAATGGTGTCGAAGAATAAGTTTTCTTTATTCTAAAATACAAATCAACACTAATTGAAAGAATAAACACCAGTAGATTTCAAACTAAAAAACCTACACATTTCAGATTTAACATTTATTTTTATTTTTAAAGTAGGTTGGTAGTAGGTACCTAGTAACTTTTCTTTGGGTTTAGAGAAATACATGAAACAGTAATTTCTTGTAAGTTAAGCTATTGAGCTTGATCTAAAAATGTCCAAAGGGTTAAAAGGAAAGTTATTTTCAAAGAAACAGAGTGACACATAATGCTATACGCTCACGCGCACACGCGGGTCATTTTCACAAAAAGTGTACATTCCAGTTTGGGTGTGTCCCACAACTTTTGTATTTTTTTTAAAGCATAATATCTACATATAAGAAAAAAAACACTAAAGCTTTGGATCTGTGGTCAGTTTTTAACAATATTGTATAATATTGCTGCTTATAAAAGCAGCAATATTATCATAATTTCCAAAAATGAAGATAGAAGGTATCTATTTTAGCGCTGTCCCACTACCATTTTCATTAATATAACGTAACTTTAATGAATTTTGTTGACGTATATATAATAAATTGTTTGATATTTTGGAAAGTATAGTTATGCACGATTTGTTAAACAATTATAGAAATAATCTAATGTCGCTTAAAATATTTTAAATAAATTAATCTCTGTGAGGACACAAACTACTTCAAATGGAAATTTCCCATCCGAAACCGCAATTTTTGCGAGATGATGCAATCAAAACTACCGTTTACGCGTATTTTTTTTCGATCGGCAACCTTCTTAATGCTGTCAACGGGTAAAAACAAGTATTTCGACCATATTGACGGCGGCCGGCGGACGAACAACATTACCTCAGGTAGCGGTCCAGTTTTGCTTTTCCAGAGCCGCGACCAATTTCAAAGTAAGTTTACAAGTTTATTTCTTGCAAATTGTTTTGATATCTTCATTAGCTTTCAGTGAACTTAAATTGATACCAAGCTTGTTGATTAGATGTGTTAGTTTTAAATAATTAAAACAAAAGTGTTTAAAGTCAGACTTCCGATACTTCCGTTCCGTAACCAAAACGCAGGTAACGTAGAAATGGAATTGAAAAGTTTCGGAATGGAATTCTTAGGAAGATGATACATTATATTCGTAGTATCGATTTGAAATAATAAAAAAAGAGAAGACTTCCAAATCTAATTCGTAACGTTCTTACGGTGTCACTTTGTAAAAAATAACAAATATTAATATATTATTTATTGTAACAAAACAATTTTGAGATTTTGCTAAATAAGTGACAATAAGTGATTTTTTATTTTGTTTTGATAAATATTATAATATATTGTTGAAATTAATGTACTCAAAATGACACACGTTCTAGTAAAATGTATTCATTTTCATAATAATTATTATTTTAATTGGTTGACTATGTAACATGAATATTTTTTTCAGGTACTTTATCTACCCAGTAAGAATGGTTGTCCTAGCAGACGTTGATAAATTTATAAACAAAAATGATTTTTTATTATTGCACGAATCAATATGGCCATGGTTAATCACTCATTTCCGAATTGCGGAAAAATGCCAGCCGAGAAGATGAAAAGATATCGGGAAAAACTAAAGAAAGACGCCGAAAGGTATGAAGAGTATAAGAAAAAAAATTTGAATAGAATAAAATGAAAGAATAAGAACTTTTTTTCACTTTGTTCAACATAATAAATTAATAATACACCCCGTGTTATGTTGAACAAGGTGTAAAATTTGAGTTGTGTTCAATTTTATATTAGAATATTTATAATAATTTGATCTCATTTTCTTGATAATGTGCAATAGTCTTAAGAATTCTATTCCGTTATAGGAACAGTCAATTCCGTGACTGTCCTATTTTATATTTTGTTTTAAATATTATTTTTAGAGCGAAACGCTATTTAATTGGTATTAGCTTTTGTTACCTTAGAGTGTAATCATTTGATTTATGTAATTATAAAAAGAGTTTCTAAGTTGTATCCTAATTGAGAAACATACCAGAAAGTATTGAACTAATTTGGTCCAAAGAGTAACGTAATGGAAATTAAAATGGTGTTAAGTATGTTTGCTATTGTATATTTTATGTTTTATCTATTTTGTATTAAAGTAAAAAACATTGTTATCCAATTATACTATTTGATTAAATCCAAACGAGTTTTATTTTATTTCTTTAGCTGAAAGCCATTAGTTTCGGAATGGAATAAATTTTGTTCCCCAGGGGCAATAAATTAATTTTATTTCAGTAAATAATCTTGATTATGAGGTTTTGTTATAATTTTCATATAGTGAAAAGAATAACAATTGTAAAATAAATTTGAAATAACGAATTACAATAAATAAATAAATTTCGGCATATTTTTAATAGTGTACACTTTTTCTGAAAATGACCCACGCATGCAGCAGCGGATACGGTGATTGTGTTCATGACTAGTTGAGGACATGGAAAATCGTTAATGTGTGGTTATTCTTGTGGGATGATGTGAAATCGGTTGTTAAAGATCCCATGTGCACAGATTAACGTATTTGATTTGTTCTTAGACCAAATAAAAAACTAAGACAGCACTGCGAACAATAGGTACAGTGAAGAATGCCAAAACTACACCTCCGCACTGTGCATACACGCTCACATGCACATTTTTACAATCAAACTACACCTCACTAAGTGCACACATGTTTACGAAACCGGGCCTCACGTCACTGTTGACAGCGCTATGTTTTTTATTTGGTCTGACGATTATTATGCTAAAAAGGAATTAAGAGATAATGTGCAAAACTCGAACTTGTTGGCTCTACAGACATTGTATAATGCAACTAAAACGGACCTAATCAAGCGATGCAACTTGTCTAAATGGCAGGTGTTGAATTCACCGCAATTTTGTTCCAAAGGATTCACGTGTAGCAAACTGAGTCCATGAACAATGTTCTACCAGGGAATATTCAGGATATTTGTGCCTATTTGTAAAATGATTTCTTTGTGTTTCTAGTTTAATTTATTTCCTAGACACAGTTGGTCTCTTAGCGTTTGGTGCTATTCGCATGTACCTGTAGTTTCAGCTAACAAACTAAATTTGAACCGGATGCTGTCTCAGCTAATTTCAATTCTTCACGTTATTTATTGTGGTATACACAATTCGATACAATAATTACAGCTTACAGTAATATATATGTATAACTGTGGTATAACACGCCAGTCGTGGCAGCATGCCAATGTACAACTTACTGTAATCAAAACGAACGCTAAAGACATTCCTCGTCGTAATAAAATGTATGTTTAAAAACAAGCCGTTTACAATTATACAAAGATTTAGTACCGACGTTTCTAGTAGACGTGGCTTAGGTACTGATCCGAGGGATGTTTAACAATAGAGATCAGACATGTGCACGTGAAAAGCATCTGAGTGCAAATTTATTTGAAGATAATTCACGGTTAATAATAAAGGAAGCAGTAAATTAAACGAAAGAAACATTTTCAACATGAAAGTCCAAAGGAAAATGCAAATGTCTTATGAAATCACCTAGCAGTTCAAACAGTAGTTAAATCTTATTGCATATTAACATTGAAATGAAGAAATAAATAACAAACCATGATTGATGATCCAACATCTTCGGAGCATCCAAAAATAAATTTTTGAGTTATTTATTCAACTGCCCTGGCAATGAAAAACATTTCAATTCAAACATTCCTTAATATTTAGTTAACGAAGAACCTTGAAGATCTTTAATTTGATGTTTATCCAAAACACTGGCCGGATGTATCAGTCTCTAGAACAAAGAGTGTGAAAACAAAAGCTGGAGCCGGATCAAGGATGAAGCATTTTTGGCACCCGAACAGAAGCCAAGAATACCGTTAACGCCCATGTTATTATAAGAAACCTATAGAACATTCTACTCTTCAAAATTTCCACCTATCCTTAGCATTTCCACTAAGCTAGAAGATGAGATAGCACAAACGACGCAAAAAAATATTTAAAGATCAGATGATTGGCAAGACGCTGGCAGAGATGGACATAGTAATTTGATAGCATAGCCCGTCACCCTTCCATGACTGGTTGATGCCTTCCCGTTGATTGAAACTTGGCAATTAAACAAATGAGTATGCAAATTACATTACTTTAGAAAATGTCTGGTACCACAAAGTAGACGAGAAAGAAATGGACAGTTCGAAAAATAATGCCGCAGCTGCTCATTAACGCTTAGAACAAGGTTATGGCTGCTGACTGCTAGATCATGTTTCTACTATATAAATAGGAGTTAGGAAAGTTGCTATGGTAATAAAAGTTGCAATCACTCTCGCCATCTCTGTTGCGGCGTGTGCGCAGCGAATAATCTAATTTTACAACACTCGGCCGATGATTCACGCCGCCATTGAGACGTACAGTAAGGTCCACCACCGAAATAGCCCTATGATTTAACGTATTATAAACAAACAGAACTTTACAGAACTGCGTAGAATTCCATGCTAAGCGCAGAATTCCATCTGAGGGAAATGCGTCAATGTTGCAACCTGCACTCATACCTATGTACATATCTCGTTACATTTGCACCCACATATGTTTCACAAGCAAAGCTTCGAAAAACAGAGTTATTATTGTAAGATTATTTTCGTCACGAGCCTTTTAATAATATCTTAATGCATGTTTTAAATTATTTAGAAATACACTCTCTTGCATGCGCACGATTATCATGAAAATACATTTCATGACATGCGAAAATGCAAATTCTGTAGAATAACAGCATTCACAAAACGTTTGGTTTGTCAATTTGTTTATCTAGCATGGCAGTTGAAGTTTTATAGTGAGTTCACGAATGCGTAATGCGTGGTATTATCTCGATATTTTACTAGCTTTCGCATTGCTGTAGCTCATTCCAGAGTAAGCATATGGGCTGCCTCATCGTCAATTATAACGCCTCATCAAATTGTACTGTTTCAAACGTTACTGACACGTTGTTCGCCAGAACAATGGAAACTTTATTAATATTAATAATTGCGTAATAAGGGGCCATATGCTCGCTCGTAAACACATAAATTCATTGTTTTAGCCCCCATAATGCCTCTGCTAGATTCCGATTGACCTTGGGCATTACAAACATTCCAGGCTGAGCTGATATACAGACCGTCTGCTCCTCGCACCGTCACTCGACTCGTCACATACCCGGAGGCACCCCACCACGTAGTGCGTGTGCGCGTGCGACCCTCAGTAGTCCTGCGGGAGTTGGACCGCATTGCGTACCGCCGTCGCCCCGAATTTTCCGTCTCAGCCGTTGACGACTTTTTCCGCTCTGAGTCCACCAAGGTACGTTCGAACATTGCATTATAAGCACATTCAAACTTTTTTCTAAGCACTGAAATGCATAAGTTTCCAAAAGCACATTCCCAAAAAAGTGAAGCTGAGGTCCACCAAATACCAATTTGATTTGTAAGCGCTTACAATCACTCCTCAGTTTTGTCTGCAACAGTTAATTTAGTTGGGCTTTTAAAAATCATGCTTAATGTTTCCAGAACTTTGAAGATGAGACCAGCCGCATCCGCGCTGACACTGCTGCGCTACTGACGCGCGCACGTTCCGTAGTGCCCCGCGCTAAGACCGTATCACCCCTCGATACGATTTATTCGTGAGTCAAAGTCAAAGTCAAATCATTTATTTCAAATAGGCCCTTGTAAGGCACTTTTGAACGTCAAAGTTTACAAAAAATTGAATTGATTCTAGTCGTGAGTAGACACGCATCAAGCAGCATCTTTGAGATGGATCACTTAGATGGAGTAATAAGATTATTCTTTGTGCTGGAGATGCAGTAGTAGATGGTAGTTAACAGTCTCGGTCATTTCAAAAGAGACAAAAGTATCTTAATGGACATCCTTGGCCTCAAGAACGTCCAGAAAACCTTGCGCATGTACCGGTTGCAAGGCTAGGTCAATAGGTAGGTTTTTATTGGCCTGACTGTAACAGTACTAAAATAGCCGGCCCATTGATGCGTCTATCAAAAGACCGCCTTGGCAGTGACATTGACACAACTACCTGTCGCATGTCATTTGGCAATCATGTAGGTACACGATGCAATAATGAAAAACCTGTCTTGCTGCCAAAATTCAATGAACTTCTGGGGTTTGAAAACGAAAAACTTATGACCTTCAAAAAGAAGGATGTCCGTCAGTATCGTGGGGCCGTGGGTGTACATTTCATAGCTTATATTTTCTTGCGTCAGCGCATGTTTTGAGTGTGACGACCGTGTCCAACTGTCCACTATGCACAGCCATTTTATTAATAGTCCGGTTAAATGTCAGCGTTTGTTGTCTTGTGTCCACTAATAAAACAGCTAACGATTTATTTTCATTTAGATCTTGGCATGTTTATCATGGCGGGAAAAAGATTATAAAATCCGTTATACAGTCATAAACTGCGGTTATTTATTTTTCTTACAACTTCATCAACAGATATTCGTACGGGGAACCAGTTCCGTATCGTTTCAGCAATGAGGCTTACCTCGCTAAGCTCGTGCTGCCCCTGCGCAGCGTGGCTGATCACATCCGCAACATTTCCTACTACAACAAACCCGCCGAAAAGTTCACTGGTGAGAATAATAACAAAGTCCTACGTCACACAGTGAATACTACACTCGATGTTCTCCGACTAAACGAATTAAAAAGCCTGATAATTTTATTTTTGTTCATAACTGTGTCGTCCGTTGTCCTTCAGTTTGACCACCGACTAACAGTTAAATTCCAGTGTGACCCCATGGTAACCGTGAGGTATTCTCGCCAGGACGCGGTCACCTCGCATGTCTGCAATACACCGGTAACAAGGCCTTCTCCAAGCGTAGGCCTCTCTACAAGGAGCTTAGCATCAGGGACGACGTGAACCTCCTCTCTTTCTATGCCAAGAACAGGCTCGCGGCCGCCGGTCTGGCCGTCGAGAGTGCCACAGGTACCTCGCCACCGTCGCATCGCTAGCACTCGCTTACAACCCCTCGCTTAATTCTTTAAAATGAGTCTTTAAACCGGTCTAAAAGTGAAATGCTACGCCTTGATAGGCTCGGAGCACTAAACGAATATTAAACTGAGATATAAAGTCCGTGTCTAACCCTGCGTGTGGTGTCTCTTGCAGCGGGCGGCGCGCCGGAACAGCCGTCGGCGGCGCAGTGCGCGTAGCTCCCCGCGACGCGGCGCGGGCGTCGGGGCTGCCTCCAGTCGGGACAGCCCCGCGCTCGCGCCGTGTTCGCCCTTCGCGCTCTCTGATCTCGGTATAACCCGCTAGAACTAACCAAGATCATCTATTTTTTTATTCATATTACAGACTACCTATTTTTGTTACTTCTGTTTACGAGTTGCGACGAACGAATTTATTTATTTACTAGTCATCGTTGTGATAGCGCGGTGTTGCGCCGAAATTTTGTCGGTGACCGAGACGTCTCGTTTTCACTTAACTCGACTGATTTTACTTAACAATAAAGAATTTTTACTGAAAACGTAGTTGTTTTAATCATTTGCACGTTCATTGTTCCCAATGTCACGCTTATAAATCCAAGCTTTAGTAACGCTTAGCTTTCTGTCTAAAATTGTTTTAACTATTCGTTTAACACACGTAAATAAATATGATAAAATTACAACATAAATTATTATATCCCTATAAGATGTTTAGCGTTAAAAGTAAAATAAACACTGAATACACATTTAGACTTTTAGACTACACTTCAAATACCATTTTTTCTCTGGAACATGCTCATGTCTCATGCATATTTATACTGAAATTAATAACTTTTGAGTAAAAAATGGACTCAATGTAGACGCCACACTGGACAACTGCACTATCATTCGCATTACAGCATGAAGCAGCACTGAAAAAGTATACGAAGTCATAGCGAAAACCATGCCATCAGGGTTTATCATCGAGCTTGGTGCTGGGGTCTAACAGCTTCGATTAGACAGCATCATGATCATGAGCGTTGTACTGCGTCGCTTACTGTCCGTCATCGTTCTTGTAACAATGACCATTGGCATTCATCATTCATGCTGTGGAATGATTAGCAGTTGTCTTAAAGAGAGCTAATTGTTTCACCAATGGTCATTGGTTTACGAGACGCGCGTAACATTGGCCTCGGTGCAGTCAAGCTGCTCCCATGGAGGCCGAGCCGCAAGTTCCAGGTACCGGAGATGATGGAAGACCCTGCTCTGGAACTGAAGGCAGCCAAAGCCGACCGTGCAGCCAGATTCCGTGCGACTACCGTTGAGCCAGTAATGACTCCAGCGGCGGATTTGGCAGAAATCAAAAGGAAGAGGCAGGAAGAAGCCCGTGCTGCCGAAGAAAAGTACGTATTCTTTAATGGCTTTTCGTCTAGGTAAACCGATAACGGTGAATTCATGTTGTGTAATTCAATTGTGGCTCCATTTATGTTACAGGGCATTGAAGGAGGAAGCAAAACGTGAGGCTGAACGCAAGGCTCAAGTACGTATCATTGAGTAGTTTTTCTTATAATTATTGTTCGAAAATATCTAAATAAAACCTTTCACCGCTTTCAGGCCGAACGTGAAGCAGCAGAAAAGAAGAGAGCAGAAGACGAAGCCCGTAAAGCAGAAGAGTCCAAACGCAAGGCTGACGAAGATGCTAGGAAAGCCGAGGAAGAAGCTCGCAAAGCTGAGGAAGCTCGTCTAGTTGAGGAGGCACGTTTAGCTGAAGAGGCCAAGGTTGCAGAGGCATCCCGCAAGGCGGAAGAAGCAAGACTAGCCGAGGAAGCTAAGAAGGCAGAGGCTGCCCGTCTGGCCGAAGTAGCACGCTTAGCCGAAGAGGCAAAACTCGCAGAAGAAGCCCGCTTGGCTGAGGAAGCGAAGTTAGCCGAGGAAGAGGCCACGCTCGAAGAGGAAAGGCAGGCGGAACAGAGGAGACAAGAGGAACTCGCAAGGTTAGAAGAGTTAGAAAAACAAGCACAGGACGAACGCGAAGCCGAACTTGCGAGTCAGGTAAAAAATATTTTTCAAAAAAAAACTAATTGATCTATGAAGGAATAGAACACAATCATGAACAACAATTTACTAATTTCTGGTTTCCTCGCCATTTCAGGCTGCTGAACTAGCCGAGATCGCGAGACAAGAGTCCGAACTTGCGGCCGCGCGCCTTGAGGAGCTTTCACACAGTGGTTCTACTGCTGAAGTTCCTGAGGCTGATGCCAGGTCAGGATATTGACAGTATAATTACTAAGAATTTATTGATCATTACATCCCTTGTCGAAGAGGTACACAGCTAATAACTAAAGACAACTTCCCAGATGTTAGAACATAAACGAGACACTAAAGAAAAACGCGTCTATGAATAATAACTTCAATTAAAATCTCTAACGTTACTTTCCAGTCAACTTGCTGTAGATGAAGCAGAGCCCATCATAGAAGAGCCCGAATCTCCTGAAATTATCTCTGAAACACCCGCCGAACCCGAGGCTGAAGCCGACCAGGCAGGAGACATCAGCGAAGACGAGAAAGCGGAACCCGACCTAACTGATGAAGAATAAACAACTATAGGCTCTACCAAATATTTTTATAGTTAAGCATTTTCTGTTATTAAATATATGTATGTAAATGCTAAACATTATTCATGCGCATTTTCTTGTAGAGTAGACATGAATGATGTGATAGCACCAAGGTGGTTCAGATTGTCACCGCCCTTTCTTCTGCGTAATCAAATTATGCATCAATGAAAGCCATCCTTCCTTGTGTATATGTATGTTTAGGAAATCTACCACCGTTAACCAATGAATTTTTAAACTAAAATTTAAATGTTACTGGTTTAAGTGTTTTAATAATGTTATATTTTGTTAAATTTTAACAATAAAAGACATATTAACATGTTGGTTTTCATTATCTGATCAGATTATACCAGAGAGCTGAGTCTTGGTGACATATCCTTTCACCACAACTTCACGATGGCACGATGAATAATACCATTCTCAGCCTATTTATTTAAAAAAACACAAGTGTAAGTCCATAAAATCATAGCGGGACATTAAAAAAAATATATATATATATACGAAATAAAAAAAAATTAAGCTAGAACCCTTTAAAAGCTAGCCCCTTTTAAAGTTAATTTTCGATAATTTGTCATGAATATTCAGAAAAATACGGGCGGGCACATGCCCATGGGCGACATTGTAAACAAGATGAATTTATGAGATGGGGCAGTAAGGGCAGCTACCTTAACCATTGCAGCTACAGGAAAACGGTCTTAGGAGACTTTCCTTAACTTTTTGAGACATTTTGATCTACATTCACAGATATTGAAAAATAAATACAGTCAGCACGAAAGTGGGCAGTTTTCTCAAAAACTTTTTTTGATGACAATCAATGCCTATTTCTGGTAAAGATCAAAAAACTCTATTGGACCAACCGAGGTTTGAGTACTAGAAAAGTCAGAAATCGCAAAAAAACTTTTCCAGTCTTTGGACTTTGACAGTCTCATAAGACCGTTTTCCTGTAGCTACAACGGTTGAGGTAACTGCCTTTACTGCCCCATCTCAAAAATCCATCCTGTATACATAATTATATAACTGGCAGGTCATTTAATAAACACTTTTTTGTCATAGGAGTCACAGACAGTCCTCTGTGCCTGGTGGTAGCCACTTAGAGCAAAGTACTTTGGTAACCCACGTACCCTCTGTGAGATTATCAGTAACACCAAGGCGTTGCTGGCCTTCATTGAGAATCAGGGGCGGATCGAATAATCGATTTTTCCAAGCGTACGCAAAATAAGCGCATTGACATGGAGTTGTGGCCATGAGTCCGGATTATCTATTATGCAGTGACTATAATCTGGCTTCAACTGCAACCCAAATAATAGCTTATTACTGGCTGCATGATGGTAGATATTATATAGAATTAATATGATACTAGAATTCATTGTGACTTGTATGTCAACTAAGATCGTCAGTCTATGTGTAAAAATATAAATAACTTACACTAAGTTTTCTTTCTAAAGATATTAGTTCAAAATATAATAATATTCTACATCTGCAGTTTAATACTAAAAGAGTTAGTTCAAAATATAATACAACACATATAAATACAAAAATATATTTATATTACTTATAACAACATAAATTATGTCCTAGATATAATCTAATTTTTCTACAATAAAAAAATATTATAAGTCCATTTTCACCATTCCTTCAGCGGTTTTTGCGACTTCTTCTTTTGAAACTGGTTTCTGCAACTTCTTCACTTTCGCAGGGACTTTGATGATAGCTGGTGCGTTTTTGACCTGGCTTGCTTTCGGTTTCTTGCTAATTTCTACAAATTCTTTATCTATGTCTTGTACTTTTTGTTTGATCTGAAATAATAAACAATATGTTTTGATAAATTCGAAAAAACATCTAAGAACTGTATAAAGATTTCAAACCAATCAAATCTGCCTAGCCTTTTCCCAATTGTGATGGGGTTGGTTTCCAGAATAACCGGATCCAGCTGAATATCACTATTTTACATGGAGCAACTGCCTATCCAACCTCCGCAACCCAGTTACTGGCTAACACAATTCCCCTTGGTAACACTGGACTTTTGGGCTTCTGACAACCTATAACGACTGTTAAAATTCTATGAATGACAGCCAGGAAACGGCTTAACATGTTTTCCAAGGCACAGAGGAGTCTCGATATGTAACAGATGGTCGGGATTCACGAACCAACCGCTATAAGCGTAACTTAACCTCCGTGCGACCCGTGCGGCTCTTATAATTTAGCCACGAGCCCGTCAAACCAATCTTGGATGAAATAATAAAAACCTAGTTTCTCTTTATTAAAGTTTTTATTAAAAGAATGATAGAAAGAGACAGCTGGATGACATGCGATTCATCAGTTAAGTAATATGATCAGTATTGCAAAGTTGAGAGGGAACACCCAGAGGTTAATAGGAGATTTGGAAACTTCTGTTTTACTCTAAAATACCTATATCAACTAATAGTTGATCAAGTCAAGTCAACTCAATCACAATTGATATTACTGGAAAGATGAAGCTGGTGTAATTATTAAGTTAGCAAGTACATTAAAAGTTGTGAAAAGTTAACCTTACATTTTTTAATCCTAAGTTAACGGCTTTGGCTTTCGTTTTCTTGAGGCTTTTAGCTCCAGCAACTTTAAAGACGTTGGCTTTAGATCCTTTTTTGTTTTTACCCATTTTTATATTGAGAAAATTTAGTTTCCTTTAATTTCGAGCTCACGTGCGCAGCAAAATAATATTGAAAATATGTCAATTGTCAATGTCAAAAAAACAATGTTTATATCGCACGCCTCTCAACGAAAATAACTCAATTTTCACAATTTTTATTTTTATTTTCGTGCAGGTCGTGTGGTAGTACTTACATTGATTGAAATTAAAATTATTTATCATAATTATTTCGTTTACTTCCGTGCTTGCGTCATGAACGTGTATCCGAACGTAAAATTGATAAATAGCGAATGAACTCCAAGCAACACTTTGCTATTTAAGTGATAAAGGGGCTGATTAGTTTTTACAAAAAAAACAATAACTAATTGCTTTTATTTGTGAAGAAGTACATAAACGCCGTCAAAATTACTTACTACTCCAAGTACAACGGGAATATTTCCGCCATGGCTAAGGTATGAATTTTACACACCTGTTTACTACTTGCAATCTATTTTTTTTTGTTTTAGCGAGATATTTGCATACTGGAAAATCTTGCTATGTAAACATGTTATAAATATCTGGTTTAACTTGTTGAATACTTACTGAGTTACTACGATTTCAAATCAGGAAGTTTTTATTGAGACTGTGCATTCGAAATACAGAGTCGTGTCGTTTTAAATATTCCCACAATGGGCGATATCGTTGAAACTAAGGTAATTATCACAGAATCATAAATAAATACAAACCTGTTGATTACAGTACTTTCCTCCAAAGAAGTACGCAACAAGTTAGTTAATGGTATTATATCCACTTTCAAGCAAGAGATCTTGTGAAACCATGTTTATAAATTCTTTTATACTTCAATATTTTGCCCCCAACACCGCAGTTCTATCACCCAAAAAATTACAGAAAAGTGAGAAAAACTTTTTAACTTCCTACTTAAAAAATTTAACAAAAATATTAGTTTTAATTTCAAACAATTTTTTTTTTTTGCAGCCAGTATTGTATTCATACTGGCGAAGCTCATGTTCTTGGCGGGTGCGTATTGCGCTCAACTTGAAGGAGATCCCATACGACATCAAGGCAGTTAGCCTGATCAAAGGAGGCGGAGAACAACACTGCAATGAGTACCGGGAAGTCAACCCTATGGAGCAGGTCCCATCTCTGTGTATAGGTAAATATTTTTCCATTAGGTACCCAATTCATATCTTTAAGAAAGATGGATAGAAAATTCCTAAATTGAATATTCTTTCTTAAAGTTTCTTAACACGTTTCCTGTCCAGTGTACCGAATACAGTACAAGCCACGTGGGCCCATCACGTCCGTGTACCGTAAACGGTACACGCGCCCCTGTCTCTTTCTATGAGCTCTAACTTCATGGACTTGTGAGTTAAGTTGCTCTATATGTCAGGACTTGTCAATAGGACTTTCAGACAAAATATTACCAAAAAAAATTTGGACATATGTGGTTATCGAAAAATGTTGTATGGGGACAGTTAACGTGTTAAATATTTTTTTAATTTTGCAGATGGGCACACTCTCGTAGAGTCACTAAACATCATGCATTACCTGGAAGAGACAAGACCAAATCAAAGACCTCTGATGCCCCAGGATTGCTTCAAACGGGCGAAAGTTCGTGAAATATGTGAGGTATGTCAGATAATTTTTGTAAAGATAAATTAAAAATGAATATGGCAAAAACTGGATTTCCTAAAAGGATCGCGCTATCTAATCAGAAAATATCGAAATACAAAATGTATGTTATGTTCAATATTCCAGGTGATATCCTCAGGCATCCAGCCTCTCCAGAACCTGATAGTCCTCATCCATGTAGGAGAGGAGAAGAAGAAGGAATGGGCACAACACTGGATCACTCGAGGGTTCAGAGCTGCGGAGAAGCTACTCTCAGGGTGTGCTGGGAAGTATTGTGTGGGTGATGAGATCACGCTGGCTGACTGCTGTCTGGTACCTCAAGTTTTTAATGCTAGAAGGTATGTGGCTTAGGAGAATATATTTGATAAATCTGCAACATTTTGTTTTGTTCCACCTGGGTGGTAGTGAGGGGCAACCGAAAAATGGACATTTAAGGGGCATTATCTCAGTAACTATGACCATAGAAATATTTCTGTATCAAACAGAGTACTGGAAAGAAGCAGTAACACACAGCAGCCATGTTTTTTTTTGTGTGGTTAGTTACTTTACTCCTAATCGAAACCTAAAATATGTTTTTTTTATGGTTTTCCAGATTTCACGTGGACCTTCGCCCATTCCCCATCATTCTCCGTATCGACCGCGAGCTTGAGAACCACCCAGCTTTCCGCGCGGCTCATCCCTCGTCGCAGCCTGACTGCCCGCCTGAAGTCGCCAAATGAACCCGAAATGATGCCACGTCCACATATTGGCCGCACACATCTTCGACTTCGCTTTTACAGCGATATGTCTGAATTTCGAACGTTACATACGAATTTTGGCCTCGGGAAAAAGGTGTTGCCAATTAAATTTCGGAAAATTTGAATAAAGAAGCAGGATCGAATTTTAGTGAATGTCAGTGCCATTATAAAAATATTGTTAAAATGTCTAATGGAAATTAATATTAGGCTTAAAAGAAATACCGCTTCTGTATTTAATATCTTAGATCATGTGTATAACCAATTTGTGGACATGGTAGGAGTTACTTAGTAGTTACTTTCTTTTCCCAAGATTTTTGCAATTTTATACAAAAGTCGCTGTTTTACTTTACTGAAGATAGTCATAAGCTTTTAATTCTAATCTAGTCTGATAACTAATTATAAGCCATTTTATAAGGGTTTTGGGTATTAGGTAAATAAAACATGTATTAATAATTATATGTTTTTTGTCTTCAAATTATTTTGTCCATGAATTGAAATTATTTATAGGTTTAAGATTAAAGACTTTAAATTTATCCAGTTATGTAATTATTGTGTCATGCATTGGATACTATTTTAATTATTATTGTTTAGTGACCTTTACTGTTTATGTTTTGTATTATAAATAAAATATTTTTTGTTCAAAACCCTTAAATTTGATTGATAAACTCACAACTTGTCACAACTGTCGAGTGTTCATGAATTTCACAGCTACCTGTTATTTATCCATACATTTTGTAAAGAAGCGGCTTCTTTTACGAATAATTAAGTCTTTCCGTAGCGGTGGAGCAGTGATAGCCTAGTGGTGTGACCGTCATCGTCAGACTGCCAAGTCATAGGTCTCGAGTTCAATCTCAAGGCACGCACCACTACGGTGAAGGTCCGGCTTGGGCGGGGCACCGCCGTGTCCTTGTGGAGGCCATCGGCGGCAGTGATCTCTCGCGTCGGGGCCTAGTCCAGGCCATGGTACGGAGCGTGAGAGCGTGGGAAGCCGTCACCTCCTTATGCGAAGCAGTAATGCTCGCGAAGGAGGAGACGGAGCGCGCGAGGGAGAGGCAAATGTCGCGCCCTTACGCCCCTAGCCGCCGCAGGAGACGCCCTGGGCGTCGGGAATCGCAGGCCAATTCCCGGCCACCTTGCTCCCGTGCGAAACACAGCGGTAGCCGTTATTTAGGCTGTTTTTGGGAGCCAACTTCTCCCAAAAAAAGAACTAGCAACTAATAAAAAATACATTAAATTTCTACATAATTTTGTCTCCAAAACGGTAGTTCCTTTTTTTTAAAGCGGCATAATATTTAATTAAAGGGCCACAAAAAAGCCACAGAAATGAGAAATAATGATTTTTAACATGCATCTCCTCCTAAAATAACCATTATTTTGATTTGCTTCCTAAACTAATGGATAGGTAATTTAATAAAGAACATTTTGCTACTTTTATTTTTTTCAAAACACGAAAATTTGATTTTATAAAGATTTTATTCTAAAATCTGAGCGTACTCGCTAAGTAACTCTTGCGCAGACTTAGTGTGCCACGAATGCTCAAGGTTATTTGGTCAGGGTAGCGCCTTAAGCGGCCAGGCCCGGATCGACGGCGCGTTGTGTTCCACGCGCGCCTCAAAGAGATGTTAGCACAACTGACGGGGTCCGCTACGACCGATGTCTGCCGGGGTCGCGGGAAAGTCCGAAAGGGGTACACGGAACTCGGGTGGGTTTTAGTCAGTAAGAGTCTGACACGTCCTCCCGCTCCGCCCAGAGCGGGAGAAGTTATTTGAAAATTTCCCACCCTCAAAAAAAAGGCACGCACCTCAGATTTTTCGGATTCATGTGCGAATTGTATATTATCACTTGCTTTAAAAACGGTGAAGGAAAACATGCCGGAGAGATATTTATCGACGGCATGTGAAACCTAGTTAGAGGCCCATGGGCGGCTTTAAAACTGATACCCGGTACTAACCACGAAAAGAAGTCCGTAGCTGTTGATTAAAAAAATACGTAATTTTAAGGGTTCCGTACCTAGAAAGGAAAAAAACGGAACCCATAAAGGTTCACTACGTCGTCGTCCGTCTGTATGTCAGTCTGTCAAGACCCATTTTCTCAGGAGCGCGTGGAGGTATCAAGTTAAAATTTATGTCAAATATGTAGATTTATGGTCCCTTGTAACTCCTAAAAAGATGCTTCTAAGGAAGTTCTAAGTCAACGCAATAAAAAAATACGCCATTTATGTGACATATTTTGATAGGTACCCGCAAATAAATCAAAATCTACAGAGTACTTCCCGTTGGCCTAGAATCATGTTTGGCAGGAAAAGCCCGAAAACCGTTAATTTGTATTATTATCATACGAAAAAAACATTGTTTTTGCGATTGCAAACTTACAATTGCAGTTGGAGAATTGACCGTGACGTATATCGAGGTATGGGAGAACATGTTAATCAACTACAAAGTTATGTTTGTTTTTGCGATAAATTCATCTCAACTACGGAACCCTTCTTTGTGCGTGGTCCGACACGCACTTGGCAGGTTTTTTTTAATTACGCTACCCTGACCAAATAACCTTGAGCATTCGTGGCACACTAAGTCTGCGCAAGAGTTACTTAGCGAGTACGCTCAGATTTTAGAATAAAATCTTTATAACGCGCCGTCGACCCGGGCCTGGTCCCTATCGGATGGCGAGCTACCCATTGCTCAACGTCCGCAAGCCCGCGCCTACGGTGGCCGGAAGTCGGCTCTCGACTCCCGACGCCCGGGGCGTCTCCTGCGGCGACTAGGGGCGCGAGGGCGCGCATTTTGCCTCTCCCTCGCGCGCTCCGCCGCCTCCTTCGCGAGCATTACTGCTTCGCAGAAGGAGGTGATGGCCTCCCATGCACTCTCGCTCCAGACCATGGCCTGAACCAGGGCCGGACGCGAGAGATCGCCGCCGCCGATCGCCTCCGTGAGGACACGGCGGTGCTCCGCCCAAGCTGGGCAGACCTCCACCGTATGCTCCACCGTGTCCTCCGGGCGATCCACACAGTGGTGACACCCGGGCGTTTCCTCCCGCTTTATCCTGAACAGGAACCTCCCGAAACAACCATGTCCGGTGAGGACCTGCGTCAGGCGGAAGGTGAGGACGCCGTGGCGCCTCTCTAGCCACTCCTCAAAGAGGGGACTTATCGCCACAATTGTGGCGTGCCCAGCGCTGGGTTGCGACAATCGCACTCTCCATGCCGCCATGAGATCCCGCCGGAGCTCTGTCCGCTGTGCCGCAATTTCTCGCGGTAGCGGAACTACGCCCCGGCGTTTCGCCTCCTCGCGCAACTCCCACATGTGCGCGAGGACTTTTGCCTCCAGATCCCATGGCGGTAGTCCGGCAAGGAGGCTCGCCGCCTCACGGGAGACCGTGCGGTATCCTCGTACCAGCCTGATGGTCATAATCCTTTGGGACGCGTTCAACCGCTGGGCCGGTCGCAGCCTCAATGAACGCGCCCACACCGGTGCCCCGTAAAGGGCCATGGACCGCACGATCCCCGCGTAGAGCCTCCGGCAGGCGGCGTTTGGACCCCCTAGATTGGGCAGAAGCCGCTTCAAAGCAGCCCCTGCCCTCTGCAGTTTGGGAGCCAAACGTCGGAAGTGCTCCACGAAGTTCCACCGGCTGTTGAGGACGAGTCCCAGGTACTTCATCGTCGACTCGACACCGATGTGAACTGTAAAAACACCCTGCAAAGAAAAAATTTGAAAGTCAGTCATTTTCTATCTGCTCTTTTACCAATGGTAAACGCTTTTCTTATCCTAACCTCATCTTATAATGGGTTTCTTTGAGAGTGTGAGAGTTGGTGAGTCGCAAATATTTTTTATCGTTTAATTTTAATTTGTGATTAAAACTAAATATCAACAGAAACACATTATTGGCAGTGACGGAATACTCAACAGTGCTGCCATCGCACGAGCAAGCTGCCCTGGCCCCAACCGGCGACGGCCTTGGATCCACCTGAAATTCGGAATACGCAGTTGTTTCATGACCTAATCTGTTGTTCTCTGAGTGAATTCATAAAGAATGATGAGTAACGGTGGAGTCGCTTGCCTGTTCTTCTCCATACGAAAACTAAGTACCTTTTGGAAGGGGCGACTAGAATCAATTAAATTTTTTGTAAATTTTGACGTTCAAAAGTACCTTACAAGAGCTTATTTGAAATAAATGATTTGACGTTGAATGCATTGTTTTTAATTAAACAAAACTTAATTTTAGTATAAAGTTAGGATAATAGTTAAATAAGTAGGTACATACTCAGTGCCGGATTAAGCAAGCGCGGGGCCCGTAGCAAATTTTATAGACGGACCCTTGATCTGCTATGGGTTCATATGTATAAAGTGGTAGAAAAAAACCCTTACTCAATACGTCTATTTGCAATCAACTTTTAGAAATTGTATTACCCATATTCTGACGTCTTAGTCGGTAGTACGTATGACGTTTTTGAGACATCAAGTAAATTCAATATACCACTTCCTAATAAGTTTCACTCAAAAAATTATGCTCAGGCGGAGGTGGGGCCCGGGTTTGAATACGCGGAGCCCCCTTTAGCGCGGGGCCCGTAGCAATTGCTACTCTTGCTACGTGGTTAATCCAGCACTGTACATACTATTGCATTATGTTACCCTGTAATGAATGTTAGACGTAGGTACCTAAGAGGATACTTTTGACACTGCAGATTAGAGGATTCAACAGGGCAGCGGGCAAATTTCTGCTGTTGTCACTTATTTGCAATATAGTCTAAAGTACTCTGTGTGTAAAGCTCACCAATTTTGAACCCTCATTTTAATAAATGTGTTTTTAACATAATATAATAGCTATAATAAATATTCAACAGGGCAGCGGGCAAATTTCTGCTGTTGTCACTTATTTGCAATATAGTGTAAAGTACTCTGTGTGTAAAGCTCACCAATTTTGAACCCTCATTTTAATAAATGTGTTTTTAACATAATATAATAGCTATAATAAATATTCTTGAAACAGAGAACTTGAAAATATTTAACTGTTACATCAAATTTGTTTATTTTAGAACGCATCCATAAAGTGTCATCTGTCATTGATTTTTGACAACTTGGGGTGTAGCAAGACTACTAAAAAGTACCGAGTTCTGTGGAAAATTAATTAACCCCAAACAAATTAAACCTATTAAAGTGAAAAGGTAATGATGATTTTTATTAAAATAATCAAATCATTCCAAAATTAAAGCTATTTATCACTCGTTTATTTTTCAAAAGATTTTCAAAAAAATTAAAAACTGTTTTATAAATGAAAACGTCGGTTGTTTACTTTTGTAAAACAGTTTTTATTTTTCACTTTTTAATTATGGTGCTACCACTACTTGGTATGTATGAATAACTGTGTCAGGAAGACATAACATAGTGAATTAAATACATATCATTGAAGCTTACTCAAAAACTAATCAAGCAAAGTAAATACAATTTATATACATAGAAGCGCGAATGCGCAGAAGGAAAAAATAATCACCTAAAGCGACCCAGTAATAACGAGAGACACGGGTGTATATACATGAAAAAAGATCCTCCGAATGCACAACCTCATCCTTTTTTTAAAGTCGATTATAATTTAAAAATATAAATTTTTAATATAAAAGGTAAAATTAGGATATCTTACTTAAAAAACTGAAAACCGTCATCCCATGATTCTTACCATATAATTATCACATTCAAGATTTTTAACAATATAAACTGATTATTTATCATTGTAAATAGTACAGCAATGATAATAGTCTTTTACTGAGCGTAGTTATAATGTTATTATTTCTTGCTTCTCTTTGAATAGATACTCAACAGTCCACATTTTCATGTGGAGTTGTGGAGTGTCTGTTCGAAGTGAGGCAACACTGGGCAGCTGGCTGTCAAACGTATCGAACGCCCTCGGTTGGCTCGCTGCGATTCTCCAGTCGACCGTGCTATAAAATTACTGAGTATTGTTGTGATTGCGTCGGCATCGGCTTCGTGTATGAACTGTGTTATAAAAATGAATACAGTGTCGTGTTTAGTGATTAAATAACAATGCCAATTGTAATGTACATTAGTGTTGTGCTGTGAAACCGTTGTTTGGTGCTGTTTAAGATGACCGAGAAAAATAAATCGGAAAAGATGACTAATGCATCGAAACCTGTTCCCATGAAACTTTTTGCGGCCTGGGAAGTGGACAGGACGCCTTCCAACTGCATTCCCAGGTAATTTTGTTGTTGTAAAAGTTAAAAAAGTATGATGTTTATGTTACGTTTTGAGTTTCACATTCCGTCGATTATTACGATTTGCATGCCTTTGTATTGGTTGGTGATTGTATCGTTCGGTGCGTATCTGTAGTATTATGTTGTGTATAACGATGTTTTCGTGGGGCGTCGGTCGTAATCGGCTCGCCGGCTTATCGGTGCGATGCCACATCGTATGGGTCGTCAAAAACTAGAATTATTGTATATATAGGTAATTTCTCGCTTAATTATTGTATATATAGGTAATTTCTCGCTTAATTATTGTATAAAGTTGGCCTATGGCATTGAAACGGTCTTAGTGTGATTAGCTTAATTATTAGAATAATCATATTCAACTTCATTCTATTTTTTTCAGTGGTTTCGTTTTTTAGAAATATATACCTACATAGTTATCTGAATTCAGTTTTGTAGGAGATAAGAAATTGAAGCATCATTCAATGTTATTGGAGTTTTTAATAATCTAACTGGATTACAATATAAATCTCATATGGAATTGGATCACATTGACTCTTTCAGATAAATGAAAAGTTCTATCTAAATGACTATGTATAGTAAAAATACAGTTTATTTCATGGCTAGTACCTATATTAAAACCTTTAATTATGCGCATTGCTCAGTTGTGAGATTCTAGTGTCCACTATTTGCAGTGCATACCTATTTGATGAAGTCAATCACCTTATAAAATATCTTTTGTCAATCGTATAGTAATAAATTAAACAAAACTATTTTTCCCTATTACTTATCTCACTGCAACCAAAACATTTTTCCCTAAAAAATAAAACAACAACTGCCACACAAATAAACTTTGATTTTAAAGTAATCTACTTTTAAATATAACACCTAATTAGTTCAATAACATCCTAGTTAAAGACTGTTATATTTTATACTATTTATTACAATTATTTAATGAGCTAAGAAACAATGGACTGTTTGAATATTAATTACTAAAAATTGTGTTTATGTATTATTACTTATTTATTTTGTAGGTAATGTACAATAGTGATACAAATATAAATTTAGTATACATATAGTGTGTTAGAGGTAAGATAGCCAGTTCATCTGTGGTTGAGGATTCTGGGTGGAGCTCGCTTTCATGTTCGGCCTGATCATCACTTACCATCAGTTGAGATGAAGGCCAAGAGCTTCACCATAATGGTTTAAAAAAAAACTTATATTGTGATGCTTTTTACTTAAGTTCAACTAGCTGCGCTCTGCGGATTCACCCGCATAAGTCTCGGTTCCTTGGGAATATCGGGATCAAAAGCCTCCTATGAACTAACCCAGATCATGACAAATCCCAATGTCCAAATCTGTTCAGCCAGTTTAGCGTGAAAGTGTAACAAACAAACAAACTCTCTTTCACATTTATAATATAAGTTAGGACCATCGAAGAACTTCATATCTATACATCGTAAGGACTATTTCAGCTTGCAGCACTCTGCCACTATAGAACCGGGCCGGTAACAAATGTGGTGATCATGTTCACGGGATTTTGTTTTTAAACTGCTTAGATATGAAGTTCTTCGATAGTACATAAGTGAGCAATGACTCCAAAGAGATAAGACAGTTTAACTAATTAGATTTGTTAAGTAATTAGTTAAAATGCAACATTATCTACACAGTAACAAATGTCTCATTATCTCCTACATTTTTGTTAATGATGTAATTTTTTTTGATCTTATTTTCAAAACAATATCTAACATGGAATATATTATTATCACGATAAAATCAGTATTGAATACAGTCTGTGTCAAAATATACAAGGTTTTTTTTAATCCATAACATCTTTGGTTTGGAATGTAATGGGAGGTTTTTAATAACCTGCATTTACCTAATAAATACTTTAAACAAAATTCAGCCAATTCAGGTTATTTAAGCCCCTTCAAGTTTGCGCATGCACGCACAATTTCCCGCCTGTATCCCTCAATTCACACGAGTGATGACTGAGTCCCGCGCCCTTAGGAAACACTTCAGATACGAATGATTGGCAAATGGGTGTCGACCTCTCAGTATTGAATTACTAACAACACATATTATTAAAATGTCATTAGTACATGTTAGTCAATTCAGCTTATCTAAGCCCCTCCAAAGTTGCGTATACACGCACGATCCTCCGCCTGTGGGGTTCCTCCATTCACACGACACTTTGCCGGAGGCCTGTAGGAACCAGCTCTGATACGAATTATTGGCAAGTGTTTCGACCTCTGGATGCTGTACTTAATTACAATCATAACTATCAAGAATCTCTGTCATGATCTGTCACTTAATCTCAGCACATGACTTTAAAATGTACTCACTTGTCACGTCAATTCCGCGTATCTAAGTTTCTGACAAGTTGTGCTTGCAGGCACGATGCTCCGCTATCAAGTAGGTACGGTATAGGGATGGCATTATCAATACTTTTTTGGATGGACACGGCTGAAGACAGAGATAAGATCAAGAAGGCTGCTAGCGAAATTAACAAGAAACCTGAAACGGATAATAGCGAGACTTCAGACGAAGACCTTGGAAACAGCAACATGTAACACAGCATAGTCAGTGACATAGAAAAGAGTCGAGAAAGCAGTTAAATCCCGCCAAAAGAATCACCGGTGAAGCTGGACCTGAAAAAACCTGGTGGCGACGTCGTTAAAAGATGCCCACCCGTATAAATATTACAGATAAATATCCATCTCCACTATTCCATTGCCTACCCTAGGATGCATATCCGGTACGGGTCAAAAATTCTTCCATATCCTAACTAAAGGCACGTCTTCCCTACCTTTACCGCGCCCCCCTGTCTACTCCTTGATATGCAATGGTTTATGTAGCCCCCATAAAACATGAGGCTCCAGGGGCTAGTGTAAATCTTTGAGTTCATTCGATTAATCGAGTCTGGTGAAACCACGCTGGGGTCGGTGCATTTCATTCATTCATCCATATTGTCGCAGACTGTACCGAGTACCTACAGTAGAAAGGTCCCTCCATTCACACGACACTGACAGAGCCCCGTAGGAAACAGTCCCGATACGATTGGCATGTGGGCGTCGACCTCAGGATGCCGTGGATTCATAATAAATTGTCACTGTTTGATTACGTTTTTAACACAAGGCCGACGGTATTATTCAATTGAATTTTTTATTCCTACTCTTAGCTGTGTTCGCAAGTTTGCGATGTGTGGTCTTGGGAAACGCTCGATTTTCGGTGTCGTAAGAGCTGACTTAGGAAATTGGCAAGGTACCGACAATAGCTTTGTAGGTACCATCGAAGAACTTCATATCTATACACCGTAAGGACTATTTCTGCTTGCTGCGCTCGGCGGCTATAGAACCGGGGCGGTAACATCGTGTTCACGGGATTTTGTTTTCAAACTGCTTAGAATAACGTAGTTCTTCGATAGTAGGTACATGGCTTGAAAGAAAACCTTTAGAAATGCAAGCATTTATTCCAGCTTTTGGCCCTCGGGTTCATGTTGTTTGGTGCTCTATTAAACAATAGGTACTTGATTTACTTACTCATTATAATTATGAAATAGTATCACGCCCTTTTCTGCCAGAGGTTGAGAACAAGAATAGGTTATAAAGAACTAACGTGTAACGTATTCTCATAGAAATTAGTCTCGTGGAATGGGAGGTGAGATTGTTGAGGGTGAGGATTTTCTTGACAGTAAAACCCAATAACAACATGAACACTAATCCAACGGCGCAGAAACCTGACTGTTTCCATGTTAACAATACATCAAAGGCTATTATTTCCCCTCATTCGTGTACCTAGAGTTTAATTGAAGCAGCTGCACTCGTTATTTCTATTTACATTTGAATAGTTAAGTCTAAGTTCGTGTGTTGATCAAGGAAGTGTAGCACGAACTCGTTTGTAAGGTCGTGAGCACGCCTCTCGCGGACCGGCTCCAATTGGAGAAAAAACTTGGAAATAAGGTCTTATCACTAGGTAATGTAACTATAAATACTTTTCTATGCATAAACCGTTTCTAACACGTTTTCACATCGTAATTATATCGAGTGTCGACATTTTTCCGCTCTAGTATATTATGATTTATATCGGAACCGTAAACATGAGTTAGATAACAATAAATATATGTATGTAATACATCCTTATTATATAAATAAGTGGTATCAAGTACAACAGCTTACATAAAAACGAGTAAACATAAACTTTCCACATAGGAAACTGGTTTTTGAGGAGAAATCTAATTCGTACCTTCCCTTTTACCCAATCTACTTTGTCCAACTTCTATTATCTAAAATGTTTTTCAGCCAGAATACAATGTTAACCAAAGAACCGCTTATCCTTGTCTTTGGGAAGATTATTATCGTCTGTAAGAAACTGTCTTTGTCAGGCAAAAGTATTAAGAAATGTTCAGCCAAGATGAAACTTTTTTCACGAAATTTATAAAAGTTTGGCGCGGAAAAAACCTCATTAAGTTAGTCATTCATTTTTGTTTGGCGTGTTATACTAAACAAGATCTTATATTATTTAATAATTGTTACGTAACAATTGAGTGCACAGCTGCCGGGGGGAGTCGGGGACATGCTTACATACCATGGAGTAATTAACCAGTTGCCTAGGTACTCGTTCGTCAGTAAACGTTGCTTTGAGTGATTTTTTCTCTAGGATTCCACTAGATAAATAAGATCTTTCATCCTTTGTATCTTAAATATTCGTTGGTATTTCGTTTTTCTTTCTTTGTATTTTATTACATTCATTTAATAAAGGTTTTGCCGTTTGTCCTCCATCCTTCGTATAAAAGGACCAAAATAAAGAATTTTATTTAGAACTACGTGGAATGCCTATCAAAGACCGTTACTTTACAATAGGACATTTCGTTTGTCCAGTAAGGAATGTCCAGTAAGTCGAATATATACGAAAAATAACGTGGAATCCAAATGCGATATATTTTTAAAAGCTTAATTTTTTTTGTTGTGAAATTGGGAGGGCGTATCAGACTCTTACTGACTAAAACCCACCCGTGTTCCTTCGGTTGCCTGTACGTTGCCAGGGACCACAGTATCTCTTTTGGACTTTCCCGCGAGTAAACAAATACGCTCATACTTATCTGTCTTTGGTATAAGAACATAATATAATAAATTCCTTTGCATTGTTATGTGTAATAATGATATAGCTCGGATAATAATATGCTTCACTATATCTGATAAGAAGCTGATGTTGCAAAATTATGGGAAACCCAGAAGTCTGTAACTCCGCGCGTAAAACTTTGGAATAGCCTTACGAATAATTTCCCAGTCTTCTAACTACCTACTAGTAGCTAGATGAAAATATATTTTCTAGGAACCAAAACGTAGACACAAAGAGTGAGAGCGATGAGTCATTCTATGTGCAAATACAAGTTATGCAAATTTCAGTATTGGTATTGGCACTGGCACATACAATACGATATGAGTTCCTCTTCACCACAAGCTACTTTGGGTACAAGTAAATTCGGTATTATTTTCCACAGTCTACCTTAATTTACCTCTTACAGTCGGTGAGTTCGAGCCTCTGTGCAAAATAATCATGTGGGTTGAGGGTCCTGAGGGTCCAATATCCCAAACTGCCATATCTGCAGTTTGGGACTTAATTTAGACATGTCATTAATGTTGTCACTTGTCAAATCCTGTTAAAAGTAAAAGGCGATAATCCACTATTAGTACTCAAGTAGTGGATGAACTGTGGGAAATACAAAAAAAATACGAAGATCGAATATTACAGATCATAGCTTCAGCGGTTGACGACCTTCCGATATTTCTATGTCAGAGGTTAAAAGTAAGCGACAACAATACTCTATACGTGGGCGGTAAATTGTGTCAGTTATTATAGGAGTTTTATTTGAGAAGCTGTTAATAAATTAATTACACATCGATATTATCATATTAGGTAAATTGTGAAAAACCCGGATGTCAATGGTGGATGTTGTATTATTTTCCTTTTAGGCTTAGCCCTACATCTGTACAAACAAACAAACCATGACAAAGTGTTATTTTCTGGCAGTTCACGGAATTCCCAGTATATGTATGTACTATTTATATAATTCATTTTAAATCAAGACGCATAAGAGTGTTAACGAATCAAACGTTACGTAAATGTACCATTATTTATAAAAATTACTTAGTTATGTTTTCTGAGATTTTTACACCAGAGGTACGGAAAGAAACGACGTGTAATATCGTGATTTTCATTGCAATATTCCCTTTAAAATTTAAATAAAGAACATGAAACAACGCTCGTCGCCGCTGCCATGTCCACGCGCACGTAATTGATGCGCTTGCGCCGCCGAGGGTGACCGCAAGGTCGCCGTTACCGGGGGGTGACACACCGAGTGGGTGATCGATTGAGTCACTGTGGTCGGTGCCCACTTACGAGTTACGACTCATCTTACAACGATATTCGAGATCTTATACAGGGTTCCGTGAACTAGTAATACAGTATGTAATTGGTCATAAATATTAGATCTTATAATTTTAGAAAAAAGTCGAGGGGTGTCGTGGGACACCCGGATGGAACGAAGTTCCTTTCATTGTATATTATCTATAAAAAAAAACATTTAACAGTAAAAAAACAACCGACTACAAAAAAAAAACACAAAAAGTTAAAAATAACTTTAATTTCGGAAGTCGGTAGCAAAAAACGAAAATACAGAACCAAGGACACCGACTTCCGAAATTAAAGCCAGCCAGCTGTCTGCCTTAGTACCTATATGTATACTAAGTGGGAAAAATACGTATTATTGAAGCTAACCCAAAAACGACCTAAGCAAAGGTAATAAAAGTTATATCGGACCACGTCTGAGGTTAGACCTATCAAACAAAAAATAATCATCAAAACCAATTCATAATTAGCGGACTAATCGCGAAACAAATATACAAAAAAACAAAAAAAAAATCTTAGTCTAATTGAGAACCTCCTCCTTTTTGAAATCTGTATAAAATAACACGCACAATGAGAAACACATAATGTATTATATATTATATCGCGTCCGTGACGGTCAAAATGCTGCACTTTTTCCGGTCTAGCTATCATTCGCCTAGTATCCTCCAGAGTATCACCGAGTATCACGTGTGATAAGATACTTCGTTCCAAAAGTTTGGCTTTGTAGAGATTCATCTCTGCAACTCTTCATTAATGACTGCGACTCTCCCACTCGTACAGTGTGACAGGCGACAGGCTCTTTCTTAAGCTAGATGACTGTCATACTTACGCCCGGGCACTGTATTACCGGCTAAAGACGCTACGGTACTCTTTTGTTTAGTCTTTTTGTTAACAATTAGCGGTCCCTGGCTTCGCACGGATGCCGTTTTTCGTGATGGATGACGATTTGGAGTGTCGTGTTTCCAAAGACTGTCCCGTTATATGAAACGGTTAATTGAACTTGAGATGAGATTCAAGAGTTTCTTTTCTATTGTTGTCTTACATAAGTAGTCTCTTAGCTTTTCTAAGAAAACTATTGCCCATACGTATATAGGCCAGTTCTAAAAAAGAAAGAAATGACGTAACCCCGAAGATGCTGCAATAATAGCATATACTCGAAAAATAACACCCAGTGTAAGTACTGGTTTTAATTTCTTCAAAAATTCAAATGAGTATATCCACACAGTAAATGAAGAGCCTTAAATGGCGAACAGGCCAATGTACCAAGAGTGGAGCGATAATGAGAGTGAAGAATAAGAACTGAAGTTACTAATTCAGACCCCGAAATGCATCGGCAACGGATTACGAATACTTTATTACAAAAATAAAGGAAAACAGTAATTAACGAAAGCATCGAGGCCATGGCTGCCTCAATCTAATCTACATAATTACTAATTAGCACGTTATTGCTTGCCTGACAAGGTCGTCGCTTTTTGTAGCAAGTGCAACGCCTTATTACTAAACAGTGCATGTTGCATTCTAGATGTATTGTTTATGATTACTGGTGTTATGTGTGTTATTATTGTCTATAAATCATACTCAACAAAAAATTACAAAGTAGTGATATATTTGTGTATTCTTTTTGCTGAATTGCATGATGTGTTGGTGTGCCCTTGAAAGCAGAATAATGCATAAGCATTAGATTTGCCGAAACATCTATACGATCTATTTAGTGACGATGGTATAGAAGCTGTGGTCCTTATATCTTTGAATGAAGAATGTGGGGCTCCTAATAGAAGAATAACAAAAGAACAAGTGAACATCGCTACATTGTGAAGGATCCAAGATTTTTTTTATATTGAGAAAGATACAAGAAAGTGCATGAAATCTTTTGAGAACATCTAAAAATAGGAAATAATATGCGATGAACTTTGAATGCATATATTTGAAATCAGAAGCGGTCTGTATTGAAAAAGATTTGACAATCGATGGAGGGAAATCTTAAGAAAAACACAGCAGCTCAGCTTATCTTGGGCAAACAAGACCATGGAAAAATATATAATATGCTTATTAATAATAAAAAGAGGCGACCTTCCTAGTTATGCAACGTATAGCTCGTAGTAACAAACAAGATTATACAACATAATGAATTATACAATATAAATTTGCATAAACTATGTAATTATGCCATTCATAATATGGTTGAATTGTAAGACTGTAAACAATGTAAAAGAACTGCTGTAGAAGCACCATAAATGGAGAATCAAACGAAGTAACGAAAGTCATGATGCCCGACAACCTCATAAATTCAATGTTGCGTATCCCTATATGTTTTTGCCCATAATTTTCTAAAATGAATCATCCTTAAATACTAAATATGTAAAGTTTATGACCATGGCATGTCCAAATATACAGCGTAGTTAGAAGCTTGACTAAACTGGCCAATCTACGCGTTACCTAAGTGGTTGTCGTTTTGTCAATGTCAACTCAAAGGTGGAAATCAGCCGTGCAAATATAATATTAAAACCTATTGTTTTGTTCATTATTCATAGCTCCGCTTTCATACAGAAGACTTACGTATTGAAGACCACAATATCTAGAAGAAATAAAGTCGCTACTGCTGTCCGTAAAAAATATATACCCAAACAGCGAGTTTAAAAAGTGATCTGTATAAATAATGTGGATATATAAAGGAGCTGAGTTAAAATTAGCAGTAAAATCATCGATTTAG
Organism: Agrochola circellaris; assembly: GCA_914767755.1. Taxonomy (NCBI): domain Eukaryota; kingdom Metazoa; phylum Arthropoda; class Insecta; order Lepidoptera; family Noctuidae; genus Agrochola; species Agrochola circellaris. The sequence goes on from OU611857.1 coordinate 3,840,946, forward strand.
TTTAGGTGTATCTAAGACTGATTCAGATAAACAGATAGATAACGCTAGGAAAGTAAAAACGGTTGTATTTACTATTGCAAGATACACACGTCACTAAGCAATATATCTATTTTTAAATCACATTCATCGTAGTATTCTCTTTAGCAGACGCTTAACTATTTCTTCCATTCATGATAATTATCATCTTCTAGTTCAGTCAGTTCTTCGTTATCTATGAATTGATTTCCGTCCTCATTTACAGATTCTATATTATCCATTTTCAGCATTGTTATAAACGAAAATCTTAAAGATTCTACAAGTTGACCTTGTTCCTCGGCACAATGCATGTCCCAAATTCCGAGCTATAGTAACCGCTTATCCGTGACCGAGTCACCGAGTCTGCTCGAGAACCAATCATTCAACGCGACACCTTATCTCTTTCGACGATAATAAATGCTGCCAAAGTTTCTATAAGCAAATTCTTACGACCCATAGAAACAGCGAAATATATTTACATTTTGTAAAGGAAAAGCAATATTAGGAAAATTGTTAAATGTTGGAAAGATATTGAGGAAAAGCGGAATTTTATTATTATTGTACGTCGTAATAAAATATTGTAATGTTGAATTTTCCTCATCTAAACCTTTCTTGAAAAATTCGGTAAGATGTTTCTTAATAAAATATCCTACATTAACAATATTAACGTTGCAGGATACTTTAAGTATTACCGTACCGCATCTTGAGGATCTACAATCGGTGCCAAGGGAGCCGAAGCATTCGAAAAATCCAAAAAAAGAATTCGCTTATCGACGATCCATCATTCAATTCATTGTTGGCAAAAATCTTTGTAGTAAAAAGTTATATCCCCCAGATGTCGACCACATGTTTTGTATCGGTTTACGTACAATATTTATTGGAAGGCTCCATTGTTTTACGAAGTTGTTATTTAGTTGTGGACACAAAGCGACGCTTCGCCCCGAATTTTAACACAGCCGGTCCTTTGAGCATTGTCTTGAAGATCAATAGACAAGTTTTCCAATAGGACCCTATCTGTAATTAGTTCTGGAGTGGTGGTATATCAACTATGTCGAACACTAGTATTAGATTGCCTCGAGTGATGTTTAATTTACAATATTGTATTTTACATGGTAATATTCAATTAGACGACGGTAAATTATTTCGTGATCGTTATTTTGTTGTTGTAATAGTTTTAGATATACATGTCGTCGCAAGCGATTTCAAGACGACAACTTTATCAAAATTACTACCCGTTGATTTCATAATATTGGTCAAACTGTAACTTAATTCTTATTGGTTGATCGGTTAGTACTGTGAACGCCGTGAGGTGGCGCTTTAATTTTCCCGCCACAAACGTGGACAGAGTCGATCGAGAAGGCGATTTTCGGATTGCTGTAGCTGACGCCTTATAGTGCAGATCATACGATCGAAACTGTCACGTTCACCGTACAAGCCATTGTTACCTTACTATAAATAACGACCACCATTGTAAATTGCCGAATAAACGTGACTCTGATTGTGCATCTACCTACGTTTTACTGGTTTGCCCGAGTACCCACCTACAACATGGAACCCGTACCAAGAAACGAAGATGATGACCCCGTTATCGCTACGCCCACGTTCCCGCCGTCATCAGAAGTGGGATCAACTCGGGCGCCTACCATGGATATCTATTGGCGCCAGCTCCTCGAGCAGCAAAACCAGATTACCATGCGCATGATTGAAGCCATGCGAGGATCAACACCGAAGCCAGATTCAATCAAGCTGCCAGACTTCAACCCGGACCTACCAGACGTCGATCCACTTTCTTGGAGCTCGACGGTGGACATTTGCCTAACAGAACGTCCCTTGGAAGGAGGCGCGCTGATTATTGCGCTCAGCAAATCTCTGAAAGGAAGTGCATCGACATGGCTTTCTCAAGTGTCGCATACTGGTATGACGTGGAGCCAATTCAAGAACCTGTTCCTAGCACGATATGATTGTGCGGAAACCTGTGCAGCGACTTTAATTAACGCCAACAATAGCCAACAAAAGGAAGGTGAAAATTTAGCTGCATACGCGAGCCGTTTGATGACGTCACTTCTAGCTAAATGGAAAGACATGAGCTGCGAGGAGATAGCTGTATCGTATGTACTTGCTCACTTAGCAAAAATGGATAGTCGAATCAACCGACTAGCTTTTACAACGGAAATTAAAACAAGAACTAAGTTGATCCAAGAATTAAACGCATTTTCGTTGAAGAGAAAATATGATCGACACGTCGACAACACCACTTCGGACGCTAAACGAACAAAGACAAGCAACACGCCGTTCCAATGTAATTATTGTCATAAGATTGGACACAAAGCAATCGACTGTCGTTTACGTAAAAGCAATCAGGCGCTTGCTACACAAAGGACCACTTCTACCGCTACGCCTACGTCATCGGATCCTAAGAAGAATGTCACCTGCTTCCGCTGTGGAGAACAAGGCCACGTCGCACCGCGCTGTCCGAAGACGAGCAACGCAGCAGCCAGTAACACCAGCAGCAACAGCGGCGCGGCCCTGGAACGAAGAGTCAACTACTGCCAAGTCCAAGGTGTACGTGGAGAGCTAACACAGTCCGGTGAGTCGTACATTTTTTATTTCGATAGTGGTGCTGAGTGTTCTCTCGTAAAGCAGAGTATCGCGAATAAATTCTTAGGAGAGCGTTCCGTTGCTAACATACAATTAACAGGCGTTGGTAACGCTCATGTTTACTGTAGCGAACAAATTTTATGTGAGGTAGTTATTGCCGGACATTGTTTACATTTGTCATTTCTTATCGTTCCGGATGAATGTATGCCGCATAACATAATGATAGGCTCTGATATTTTAAATTATGATTTGAGTGTTACTTTATCGAGAGGGTGTCTAGTAATAACAAAACCGGTTTCTTGTTTTGCCGCGGTGACAGAAATGAATTTAAATGAAATTAATACCGACGTTCCGCCCGCTTTTAGAGATAGTCTTGCGCGTGTATTGAGTGAATTTTCATTTGCGTTTATTGATGGGTTACCGGTAACTCGGGTAACTACAGGTGAAATGAAAATTCGTTTAAAAGATTCAACCCGTACTGTTTATCGCCGCCCTTACCGACTTAGTCCCCGCGAACGAGAAATAGTGCGTAACAAAATAAACGAGTTGTTGAATGCAAACATAATCCGACCGAGTAGTTCACCGTTTGCTAGCCCGATTCTACTTGTCGAAAAACGTGATGGTTCACAGCGTATGGTAATAGATTATCGAGAGTTAAATTCGAATACAGTACCAGATAGATTCCCACTCCCGCGTATAGACGATCAAATAGCTAGACTGAATGGCGCCAACTATTTTACCTGCCTAGATTGTGCAAGTGGATTTAATCAGATTCGTATCCTTGACCCTGAAAGCATTGAGCGCACGGCATTTGTCACACCGGACGGGCAGTTCGAGTATCTGGCCATGCCCTTCGGATTACGCAATGCGCCCAGTGTTTTCCAGCGAGCAGTATCCAACGCTTTGGGGCCTTTAGCTTTTTCATACGCGATCCTCTATTTAGATGACATTTTAATCCCATCAACCAACGTAGAAGAAGGACTTACTAGGCTACGTGAAGTGTTAACTGCTTTGACCGATGCTGGGTTTTCCCTAAACCTCTTGAAGTGTTCTTTCCTCAAACAAAGAGTCGAATTTTTGGGCTATGATATTTCGTCAGGACAGATACGACCAAACCCTCGTAAAGTAGAGGCGCTTAGTAAGCTTCCCCCTCCCGAAAATAGTTCTCAATTGAGGCAATTTATAGGCCTGGCTTCCTATTTTCGAAAATTCGTAAAGAGTTTTTCACTTATTATGCTCCCATTGTTCCATTTGAACACCAGTACCCAATTCAACTGGAAACCTGAGCATGAAGAGGTAAGACAGAAAATTATTTCTGTTTTAACCGACAAACCGGTACTTACGATTTTTGACCCAGACCTCCCAGTTGAATTACACACTGATGCGAGCGCTATCGGTTATGGTAGCATTTTATTTCAACAAGTAGATGGCCAGTTGCGCGTTGTCGAGTACTACAGTCGAAGAACTATAGACGCCGAGTCGAGATATCACTCTTATGAGTTGGAAACTCTGGCGGTGGTAAAGGCTGTAAAACGTTTCCATCATTACCTTCAGGGACGTCACTTTGTAGTAGTTACTGATTGTAATTCCCTAAAAGCATCTCACAACAAGGTCGATCTTTCCCCGCGAGTCCATCGCTATTGGGCTTTCCTACAGGCATATGATTTTGAGATTGTCTACAGGGAGGGTAAACGTATGAGTCATGTTGATTTCTTATCTCGCAACCCTTTGCCCGAACTACCCGCATTACCTGAGAATGTGTCAACGGTCGAGAGGGTAGAACAAAAACGAATTGACCTTACAACTCTTTCGGAAAATTGGCTATTGGCTGAACAGTTGCGAGATGACGAAATTCAAGCTATTGTCATAAAACTTAAAGAAAATCAACTTCCTGCCGACATTGTCAAGACATATGAGCTGCGATCGGGTGTATTGCATCGTAAAGTACAAAGAAATAATCGCACGCGTTGTCTGCCGATAGTACCGCGTGCGTTTCGATGGTCAGTTATAAATCACGTACACGAATCGATAATGCATCTTGGCGCGGATAAAACATTAGAGAAGGTATATGAACATTACTGGTTTGACCGTATGGCTAAGTACGTACGTAAATTCGTAGATAATTGCATCACGTGCAAAGTTTCAAAGTCTCATTCCGGACGTATCCAAGCAGAGCTTCATCCCATCCCCAAAATTACTGTCCCCTGGCATACAGTGCATGCTGATATTACTGGTAAATTAAGCGGTAAAAACGATCAAAAAGAGTACGTGATAGTGTTGATAGACGCATTCACAAAGTTTGTGCTTCTTTATCATACTCTTCGTATCGACACCACTAGTGTCGTCAAGGCACTCAAATCCAGTGTAGCTCTCTTTGGTGCACCCTCACGCGTAATAGCAGACCAAGGTCGTTGCTTTGCTAGTAAGGAATTTAAAGAATACTGTAGTTCGCATAACATTCACCTTCATCTAATCGCGACAGGTTCCAGCCGAGCTAACGGTCAGGTAGAACGCGTGATGAGTACACTAAAAAGCATGCTTACTGCAGTAGAAACATCGCAAAGGTCGTGGCAGGATGCTCTTGACGAGGTGCAACTGGCGTTAAATTGCACTTTAAATAGAGTGACGAAGGCGAGTCCCCTCGAACTAATGATCGGTCGCGTAGCTAGACCACTGAATCTTTTGACTGCTAACGATACTGAAGTGGAGGTAGATATTTCTGAGACGAGAGAGCACGCAGCCCATAATATTGAACGAAGTTCTAATTACGAAAAGTCTCGTTTTGACAGTAATAAGGCTAAATTAGTCAAATTTAATGTCGGTGATCTGGTTCTTATTCAAAACGAAGAGCGAAATCAAACAAAATTAGATCCGAAATATAAAGGTCCATTTAAAATAACTGATGTACTTGAAGGCGATCGTTACGCGTTGAAATCATTGACCAGTAACAGATCCTATAAGTATGCCCACGATCGTCTTAGAAAGATGCCTCAATGTGAAGTTCCATCTGAACTGATTGTTGACATAGAATCCAGTGCAGATAATAATAGTGAATGCACTTCCGCTATTGTTTAAATGTACGCACACTAAAATGACTAAGTAAATACCTACCCTTTCTTAATCAAACTGTACAGTCTAGTCGTAGTTGTAACTGCGATTCTATGAGTCGTTCAGGGTGCAATGCGCGGCTAGATGTATGGTGGCTGAGTCTGTAAGATTATTGCTTGGGTCGCAATAAGATTACTAATGGGTCTCTGTGAGAGTCCTGTTTGGGTCACTGTGACTATTGTCTGGGTCTGAATAAGACTACTGTTTAAGTTGGGTCTCGATGAGACTACGCTGCCGAGCAGCCGGGTCATATTAGTGTTGTGTGTTTGTGTATTGTTCACTGTACAATAATTAAAGTTTATTCTGATTATGTTTACTTGTGAGGTATCTTTCGAACTTTTTTTTTATGTTAACCTTGTAGTCAGGGTAAGCCGAGCAAGAGTTTTGCTACAAATGAGAATTTTGTTACAGATACACACGAGGACGTGTGACTCATCAGTTTGGCCGTGTCGTCGCAAGCGATTTCAAGACGACAACTTTATCAAAATTACTACCCGTTGATTTCATAATATTGGTCAAACTGTAACTTAATTCTTATTGGTTGATCGGTTAGTACTGTGAACGCCGTGAGGTGGCGCTTTAATTTTCCCGCCACAAACGTGGACAGAGTCGATCGAGAAGGCGATTTTCGGATTGCTGTAGCTGACGCCTTATAGTGCAGATCATACGATCGAAACTGTCACGTTCACCGTACAAGCCATTGTTACCTTACTATAAATAACGACCACCATTGTAAATTGCCGAATAAACGTGACTCTGATTGTGCATCTACCTACGTTTTACTGGTTTGCCCGAGTACCCACCTACAACATGGAACCCGTACCAAGAAACGAAGATGATGACCCCGTTATCGCTACGCCCACGTTCCCGCCGTCATACATATTTCATGCATAATCGTGTGTTGATTCATAACAAAATCAGCATGAATCCTATTTAGCCGTAGATGATTTTTAGTTCAAGTGTTGCTTGCTCTTTTATTCAGGTTGTCACAAAATAATTTTCCACACAATCGTCCCACGAACATACGTGCCAATCAGGGGGTCTATCGGTCGTTTCGGCCAAAGTTACGGGTTTTTCTTACTCCATATCACTAAAGGACAAGAGATTAATACGGGGCCCGAACAAAGAATGCATGACAACACAATTTGACAGTTGTCCCTATTCCCGATGTGTTTTTATCCATCCGCAAAATTGAATATGACGCTTGTATTGACGGATCGACTTCTTTCGGACGGGCCCGTATCTTTTTTGACGGACTTAGAACCCCCATGACCCCTGTTGTGATACTAATTTGTTGAGCGATAGAATTACATATCTGCGCAGCGCGAGTATATTGCGTACCTGTGATACATCGCTGTCCCACTTCTTAACTGCCAGAGCTCACATTACCACCATTAATTGGATACAATGCTTGTAAAACACAATTACTCTACACTTACAATTGGCTCGGTAAATCTAAACAGTAATTTCGCCTCGGCCCCATATCTCGATACCGTTAACTGCAATGAGTGTGAACAGCCCAGTCAGATCGGTACACTTTTTGTGAACTGGTCGATGACCCGTCTACCTGACGGTCCATCTAATCGTGAGGTACTTAATATTTGGCTTATTACTTTTTACGATCGTTTTGATCAGAATTTAGGGAGCGGAATGAACGTTAAACTCGCCTCTCTCTACCTTTTTGGAATAAACCACGTCAGTTTAACCAAATTTATTTTTCGTTTATTAAAAATCATGATCTAGATTGCTGTAGGTACTGCGTCATGCTTAAGAACGGAGATAACTGAAGATTCCCAGACGAAGTGTAATGTCTATTCTTATTTCCAGTTTTTCTGCGAACTGCGAAAGTAAATCATCCTACAGTTACAAAAACTAATCAGGCTGTACCGTTTTTGTCTCAAAAGCTCATTGTTTGCGAAAATATCTGTTTTTATTCTGTCCGCCGAGAAAGTCTTCAAATGTACCTGAAATTTTGTCCCAGAGAGTAGTTGCTTCAAAGCTGCGAACTTTTTTATCCAGTCAGACCGGTGGCAGCCGATTAGATTTCATCAATATAAGAAAACACAGAATTTACGTGATTTATTTCCTCATCGCAGTCTAGTCTAGGTCTTAAATCAAGGCTTTTTCGGCGAACAATAGGCGATACTTTTTCGTTACTTATTGCGACAGCAATTTTCCTAATCTTGAGCAATTTTACCTCTGGCAGTTGTTAGATTACTGTTTAGGTCCTCCGTACATTTGGTACTATTTAGACTGAAGATTGACTCATTTGTTAAGAATTCTGTAGTTTACGTGTGTTTACATACCATTACGATTTTATTACAACTGTTTTCAGTTCATTTACTAGCGTATTCATTATTGAACAGTTAGATTGACGTCAGTTTGGTTCTGACAGCTAGTAATTTTAAACGCACGGAAGCAATACATTTTCGGGTTATTAGAACAAAAAGTGCCGTCGTGGCTAGAATAGATCTCTTGTAATAACGCAGAGTTAATCGAATGTCGGAGTCAGTCAGTGTTGATGGCTTGACGCTTGATGTGCCACGTTGGAAGTGACAGTTTACGGCTGATGGATTTTGAAATTTCAATCAAATCATAGCGCAATTTTCGGTGGAAAGGAACACGACATTTTTTGTATGATTGTAACATAACTTGGGACCGGACAAAGGTGTTACACCGTGTTATTTTATTGATACGTGGGTGACTGTTTCCTTAAGTTAAGTAAATGATTCATCAATGACCGAGTAATGGATCTGAATCATCTTATTTGTTGATATTTTAAAATGCGCATTAAAATACACACAATGCATACATATAGGATATATGCATTGTGTGTATTTTAATGCGCAAATCATCATGGGTTGGTTGGTCCTTTTGTCCGAAGACTGGATTCAAAAGACTATGACTAACACTCGGCTTTATACCTAAAACAATGTAGCATGAACAGATTGCCATGATTACCTCAAGTGCACTTGCATCTTCTTATGCCGCGAACTGTTTAAGCAATCGCCAATCAAATGGGTATTTAAGTAATTCTTTGTTTATTAGTACTCCATCCTTCGTGTCTTAAGCGCAGGGCACACTGAGAACGAAGCGAAGCGAAGCCAAGTTCGTTTTGTCCATGAGCGAAGCTAAACGAACTTACAATAGTTCGTTTCACTTCATTCTCACTGTGGCCTGCGTACGAAGGATGGAGTACTAATAAACAAAGAATTACTTGAAAGACGCATTTGATTGCAATCATTGGACATTACAATCATCTTTTGAATTTTCCTGCAGTGATTTCATGTTTTTCCTCACTACTTTCGTTACATCTGTATACAAACTCTGATGAATTAACCACTTCCTTATCCGGTATTGTATAGTTATAGAGTTTTCCTTCCCATTTGATACGTGCATTTCAGTTTCTCATTTCGGCCAATAGAGCGCTTCCTGTCCCAGTTCTTACCAGTTTAGAGACACACCATAATTTAATTTTTCACAACCATAATGTCCTCGTCACGATTAACATTGTCGCGCAATTTGTTGATGTCACAATCACAGCGACGCTACTCTACTATTATTTTACTTCAGGTAATTTTCTCTACGTGACACATCCGAAAACATTGTGAAACCGCTTTTTGTAAACCCGGTTGCGATTCTGCAATACTGCAATTAGTGTTCTGTTCCATGGCTTTGTCATGAACTGTTCCCTTTCATTTACTGTTATTTTGATTAATGGTTGAGTTGAAACAGGTTTGGTATCTTAGTTCTTCATTTCAAAGTTCAAAAGCAACATTGATTTCACAACTTGCAATTTCTGTTTGAGTTGGAGATATAGGTCTGATTGGGAGGTTCGATTTGTCTACTAGCTTTAGATCGACTCACGTTTTGAATTTGTAAATGGAATTCACATGGATCTGAAAGTAAAAGTGTGCTACCAACTCCTTGTCAACGCAAGTCATATTTGCATCTACGAGAAAGTATAGACTGGCAACCACCCAGTAAATTGTTGACATCCTTTGGCCACGGCAACAACATCATTTACAGTTGCAGTTTTAATAAGTTCATCACTGCCAATTTAACTTCTGCTTCGTCCATCAGCAAGTTTGAATTAATTCAAGTATGTTTTATAAATCATGCAAAGGTCAATACATCGTGTTAATTGTCAGTGCCTGCTAATGACCATGACTCAAAGTGATAGTTTATTCAACTCTGACATTGTGGGCTCCGATGTTTTTTTGTCGTGCATGTAATGCGATAAACGTGCGATTAGTCGCTTTGATTGTTTTGAGGCTTCGCTTTAATCGAATAATTATGAGCTTTATTGATATTTTCTTTATTAGTTGGTTCTATCATATTAACGTAAAAAGTATTTGCAATAAACATATTATGACAAAAGCCATTGCATTACTCTCGTCTACGATGTCTAATTTAATTTAAAGTGCTTCCGTATTAATGACTGCAAACAAGAAACCATTTGTACTTAATCTTATTATGTCCAATAAGGTTCTTGTTAGATCTAATGATACTGCAGTAGCAAATATCTCAAGCAAACAGAGGTTAGAGGTAATAAATATGGAAGAGACATTTCAAAGTGCCGATTGGAGCTACCGGTGTGACAAATGGCGCGGGCGTGCGACATTTAAGTCGTACTGTCGCGTCTATTGGACACCCACCTTAATACGCGAACAATGGATGATTCCATCAATTCCGTGCGTATTGTCACTTGTTATTTGTGGACGACGCCATGTTTCCTGTTAACACATTGTTTTCGTGTCATTAACATAATATAATATAATATTAAGTGTTTTTTATTTCAACGGTTCATGTTTTAATAATTTTGTTATGTATGTTGTATAAGCTTTAGTGAATGGAATGATCACGTATTTAGTTACCTATATGGACCTATATGATCTTGTCTGTAGTGTATGTTACTGTAGACACCTACTCCGTAATACTTTAACTTTAATTTATTTTATAAAGGTTCTCACCTAAGTCACGGCTTGTGTACTCAACAAATTCTAATAGAATAAAAACTTCTTTTATCTAATGTTTTCGTTATTAGTTTTCTAAATCGAAGAGAGTGACAATGAGTGCCTTTGGAATTTCATTAGTTTCTATTTAGTGAGTTATAAGGAATAATAGTGTTTGTATTTTCTAACAGACGTGCGCAATCGGTCTTTCGGTCCGAGAAATTTCAAGAATATAATTGAAAATAGTTACATTTTAAGGAATAATACTATTTTAGTCCTGTTGATGGGTAGCATTCGAAAACGTCTGAAACCGTCAGTCTTGGGAAGATATCTATTCTATCTTGTCAAATTCTATATGTAATTTACCAGAGGGAATGAACCAGTAACGCACAAGACGGAACCAATTGCAACCATTACTTCGCCATTATCGTTCAAACATTAAGCATATTCGTCCTAGATACTATCATTTACTGTTCAAGTCATTGTTCCATCGGAGTCATAATAACATAACAATTACGAAATAACATTGAACCGACGTGGAAGTTTAAACAATACGAAGCCTCTTCGTGACATATGTGACGTCATTGGTGAATTTCCTAGTTACATGTCAGTTTTATGACCTCTTTTGATGCATGTTTGTATTAATATTTGCCATTAATTCAAATATATTGAATATGTGCACTGGATTTAAATGTATAGTAAACATATGGCCAGTCGGGACTTCTCAATTTCTTGGAACATTAGATTTAAATTAATATATTGTAAGAGTAAAGACAGTTATATCTCAACAGCGGTGAAGAAACTTGCTTCGTCAAGTATTGCAAGCTTTATCTTTTATCAGATGCTTTTTGCAGTTTGCAGTTTTCTTAATGATACTTCCTATAGTTCTGTTATTATAATACACGTACTTTGTGTTGTTTTTGCTATGTACTTCAAGAGCAGCAGTTTTTACTTCAAGCAAACTTGTTTCAAGTATGGCCCCTCTAAAAGCTTCTCTTTGAGCTTCAAACTTAGCAAATAACTTATTCTTTACCTGCAGCTGTTTTTAAAGTTAGTTTTGAAAGCAATGTAGAGAAAATAAGTTTGTAGAATTTTACCCAGTATATCATGAGTTTGTCTTATTGTTCAGTTAGATTGCCCACGCGCCCTGAAATCAATATGACATAAACATAAAAAGCAGCAAACTCTACCAGGTGTAAGTAGTAAAACTGATTCGAATTGCCCCATATTGCCGCCATATTCCCTTTTCGTATAACACGGAAATAAACTTGTAATAAAGTTTAAACTTGTAGCGAAGTAACGACTAGAAAACTTAGTTTTCCGAACGGTGGGTGAAATCTACGAAGATGACTATCTCGTACTACTTCGTACTGACTAGATCTTGAGTTGCAAGTTTCTAAACTTGATTGCATTGGAATTGTATGTTAGGTCTTTCTAGAAACTGTAAATCTGGAAAATATACTTTTACTTGAATCTTTTAAGTACTCTCCTCCCAAGAAACAAGCATATTACAAATTAGAGGATTATATCCAAGATAAGAATGCTTGGAAACATGCTGGTCCTGCTCCATAGGATAATCTAGAATCTAGACAAAATCAAACTGGTTGCTAATTTAAGTTGTATGAATTATTATTTTTAGTATATGACATTGATTTTACATTCTGTGAACTTCCTCACACACTGACTTATTAATTGTAAAATTTTAAGAAAACCGTCTACTTTTACAATGTTTGTAAATATGTGAGAACCATGCATCTATCACATGAGTAATTAATTTATCTTTCGTTGCTTAATTTTTATTAATTCTTCTTTTTACCTATTGTGGTAACGTATTTTTTTTTTTTTTTTTTAGTTGCATCGTCTTCACATATAATTATGTAACTAATGTACGTGCATATGCAAAATATTGTAACACATTTTAAAAGAGTAACGGTGGAGTTTCTTGCCCATTCTTCTCCATACGAAAACTACCTTTTGGAAGGGGCGACTAGAATCAATTCAATTTTTTTGTAAACTTTGACGTTCAAAAGTGCCTTACAGGGGCCTATTTGAAATAAATGATTTGACTTTGACTTTGAAAGAATATTGAAAGGAACTTGTATCTAGGTCAATTCAAGGTACGTTAAGAAGAAAATGAAAAGCTACTGTTTCATTAACTATGCCTTACGGCGAGAAGGCTCGTTTATTTCGATTAAAACTCTAGAATTATCTAAAGAAAAATCGTAACTTTAATATAATCAAACAATAAACAGTATTTTTGCTCAGCATTACAACTTTATTATGTTCATGACTTAAAAGGAACGCTACTCCTTCTAAATAAGGAAGTATCTTACCAATGCGACTTGTTCTTTCAAGGGAGACAAGATCACTTCGGGTGAAAGTGCTAAAGCCTTCGACATTCGTCATCACACGATCGAACTTAATAACCGAGTTGCATAATTACGTATCGAAAGCTTCCATCCAAATATAAATGACAACACAATAGCTGTTTTAATTCATTGTATGTCAAAAGCAGTTTTTGATGACTTCACTTTCCCTCTCAATCAGTGTTCAGTTCTTGTAAGGTATATATCGATGGTCCCAATTAAGAAAGTCGTATCTTCAAAATGTCAAAATGAATTAATTTTGATAAAATTAAATATGCACATTGTAGAACTCATTATAGCTTATGTAATGATGTAATAACGTGAAAATCGCCAAAATGTCACTATCGACTTTCTTAATTGGGACCATCGATATAAAGAAAGTCAGACGAAAGTAAATTGTCTTTTATGAAAGGTGTTATTAGAACGATTGGACAACCTTTTGTTTCTTGCAATCTATGTAGAATCTTCTGGAGAATGTGAATGCAAAGGCATTGCATGTAACGCATTTTGGGCTCAACTTTTGGAACTAAATTAACAAATAGGCTAGTATTCTCACTGATCTAACGCTTAGTATAACGTTGTTGATCCTTTACCTTTAGTCCAATTTCATTTGGAACTGTACTGATTAGTCCTGACACCTGAAGCGTAATTCCCAGAGTCACTCCAAAACTCAAGACTTCATTAGTAATTCTGCCGAAGTCTGAGCTTTTGCTAACTCCCTTGATTATTTGACGCTCCAGGTTTCATGTAAATAAAGTTTCCTTGATAGCAAATTGCCATTTAATATTCATTTGGAACGAACTTGTCCTTTTTAGTAACCGACGAAAAGTTTCCAGCTTGTACTTTTCGGATTTCGGTCCAGGCGAAAGTTTTGGGATGACTTTGAAGGGTTCGGACACTTTCTTGAGGTGACTTCGGAAGTTGTTAGATGGTGACAAATTTTTGTTGTCCGTACAATAAGTAATGAAATAATATGCATAATAATTTATTTATTCAAATACCAGTAACGATCACAGTGATCAATACAATTGTAATTAGTAACTAAGTCATGCATAACTTATCGATTTCTGATGCTCAAGTACTTACTAGTACAGAATAACAACAAGCAAGGTATTAAGAGATACGAACGATCTGGATTAGATTTCCACCAGTTTGGTTATGTCAATAGAATCGCATAATTTTATTTGCTTGCCTTATTTCCTCTTATTTTCTGATCATCAGCCTTATTTCCTAGTAGACATGGAAGGAATATATAGCTGGAATTGAATTCTAGTTGATAAAGGAAATCAGGCTCTGGTGTTTACCGACTGTCGCAGATTTGGATTACGACTATCTTCTTGTTCAGTAGAAAGCTAATTTGGGAAAAAAATATACCTCGAAAACCAATATATTCGATTTAACATGTGGTGTTGATAACTTTTTATTTTAAAGTTCAAAGTCAGTTTGGAACGATGAAGCGCAGCCCGAGTAAACACCATGTAATTATTCTAAACATTAGTTGTATTATTGATACAGCCGGAAAGCGGCTTTCCTGTTGTGATGCACAGGCTCTTAGGTATAGATAAACATTGGACTAACGTGTGGCTGGTCTCGACAGTTGCATGTAGCTGTATTGTCCTTAGTTTCATGTTGTTATTGTTGTAATAATGTTTCCTTACGAGCTTTGTTGTTATAACTACGACTGTGGTATGTGTTTGGTCACAAACATGATGTATAAGTAGTTGATTCTCGTTAAGGATAAAGTGACCATATGACTGTATTCAGCTTATTAAGGTTTATAATTCAGAAGCTTGTCTCAACACCATGTAGGTATAGTTTTCCTAACATTCCTACCTGATGCGTAGTTTCTTCCATAATGTTCGAATTGAAATATTTTTGAGTAGGACAAGAAAGAAAACACAATATACTAATATTATACAATCTTTATAGGACCCTAAGCCTAGCATTATATATTCTGAAGTAAAAATTATGCCAGTCACGTTTCGAAGGGCCCTGGATCATTGTCGAAGCTTCGAAGTCCCGGGATTTCTTTTCGAGAAAATTAATTATGTTTGTAAGGCGCTCAGGATGGTATTCATTGGAATGGTATTCATTGTAGCATTTATTCGTTATTTCGAGTTCTTAAAGTGGGTTTCAGATAACCAAGGTTTGAAAGGTTTCCAGTTCATTCAGTTTAATCTAGCAATAATATCCTGGCGGTTGTTAGCACTTGTATGATAGATAAGTCTACTATGTAGTGGTAATCGTTTATCTATTTATCTAATCTTTTCGTCGGTATTATGTATTGAATACAGCTTGTTGACTTGAAGAGTTTTTGTTCTAAGTCCTTCAACTTCGTTAGATAGAACACATTCTTGTTCAAACTACGGTGTAAGAATTCCAATGCAAAATGTTCTACCGAATTATTATTGGTAATCTTTTTTATCGACGATCAAGAGAAATGAACCTTGAAAGTTAATCGGATGGAACTGAAGTTGTCAAGCTGATGTAAAAAGTTTCAAACTCGCTAAGGCTTTGACAAATTTTGTACCAAAGGATTTTCTCCTTTAATTCAAGATTTATACACGAGTAAAACAAGTGTTTTGGCGCGCACATTTAGAGCACTCCCCTCCTTACTTAACCTTGACCTCAATATCATCTTCGCAACCAAACCGAGACTTCAACCTTAGCTGTCAATCTAGAAAACGCAAACCTTCAAGTCTATAAAATGCCTCTCCAAACGGTAAGGGACTTGAGCCTGTTAACTCTTTGAGCAAACGCACTCAACGATAGTACGTTAACGTTTACGTAACCGCGTGCGTTTGGTTTACGTAACGTGCTAGTTCGGACAATGACCGTGGTTAGTAGAAGGTTGAAGTGCCTTGTTATGTGTCGATGATAGACAAAGCTAATTCGGTTGTCGAAACTGTTAGATGATACATTGCAAAGACAGAATACTTATTCATGAATATTATTTTAGATATTCGGGGATATAAAGATTGTCCTGTCTAAATATCTTCTCTATAACCTTTACTTTACCTTTCAGTTCCTATTCAGATATTAACCAGATCAGTGAGTGTTAATAGGGTAACAGTTTCACACCCAATATAGTCAGCAAATCTGATAAGGTACCCAAAAATTGGGTCGTCTTTAGGAACACTGGGTAGATCCTTATCATCAAGTTGGGTGACTTTAGCTACCCAATCATCTATCTGCAAATACACCAAGTCTGCAGGTAGCGTAGGAGTTATGCTCTTAAGCTACGCCATGTGTGCTTATACGGAGTATATATGCACTTAAGAAAGTAGCATATAAACCAACAACCAACATTATAGCTTTCGTGAGAGTTTCTCGTGAATAAATGTGCATCAGATAACCGGACGAGTACTGGGTGACATGAGTTGTTATAGCTTCTTCTAAAAAATGTTTTTTATTTTTATTAATGCTTACTATTAAAGGCGAGACGTGGGAGAAAAGCAACGAAGGAGTAATATTCTTATGTAAACGAATTGACAGTTTGATATTGATGAGTCTATAAACCCCAGAAAATATTCCTATCTATCCATCACATGCTTCCTCTAATGCTTGTATTGTCTATTAAAGCACTTACGAAATATCTCTTATCTCTACAAGGTAAATTCACAAAATTTTGTAGATTATCACGTCATATTTTGATTTGAGATGTCAATATCTGTTGAGAGATAAAATCATCTCGTGTTTTATAGAGGAAATCGGATTCTCCTCTTTCATTTCCCAAGAAACGGTGTTATCAATCGTCGTGAATGTTAAGCCTTATCGACTTCAATACAATGCACATTTTACGCTTGCTTTCTTATCTCTACCTGTCTGATAATATTGTTCTTGTATACCATAACTAATATTTATATTTCCTTAACGATATCATTGTTGTAAACTTTGTTCTTTAGTGCCTTATCTTCTGTTGTTGTAATAGTGATTCATACTTTATTAGATCTAAGATTGTATCTTTAGGCGTCGACACACTTGTATGGTTATCGGTCTGATTATATGTGCACTGATAGGTATAGAATAGGTACACTTGCACCTAAGCATGTAAGCATTTCGATAATATTATCAACGTTATGCCCCGTGGTTTGGTTTCTGTACTGTGGATTAACAGTCTGAGCACTTCATTACCACGCTGAATTGTATTTGTACAATCTACAAAAGCGTAAAATGACGCAGCAACAACTTTCCACAACAGCAACAGCTTCCTCGCAATCATCATCTGCAATGTCACCGTGAGCGACGACAAACCGAAGCTCTAAATTATTTACTATTCAACCAGGTTTTAATGTAAACGAAAGCGCAAAAGCTTCTCCCTAGCCATACAAAATTCAAACAGCACCCAAGATCAATTTTACGTCTGCAATTTAAGTGTCATTCGCTTGTATATTCGAGTCACCTTTACCGGTACCGTTCACATCCTGAGTTTCTCTGAACGTAGGATGGCAGTAATAAAATCGGGCACTGAGCACGACACTTTCTCCGATACGCTCGACAAAGGCCGTTGCTCAATCGACCGGGTGACTGGCTGCAATCGCAAACTTGCCCCTTCATGTGAACCAGTGACAAAACAATATGGAAACTAACCCCAGCGCCGAGACAGCTTACTGTTTGCGGAAACCGTGCTGCGCCAGATTATATATAGACTGCATTGTTTGTAATTGAGTTATGGCTGTGAAAAATATTTCGTCTATGAATATGCCAATGACAAAATATACAGCCTCATATTTTGTTAGAAATAGCTAGAAAGCACCATTGTTAAACCCCGCAAGATTAAAGTTTACCGAGCTGACCAAGGAAATAGCGTAAAGAATTATTTACCGAGCTTACGCTATTATAGAAAATTAGAATTGCTTACAGAACATCGTCATGATGAAATCCGTGGGGAACCAAGAATAATATGGTTGCGCGCGTTGGGAATAACAATTTCTCCGTAATAAGAGGCTGCAACGTTGAAAGTGTTTATGAGGTGTATAGAATCGAAAATGATGGGTGGTTGAGCCAATCTATGGTCTACGATACAACGTGACTTGGGTACATTACATTTCAAGCAAAACTAAGTAGACGAAAAATTACCGTGGTGTAATCGATTTACGATCTGTTTTAGTAACAATCTACAGATACACCTGCTATCATAAATATGAGATTATCTATGGACATTAAATTGTCATCTAAGCCTCTCGATTTATCGTTAAAATATTAGCACGGCTCGATTTCAAGTAAAAGTGATTTTGAACACGATTTTGTGTCACGAATTAATTTATCACCCATACGCTTTCGATTATTCTACTTATCTAATGACAATGACATGTAATTAGTTATTAATAGATGAAGAAGTAAAAGAAGTACAAAAGAGTGCAAATTCACCACGAAATCAAACAAATTTTCAGTGTTTTTTATGCATAGGTAACCGACAATCCTTTCATCGTTCAAAACCTTAGGGTGATGTGGATCGTCCTGCTCAAGTTGGGGCCCCCAAAGCTTTAAAATTCTCTAAAGAATCTCTCTAATATAAAAATGCCTGGCTAGTAACAACTCATTATTACAATAAATTAGATTGTGGTTAGGCGTTTGTTTAGAATTTTCCTTCGCAAAAGGGAAAGTAAGTAGCTTCCAAGAATTTTAGCACGAAGGAGATACCTTATTATCCTGTGGTTTGTTATTACATTACTTGAACACGATAAAATGGCGGATTTTGATAACTAATCAAGATTAACATAATGATATACAATTTATTATAATCAGACTAACAGTCACTTTTGCAGATATTCCATTTAGTACCGCTTACATGTACAATTCAATCGATATTATCTTGGAAACCGATCAATCGATTCCGATCATCGAACTCGCGTGCAAAGCAGTTTATAAACACACGGTAGCGCACATTGGTATTAACAGTCACTTTCTCTATTATGTTTCTGTCATCGTTCATTACTCCAGTTATATCGGGTCATTCGGGCGACCGCTATTCGCCAGCTTCTGCCCATTGTTCGCTGTTCCACTGAGATTTATTCCTTGGTGATGGACAGTTTGCGTAATTGCCTTTCGCGTCCAGAATTTTCGAAATGAGTAATGAGGTTTCGTTAATTGGATATTATGCAGCAGGCATGCGAATAATAAACTTCGTAAATATTACCTGAAAACCGCAGTGTTGATGTTGATAGTGGGGAATGATTTAGATGCATATTTTTCAAGAATGCTATTATTGAGTGCTGCTTGCATTGTATACAAAACAATGATGGTTGCCAAACGTTATCGATCACCTCGTAACTTTCCATCAGGTTATCCCAAGCTTCTTTAAAAACAATTTCAGAAAGATTAGTATCTTTGAAACTATTAATGAATTATTCTAACAACACTGTTGAACTATGGGTGAGATAATCCAATCTCCATATTTCTGTATTCAACCTCTTTTGAACAATAAAGCGGTCGGCTTACGACCATTAATTTAATTCACCTTATCGGATATCGTGGGAGATATGCTACTTCTTGTTTACTGTGATAGTTCTTTACTCTTTAGAGGAATATTAAATCTCTTGATTACGGGGTACGTAGGATTTTTTTCATATTCTTGTTTTTATTCATCGCAACTGATTGTAAATGCTGAACATAAGTACAGTGCTTACGTTTGTTACTTTTATACAACTCGTCTGGTTGTGTCTAGTTAGATTCCCAGTACCTTATACATAAATGCATGTTATATTCCATTAGCAATAATGTTTTCTATAGGCGTTTGTGATTATTTTCTAGTTTAACTGATTCGCGGATCACGTCTCCCAAATGTTTTGCTACTGTAATATTTGTTTAATATTTCACTGTTAGATAGTTTAAGTCTAAAATATTAGTTTTTAAATTAGCACTCGCTGCGTTGTCACTATTTACGGAGCGGGCTTTTACAAAATCTGCTGAAAGATGCGTTAGCAGATTTTGTAAAAGGGTCTTATAGTATTGTGAATTATTTTCTTTTCCTACGAAAAGCATTCTTTTCCCTTGTATTTTCCTCCTCTGTCATTATATCATTATTTTTATGAGCTTGCATTCCTTATCTTGGTGTCCTACCACTCCACGGCGCGAAAATGACGTTCCATCAATTAACTTTTCTGACATGACGAGCATAGCAAGTTCTCGTAATGTTTAATTACTCTAATTAATAAACTTGGCAGTTCCATTAAAAAGTACGCATAAACATTATTGTTTGTGTAAAATGCGTGCAATTTTCATTGTTAGCATCGATGTGACGCATGGCCATTTATACTTGGATTAGTTCAGTTTATTCAATTAGCAATTTATCAGTAGGTACGTGAGTGGATATTGTACGTGGTATGTGGCGTGACTACAAGCCTATAGTAACGAGATTCGTTTGGATATCTAGTACTGTTACACAATGCGTGCCTCTGATTGCACCTATTAAACCTATCATGAAAACTAGGTTTACCTCACTGCCTTGTTTTGTAGGTTTTTTTAAATTTATTGCACCAATTATCATATTATTATTAATTGCCAAATTGTGCTGCCTCGAAATTGGAACGATCGATTTTAATATGCTATTCTAAGGAAACTCCACGCTCACTTGTGTTATGTAGTATAATCTCAAAGCCCGGAAAACCTATATTGAATGGTGTAAGCTGTCGGTAAAGTGTTCTAGTTCCATCAGATTGCTTTGAGAGCTGAGCCGGTTGGATATGGAGATACGATCGAGACTTAAATGGAAATGGTCTGAGATGAATTTAGACTTCGTTACTTGCATGTTATAAAAGCGGCAATGCTTATGATTATATTGATGACTGTACTACTACTGTTTTAGAAATGATAGAGATTTGAATTCCAACTACGTGGTCACGTTGTCAAAAATAGTTCAGTATTCTGGTAATGTTCGAGTAGACTAAGAAATTCCCGATATCATGATTCATTAGCAGAAACAATACTTCAGCACGCTTAGCATGATCAGTATGATCACAAAAGAAACCGACACCAACACATAAGAAGACAAAGTTACAGATTGTGATTGTTTATCTGTAATTTTGTCTATTCTTCCGTCGACAAAACCCGTTGCTATGGTTGTCATGCTACGCGAGCTGTTAGGCATACACCAACAAATTAATCCAATGGATTGACAGAATGATCTCAGTCTAAACGATGTTGCTTGTTTGAAACCAGTAGATATAGCAATGGTGTCTGTCTGTTTGACAGTGTTTAAACTTCTGTTCAAAAATAAGCTTTAATTATGTGTCTGCTTGAAACAATCCATTACTAGATATCTGGATACTGATGATTGGCAGTCCATTCCATGATTGAAAATCTGCACTGACTTAGTTCCCTAGTTTAAAAGTGGGTGCTTGTGAGATCTGAACATTCTATATTCTATCTACATATGTAACAATACAAGTACCATTACAGAATCCATTCGTGGCCTATCACTTGAACAAAGTCATGATCTTCAGAAGCGCCGGCGGAAAAACCTTACGAGTATTTTTTTCGCTGTTCGACTTGCCAAATTGTTTTCAATTGTGCAATTTGTTACGTTACGCCATCGGGATTATTCATAGCTTTGCAATGACTTACATGTACTCTTTTCTGTTGTATCAATACATTATCTTGTGTTTCTTCTTCGGTAAAATATAGGATCACAGAATATTCAATGAAATTGAAACATTGTGAAATTTAAAGCGATTTCTGAATGAACATTCGAATCCATGTTATTTGTTTTCGTATCTGAAATTTTGAATTGAGAAACAAATTGCTTTTTGATTCGAAATGGATGCGTAAGACTTAGTATCGGAGTGAAATCTATTTCACTTTATCCAGCAATTTCGAAGTTTAATTTATGTGGGTTTAGTGTTAGTTCTATCTTGTTCGTTTAGAGTATCCATTTATATTCTCCGACGCATGTTGGTCTCGCGATACGCCGCATTAGACACATTTCTGCTATCGGGCATTCGCCACCCCCCGCAGTTGGGTTTTATCAGTCAGCGACGTCCTGACCTCTGCTATCTAACCCAGTATGTCTGTAAGTAGGGTAAACTTTATTGTACAATAAGGACCTTTCATGTTAGGGATAATGGGACTTTGTTTGTGATATAATAAATTCCTTTTGCTCTGGAATTTTATGCCTCATTCCTTTTTTGGGTAGCTATAAAGTCGTATGTTACTTATGACCCTCCATTTGTTTGGTCCAACTATTCTCCTCGGGTTATTTTCCTTACGATGTGTCCAACAAAAATCGGAGAGTAATAAAAGCTGTTCTATCAAAAGTTCTTTGCAAAAATTGCACCAACTTCAAACAATACAAATCAACAGTCGTAAATATATCGCTTGCATTGAACAAGTGGTCGAAGATTGGACGGTTCGCATTCACGGTGCAAAATATTTGTTTTCATATTATACAAGAGCCATTAATTCAAACACGCCATGTGGTGCTGCGCTGCCGACGCTTCGAAGACCAACGTTATAAATTATGTAGACGCGACAACCGCTTTGAAACACTAGCCTCTCCTGAAACCGTCTGAGAATGTTGATGGACGACATGGCATGGCACATATACCGCTTTAACCCGTCCGCAAAATGTCTCGTATGATTGTAAACAATTTTGCAAATAAAATTATGTCACATGTACCTATTTATGATTTCCGAGAGCAAGAAAAAAAAAACAAACAATCTTTTCAATATAGGAAGAAGATTGTGGCAAGTATTCTTATTCTACGAGTATATAATACTTCAGAGGAAATTGCAATAATTTTTAAGTGCTTCATATATTGTTTTCTGTATAATACTCTTGAAACCGTTAATATCGTTGCGTCCTATTTGCGGTACTAAGATATCTTGAACTTATATCGTGACCCCGTCTATTTCGATTGCTATATGTCGCCATGTTCAATAACAAATGGATAACGGATTTTCTTAAGTAAACGAGATAAGCATTGCCAATATTTCGTAGTACCAAAATCAATTTCGGATTTGAAAATGATGTGTTGACCAATAAAGTCTCAATTCGTATCGATAAAGGCAATAAATGTTTTTTATTTATTACGAATCATGATCTTTTTATCCGTTTAAAGATTCAACAAGACATCAGCGGGGTAATTTCGTAATACACTAACAGTAGCAAGGGCTTTCATTTGGACAGTTCAACAACATTCAGTGCGCTATTTACGTTGTTGACCAGACAAATTTTTCGAATATATGAAGCAATGGATTAGCAATATCGTTCAAAATCATTCAGATTGTGATTGATAGTGTGTTGCGCAATTAGGGTGCTGGATGAACCTACAGCCAAGAGATTACAAATCTTAATCTCTGAATATCCATCACCATACGTTTCTGCAACTGTAAATCTATTTATATCCCATCTGCTTGATCGCTTGTCCCATAAGTGGCGTTATACAGCTGTGCTTAATTACATTTTGATGTCATTAGCGCTGTGCGAATTAGAATAACGCGTTAGTTACATATCGCATATGTACGTCGCCCTCATTGTTTGGAGCCAGCTATTGTTCACAATTCTTGGAATTTGGAGCATTTTGTATCATTTCTATTATAACTTGTGACGCTTTAGTCCTTTGAGCTTCGGCGCGGCGTGGGTTTAAAGTTCACCATTTGCATATTTGTGGTTAGTTTCGCGGTAATCCATGTAGGTGTTGGTCATTACGGGGTTTGGGTCGTAATTATTGTAATGTAATAACTGTAATTTTATATCTACGTTTTGTTTTAATGCATTTTACAGTGGTCTCCAGGGATCTGATACATCTGCTGATGTGGTGTTCTCTACTGAAATACGCAGTTGTGTGACATTTATGTTTGGTATTTTCTTTTCACTGGGAAAGTATTTTTAATCTCTACAGACTGGTTGAAATCAGTTCATTGTCCTTCTTTGTTGATATTGCACTCATCATGTAATATTAAGTCAACAAGGTCTAAATAACATCTTATCGCATTCAGATATCATCGTATTTGTAAATATTGTGACATACAACTTATTTTATATTCGTTTTGTTTCAGGTAATCATTGTTTATATGCGGAAGAACAGTTTGGTTCAAAAAACAGTAATGGACCTAGTGAGGTTACTTGGGGGACACCGGATGGTATATCTTATTTAAATAACAATCGAACCTCTGTCTGCTTCCGGATTTTGCGATGCGTGATTTCTCGCACTGCTCATATAAATAACAATGAAGCCTATGACAGGGGACCGCAAACCTAATCCGATTCCAATCTAAATTCCTATTAGCATAGCTAATCAAATTCTAAATAAGGTTCAATAAGCAACACTGGCATACAAATTCCGACCTTATTTCGTGCAGAACCTCTTATTCTCACCCATAACACGTTTCCGTCCAATTCGTATCGTAGCAACAAGTGACGGATTTCACTTTCGCGTTTACCGGGGTCGATGAACTGGCTATGTTTGCCCTACCGGCTTTGAAAACCAAAGTTAATTGCTTGCTAAAATGTCAAGCAAACAATGTTGTGGCCTCTATTACAAAGGTATACGGCCCAGAATTAAAGTGCTTTTGTTTATGTAAAAGCATTGCTAATGCTGGTAGAAGGCCACCGTCCAACGATTTACCTAATCACGTAAACGAACTGATAGTGAAATGGTCGTAGATGATAGTATTGTTAGGGTTGGCCTTTCAGGCGATCAACTATTTTATGCTAATGGCAATAATAATCTAGTATTAGCCAATGAAGTCGTTACTTAGAAAATGTTGGCAGGTATACTATCAGTTTCATTAATATATGTATTCAGGTTTCTGCTAAATTACTCTATAACCGATTCTACTGAACCACAAACTAATTATGTGGAGCAATCTCCATGTTGTCGTAAAAAGCAAGTTCACCTTTAGAATAGAATAGAATAATTTTATTTCGGACGGAGTCCATAGGGTTAGTAACAATTTTACTTAACATCTAGTGTTAGTAGGTACAGACACGGATAAACAAAAAATTAAAATTCAGCGTAGAGCTGCATCCACCTCCGCAACATCGAGGAATCCCACCCCCATCCCTTAATGCCATTATCGCAACAAATAGATCTATACAGGGTGGCAGGAACATCGACGCGAAAACTGATACCACGGATTCAGTACATGATTTTTCGTCGGTTATAAAAAAAAATCTGCTGTTACATACATTTTGACCGCGTAGGTATTGCACTTTTCTATAAAACAGCAGATTTTTCTTTTTATAACCGACGAAAAACATCGACGCAGGGGTTTCAAAATCATGTCCTGAATACATGGTATCAGTTTTTCCGTCGATTTCCCTGCCACCATAGAACAAATAAAAGTTACCTTTGTCTTTAGAAACGATCGGTAATTTATCGAGGAAGCATCGGCTGAGTGGTCAGTAATTTCGCTACTCAGAAAACAATTTTGGTGGGGAGCTTACCCACGTTATTGTTATATTTCTCTTAGTGCCCCTTTTGTCCACTCGATTCCCCCTCCGTGTTCGTTCGCCAAATCAATAAAGCTTTTAACGTTAATGGTCGTCTCAGCCGATGTTTACGAATTACCCAACCTCAAATTGTTGACGACTTTCTGAGATTTTTTCGCTTTTCACGCCATTGACAGATATTTGTTCTTCATCATTTAACTCCACGTCTTTAAAATGTTAAGTATTACATTTAAGTGTTTTTATAAATGTTGAGAAATTCTTTTCTTAATTTATGAATATTTTGTTGTCCGTCTCGTACCTAATTGAGAAGCAATTTGTAAGTTTTTGAACATTTTCATTTGTTTCTGAACCTAATTAGTCTTTTGATTAATAATGAATTAGTAATATAAGTAGTTCAATCTCATTAAAAGACATTCTACAAAATTATTTTGGCTTCATGTGCTTCATCTTGCGCTAGTTCGCGCAAGATGAAGCACATGAAGCCAAAATAATTTTCAGGCGCAGTTTCACGTTTTATCCATTCTGAGAATTAATAAAGCTTTAAGTCACTTGCTTGTCATAATAAACCATTTTCATATGTCGATGACATATTAGTTGTCCAAATCTTATCTTAGTGTATTATAGAAGTAACATGATCTTACACTTATTTTAAAATGACAAAATATTACCCAGAAGCATCACCTTCACTAACGTAAATGCTAGTCTATCTTCACACTTGACTGCGAAACCTCAATGTAACTCCCAAAACCAATCGCCTTTGCCAAGAGGGATCAAACTTGCTACGTCTATCCATCTCATTGAATCTATTATCGTTTCTGAACTTGCACGGTAAATTACTTGGGCTTTATATTGATCAACATAAGATTATGATATTATTAAACAAAGTTTTGATCGCAACTGTCGCGTCCATTCAGCACCAAAACTTTATTTCTGATTTTAATAAAGTCTAAATTAACTGTTAGTACTGAATCGTGTTCAAAGTGGGTTTTTTACAATTATTACGTATTTGTTTGACTTCTTTTGCATTATTTTAATTGTTTTATCATACGTCATGTGTGAACAACTGTTGATTTCCTTCATATAACTGCATTATTAACTATTGTTTCGACTTGTTTTGTTAATTAACCAGGACTTTTTAATAAAAAAAATCACATAGCTACAGTTTTCATTTAATATTTAAATTAATTTTAACAAAGGCTTCTGATAGATTTAGGTCAGTTTCGTTAACACAGTTAGTTGTTTTTCTAGACTATTAAAGCTCTTTTAAGTTTAATCTGATTGAAGGCTAGATTTGGTTTAGCTCGCACGTTCATTGAAGAAAGAGTTGGAAAGAAATTCGTTTATTTTTAAGTTATTTTGTCATTATGTTCATCATTAAAAAAAAATTTTTTGCATCTCAGCAATTTCTCCTTCCATATCATTGTCTCATCATGCTACCAAAAACATGTTTCTAATCTCTTACAACTTGTTAAAGGTAATCCATCAGGAGATTACTTTAGTATTTAATGTATTATAAGTAATTAAGCTACTACTCAAAAGACAAAAACGACTATAGCGTGGAAACATACAATTTTTTTTTTTGTTGTTTGTTAGCTACTTTAATAATGCTACCTAATTAAAGTTTTTGTTGTAGCGATAAAAAGTATGCTAGTGTCCATATTCGATGATTATGATGTAACTCGAACTCAATATACGAACAGGTACATTTTGAAAAGGCAGAGAATAGCCCAGAAATGCGTTTATTGGCAATTTGCAACAAGCCCTGTGAAGCAGAAAAACCCATCAGGGATACGAAGTCAATCAGAAATCAATCTGCTCGGCCAACGTTCATGTTACAAACATAGACGTTAAAAAACAGAAGTTAGAAATAACGACGACAAAACGAAAACATGATCCAATGAACTTGAAACTAGAAATCGATGCACTGATTTCAATATTGAAATCATACAAGCTGGCATGACAAGGAAAGTGGAAAGAGAAACTGATTTGAATACGTTAGTAATGAAGAATTCTAATCCAGTCTTTTATTCATGTATTTAAAAACATATAATAACCACACTGACCTTCACCCAGTAAGAAGTTGCAAATTTTATGTTTCTGAGCGTTTAAATTAGTCTTGATTTTTAAGCTATTGCATAGCTTTTATCGGAGACTCTGAGCGCGGCGACCGAATGTAGAAATTCCGTAACGAAAAAAAAAACCTGACGCGAAAGTTTGTGAGGATGGATGGATGGATGTTTGTTAGTCTTTCACGCAAAAACTACCGAACGGATTTTAATGAAACTTTACAGTAATGTGGCTTATATATCAGAATAACACATAGGCTACAATTTATAAAGATTTTATGTGATTTAGCCATAATATAACGATAAGTATCCAGTAAGTCGGAAAAAATCCTGCCCTCTGAGATCTATCTTTGCGTGCGCTGCCTAAACCGCTGGAGTTACATGAAAAGAATGTATTGTGGGGTTGTTTGTCTTAAAGAGTTCTAAATAAAAGTCCGCGACAGCATATATCTACCTTTTATGTGGAAGCCATTATAGCCAAAATAGTGAGCTATAAATACATTTAAATTGAATACTTTTTTTAAGTTGCATATTTTAGAGTATTTAGTTAATTCGTATCAAAATAAATACCTTCATCGCTTTCGGTATTTAATGTAGATAAAATTTGTCTTTTACACTAAGTAATTTGGACTAATATTTTAAAAGTTAGAACGATAAGAATGACCTGCGATGAGTCGACGGCGGGCGCGCAGAACGAGGGTAGGGATAGGCAATGACGCGCGGTCGCCGAGTGCGCGACCCGAACGCGGGCAGACGCGTGAGGGCAGACGTCATTGACGGTTGTGTAAATTCTGCGATTTAGGGGGGGGGTATAGGGGTATTTTTTTAAAAAAATATTTTAAATCAACAATATTATCTTCTTATTTTTGAATATATGCTATGCAATAGCTTTACCGCGGCAGTCCTCGAGTGCCACACGTATTTTTTTTTTTAGTTGCATCGTCTTCACATATAATTATGTAACTAATGTACGTGCATATGCAAAATATTGTAACACATTTTAAAAGAGTAACGGTGGAGTTTCTTGCCCATTCTTCTCCATACGAAAACTACCTTTTGGAAGGGGCGACTAGAATCAATTCAATTTTTTTGTAAACTTTGACGTTCAAAAGTGCCTTATTTATTTATTTATTTATTTATTTAACACTTTAAGCACACAATGTACAGAGGCGGACTTAATGCCATAGGCATTTTCTACCAGTCAACCTTTGGGTGATGCAGAGATAAACAGTGGTAGGTGCAATATCGAAAATTGTGGAATAAATATTTATTTAAATATAAGGATATACATATACCTATATAATACTATATAAATAAATACAAGAACAGATAAATACACATAAATACACGAATATACTAAAACAAATAAGACAAACAATGGGAAAACATTACCGTTGTGATGATACTGCCAGCTTCTTGCGAATGTGCTCGCGAACTTTAACTTTAAAGGATAATCGGTTGATTGCCATCCTGATTTCCTGGGGGAGCGCATTCCACAGGGAGATAGATTGGACGAAGAAGGAAGAGTGAATGAAGTCAGTGCGGTGAGTGGGATATTGAAGAAGACGATTGTGTGACGAACGTAGAGTTCTATTGTGGTTTGCGCAAATGTACTGAAAGTGGGGGGCTAGATAACTAGGGGAAGAGGGAGAGTCAAGAAATGAAAACAAGGTGGTCAGTGCCCTTTGCTCTCTGCGCTGCCGTATGGGCAACCACTTTAGAAGGGATCGATGCGCAGAGACGTGATCATATTTACGAAGATTGAAAACGAATCGAATGCAGTTATTGAGAAGACGGTCAAGTTTGTCGAGGAGATCTGCATTCAGGTCATAATAGCACACATCACCATAATCGATGATAGGGAAAATTAAGGACTGCACAAGCATTGTCTTGGTACTTGATGGTAATAAATTTTTTAGTCGGTACAGAGCCCGCAGCGTTCCAGTAACCTTCTGGCTGACCCTCGCGACTTGAGTACGCCAGTTCAGGGTACTATCGATGTGCAAGCCTAGGTCTAGGCCTAGGCCTTACAGGGGCCTATTTGAAATAAATGATTTGACTTTGACTTTGAAAGAATATTGAAAGGAACTTGTATCTAGGTCAATTCAAGGTACGTTAAGAAGAAAATGAAAAGCTACTGTTTCATTAACTATGCCTTACGGCGAGAAGGCTCGTTTATTTCGATTAAAACTCTAGAATTATCTAAAGAAAAATCGTAACTTTAATATCAAACAATAAACAGTATTTTTGCTCAGCATTACAACTTTATTATGTTCATGACTTAAAAGGAACGCTACTCCTTCTAAATAAGGAAGTATCTTACCAATGCGACTTGTTCTTTCAAGGGAGACAAGATCACTTCGGGTGAAAGTGCTAAAGCCTTCGACATTCGTCATCACACGATCGAACTTAATAACCGAGTTGCATAATTACGTATCGAAAGCTTCCATCCAAATATAAATGACAACACAATAGCTGTTTTAATTCATTGTATGTCAAAAGCAGTTTTTGATGACTTCACTTTCCCTCTCAATCAGTGTTCAGTTCTTGTAAGGTATATATAAAGAAAGTCAGACGAAAGTAAATTGTCTTTTATGAAAGGTGTTATTAGAACGATTGGACAACCTTTTGTTTCTTGCAATCTATGTAGAATCTTCTGGAGAATGTGAATGCAAAGGCATTGCATGTAACGCATTTTGGGCTCAACTTTTGGAACTAAATTAACAAATAGGCTAGTATTCTCACTGATCTAACGCTTAGTATAACGTTGTTGATCCTTTACCTTTAGTCCAATTTCATTTGGAACTGTACTGATTAGTCCTGACACCTGAAGCGTAATTCCCAGAGTCACTCCAAAACTCAAGACTTCATTAGTAATTCTGCCGAAGTCTGAGCTTTTGCTAACTCCCTTGATTATTGGACGCTCCAGGTTTCATGTAAATAAAGTTTCCTTGATAGCAAATTGCCATTTAATATTCATTTGGAACGAACTTGTCCTTTTTAGTAACCGACGAAAAGTTTCCAGCTTGTACTTTTCGGATTTCGGTCCAGGCGAAAGTTTTGGGATGACTTTGAAGGGTTCGGACACTTTCTTGAGGTGACTTCGGAAGTTGTTAGATGGTGACAAATTTTTGCTGTCCGTACAATAAGTAATGAAATAATATGCATAATAATTTATTTATTCAAATACCAGTAACGATCACAGTGATCAATACAATTGTAATTAGTAACTAAGTCATGCATAACTTATCGATTTCTGATGCTCAAGTACTTACTAGTACAGAATAACAACAAGCAAGGTATTAAGAGATACGAACGATCTGGATTAGATTTCCACCAGTTTGGTTATGTCAATAGAATCGCATAATTTTATTTGCTTGCCTTATTTCCTCTTATTTTCTGATCATCAGCCTTATTTCCTAGTAGACATGGAAGGAATATATAGCTGGAATTGAATTCTAGTTGATAAAGGAAATCAGGCTCTGGTGTTTACCGACTGTCGCAGATTTGGATTACGACTATCTTCTTGTTCAGTAGAAAGCTAATTTGGGAAAAAAATATACCTCGAAAACCAATATATTCGATTTAACATGTGGTGTTGATAACTTTTTATTTTAAAGTTCATAGTCAGTTTGGAACGATGAAGCGCAGTCCGAGTAAACACCATGTAATTATTCTAAACATTAGTTGTATTATTGATACAGCCGGAAAGCGGCTTTCCTGTTGTGATGCACAGGCTCTTAGGTATAGATAAACATTGGACTAACGTGTGGCTGGTCTCGACAGTTGCATGTAGCTGTATTGTCCTTAGTTTCATGTTGTTATTGTTGTAATAATGTTTCCTTACGAGCTTTGTTGTTATAACTACGACTGTGGTATGTGTTTGGTTACAAACATGATGTATAAGTAGTTGATTCTCGTTAAGGATAAAGTGAGCATTTATATGACTGTATTCAGCTTATTAAGGTTTATAATTCAGAAGCTTGTCTCAACACCATGTAGGTATAGTTTTCCTAACATTCCTACCGGATGCGTAGTTTCTTCCATAATGTTCGAATTGAAATATTTTTGAGTAGGACAAGAAAGAAAACACAATATACTAATATTATACGATCTTTATAGGACCCTAAGCCTAGCATTATGTATTCTGAAGTAAAAATTATGCCAGTCACGTTTCGAAGGGCCCTGGATCATTGTCGAAGCTTCGAAGTCCCGGGATTTCTTTTCGAGAAAATTAATTATGTTTGTAAGGCGCTCAGGATGGTATTCATTGGAATGGTATTCATTGTAGGATTTATTCGTTATTTCGAGTTCTTAAAGTGGGTTTCAGATAACCAAGGTTTGAAAGGTTTCCAGTTCATTCAGTTTAATCTAGCAATAATATCCTGGCGGTTGTTAGCACTTGTATGATAGATAAGTCTACTATGTAGTGGTAATCGTTTATCTTCTATTTATCTAATCTTTTCGTCGGTATTATGTATTGAATACAGCTTGTTGACTTGAAGAGTTTTTGTTCTAAGTCCTTCAACTTCGTTAGATAGAACACATTCTTGTTCAAACTACGGTGTAAGAATTCCAATGCAAAATGTTCTACCGAATTATTATTGTTAATCTTTTTTATCGACGATCAAGAGAAATGAACCTTGAAAGTTAATCGGATGGAACTGAAGTTTTCAAGCTGATGTAAAAAGTTTCAAACTCGCTAAGGCTTTGACAAATTTTGTACCAAAGGATTTTCTCCTTTAATTCAAGATTTATACACGAGTAAAACAAGTGTTTTGGCGCGATAATTTAGAGCACTCCCCTCCTTACTTAACCTTGACCTCAATATCATCTTCGCAACCAAACCGAGACTTCAACCTTAGCTGTCAATCTAGAAAACGCAAACCTTCAAGTCTATAAAATGCCTCTCCAAACGGTAAGGGACTTGAGCCTGTTAACTCTTTGAGCAAACGCACTCAACGATAGTACGTTAACGTTTACGTAACCGCGTGCGTTTGGTTTACGTAACGTGCTAGTTCGGACAATGACCGTGGTTAGTAGAAGGTTGAAGTGCCTTGTTATGTGTCGATGATAGACAAATTCGGTTGTCGAAACTGTTAGATGATACATTGCAAAGACAGAATACTTATTCATGAATATTATTTTAGATATTCGGGGATATAAAGATTGTCCTGTCTAAATATCTTCTCTATAACCTTTACTTTACCTTTCAGTTCCTATTCAGATATTAACCAGATCAGTGAGTGTTAATAGGGTAACAGTTTCACACCCAATATAGTCAGCAAATCTGATAAGGTACCCAAAAATTGGGTCGTCTTTAGGAACACTGGGTAGATCCTTATCATCAAGTTGGGTGACTTTAGCTACCCAATCATCTATCTGCAAATACACCAAATCTGCAGGTAGCGTAGGAGTTATGCTTATAGCTAAACCATATGTGCTTATATGTGCACTTAAGAAAGTAGCATATAAACCAACAACCAACATTATAGCTTTCGTGAGAGTTTCTCGTGAATAAATGTGCATCAGATAACCGGACGAGTACTGGGTGACATGAGTTATAGCTTCTTCTAAAACATGTTTTTTTATTATTAATGCTTGCAATTAAAGGCGAGACGAAGGAGAAAAGCAACGAAGGAGTAATAATCTTATGTAAACGAATTGACAGTTTGATATTGATGAGTCTATAAACCCCAGAAAATATTCCTATCTATCCATTACATGTTTCCTCTGTTTGTATTGTCTAGTAAAGCACTTACGAAATATCTCTTATCTCTACAAGGTAAATTCACAAAATTTTGTAGATTATCACGTCATATTTTGATTTGAGATGTCAATATCTGTTGAGAGATAAAATCATCTCGTGTTTTATAGAGGAAATCGGATTCTCCTCTTTCATTTCCCAAGAAACGGTGTTATCAATCGTCGTGAATGTTAAGCCTTATCGACTTCAATACAATGCACATTTTACGCTTGCTTTCTTATCTCTACCTGTCTGATAATATTGTTCTTGTATACCATAACTAATATTTATATTTCCTTAACGATATCATTGTTGTAAACTTTGTTCTTTAGTGCCTTATCTTCTGTTGTTGTAATAGTGATTCATACTTTATTAGATCTAAGATTGTATCTTTAGGCGTCGACACACTTGTATGGTTATCGGTCTGGTTCTATGTGCACTGATAGGTATAGAATAGGTACACTTGCACCTAAGCATGTAAGCATTTCGATAATATTATCAACGTTATGCCCCGTGGTTTGGTTTCTGTACTGTGGATTAACAGTCTGAGCACTTCATTACCACGCTGAATTGTATTTGTACAATCTACAAAAGCGTAAAATGACGCAGCAACAACTTTCCACAACAGCAACAGCTTCCTCGCAATCATCATCTGCAATGTCACCGTGAGCGACGACAAACCGAAGCTCTAAATTATTTACTATTCAACCAGGTTTTAATGTAAACGAAAGTGCAAAAGCTTCTCCCTAGCCATACAAAATTCAAACAGCACCCAAGATCAATTTTACGTCTGCAATTTAAGTGTCATTCGCTTGTATATTCGAGTCACCTTTACCGATACCGTTCACATCCTGAGTTTCTCTGAACGTAGGATGGCAGTAATAAAATCGGGCACTGAGCACGACACTTTCTCCGATACGCTCGACAAAGTCCGTTGCTCAATCGACCGGGTGACTGGCTGCAATCGCAAACTTGCCCCTTCATGTGAACCAGTGACAAAACAATATGGAAACTAACCCCAGCGCCGAGACAGCTTACTGTTTGCGGAAACCGTGCTGCGCCAGATTATATATAGTCTGCATTGTTTGTAATTGAGTTATGGCTGTGAAAAATATTTCGTCTATGAATATGCCAATGACAAAATATACAGCCTCATATTTTGTTAGAAATAGCTAGAAAGCACCATTGTTAAACCCCGCAAGATTAAAGTTTACCGAGCTGACCAAGGAAATAGCGTAAAGAATTATTTACCGAGTTTATGCTATTATAGAAAATTAGATTTGCTTACAGAACAACGTCATGATGAAATCCGTGGGGAACCAAGAATAATATGGTTGCGCGCGTTGGGAATAACAATTTCTCCGTAATAAGAGGCTGCAACGTTGAAAGTGTTTATGAGGTGTATAGAATCGAAAATGATGGGTGGTTGAGCCAATCTATGGTCTACGATACAACGTGACTTGGGTACATTACATTTACAAGCAAAACTAAGTAGACGAAAAATTACCGTGGTGTAATCGATTTACGATCTGTTTTAGTAACAATCTACAGATACACCTGCTATCATAAGTATGAGATTATCTATGGACATTAAATTGTCATCTAAGCCTCTCGATTTATCGTTAAAATATTAGCACGGCTCGATTTCAAGTAAAAGTGATTTTGAACACGATTTTGTGTCACGAATTCATTTATCACCAATACGCTTTCGATTATTCTACTTATCTAATGACAATGACATGTAATTAGTTATTAATAGATGAAGAAGTAAAAGAAGTACAAAAGAGTGCAAATTCACCACGAAATCAAACAGATGAACACTGTTTTTTATGCATAGGTAACCGGCAATACTTTCATCGCAAAACCTTTGGATGTGGATCGTCCTGCTCAAGTTGGGGCTCACAAAGCTTTAAAATTCTCTAAAGAATCTCTCTAATATAAAAATGCCTGGCTAGTAACAACTCATTATTACAATAAATTAGATTGTGGTTAGGCGTTTGTTTAGAATTTTCCTTCTCAAAAGGGAAAGTAAGTAGCTTCCAAGAATTTTAGCACGAAGGAGATACCTTATTATCCTGTTGTTTGTTATTACATTACTTGAACACGATAAAATGGCGGATTTTGATACCTAATCAAGATTAACATAATGATATACAATTATAATCAGACTAACAGTCACTTTTGCAGATATTCCATTTAGTACCGCTTACATGTACAATTCAATCGATATTATCTTGGAAACCGATCAATCGATTCCGATCATCGAACTCGCGTGCAAAGCAGTTTATAAACACACGGTAGCGCACATTGGTATTAACAGTCACTTTCTCTATTATGTTTCTGTCATCGTTCATTACTCCAGTTATATCGGGTCATTCGGGCGACCGCTATTCGCCAGCTTCTGCCCATTGTTCGCTGTTCCACTGAGATTTATTCCTTGGTGATGGACAGTTTGCGTAATTGCCTTTCGCGTCCAGAATTTTCGAAATGAGTAATGAGGTTTCGTTAATTGGATATTATGCAGCAGGCATGCGAATAATAAACTTCGTAAATATTACCTGAAAACCGCAGTGTTGATGTTGATAGTGGGGAATGATTTAGATGCATATTTTTCAAGAATGCTATTATTGAGTGCTGCTTGCATTGTATACAAAACAATGATGGTTGCCAAACGTTATCGATCACCTCGTAACTTTCCATCAGGTTATCCCAAGCTTCTTTAAAAACAATTTCAGAAAGATTAGTATCTTTGAAACTATTAATGAATTATTCTAACAACACTGTTGAACTATGGGTGAGATAATCCAATCTCCATATTTCTGTATTCAACCTCTTTTGAACAATAAAGCGGTCGGCTTACGACCATTAATTTAATTCACCTTATCGGATATCGTGGGAGATATGCTACTTCTTGTTTACTGTGATAGTTCTTTACTCTTTAGAGGAATATTAAATCTCTTGATTACGGGGTACGTAGGATTTTTTTCATATTCTTGTTTTTATTCATCGCAACTGATTGTAAATGCTGAACATAAGTACAGTGCTTACGTTTGTTACTTTTATACAACTCGTCTGGTTGTGTCTAGTTAGATTCCCAGTACCTTATACATAAATGCATGTTATATTCCATTAGCAATAATGTTTTCTATAGGCGTTTGTGATTATTTTCTAGTTTAACTGATTCGCGGATCACGTCTCCCAAATGTTTTGCTACTGTAATATTTGTTTAATATTTCACTGTTAGATAGTTTAAGTCTAAAATATTAGTTTTTAAATTAGCACTCGCTGCGTTGTCACTATTTACGGAGCGGGCTTTTACAAAATCTGCTGAAAGATGCGTTAGCAGATTTTGTAAAAGGGTCTTATAGTATTGTGAATTATTTTCTTTTCCTACGAAAAGCATTCTTTTCCCTTGTATTTTCCTCCTCTGTCATTATATCATTATTTTTATGAGCTTGCATTCCTTATCTTGGTGTCCTACCACTCCACGGCGCGAAAATGACGTTCCATCAATTAACTTTTCTGACATGACGAGCATAGCAAGTTCTCGTAATGTTTAATTACTCTAATTAATAAACTTGGCAGTTCCATTAAAAAGTACGCATAAACATTATTGTTTGTGTAAAATGCGTGCAATTTTCATTGTTAGCATCGATGTGACGCATGGCCATTTATACTTGGATTAGTTCAGTTTATTCAATTAGCAATTTATCAGTAGGTACGTGAGTGGATATTGTACGTGGTATGTGGCGTGACTACAAGCCTATAGTAACGAGATTCGTTTGGATATCTAGTACTGTTACACAATGCGTGCCTCTGATTGCACCTATTAAACCTATCATGAAAACTAGGTTTACCTCACTGCCTTGTTTTGTAGGTTTTTTTAAATTTATTGCACCAATTATCATATTATTATTAATTGCCAAATTGTGCTGCCTCGAAATTGGAACGATCGATTTTAATATGCTATTCTAAGGAAACTCCACGCTCACTTGTGTTATGTAGTATAATCTCAAAGCCCGGAAAACCTATATTGAATGGTGTAAGCTGTCGGTAAAGTGTTCTAGTTCCATCAGATTGCTTTGAGAGCTGAGCCGGTTGGATATGGAGATACGATCGAGACTTAAATGGAAATGGTCTGAGATGAATTTAGACTTCGTTACTTGCATGTTATAAAAGCGGCAATGCTTATGATTATATTGATGACTGTACTACTACTGTTTTAGAAATGATAGAGATTTGAATTCCAACTACGTGGTCACGTTGTCAAAAATAGTTCAGTATTCTGGTAATGTTCGAGTAGACTAAGAAATTCCCGATATCATGATTCATTAGCAGAAACAATACTTCAGCACGCTTAGCATGATCAGTATGATCACAAAAGAAACCGACACCAACACATAAGAAGACAAAGTTACAGATTGTGATTGTTTATCTGTAATTTTGTCTATTCTTCCGTCGACAAAACCCGTTGCTATGGTTGTCATGCTACGCGAGCTGTTAGGCATACACCAACAAATTAATCCAATGGATTGACAGAATGATCTCAGTCTAAACGATGTTGCTTGTTTGAAACCAGTAGATATAGCAATGGTGTCTGTCTGTTTGACAGTGTTTAAACTTCTGTTCAAAAATAAGCTTTAATTATGTGTCTGCTTGAAACAATCCATTACTAGATATCTGGATACTGATGATTGGCAGTCCATTCCATGATTGAAAATCTGCACTGACTTAGTTCCCTAGTTTAAAAGTGGGTGCTTGTGAGATCTGAACATTCTATATTCTATCTACATATGTAACAATACAAGTACCATTACAGAATCCATTCGTGGCCTATCACTTGAACAAAGTCATGATCTTCAGAAGCGCCGGCGGAAAAACCTTACGAGTATTTTTTTCGCTGTTCGACTTGCCAAATTGTTTTCAATTGTGCAATTTGTTACGTTACGCCATCGGGATTATTCATAGCTTTGCAATGACTTACATGTACTCTTTTCTGTTGTATCAATACATTATCTTGTGTTTCTTCTTCGGTAAAATATAGGATCACAGAATATTCAATGAAATTGAAACATTGTGAAATTTAAAGCGATTTCTGAATGAACATTCGAATCCATGTTATTTGTTTTCGTATCTTAGATTTTGAATTGAGAAACAAATTGCTTTTTGATTCGAAATGGATGCGTAAGACTTAGTATCGGAGTGAAATCTATTTCACTTTATCCAGCAATTTCGAAGTTTAATTTATGTGGGTTTAGTGTTAGTTCTATCTTGTTCGTTTAGAGTATCCATTTATATTCTCCGACGCATGTTGGTCTCGCGATACGCCGCATTAGACACATTTCTGCTATCGGGCATTCGCCACCCCCCGCAGTTGGGTTTTATCAGTCAGCGACGTCCTGACCTCTGCTATCTAACCCAGTATGTCTGTAAGTAGGGTAAACTTTATTGTACAATAAGGACCTTTCATGTTAGGGATAATGGGACTTTGTTTGTGATATAATAAATTCCTTTTGCTCTGGAATTTTATGCCTCATTCCGTTTTTGGGTAGCTATAAAGTCGTATGTTACTTATGACCCTCCATTTGTTTGGTCCAACTATTCTCCTCGGGTTATTTTCCTTACGATGTGGCCAACAAAAATCGGAGAGTAATAAAAGCTGTTCTATCAAAAGTTCTTTGCAAAAATTGCACCAACTTCAAACAATACAAATCAACAGTCGTAAATATATCGCTTGCATTGAACAAGTGGTCGAAGATTGGACGGTTCGCATTCACGGTGCAAAATATTTGTTTTCATATTATACAAGAGCCATTAATTCAAACACGCCATGTGGTGCTGCGCTGCCGACGCTTCGAAGACCAACGTTATAAATTATGTAGACGCGACAACCGCTTTGAAACACTATCCTCTCCTGAAACCGTCTGAGAATGTTGATGGACGACATGGCATGGCACATATACCGCTTTAACCCGTCCGCAAAATGTCTCGTATGATTGTAAACAATTTTGCAAATAAAATTATGTCACATGTACCTATTTATGATTTCCGAGAGCAAGAAAAAAAAACAAACAATCTTTTCAATATAGGAAGAAGATTGTGGCAAGTATTCTTATTCTACGAGTATATAATACTTCAGAGGAAATTGCAATAATTTTTAAGTGCTTCATAATATTGTTTTCTGTATAATTACTCTTGAAACCGTTAATATCGTTGCGT
Organism: Agrochola circellaris; assembly: GCA_914767755.1. Taxonomy (NCBI): domain Eukaryota; kingdom Metazoa; phylum Arthropoda; class Insecta; order Lepidoptera; family Noctuidae; genus Agrochola; species Agrochola circellaris. The sequence continues at coordinate 3,880,413 of OU611857.1, forward strand.
CCTATTTGCGGTACTAAGATATCTTGAACTTATATCGTGACCCCGTCTATTTCGATTGCTATATGTCGCCATGTTCAATAACAAACGGATAACGGATTTTCTTAAGTAAACGAGATAAGCATTGCCAATATTTCGTAGTACCGAAATCAATTTCGGATTTTGAAAATGATTGCAGTGTTGACCAATAGTCTGTTTTTTATTTATTACGAATCATGATCTTTTTATCCGTTTAAAGATTCAACAAGACATCAGCGGGGTAATTTCGTAATACACTAACAGTAGCAATGGCTTTCATTTGGACAGTTCAACAACATTCAGTGCGCTATTTACGTTGTTGACCAGACAAATTTTTCGAATATATGAAGCAATGGATTAGCAATATCGTTCAAAATCATTCAGATTGTGATTGATAGTGTGTTGCGCAATTAGGGTGCTGGATGAACCTACAGCCAAGAGATTACAAATCTTAATCTCTAAATATCCATCACCATACGTTTCTGCAACTGTAAATCTATTTATATCCCATCTGCTTGATCGCTTGTCCCATAAGTGGCGTTATACAGCTGTGCTTAATTACATTTTGATGTCATTAGCGCTGTGCGAATTAGAATAACGCGTTAGTTACATATCGCATATGTACGTCGCCCTCATTGTTTGGAGCCAGCTATTGTTCACAATTCTTGGAATTTGGAGCATTTTGTATCATTTCTATTATAACTTGTGACGCTTTAGTCCTTTGAGCTTCGGCGCGGCGTGGGTTTAAAGTTCACGATTTGCATATTTGTGGTTAGTTTCGCGGTAATCCATGTAGGTGTTGGTCATTACGGGGTTTGGGTCGTAATTATTGTAATGTAATAACTGTAATTTTATATCTACGTTTTGTTTTAATGCATTTTACAGTGGTCTCCAGGGATCTGATACATCTGCTGATGTGGTGTTCTCTACTGAAATACGCAGTTGTGTGACATTAATGTTTGGTATTTTCTTTTCACTGGGAAAGTATTTTTAATCTCTACAGACTGGTTGAAATCAGTTCATTGTCCTTCTTTGTTGATATTGCACTCATCATGTAATATTAAGTCAACAAGGTCTAAATAACATCTTATCGCATTCAGATATCATCGTATTTGTAAATATTGTGACATACAACTTATTTTATATTCGTTTTGTTTCAGGTAATCATTGTTTATAAGCGGAAGAACAGTTTGGTTCAAAAAACAGTAATGGACCTAGTGAGGTTACTTGGGGGACACCGGATGGTATATCTTATTTAAATAACAATCGAACCTCTGTCTGCTTCCGGATTTTGCGATGCGTGATTTCTCGCACTGCTCATATAAATAACAATGAAGCCTATGACAGGGGACCGCAAACCTAATCCGATTCCAATCTAAATTCCTATTAGCATAGCTAATCAAATTCTAAATAAGGTTCAATAAGCAACACTGGCATACAAATTCCGACCTTATTTCGTGCAGAACCTCTTATTCTCACCCATAACACGTTTCCGTCCAATTCGTATCGTAGCAACAAGTGACGGATTTCACTTTCGCGTTTACCGGGGTCGATGAACTGGCTATGTTTGCCCTACCGGCTTTGAAAACCAAAGTTAATTGCTTGCTAAAATGTCAAGCAAACAATGTTGTGGCCTCTATTACAAAGGTATACGGCCCAGAATTAAAGTGCTTTTGTTTATGTAAAAGCATTGCTAATGCTGGTAGAAGGCCACCGTCCAACGATTTACCTAATCACGTAAACGAACTGATAGTGAAATGGTCGTAGATGATAGTATTGTTAGGGTTGGCCTTTCAGGCGATCAACTATTTTATGCTAATGGCAATAATAATCTAGTATTAGCCAATGAAGTCGTTACTTAGAAAATGTTGGCAGGTATACTATCAGTTTCATTAATATATGTATTCAGGTTTCTGCTAAATTACTCTATAACCGATTCTACTGAACCACAAACTAATTATGTGGAGCAATCTCCATGTTGTCGTAAAAAGCAAGTTCACCTTTAGAATAGAATAGAATAATTTTATTTCGGACGGAGTCCATAGGGTTAGTAACAATTTTACTTAACATCTAGTGTTAGTAGGTACAGACACGGATAAACAAAAAATTAAAATTCAGCGTAGAGCTGCATCCACCTCCGCAACATCGAGGAATCCCACCCCCATCCCTTAATGCCATTATCGCAACAAATAGATCTATACAGGGTGGCAGGAACATCGACGCGAAAACTGATACCACGGATTCAGTACATGATTTTTCGTCGGTTATAAAAAAAAATCTGCTGTTACATACATTTTGACCGCGTAGGTATTGCACTTTTCTATAAAACAGCAGATTTTTCTTTTTATAACCGACGAAAAATATCGACGCAGGGGTTTCAAAATCATGTCCTGAATACATGGTATCAGTTTTTCCGTCGATTTCCCTGCCACCATAGAACAAATAAAAGTTACCTTTGTCTTTAGAAACGATCGGTAATTTATCGAGGAAGCATCGGCTGAGTGGTCAGTAATTTCGCTACTCAGAAAACAATTTTGGTGGGGAGCTTACCCACGTTATTGTTATATTTCTCTTAGTGCCCCTTTTGTCCACTCGATTCCCCCTCCGTGTTCGTTCGCCAAATCAATAAAGCTTTTAACGTTAATGGTCGTCTCAGCCGATGTTTACGAATTACCCAACCTCAAATTGTTGACGACTTTCTGAGATTTTTTCGCTTTTCACGCCATTGACAGATATTTGTTCTTCATCATTTAACTCCACGTCTTTAAAATGTTAAGTATTACATTTAAGTGTTTTTATAAATGTTGAGAAATTCTTTTCTTAATTTATGAATATTTTGTTGTCCGTCTCGTACCTAATTGAGAAGCAATTTGTAAGTTTTTGAACATTTTCATTTGTTTCTGAACCTAATTAGTCTTTTGATTAATAATGAATTAGTAATATAAGTAGTTCAATCTCATTAAAAGACATTCTACAAAATTATTTTGGCTTCATGTGCTTCATCTTGCGCGAACTAAGGCGCAGTTTCACGTTTTATCCATTCTGAGAATTAATAAAGCTTTAAGTCACTTGCTTGTCATAATAAACCATTTTCATATGTCGATGACATATTAGTTGTCCAAATCTTATCTTAGTGTATTATAGAAGTAACATGATCTTACACTTATTTTAAAATGACAAAATATTACCCAGAAGCATCACCTTCACTAACGTAAATGCTAGTCTATCTTCACACTTGACTGCGAAACCTCAATGTAACTCCCAAAACCAATCGCCTTTGCCAAGAGGGATCAAACTTGCTACGTCTATCCATCTCATTGAATCTATTATCGTTTCTGAACTTGCACGGTAAATTACTTGGGCTTTATATTGATCAACATAAGATTATGATATTATTAAACAAAGTTTTGATCGCAACTGTCGCGTCCATTCAGCACCAAAACTTTATTTCTGATTTTAATAAAGTCTAAATTAACTGTTAGTACTGAATCGTGTTCAAAGTGGGTTTTTTACAATTATTACGTATTTGTTTGACTTCTTTTGCATTATTTTAATTGTTTTATCATACGTCATGTGTGAACAACTGTTGATTTCCTTCATATAACTGCATTATTAACTATTGTTTCGACTTGTTTTGTTAATTAACCAGGACTTTTTAATAAAAAAAATCACATAGCTACAGTTTTCATTTAATAATTAAATTAATTTTAACAAAGGCTTCTGATAGATTTAGGTCAGTTTCGTTAACACAGTTAGTTGTTTTTCTAGACTATTAAAGCTCTTTTAAGTTTAATCTGATTGAAGGCTAGATTTGGTTTAGCTCGCACGTTCATTGAAGAAAGAGTTGGAAAGAAATTCGTTTATTTTTAAGTTATTTTGTCATTATGTTCATCATTAAAAAAATATTTTTTGCATCTCAGCAATTTCTCCTTCCATATCATTGTCTCATCATGCTACTAAAAACATGTTTCTAATCTCTTACAACTTGTTAAAGGTAATCCATCAGGAGATTACTTTAGTATTTAATGTATTATAAGTAATTAAGCTACTACTCAAAAGACAAAAACGACTATAGCGTGGAAACATACAATTTTTTTTTTTGTTGTTTGTTAGCTACTTTAATAATGCTACCTAATTAAAGTTTTTGTTGTAGCGATAAAAACTATGCTAGTGTCCATATTGGATGATTATGATGTAACTCGAACTCAATATACGAACAGGTACATTTTGAAAAGGCAGAGAATAGCCCAGAAATGCGTTTATTGGCAATTTGCAACAAGCCCTGTGAAGCAGAAAAACCCATCAGGGATACGAAGTCAATCAGAAATCAATCTGCTCGGCCAACGTTCATGTTACAAACATAGACGTTAAAAAACAGAAGTTAGAAATAAAAACAAAACGAAAACATGATCCAATGAACTTGAAACTAGAAATCGATGCACTGATTTCAATATTGAAATCATACAAGCTGGCATAGCAAGGAAAGTGGAAAGAGAAACTGATTTGAATACTTTAGTCTAATGAAGAATTCTAATCCAGTATTTTATTCATGTATTTAAAAACATATAATAACCACACTGACCTTCACCCAGTAAGAAGTTGCAAATTTTATGTTTCTGAGCGTTTAAATTAGTCTTGAATTTTTTTTTGCTGCAATTACTAAGACAGTTTTATTACCTAATGCTGATGTAAAGTGACTAACCGAGGCAAATGCAAACTGGAATTAAGTTTTGAACGGAGTGTTTCGATGCTCCTAAGGCTGCCTGTCCACTAGAGCGGAGAAGCGAGAAGAGGAGCGGAGCTGTGCCAATATTAACCAAAGCAGAGTTTAGATTCTATTGGTTAATACAGGCACAGCTCCGCTCCTCTTCTCTGCTCCAGTGGACAGGCAGCCTAATACTATTTCGCCATTTTTTATAGACCACTAGGCTTAAAATAGGGTTCCTAATATAGCTACACTTAAACAGGTTTTCTTTATACATATAGATAAAACCTGAGTAATCGGTTTATACTAACAAAATCATAAAGTTTCTTCTATAGTCATTAAGTCGAAAATATAGGATATCGAGGTCGTATAAACACAAGAAGTGAAGATACATTTTGAGCGGTAATAATAAATTAACGGTCATCGGCGTGGATTATATTGAAGAAATATTGGTTAAGTGTGTGATAGACTCATCGTTTTCAGAATTTATTATTCGTTGAGTTGTTTCTTTGATCCGAAAATGGGGCGGATAATCCGAAAACATTTGAAATTGCAAAAACAAATTCCATTAAGATTTTCCTTCCGGGTGCCAGTGAACTTATTTGAAAATGATTAAGGTCACATTGTAAGACTGTATAAGCCATTTCCTTCAATATTATCCTCGTATAGCAAATCATTCTCCCTTAAAATTAAATTGAAATCTCTGCTAAAGTGGAGTAATGAACCATATCAATGAACATTACCCTTAAAATTGAATAACATTAACCCACATTATGAAGTTACAAGGGTTGCCTTTATAATTAGTCATATCTGCTCCTTCGAAATAATCGAATAATGGTTATTGGGATATAGAAAGCCAATACAATAGAAATTTGATTAAGATATAAATTATATCGGGACTGAAATATAGCACATTTAATCACCATTGACAAATACCTGAATGTTGTAAGGTTCGAGAAGGTATAAAACGGTTCAGGATATATCTAAAAATGTAATATAACATCTGAATATTGAACTGTATACAATCGCAATGGTTTACTAATTAAGTTCAAATTAGACGATAATGAAAGGTTGGGTTGTGCTGCATTGATGAAAGCGAAACCAATAAATGTCTTTTGGATTCATCCACTCAGAATTTGCAAATGGGACACCACATTCTTAAAAAAAAATCCAGTCCATCAGACCCTAAGGCGAAATCACTAAATCTTTCTAAAATATAATTATAAACAACCGCAACGTTAGTACTGCAGGTCATTTACCGGCGGCGCCGAATACCGGTCGGTGTTTTAGGACACATTCGTCATCATGATCCTTGAACTTGTGGCACACTTTGAGGTGAGCGTGTCCGAAGTTTGGCGGTACATGGTTCAGTTACGCACCGTACGGTTAGGTAGCTGTTGGTATGTTTGGGCGCCAAAGCCATTCATGGTTTTCGTGTTTGATAGTTGTGTAGAGTTTTTGGCAATGCTATTCTTTTGTTTAGTTGTTGGTGTTATCATTATAGTTAAGTGGTGTAGGCTTTCGTATGACTTAATTTATGGCTTCCAATATAGTTTTTTTTCAACTATGTCAGTCATATCGTCTATTAGTTATGTTTAAGTCCCATGTAAATCCCGGTTCATCGGGCACAAATACAATCTTAAATATTTTTTATTAAATTGTCGTGTAGCTTTTAGCTCAACAATGTTGCAGTCGGTTGCTCTGAATCGTGCAATGGCTTTAACAATCTGGAATAGGAACAAATATAGAGATAACAACTTATAATTAGAACGACTGTTTAATCAATTACTTCATGTCAACATCCTTTAACATATAATATATCAAAACAAATACAGTTAAATGTTACGCAGACGTACTTACCCAGTGAACGATAACACAAATTGATTAGTTCAATATGCAATAAAGAACGCATATTACTTGCGTCTATTCAAAATTAAGAACATTTTCTAAACCCGTCAGTGCATTTGGAGTGGAAGTAAATCATCGAGGTAAACGATATCTCTCCACAAAATCATTGGGCTGAGCAAAATCCAATTGCAGAAAGCGCTTTCGAATGTTTCAGCCGTAACCGGTAAAATTAGCGAACTGTCTATCTGCTGATTGGTGTAGCTACAGATTAAAGAAATTTGATTTTATCCGTCGGCTTAATCGACTAGCTACGATATTAAGAAATAGATCCGAAGTTGAATTTTATTCTCAAAGTCCGTCCGCGTAACAAAGATGCTTAACATTGTCGCTTTGATAAAAAAAAAATCGTTTGAACGAAGATCAAATAAGAACGTTTGAATTTTCATCAAATTCAAAAGTAACTTGAACTTACAAAGTAAGCTCTAATTGGTGTTTTGCGTAGCGACAAATTGTTGAATTTTATTTCAGAGGTCGTTTGCTTTTACCGTAACTTTATTATTATTGAAAACATTTATCGTCGTCTATTCCGTCGTTTTCAGATAAAACGCTATGAATAAACGCGTAAACGAATGATTTTATTCCTACGTTTATTTTATTAATCCACATCTCTTTTGGTTCTGCAAAATGTTTGGGAGGCCCGGATCTTGTTTGCCCTTTGGGGTTTTATCGATTCCTTTGTGAACCGTTGTTCAAAAATGTAGGAACTCCTATTTTTCTCCTATCCATAACAACAAAGTTGTAAGATTTATAAACCCGTTGGTATTTCTGGATTAACATTATTTCGTGCTTTCATGCTTCTGTTGTTATGCTAATGGAATGGTGCAGATTAGTCGTGAAATAACTAGAATTTGCATGAACGTGCTATAACTATGAAAGTTGAGGAAGTAGTGGTTATTAATATATCTAGTCATGCTGTATGTGAGTGATAATTCCATTTGGCAATACCTGTCGAAAGTCGCAGTTCTTTTAGCGAATTCGAAATTCTACAAGGGTCTTGACGCAAAGACGTGTCGTGCATCCAAATATCATTGGTTTGACATCCTGCACGTTTCAATAATGCATAGGTGTTTTAAATGTTAACGAATGAGAATGTCATGAATTATTACTTTTTGTCTGACCTACCGTGTCCTCGGAAAATAAGTGTCTAAGCTTTTAGCGAAAATTGCTTGTAACATTATACATTTTGGTGCCAGACACCACCTGCGCCATCTTGTCTACCTTTTAACATAGCTTTTCTAACAACACCTGAGATTTCCTTCTCATTTCCTAAAACAATAACTATTAAATATTGTTTCCTTATAACATCGCTTTATCTAGATGGTAAACATGATTAATTATTATAAGTGAGGAATTAAACAATTATTTTAATTTGACGATTGATTGGTCTATTGATGGTCGTCCGGTGATTTTTCACTTTATTTAGCTTTTAATAATATGGTTTAAGTTATCGATTTAATGTCTTTATATTCGATTATTTTAATTATTAACCCCGTGTTGTGTGCTATTTAACATATTTCGTTTTCGGTTATCAGCTAAATTAGGACACATGGGTGAAAGCCCCCTTTCGGTGAACCAGAACCTTCCAAAATCGAACAACTGGTTTGTTTTCGACAATGACGAAGGGTCATGAATATCAACCACATTTAATGCCGCAATAGGCCATAATACAAGTGTTGCAGGATAGATAATAAAACACAGTAATATCTAACCTCGTAATTATTATAGAAGGAGTGGTCTTTCCACCAGAGTATTATTAATTCGCTAATTTCTCTCTGCCAAGGGATGCAACGTGCGCCGCGCGATAAGTAATTGACATAATAAGTTTTACTTTTCTAGCTCGGATAGTTTGTACTATGATTTGTGCTATCATTTATTATCCTCACCAAGAATTAGATTGCTCTTTTTCGAATATGCTTTCTCGTTTTATCTCTCTCTTTGTACGAGTATCTTCTCTTGAACCTGCACGAGCTATATGAGAAACAGCTTAACATTATTTCATGATTGCATGATTGATAAAAAATTCCAGTGGGATTCTAATACACATTCCAACTTGAACAACTACTACAAACCTTTCGCCTTCTCCCAAGATGCACGAATTCTCATTAAGCACACTACAACGCTCGCAGCTGATTTTCGACACAATTTCTGATGTAACATTTAGTATTCAAAGCAACCCACGGTTACTTTGTGTTCTGCCCTTGTAAAGTTGATCGGTTACTTGGATTAACAGAGCGGGACCCGGCCCGGTTCCCGGTTACGTTACTTTGTGAACAACAATGTCACTTCATTTCAATTTCGTTACTTTCCCCTCTTCGAAGTTAAGTGTTTTGTTCCGACATGTTTCGTTAATGTCATTTGGGTTTTTGTGTAAGTATGGAACATCAGCGTCGCAGCGATCTTTTATCGTTGCTTTATTTATATGTTTGTTGCTGGAAGCTGTTTTGGCTCCTGTGTTTTAAGTGAAAAGAAATCACTCCTTGGTTTTTCTTCTTGTTGCTGATCACAGACCTCTCTAAATGCCCCCATTCTTAGCATCACTAGCGAATCTTTAAGAAAGTTGACGTATTTGCGTTGGGTTTTAAATCGAATACCAATATTTCAACTTTTATCCCATCCCTCGCTCTACAAAGCTGTTAATATTTTCCCCCAACAATCTCTGCTCCCAATATATAATTCCTGAAATGTTGGATTTTCGTTCAGGCACGAGTGCACTTCGCATTTGTCACTTAAAGATGGTCGTAACTCTCTCGAGAATTGAACTGATTTCGAAGAGCTTTCATAGAAAATATTTTTCAGACATTTATTTAGATCTAGTTTTTATTTTCCATATAGTTCTAAATTCTGGTTTATGTTTTGGTTGTTATCTTTCTCGAGTAATTAACAACTTGTAATAAGCCCGCCATATCTCATAAGCTGTTCACATTTGAATATGAATGGGCATGAACAAAAACCAAATCAGTATAGTACGCATACATTTGAGTGAAACTGCGCAGTTGTAACCACTTGTTACATTACAGTGGTGAATTGTCAGCGTGTTTGATTGACGCGCGGACATACCGAAAACAGACATGAATCAGTTACGGTATGTTTGTTATATGCAGATGTTGTTTACTACGGTGTACATGAATATTCATGTTTATGTATGGCACTGGAATACAGATTGTTTCAGCTGTTCATAGTTTGGCACCGACTGTGAATAGCATAACGTAAACAAGAAAGAGTAGTGAAGCAGTCCAAAAAATATATGTATTCTGTAGTAACTTACTATAACACAATCATGTCTATAGCTATCTTCCTGATGTTCCTAATGATGTTCAAATAAAAACTTATTTAGAAGTAAATCTTTGGAGTTTTATTTGCTTCATCAAACAAAATATTTCGAAGAAAAGTTTCTTTAATTCTTTGCAAAGTATTTATTGAATTTTTCTGTTCCAACTCAGAACTTCCTCCAAAAATAACTTCAACTTCTGATTTGGTAATAACATCAAAACCTGGTAGACGATTTGGAAAAGTTTTATCAAATTGAATTCGACTTCGAAACATGATTTGAATCCAGTTACGGAAGAGGATAATATTTTTATTTAGCTAGTCTTCTATACATATGAATAAACTAGTGACCCGCCCTTTTTTCACATGGTTTTTAAGACTTGTACTCAGGTATGGGCGTTATTTCACGTTACTAGTTATAATAACTGGCTACGGGGCATGCAGCCGAATAGCTAGTTTCGAGCCAAACTGTAAACTCGTTATTTTGTAAGTAGTTACAATTTCGATACTGCATCGAAAATGTAACTACTTACAAAATAACCGTCCTAAGCCTGAATAAAGTATGAAGGGAAGTTTATTTGTGTTAGTATTACGTTAATTATAATGTAACTGCATATGTAGCTACAAAACCTTATTCGTTCCAAAAACTTAAAGCTTGTTATATGTAACGTATTACGTAGGTAATCATCTATATTTTCGTTTTGCAAATAACTAGTTGCAAATAAATAGTAACACTTCGATAGAATCACCATGTTGAATCACCGAATAGAATTTGAAAAAATAACTAGTTACTAAAATCACTAGTTACTAAAATCACTAGTTACTAAAATCACTAGTTTTCAAAACAGGTGACGCCTTCGAAGTCACTAGTTACGTTACGTTTCGCGAAAATCACGTAACGACCCACCCCTAAAGACTTGATAAAGGAGATTTCTTTATTATGTGCACGTTAAATATTAATGTATTACACATATAAACCTTCCGATATAAATTTTCTAAATGAAGGTGAAGCTGAAGACCGCACCAAATCCATTGGGTAGTTCAGAAGAACAACGAGGTCACACAGACAGACACAAAAAGTGACTTTTTATACTATTTTATGGTAAGATATACATATAGGTACCTCTATCTCTACCTATGAAAGATATATGTGATCTATTTTTACTTCACGTTTGTCCGGCTTTGCCCTGTTACTAGTCACACCTGAAATGGTGTTTCCGGTGTGTTTTCGCGTTCGAGCTAATTGGATGTGTGTGATTATTCGATTCTTCAGAACAATACCTTTGTTTACCTCCAACAGTGCCTCCAATTAATCTAATTAAAATGATGATTGGATTACCTCAATCGATACCAGTTCGTTTTATGTCACTAAGTACCTACTATAATTATTATGAACTAGTGTCCGACCGAAATACGATTTTCAGCCGAAACCGTAACCGAACCTTCGGCTCCTCTTCTAGTTTCGGCCGAAACCGAAACTGATACTTATGTATATTGATAAAATAATGTCATTTAATTAACTAACTTTTTAAAATAAGGGCCTAAGGAGATATGCTACTGTTAGCTTTTGCGATTAGCGATTTAGTCATTTTTCGGATGCTCGATTCAACTCTGTCTTTCAGACTTATATTAACTATAAGTCTAGATGTCTTCACGATGTTTTTCCTTCACCGATGTAAGTAATATCCAAAATAAACTGACTACGATTTGAAGTCGAATTTCGGCATTAGAGTCAAGCAATGGATCTAAGTTCACCTGCGCCGCGCACATAGGAAACATAACTCCATATCTCGTAATTATCCAATCAAAAAGTTTTAATCACTTTCTCATTTTATCGCGACATAAAAGTACAAGCTCTCAGAGCATAATCAATCAAATCAATTAGGTTAATTTGATTATGCAACACTGTCGGTATAGCAGTCGCGTCCGTTATCTCAGGCACGTGGCGACCACCGTGCTTTTTATTATCCACCATGTTTTATGGGTTTTTATTGTAATTAAACAGTGTCATGGTGGAAAGCAATTCATTCGGTTATTTGATTCGGTTTATATTCGGTTTTATTCGGGTTGATTTAGGTTTTGTTTGTTGGATGATGTGATTTAGTGTGATAGGTTCTTGTAATGGAGTTGTTATACAGGGTGGCAGGGATATCGACGCGAAAACTGATACCATTGATTCAGTACATGATTCTGAACCCTCCTGCGTTGAAATTATTCGTCGGTTATTTTTTCCCCCCTAATTTTAATCCCTGCTACCCTGTATAGTATGACTAAGAATGTGTTACAAAGTAATTGATTTTTGTGTAGAATTATGACTGTTATACATGCGATGTTCCACAATATTTTTTACATGTTCGATAAATTCTATAATTACCTTTATTTTGTGCAATAAAACCTCTATCTAGACACCACACCTTCATTCTTCCAATCAATCATTATTACTAATCACCCTGCACCCACTATCACCCCTGTCACGTAACAAATAAGTAGCAGTATTATAACTCGGCAGTGACCTTGAAATAATTACCTACGGCCGCTCGGTAGATAAACCTTCCGCGTCCGTGCGTAACTGCTGCGCATTCGATACTGTTGCGTACTGATATAACACTGAGATTTTGAAGCGTGTCGTTTCGGTTTTCTATGAAGCTATCTTCATAGAAAACCGAAACGACACGCGAATACTGTTACTTATTTATACTGTGCCCCTGTCATCACATCGTGTGAATACCGAACAACAAATTGTGGACGCACTCACAAATTACATAACGATGCGCTGGTTGGTATTGTCCGGTCGGTAGTAGGTACCTAGTATAGTGGGTGACTCACGCGCACAACTCCTAGCCCTAAAATAGCGGCACAATTGCGAGGGGTCGTGAGTCGTGAGTAACCGGTTCGGCATCGCAACTGCCTGTTCGCTAATATTTTTATTAAACCAGGGTTGTCGCGATAAAGGTAATAGGTACGTCGAATATGCCAAAAAAAAAAAACGATGCTCGCGAAATTTTGTAAGATCATTTTTGTTTTTACGGATTTCCAAAGAAGTTTTCAATTTACCAAATAAGTCTAAAAATTACAAAGTCTACTCGAGTCGTAATTTATATAGTTTTTGTTACTTTTACGACGCTCGATTTTTAATATCGATATGTTTATACATTAAAATATTAAATATCGCCAAAAAATATCGATATTTCGAATAAATCTAGGCTGGTTGAATAATTATATCGACAGAAATATGACTTATTGCATCGTCCATTCACCGTGTGATATGCTTCCAAGAAGCAATTGGCATTTTAAATCAAATAAAGCTATAAGTATAATTATTTTATAGGCAGCGATATTGCCTTGGTATTGCCAATAAGATATAATGAAGAGTTTAATATTCTTTGGCGCTGCATCCGTTCAGTCAACTCCGTTTGCGAGATGTCATGAAAATCATGTTTCAATGTTACAACCGGCGGCGCGTTGACATATTACATATTATCCACTTTTGACTGACAGTAATCCAACCTGGACTCAGGCCAGACAACCTACAAAGTCAGTTTAAAAACTTTGCTTCAATAAAAAGCATTACAAAAACATGTCTAGATATATAAATTCTCTAAAATATTTTCTTGCTTGAAGTTCGAATCTTTCGCTATTGTTATTCAACGCTTGGAAAATGGCAAAAGTTTTATAGATTCGCTAAGTTTGTTCAATGTGACATTTACCTGTAACGATGTTAGCTAGTTTAGCGAGTTTATTCGCTAGATTAAATTAAATCAGCTCAAATGGAGTGAACAGTGTACCTGTTAGTTATCAATATCTTTGATACCTATACATATTATTATTTGAAGGAGTTTTTCGTGACTGTCTGTGTGACTGCGTTGTTACAAAACGAATGTTGATGCGGTTTTTAACATCATTTAGAGAATTTATTCCAGAAGGTTTATACATTAACATTAAACTTTCATATAATAAAGAAATCTCGATGTTTTGTCAAATCGTAAAAACGGTCCGGAGCAAGAAATAGGCCTAGCTAAAATCAAATTAAGCTCGATTTTCTCTCATGCTAATACCTAAATGTAATGAAATGCATTAACTTTATCCACGTAATCCTTGACATTAAGCCAGTGATCCATTAGGTTGTTATCAGAGAGCTCCCATCCCATAAGCAGCACTCCCGGCCGTCATAGCCACTTGTGATATCAAAGACATTACAGATACCGGAATAGTTCGCTTGCCCCAGATTATTTGATTTCCTATGTGACGACTGCCGTGGGAATTGAACTGGTGCAGTTCACTCGGGTGCTATTATTGAAGTAGGTTACGATATTAATGATTGATTCGAATTGTTAATCTTTGATGCATTTGTTGATTTAATTGTATGTCTTGTTTCAGGTAATTATTGCTTCAAAGGAGTCATATTGCCGTTTACTGGGCAAGGTTTGATTTTAGTTTGAACTTTACGCTAAGTTTTGTGTCTGTTCATATTGTCGTATATTAGCTTTAAAGCATCGTCATTTATACTAGCCCTGACACTAATGTGATTACTTTAGCAATCCCCACCACCACAGTCATGTCCATTTTGTATCGTCTGCAGTCCACCGCCTACGCATTTCCAATGTCCATATTGCTGTAAGTGGGCGATTCGCTTATTTTTCTTCATTTTAATAGAGAACCCAGACGTGGTCCTCTAGCAAACCTACGTAGTTTATTGACCTGACATCTGCGCCGCGTGCACTCTATGTAAATCCATATTTGCCTTGAATACGTTATTGAATTTATTGTATGGTTCCTTTCTGCAAAGTAAGTTTTATTTTTCATGTTCCGTTGGTGTTCTACTTTTATCCTTTTCTTTATTTAGGTGTCCTCTTTCTTCCATAACATGATCGATAGTCATCTGAGTCATCCAAGCATTAACTCTTCCAGCATCTATTGCGTAAAAATTGGCATGCCATAGAGTACCTTCAGCTTACATTATGCATATCTGTCCATCCGTGAGTCAGTAACTCAGTCTGGCATGCGTTTGAAGCCGCTGGCTCCGTATCGCATATCGTACAATTGTTACACATCGCATTCAATACCCACAAAGTGCTCGATTGAATGTGAATGAGGTAAGATACCGTGTCGGTGAACTTAGGGCTATGTCAATTGGCGTCAATTGATTCATATCTTCTATTGATAGCGACTTATGATTGATTGACCCTAACTCGCATTCCTTTGTAACCACATCGATGTTATTGTTAATCGAGTGAGATTTCTCAAGAATCGATTCTTATTCTACTTTATCAAGTTAAGTTGGCTTGAAGAGTTTCCGAAGTTCTATGGATTTTAAAAGAATGCTTGGGCTAAAAACAGGTATATGACTGACTATAAATAGAAGTCTTTATAGAAGAAATATGAGTAGGTATTAGCAAAGCACTTAGTGAAAGTTGGTATTTGTTTGTTTTGCGAATCCTTGACTTACATAACATCTCTGATATCATTTATCACGTTTCTCTGACTTTCGAAATACTATCTCTTTTTAACACTTATTTTTATAACCTCCTTTTGCGATGACATCTATACCTGGCTGGGTGGACAACCTACAGAAGATCGCGGGGAAGACCTGGATGAGAGGATGAGACTGGCACAGACCAGGGAAGCATGGTACAAAAGGTAGTAGGCCTGTGTACTCAGCAGTCGGTGGAACAAGACCGCCAATGATGATGATGATAATGATCTATAACCACTATATTTACGCATCACAACAACGCAATAATCCTTTTTCAATACCTTTTAAGGTTATGCGCCAATTAAAAAGCTTGCTAATTAATGTTAATGAAATGCAAGTTAACGATATGCGGAGTCATAAAAACCAGTCATTTGAGAGTCATCGTCTACTATCAATATCAGATCGATTGATATTATCACGACATACTCCACCAACTGCAAATGTGTTATCATAAATTAAGAATTATTCATTAATCTGTTGATAAGAGAAAATGCGATGACATACTTAAACTCAAAATAGAGAGTAAAAGAATTTTAGATTAGGAATAACGTCTACAGAAAGTACCAGGGTCTCAGGAGTTCTAAGACGATCGTAGTCAAATTTCCCATGAGGTTCCATCTAGGAAAATGTAAGACGTAGGTAGACGACGGTTGCGGAGTCGTAAAATTGTATGCTAAATATGCCTCGCTATAGCCTAGGACATCTAAAACCTTGGCACAGAAGGTAAATCCATCTCGTATCGTCATGGAGCCCTAGACAACAATCTGCTTAGCATTTTCCCAACTATGTTGGGGTCGGCTTCCAGTGTAACCGGATGCAGCTGAATGCCAGTATTTTACATGGAGCGACTGCCTATCTGACCTCCACAGCCCAGTAACTGGGTATCACCGTAACACGATACCCCTTGGCAAGACTAGTTGTCAGACTTTCGGGCTTTTGACTACCCTGCTACGTGCTTTCCGAGGCCCCTCGTGCCTAAGAAAATACGTTAAGGTGGAACTAGTTGATATTTTTTCAATACAAATTTCATATTTCATTGTACATCCAAAGTTAAACATGATATCATTTTGTCTCATTATTAATCTTGTCTGTGCGGTGCACAGTGTGTTAAGAACCCGATTTTTGTTTCATTATGTTTTTATTCAAGTAATCGATAGTTTCTATCATTACTGGCGCGAGAGTTCAACTCCGGCTTCGCTACGATAGGTAACTTTTTTTTAAAAAAATATCAAAGTTTCGTAATATCCGCATCATAAAAAACGAATATTTTCATAACTTCATTTCTTTTATCACTTCAATCAAAATATAGATACTTTTTTATGTTATAATATTTTAGTTTATTTATCATGTCGATGACTAGATATCGTTATTTTGTCGCTTAGTTGGCTGAAACCTCGCGAGGGCATAAAATAAAAGTTGAATGCAAATTCTACTATGCGGCTATTGATGGAAAAGTCCTGAATGCAATTCTTTCTACACCATCTTAGTTACGCTGTTCATATTGTAATTTGACTTCGTCGCAATTTAATGATTTAGAGATAGCATTCTCCAAACCTGTCATGGAAGTACGTCTGGTACATGGAATAAGTGCGGATTTTACGAAACATTGACATTAAAAAAAAAAAAAGTTACCTGTCGTAGCGAAGCCGGAGTTGTACTCTCGCGCCAGAAATGATAGAAACTATCGATTACTTCAATAAAAACATAGTGAAACAAAAATCGGGTTCTTAACACACTGTGCGGTGATAGAATAGTAACATAATAAGCCATTAAAAGTTAGGAGCCAACAAAGATTCGTTTTTCTTGCTAATTTTAACGCAACTTTGGGCGTACATAAATAATAAAAGAAGTGTAAAATCTCCAAACCAAAGTCGGCACCGACGAAGCTCAATTATGAAAGACTTCTATAAATTTATTTGTAATGTTTTTTTCATAAAACTCGATTTTCCAAAGGACTGTTCGGTCGCTCGTTTTACTAAAATAATTCGGAACGGTGTTACTAACGGACGAACTAGACGTAGTGCAAGCATACCCTCGCCTAACTGCTCATCACTGATACTATCTCTGTCGGACACGATGCCAGGTGAGACAACGTGCTTTTGGCCACGCCCACCGGTGAGTTCGAGCCCGCGACTAGTTCAACCTTAACCCGTTGGTCCCGGGTGTCATTCGTAGATCTTTGACTTTCGTTCGGATAGTCAGAAGCCAAGACTGAAAACCAGTCTTAAGCTTCGTGCAGACCAGCGCGAAGCGACGCCGCGACGCGACTCGAACAATACAATTTCTAAGAAAACTTGACGGTATAACAATGACCGGTGTCGCGTCGCGCTAGTCTGCACGAAGCTTTAATCTCCGATCGACCTGTGCGGCTGTTATTATTTAGCCACGAGCCCCCTGGAGCCCTAGACAAGATTGAATACTAAGATATAAGGTATAGTAGTTCTCTACAATATCTTCTTGCGATAAATGTACAAAAAATTATTTTGATGATAAGAAACTTACGGCGCGCGGCGGTGCGGCGAATAGTTTGAAAATGTGCGATTTACTATAGGCCGAGAGCCAGATTGAATTATGGCCGTGGTAATGTACTAACAGTAGGTAATGGAGAAGCTCGCAGTAATTTATCATCGCATCGTAAAGGCTCGTGTACCTACTTTATTATTAATTCAATCCACACGAGGCAGATTGCCAGATGAAAAACCGGCAAAGTGCGAATCGTACTCACACACGAACGGTTCCGTACAACCGTATAATATTTTACATTACATTTTTTTAAACAGTTTCTTGTATTGGGACCCCCTAAAATGTTTACTTATATTATTTGTTTTTATAGCGGCCAAACAAATACACAATCTGTGAAAATTTCAAGTGTCTACCTATTACGTATAACGGTACGTATGGCTTGTCGTCAATTAGCTCACTGTTACATCTGTACTGCCACCCAAATACCTACGATAAAATTAATAAAAGTAATTTAATTTTATAGCTATAGCCTGCTGACAGACCGACGGGGACAGTAGAGGCTTAGTAATAGGGTTCCGTTTGACACCCTTCGGGTACGGAACCCTAAAAATAGTATAACGTTTTTACTGTTGATGTAATTTCGAATAGCATTAGAAGCTACTTTCAACATTTATTCAAATATTTGCGCCATTAGTAATTCTGTCAGTCATCTTGCTTTTAGTATTTTATGTCAGTATTGAAAGTAACTGAAAGATTTATTTTAAAACAACCAGTTTTATAAAAATTTCGGCTATTAATATTGATCTAGTATTAATAGATGAAGGATTTAGAAACTTAGTACAAAAGTTATTTCAGTATTCAATTGAAGACCTATTCAATAGAAAGTGCGTTAAATTAAAAGCACTAGTAATATTGAATGGATTCAGAAATTAACTATGGCCAAATAGGCTTTTTGTAATATTATTTAGGAATAGCTTCCAAAAAAATGAAATTTTTTGGCCTGTGAACAATTATTAGCTTTCATAAAACAGGGCGCCGTTTCTGTTCTTTATTTCGAATATTTTCGCGAAATAAATGTGTCGTTTTTCCTGCTAAAATTGTAAGGACAGAGTTTTTATCAAAATTACGAAGGCAATTTAATGAACGGCTGTACTTTGATTGCGTAATACACGATCAATCAGAATCTGAATCTTTTTGAAACAGATTGCGTCAAAAGTTTGAAAAAAATAAACTGCTCAACAACGTATATAACGCAATGAATGTTGTTGAACTGTCAACATGAAACAGATTAGTCGTAATCGTTTACGAAAATGTGTTGCGTAATTACTATATTAGGTTGATGAAAAAATGGTTTTCCTAAATTAGTCGTTCACAGTATAATACTATCCTAATATTGGGTCCCCACCTATGAAATTGGCGTCTTTTTCTCACAAATAGAGAACCTTGTCACTTCTATGAATAAAAATATTCATCAATTGCTTGGTATTATATCGAATAATGACCATCATAGACAACTACCAATAGTAAAAAAAACCTTATTACTTATAGTTTATAAACATAAAAAATACCTTAAAAATGACTCCTCATTTTGTTAGCAGAAATGACCACTATTTGTTTTAATATAACCAAAACTTATTTTTGTCGCTTAATCTAGTGGCATATTACGTTATCTTAGTTTTTAAACATTACCGCATAAAAGTTTTAAAACATTAGTGTTCATGGTTGTTATATAAATTAAGAAAATGTTAGTATGAAAAAAGCAACTTCTTCAAAATTCTCCATACAAAACGCTGATTTCATAGGTGGGGACCTAATATTAAATTAAATAAGAAGATGTATGTAAATAACTATACAACGAATTTTAGACTGACTGCCTCATTGGTTTAGTGGTGGCAAGCACGACTGCTGAGCATGAGCATGGGTTTCATTCCCAGGTCGGACAGTGTTATTGGGTTTTTCCATCTGGAATTTCTCAGTAGCAGCCCGGAGTCTGAATTTGTCTCAGGTAGACGGCAATAGCATAATTAGCCATTAACGTTCCCACTGCTGGGACACAGGCCTCCTCTCAGTAAGAGGGAGTGGGCCCGTAACCCACCACGCGGGTCCGGGGCGGATTGGTAGATGTCACATGTATTCGAATTTAAGTTTCTAGGACATGCCGGTTTCCTCATGATATCTTCCTTCACCGTTTTGAGAGCACCGGTGATGAAAATTAATTACACAAAGTAATGCAATACGAATCGTAAGTCGGGGCCGTTACCACTGGGGTACCACTGCCCTCCTGATGGCAATAGGCCCCGCCCCCCTCCCCCTCTATTGAAACTTAACTGGCGAAATGTGGGTGTACTCTATAGTACACCCACATTTCGCCAGTTATGTTTTACGCAGCCAGTTAAAAGCGCGGTCACTGTCGGACTGCATAGAAATGAAAGAGAAGCGCGATGACACGACGCAGGTAATTTATTGCAAAATATGAAGCAGTTAGCGATTTACAAAAAATCTATTGATTGGACTGGAAAATTAAAACACTATTATGTTAATATGTAGCTTGTAGAATAATCTGACAAAAAATCAGAATGATTGCATGTAAATTAATATGATTTTTATCGTTAAAAGAAATTTTTAGAGGTATCTTCATGATTTTTTTCTATCGTATCAAATTAGTTGTATTATGTTTTCAACACACTATCATACTAGCATATATCCTGAAGAATATTATATATTTTTCTGATTTTGTTTACTGCAGTGGATCATATTCTTTTAGGCATTATAAAACTTGCGTTTAGGCACGTTTAGGTCCTGTAGTCCCCTTAAGCTACGAAGTTCTAAAATTCATGTGAATTTGAAATGAATTTTAGAACTTCGTAGCTTTTTAAAACATATTTAAGTTACGAAACCCGTGAAAAGAAATGAGGTAGATTAGCGTGATTAGTGCTAGCTGCGGTCACTTACGTTTAAATTATACGATCTGAACACGATAACACGTTGTTTATGTAGCTGCAAAGCTTTTTCTACATCGTAAACTTCTTTTAAATATGCGTGTTTTATGCACGCTTTTTTTCTTATCATTTTGAGATATGACTAGAGTATTTGTAGAGCGAGAAAAACATCTTTATCGGAGTGTGTCTCGTGTATGTGTACTGTAAAAGAATATAGTTTTTTTTTTAAATTATCGATTCCTGTAGAAGGAGATGATATCGTTGTTTTAAGACGCAGCTATATGCCAGTGACCTTGAGTGGTTAGCTTGCGTTTTCTGTACTGAGCTCACGCAACGCGTCGTACGTCCAACCAGTGATGGGACTCGCCCATCAAGGAGCGCTGTCCCAAATTAGACGCGTTATTAATTTATTACACACAAACCAAAAGGTATTTTAATATGACACGTATACTAAAAGATCAATAGTTAAATTATCTTTAAAATTGTAAAGGATTCAGAAAAATACGCTTTATAGATTTTACGCGATTCTCAGTTTCTTATCCGCGTTAGACATAACTTTACAAATTAATTTTACTATGTAATATAAACATAATCTAAAATATTCCTATATTAAGTTATTAAGGAAATGCTCTAATTTAACATATATTTTTTTCAAATCATTAACACTACTCATTTAGACGTAATTTTATATATAAAATCATTAAAAGTCGGTTATTGTCGCCTTAAGTATCGTTTAAAAAGCGCTATCATCACATGAGATCGGGTCGGGATAAGGAGATCGTGGACTAATGATCACCGCTGCACGATCGTATAACTCAAAGAAAACACGCGAAGGGCATGCACGCTTTCTGTTATTTTAGAATCAATGCTTTTTCAATCTCAAAAGTTAAATAAACAATGTATTTTTATACTATAATATATCTATGCTAATTGATAACACATCCATTAAAAATCAACCACAAAAATATTGTGGATATAGATAAACAAAAGTTAATTAAGAACATTCTAAAAGCTTTTTGCAATTCAAAACAAGGGGCTTGTCGATACAAATTATTTCTGACGTAATCATCACTGTTCACCTAATAAATTGCGTCAGGCTATCTAATGGATACTGAGATGTTCGCTTGCGGGTTATTTTTTTTGCCGACTCGACTTTGAATGACAGGGAAAAATCTTTTTTATGTGAAAAACACTAACGAGCTTTCCCGAACGGTTTGATTACGTTCCAAATTAGAATAAATTTGAATTGATTAGAATGGCGGGGTTCCTTTTTTTATTCGAAGCATAAGTCATTATGAGATTTCATTGTCTATTATTTTGTTTAAAAATTCGCTGCCAGATATTTTATTATTTTTTAATGTTAGCTCTTCGACTACATGTGTTACTGGATTCTTTTCTTTTAACTATTTGGTTTTTCATTTTGGTTCATTTGTTTTTAAGAAAATCTAGACAAATTACAGTGTAGCTACCTACCGTTTATTTGTCCAAGTAAATAACACTACTTAGTTGCTAAACACATACTGCAGTAGCGGAATAAATTAGATAGCGCCCAACTATATTACGAGAATAGTACGTTGAGCGAAATAAAAAACCGGCCAAGTGCGAGTCGGACTCGCACACGAACGGTTCAGTACCACCGTATATATTTAGCAAAAAAACACGGAAAAAATGGGAGACCATACCAGAAACGTGATTTTTTCTCGATCTTAATACGGTACGGAAACATTTGTGTGCGAGTGCGACTCGCAATTGTTTTTTTTTTTTCAACTTCAAGCTTCCATTCTGCTTTAATTCACGCGGCTGAATAAACTAGGAAACAAGGCTCTGATTAATTCAGTTGAACTAATAAGTTTGAAGTTCTGTATTTATTTTGTCAGTCGTAATGAATGGTGTAGTTTTATTCCCTGGCACTTATGGAGTGGTCTATAGACTCTATATGTTGCTGTTACTATTAGCCTTTATCATCCCACTCTAATTTTATTATTTGTTGATGTTGTAGGCAATATGTAGAAATACTCAATCTGTGAAAATTTTAACTGTCTACCTATTACGGTTCGTAAGATACAGCCCGCTGACAGACAAAACGGACGGACAGCGGAGGCTTTGTATTAGGGTTCCGTTTGACACCCTTCGGGTACGGAACCCTAAAAAGGCATAAGATAATAAAAAATACTATCCTTCAAAGCTTAGGCCCTCACATTTCGCCTTAAATTATCTGAGTCTACGTGTTAGCCAAGAGATTGAAACTGTTGCTTGTGAAATAATTCCTTACTCAGAACTATTTGACGGAGAAGAAAAGGCTCCTGAATAAATGATTCCTCAGTCCACTAGCTTCACTACGAGTAGCATTTTATCAAAGAAACCCAATTTGCATATACACAAAACACTTCCAACATCAACAAAGCACGAACATTTTACAAGAACTCCGCAGTCTCCCGCCCTTTTGCAACATAGACGCGTTTATTTAGCTCTCCATTCAACGGATCCGAGCGTCCATGTGACCTGGATTCCCTCAGTTTTCAGCTCATTAAAATTCCTCACATTGTACTAATATCGTGGCTCAGTACACTTGACCGCACAATTGTGCAGCCCATCTATTCTCTCGCCGATAATCGGATCCGTTTAGCTTGTTATGAATGGAGCACGTGGCTTGAAAATTTAAAGGCGGTAAAAAAAGGTAAGAGCGATTCTGCACTGTATCTGAACCGAATCAGAATTCAAGATCCGAGTTCAATCCGAATTGGGAATGTTCTAAATTCGAACGGACAGAGTTTACATCTAGTGCCCCTCATACAAATAGGCTACTTCGAGCCGACATTTCTGGGATTCAGATCGGATGCAGTGTAGAACCGCTCTTACGGTTGGTGGAGTTAGTGTAGTGCTGTCAGTTGCGTATCGTCCTACGCGGCTCGTAAAAAGGGGGACGTAATTTTGTCTGTATTCTTATGAAACTGAAGTACATAATGTCATAAGCGCTCCATAAGTGCGCACACCGCCGTTGTAAACATTTTTCGTTTAACTTTTCCGTATTATAAATTATAACGTCGTAATAGCCTTTGGTTCAAGATTAATGTTATGTTTTACACTTGTACTCAATCTCTATTTAAGTTTTGTAAGAAATTCTCAAACTTCCCGCTTAGCTGCCATCTATTTTAATTTCCTGAACACCAAGCGCTTGTTAAGATTAATTTGTTAATGCTACATTAGTTACTTCCGATAGCTGTCACCGTGAAGTTCTAATTTCAAACGAGTAACGTGTCTCTAATAAATTTAATGGCTTGTTAGTGTCAGATGGAATTTGCAGCGGCTCCGATATCAAGCTACAAACAGTGACGTAAATCCTGCAGTAAAAATAGTGATGAAATTTAAGTCCACCATGCTTAACGACTACGCTGCACTGCTGGATAAAATGCAGTCGACACGACAAGGACACTGCAGCCGGAACCAAGGCTACTGTTACTATAGCCTTTGTAGCCGTCCTGAGAATGCCATGGTTATTACCACATATTAAAATAAACACAGGTTAGTTTTCCAAAACAAATATGCAAAGTATGCAATTTATATTTTATGGTGTTATTTCAGGCGGGAACTAATAAGTGGTATTGCGACGCCAACCGCCGCGCCGCTACAAAAACAGCCGATTAAATGGCAGTCCATATATTAATCTTTTAAACAAATTACACCTCTAATCGGTAAACGTATTTTCAATGGTTATTGAAAGTTAATTGCACCATGTTTTAAATTAATGTAACGAATATGTCCTACAGAAAAATGAAGAGAATTTTTGCGAAGCTGTTTCTATGTTAGATCAAATTCTCCCAGAAAAGGTTGTGACTCAAAGGAAAGCTTCTCATTACCACGGTCAAGGACATGCTCACTGGCATTTGGCACTAAAGCCAAATAACGCAATTCAGAAAAACATAAGATTCCACAAATCCACAGTCATGCCAACTCGTTTGACATTACATTACTTAGAAAACTCGTATTTGATAAATGATGCAGATTTCTTCTCCCATCGTGCACATTTTGCTTCGTAAGAGAGCAATGCATTCGTCAGCTGAAAACGTCGCAAGAGTGAAAGAAAAAATAAATAAGTATAACGTTGATTTTAATTTAAAAATATGATGGTATTCGTATTCTCATCAAAATGAACGACTGTTGGTTGTAGGAAATTGTAAAAGATAAAGGCGTCTTTGTAAAAGAAAATTAAATGGGGTCTGTAACGAGATTGTGAAACGTTATCTCTGAGGTCATTTTGACGTTTCTTTAGTCTTCACGAGATTTTGTTACTATTAAGGTTAATGCCAAAAAACTTTATGGTTTTTCTTGCTATCGTATCAAAGGATCTGAACAATCTATTTACACTCTTTTCAGTCTTTTCGTTTTCATATTTGTATAATACTGATACCCACAACAACGAAAACATACATTTTTGTTAACCAAGAACAGCAGTCGTTACTTTAGTAAGTAATCTCATAAAAATATTGATCAGATAAAATGGGAGGAGGAGAGCGAGGGGTTGGAGATAACTATTTTACTGACAAAGTTCTTGTAACAATTTGTAAACTGAGTGAACGAGTGATACTTCTCAGCTGGGTCCATCAGGAAAATGTCGCAGCGGTGACAATAGTAACGTCTGTAGGTAATCTAATATTAGCTTTTAGCTTGAACACACATGTCCTAAAAAATCTAGAGATGATTCAGCTGAATTGAATTCAGAATACTCAAGATCAAAATCTAAGTAACGGCGACGGCCAGTCACATAAGAGGCGAAATCACCAAACCTGTAATAAATTACTTCTAAGCTAAAATATATTGAAGAAGTATCAATGAAAAATAAACAGAAACATACGAGTATCATCGATCTTGTTAAGCTTAATTTAATCCCAATCCTTTTATCGGATTTCGTATAAAGCAATGAGCATTGAACATGAAGGCATTCTTGTGTACACAATGAGATGCTGCATTATGTTTGCAGATTGCAATAATATTATTGACAATCGCTTTAACGTAATCTCTGAATCCAACCGGAATGAAACATGGAAAGTTGCAGACGATTCCATTGTTGTATTATTTTTCTTCACTGAAATTGATAAAGAAGACGTAATGGTTACTTTCTTCTTTGGATTTTTCATCTTTAACGGAAGTGAAGATAGTTTTAATTAAAACATTTTATTGTTGGGCAGAAATGCCAAAGGTGATGCCAAGCATTTCAGTCATTTGCATTAGCATATCTTGACGAAAAGGACCATTGCTGTTTATAATTAAAAGGACCGAAAGACTAGTTTAACAGTAAACATACAAAAAAAAGCGAAACAGTTCAATTACTTAAAAGTTTTAGGGATTTGCCAGGACTGTGCAGGGGCTAAAAGTTTGCTTTCTTGTTGGAACCCGACAGCTTGATTTAAGGCGCTACCCTGACCAAATAACCTTGAGCATTCGTGGCACACTAACTCTGCGCAAGAGTTACTTAGCGAGTACGCTCAGATTTTAGAATAAAATCTTTACAAAATAAAATTTTCGTGTTTTGAAAAAAATAAAACTAGCAAAATGTTCTTTATTAAATTACCTATCCATTAGTTTAGGAAGCAAATCAAAATAATGGTTATTTTAGGACGAGATGCATGTTATAAATAATTATTTCTCATTTCTGTGGCTTTTTTGTGGCCCTTCAACTAAATATTATGCCGCTTAAAAAAAAAAAAAAACTACCATTTTGGAGTCAAGATTATGTAGAAATTTAATGTATTTTTTATTAGTTGCTAGTTCTTTTAGATAAAGAGAAGTTGGCTCCCAAAAACAGCCTAAAAATCGGCTACCGCTGTGTTTCGCACGGGAACGCGCCTTAAAGGCTCGTTCAGACCAGCGCGACGCGGCGGCGCGACGCGACTCGAACAATACAATTTCTAAGAAAACTTCACGGTATAACAATAACCGTTGTCGCGTCGCGCTGTCGCGTCGCGCTAGTCTGCACAAAGCTTAAATCGGAAATTAGGTAACATTTTATTGTATCCATGAATTAGTTTTAGTATTGTTCAAGTTTCCAAAAGTTCGACTTGGAAACAAATTAGGTTATCGATTAAAGGGTGACTTCATTGTAGTAGAAAATCAACGTTACTGGTAATGTCAAATGCCCCACGTTCGGACGGCCCGGTGTCTAATAAAAGATTTTCAATCCGTACTTAAACAATTCGTAACAATCAAACGCTAAGTGCTAATATAAAAATCAGTGACAATAGGTGAACCCATTGTTTCAGAACGTATGCAACTTAAACTGGGCCAAGAGAGTCGAGTGGGCACTATATTGTGTCAATTTCTCGAGTAGTCCCCTTTTCCGCCGCGCCCCCTAGCGTGTTAGTTGCGCGTTCAGTCAATGCTACGTCCATTCTGCCAAGTTCAAGTAAAATACTTGCTTTTGTAACTAAAGTAATTGTTTGCTTCTTTAAAGGTCGGAGGCTAATATGTAAACTTTTAACGATGCGAGTACCTAGACTTCCTCCTGTGAGGTACTGCGCATTATTCTTGCAGAGTTCGCAGGTTTTCTTTATTCTTTAGAAATGGTGTGTGGCGTTCTCTCAAGATTTTCGTTCTTAAGCAAGTTTTTTATGATTTCGTTCTCAATTTTCTTTATGGCTCCAAACGTGACTTTTCTCGGGATTTATGCACAGCGAATTTCAACTGGTTACGGATCCCCAATTCGATTTGTTTGCATACATAGATTTAAATATACGTTTGTTTGAATTTTACCACATAAGTGAAAGGGCTTGTAAAATCCGCCGTACGCGTCTTCTTACAAGTTCATGGCCAGAGTCAAGTGTTGGGACTTAGCGCGTCTAGACCTTCAAGTAAGGTGACAAGCAAAGACGAAGAGAATATATTGCTTTAAAGCTTCATATTGTCTGTAATAGTTGGTCCGAGTATAGAACCCTGTGTGAATACTTCCTTTTCTTCGTATTTATTCAAGTCAATCTCACATTCTATTAAGCTCGAAATTGTGCTTTCATAGAAAAAATATACCTGAAAGCTACATAAATTACGAAAAAGAAGTCGTATGTAAAAATAAATACAAAAACACTTACTGTATTTAAAGAATTCGTTCACGTAGTAAAATTAACGGTCACACGCTTATGGCGCGAAGTTGTTCAGCTACACACATAAAAATCTTTTATGGGTGGCTTGAGCAAATTAGTCCAACCTTCAAAACACCCTGACTAATTAGTGAAAATACTAAAGATGCATAAGTTACGCATTTAAAACCGTCCACGCCTTTGCCGTCAAAGTTAGTAGTACTAATTTTAATTCTTGTTAGTTTTTCACGCAGTGCTTTCTTCTTGAACACGAATAGCTTTGCTACAGTTTATTAAAACAAGTTCGCTTTGAAATCATTTCAACCGTTTTTACCGTGGTGAATTTCAACATCCTCCAGAACTAGGATATTTAGATATCACTTGGATTTTTTACTACTTCAAAAATCTTTACGAATTTTTCTGCTATAAAAGCGTAAAAGGCAGTTTCATTTGAACTCATAAAATATTTATTACCTTCATTAGGAGGAATGTGACTCTTCAAATTTTTTGCAGTATTTACCACCGCTCCGTGCATCTGATGACACACTCAGAATATAAAATGGTTTACATTTGGAAAATTGTTTTGGTTCGGGAACATTAGCGTTGATTTATATGTTTTCGCTTCAGTCGGGAGAATTCAGTTCCATGTTCATTATCATGATTGGAAATTATACACGTGTTGAACTCATGATGTGATGGTGAACGAGCAAATTGAGACTAGTGTACATGCAAAGCCAAGTTCTAAAGATGATGATGAAGGGATTGTCCTAATCGATGTCTTGGAAACCAGAATTCCAGAACCAAATAAACCGAAGCATTTAGTACAGAGTATTTTCGTACCCACTGCGAATGATAATATCGATAAAGACGTCGTAACAGCTTTTATATTTACATACATGTATAAAATTTTGCATACAAATGGGCGTTCCGACGCGTTCATCGATTTCGGCCTACAATGAAACCATCCCGAAAGGGAACAATACTTGTTAACATATTGTAAATGAAGAACAAAGGCTTATTATAAAATCAATTATCACGACATTGTGTTCGCAAGCGGCACGGTTCGCTCGGTCGTGATCCGTCGTGAGGCTTGCAATCTGCGGGATACTTAATTGAGGGCTTCGAGAGGTATTGCATGTTGACTATAGCTTTATTTATTTCGTGCGAAGCGGAAAACCGTAGCAATTTATTAGTATCTTCACTCACTGTTCTGAGGCGAGAACAAAAAAACTTAGTCCAATATTGTATCTCTTCGTTTACCATTTTCATTATCATCACATATAATGTATTCAATGCTTTCATTTACTCTTTTGCCTCTTCCCTCGGATATGTCCTAATCCCACCCGCCAAACCTCGCAGAGCCCTTTCCTTACATAGTAGAAGTACAAAGGCCCACGAATTCTAAATTGGAATTGTAATAATGCGAAGCGACGTTTGCTGTTACACCCACGTAAACGAGAGCCCCTATGTAGGATAATACTTTTAACATTAATCGAACATTTGAATGAACATTGTATGTCGCCTGAAAAGAGTTTCATTTCATTATTACTAATATTATTAAATCCTTTTGGGTTTAATATAATATGGCTTTTATACTGTATTCACAAAAACGAAAGTTCCTATCAGAACTTCTAAAGAACGCTATCTCGAATAACTCTTGCTTGAAAGTATAGTTAACCAGAATTTTAGATATACTTCGACCGTCATATTTCCTTCGTAAAAGATAAAGATATCTTAAAGCAAAAATATACCTCATATTATAATTCTGCGTACTTCGCAGGACTAAAACTATTACTAAGATCTTCTCATTGTCATTCCGTACGAGTATTATACTAGAGAGCTTCTACTAACGATATCATATGTAAGGAGTTAGCGTAATCGAGCCAGAAATGATCTCACATGTCACTACCCTCTGCGGAATTTTAGCTGCAGGTTTATTTTTTAATTCATCCTCTCCAAAATTCATGGTTTCTGTGGATGTACTAACCGTTTTAAATAAAAATATTTGTACTATTTTAGATTTTTTTGACTGCATTTTACTCTGGATTATATAACACAAAGTATTCTTTTTTATGATCTCTTTTATTATTCTTCGAGAATTTTATGTGCTCTCTGAAACTATCGTAGTAAACAAATTTACCTATGTTGCTATGAACGTTGGAGCTTTTACGCGTGTGGTTTCATATTTAATTTTATGTAGTTTATAGTACCGCGATGTTTGAAAGGCTACGACTATTGAAAATTATTCCAAGCTATGAAATTTATTCACGAACATTGTCTTCGACGAACGTTCCAGAGAAAAAAATTATACAGTACATACAACAAGTTCGAAAACTATAAATACGCCAACAACTTTTCCAGAGACATAACAAAACAAACTGAATTGAATTTTGAATCGCAATAATGTTTATCTTTCTCGCCGAGCGCTGATTTAATCGATACTCCGCGAGTAAACATCGATATCACTCGATAAGTGCGATTATAGAATCGATTACAAATCGGGGCGATGCCAGCAATAATATTTGCATTTCTCGTGTGCCAACGTCAAGTGTGATGGATAGGGCCTGTTTTCTTAAACTGAGTTTACACAGATTGCCAGTCTGCGGTCTGTAGCAATTAAGGGTTATAGTTGTTTTAATTGCTTTAAGCAATTAAACGCAAGCTGCTCCAGGGATTAATCGACATTGTTGGGTTAACCTCTTAATACGTTCTTGTTATTTCTTGTCAACGAAATTCTAAGTACCGTCGTATATTCTGTCTCGTGGCTGATGTTGGGGATTTAAAATGGTACCAGCAGTAAAACTTTTTATTGTCATCCTTTCTTACGTTATGGCTTGCCGCATATATTTGCTGAAAAACCAAACGGACGACACTTTCTTTAAATCCTGTCCCAAATTTTATAAATGTCTCTTCCCACGCTTTAGTTAGCTCTCTTTGTTTTTATTAACAAACGAATTCTTTTGTTTCAGGTACAAATCATCCTCATACAAGAACCGGTTACCAGAACATCTGCCATCTGTTTCATCACACCCAATAACAACTATTTCTTTCTCACTGCCAATCTTGTTCTCACAAAGTGAATGTTTTTTCATGTTTGAAATGAGCGTATTAAACCCTTTTATCTGCTATTATATTTAAATGAGTCATTTGGCGGTTAGCGTATGTGTCCAACGTGTGAATGCTATGGTTACTGCTTCATTATTTGTGGCTTTATTGGCTTTAGTATCATTATTAAATTAGTTTAATAGAGCTGTGTTAATGATGTGTATTATGACATCCTCATTATCATCGGCTGCTTCTGCCGTACGGTGTGAGCAAGTGAAGATTACATTATTATGTTACATTGTTGCTGTTAGCACTTTGAGCATATATTACTTAACAGTTGCTACGTAACTTTGAATTCGTTTATTTAGTCTCAGCTCTCTATTCTAGCGTACTAGACTGTAATTAGTGTGATCTTTCTGCAACGCTGCATAATTTCTTTGACTTGAGTTTTTAGAAGGTTATCTAAGTTCTTACAAGTTAAGCGCGATGTTAAATAAACAGCAGTATCAAGTGTTGTCTTTCGTCTTTGCTTTGCTTTTCTGTCGAAGTATATGTTACCGCAAATTTTTTGTAAAAGACTCACAGGACCATCTTTAACGACGGTCTATCGAAATACGAGTAAAAAGGCAGAAAAGGTACCATTTTGCATTTCATTCTGAAAAAGGAGCATCTTCAGTTCGACGTTCAGTTTAAATAGAATCCGACAGCAGTTAAAAAAACATCGACATTCGCACAGACTTCAAAGAGGCACGAGACACGAGCTAGATCTAAAAACTGTATAAAATAAAAGGCTGGGAAAGCGTCGAGAGATTAGGGTTGACAGACCAAACAAAAACCAGTTGAGAATTCCGAACATTTTATGAAACTTGCAGAATTTGCTTGATTTTAAGTGAGACACATAATCCGGTCGTTGTGTTTACAGGAATATTATTTCTGCTTATTTAACTTTGACTGTGACGAAAATGATAACAGTAAAATGTCGACAAAGACAAACAGAATAAAATATTCTAGTGCTCTTAATTCAGTGCAGTGTTAAGAAAACTCAATCTCAGGCAGCCCTAAAAGACGAGTTCGCAGAGCCACAGAATTTCACTACAAGAGAAACCTTTCCGACTTAAAAACAGTTATACGTTTGTGGTTTTCTGAGCAGCTATTAGATATGCTTTCATTTTCAGGACAGGAAAATTTCTAGATGAAGTTAAACTGAGAAAGCAATATAATAAGTTTTTAGTAGAACAAATCTTATAACTTGTGACGTACATTTTGTTTACCAATAAATGGATATCAAGAATTAAAAAAAAATGGGATTGGGAAGTTTAAGATAAACGCGAGACATGCAAAAACTGTAAAAAGTTAAAATGATTAATTAAAGAAACCTTATCATAAACATGGCTGAACAATGTAGTTAACGAAACTATGTACAGGAAGCTTACATAAAATACAAGAAACCTTAAACATACCTAATTACCAAAGTCATAAACCAAAGCACGACATTAAAGAAAACATTACCCTAGTTGTAAGTTATTTAATCAGAACAACGTGAGCTAAAATCGATGAAATATTATATACAGTTACAGTTAGACATAGCTTGCAGAGTAAGCAAACTGAAGTGGCAGTGGGCTGGCCATGTTTATCGAAGGACAAATGGCCAGTGAAGCAGACGAGTCCTGGAGGCCGCGTGTCGCCAAGCGTAGTTTGGGTCTACCCCCAGCTAGATAGACCGACGACCTCAAAAAGGTGGCTGGGATAGACTGGTAGCAGAAGGCAAGACAGGGTAATGTGGCTCAGCATGGGAGAAAGAGGCCTATGACCAGCAGTGGATTGAGATAGGCTGAGTTGATTCATTGATAGTTAAATGCTCTGGAACCACCGTAACTTATCACACTCCGGTTTAGAATCGGAGTATTTGCGTCATAAAACGACGTTCAACTAGACTTGGCGTAGATTTATTATCCGTTCATGTTGTCTTGTTTTAATTTCTGCCTCATTAAACATTTCTGTGCTATATGTGGTGCAAGTTAGAATATTATAAAATGATATAATTTTTCGCCTTTCCTTATTCGAATGGACTCATTGTCCATTCTCATTCTTCATTTTGTTATTATTCATTTCTATGGTCTCGTTCTCTTATTCATTTGGACTCGGCGTAACGTATGTCTTTTTCTTCCATACTAGTCTGTACCAGTCGTCATCTTGGTAGTCACCCCCTTCTAGCCGTATCTTCCATGAAGTTCGTCCATCGTTTCTTTGGTCTTCCCCTACTCTCATAGCCAACCACTTTCATACTCAAAACTTTCGACGATCTATTTCTGTTGTATTAGTTTCATTTCTGCCTTATCAAATATTTCTGTGCTAAAGCACAGTGTTCTGCTAGTTTGAATATTATTAAAGGAAATATTTCCTTTATTCTGAACTAGTTGCCCGCCCCGGCTTCGCTCGAGTAGCACTAAGTACTTATGTACGGCGCACCTACCTGCCTACCCTACCTCCTACCCTACCCTACCTACCCTACCTTTTCATTGTTTTTAAGATGTATTCTGCTATTCGGGGCGGAGACAAATCCAACGAATAAAAAACCATGAAAATTGGTCCAGCAGATCTCGTGTTATAAGACGAGTCGAGTTAAGTGTTGTAACAAACACGACTTTCTTTTATATATATAGATTGGTATACTTTGTAAGATCTTCCTGATCATAAATCCAAACCCCGCATTGTTTTAAGAGCTGGTTTTGTATCCGTTGTAAAGCTAGCCATTATTTCTTAGCTTGTACTTTTACTTGAAGTAATTGCTGTCGGTCTGCGCAGTTGCTAAGGGAAACCAGATTTTTGCACTGTAATTTTATGCATGTGTTAACAAATTCCTTATTTCCGCTGTCGGTCACCTCGCGTTTCTAAATTACATGTTACAACTCTTAAGAAAGATACGGTATCACATCATAATTTCAATTCTAACCTAACTCCCGGTTGAGCTCTTGCTTCTAACATACATAAATTGAGCAACTCGCCTACTATCTAAACAGCGCTTTTATTTAAATCACCGATGAAACTACAACGTTTATCTACTACTACCTTTCTACACCATTGCACTTTTTCAACCCATTGGCTTATCACTATAAAGTCCCAGCTCCACCTCGGATTAGCCCACTATAAAACCTTACTACGCAAGCAGAAAAAACACATAATGGACACTTAGTTACTCTACGGGATGCAAACGGCTCGCAATAATCGTTTAAGTGAAGTCCAAATGACTTTTGCATTCTTAGTAGCTCCGGTCTTGCATTTAATGTTTGTTTCAAGTGCATCCGAAGAGCTTTGGCAGTGTGTGGGTGCCATTAGTTTGATGCGAAGTTCCAGAGCAGTTTATAGTGTTGCATATTCAATAACCCGCATATTGAAATGAACGGCTGGTAGCCTCTCAAGTTTGTTTGATATCTCAGGTATACCATGCCCTTGTTTCGAACTGTTTTGAGTATAATTGCAGATTGTAATTTTATATATTTTTCTGATTCTGTTGGCTTGTGACACACTCCTTGAATTCCTCTCTAATAACCATTAAAAATGTCGTTCCTAATCAGAGTACATGAAAGTAGAATACGTAAACAAACTACCTATATTTGTGTCGCCAAGGACCAAGGATGAAAACCAAAAGGTCATTCCTAAAAGTTTTTCATAGATTCGAATTGTTGTTTTACGAAGACAAACCTTGAAACTAAAACATGTCTTGTGCCATTCCAATTTATCTTATTCGTCTTCCAGTAACCCTGAACCAGTTTTGTATTCTGAACGGCATTCAATAAGCTGTCACTAACTACAGGGTGGGTTGGAGGCAGTCCAACATTCTAATAGATTCTGGATCGCGTGGCTTACACTTTAATTTATTTAGCACATTTCTCCAGACCTACATTTTTCCGACTCTTTATTTGGAATTGTAAGAAAAAGTTCGACTTGTTTGTGTTGCGCAAGTGTTGTAAAGTACTGCCCGTTGATTTAGTCACGCGGCTTCTAGCTCCTTAGAAATACTTTTTTAAGGAGTTCTAAGATGCGTTGACGCGTTCTTTTTTCGGAAGTTTTTTTTTTTACTGTAGTTGCTAGGTATAGGAATAGAATTCCATCCCTATAGGTTCCTCTTGCATAACGATTATTCCACCAGCTCTGAATACGACGGTACACCCACCCGTTTCTTGAATAATCGTGGGCGTGACACAATGTTATTATGAACAACCCACCCAACACATGGTTTAGAACGGATGTCAACATAAATAACATCCACGTATACCCCTTTAAAATTATGTTTACCATGCAAGCCAAACACCATGACAATAAAAACAAACAATCAATTGAACCCACATTTGTAGGTTAAGGCGTTAAACTAAAACTAGGGTATCGATTCAACGTTATCAAGCTTACCGACTCACTTTGTTTGAAAAACTAATATAGACCATGACTATGAAAAGTTTCAGTGGCTCGAAAATCGAGTTGCTTCCGATTTACGATTTCGTTTGATTGATGTTCATTCATACTATCAATCCATTATTTAATTGTAGTAAATCAAATGCGGTGTCTGTGTGGTATTCGGAAATTAATGGGACAACTCTTTTCTTTCTATGGGCATTAGACGCATTTACGTGAATCATTAATTACTACCTATGTAGTATTGTTCTCTGAGTACCCACATTACCACATTAGTACATTCCTACTGCCCATCGATCAAAGGTGTTTATTTTGGCCAGATTTCTTTAAGTTTTTTTGCTGTAGCCCATGTTCATCAGAGAACATTAAGATACCAGCTGATGTTATGATGAATGTGTTGTTTAGTATTATTTTTCAAATGGAAATTTATTGGATTCGGTATCGCCATAAATATTGAGCCGACACTCGTTAATCAGATTCGGTCGATGCGATTCCGGCTACGTCTGGCTGAAAAAATACAGTTTTTATTTTGTTTTGCGAGTTTCTCGTCGATGTTTTAATGAAATTGAAATGCTGGTTTCATCTGAAATACTAACGAGTATATCTGAGGTGATATTTTATCTTTACATAAATCCAGACGGAACACGTAATCACATAAGTCCATAAGGTCCAGCTAAATATTAAGTAGTTGCCTTTTATTAATGGTCCTTGACGCACAAAGGGCTTCCTTTACTGAAAGGGACATAAGCTTCTTACAATCTTGTCCAACCAGCTTTTGAGACATATATAAAATGAACATATTTCTGGTTCGTTTGTCAACTAGCCTTTTTCTATCAACCGTCTTTCAGGGTGGACTTGTCCTTC
Source organism: Agrochola circellaris (assembly GCA_914767755.1). Lineage (NCBI taxonomy): Eukaryota > Metazoa > Arthropoda > Insecta > Lepidoptera > Noctuidae > Agrochola > Agrochola circellaris. The sequence goes on from OU611857.1 coordinate 3,916,569, forward strand.
AACTGGAAAATGTCAGCTAGTACCGACTTGCCGTAGTCGATCCTCTATTTCTGATGCTGCTTGAGGTCTTAAATCATTAAATTTTGTAATACTGTTAGCCATATTTCTTCTTCTACATTAACTTTTATCGGTACTTTCAGGTTGGAGGATATCTTTATGGCTAGTGGGTGATTTTAGGATGTCGGTTGACCCACGATGTTCTTATAGTCAATTTTCAATAGGTGTTAAATTTGACAATTCTGACTCTAAAAGCAACAAACAAGCACAAATAACGGAACTTATAATGTTCTCAGATAAACTTACATAAGTGGAGTCTCCCGAACTCATAAGTCACTATAATTATACAAGAGATAACTTGAATATGCAGGGGTTATCGGTCTTGACGGCGGCGTAAACGCACCCTTTGTTGCGCCAGTGAATCAATCAAGTGTGTCTTATCTTCTAATTGATGGGAACCACTACGCAATGAGCTTCCTAGAATGTAGTATTGTTTGTTATTCTGTAGTGCAGGATGATGAGTACAGCTTTGTATTAGGTAGAGGAATTTGAGTGAGTGGTTAGTCTTAAATGATTCATGGATTATTTCGAGACGATGCGATGGATCATCCTCGTTTTGTATTTATTGCTGTTACTAGTTAGGAGATCTGCGTTTAACAGAGAACAGCCTAAGACTTTTACCAAAATTGTCAGCTTTGTAAGATTTCATGACTTACTAAGTTAGTTCAAGCAGTGCAGTGGCTAGCACTAGCTAATGACCAATCACCGCTAAGAATTTTATGACGTTAACTGAATTTGTTATTTTTATTTGCACAAACAAGAAATCCCTAATTAAATAATTTGCAATATCATTCACAACCATTACCCAAAATCCTAACCAAACAAAATAACAGTACCGCAGGCAAACAATACTATGTACATACTTCCTAAAGTCAAGGAAATAGGAATTCCTATTCAAATAAGGCGCATCGCCCACCGCTTCGGCCTCAGCGTAAACAAGGCTCGTGTAATTAAATCTAAATGCGTATCTTCATTCCTCGCGAGTTCCGTACATAGAATGTTTACGTGTTCGGCTAGATGTTTATCATTGCGTTGTTGAGGTGTGGTGGACCAAGGGATGAGGGGCAGCGGAGGAAAGAAGCAGCAAAGCGTTTATCAAGATAGTGCTTTTTGGAAGAAAGATGTGATAGGTGATGGAAAATTAATAGTTGGAGATGTAGAGAGGTGGAGATGAAAGGATGGCTGGAAAGTATTCTTGTTATAACAGATCAGCGGACTTATGAATTAGTACAGCTTTGATGAAAATGGTATATGATTGTCTAATAGTAAAGCTACGAGTATCCTAGATATGTTCTTTGTAAATGTAGAAGGGAAACAGATAAGTGAAGAAATATTTTTCTTCCATCTCTCCTTGATAAAACAATTCTTATGTTCTTTGCATCACATTTATCTTTCCTTTTTATAAATCTACCTTTAATTAGATATTTTAAAAAAAGTCTTGAGCAAATATTCCTTTCAAAGCCTTCTAGTTTAATATCGCAACAATTCAGTGCATAATTCAACATCTTTAAGGAAACCATTTGGTATGGCCATGGAGTGCAGTGTCGAGAAACTAATAAATATTCAGAGCAGACGTACTCGTATGCAAGTCTATTTCTGTTCCTAGGAAGTATCGTTTGTATTACTGTATTCATGACTTAGACGACTGTCTTGTGACAGAATTAGGCTGTGTCAATAAGTTAGCATCATTCTTTTTGATTTTATGAGGAAGTTTTTCTTTACTTCGTTCTATTTTCTGTTGTTGATAAATGTTTGAGATAGTTTAGACCTCAGTACGCGTTCGATATTGTTGACGATTTTGCGTCTTCCGTTGTTATTCATTTTTAACTCGATCAGCAGAGCCGATTTAGTATTGGCTAATTGTTTGCACTGTTACACTTAAACGTTTTTTATGGCAGTTTGGAGCTCGGACACGTAATCATTATCGTTCAGCTCTAGGTAAAAGTTTTCCGCACGGTAATCCTAAGCTTTATCAAGGGTGAAATACCTGATAGTGAAGGTATTCTTTGTTGTTACTTAGTGCTTAGCCTGAGAATCAAAACATCCACCAGCAAATGGAAACTACAACTCAACGCGAAAATAAAGCCTCCGCTGTTCTGGAAACTAATCTGACGAGTGCCATTCCTCCACAAGCCCTTACAGCTTATAACAGGTCTGTATAATCAGCTAAGTGCATATAAGACGTGAACTCATCCGCTCGTTTACGATGGTGTTGCCTTCACATTTGGCGGTGCAAACGGTCGGGGAGCCTCGTCTTCGACGGTAATGGCTGACGAAATTAATATGGACGTCGTAGAGTGTGATGTTTCTCTCCTCATGGGTGGTAATATTACGTGTGTGGTTGATTGTTACTTTGCATTTATGCGAACACACTACGGAATATTCTTAACAGATTGTAGTATTTAAGGTTTAAGAATGGTGGAATGTGCATCATCTATCAGAAAAACTGTAAAAGGACCCAAGCTAATTAGTTAGCTGGGGTCCTTATTACAGTTTTTCTGTTTAGGATAAACAGAAAAACTGTAATAACGACATCGAAGTAAAACTAAAAAGAAAAAGAGAACATAATAACAAGCAGATTTCTGAACACCGTTCTCAATCTTCATTTGACTTTTATCAAACTTGATCGCTTGTAAATTATGCAAAGATAGTAAAAGTTTTTCTCGCCTCCCCAACGGAGCTAAAATCATCAACGTCGAATATGACAGCGAAGTTATTTGATTATTTTATTTCATTACTCGCTACTGAGGCACCGTCAATTTTAATATTTCAACAGGGCTTCTTTCTATGTTCATTTAAGGTCCCCAATAAACAGTGGGGTCTCCAGATAAATCAACTTTACAAGTTTTTTGTCTAATTACGTCTACAGCCTTGTTTAATTCAGTACAATGTTCAGCTATATATCTGAACGAATTTCTTTTATCTTACTTAAGATTTATCTCAAAATCGACAGCATGACGATCTTTGATATTGAGTTTGGCCCCGTAGTTTACCTAGCTTCGGTCCCATATTGATGAAGTGCCTCTATTAGGCTGGCAACGTATTGGGCAATCATGCGCGTCGGCTAATACGGTAACCGTAGCCCAGTTATCCAGTCTGACGTGCCTACGGTACATTAGGTTGGTTGCTTTGAGCTTTATTTGTCGTAAAATAGTCTAGGCTAGGGTTTACGACAGGATGGGTTTATAGGTTTCCTGTTTTTTGCTGGCTTGATTAGAAATGGGACTAGACACAGTTTTACATTTTATGCTTTTAAACTATCTGGAGACATGTTGATATTTTTGCCAAAATTAATAATTGTTCTGATTTGGAATGTGTGCGCGTGTGGGTACGTAAACATTGCCAGTCACATACTGAAAAGCCTTTTCTCAATAACAGATCGAACAAATAAATCGCTTCTGATTTTGTTTTCACCCCAAAAGATAATGTAATTGAATACAAATCCAATACAGACAATCACAGATCCTTCGAATTAGAATTCTAATTTAATCCCAATTTACCGTCAATATCAATGGGCTATGCTCAAATTACCGAATTCTGAATAAACACAAAGGAATCAGGGATCAGATTTATTCGTGCATGAAGACAAAAGCGGTGTTTTAATGGTACTGGTACTACGGTAGCCCTATGAAGGTTAAATTGGCACGTGCTAGAATAATTATGAGTGTGAGGGTCATATAACCTTTTTTAGGGTTCCGTAGTAAACAAGGAACCCTTATAGTTTCTCCTTGTGGCTTAGCTCAGAGACTGTTAGTACTAGAAAGCTGTAATTTGGCATGGGTTTACATATTAATCACGCCGACAGTGGTAAAATAAAAACAAATTTTTTTTTTTTTTTTAGGGAACTTACCTCCCCTACACCTAAAGTGGGGAGGGGGTTTTCTCGTCTATCCCGTGGCGTTGGAAAGGTCGTTCAAAAATATTGTGGATGTGTCAAAGCCATTTTTCAATTTAGGGATCCGTTTGCGAAATCTTTAGCTTTAAAGTGCAAATTTTTGTTAGAGTAGTGTCTTCCCCCCTGCCAGCTAAATGGTTGTACTTGGATTTATGAAAAATCCACAGCAGTAGTATATTAAATAACGAAGTTAAAGGGAAAACTATCACGGCTTTACAGGTTAACGAGTAATAATCGACCAACTTAAATTTGCAGTTTGAAAAACATGTTCTCCCATATATTCCGTATGGGAGAACATGTTTTTCAACTAAAATGTTAAGTTTGTTCTTGGGATAAATTCATTCCAACTACGGAACCCTTCATTGTGCGTGGTCCGACTCAAACTTGGCCGGTTTTTTTATTGCGATTGCGCTGTGGTATCCCTAGTAGATGTTATGTGTTGCTCGAATGAGAATAATGAATTTTGGCCTTAATGTTACCGACGGGTCCATTCCGGTTTTAAGAAACAAGAAACAAAAGCTGCCTTGCTCTGCCCCTAGCTAGGGCGATATTACAGCATTAGCGGATCAGACACTATCAGTAATAATGACATTACATTCAAGTAATGTCATTACTACTTACAGTGTGGTGGTTGGAATGATGATGTCATCTAAATATTTTAATAGTTTTACGTCAACAGTGGAAGGAATGATAGTAATATTGATGTCATTATTACTGATAGTATCTAGACCGCTAATATTTTGTTTCTCAAGATGCGTGCTACGTGTATTCTGTCTACGAATGTTACTTAAACACAAATCCTTCAGAGTCTCAAATCAAATTATACATTCCAATTTGGTCCCAATCTCGATGCCCAAAGCTCCAATTACTGTTCTGAACAAACACAAAGGTAGCAGAGGTCATTGAATTTAATCCGATCGTGCGTAAACACAAAGGTTATCCTTTAAGGGCACAAGGCCTGCCAAGGTCAAATACAGGCATGTGCTAGAAAGATGATGAGGTTTCTTAAATAGGTGGTGCACATTCTGATCAAACAAAAAATACCAACAGCATTTCAGGTTTGCCTTACAAATAGTAATAAAAAAAATCACCGATCCTACAAATACTGAATCAAAATTATCATTTTTTTTATTTAACTTCAAAGTTGACGAAATCGAAGGGTATGGGGGATTGAATCCGATCAGGCGTGAAGACAAAGGCGATCGTTTAAGGGCTCCGGTAGCTCTGCGCAGGTCAAATGCTGTCACATGCTGGAAAGATGAGGACATTAAGCCAATTATCCCTTAAAAGTTTTAATTCAAAGATCACGCACGAGTCCTCCAAAGGCACTAAACAAATGAATTATTTCCAACTTAACCTCAAAGCTCAAGAAATCCGAACAAACAAAGTTAGCATGGGTCATTGGATCCTGAACCGAATCCAAACATACGTAAAGGTAACGGCGATCCTTTCACTGCGAAGGTCAAATGCTGACACGTGCTAAAAAGAGGAGGATATTTATCGCAATGAAAAAATAACAAGTGCACTTCGGGGTGCTCAAAAAAATTTTTTTCAGAGATCAAAATCTTCCAAATACACTAACCAAATAATGCACAAAGCACAAGAAATGTTAACATACAAAGGCAGCAGGGATCATTGGATTGAATCCGATCGTGCGTAAAGACAAAAGGTGATCCTTTAAGGGCACCGGTAGCCCTGCGAAGGTCGCATACACACGTGCCTCTTAAATATGTATTTACGTTTTAATCAACCTGAGGACGCGCATGTTCGGGGTTCTAATGATGTCGCCTGTTTGATTATTATGTGTTGGTTTAACTCCTACGTGCCTGCTGGTATTTGTACTTAACATTATTGTAAGTTGGTAAATATAGCTATTACATAATTGTTATTTGGAATTGGTTGCTCGGGGATTTTGTCTGGGTGTATCTTCATCTGTTAGACTTGAAGATGATCATCGTTAAAGAGGAACAGCGTTTTAGTAGAAACAATTTTGATGACCAAGTTGCTTATTGTATTTGAGCATTTCACGGGATTTAAATCTTGTGGTAGTAAAGGATCTAATGTTAAAGCTATTTCAAAGCTGCACCAAATCCAATAAGCAGCAATCGAATGTCATGAATAACTTAATTCTACTTTTAGTTAACTTTATGACCACGGAAGGAAACAGATGCTTAGAATTACAGAGAACTAGCTATTAACCCAGATAAATCTGCTAAAGAACAGGCATTAAATATTCTACTGCGAATTTCGGTTGCGGTTTCAACCAAACAAAGTCAGTGTTATCTCAATTCAGATGAATAGTAGCAACAGCGAAGCTTCAAAGTTACACACGTCCGTCCAAGAATAAATTAATTCAACTTGGCGGAGTTGCCAAGCCAAAGCTTTCCCCTTCAGGTCTTTGGTTTGCTTGGCTTGCCCGAGTTTGGGAGCTGTTTCCGTCTCGCCCCTCCCACTGGCTTCTCATTGTTGTTCAAAACTGTTTGACTTCATTTAATTTCCAACAATGTCCTGTTTTCGCCTTTGATTGCTTAACTTCATGGAAGTAGGTTTGGGGATCGTCTTTGTTATTGTCGTTGCTACAATGCAACAGTGTCTGTCACAAACAGTTCTTGGTTTGTTTATTTTGTAACTTGGAGTTGTAAAAATAGCTTGCTGTTAAACTGCTTTCATAATAATTGACCAAAACTGATTTATATTTCGTAATTCTAAAAGATGTGTGTTGCTTGGCCATCTCGCATAATGTGATCAGCTTTGGGTCAAAGGGTTGACCTTTAATTGGAATGACGTAAAATAATATGACAATATGCCACATAAAAATGTCGGAAAACCTACACAAGTAGCTGTTCTATGGTATGTACCAAAAAAAACAACATAAACTAAAAAACGTATCACGCTCATAAAACACAGAACGTAACTTGAACCTACAGCGATGAAAGAATAACTTTTTACAACGTCACAACTTATTACGACGATATAAATAACAAAGGGACGCACAAAGAAAATAAAACTTCTTCGACACGACCACTTTGTCACATGATATGCTAAATCCTTAACGAACGGTTTCTTCGCCGAGTACCCTTTCATATGAAGGCTCTGAAGAACTCGTAGGTCGGTGCTTCGAATCGGCGATCTTATCTCGATGGAGCAAGTTGACTTATTTGGGTAATGTATTGACCGTTTATGTGAGTCGATAACTATGTCGATTTATTCTGTATAGGCGTCGTTATCGCCTTCTCTTGGATAACTTCTGGGGTATGGGCGGTTTGAATTTTGAAATGACTGCCATAAATCTGGACATCAGAAGCATTATAATATGGAATTTGATATGCATTTAAATATGTATCAGGCTTTACATAATGGCATAACATGGTAATTGGTAGCAATAGGATACTCCATAGACCTTTCCTAGTCACTGACTAATATGAACAAACTGGCTAAAATCTACCTTGTAAATAATTTAGCGCTGTAATAAACATCTAGTACACACATGCATAAGAGCGGTGCCAAAGCAATTAGTGTTAATACCGTCGCAAGTTTTAATGCTCATATGACTTCATTTAGGTAACAAGGTGCCAAGTTCCAGCTTTTTACAGTCTTTGACAATGTTAGAGAGACCTGTAACATGACTATGCATAATCTTCTTTATAATAGTCTAATATTATCAACATAACATGGAAGCTTCTGAAATATTAGTGTAAGAAAATCTGACACGAGTTTCCTCCTTTCGAAGGCAGTGATGTGAGAGGGTGCGAGGGCACTTTCAAAGATTAATACTTCCTCTTGTTATTTGATACGGAGCTGAAACACGGCCTTTGTCACGTTGTTTCTTCTTGTTTTTCCTTAATATGTTTTTGTGATAAGATTCGGTAGGCAATTTTTGTACGGAATCAGATTCTGCTATGTCATGCCTGATATTGAGACATAATTTCCTCAATGAGATGGGTTCTGAACTTTAAGAAGCTACTAAAAATAGATATATTGAAGTCATTCTCGAACACGTGTTTTTCTCTTAACCTGAACAAGGATTTGATTGATGAAACGAACGTTCTACACAATAGTTTAGGGTAGAATCTACAAAATTCTTTATACGAACCTCGCGAGTGTAATGGTAAACTTTTTACCCATGCAACAAAACAATCCAGACAGGAATTAATTCGTTCGTGTGAAATACTGCTGCCCAGACGCAAAGGGTAACGTAGATTAATGTGGTGCCATTATTAGGGGCTGGATACCGGCTCGGCCTTTCGGAAGCTTTCCATAATCGCCGAGTGCGTTTATTTCAATGGAACAAATTCCATTTTTTTTGATTGACGGTTTTAGGTCATCGAATTTCGGGAGGGTGTTGAACAAAGGGTCATCTGAAAATATACTTTTAGTTAAGGTTCAGGTGGAAAGATGTGTCTACAAAAATCATATATTTACTAAAGTAAGTATTTGGATGTTGTATTCATTTTTGGTTTGTGGAATTTTAACGCAAACGCGCTGTGTATAACGTCACAGTAGACCGAACATAATTCTTATTATGAACTGGCAATAAAATGATGTACTGTTCGAAGTAAAAATATATTATTACAGCTCAGAAGTTATAAAACTTTCGTCCATATAGATAAGTATGATGACGTCATATTTCCTCTTCCGATATTTCTATATCCTGTGATTGTGTATTAGGATGACTCAGATTATTGTTATGTTGCCATAAAGTCCCTTTCCCTGTCAGTTATTGCGTTTATCCAATTGTCCGGTCGTCTAAGTCCCTTACATGAGTAGATAAAGCCATCTGTTCAGGATATGAGCTTAGGGACCCAAAATTGATTTCAGATGCTTCCGAAATAGTGAGGGACACTACATAAAACTATTAAAACACCAATAACACTTATGATATAATCAATAAGCCATCTTTATAATAACCTTCCTGATGCTATCACAGAGAAATGCAATGAAAATAGAAATATTAGAAGCGGAAATTACTATGTATGAACAAACGATCGTACCTCTGCTGGTAGCAGTAGCTCGCACGATCGGTTTTAAATAATAGCTTGCATTACACCTTATCTGTCACCAGTTCACCACATATTTGCTCGGTTTAATTACGTTTTTCAACTATGCACTAGCGTCATACTGCATAGTTGAAGTTTACATTGTTATACGAACTAGAATTTGTAGCGTGTTAACGCTATCGAGTTCTCGAGAGAGGAAACTAAGTGTAAGTAGGCAACGTTCGACTAATCTTACATAAGTGTTAGGGAGACTACACACCAGGTAGCTTAGCGTCTTTGCCACGTGCTAACAAGACGGGTGCAGCTTTGCGATCTGTTCGCATACCTTGACTGCTGTTTAGTATGCTGTCTCCTTTACCTTGTTCGCATTACGGTTTCAGGAATTCGCTGAAACATGGAGCGTTTGAGTAAAACTTTAGCGTGCTGCTGAGTTCCAAATTACTTGAGAGCTTCTTAATATTAAACACGGATATTTCTTCTTCTTCAGCTATGACTGAACACGATATATTTTCGTATCTCATATTTAATTTATCTTTTTTCTGTTTCAGGTAAAACATCTTTTCCATTGCGCGACGCGAGAGGTATGATAGACGACCATGTGTTCATTTGGTTACATATAAGTTGAAATGATGTCCAAATAGTCCTCTTATTTACTTGATCCATTGTTGCTTTACCTTAAACTTAAGAGATACTTTAAACCTTTCATCAAATATAAATTAAACTTCCTATCAAATCCGACCCCTAATAAAAATTGCATTGTATCGAATGCGTATTGGTATTCGTTTAAGTCATTTGTAAATTTTCATCAATATATGCACACACGTATACTTCGTGTGACAGACGTCGTATATGCGAGTTGCGAGTGCATAATTATGTAAATGCTTGTTATTCATGTGTTTCGTATCGTCTGTGTTGCACTGTACCTACACCAAGTTGGCATACCATTCGTGCGGCTAGCTTGTACGCGGAGAGTCGCGTACAAATCGATTTAGAATTTGTTATCGTATCGACTCCGTTTGTCGTAATGTGGTGAGCGGAATTTCGATTGTTTTAATTTAATAATCACTGCACTGTATACATATTTTTGCACCTTGTAGTCACACAATTTAATTAATATTTTGAAAACTTACGATCAATTAAACATCTCTGAGTTAGTACCAGCTACCCCACTATTAGGCAAATTGGATCCAAAATGATCCAAGCCCAACTAAGAATATCCCAATTTGGGATACTATTAGATCAGATTGGGTCGTTAGTAAAGTGTTCCAATGAAATTAATTAATTTTTGGAGCCCTTTTATGAAATAGATTTGCTAAAGTCTCACGCTTAAAAGTAACACGTACGTAAGTCCAATTTATCTAAAAGAAAATATAATTTTTTACATAAAACGGTGTTCCCGTATAATTAGCACATTATATAAATCACACACGTTGCTTGTTCGCAATAAAACAGGCCCATCTGCCCACTCTCAGCTGTGGCAGGTGTTCCAGACGATGGCGGTGATAACATCGTTAGCATCCCCGTCGTCAGGTGCTGCAGTTTTTTTTTACGTTAACGTATTAATTTATACAGCTTAATTAAATTCAGGCTCGGCAGCTGAAACTTTTTTGATATTTTGGGCCGCGAATTTTATAGCAAAGGCCGTTGATTTAATTTATTTTTCATTCGTATTTTTACCACGTTTCTTAAAAAGTATAACCCAGATCTTTTTTAATATCCTGTTGAGAAATGCTACAAAAAATCCATAATATTCCATAGTTTTTTATGTCTATGTGCTTTGGTAATCTTTAATATTCTGATTTAAAAAATCATTTACATTGTGCTTATATCACTTTTCTATCGCCTGTACATTTCGCGTAAGGCAACACAATGCGTGCGTAAAGCTTTCCTGATTATAGCAGAAACAGCACGGCATGTATCTGTCTATATCGGAGTGCTTGACGTAACCTTTAACCAGCTAATAATTAATCAATCTCCCGGTCTGTAGCTCAGACACGCTTGCCCTTTTGCTAATCGAAATATGTAATCGAAAGTTTGTCTGGATCGCAAACTCCTGAGTGGAAAACTTCTGATTAGCTTATCAATACTTAAATTACATGTAAACATGTGTTCGTGAAAACATCTTGAGTATTAAATAACGTACGTAATCAATATGATTGAACGCGTAGTATCAAAATATAGTGTCATCTAAACGATCAAGGTTACAAAGTTTTTTCAGACGAAAACAAGTTGATAATGCAACCATATATAGAACAACGCTAGCTAAAATAATAAACACATACATAATATTACCGCATTGCCAAAATACGACCAACTATGTTTATATAATAGTGTTGATACTTATTATATCGAAAGAAAACAGCTGTTCAGTCCATTCAGCAAAATTGGCATGCTCTTGAACTTAACATGCCAGCACATCTTCCGCATTTCTTCGAATTTGAACCTTAATGGATAGTGTTAAAGGTCATGCTACATTTTGGCAATAGAAGTCGTGTTGCGGTATTCAAATATGTTGGCTAGCGGGGCATACAAACACGCAGGCTGTGCCAAACTCTTATCTATCCGTGCGTAGTAATAAAAAGACTGGATGTCATCCAGATTATAGGAGACATCTTCCGTTTTTGAATGCATCAAGTATCATTTAGTCACGTGTAACAAAGTGACAACTGGGTGGCGACCCTAGATTGACTCATTAAATATTTAATAACTCTTATTGTTGTATTAGGTACCAATATTGTCATGGTTATAGCATGGTTTTTACTTTTTGCCAAAGCAGTTCTTTGCGTCCACGTTCATAGGTTCGTCCTTGTTTTATCTAGTTATATAACAAATATCTGGTTGCTTACAAAGTTTAAATTAGAACTTTAAATTAGATAACTCTGCGACAGACTCGAGAGCACAGGATCCGTATGTGTAACTCAAAGTTAGGAAACAAGTTGAACTGAAAGTGAAAGATATCTGGAGTAAACATAATTTGGATTCAACACAAGGTTTTCACCAGATAAAGACGACCATTTTGAAAGAATTTTGTGCTAATGATGTAACTTTATCTAGACTTTATGTTCGGATTTTAGCACATTTTGATATCATTTTATTACTCTGACGACAATACTGAGGATTGAGCACATTTTGATAGGAGTCCATTCAATATTTTTATACCCGATATAAACTGAAAATACTTTTGAAATTAATTTAGAATATTAAATTAATCATCGACTTTTCAAGATAATTTCAAATAGTTCCAGAAGCGTAAAACTTTTAGTGCACCGATATTGTAGCTATTGTTCATATTTCATGATTGATGGCGACCTACGAATCACATTCTCTCGGGGGTAGAAAAGGATGATTAATATCTTAGAATCTTTTACGTAATGTTACTTCATTAATAGTTCTTGGTTCTGACGTTGCTTTTGTTTCGGCTCCAACTTGATATTTAATTTACTACTTTGCTGTATGATTGATGTCACCCTCAGTTTGTAGTGCTATATTAGCTGTGACATTATGATGACGGCCTCATAACCGTAAATAATGATGTTCAGGAAACGATTAAGGCCGTGTCTTTGATTTTCAAGAAATTGAGTTCAGTTGGTTTACATTGATGACTTACTCATTCTGTATACCGAAGTCTAATAATAACACTAGTGGACGAACCGTTACTTCCTAGAAATACTACAGTATACACAAGTTTCGTAGCAACAATATTATCAATAATGTATGTAACTCAAAAAAACCTTCCAGCTTATAACATTCAAATGTGGTCTTAAATGTGTCAGGATCCGCTACACATATCTCCAAACCAAATTAGGTTAAGTTCGGGATCTCGCTCGTGTATTCTCGCTCTATCACGCGGCTCCTTGGCCCTGACATTCCGGTCACGGGCAAGACGAATATTATTTATGGATGCAGCGAACGGGATACAAAAATTTGGAGCAAAACCAAATAGAATATCTAACTGAATTCGGGCACGTTTTCGATAAAGGTGTCTCATAATTTGCGTAGAAATAAATTTATTACAATAAACGGTACTCATATACATTGTATTTGGTGAACCTATAGGCATCAACAATACTCCAGATTGTTTTGAATTCAGCCCGACTCCTAAATATAATACCCATTCCTTTTGATCAAAAGCCAAAAAAATACTCGATCTGCATTAGCTTTCAGAAACCCATTAGCAATGTAATTGAAATTGGGTCAAGTTTATCCTCTGCGGCAGTTCTTGCGGATCCTCAATCACCATTCGTGGGACCGCTTCTCGTCCCTGACATTCACATCGCCTTATCGGGTCTAGCGCGACTCATTTATTCGACTCGAGTAAAAATAACGCGGTAAAACTATTATTATAGGAACTATTTTCTAGGTGTTAATTGGTTTAAAAAACTAGGCTCGGCACGCCAATTAGTTCGGAATTCTGTACAGTATTTGTACGGTTTTAATTGATTCATGTTTTTGTCAATTGGTAGTCAATTGATATTAAGAGTTAATGTTTTTAAGGATATTGACGTTCATTTAATAGTTCGGAATAATTTATTATAATTATAGACAACATCAAAACTATTGAAGAATAAATCATCACTAATAAATACAGGGATTTCTTCGCGCCCAAGATTATATTCATGATTTTTATATCATTCAGATATTTTATTTTTATCATGCTTCAGTTCAGTAACTATGTATACTATGTTCACAAATAAAGTTTGATTTGATTTGATTTGATTTGATTAACTGTTTTTTATATAAATGAATAATGACGTGGAGCTTAACGTAGGTCTACATCTAGTAATATTGGTTTCAGAAGGGCATACAATGTCAAGTTTCCAAAAAGAAACTCTCTCGGTTGATTTATTTTTATTGGACCCTCGTTAGCATTAAATGACGTTTTAGCAAAAAGTACAATAAAATAGAAAGTGGAGATTTATGATGGAAAAATAACTGTTGGACATCTGAGTACATTGACTGCAAGGACGAAAGGTCAAACTGAGGTCGAGAGGTAAAAAAAAAGAATACAGACACAAAATAAGTAACGTTCTCTTCCCAGGGTTTCACAGTAGAGAGAGATAATCCACTAGATGAATTATTCCAGAAACATTGCGACTTAACAACTTATGTAAATCAAACCACAAGAATGCATATAATATGAATACAAGAAACCGATAATTCTCGCACGGCCGAAATTGTTACAGTATAATTGTTCGACATAACAATGGCAAAAATTACTAAGTACTGAATAATTTGCTATTTTATTATAGCACGTAAACGAGCTACGAGGATAAAGTCATGTCGAGAAGTTAGTCATCGGGTACTGATTTACAGATTGGTCATCAGTTAGTTCCAAGAGAAAATTTTAATAATAGTAGTCAGAGATGTGAATCAGGATAATCCAGATCATTCGACGAGGAAAGTAATCTACAAAGAATTTCATTTCATCTATCAAATTTTAAAGCCGTATACTTTTCTATTACCCACGCCCGAAGACATGACCAGAATTTTATTTTGAGGATCGAGTCCACGTGTACCGGACGGGATTAGTGGATTATTTTTATTTTGTTCTTTCAGCCTTCAGTGTCAATCTAGACGTGGATCATCATAATAAACGTCTGCAGTAAAACGAGTGTTTTGATCATAAAATATGTCAATTCTTTTCCCGGTTATGTCACCCGAAAAGACACGACCTTCTCGAACGAATTACGGTTCCTCATAAAGGTTTGTTTTATGACGTCCCCCATGGGCAGCCTTGCACCTATAAACAGTATCATTTGACCTAGACCGTATACTCGAATTTATCTTGTGATAAGTATGGCGCCGCTAATAATAGACTAGGTGTCGCCGACGGGCGTTGCCCGGACCGAGTCGTTGAGCTTAACTCAGACGGCGAGACTTGAGACGATTTTGGTAATAAGGTTGATGTATTTTGAAGTTTACCTAACGTCCCAGCAAATTTTTCTAGACATAAAATTCGGCACGGAATATTTAACAATAAAGTATGTCACTTTGAGGATAAAGCTATTAAATCTCCCAGCGAAACTGGCTATTTACGCTTGCCGTGTATCAAACTTTTCAACCCTAAACTTTTTCTTCTACAAGTTTTCTACTTAAATGCTTCTTAGTACAAACACTAGGGTAACTTGGGAGATTAAATTTCTCCGAACAGCTGTTACCAATTCTGTGAATTTCAATAATTTGAAATTTAACTCTATATCTAGATAGATCGTTCTTAATTTTCACGTTCTAGTTTCAAGTTCGATTTTGTTTGTAGTCGTTCAAAGGTCGGCAGCGGTAGGCTCGTGATCATATTAATTAAACTTCCAAGTTGACATTTCAGTCTCAGATTTACACCAAAACATATCAACCTCAACCCTGGTGTTAGTTAACTAATTAATTAGCTGATTTTAACTTGGCAGTAGTAATTTACGGCCAAGTTCAAAGAGAGAATCATTAGAAAAAAACATTTTCGTATTGATTTTTGTCAGGTTTGAATCATATATTTTGTCTGTACTCCTCGTGGTTAAATTAGGGCATTAGGTGGTTTAAATAAGTGGAGCTCACAGGGGTCGGTCGACGCATCCGTGCATGTAATGTCAACCTAATTTGTGTTGACCTTGCGACCTACTTTGCTTTCCATACGGCGAATTAGGAAGGTTTAGTTAGAAATCAGTTTCTCTTGGCTTGTTGTTTAGTTATTATACAAGCAGAATCTTATCATCTCGAAGGCCTTTGTGAGGTGTAACAACAATGGGTAGATAATTTCTATTAGGATGCACAAATCTCTTTAGTCATTACACTGCCAGTAAAATAACTCCCTGTAAAATTAATTAGAAACCATTATATTTCACGTGTACCCACAACAATTTCTCATAACCAGCCGAGTAATAGGTGCTTAATTAATTCGTTTGCGAAACATTGCAGTATATTATAATTTATAACAGAGGTGAAGGTCGCGAACTTGGCTGTTGCTGGCGGCAGTCACAAACTTCGTTAATTTGCAGCGAGTGCTGCTGGCAGCTCTAATGGCTGTTTGTAACGTTTGAAAACTTGGCTCTCTCTCTGCGTCTTGACATCCGATTTGCAGCTTAATTGTGAAGCGCTTTTCTGTTTTAAAGGAAACGTGAAAAGCGCTGCACACATTAGGGCTGTTTTGGCACGCTCTTGTGACATCTGAAGCTGAAATTTTCTGCAAGCCTTTGTATATTACATATATTACAGGTGCTTTGAGCGTAGTTCAGTATTGATGTACTTGCGAGGTTTTGCCAATTATTTCTATACGAACATAAGCACTTCTTGAATCCTCCTATCATATCATTAAATATCCCAATGCTTTGTTATGTAGAGCCTCGAACTCCTTATCACTAAGGTCTTCTCATCAATGACTTCTACAATTAGACACAAAGGTTATTAGATGACTATTTTTGCTGCCATATTCCGCCATCTTACTTAAATCGAAGCGACTTCCTCATTATTATTTACAGCAAACAAGTACATTACGTGCAGGTTTCCGTAGAGTTTGTACAGTGATAACAGAAATAGTTTGTCAACTCACACACTCTCATTATTGGATCATCGCCGAGTGTACGCATCCGAATTCTTCACGCGCATATCTTATCGAAGTGTCCTGTCGGTCGCTAGGAACAGCTGTTCATACAGACTCAGAAAATGATGGAATGTAACTAGAATTTGGTGTTTTGGGTTCCGGTATTATATTTTTTTGGAATAGTGTATTGTAATCAGTTTTTATGGTTTTTGATGTCTATCCTTATTGACAATGATTCTTGGTTTCGCACAGGCGACGAAATGATAACCATAGAACGATTATCACTTATTTCAGCTGAGAAGTACTATCCTATACTATTAAATGAGCAATATTTGCATTTAAACAAAAAGTTTCAGGGACATTGACGCGAAAACTTTTACTATGGATTCAGTACATGATTCCAAACCACTCCGCGCTGAAATAATTCGTCGGTTATTTAAAAAAAAATCTGCTGTTCCATACATTTTGACCGCGTAGCAATTTTTTTTTTGATAATCGATTATTAACTTTTAGGCAGGGGGTTCAGAATCATGTACTGAATCGATAGTAAAAGTTGTCCCTGCCACCCTGTATATAAATATATATTTGTAATCACGTTCTCGAAAACCGGCTTTAACGATTTCGATGAAAGTTGCAATATGGTTTACGCGGCCGAAAATTCGATCTAGCTTGGTCTCATATCTGGGAAAATTAATTTTCTATATTTTCACATATATTATATTATTATTATTTTTTATATATTTTTTTTATTGTCTCGGGAATTTGATACAACGTTGGTATACCTGGACGATATTTATGTTGTACAGTACCCGATCTGAGCTCGGTCGACCAGAGTACTGAATTACTAATCTTTTAACGTCTTTTCTCTTCCGCATGGCGTGAGTAATCCCGGCGTTCAGGCCTTCGCCTAATTAACTTAAAGAAACCATTTTAAATAATTTCCTATTCACCGTTGATTTACAGCACGTCCTAAACGAGTATACCTACTTAACAGAATTGTTTTTATAGAAGCAAGGTACTCTAACACTTTCTTTAATAGGTCATAAACATACAATCTTGGCTAATTAGAACACGTACGTACTCACCCTCATGCCCGAAACTCACACACACGCACATGCCCGAAACTTAGGCGCAGGCCACACTGCGAACTAAATTAACTTAACTTAAAGTGCAAGTAATCAAAAAATAAATTAAAAAAAAAACATTTATTCCAAATTTCTAGGCTCCATTTCAAATGTTGTTAGTAGGGTATTAGTAATTTTACTTATTGCATATTGCTAGTATAGTAGTCTTCTTTCTTGAAATATGGACCCCTTTTTGGGTAAAGGCCTCCTCCAGCTGTTTCCACAAATCTCTGTCTATATATCTTATAGGTATACCAGCATTCCTCTTTCCCTGTGGTCCTTTCCATCGTGTGGTTTCTACGGTCCATCTTTTATCCATGTAACGTGTGATGTGCAAGTATAGGATATCAAATATCTGTGTCCTTAAACCAAGGATATAGTAAATAGCTTGAAGAGCACCACCATGCAGGTTCATGGTGGTGCACTGAGCCCGGGTGGTGGATTACGGCCTACGCTCAGGCCCAGGGCCTCCTCTGTACCTGTATCTCAACACTGCCCAGCAGTGGAAACATTATAAGCTGATTACGCTGTGCTGTACTTGACAGTTGATACGTGTAAGCAGAGCCTTCAGACAGGCAGAGTTCACTAAGCGTGGCCCAAATAGTAAATTAGCTTGCTTAGGTCTGCTCTATTATAGTTCACAGTGGCAACCGAAGTGAAAAGACGCCGCAACGTCGTAAGCTAAGTTAGCTCAGCTCGCAGTGTGGCCTGTGCCTATCACATATGCCCACGTCAAAACGTGGTATGCTAATATCAAAATATTATTTTTAATTATACCCAGTATGTTTTGCTTCACTAAACGTTTACGTTAACCGCTTCAGTTATTTCTAAACAAAGCTATTTTTACGTTTTCTGCTTATGTATAGTTATGTAGATATTATTTAATTGAGCTTCCTTGCGTGTTTACTATTTTTCGTTATTTATGCGTGGGTGAGGAATTTTGTGCGTATGTTTTTGAAATGGTATTTGGATTCTAACGGTGTAATAAGTTGATGGTAAAGCAAAGATGTTATTCAATGTGTTTCGTGTTATAATCAGATCGTTAATTAGACAATTATGATGCTTCTTACTTCCATGATGAAAACTTGACGCAAGAATTCATACTCTGCCAAAATTGCTTTAAAACTCTGCAACGTATTTTTAACCCGACTGTAAAGAAGTGTTAGGATAATCTTACCGATTTTTTCTTATTATTTCGTACGTAAAAAACATTAGTTAAAAAATCCGCCCTTTGTTAGTTTTATTTATGGTTTTCTATTATTCAACTAATGACGCTTTTTGTTACACGGACCTCATTATGCTTACTTTTAATTTCGATTTTTTTAGGAATATTTTAGTTTTTTTGTAATAAAAACTCGACTTCAGTCAGTAACAAGTAGCTAATAATTTCTCTGTTAGAACAAGGGTCTTAATTAAAATTATTATGGTAATTATAATTAAAGGTTTTGTTTGCTGTGTCTAACGTTCAAAATTCAAATTGGCTGGGTAGGGATATGTTTCAAAACTTGAAATTCGAACATGAATTACTGTTCATTTATTTATACTAGTGGTCGGCCATAGTTCGAAATTCGACCATCGTTCATTTAAATGTCATGATTCTAAGGTAGCCATCTTGTGTCAAACGCATGCTAGTGTGTGTAATGTTGTTTTTATTAATTTAATTTATTTCTAATGTATATTAAGTATATAAAAATATTAGCTTTCTGCACTCCGTCTCCATAAACACTTTAACTATGCCAAATTTCATACTCCTCGGTCCGCGTAATTTTCGTAAAAAGGGGCAAGTACGAAGTTTTTGCTTCACGTATTTATATACTAAGTACCTTTTACTGTTCTCTTCTATACATATCATAAAACAAAGTCGCTTTTCGAGTTTGTCTGTATGTCCGCGTTGTTCTTCTAAACCACGAAACAGATTTTGACGAGGTTTTCACCATCGCTTAGAGAATTTATTCCGGAAGGTTTGTGTACAATACGATAATATTAAAGTTACGTTTACCTAAGAAATCTCGATGTTTTGTCAAGTCGTAAAAACCGTGCGATGCAGGAAATGAAATGAAATGAAATTTATTTTTGCAAGAATTGTAGTACTTACATTACAGTTGGTGGGGTTATTTAACAGTTTCTAAAACTAGCATGCAAAATTACATTAATTAAATAAATTAAATTATGTTAATAAAATTGGAGCATACGTTAAGTTATTACATTTAAGATTATGAATGTCAATCATTTGTCAAATTGTAATAGTAAAATGTCAGTGTGAGTCTTTAAAGTTTAGGTACATACTCATTCACAGAATAGAATGATTTTTCTATATTCATTTGAATAATATTGTTTAAAACGGTTGATTGGCAGTTCCCTATATAATTTTGGTAATTTATTATATAACCTTATAACCATTGGAAAGCAACTTCTGTGATATAAGTGGCTTTTCATTGGAGGAATAATTAGTCTATCTCCTACATCTTGTGTTAAACGTAACAGAAATAATTCGGAGTGCATTTTAGCAAATTTTCAGCATTCAAATATGTTTATGAGTATGTATGTAGGAGCGGGCCGCTAGTCTACAATAAATAAATTTTTAATCAAAAATACAGTTTTGGTAGTATTTTCTCAACATACTACAATACATTTATTTAATCTGAATGTCCAATAACTGTTCAAAGTTAAACTAAAATAACACCGAACAAAAAAATATTAAGGCGAAGATAACCGACTTTTAATTATTTTATACTGAAGATCACGTCTAAACGAGTAGTGTTAATGATTTGAAAGTGAAAATATATCTTAAATTAGAGCATTTTCTTAATAACTTAATATACGAATATTTTAGATTATGTTTATATTACATAGTGAAATTAATTTGTAAATTTATGTCTAACGCTGATAAAAAAACTGAGAATCACGCAAAATCTATCAAGCGTATTTTTATGTATAATAAATTAATAATACGTCAAATTGTGGACAGCACTCCTTGGTGTGCAAGTCCTGTTACTGGCTGGACGTACTTAATAATTTTGTTTATGAATGAATTTTGAATTGGACGTAATTTTATTTTCGTTAATAAAAAATAATATGAAATCGTAAAAATTTATTATATCTGAATTTATTGAAACATTTCTTCAAGATATGTTATTAAAAAATATAAACGCATTGCGTGACCTCAGTACAGAACACGCAAGCTAACCACTCAAGGTCACTAATATATATCTGCGTCTTAAGCTTTTGAATTATGTATCAATTCATCAAATTCGATACTGGCAACATGTTTGAACAGCCGATTAATCGCACAGCACTTGCTATCAATAAAGACAGAGTGCGTGACTTTCTATTTTATTCTATAAATTATCTGTGTTCGTGCATCATGCGTTATTTATGAAAAACAATAATATTGAATGTAATCGTATTTTCTATATGTTTGGGTTTTATGTGAACAAGATTATGTATGAGCCGTTTATGAGGGTTTTATCTAAAAATAGCCGTGAAGTCAATTACCGACTTCGACAATCGTTTCCAAAGAAAAAAAGCCTACCTACTTAAAGAAACCCCGAAGTCTACAATTTACCCCTATTAACCTTCCCAACATTCAAATCCACTAATAAAATAACCCTACTTTATTCCGTTAAGTCATTCTATTACGTAAATTCTTGACAACCCTTCGATGCTAAAAATAGCCTTTCCAAAAATAGTTTAACTAATAACCCCCTCAGGTAGCTTCAGCAGTCGTGGCGTGAGTCACCGACGCGACGCGTCATATCGTCTGACTGTACGTCTGTGGAGCTTAACGTTCATGTCACTGTCACTTATCACACGTTGGCTTTAGAACGAGGAAAGAAGATTTATATCAGGGTGATTCAATAAATAAATGCATCTTTTGAAAAGACTTTCGAATCAATTTTCGAAAGTTTTATGCAGGATTTACATCTACGTAACAGGTTCCCTCCACCCATGCAAAAGGCTTAATCTACTCCTGAAGTCCAGTTCGAAAATTAATTGCATAAATTATATCTTGGATATACTCCAGCTATATAATTACGCAACACATTTTCGTAAACGATTACACCTAATCTGTTCGCCTGACAGTTCAACAACATTCATTGGGTTATTTAGGTTGTTGAGCAGATGTTTTTGATGCTTTTGATTAGCAATCTGTTTCAAATCGATTCAGATACTAATAAATTGTATATTACACAATTAGGGTACAGGGTAACTCAGTTTTGGTATCCATTCGGATACCGCAAACAGCGAACTTGCTAATAATATTATGTTAGTATGTAGTGGGTGGGCAGGGCTCATTGCTCGCAGAACAGACGGGAGACCTAGCGTTGGAAGGTAGACCGATGACCTAGTGATGGCCGCAGGAATCCGCTGGATGCGAGAAGCACAGAATAGGTTAAAGTGGAGGTGCTTGGGGGAGGCCTATGTCTAGCAGTGGACGTCTCTTGGCTGAAATGATGACGATGATGAAGAATGATGAATCGCTAATTTGATGTAATGACCCATTTCGACCACTAGGTAGACTCTTAACAATTAAGTATTATTCTCTATATCTGCACCGCTATTAACTGCAGTGATTCTTACAGAAAAACTAGAACTTATAATTATGACAAGACACAATTGTTAGGGAAGTTCCCACAGCAGGTAGAGCGTGGCGGCGCCCGCGCCTCCTTCGATATGAGTCACTCTGTTACTTCGTCTGCCCGTGCGTCTGTGCGACTTCTCGGTAGGGCTGTCCCGAACCTAATTTATAATTGTGTTGTCAGACCCATCGGCCATTTTGGTTTTTGTTCTTGTCTAGTCGAGTTATGATCAAAAGCTCATAAGGTGGTAAAAAGATAGTCGGTTAGTCTTCTTTTTTTCGTGTGGTTAGTGACTAACCTGGGGTCAGAGTCTTAAAGCCGTCCATGAGCCTCTGACTTGGCTTCACATGTCGTCGAGAAATATCTCTAGTTCGTTAAATGGTAGCTTATCTGACTGCCCCAGGGGACGGTGGACCTACTTAAATTACTAAATATCGTCACAGGACGAGAAACTTTTAAAACCAGAGTTACCAAAGATATTCTTCCAAAAATATTTCACTGAATTAAGGGGACTACAGGACCTAAACGTGCCTAAACGCAAGTTTTATAATGCCTACTAGAATATGATCCACTGCAGTAAACAAAATCAGAAAAATATATGATATTCTTCAGGATATATGCTAGTATGATAGTGTGTTGAAAACATAATACAACTATTTGATACGATAGAAAAAAATCATGAAGATACCTCTAAAAATTTCTTTTAACGATTAAAAATCATATTAATTTACATGTAATCATTCTGATTTTTTGTCAGATTATTCTACAAGCTACATATTAGCATAATAGTGTTTTAATTTTCCAGTCCAATCAATAGATTTTCTGTAAATCGCTAACTGCTTCATATTTTGCAATAAATTACCTGCGTCGTGTCATCGCGCTTCTCTTTCATTTCTATGCAGTCCGACAGTGACCGCGCTTTAGCTGTTGTAAGCCTCTTAATAGAGTGAAAAGAGAAAACAAATAAAATAGAAAATTTAATTAGACTTGGAAAAACTCACTCTAACAAATTACAGTTATTTTCAAGTAAGAATTTACAAGTTAAAGAAGAAAAGTCACCAAGAGAAACGCTTGAGATTTCCACAAGAAAATTAAACTGTCTCGGGGCTGGCCAAGTATTAATTCAAACGGAAAGCGGAGGGCTTTAAATGCACAGTTCTTGGTGCAGCGTATTTTACAAATTTCAACCTTAATTTTCCTAGAAAATCATATTTTCTACACTGTTTGTTAAACACAGTTAAAAAAGAAGTTTCAGTGATTTGGTATACGTGATCCCTAGAAAATAATTTAGTATTGAAACCAGCGGTAACGTCAATAATGTTTCCAAATTCTCCAATATTACAATAACTTTATAATTAAAAAATACTAAATCGGACATCCTTACTGAACCCACGGGGCGTGACCCCTCGATGCGTCGATAATTACCGACCGGTAGCACAGAAATTCCGACAAGACATCTGATGACGTCATTTCAATCTTTCAACTCATGTGAACCTAGTACTCGTGTTCAGCGGAAATGTATATTTTTAACGAAGTTGAGGGTTGCTAAAAATGAAATGCTTTTTATCTGATTGTTGATTTTGTAGGAACGTGATATTATGTTTCAGCAATTACCTTTATGGTTTGACCGTGGATAGACATTGATACGAGTAAGTTAGATTGCAGTGTATAACTATAGATATCACTGCGGTTGTATTAATTTGGTTAAAAATAAAATAACTACTTCTAAAATTTTGCAACCTATCATCATTTTATTTCTGTCCAGCCAGTGCAGGTTACATAATTAATATTCACCAAAAGCCCTTTGTAAAGTAGGTTGGTACCTTTCTAATTTATTTAATCAGACGCACGTAAGAAATACGACATGTTTTCAATCATCAAATTAGCATAATTATGTCCTAATCATCAGTACCCTAATTGCATAATACACGATCAAACAGAATCTGAATCGTTTTGAAACTTGGTACTTGTTGATGGGCGAATTTAAACTGATTGTTAATCCAGTGCTGCGTAAGTCCGAAAAAAAATCGCAACAACGTACTATAACGCAATGAATTTCAAAATTAAGCAGATTAGTCGTAATCGTTTACGAAAATGTGTTACGTAATTAGATAGCTGGTTAATTAAGTGCCTTTACAATTAAAATCTTAGCATGCCTTTATTCTCAACCCTGTTTACTTCAATTCCAATTAGTCCAAAATTAATCGATTGCACTAAAGCTACTTTTCTTTAAACCTGCTATAGTCATTATGAGTCGGGTGCCTCCAGCAATAGTAATGTTAATAGCACAAAGCTCATTAGAGACGACTGTTTGTCTTTTTGCAGCTCAACTATCATAATATAGCTAGATTACACTCTCGGGTCTTATTGTCTGAGCTGGAATATTAGTAGCAACGAGGGAAATGTTGATATTTACATATAACACAGAAGATACAACGTTTAAAACAAAATTCACTAGTGGTTTTTGGTGGCTGAGTCGTGTTTTCCCAAATAATAAACTTTATATCATGCCTGTATTCACATATTTATAGGAAGGGGTAGCTATTTATTTACCCCTGTCGCCAGCTATATTACGATTATGAGCACCATGCATTAGGGGGTTGAGCTAATTGCCAATGGGCACAATTCCTATAGGCTTCGGGTTAACTACTAAGCGCGAATTTCACCAATGAAACTGAACACGATCAGGACATCTAAACCGAGTTCAAGAGCTGTCAGTGTCGATATTCTAAAGAAAATAATGACACTGACAGCTCTTAAACGTGGTTTATGATCGCGTTCAGTTTTATTGGAGAAATTCGTCCTAAGAATTTCATAAAGGATGAACCTAATACATCAACAAGGCATCTGCAAACAAATTAATACATTTTCTCGTATATTTATTCCGTTGAAAGTGAGACCTCAATCATTCCGCTCTTCACTCACAGAAATGTAGATGTATTTCTCTGAAACATTCCGAGAAACCAACACGACACCGCAAAGTCTTCCATTACAAACATCTTTCAGTTCGTGACAGCCGCAAGTTATTCAATCGAATCGATTAGAAAAAACAAAACAATGACATCGTGCGAATCGACTACATCGTGTTATGTGAATTACGAGAGCGAAGTCGGCCCGCATGGCAACCGCCATTGTTCAACATAATCGATACTGTAGCGTCCCGATCAATCGAGATATTAACACGGGATATGACAGAAGATCCAGTCGCAAAACGGGATACATAAATCTAATCACAGTATGATAGAAAGTCTACGTATAAAATCAATCGTCATCCTGCACTGCAGAGACTCATGTCTCTCTACTAATTCTTTCTCAGTTCAACTTTAATGTTAACAAAATAGAGTTAATCTTTGAAGAATCTGGATTTTGACGTCAGTCACCGGGTTACAAGGTGTTTGAGAAAACTACATTTATATGACCTTTCGTCTATCTTACTTTATCTACATTTCCTTTTGCCACATAAGCCTTAATGTTGGAAAGTTGTATTCGCGACCTTTCTCCTCATTCTTATGTTGTGGATCTTCTGCCCTTATCTCCTTGACATGTTACACAATAAACCGAGTGCGTTAACCGAGCGTTTAGCCGAGCCGACCAGTATCGATTGCGTGCGCCAATTAAACTTCGTTGTAATCAGACTACAATGAGCTGTGTACAAATAACCTGCGCAAGATCTTTTGTGTGTTTACACCTTTTAGTTAGGGTTAGTTGTTTTAGTAATGAATGGTTACTTATTTAAGCACGTGTACACTGTACTTACAGTGTTATTTATTTGTACTCGTTCAAGACATAATCAACGCGCTTGCGATTCGGATTGATTATTTTAGAGTTACGGTTTATCTCTTGAATTTCCTCCTGGCTCCTATTTTCATCAGCATCATCATTGACCGCAGGTACGGGCCTCCCTACTTGGTCTATGCGAGTCTCATCCTGGTCTTACCCGCGGTTTTTTGTCATCCCCATTATTTAGCTACTGGTCTGCCTACGCTTCTTTCGCTGTCTCTCTTACCTCAAAATAATATTAACGTTTATCTTTATCTTTATCTTCCCCAGGTTTTTATAACATCGCTACTCATACCTCAAACTATTCGATACTAGTTTACTACCAACTTACTGTTCTCGATATCTATCTCCGCAGATGTATTTTACCGATCACAGCATTATTTTAAGATGCTGCCAGCTATTGATTTCAGATCGAATATAAAACAGTTCTTTTTTCATTTGTCTAGTGTTCCACAAAGATCTCGAACGAGGGAATAATGTAGATGTATACAGCTGGATATTTTCTTGGGTAAGAATAAATAAATGGAAGCTAGAATTGTTATTCCTTTATATCTTCATACATATAACCTTGTTTATAGGTATATTTATATTCATTTAAGGTAAGCAAGAAAAAGTGTATTTTACTTTTTGCAAGTAAAATGTACTTTATTTGGAGCATTTGTCAACATATGCCTTAAAACATGTGTGTTTCATGGACTAAATCATTATTTATAATCATTCTCTTCGCATGCATACGACAAGGCTGACATATGTTCGGGAGCGCTACCACGAATATAAATTATCCTCATTTTAATGATACATTACAGCTGTAATCTCTCCACCTCATATTTTCGTTTATCATAAAATTAAGAAAAGGTTTTCGGTAACACGTTTTCATAGCTGGCATGAGCCGGGAACGTGAATTTTGGATAACATTATAAATTGAGGATATTATCCGTGAACGTTTCATCCTTACAATCATCAGTAGTACCTATCATGGCGATTTCTAAGTCTAAGTCTGGAATGCGACTTTAGAAAATCAGCCGTATTTCTGGCTTTGTATTTATATGTAATTTTGATTTGTGGATTGTTAAGAATGGCGAGCTTCACTTCCAATTCAGATTATGATTGTTTGATAAATCTCAATTCAAAACACTGTCTATACTTCTGATACTATCTGAAATCGTGACTTACGATACAAATCATTATTTCGCAGATATTATTGATGTAGCAATCATGTACTTTATATTGCTGCCTTTTGTTATTATTGTTTCTTTTGTACAAAACGAAAACCTGTAACAGACAGGTTGTCGAGGCCCGTAAGTGTGTTGTTAGGGTCCCGAGTTTTTGCTTTTGAAGTACAAAAATCCTTAGGCTCTGACGACTCACTGAACCGATATCGATGCTTGAGTAAAATATGCCTTGTAGAGGAACTTTATCACTCAAAAAAGATAAGGAGATTTTAGCGAACCCGTAATTGAACGACATATTTGCTATATATAATTTAAAAAGTAACTTATTATACCCAAAACCTTCCGGAATAAAAGCTCTAAATGATGGCGAAAACCGCATCAAACTAAACCAAAACATTGTGCATTTTAGAATAACTGCAGGTCACACAGATATACACGAAAAGGGGCTTTGTTTTATGTTTATTTAGATATAAAAAATGTATAGTGTATGAAAGCCGACCACGAAAGTCGGACCCAATACATTAAAAAGTTAGTACCGTCCCATTGTTTTCCATAAAGAATTTAGGCGCAAAAAGGTTAGGTTTATGTGAACGAATTAATGTTTAGTGTGACTTTCGATGCTGTTAGACGAAATGGCCCTTGAATATCCGTATGAGTACTTTTAACTTTGAACGAAGACCTTCTTACGAGAAGTTTCTGCTTTCGGCTCTTCATCGGTCCTATCTATATTAACGAGGACTTGTTTATGTTTCACATTTGAAACTATATTTCCATTTTTCTGTCAGGCGGGTCATTTGTCAAAGCTCGGGTTTTCAGCCCTATCTTTCTTTTATTATTTTTTTTTGGCATCTCGTACTTTTTTAGCCGGGTTTCATTCTTTTTCACTTCCAAAAACATGACACCACTCATGCGTAGATTTTCGCCCTTTTTTCTCCGCGACAGTACCTTTACTTTCACACGTATCTAAGTTCTTTTTCTTCCAGACCGTTAAGCTTTAAATTCCATTAGGTGCGTGTGTGTGTGAGAGAGTCTATCTCCATAAATTCGCTTCACACGGCCCGATATTCATGAGGGTGTCGTGAAATGCCTAAGCCTCACGACTTAGTGCCAGCTGCTATCTGGCTTAGTTTATGGTACAGTCACCTAAATATTTAAGCAGTAGAGATTATGGAGAATATGCTATGGGTGTCTGTCTGCTGGAGTTCTGTTTGGCTAGATGTTTCGATATCTTCTATATAATATAAAAGGAGAAACGAACTGACTGACTGACATATCAAGGCACAGCCGAAACTACTGGGACTAGGAATGTGCAAAAAGCACGCAGTTTCCTTTTATGAAGGGAGCACTATGAAGGGGTTTTTGGAAATTCGATTTTTAAGGGGGTGAAAATGATTTCGTTTGTATGAAAAATCTTATGCCTTGAGTTAATAAACTTGAATCTTGGCACAACCTAACAAAAAGTACTAGGCTTGCATGCATTCACGATAGTATTCAGTCATTATATGTTAAGTTACTCATAGGTAGGCAGATAGTTTATAACCTGAATTAACATCTAAGATACTTTTGATCCCAGTAGTACGTTTTCGTGGGATTATTTCCGACTTCCACGCGAGCGAAGCCGCGGGAAGAAGGTTTTTTTTTATAATGATGCTCACCGTTCTTATATGGTGCGTTAAATATGATCGGTGTGTAGAGCTGCTAAAATACTCTTGCTCAAACTTAAATATAAATACATATTTCCATTAATCCCACATCTCTCAACTAACATAAAACACAGACAAAAACTCTGATACAAGACCATTACTTACTATCTCTTAAAAACGAAAAAGCTCGTAAAAGCGTGGCTTGTCCTGACATAAATATATAGTACCCGCTTCCTCTACAGAGGCGTCGGTAAACCGGGGCACGTGTCTGAACGTGACCCGGAGTAAAGACCACCAGACACATGTAAAAAAACTAACCGTTTTCCAATATCGTGGCACGCTGCAAATGTTCAGGAAATATTTCAATGGGTTGCGTTTTTAAGTTTGGCCGCTATGTGTGTGTGTGTATGTCTGTGGCACATTAAACTAGTGAACCGATTTGAATGCGGTTTTTTTTATTGAAAGCAGGTTTTCTAGCGATGGTTCTTAGACATGTTTTATCAAAGTCGTTTTCAAGATTACCAGCTGTTTTCTAGTTGATGAATGGATGTGTGCGTCTTCCACGGGTCTGATCGATTTGAAATTTGGTATTCTGTTACTTCAATGATATTAGAAGAACCAAGTAACCTTGAACTGATGCTGCAGCATCACCTGGAATTTGCAGGATACCCAACTCCCTTACCAACTTACAGCACAGGTATCGTGTTTGGGCTCATTGGAATGGTCTCAATGAATAGGTTATAGATAGATGATGAACAGGGTCTGGTGATGGAGTAGGAAAGAGAAATGAGGAAATGTTTGTGTCTGGGGTTATTTGGTATATAGATAGGTTGATAGGATCCGTACAGAAATGCAGGATTTAGTGTTGAATGTATGATATGATTTTATGTCGTTAACAACCATAAATCACAACATTCCATACAAAACACGTAACACAGTCTGTACACCAAGCAAACAATTTGATTGTTCCGTCTTACGCCCGACACCACCATATTCACATATTTAGGCTCCTCATATCATACTCACATAACACACAAACACACACATACACACACACATACACACAGTACAAATAATCATACGTTTTCTAGACACATACACAGAATTCACCACACAGTAATTTGCTACTTAAATTTAACTTTTAAATGTCACTTTAAATGTAAGTTTTATGTTTCATTTTTTATTTTTTATTTTTATTTTAATTTTTTCAACTTTTGTTCTGGTAAGCAAATATAAGTATGTATTTTCTTTCTAGAACAATAATAGATCATAATATGCCCTTTCGAATCATATCAGCTTACCAGCTCTCAATTTCCATAAGGTATATATAGTGTCCAAGTGGCAGTAGAACACTGACTCCTAAGTCACAGGTTTTCCTAGTTTAGGAGTCAGGGTTTCAGCTTTTGTACGCCTTAACTATTGTGAACTTACTAGATATTAAGCATATTGTAAGGATTTGTATCAATAAAGTATATTATTATTATTATTATTATTAACCGTGGAATTTCTCATCGCCAAAAAGACAAAGTTCCATACAAACTTTTATCCCCTATGAGCGTTTGTTCTGAAACCTAGAATATTAATAATGAATTTGCAATTATTACACTGAATTTGGTGTTGTAACCGTTTTAGGCGTAAAAAAGGCATTTGGAAAGTTTCCCAATACTTTTTTTACATCTAAAACTAAATATTCGGTGTTAAGATATTAATTATTGCATTTCATAATCAATATTCTAGTTCGCTAGTTAGCGTTACACGATTGAACGCTCCTATTTAACCCCTTTGGGGGATGAACTTTAAAAATCCTTCCTTAGTGCTCTTCGGTGCCTTCGTTAAATAAGGAACTCATAAGCAAAACGCGCTTCTAGAATCAGCTGTTTAGGCTGTGGGTTTTGTCTGTTTAGGCTGTGTGTTTTGTCTGTTTAGGCTGTGTGTTTTGTCTGTTTAGGCTGGGTGTTTTGTCTGTTTAGGCTGTGTGTTTTGTCTGTTTAGGCTGTGTGTTTTGTGTGAGTGAGTGAATGAATAAAGAATTTTATTATTCAGTAAGTAGATGTCACTATATCATGCAGTTTCTGGCGTCTCATCTGCAACGTTGCATGCTCAGATAGTCAGTCACATTTCCAGTATAATTAGAACTTTGTCACAAGCACCAGGCTTCCTTGCAGTACCTATCTTTATTATTTATTCCTTGATAAACTTTACTTGTACGACGGTCCGACGGTACTGTATTACCTCCTAAATACAGTACCATCGTCCGTCGTACGGTTCTCAAACCTTTGTTAGTAACTTTCCGGGTCAAGACCGCACCTTGATTAATAGCTTGGATTATTTCGGATGCCTTTAGTTGTGTTTGAGTATGATAAAAATTTCAACTGTCGGGCCTCGTTTTCTCTGTTAATTTTCCGTAGTGCATTTATTTTCTGTATGCGTAAATATTCTGCAAATAGAATATTCTACTTATACTTCATTATTAATATAATTCTCTTGTCTTGCAATCAGAGGGGCAGTTGCCGTAATTTTTAAGAACTTTCGCGTTCGCATCTCATTCGCAATCTGTCAAAAATACAATCAATTTACCAACATTTTTGACAAGTTTGACAGATTGCGACTTGAATGTGAACGTTTTTTAAGTACGAGAATAGGGATGATGACATTTTTTTTTTAGTCTGTCATGGAGTTTATTAAAAAATATTGGACACGTACTTTTTAAATTTTTTACGTAATCTAAAGATTACGGCGATAAATTGAGTTAAAATGTACCATGCCGTCACGAGTATGTAGATTTTATACTTACTTGTGACGACCGCCACTTGCCAACTTAAAATGCGTTTTATCTAAGTTTTTTTTGCTTTATCTGACTGACGGACTAATTAGAATTTCTTTTTTTTTACCCAGGCATCATCCCTATGGCCTTCTGGTTTAAAAACCATGAGCAGATGGGTTATGGGAATATCTGGAATATTCTGAACAAAATTTAATATTGTGATAGAAATGAGAAGGCGAAAATAACCAAAACCAAATAACTTTACTTTAAACCATTATCTGAAAAAGTAACTTAATGCATCATCGTTGGAACGGCTAACCGCGATACCAAAGTTGGCAGATCCTCATACGTTTGACCTTCTTCTGCAGAACCAGCATGGAGTACAGAAGGGCTTCGGCCGTCGGTGGACAGCCTGGCACGTATATGTCCACCTGGAAAATTAAAATCAACATTTTAAACTTTTTCCCCAGAATTCAACTAAAACATACTGCAGACGGTAGACGCGCATCACATTTTAATCTAAGTCTAAATCTTTGTCCATTCTTGCTCTATTATATGATAAATGACGTTTATTTCTGTAAGTAAGTTTAAATGTAAATTTTTACAAGTCAATAATATTTTAGAAACTAGATGAGGTCGGGGTTTCCTATCTGACTACTCTGAGAAGGAACACCGAAACAAACTCAGAGGCCACAGTCTCCTTTTTAAGTTCAGATAAATTGAAAGCTCGCAGCTTGCTAATCCTATACTATTAAATGTATATATATTTATAATCACATTGTAATCACATTTGTAATCATATTTGTGTATATACTTGTAATCACGTCTCGAAAACGGCTCTAACGATTTCGATGAAAATGTATAAGGATTTAAAATATAGGGATTTACGGGGGCGAAAAGTCGCCCAAAGTTTAGAACAAAATGGGTACCTTAAAATA
The DNA here is from genome assembly GCA_914767755.1 of Agrochola circellaris. NCBI lineage: Eukaryota > Metazoa > Arthropoda > Insecta > Lepidoptera > Noctuidae > Agrochola > Agrochola circellaris. The sequence goes on from OU611857.1 coordinate 3,949,047, forward strand.
ATGACATGATAGCATGGAATTAGTAAGTACCTACTACGAGTATCATGGCAGCATGGAATTAGTATGTACTAAACTTACATGGAATTAGTATGAACTTTCCTGTACTATTAAATGACCATTTTCTTTTTTCACCAGAACAGGGCTTGGTCGCCCATGTACCTACTAAGTACTAGTGTGATAAAATCTGTTATTTTACTCCAAGACAAAAAAGTAACTCCTAAAAACATAAACTCTCAACACAACTCGCGTGCACTCATGTAAAAAAAAAAATTACTGGTATAATTCTATCGGCGCCCCGACACGTTGAATAAGTGTAATGGTAGTAGCCTCCGCCGTTGGCGCAGCTTCCCATAGACAGCACCCACTTAGGGTCCGGCATCAGGTCGTAGGTCTTGCGAAGAATCGGCGCCATCTTGTTGGTGACTGTGCCGGCGACTATGATCACGTCGGTCTGTCGGGGTGTGCCTCGAAAGACCATACCAAAGCGGTCCATGTCATATCTAGGAAAAGCGATCAGATTTAATTATCTATACTGACTAGTGACTAGGAATAAAACTATTGAATGATTAGAGAACTCTAAAGGTGCGTACAGACGGTGCGATGCATGCGCCTTAAATGCATCCTGACGCATGCGTGAAATGCGTGGCTTACACACATATTCCAAGCACATGCTTCTGTGCTCGGCGACACGACGCCGTCGCTGCGCCGCCACCGCACCTAGCTGTGTACATGCAAGGTCGCCACCCCGCTGCTGCACCGCCGCCGCGGATTGTAGAGTGATATGGAAATCAAGCGGTGACGACGCGGCGGCGGCGCGGCGACGGCATCGTGTCCTCGAGCACTCACACCGTCTGGACGAACCTTATTTGAGGTTCAACGTGCATTGTCACGATTGACTGAAATTGAATAGAATTTCAAACGACCCCAAACTTTAACAAGGGCTTCGTCCGTCGTAGGCAAACTCCCACTGACGTTGCTTTACAATGACATTTGATGGGAAATGTCATGTCTCAACCTTTAGGGGTCGAGTCGTGGATATCGAGAATCTGCGCTTGCTTCCAGAACAATGGTATTGTTGGTGCAAATTCGTGATGGGAACCTTCAGAGTTAAATGGCACGGAAAAGCTTACAAAGCGTTTGTTTTCCTTTAATTTATTATGGAAGGGAGAGTGATATAAATTGTCGCGCTTCCTTTTTCCTCCTATTTGAGGTGGCCTTTGTGTTAATACTTTTCGTGCAATTGATTGTGCTTCACGTGTCTTTAAATTAGAACTGGTGGCAAGCTGGCTATGATTAATTAATTCTAGATTGTAAGTGAGCACGTTGTATAAATTTTCCAGTGCTCTACTTGTCAAAGGTTGTGCGTCAATTATGCAACAACTACTCATAACGAGGTGCAGTGGAGTGAGTCGATAACCGCGGCTCGGCTCCCTTACTGAAACGATCTCCTATAGGTTACGTGGTCACGATGCGAAATTGTTTTATACTCAGCTGCAGTGGTCTTCTTTAATTACTAGATCGGTTGGCCTAGAACGTGTTGTTAACTATTGAAACGGGGTTTTGAAGTTTTGGTGGGTATTTAAACGCATTATGTTAGTTGTGTTTGTTATATGTCGAAAAGTATCGGTCCTTTTAACTTGATTCACCGCATTTTTTAGGAATAAGACAACGATCCATTGTCGAAAAATAAAGTATACCAAAATTAAAGTCTAATTAGTTACCTTGGCCCAGCATAATGCATCATCTCGAGGGCACAGCAAGCCAACCCGAAGGTCACGGGCCACAAAGAGTTCCTACGGCCCCAGTTGAGGATGTCGTCTGCACGGGCCATGGTCCATTCCACCGTTGACTGCAATTAGAAATTATTAGGAAATATTGAATAGCTTTAATAAACATAGTAAAAAATATCGAAAACGCTGCACCCTGTATACAATTTAAGTGTAAAAAAGTATCTGCCTTTGTAATGTCAAATTAAATGCATATATTTTAATCCTTAAATTCAACTTATTAAAATAAATGATTATCAGAAATATTTGACATGAAATACTGAGATGAAATTTAGTCGCGGCGCGGCGTGCCAATTTAATCTTTGGAAAACTGAATTGATTAATATGAATATTTCTGAAACTTGCGTACTGAATTTCCAATTAAAACCACAGATGAATATGTGTTAAAACCCAATCAACACCGAGAATTGACTGTTAATAATATTTACTTTAAACGAAATTAAATAAGAACTCTCAAAGGGTACCACCAACCTCATTGATACTTGATTAATATGCAGTCGTGTTGTTTATTTATCGTGCTAAATGATAACAGCCGCACGGGTCAATCGAAAGCTACTCTGGCCGCGGTGGGTTCGTGGATGGGTGACCATGCATTACATATCCCCTCCATGCCTCGGAAAGCACGTTAAGCCGTTGGTCTTGGCTGGCATTCGTAGATCTTTGTCAGTCGTTACGGGTAATCAGAAGCCCAAAAGTCTGACAACCAGTCTTACCAAGGGGTATCGTTTTACTCAGTAATTGGGTTGTGGAGGTCAGATAGGTAGTCGGTCCATGTAAAATACTGGTATTCATCTGCATTCAGTTAGATTGGAAGCCAACCATAGATGGGAAAAGGCTAGGCAGATTGATTGCGTTTTTTATTTATCGGAGCACTACAATACTTAATTATCAAAGTTAAAAAATTGTTTGTACGCGCTCTAGTCACGTGCATCGCCAGAGTCGGAGGCGTAATATTCCGCCCCGGTCCCGGCGGTAGATACGCCGGAGCGCGGGCGGCAGGGAGGCTCTGTCCGCTGATCATTGACTGGTCGCACGGTTGCTAGTATGTACATACGGTACACCGTGTGATCAGCTAGTTTACTTAAAATTTTTTTTTTTTTCTTGTCATACCTACATGCAATCAGTAAATTATAACTAACTAAATAATTTGCGTAACTGTCATCATGTGCCCATGATTATTGTGTGTTATGTTTAAGTTGTTAACAGTCATAAAAATATCCCTTAAAAGCTTTGAAAGGTGTATCGCTAGCCTCATAAAGTGAACATAATTATAGTGAGTTAATGTGGCTTAGGTTAAGTGCATTTTTGTTCATTCTACTGATGTGAAATAAAGATATTTGAAAATGAAATGAAATGAATCGGCAGTTCCGACCTTTCAGAATCGGAACCGAAGCTTCGTAACATTTCTACCCCGAGCATTACACATTTATTACATTACTATTGCATCATTGACGTCACATTTTCACCGAGTTATCATTTGACATTGACATTCTCGATGCGTGATGACGAAGAATTTGACCGAAATTGAACCCACGAGTCATCCAATAAATATTCCGGGCATTCCGTCTTTGGGGTATTTAAATGTGTCATCCGGAATTTTTTATGTAACTAGAAGTAATAGGGGCCAATGTTTTTAACTCTTGGTCAAGAGATTTGGTCAATAATTGTAACTCCTGAACCCCTAGGACAATATTTGTTACTTCTGGCACAGATTTATACAAATGAGACACTCTGCAAAATCACTTAAATAAAAATCGACTCTTGCTACGACACAATAAAGTGCAATTCAGGTCGCACAACGTTAATCATCTACAGTTATATTCACCTAGAAGTTTCCCCTCTTTCTATCGCGTAACTCTTAGATCTTCTGACTACGTTACACTCACTGAATTGGCCCAGCAAGACGGGCCTGACGCGTACTTGTAGCTTCATACCTAAACTGTGAAGAGTCCCCTTTGTATTCATCTGTGCTGCTGGACCCAAGACTGTGGGCCAATGTTTGACTAACATTCTAATGAATGTGTATTCTGCTATTAGTAACAAGTGTCCAGTGACGTAAGAGATTCCTGGCTGATTTGTAACAAGGATTTCGAAGGATTTTTTAATTATTTATACTAAGTTTCATCTGATTCCAACGATGCGGAACAATGAACAAACTTCAATAGCAGAAAGTTCTAGGGTTTGTGTAACAGGTTGGAAAATAACTTTCCTGTTTAAAATGATATCAACAACAAAATTGCTTTTCTACGTAACTTCGCAATTCTGCTACACGTGTAACCCAAATCCCTTTATTAGTTTATTCTCTTTATAACTAAATTGAAGGTGAAATTTATTCTGTCAAAAGCATGTCAAACCCAATAGTTACTACCTGGTACCAATCGTGTGACTGACACTGGCACGGCCACCATCGGGGATTTTAATTTTGAAAACACAAAAAAATAGTCGCTAATTAGTCGAAATTTGTCGCTAAATATCAGAATTTGTCGGTCACTGGTTCAAAGTTATAAGGGTTTATATGTGGCAATTGAATACGACCTAGCGAAGATCTGTTTTCTCCCAAATTTTGTCGCAAACTAGTCGAAATTTTTCGCCTGGTCACAGATTTAGTCGGGTCTTAGTTTAAGTTTTTAATATAATGAGTTAAATTTTTAAGGTATAGTCCAAGAGCTATATCGAAGATTTTTCGTAAACTCTTACCTAGCTATTTCCTACTCTCTCCAGATCGGCCACATATAAACCCTTATAACTTTTGAACCAGTGACCGACAAATTCTGATATTTGGCGACAAATTTTGACTAATTAGCGACAATTTTTTTGTGTTATCGAAATGAAAATCCCTGATGCTGGCCGTGCCAGTGTCAGTCACACGTACAAATTTTCCAATTAATTAAAAATGTGTGCGTGTATGACCAGCTATCTAATTACGGAACACATTTTCGTTGACAATTCCGACTAATCTGTTTCAATTTGACAGGTCAACAACATTCATTGTGTTATTTACATTGTTGAGCAGATTTTTTTTTCGAACGTACGAAGCTTTGGATTAGCAATCTGTTTCAAAACGATTCAGATTCTGATTGATCGTGTATTACGTAATTAGGGTACAGATGTATGAACGTAAACGACGCAAAAGGAATATGTAAGGATCGTTCGGTAGTTTCTACCTACTCCTATGGGAAAAAAAACCCATATGGGATTTTTTAAATGACCCTTCTGTTTAGATTTAATTATTGACATTGTATTTCTTTATTATTACTCTCATTAAGCTAGCTTTAAATTCTATAATTTGCATGCCTTATTGGTAGATTGTGCAGGGATCTCAACATTTTATAAACACCGTTATTTTATGTACTTACTTTCAAAGCAAATAAATGATTATGATTATGAAGAAGGCGTGAGTTCCAATTAATTCTTCTATTTAAAGCTTAGCAAAGGAAATAACAAAGCTTGATCCAATAATAGGTGTAATATCAGCCGAGATCTGTTATCAATAAACAAGGGAAGTTCAGAGAATAGGGTGACGTCGTTGCCCGCCCACACTTCCTGCGGGAGTGTGGATCAATGCGTTAGCGAGGCCCGGCCGAGGGTAGTTGTCCTGCAACTACCCTCGGCCGGGCCTCGACACTATGTGGTTTATTTTTTAAACGACCTCCAAAAAGAGGAGGTTCTATGTTTGTAGCGTATGTTTTTATTTAATTATGTATGTCCCTCGATATTTTCGTCGATATGGACTGATTTTGAAAATTCTTTTTCATTTGGTAGAGGAAGCTTGCGCGGTGGTCCCATATAAATTTTATTAATTTTGCTTGGGCACGTTTTGAGTTAGCTCCAGTAATACGTATTTTTCCGACTTAGTCTATCGATGATAAAATAATTTCCTGTCACTGTTATTTACATAGGTGGTATTCGAATTTGTGTGGGGTAGTACCATAACTAAAAAGTGAAAAATAAAAACTTTTTGTAAAAAGGATTTCAAGATCATACTTTATCCCGAGCTCAAGTTTTCGAGTCAGTTTTTTGTATTTCGAATCTTATAATATTTCGACTGACGTAAAGTTCTTAATACAAAATTAATAACTGTAATTGGAATTTTGGCTTTGTAGGTATAAAGTTCGATTCAAAAATGGCTACCCACCTGGGTCTAAAGAAGTTGGCCGAAAGAGTCAGATGCTTTCGTCTACCTACGGTCGAAAAACAATCATGATTAAAAAATTCCGTTATTAAACACTGCCAAACTTTGCTAGACGAAAATGTGTTACGAGTAAAAAAAAAAAAAAATTGTCTCTACAATAAGGTCCATAATTCTTTATTTAATTGCTTACGGTGCGTAGCTAGAAGCTGACCCCAACATAGTTGGGAAAAGGCTAGGCAGATTGATTGATTGCTCAGGGTGTGTCCCTAGAATCTCGGGTCTTATTGTGTGTAGTTAATTCAGTTCACATACTCTTGTATTGCAATCCGGGGACCTGATAAGAGACGGACACGTTGCCGGACATCCGGATCCGGATAATCCTGAACTGTAATTGGAATGTCCGTAGGGTTGGCCTGTGGAAAAACCGGAGGGGGCAATTCCCGTATTAAAAATACGGGAATTGCAACGTTAAACTAGTTTCAACCAATCAAAAGGCTTTAAACGAGTCATAAGTAACGCTTAAGTTTTGAGTGGCGTTTCAGTATTCGGGTGTAAATCTGTCAAAAATACCTAAATTTTGACAAGTTTCTGATATTGATTGTCGCCAAGATGAGATCGCGACTATATTTTGAACGTTTATAATACCGGAATTCGCCTTCTGCTTCATCAATATTTCTTTAAAATTAATTTGTAAAGGACTTTTTTCTTCTTTCGTGTGGTTAGTGACTAACCACACGAAAGAAGAAGAAAAAAGTATTTATTACGTTATACGTGTAGGTATATTTTGATATTTTTTAGTATAAGAGTTCGCAAATTTATATTTTTCTCTGTCTGTTCTCACACACTATTGTCTACATTTCTTTATCACTTCTCCTTTCGCAGGTCTGCTGGAAGAAATTTCTTAAGAAATAAGCAGTACCTTTGTACTCAAATTATAATTATGTCGTATCTCTATGTATTTTACTGTGTGTACATAAATAATAATATCTATATATATAAAAGAAAGTCGTGTTGGTTACACCATTTCTAACTCAAGAACGACTGAACCAATTTGGCTGAAAATTGGTGGGGAGGTAGCTTAGAACCAGGAGACGGACATAGGATATTATATTACGAGATTTTTAGTAGGGTAGGTAGGGTAGGTATTAGGGTAGGTAGGGTGGGTAGGTAGGTAGGGTAGGTAGGGTGGGTAGGTAGGGTAGACAGGTAGGTGCGCCGTAGATAAGTACTTAGTGCTACTCGAGCGAAGCCGGGGCGGGCAGCTAGTAAATAAATAAATAAATGTGGTGTCAGAGTTTTATAGCCGCCCGTGGGTCTCTGTCTTGGCTTCACACGCCGACGAGAAATATCTCTCAGGGTTTCCTCACGTTTCCTTTGAAGCAAGTGATAATTATACAATACGCACATGATTCTGAAAAGTTAGTGGTGCGTGCCTTGGGTTCGAACTGGAGACCTATGACTTAGAAGTCCGACGGTCACACTAGGCTACCTAATACCTGTCGGTCGATTCTGTAAAAATATCACCTTGAAACTTAGGTGAAGTGAGCTGTCACTGTCACAGAATCGACCGGCTGATGCTAGGGATTAACACTATTGACAGCTCTCTTCACGCTCACTTCACCTAAGTTTCGAGGTTATATTTTTACAGAATCGACCGGCTGTTTCGAACACACTAACACGTGTTGTGTTAGTGTGTTCGAAACAGCCGGTCGATTCTCTCTTCTATCAGGTACGTGTGATCCAGAAACGTAGATAGGTAAACTACGTCCCAGTTCCCGGCCCGTTTAATTTCTTAGTCCGGCAACGTTAATCCGGGATTACCGCCGTTTTGTGCCGGATACTATCCCCGCATATACACTAGTGTGTTTTTGTTTTGTCGTCGCGTTAGGAAGATTATTGTCGTAGGTACATTATTAATGATTATGGGACTATGTTGTGCGCTATTTTACTCATGGGGAGACTTCAATCTAAATGAGATGCCTCCTACGAGAAAAAGTCTCACGCTCAGCTCAGTTCACCTATGCTAGAAAGCATAGGTGAAGTAAGTTGTCATTCAACCTGTTGCATGATGCTAGGGATTAACACTATTGACACTGACAGTTCACTTCACCTAAGTTTTCACACTACGAAACAAAAGAATCGCTCTAGATAGGACATCACATAAAATAGTATGATAACCTGTATTCATGTAGAACGCTGGTAACCGGCGCCGATTTGCCAGCTCTTCTCGGCTCCAACAAGCGCTGGTTGTCAACGCTGGTCTGCGCAGGCAGTTTACAACCAGCACAAACCGTCGCCGATAAGCGCAAACAAGTTCCTATTTGATTAGTCGGCGACGGTTGTAAACTGCCTGCGCCGATCAGCGTTGACAAACGTCGCCAATTAATAAATCAGAACAGGTACTTGTTTGCGCTTATCGGCGACGGTTTGCGCGAATTTGGATAAAGTATGAAAACTGCCTGCGCCGACCAGCGTTAACAACCAGCGCTGCTCGGCGCCGAGAAGCGCTGGCATATCGTCGTCGGTTACCAGCGTTCTTCTTGAATTCATCCATAGAAAAGAAAAGAATAACAGTGAAGGAAAATGATAAGGAAGGTCGACCTTAAGTAAATGGGACACACAGTCTAGGAGAAAAAGAAGGTCTCACGAGTTTTCTAGCTTTTACACAACTTTAATAAGACATATGCATGCCTGTCGGGTACCAGTCAAACTGGAAGAAGCCGAATAGCAGTATTTTACATGTAGCGACTGCCTATCTTCAATAAGTCATATCATATAAAATAAATAGAAACGTGTTTCATTATAGAAATGTTTATTAAATATGCTAGCGTTTGATTATTTATATGTCTTGATAGATTGTCGCACTGCAAAAGAACTAAATGAACAGGCCAACTTTGTTTTGCTGGTGTGCCTGACAGCTACTTCTTAGTCCACGTTCGCACGGACATAAAAATGTCGCGGCGGGGTTTTATCGCGCACTGGATTTTTAACTATCTGTGTTGGGCCGAGCGTTGAGAATCCAACGCGCTGGGACGCACTCTCGTCCCAGCGTGTTGAAAAAACACACTGTTGAATTTAAAGGCTCGTTCAGACCAGCGCGACGCGACTCGAACAATACAGTTTCTAAGAAAACTTCACGGTATAACAATAACCGGTGTCGCGTCGCACTAGTCTGCACAAAGCTTTACTCTTGGCGCAAAGCGATGAAAAAGCAGTGCACGAAAAAAAATCGACCGCGATATTTTTACGCCCGTGTTAACGTGGGCTTACACTCCCGCCACGGCATTGTGCTTTTCTAGTGTGCGTGCATTTAGCGGCCAACAGTTGGACGCTATTTTTTTCGACGAGTTCACCGCTTCGACTGTCTATCTAGACATATTTATATCTCTGGTGCTATCAAACAAAACTATGACTTAAGCCTGGGTAATGCCAAAAACTGGCCTGAGGGCAACGCGGACAAAGCATTGTATAATATTAATGTAATAATAAATAATATCCAATGCATAACGTTAGTTCGTTCAGTTTATAATTATGACTGTTTATTACGTCTGTTTCATCCCGGCTTCCGAGAAATCCCTTTGTTTTGAACTGTATACAAGTCGGAGGGTTCATAATCTCATGATCTATATCCGTGATAATGTGTGAAGTTTATATGCCATGTGAAATAAACAGGGTTTATGCCAGATTTTAGACATTCCGATGTTCAGTTCGGATACGCGTTATTGGTCATCGGGCGAATAGCTTTGAAGGGAAGACAAGGGGAGAAGATCAATCAGATTTTTTTTGTCGAGATGAGATTTATACAGAAAGGTTTTATAAAAAACCGTTTGTAAAACAGGATTCTTATACTAAGATATCCCTGTTTTATTCCTGCACTTCTCGTCTCCTCTCCCTTTATCTCTATGAGGCGATACAAGAGACCCAGGAGAAAAGTTAAAAACGGAAATGCCAAGAAGAAGGCTTTATTGCGAATATATCACCAATAATAATTTCAAAAACGTCTAATTACCCATTTGAAAGGTATGTCTGCTTGCCTTTTCCCAACTAGGTATACTGGGGTCGGCTTCCCGTCTAACCGGATGCAGCTTAATACCAGTATTTTACATGGAGCGACTGCCTATCTGACCTACACAACCCAGTAACTGGGTAATATGATACCCCTTGGTAAGACTGGTGGTCAGACTTACGGGCTTCTGACGACCCGTAACGACTGTCAAAGATTCACGAATTACAGCCGGGACCAACGGCTTAATGTGCTTTCTGAGGCTCGGAAGAGTGTCGGTATGTAAAGATGGTCACCCAGCCGCAGACCAACCCCGGCAAACGTAGCTTAGCCTGATGGATCGACCCGTGCGGCAGTTATTACTTAGCCACAAGCTCCACTTGAAAGGTATACCAATCGCTAATCTATTTTTATCGTAATACAATTCGCCGCATATTCCACAGGCTCATATATCACGGCTGTCGCGCCATAACTCACATCCATGAATTGTTATGTACACAGAAACTTTGAATATGCAGGACCTTGTTATACTGGACGTACTGATCATGTAGTACACTGTGTAACGCTCTACAAGGGCCATTCATCATTATTTGAGACAAGACTGTCTCTTTTGCTGTGTGTGGAGGTCAGCTTCCTGTGTAAATAATGCCCGTTTTCTCTAACACTACGCGACGCCTAAATGAATTACTGAATAAAAGCACGTTGTTCGATTTACAACTTTCGGCGTTGAGCCGAGCGTTGAAAATCCATCAGAAAATTCATTGTATGGAGAGACTGACATAGGAGTGATATAGAACAATCCCTTGGGGATACCAGGTTCAAACTGTTGACAACAAACTTAGTTCCTGACTGTCCACGACTATAACCTTCCAGGTATAGTCGTAACAAATAAATAATAGTTTTGCATCATTGACATAAGGTTTAAAATGCAATGATTGAGCGCGCTCGTGAAATGCAACAACTTTAGTGAGGTATTGCTGCCCAAATCTATCGGTTGAATGAGAGTTTCCCAGAAAAAAGGATGGAAATAACACGTCTGAAAAGTTTTCCATTTCGTTCTTACATATTTTCAATTCTGAATGTAAAGTTTACCTTTGTAAGCACCCAGCGCCCTAGTTCGGCGGGAGTATAAAATTGAACGCGAGTTTGCGAGAGACGGTCGCCCAGATTTAATTCAGCACAGATTTTTGAATAAAAGCATAAAGGAATACGAAAATGTTTGGAAACTCTTACAATTGTTTCCTTAACTCACGAGAGCAGCGGATATCCTGGCATTCGTAATCATAACGTAGATTCTAGTTCTATTTTAGAAGTTGAAGTGACGATATCCGACTTTTTATGATTTTATACTGAAGATCACGTCTAAACGAGTAGTCTTAATGATTTGGAAAAAATATATGTTAAATTAGAGCAGTTCTTTAATAACTTAATATACGAATATTTTAGATTATGTTTATATTGCATATTGAAATTAATTTGTAAAGTTATGTCTAACGCGGATAAAAAACTGATAATAACGAAAAATCTATCAAGCGTATTTTTCTGAAACCTTCACCATCTTAAAGATAATTTAATTATTGATCTTTTTGTATACGTGTTTTTATTAAATACCGTTTTTTATGTATAATAAATTAATAATGCGTCTAATTTGGGACAGCGCTCTTAGATGGGCTAGTCTTATTACTGGCTGGACATACGACGCGTTGCCTGAGTTCTGTACAGAACACGCAGGCTAACCACTTAAGGTAAAACTGTCAAATCTTGACTACTGTGACACAATTTATCATTTATTGTTGTTAGTGTTACGTTGCTCCCGGGAGTCTCACGTAGATAACAACAAGAAAAAATCCATTATCAGTACATTATCTGTTTAATTAGCGCAACACCAAAAATGTCTAAATCTATTACCTGTCCGGCGAAGTGAAACGGGGAATATCTTCGGATTTCATCCGGCTTGTACGCTTTGCCCGCGTGGGGAAAGATGGGGGGAACCTTCCTAGTCTTGCTGGGCTTATGAATAGGAGGAATCGCACAGTCACCCTTCTTATGCTTCTGACCGGCGACGTTGCAACGAAACGTGCGACTTGACACGACGCCCCATATATTGTCATTGGTGGGAAGTGTAGGGACTACGATGGTCTTGATACTTTTATGTTCGGTTCTGTAATACGAAAATTAGACGTAGGTATTAATTATAAATAAACATTTTATGTCTCTACCACAAAGGCGCCTTAGAAATATATAGATTACAATATTTGATAAATCCTTTTTACCAGAAAAAATAAATAAAAAACACAAACCAAAAAGAATCATTAAGTTAAAAAAATACAAAAATAAAAAGTTATTAATGAACATTGTGAGTACCAGTGAGGTTTCGTGATGTGATGTGGTGTGGTTTTATTATATTATATTATGTAACCTTAGAATTAGTTTTAAGAGGAAGGTGTTCAGTAAACAAAGTTTAGCGAAGGGTAAAATGTTCCTGATTTATTCAGGGGGGTGCTAACTTTGCGGTCAGAACTTAAGATGACAAACCCTGTTGCCAAGGCGAAAGACTGACATAAAATGACCTCTGTTTTTAATAGAATTCAAGCTAATTTCTGCAACTAGTTCTAAAATGGAATTTATAAAGATACTGCTTATATTTACAATACAAATACACTTTCAATGTGGTATTTAGTGGTATACGCGAACGTGACACACTTGACCCTGACAACTATGAGTCCTATGACCCTGGTACACTTGGTACCGTAACATGAACTAGACTTGAGACTTGTTCGTCGAATGCATTTATATATGTATAATTTTAATAATTTTTGACAAAAACAAGTATACTTTCTAATATAGAAATAAATTTAAGAATGTCATCTTCAAATAAAGACTGTCAAATTAAAAGTTTTATATGTTTAAAAAAAGTTTTATATGTTTTTAAAAAGTTTTATATGTTTTTCAAAAGTTTTATATGTTTTTCAAAAGTTTTATATGTTTTTAAGAAGTGTTTAAAGAAGCAAGAAATGTATTAAAGATTCGTTTAAAAAAAATTAGTAAAGAAATACAAGCTTGTTTGTCCTTTGTACCATCAACAAGAGTTAAAAACATACAAAAGCTGGGTTAAATGGCTGTAACTAGCTTTCGCCCGCGTGAAGGTCGGAAATTATCCCACGGGAACGTACTACCGGAATAAAAAGTATCCTATATGTTAATCTAGCTTATAAACTATCTGTGTGCCAAATTTCATCCAAATCTGTTCAGCCATTTATGCGTGATTTCGTAATAAACTTACAAACTCAACACCCTTTAGGATTCAACGCCCTTCAAAACACGCAAGAACACACAAAATTCAATTCAGAATTTAATTACGACCAAATGAAGCAACAATGAATCTTGATCACAACATCAGTAGCAGTATCAGTAGCTAATTCCATCTTGTTAGTGAACATGAAAGCTCACACGTCAACACCTTACTTGTAACTCAAGTGTAATACACCTTACTTGTAATTCGATTGACTCTCGAGATATCAACAACTTGTTTAATACGGTGAAGTCTGGGAGACGTAAATGTACGGAGTCGTGTTATTAGATGTGAAAAAAGAGGGCTACTTGGAGTATATTATTAAATAGTGAATTATTTGTATGGTAATTTTGTTCAATAACGATATTACTCGGTTCAACGAAATTTACTCAATTTGAATAAAGATTGTTTTATCGCTGCGCCCCGCGATTTCACCCGCATATGTATCGATCCCGTGCGAATATCGGGATAAAAGTGTTCTATGTGCATGGTCTACCCATGTGTCAAATTTCATCCGAACCAGTTTTAGCGTGAAAGCGTAACAAACAAACTCACTTTTGCATTTATAATATTACTAGCTGTTGCCCACGTCTGCGATTCAGGATGAAAAGTAGCCTATGTCCTTCTCCCGTGACCGACCACTCTTACTGACCTACCGTGATACACTTTTTACTAGTACGGAGGTCAGTGTGAATTACTCTCTAACAACCATAATATTTGTACGCACGACATGAGATGTTATGTTTTGTATTTTATTTTTTCTTTATAAGTATTTGTTATTCTTATGGTTGTTATTGCGATGCTGGAAATAAAGTTTATTTTATTTATTTTATTTATTATTCTCCAGGTCATAGTCTACCCCTGTGCCAAATTTCATGCAAATCCGTTCAGCCGTTTTAGCGTGAAAGCGTAGCAAACAAACTAACTTTCGCATTATAGTTAGGTTGGATAAGGATTATTATAGTGATCCACGATAAGCAGTGTTGATTGATTGTTATTTAAATGATTAAACATCGTTTGAAAATGGACCTTCAGCATGAAAACGAGGGAGTTTACTTTGCCAAGGAGTTTGCTTTAGATTAAGATAGAAAGTGCGTTTAGGGAATACTAGCTATATTACGAAACTCCAGTTCGCCTCTGCAGTTTAGTTTCTGCAAAATATCTCCGTTATTTAAGCACATCCTTTGGGGACTGTTTGCTTGCACTGTTAAACTATACGCCTGTCTAGGGAACGGTCAGCAAGAAGCAACACACATTTTGAAGCAAACAGTTGTGTATTTTAAACGATAAATACAGGGTTATTTGTTGGAGATGTTATTTGATAACTACCCACCCTAAAAAAAAAAAAAGTTTTATTTGTTATATGTCGGTAATCCATTAATAATAGAGCAAGAGCCCGCGACGGCCAGACCTTCGTTATTTTATAAAAGCTGAAAGTTTCTCTGTGTACGTCTCCAACATAGGTAAGAACGACCCGCGACTATAGAGTTTCGATTGTGGTTACTTTGGCAGGTAACAGGTAGTAAAGGTGTATAAAATGGTACCTTAAATTCGTTAAAGTATAAAGTTCAATTTTTTTATATTTTCTCCAGAATATCATTTAGAAATCACGTCATCCATTGCCGGACACTTTTTACAGTTGCTACCCCCTGCCGGACACCCCTAAACTTTAATAAATTTTAATTATACTTTCGTTATAGTATAAAAGCTAAATTTTATATATGTTACTTAGGGACTAATAAAAATATGTTACCTCAAAAGCCAGACAGTTTTAATGGTTTTTACATCTTGCCAGACACCTTGAAAGCCTGCTGTAGGTGTGAGCGCGAGGTAGCAACTGTTCAAGCGGGTGCGAGTGAGATAGAGTGCTTAGTCTATTGCGATCTTTTATTGCGCATCAGCTGTCATTTATCGATGAAGTATCTGGGACTAGTCCTCGACAGCCGGTGGAACTTCGTGGAGCATTTCCGACGTTTGGCTCCCAGACTGGAGCGGGCCGGGGCTGCCTTGAAGCGGCTCCTGTCCAATCTAGGGGGTCCAAACGGCTCCTGCCGGAGGCTCTATGCGGGGGTCGTGCGGTCCATGGCCCTTTACGGGGCACCGGTGTGGGCGCGTTCTTTCAGGCTGCGGCCAGCCCGCCGGTTGAACGCGTCCCAAAGGGTCATGGCCATCCGGATGGTCCGGGGATACCGCACAGTCTCCGGTGAGGCGGTGAGCCTCCTTGCCGGATTGCCGCCTTGGGATCTGGAGGCAAAAGTCCTCGCGCACATTTGGGAGTGGCGCGAGGAGGCGAAACGCCGGGGTGTAACTCCGCTGCCGCGAGAAATCACGGCACAGCAGACAGAGCTCCGGCGGGATCTCATGGCATCATGGAGAGTGCGATTGTCGTAACCCCGTGCTGGGCACGCCACAATTGCGGCGATAAGTCCCCTCTTTGAGGAGTGGCTTGAGAGGCGCCACGGCGTCCTCACCTTCCGCCTGACGCAGGTCCTCACCGGACACGGTTGTTTCGGGAGGTTCCTGTTCCGCATAAGGCGGGAGGAAACGCCCGGGTGTCACTCTGTGTGGATCGCCCGGAGGACACGGTGGAGGTCTGCCCGGCTTGGGCGGGGCACCGCCGTGTCCTTGTGGAGGCGATCGGTGGCAGTGATCTCTCTCGTCCGGCCCTGGTACAGGCCATGGTACGGAGCGAGAGGGCGTGGGAAGCCGTCACCTACTTCTGCGAAGCAGTAATGCTCGCGAAGGAGGAGACGGAGCGCGTGAGGGAGAGGCAAATGTCGCGCCCTCACGCCCCTAGCCGCCGCAGGAGACGCTCTGGGCGTCGGGAATCGCAGGCCGATTCTCGGCCACCGTAGGCGCGGGCTTGCGGACGGTGAGCAATGGGTAGCTCGCCGTCCGATAAGGACCAGGCCCGGGTCGACGGCGCGTTGTGTTCCACGCGCGCCTCAAAGAGATGTCAGCACAACGGAAGGGGTCCGCTAGGACTGATGCCTGCCGGGGTCGCGGGAAAGTCCGAAAGGGATACCGTGGCCCCTGGCAATGTACAGGCAACTGAAGGAACACGGGTGGGTTTTAGTCAGTAAGAGTCTGACACGCCCTCCCGCTCCGCCCAGAGCGGGAGAAGTTATTTGATAATTTCCCATAATCAAAAAAAAAAAAAAGCTATCATTTATGGGGTATTGTGTATTATGTATTGAACTATTATCTATTATGCGTACAACCAACGTTTAACATTTGATATTTGTGTAGTTTTTTTGTGAAATATAATTGAAATTTTAGTAAAAAGTGTTATCATGGGAGATACGTTCATTTGTTTCGTTTGTAAAAAAAAGTGAGGGTAAAGTAATATTGTTCTCGGAGGAATCGTTGAAAAAATGTCGAACTGTTTTGGAAATCCGAAAAAAACATAACCTAAAATATAAAGACATTATTTTATTTTTTTATTGGATATCTTAAAAGATCGCAATAGACTGAGCACTCTATCTCACTCGCACCCGCTTGAACAGTTGCTACCTCGCGCTCGCACCTACAGCAGGCTTTCAAGGTGTCTGGCAAGATGTAAAAACCATTAAAACTGTCTGGCTTTTGAGGTAACATATTTTTATTAGTCCCTAAGTAACATATATAAAATTTAGCTTTTATACTATAACGAAAGTATAATTAAAATTTATTAAAGTTTAGGGGTGTCCGGCAGGGGGGTAGCAACTGTAAAAAGTGTCCGGCAATGGATGACGTGATTTCTAAATGATATTCTGGAGAAAATATAAAAAAATTGAACTTTATACTTTAACGAATTTAAGGTACCATTTTATACACCTTTACTACCTGTTACCTGCCAAAGTAACCACAATCGAAACTCTATAGTCGCGGGTCGTTCTTACCTATGTTGGAGACGTACACAGAGAAACTTTCAGCTTTTATAAAATAACGAAGGTCTGGCCGTCGCGGGCTCTTGCTCTATAAGGGGATGTATGTCGAGTAATTTGATATTTTAGCCTAGTCTTTTCCCAACTATATTGGGGTCAGCTTCCGATCTAACCGCGTGCAGCTGAATACCAGTATTTTACATGGAGCAACTGCCTATCTGACCTCCACAACCCAGTAACTGGGTATCATATTACCCAGTTACTGGGTTGTGGAGGTTTCTGACGGGCTGACGACCCGTAAAGACTGTCAAAGATCCACGAATGACAGCCGGGACCAACGGCTTAACGTGCTTTCCGGGGCACGAAGGAATCTCGGTATGTATAGATAGTCACCTATCCACAGATCAATCCTGGCAAGCGTAGCTTAACCTGATTGATCAACCCGTGCGGCAGTTATGACTTAGCTACGAGCTCCTAAATACAAATATAAAATGTCAAATGACTCGGGAAATTGTTGACATTTGCATAGGAGTCAAAAGGGGTATAAATTTGGTTGTAAATGACCTCTCCTAAATCCCCTTAACGGATTGCCGATATATCAAAAATATTTTTTCAAATCCGTCTAGTAGTTCCGGAGATTACCCCCCTACATACAAACTTACAAATAAACAAACAAATTTTACCTCTTTATGATGTTACTATTAGTACTTATACGTGAAGCAAAAACTTTGTACCCCGTTTTACGAAAATTACGCGGACGGAGGAGTATGAAATTAGGCAGTTAAAAATTTAAATGGAGAAGGAGTGCAGGAAGCTAATATTTTTATATAAAATACATTAGAAATAAATTAAATTAATAAAAAAAACATTACACACAATACTATGCGCATGACACAAGATGGCTACCTTAGAATCATGATATTTAAATGAATTATGGTCGAATTTCGACCTATGGGCGAACACTAGTATGAATAAATTCGAATTTTAAGTTTTATTGTGGGTAGGTACTGCTAAGAAATGGAACTCCACGATTATACCAAAGACTAGCCAGCTACATTTCGCGTCAAATAACTTTGCCGCTCTAAAGTTGGCTACAAATGACGGCGCAGTAATCAATCTAACTTATAAAACAGTACCGCGCATGCCAGCGAGCATGCGCAACCTAATTTCAGAGCGGCAAACTTATTTGACGCGAACTGTACTGCTGAGGAGAGAGGAGGCTTACCTCCTCTCTTTTGTGCGATGCTTCCTTGGTCTGTGCGAGTCTCATCCAAGTCTTACGTGCTGTCTTTTGTAAGTCAGCCTACCTATTAACATAAAAACGATACCTTTTTCTCTAGTATTTAAAGTCTCTTTGTATTTCTAGGTAATGAATGTAGTGTCAGTGATCGTGAATCCTCGGCACTCGGTGTGCCCTCGTTATATGCAGAACGTGACTAGAAGCGCGATCTGTCGCATTCATAAAACTGACGTATCAGATGCCATTAAATTGCATACATAACGCTGTGGACCTGTGCTTCATTATATCAAAATGTGGTTGGTTGTTCAACCGCAGAACGTTTAATTAACAACTGATTTGAAATTAATTTTATTTTCCGGGACAATTTATGCTCAATTAATTGAATTCGTGTTATATTTATATTGTGTATGTGGACCACAGCCGCTAAAGGGTAGTGAAATAGAGGACTGCAATAAATCGTGCTGATCGCCGTACCATACCAAAATGTCTGATCATTTGAATACGCACGTGAGGATGCCCCCATACTCTTGGCACAACCCCTAGTTGCCTTTGAAAACCTACTGGAACTACCGCGAATTCTTTGCCAAGACCAACTCATAAACTTCTATTATTCATAACGTTCAATAGTTACCTTAACAGATTCTCTCTGAAAGCGTGTCCGTATAAACGAAACATACTAAGATTGTTACGAACTAATATTCAGTCAAAAATTACTTCGATAACCTTTGGGCCGGCTCGTAGCATGTATTTGACAAGTTGACGGGCGACACATAGACGGCAAAGCGTTCGTTCTGAATTTGAAACTTGTGATAGTTCGTTTTAAAAAGGTTTTATGCTTGTAGGTTAGGGTGTCCCAAAAATTAAAGTGCTTTTTTTTAACGCATACCCTCTTATTTTGTTTAAATGGTCTCAAAACATCTAAAAATAAAGTTTCGTCTATTTAGAATCACGGCAACCCGTGCCGAGTTGCGCGGAAACCTGTCGGTACTTGTAAAGTACGGCGCGCGCGAACTGTCGCATTGATTGCGTGTAATTACTTGTTTGTTTTATTAGTAATCGCGTTGTTTTCGTGTAGTCAACATGTCAGTGGAGTTACGAAGTTCCAAAAAGGAGATATTTTTAATAGGGGACGTAGAACATCAAATCACCGGTTCTAAACTTCCCTCTAACGGGCAAGTACTGGCAGTTTTGTTCTATAATATTCATGAAGTGAACTTAACTGTCAATGAAAGTGCAAATCTCACAATTCGTGAGTGTATTATTTATTGGGAAAAGGCACGTATACCGACCAGATCAATACCTAACAGTGTTATGAAACTAGTTAGCTTATACCAAGTTTGGAGAGAATTGCAAAAAAATGCGAAAAAAACTCAAGAAGTGTTTGAACAGCGTCGACAGGAGTTTGTTTCAAACCTAAACAATTTGTTTGGTATGCTCTTCAATTTATTAAAATAAATGAAGATAAAATCTTCTTGCAGCGTCAAAGAGAACCAGGTCGGCCCGGTCACTTAGCCGGAGTGGACAAAAAACTAACAGACAAAGAGGAAAGGGCGCGCCTTAGAATCATCGAGGAGGAAAAGCGACGTGCTGAATATTTTTCATCCTTAGCACCATCAACATCATCTTGCGAACCACCACTAGACAAGTCGTCTTCTGATTCTGAAATATTAGAATTAGAAGAAAATAGGCCCAGCGCAAGAGAAGCCTCCTCTCAGCCCGATAAAACTTCTATGCGGAAAAATATCATAACTCCCAAGTTAGTTGCCGCATTAGACAGGTGTCAGTTAAGTGTGAGAGATTCTGTCTTTATAATTGAAGCTACTATTGAGGGTCTGGGGCACAATACGGATGAATTCCCTATAAGCAAGTCCTCCATACATAGAGTTCGTACGGAAATGCGAAAAGAACGGGCTGAAGCTATAAAAAATAATTTTCAAAACAAGGTCCCGGACACGGTAACTGTCCACTGGGACGGAAAACTGTTGCCAGCTCTAGATTCACTAGAGACTAAAGTAAAAATGATTGCTAACTTAACTAGAGAAAACCCAACAGCCCACAATAAACGTTACATTGCATCCAAAGAAGAACTCTGTGGCCCACTTTTTGGTACGTTAATTAAGCTTTGATTTTGTTCTTTTACTAAGTTTGCTAATAGGTATAATTGATAACTGATCTATCTGTTTTAATTTCAGAGAGAAACATTGATGAATTCGTCTCTGTCAAAAGCAAGTTCCTGTTTAATCGACTCCAGATTGACGACAGTTTTCTGTACAAGTGCCCCTCTTCGTGGTCAAATGATGATTCGTTTCTACAGGCTAAAAGGAAGCTGCTAGGACTGAAAGCAGTAAATGATACGGCAGAAAGAGCGGTTAAGTTAATGCAAGACTTCCATGGTTTGATCACTGTTCAAGAGGAGCAAAAAATTTTTTTATTACGTTGCGTTCAAGAGCACAGACAGGTATATCCCGACTGTAAAAAGCAAACTTTGAAAAGAAAATTCGATGATTGAAGTCCCTTTTATAATAAAAATAAAATAAATGCGAAATATGTGTTTTATTTTTATTTATTTAATTAATCTAAAAATTCAATTAAACTTTTCTCTATAGTGAGCCTATAGCTTTCATACTAACTTTTAAACTTAAAGTTTGACATCAAGTCGGCACGGGTTAATGACATCCGATCTCAATAATATTTTATATTTAAGTTTTTGGAGTCAAATGGAAAAAAAATAAAGGGTATGCGTATTGAAATTCCGAAAAAAAAAAATCCCCCTTGTAGCCTGGGACACCCTATTGTAGGTATTTGACGGAATTTTCATTTTGTATTGGGGTATTTTTGTGTACGGGTAAACTCGTTTTTTAGCCGTTACTGGAACACTTTTTGCGGCTCCTGCATACAAACTATTAAGTTATTAAACTAAACACTGTACTTAGAAAATAAGTTAGCTAGCACAAAGGCAATTATCCAAGATTCTCACACGAATACTACCTGAACTACCAAACAGAAGTTTAACTACACATTTAAAACACGCCATAAGCCTACCACTGTATTTGGCGCCCCCATTAACACGATAGGCCTGCAATGTCGTCGACCCAAAGGTCGGTCTACATAGATTGCAGTCGGTGCAATTACCGCAGCGGACTGGTGAGGGGTTTTCCAGCGACGTGGCGATGCATGGCGGGAACTGGGCCAGGCATGTGCGGGTAGCTAATGGCTTCCTTAGCCGGATTGGTCGGCCGCATGCTCTTTGAGATATATGTGAATGAAATGAATGGAGAACTCATTCATGGATATTCGTCAATTGGGTACGTATTTAGTAAAAGGCAATGGTGTTTTAGTGAAACGGGTCTCTCGAAGGCAATAGCGCCCTGTATCTAACATAATACAGATGTCGTCAACATTGTTAATACAAAAAGACAAGGCTAAGTGTAAGCTAATGAGGAATAGAAATGTTGTTAAGAAAAACAAAAATAAAGAACTGAAAAATGCGAAAACAGAATTGTCATCTTAAGCCGCATCATTGTCGTATTTATAGCAGTAAATTACTGAGAAACAAAAACTTCTCAAAAGACAAAACTGATGAATAACGCATAACAAATTTTCTGAAGTCTATTTATACTTTTGTCTTCAAAACGAACACGACAGCTTCGACCGTGAATATCTCATTTGGAAACGCGAAATTCCGAACTCATTTCCTTCCATCCTTTGTAAATGAAAAAACTTTTCTTATTACATATATTCTTTGCATCTCGAATTATTTGTTCATAAAACGTCGCGTTGGTATGGAGACGGAAACCGCATATATTTCATTCGGAAAACTCGCTTTTGTAATTCGGAATATGTCCGGGAATTGTTCGTAATTCGAAATAACATGACAGAATGTGGCAGTTTTAGGGGTCCTTGTAGGTATTTGAAATTATGTACAGCACCTGAAGCCATGTACGCACGCACATTACATATTATATTACCTGAGGAAGCATGTGGAAAGCATATTATTATTACAAATGGAGCGAAAGACACAACATTGTTCTCATCTCATTGTTATAACATTGTCTTCGAATGCAGACGTATTTGAAATCACATTTGCAAATGTATTCCAGTACGTAACGAGAAATGGAAAATATCTCTGGATTTCTGATATTCTTACTTCTCAATGTATACATTAATAGTAAGATGAATAGCAGGGTAACATTCCTAACGTGCTAAGACCTCCTTTTTGCTATATTTTTGGGGTTTTGCCTGGGTTTCAAAAGAAATAGGTATGAACTCTTAAAACCTAGGCAATAACCCACGCCTATTTCTTGAACTCTTAGCGTTTTGAGAGCTGCTGTATGCTGGTGTAAATAATTTCATCTAGCATGATTTAATTTTCCATTCTGCTGCTACATAATCGCTTCTTGCTCAGAACCGTCTACTTGAAAGTCCGGACGACGCACAGCGCCTTTTTTTCCTCCACAAAAACTTATATTATTAAAAAGTTTTCCATTGTGTAGAGCCCTTCCAATCCATGAATCCTTTTGAAAGCCACTTTTACTTTCTGATATATTGCCGGCCATTTTATTATGAGTTCATTGCTACAGTTTTTGCCGAATTTAGTTGAATATCCAAAGTTCTTGTGGCACTAGTTTGATGTATTAGGTGTGGTTTTAAATTTTTCTTTCGTGATGTTGAACTTGTTGGAATTTCGGAAATATTATGTAATAGTTTTTTTGCACTTAACTGACGAAGCTACTTGATTGATACTTAGGAACCTCTAATCTTATTGTTGTTTGTTGTTGCTAGCTGACACCGGGGTATACTGTTGTTTTGTTTTTATTCTCTGAACCTTAAGTTGTCTTTGAGGACACCCACAGCCTGTTCACACCACCATATCGACGATCGATCGATCGATTTCCATGTCTTTGTCGTTTACCACAGTCCAAATTATACAACCTCGTATTATGAAAGTCGCAATAAATCCACCGAGAAACGCCATTATCCTGAAAAAGCGTTTGTTAGACTACTTTTTGCAAGAGCCATTTATTCTGAAACCCATAATGTGTTTTTTACTCACAATATACCGTTCCAACAAATTGAATAACAATAGATTAACGTTTCGAAACGATTATAGCTAACCGTTAGATACCTATTGTACAAACAACATTAAAGCCATTATTTTTAAACTGTGTTTATTGGTTCTCACATTCTCTTTTAAAAGTTTTAATCGCTAAAATATATTTTTTTAATTGAAATTGCCGCTATAATTATAATCTTTTTATTTCCTCAATATTTTATAATTCAACCCTTTCATATGACATCATCCTTTACCCCATTATTGTATCAAACCCACCCAAAAGGGTTAAACAAAACAAAATTATAAAAATGACACTTTTATCACCCCTCTAAACCGCGTGCTGACCTACAAACATCAAAAACCCATTCCCTTTTACTGGAGGGGAGTATCTAGTTATAAAAAAAATCCTTAGGGAACCACTGCGTATCTTCCTGCCTTTATTACTTGTTTAATTATGGGCGCACTCGATAAGCACTCCGTCGTGAACCACGTTAAACGAGGTTTAACGTAGCTAATCGCGGTTTAACGAGATTTATTGTTAGAGATACGTCCGTTAGCTAACCAATAATTTAGTTTTGTGGTTATCTGTTCGCTCGCGATCCGTTGAGGGCCTTCATAAATTTTATTTGGTCTGCGATCTGCTGTGGCCATCGAATTGATTGGATTGCTGTGAAATTGGCGAATCGAGAGTTTTGTGTTGTAAGCTAGGGAATTGATGGTCTGCAATATTTCTAAATTGAATTAACTGTTTCTACAGAGAGGTAGTATAATCTAGACTGCCCAGTCATCGGACTACTGAAAATCTCATTTCAGTTTGATTGTCTCAAAGTTAAACATGTTTCAGCATTCAAGCGAAGTTTTAGTTTTTTATAGTTTAGTAATAAGCCAATTATCTGTTTATTTATTCATCTGCGACGATTAATTTGTAACACAATACTACAAAGAGCCTACCATATAAGTAGGTCTGTGCACAAATGCGGGCATTCATCAGTGATGGAGTCTGTCTGTTACAAAGCGTTGCATCCATTATATTACTACTGGATTTGCATTTGCTGCCGATTGATATTCAATATTCATGCCCTAATGGCAGATCCTAATTAATCCCGTCGATCAAATGTTATGGCGTTGCGGAGTGACAGGGCGTGACGCCAACTGTGGGGCGAGTGTTGGTATTAAATGAAGCGGTTGGTTAACTTTGCATTTTATTGATTAATGTTTATAAAAGTAGAAATCCGGAATTCTTACTAGCCCGGTTTTTACTATTAAAGCTGTAAAATCTCGGTATAACCATACAAGGATCTTTTAGCACGTGAAAAAAATTGGAACTAACGCCATATTGATTTTTCTATACAATTTCACAAAAAAGTTTACCAACAACGCGGGCCCTGGATATGTCATTCTAGCGCCAAAAGATAAGCACTGTACCTGAATGAAGATTTACTATGATGGAATACTTTGTAAAATAATAGACTTATCTTTCATACTTATGCCTATCACAGCTTAAGTTTTAGACTTTCAGAATCATGTCTAGTGCTATTAAAATCGGTGAAAGGCCCTAAGCTGGAACGTTCATCGTGATCTAGTTGCAGGTGTCCAGAGCCCGCCATATTATGCTATAAACGACGGACATGCGCGTTCCGGTCGCCTTTCTCTTCCTCCAGCAACTGTCAAATGTAGGGCTGGCAGGGAGATAATGTTTAATTTAGCTTTATGACTATCTTTACCAAAACTAAACCCAATTAGGAAAAAAAAAAAAAAAAACAAAATACTTTTCATAATTTAAAAAAAAAAAAAAAAACAAAAGCAATTTAAATCATCCTTTTTGGCAAACAGGCTGATTGAATCCGGCAATGGCGATGTTTTCGGCAAAAATGATACTTAGTTACTTCTGCACGCGTAGCATGACAACCATAAGAAACGGGTTTTGTCGACGGAAGAATAGAAAAAATTACAGATTGTGATTGTTTATCTGTCATTTTGTCTATTCTTCCGTCGACAAAACCAGTTTCTATTGAAGTCATGTTAAGCGTGCTGTGAGCGGAGAGCGACAGGTAGTTCAATCAAATAATATTTTTAACAAAATATTGTCACCAGAATATTAATTTATTCTTTTTGAACATTTAAGCAGTACCTCATTATGTTTCGAACGTGGAATTTGAAATAGACTCGGAATTATTAAATATTTTCACAAGTGCTTTTCATTTTTAACTTTCTTTTCTAGGTAAGGGAGCTTAAATCTATAGGTAGAAAGAAAAACTTAGAAAATTCTTCACCCGCTTAATTACCTCTGAAGATTTTAAGGGTTTTCTGGTTTCTGTTTTTTGTTTTTCTTTTGACATGTAATTGTAAATTTTAAAGATTGTAAACCCCATGGGTGATACAGTGATACTTTGTTATAATACTAATGAGCTGAATTTCCACCTGTGACAAACAATAAATAAATCTTGAATCTTCTTTCCAGATCAAAGGCCGTTAACATTGGGGCTATTAACTTTAATGTAATCACTTTGTTTTATGGAAATTATTTAGCACTTTTACACGTTAAGTTTTTTTCATTTTTAGTACAACAGCATGATCTAATTGCATTAATTATGGTAACACTATGTTTTATTGAACCTAGTCGCATGTTGAAAGTCTAATTATTTCATTTTTATTTTACTCTGCCCGCGTCTTGGTTTGCGTAGACTTTAGGTACGATTTGTATAGGTACGTATAAGTTTTACTACTAAGAGTTATATAATAATATAATGTATTCAATGAGTTTTTCCACGGTTCCAACAACTTTTCCGATTTATACTTTTATTCCTCTGTAAAAATGATAAGTAGCGTGAAACCTTAGGCGAAGCGAGCTTGAAGTGAGCTGTCATTCCACCAGATACTATTATTTGTGAAAACTAAGTTGAAGTCAGCTGTCAACAGTGTCACCTACTACTAGGAATTGACACTGTTGACAGCTGACTTCAACTTAGTTTTCACGGTGAGATATTTACAGAATAGATCGACTATACAATAATAAACAATATACAGCAGTGTTTATTACTAAACACTGCCAATAACTGGTTTATTATGTAGGTACGTGGCTTCCATGTGAATACCGCTAACTTTTACACAGGAAACATAAAGTTAAACCACGTTTAGCCATGGGAAAAGTTGGCCGGCAGCCCTGCAGTGGTCGCCATTAAGCCCTGGCTAGATAAAGACTGGTTCCGACTGCGCGATTAGCTTGCAACCGAGCGACTATGTTAAAGTTGCACGATGATACGGAAACCTGCTGCCTGCTGCCGTTTACACGATATATGGTTTGGAAGCTTAACATTTTAGAAATTTTTCGTATGTCTTTTTGGTCGATTCAGTGTCACTATCAAGGAGGAATAGTGACACTGAATCCCAATTTGATGCTCGTATCAAATTGGTCCTGGAAAAAAGAATGAATCCAGAAATACCATAGAATAATACAGAAGGTGCACTCCGCATTTTAGGTATGAAGCTTCAAGTACGCGGGGAGCTCGTCTTGTCGGGCCAATCCAGTGAGTGTAACGTAGTCAGATGATATAAGAGTTACGCGATAGAAAGAGAGGCAACTTCTAGGTGAATATAAGTGTCGGTAATTAGCGCTGTTTGACGTGAATTGCACTTTATTGTGTCGTAGCAAGAGTCGCTTTTTATTTAAATATTTTTGCGGGGTGAACCATCTGTACTAATCCGTGGAATTACTAAAGTTGGAACTTTTTTTAGTATTTGCAGTGTCAAGCTAATTTCAGAGAAACCATTTCATACGAGGCAGACATTCCCCTAATGTATGGACAAATACGCTCGACAATTCGAAGAAAAACAAATTACTCAATTCTGCAAATTACGCATATCAATTAGCCGAATGAGACAGCATGACCTAAGTTCAAATCGCGTGGGTTTGTTTAAACACTAATAACTGTATCTGTAGTACGTATGTATGTACCACCAAAGAAGTTCATATCTAACCAGTATCAAAACAAAATCCCGTGAACACGATGACCACATCTGTTACCGGCCCGGTGCTAGGGCCGCCGAGCGGTGCAAGCAAGAATAGTCCTTACGGTGGTTAGATATGAACTTCTTCGATGGTACATATTTGTTTTATTTCAAAAGTTAAACTATTACCAAACCCTTTTAAGGTATTTCGGGTAAATTAACAACTGAAGGGAAGTACTTAACACATTCATCTGTATTTAGAAGGTTTCCAATAGTTCAACAACGTGCACGTCTTTCTACATTGTTCTCACATGTATAATTTCAACATGAATGATGTAACCAATACTTTGTAACAATTTATTTTATTTAAAAGAGTTTCCGTGGAGTTTCTTGCCCGTTCTTCTCCATAGGTACCTACTACGCTTTGGAATGGGCAACTAGCTTCATATTTTTGACTGACCGATTCCTTGACAATTCAAAAGTGCCTGTAATGGTTTAATTGAAATAAATGCTTTGAGTTTGAGAGTTTGAGTTATAACTTGAATACTATAGAAAAAAATCATCATAAAATGAACCTCAATTGTCAAATGAAAAACATCTAGAATTTTGGAGTAATCTAATCCAAGCACTCGATTTGTAAGTGGCACTACAAAATGGCATCCACAAGTACATTTTTTGATCTATTTGTTTACATTTGAATCATATACTTTTCGAACAGACTATGGTTCCATATACGAGCTGGTGGGTAGTTATAAAGTCCGCTTAAAGCTTTGTGCAGACTAGCGCGGCGCGACAGCGCGACGCGACACCGGTTATTGTTATACCGTCAAGTTTTCTTAGAAATTGTATTGTTCGAGTCGCGTCGCGCTGGTTTGTACGAGTGTTAATGCTAGTTGTGGGTGGTGTTTAGTGAGGTTTGTGTAGTCGGTGATCCGAACTAACTAGCCGTGCGACTTATTGCGAATCTCGGGAAACGATAGCCGCCTATTGGACGTCTGAACCCGTTTTGCAGAGATTGTGCTGTGTAGGCAATGAAAGTTGTCATATTAATTTATAGATGTAGGTTAGTACTCAGTACCTACTGTTTGGCATAATAGGTATTTACTAATGTATTTATTATCAGGAAAAAGCACAATACCTACATAATATCAATATATTTAAATGGTTAACCATTATTGTTTATTCACTGTATGTAATGTTATCATTAATTTAGTTAATATCCTGTATTAACAAATCACAGTACTTACGTAGAAACAAACTACGGAAAATAATAACAGAAATAAATAAAATCACAGGAAAAGTATTTACTTTATTATTGCGAGTACAAAAAGGTATTTTTGTTATCACATAATAAACATTATTGCGCACTGTGTTCTGGCGCGGAGTATTCGCCCGGGGCGCCAACCAGGCCGATGTCTTTATGTAAGAGAAATATCTTAGGGCCTTAGCCCACGTTCGCACGGACATAAAAATATCGCGGCGGGATTTTATCGCGCACTGGATTTCTGTTCGGACAGACTCTGTGTTGAGCCGCGTGTTGAGAATCCGACGCACTGGGACGGACTCTCGTCCCAACGCATGTTGCAGTGTTGAAAATACAGTACACGAAAAAAAAAACTCCCGTGCGAACCGGGGCTTAGCAGACGTGCTACTGTTAGCATTCACTATCGGCAATTTTGTCGCTTTCGAATACTCGGTACAGCGACAGAGCTCTAAACCTACACTAAACACAGTGAAACTTCTTTAAAAATTAATAATAAGAGAGATTTAGTGTCAGAGACAGAGTGAGTAAAGCTTCGTGCAGACTAGCGCCACGCGACACCGGTTATTGTTATACCGTGAAGTTTCTTAAAAATTTTATTGTTTGAGTCGCGTCGTGCCGTCGCGTCGCGCTGGTCTGCACGAGCCTTTATATCTTTCTTCACTCTCAATTCTCGCCAATTATCGAATCGTCGCCTAAGAAATTTCACTTAAAAAACATTACAATGTCAGCGATTATACGGACGCTTTACATGATACAATGACCTTCTGACCGACCTTTTGGCAACAAATAAGTACAACATAGATAGAAAACGCATAGTTTTGTTACTACACTCAAAAGCAAAGAGTCCCCAAAACGCGATGCAGTATCAACGGAATCCTTTTATCGCGCGGTTACGCTATTGCGACCAAACGTCGCGAAAACGCGATACTGTATGTTGAAATCGTAAAATCGTCGACTGCCTGATACTAAAAGTAGCATGTCTGCCAAAAAAGAAAATATCTTAAATCACAAGAAATAATTACGTTTTATACGTTGCTGTTGACGATATAAACGTTTTCCCTGCACATGTGACTTGTCTCGACGCCAGTGCCGTGTTATTTATTACGTGCAGAAATTCTTAATGGCTTTGCTAATGTATGTAAAAGGTTCTTTAAGATTAATTATTACTTGAGTATTTCTTGACATCGTAATAATTAATATTGAAATAAGGTCTGAAAGTGAAAAGCCGCTGTAAATATATCGATCTTGAATGTTGAGTTTAATTTAGGAGTTACAATTACATACCTTTTAAGAGCGCTTATCCTAAAAGTTGGCAACGTCGCAAATAGCTGTCAAATATTTACCTGTTTTGATTAATTTGGCAATATTACTTTCTGGAAATATGAAATGTGGCTAACTAACTAACTAACTAAGATATTGACTATGAAATGCAATAATTAATATCGTAACGCCGAATAATCCGAATATTTAGTTTTAGGTGTAAAAAAGTATTTGGAAAGAAATGATGCTAACAAATGCCTTTTATACACCTAAAACGGTTACAACATTAAATTCAGTGTTATAATTGCAATTCATTATTAATATTCTAGTTCGCTAGTTAGCCACATTTCATATTTCCATACAGTAATATTGCCAAATTAAGCAAAACAGCGAAATATTTGAAATTTATTTGCGACGTTGCCAACTTTCTGAATAAACGCTCTTAAGAGGGCGCCTAAAGGTCCACTAGCGCCACTCTTTAAAAAAAATATTATCTCGTGACTGAGAAGGAATTATGAATAACGGCTAGTAAGGACCCTCGGTAAGTGTGTCTAGAATTTTCTAATACCTTTTATAAAGTTTCATATTGAGACACGGAGCAACAAAATACGATCTAGAGGAATGTGGCCGCTTTTCTTTAGATCGTATTTTGTTGCTTCGTGTCTCAATATAAAGCTTTATAAAAGGTATTAGAAAATTCTAGACACACTTACCGAGGGTCCTTATTAGCCGTTATTCATAATTCCTTCTCAGTCACGAGATAATATTTTTTTTAAAGAGTGGCGCTAGTGGACCTTTAGGCGCCCTCTTAAAGGTTACTAAAGTAATTTTAATTATTCATCATTACCTACAGAACTGCCTCGTTGATTTAGAAGTCGCAAACGCTACTGTTGAGCGGGATGTCCTGGGTTCGATTCCCAGGTCGTGCAAAGTGTTATTAGATTTTTCTGTCAGGAATTTCTCGGTAGCAGCCCGGATCTGTGCCCGGTTGATGGTAATAGGCTCGCCCCGTATTACATGGGGCTTAAACATAACTGGCGAAATGGGGGTGTTACTAAAAGGTACCTACACCTCTGACTGACCCTTCGAGGATTACAGGAGTGATGTTATGTTACATTATCTAAGGTCTATTAAAATCCTTGTTTCCAATTGATGTTATATTCACTTAAACAAACATCAACTTTATGGACGTATAAATAAAATTGATTTTAGACTGACTAGTACTGTTGAAAAAGTCATAAATAATATGAAGTTGTAGCACAAAATGCACCTTATGTGTACGCATTACAGTTGTATTTTCTAAAACTCGTGTTTGTTTACACGTTTGGCGAATAAATTGCGAACGCAGATAATGTAAAGTGCTTGATATTGAGCTTTTTCAGAAAAACAAAAAAAAGAACATCGGTGTTCATCTTTTCAAATTCAACCAATTTTTAAGCGTAATAAATCAGCCTATCACGGCATTTCTAAATCTGATTTCAATTCCACGCTCATCTCAAAGGATTAAACGCGGATATATCCTAATTCCCCCGGATATATTAAACATGGTAATAAAATTTTCTCCTTTAGCCATGCTATTCTGTAAACATCTCACCGTGAAAACTTAGGTGAAGTGAGCGTGGAGTGAGCTGTCATTCCACCACAGGGATTGACACTATTGACAGCTCATCATCATCAGCAACATAGAACATGATACTGACCTGCAAATTGCAAATGCGCTTTCGCCTTAATGACGAATAATGCAAGTGTACGGAGACCATATACATGCTTTGTGATACAATTAATCAATAAAACGCGACAAACTGATAACATAAAAAATATCAAAGGAAAATACATGATTTGTGATTATTTATGATTTTAGAAAAATTAAACCTATTAATGTATTTATTATCAGGAAAAAGCACAATACCTACATAATATCAATATATTTAAATGGTTAACCATTTCTATACTTTATTGTTTATTCACTGTATCTAATGGTATCATTAATTTAGTTAATATCCTGTATTAACAAATCACAGTACGTAGAAACAAACTACGGAAAATAATAACAGAAATAAATAAAATCACAGGAAAAGTATTTACTTTATTATTGCGAGTACAAAAAGGTATTTTTGTTATCACATAATAAACATTATTGCGCACTGTGTTCTGGCGCGGAGTATTCGCCCGGGGCGCCAACCAGGCCGATGTCTTTATGTAAGAGAAATATCTTAGGGCCTTAGCCCACGTACGCACGGACGTAAAAATATCGCGGCGGGATTTTATCGCGCACTGGATTTCTGTTCGGACAGACTCTGTGTTGAGCCGCGTGTTGAGAATCCCACGCGCTGGGACGGACTCTCGTCCCAACGCGTGTTGCAGTGTTGAAAATACAGTGCACGAAAAAAAAACGCCCGTTCGGACCGGGGCTTAGCAGACGTGCTACTGTTAGCATTCACTATCGGCAATTTTGTCGCTTTCGAATACTCGATACAGCGACAGAACTCTAAACCTACACTAAACACAGTGAAACTTCTTTAAAAATAAAGAATAAGAGAGATTCTTTATCAGAGACAGAGTGAGTAAAGCTTCGTGCAGACTAGCGCCACTCGACACCGGTTATTGTTATACCGTGAAGTTTCTTAAAATTTGTATTGTTTGAGTCGCGTCGTGCCGTCGCGTCGCGCTGGTCTGCACGAGCCTTTATATCTTTCTTCACTCTCAATTCTCGCCAATTATCGAGTCGTCGCCACGTTTCACTTAAAAAACCTATACAATGTCAGCGATTAGTCGGACGCTTTATATAATACAATGACCTACTGACCGACCTTTTGGCAACAAATAAGTACAACATAGATAGAAAACGCATAGTTTTGTTACTACACTCAAAAGCAAAGAGTCCCCAAAACGCGATGCAGTATTAACGGAATCCCTTTATCGCGCGGTTACGCTATCGCGACCAAACGTCGCGAAAACGCGATATTGTATGTTGAAATCGTAAAATCGTCGACTGCCTGATACTAAAAGTAGCATATATGTCTGCCAAAAAAGAAAATATCTTAAATCACAAGAAATAATTACGTTTTATACGTTGCTGTTGACGATATAAACGTTTTCCCTGCACATGTGACTTGTCTCGACGCCAGTGCCGTGTTATTTATTACGTGCAGAAATTCTTAATGGCTTTGCTAATGTATGTAAAAGGTTCTTTAAGATTAATTATTACTTGAGTATTTCTTGACATCGTAATAATTAATATTGAAATAAGGTCTGAAAGTGAAAAGCCGCTGTAAATATATCGATCTTGAATGTTAAGTTTAATTTAGGAGTTACAATTACATACCTTTTAAGAGCGCTTATCCTAAAAGTTGGCAACGTCGCAAATAGCTGTCAAATACTTACCTGTTTTTATTAATTTGGCAATATTACTTTCTGGAAATATGAAATGTGGCTAACTAACTAACTAAGATATTGACTATGAAATGCAATAATTAATATCGTAACGCCGAATAATCCGAATATTTAGTTTTAGATGTAAAAAAGTATTTGGAAAGAAATGATGCTAACAAATGCCTTTTATACACCTAAAACGGTTACAACATCAAATTCAGTGGTATAATTGCAATTCATTATTAATATTCTAGTTCGCTAGTTAGCCACATTTCATATTTCTATACAGTAATATTGCCAAATTAATCAGAACAGCGAAATATTTGAAATTTATTTGCGACGTTGCCAACTTTCTGAATAAACGCTCTTAAGAGGGCGCCTAAAGGTCCACTAGCGCCACTCTTTAAAAAAAATATTATCTCGTGACTGAGAAGGAATTATGAATAACGGCTAGTAAGGACCCTCGGTAAGTGTGTCTAGAATTTTCTAATACCTTTTATAAAGTTTCATATTGAGACACGGAGCAACAAAATACGATCTAGAGGAATGTGGCCGCTTTTCTTTAGATCGTATTTTGTTGCTTCGTGTCTCAATATAAAGCTTTATAAAAGGTATTAGAAAATTCTAGACACACTTACCGAGGTTTCTTATTAGCCGTTATTCATAATTCCTTCTCAGTCACGAGATAATATTTTTTTTAAAGAGTGGCGCTAGTGGACCTTTAGGCGCCCTCTTAAAGGTTACTAAAGTAATTTTAATTATTCATCATTACCTACAGAACTGCCTCGTTGATTTAGAAGTCGCAAACGCTACTGTTGAGCAGGAGGTCCTGGGTTCGATTCCCAGGTCGGGTAAAGTGTTATTATATTTTTCTATCAGGAATTTCTCAGAAGCAGCCCGGATCTGTGCCCAGTTGATGGTAATAGACTCGCCCCGTATTACAGGGGGCTTAAACATAACTGGCGAAATGGGGGTGTTACTAAAAGGTACCTAAACCTCTGACTGACCCTTCTAGGATTACAGGAGTGATGTTATGTTATATTACCTAAGGTCTATTCAAATCCTTGTTTCCAATTGATGTTATATTCACTTAAACAAACATCAACTTTATGAACGTATAAATAAAATTGATTTTAGACTGACTAGTACTGTTGAAAAAGTCATAAATAATATGAAGTTGTAGCACAAACTGCACCTTATGTGTACGCATTACAGTTGTGTTTTCTAAAACTCGTGTTTGTTTACACGTTTGGCGAATAAATTGCGAACGCAGATAATGTAAAGTGCTTGATATTGAGCTTTTTCAGAAATAGAACATCGGTGTTCATCTTTTCAAATTCAACCAATTTTTAAGCGTAATAAATCAGCCTATCACGGCATTTCTAAATCTGATTTCAATTCCACGCTCATCTCAAAGGATTAAACGCGGATATATCCTAATTCCCCCGGATATATTAAACATGGTAATAAAATTTTCTCCTTACTCAACACGAAAATAAATGGTCGCATTGGATACGCAGATAAGTCATCGAATCTGTGAAATAGAGGGTTTATCTTTGAATCCGAATACTGGTTGATCGATTTAGCTTATTTCTTTTTCCGGAGCACCCAACTAAATCCGGCTTAGTTCCGGATCCGACTTTACAACAGCCATGCTATTCTGTAAACATCTCACCGTGAAAACTTAGGTGAAGTGAGCGTGGAGTGAGCTGTCATTCCACCACAGGGATTGACACTATTGACAGCTCACTCCACGCTCACTTCACCTAAGTTTTCACGGTGAGATGTTTACAGAATAGCACTGCTGATATATTATTTTTAGAGTTCCGTAGTCAACATGGAACCCTTATAGTTTCGCCATGTCCGTCTCTCCATCTGTCTGTCTGTTCAGGGCTTAGCTCAGAGACTCTTATTAAGAAAGTTGTAATTGGACATGGGTATACATATACATATTAATCACGCCGGTTGGTAAAATAAAATCATTCAAATTCAAATTCATTTATTCGTGTGATTTTTGGTACATGTTACATGAGATCTTAATAATAAATAATTTGTTCCTCAAAAATCTACCATATAGGTGTACACACAATCATAAAATTAGTCATTATTATTATAAAAAAAGATTATTCAACATATTAAAATAAAATATTTACTTACAACAAAACACAACATAAGACAGAAAAAAAAAAAAAAAAAAAAAAAAAAAAAAAAATCAATGTCAAATAGCTTATAATTTGTCATTAAGGAATTCGTCAATGGTATAATAACATTTTTCCAATAATAGATGTCTTAATTTGTTTTTAAATTGAATCATATTTAAGTCCTTAATTCCATTTGGTAATTTATTAAATATTTTTTGATGAAAATATAAAATAAAATAAAAAAATAAAAATATAAATTGTTTCATGAAAACAATTTTATTTTAGTGTTTCTCCCCTTCACGTA
The DNA here is from genome assembly GCA_914767755.1 of Agrochola circellaris. Taxonomy (NCBI): domain Eukaryota; kingdom Metazoa; phylum Arthropoda; class Insecta; order Lepidoptera; family Noctuidae; genus Agrochola; species Agrochola circellaris. The sequence goes on from OU611857.1 coordinate 3,984,709, forward strand.
AAGTGAGTTTTTTTCTTTCGTCTATCCCATGGTGTGGGGTGTCGTTGGAAATGTCGTTAAAAATATTGAGTGTGTGAAAACCATTTTTGGATTCATTGCAAAATATTAAGCTTTAAAGTGCAAATTTTTGTTAAGAGTCACGTGTGTGTCCCTGCCAGCTAAATGGTTGGTTTGGATGTGTGAAAAAAATCACGGCAGTAGTATATATAACGAAATTAAAAGGAAAACTCAGAGCTAAGTAGGCTCTACAAGTTAACCAGTAATAATCGACCAACTTATATTTTCAGTTGCAAAAACATGTTTCCCCATACATTCCACGAGAACATGTTCTTCAACTGCAATGTTAAGTTTGTTCTTGGGATAATTTCATCCCAACTATGGAACCCTTCATTGTGCGTGGTCCGCCACGCACTTTGCCGGTTTTTTCAGAATAGTTTCACTTCTGTTATATTTTGTTGTGTGTACATTGTTTGGTATACTATTCTGTCCTTTGCAAATAATAAGATAATATTGCGTGGGCGTCGTTTCGGGGTATTTGCTCTATAACGTCTCGAAGGCTTTATTAAAATTTTGCGCACAGGATATTAGATTTCAGAATCCGTCTTGAATGTCTAGCAAATTATTTTTATTATTTATTTAACCGTAGCTGAGGAAAATAACGTCAATTTAGTTTTTAATTATAATAAATAACTTGACTTTATAAATATCAACTTACTTTGGCTATCTTAGTTTTACGGTTTGGCGTTGGTTCGACGGTCGACATGACGTCATGTCGACTGGTCCCTACCAACCCCCTTTTTGCCCCCTTTTGGAGGAAGTTCTCCTCCAATAAAAAATCCTTGACGACAAAAAAATCTATAAAGTCGTAAAACCTGTATAGTTTCGCCCAGATCGGTTGTAAAATACGATCTGTAGAGGAGTACCAACTAACTGACACACGAAAGCGAATTTTTCCAGACTTAAAGCATAGACGCCTATAACCTATTCAATCTGCCTAGCCTTTTGCCAACTATGTTGTGGCCGGTTTCCAGTCTAACCGGATGCAGCTGCATACCAGTATTTTACATGGAGCGACTGCCTATCTGACCTCCACACCCCAGTAACTGGGTAATACAATACCCCTTGGTAAGACTGGTTGTCAGACTTTCGGGCTTCTGAAGAACCGTAACTACTGTCAAAGATTCACGAATGACAGCCTGGGCTTTCCGAGGCACGGAGGAGACCCATCCACGTACCAACCCTGGCAAGCTGACCTTAACCTGACGGAGCGGCTGCTATTACCCGATCCTATTATAATATTTGAATTGATGGCCTTTTTCATAAGCTCTAGAAACCAGATTAATTCAAAATCCGTTGAGTTTTTAATTATTCTGGATATTCTACTGTTCACACATCGTGAAAAATACTTCAAAAAATTCTTACGTGAAAATTCTCGCCCAACAAGGGTTGCCAGGTGTCCGGCTTTTTACAATCGTATCAGGCCAAATATAGATATAGATCCAGGGTGTCCGGCTTTTGTTAGGCTTTTGGTCAACCCCGCCCCGCCAAAAGATGATTGTTTAAATTACTTTCAATAATGTATTGAAGAAGGCTGATTATTGATTGTTTTAGTTACTTTCAATGTAAAGAAGTTACAAATTACTTTAGTAAGAAAATAAATTTGATTCTTAAATAAGAGTAGTGTAAGTCTCAAATGAATAACAGTAATAAATCCACAAATAAAAGTAGGTGTAATAATTTTTTTCTTTTAAAAACCAGTGTGTCAGGCTTTCATGGCAAAATGTCCGGCTAGTTATGAATCTGTGTCCGGCTTTTTTATTTTTGGGCCTGGCAACCCTACGCCCAACAAACCCATATTCATTATAGACGGAATCTCCAAAGGCTCGTAGTAGGTTCCAAATGTTTGCCAATCCAGACAAACACGATACGACATAGTCGTCCCAGTCACAGTATGTAATCGTTCGGTGTAGTGAGCCGGCAACGAGTCGTCTCGACATGTTACTGGTATGTCATACATTTTTCACCTGTCTACGTTTATTTATAGCGACAAGATTGTCTTTGGAATTGCTTTTCTGACTTTAAGGCGAAAGCGTCAGGGTAGCCCGCGAAATTCAAATTTTCTTAGGTTTTTAGGAATTTGCAGGTCAGTATAAGGTTGTATGTTGATCTAAATATGATTCGCGCGGTCGTATCAAATATTTATTTGTAGAATTATAATAATAAAAATCATCAATACAACTCTCTAAGTTCATATAATCCTATTGAATGACTATTTCATGAAATCATGACATTTGAGGATTATGCTAACTTAGGAGTTGTATTGCTGATTGTTATGATTATAATTATGTAGCTATATTTGTTACGGCCGCGAATCATATTTTAATCAACATACAATCTGACACTGACCTGCAAATTGCCAAAAACTAAAGAAATTTTGAATTTCGCGGGCTGCCTTTGCGCATCCCCCTTAAAGTAAGCTTCGTAAGAAGAAATAGTGCTCATAGTTTGACTTATTAAACGCAAGCGTTCTTCCTCCTCTCTCCTACTTTTATCTACGCTGTGCCCGACAGGGTCCATAATTGAGACTGATGTAACTGTTTTTCCCACCAACTGTATACATTATGGTACGCAATAAAGAATTGAGAATTGAGAATTGAAATGGATCACTGTGTGCATAAATATTTTGTTCTTTCTTCTTCGTGTGGTTAGTGACTAACCTGGTGTCAGAGTTTTTATGCTACCCATGACCTCTGACTTGGCTTCACATGCCGTCGAGAAATATATCTAAGGCATGCTGGTTTCCTCACGATGATTGTCTATCTATACCTACATCGCTTTTCGTGTCTCTCTGTATGACCGCGCCGTTCTTCGAAACTCCGCAACGGATTTTGATGCAATTTTACCATCCTTTAGTTACTCGATGTTTTCCAAGTCGCTAGTCGTAAAAACCGTACGAAGCAGCTATACTCACTCCATTTGAAATAAGATTAGACATTTAAATAAACCTTTTTACAGTCCGTTCAACCGATTTTGACTTCTATTGAGTTTGTGGCATGACAAATTGCAGCTGCAGTAAACAGTTGGAATTGTAACCACTTTTTTTGCTTTTAATGCCATCCCTAAGCCTACGGTATAGAAGTCAAAATCGGTTGAACGGACTGTAAAAAAGGTTTGTTTAAATGTCTTAATCTTATTTCAAATGGAGTATAGTTACGAATAAATCAAACGGAAAGGCAAGACTATGTTGATGAATGAGAGCTACGTCGTAGCACTCGTAGCAGTCGTAGCGCTTCTACGAACTAGAAGAATCAATGAAAAACTTTATTTATGACTTAGGTACTCTTGATGAATGTGTCCTATGTTCAACTTACGTAATACAAGCAAGTGTTTGTACTTACCTTCCTTATAACTTAATTCCATCCAGGGTTGTCAGGAAAACTCGCATCGAAAAAAAAATTACATTCATTCTTCAGTAACTGACAGGCAACGCACAGCCTAAACCGCTGGGTTTTTTTTTGTGCAAGAGTTCCTTATTTAACGGAGGTGAGCACGAAGGAAGGATTTTTTGAAAATTCACCACCTAAAGGGGTTATATAGGGGATGAAAGTTAGTATAGAATAAAATCCAATCGGACGTATGACTTGTTTAGCGATATGACCGCTGTTTGTACCATTCTAATTTAGATCGGCTTGATGTTCTTCCTTTCAGTTAACAATAAAGAATATCTATCTTTTACGAGCCCTCCGCATCCAATATACTTCACACATACTTAACACACCACTTTTTTTGTCCACAGGCTATGCACACTCCGGATAACCCGCCTCCGTGTATGCGGCGCGCTGGGCGAAACCGGCGGCGGGGCAGCAAGCGGCGCGGGCGCAGGTGCCGTGATCCTTGCGGCCCGCATGCACAGCTCGAAGCGGACCCTGCGCTCCAACGACATCGCGGTGCCCCCGCTTGATGTCGAGCTTGACCTGTGCTTCTCACTGCAATACCCGCATTTTGTGAAGCGCGATGGTAACAGGTTAGTGCTTCATCATCATCATTATTTCAGCCGATAGACGTCCACTGTTGGACATAGGCCTCCCCCAAGCACCGCAACTTTGACCGTTCCTGTGCTTCCCGCATCCAGCGGATTCCTGCGGCCTTCACAAGGCTAACGTTACGTGTTAATTTTGAAGCGCTCTTCACAACGCTAAAGTGTCTATAGAATGTTTGATTATTACAATATCTTCCACCAGTGGAAAAAATGCTACTACACCTACTAAATACCAAGACTTGTGGCAGTCGCAGTTATTAAGCGTGCGAGTAGGACGAAAGATAGTGGCGGTAATAAAACGACAGGAAGAAACCAACTGTATACAGAGTCTCACTCAGTCTTTTTATGCCAGCGACTTCAGTAACATTTAGTATTGAAAATCTCTTTCCTAATATATGTACTATGTATCGAAGAACTTCATATGTAAGCAGTTTGAAAACAAAATCCCGTGAACACGATGACCACATCTGTTACCGGCCCGGTTCTATAGCGGCCGAGCGCTGCAAGCAGAAATAGTCCTTACGGTGTATAGATATGAACTTCTTCGATGGTACGTATGCCAGCAGCAATATGCCGCCGCTAGTGGTCCTTATCCTCCTAAGTAAGTAAGTTAAGTCCTAAACTTACCGAATGTAGTCATAAAACACATCCTTACTAGTATTTTAATAAGACTTGTACGCACGAACATCGAACACTTTGTTCGCATGTGCGTACCACTAAGAAAAATCAAACGCTGTGTTCGTCAAAAATGTTCGTGGCGATCCAATTTCGAATCCATGGCTACTACAGAGACCGGGGCGGTTGAGCGCGAACTAGCACGAACAAGAACATGGTCAAGACGAACATCAAACACTTTGTACGCATGAGCGTACCACGAACGAAAATCAAACACTGTGTTCGTCAAAAATGTTCGTGGTGATCCAATTTCGAATCCATGACTACTAAAGAGAGCGGGACGGTTGATCGCGAACTGTGTTCATATGGTGTTCGTGTTCGCTTTGCTAATTTACGTTCACACTTACGAACCAAATATTCGTGTTCATCATGTTTTGTTCGTTCCTGCGTACACGCCTTATAGAGGTAATGGTCTACTAAAATAAGTTTTATTGTCCAGAATGCTAACAATAAAATCGCCACGCGTATGGTCTGATGGAATCCACTAGCATTAACAACGAAAGTTCTAATAAAACTTGAGCAAACTATAAACTTAGTCTCCCGTCTCCTCTCGTTATGAAGACATTAATCTAGTTTTTGCGCCGTTTGTTTTTTATAGTTAATTTAGTAGTTTTTAATGCAGTCGTTAATGTAGGAATTTTGTAAAGTATTCATGTATTCCGGTCAAGGTTGATAATGTTATTAATTTTCTTCACTCTTACAATTTTTAGCTAATTATCAGGGTTTTTCTGTGTTTGATGAATAGTGTGCACTGTGTACGTAGTCATATATCTAAACTAATATTTTCTTAAAGAGAAAATATTTTTTTTTAATGTTTACATGTTTGTTTGTTACGCTTTAACGCTAAAATGGCTAAACTTAAAAAAATTAAGTTAACTTAAGTTTAAAAAATCCTATGTGCTAACACATATGATTTTTTATCCCGATATTGTCACAGGTTCGACATTTATGGGGGTGAAACCGCGGGGCTAGTTTATTTATAAAGTACTGCCAGAACTATGCTACATAGTTTGTAGATGTTGCACATCTATCTCACGTTGTGAGGGAGAGGGACTGCTGTAAGTTACTGGGAATCATTTTAGGGTAGCATAAAGACATAAGACGTAACCCATAAGGGGCTCAAAAATGTTTTTTTTACTGAACTGTTCTTTTAATAAGTTAAATATATGTGATCTGGCAGTAGTTTATAAATAAACTAGCCCCGCGGTGGCACCCGCATAAATCTCGATCCTAGCACATAGGATTTTTTATCCCGATATTGTCACCCAGGTCATGGTCTACCCATGTGCCAAATTTCATCCTAATCAGTTTAGCCATTTTAGCGTGAAAGCGTAACAAGCAAACATGTAAACATAAAAAAATTAAATCTTTTCTCTTAAAGATAATATTAGTTTAGATTTAGTGTTCATATCTTGCTTTCCCCTAATATTCAACATTATTTGGCTCTGGCAATACTCTTGAAAAATGACGCCTTATTTTAAGGAGCCTATAATTGGCTTTTAATGATTTTATACTGAAGATCACGTCTAAACGATTAGTGTTAATGATTTGGAAAAATATATGGTAAATTAGAGCATTTTCTTAATAACTTAATATATGAATATTTTAGATTATGTTTATGCTATGTATATATATTACATTATGAAATTGATTTGTAAATACATGTCTAACGCGGATAAAAAACTGAGAATCACACAAAACCTATCAAGCGTATTTTTCTGAAACATTCACCTTTTTGTAGCTAATTTAATTATTGATCTTTAAGAATACGTGTTTTATTAAAATATATTTTGTTTTGTATATAGTAAATTAATAATGTGTCTAATTTGGGACAGCGCTCCTTGATGGGCGAGTCCTATTACTGGCTGAACGTAAGACGCGTTCCGTGAACACAGTACAGAACACGCAAGCTAACCACTCATGGTCGCTGGCATATATCTGCATTTTAAGTATCTATTTAACCTTTTGTAGTCCTTAGGTACACCTCCTACGGACTAAAAAAGGCTAACACTGAATTAATTAAGAGGACGTGTTCTGTTTTGCACTACTATATGAATATATATGAATCTCTCTGTATGTTTATGAGTCACTTCAGCCGTGATCGAATAAAGTATTTTTAGTAAAAAATAAAAGTATGAGCGCAATACGAGCACTGGCTATAAAACTTTGCACCTAGTAAATATTTGATAGTTTCAATGACACAGTCGAAATTAAAAATGTATCGCACAACGTTTCGCTTGATCAGTTTTGCAGTTGCAACCAATACCAATTGATTTTGTTAATTGATTTATTCATATAATAAAGAATTTTTATAGCTCAATGATTGTATTTTATATAAATGTAGCTAGTGACTAATTTATTGGACTGTTTATTTTACAACATAAAAACAAAATTAAATACTGCTGCGCCCGCGCCGAACCGCCTTCCATTTAGTTCTTAGATCTTTATCACAATTTACATGGACAGTTTAACACAGCAGTATATTTCTACCTTATTAACATCTTTTCTGCATTCCTTTCCCTAAACGGACTGCCTCATTGGTGTAGTGGTCGGAAGTGCTACTGCTGAGCATGAAGTCCCGGGTTTGATTCCCAGGTCGTGAAAAGTGTTATTGGGTTTTCCATCTGGAATTTCTCAGTAGCAGCTCGGTGTCTGGATTTATTTCCGGTTGATGGCAATAGGCTCGCCCCCTATTACATGGGACTTAAACATAACTGGCGAAATGTGGGTACACCTCTGCCTACCCCTTCGGGAAAGTACACGCGTGATGTTATGATGGAATGTTTCCCTAAATGCAACACATACTTGTAAAACCAAAACGCGGTTGTACTCGTATATCCAACACAAATTGTGCTCAACTCCCAAAACGGCTATAAAGCAGCGACTATTTATAAAACTCTGGTCTTTTTACCATATATCCGAGCCCTCCAGCTAAACAACACGGTATAAATATTCTGGACAATAAAATGGGCTATAAAACTATACTCAGTTTGAAGTCTTTGAAGATCCATCGTTGCTGTTCTTTCGAACAAAACTTCATAAACAGTTTTACAATACGATTAATCGATTTGTTTGTGTGTTTATCGATGGTATAATCGATTTTGGGTTTGCTTAATGATTATGGCTTTTGAATTTGTTAGTGGATTTACTTTTATGTTTTAAAGCGATGCTATAGAAAAGCTATACAAAAAAATGAGCTTGAAATTGGAATTGACCGGAGCGAATCTCATTTACAACTAAAATAGGGATGTTGACAGGTTAAAATAAAAAATATTTTGTCCGTCAGTCTGCTAATAAAAAAAATTGACACGTACTTTTGTTTTATCATATTAATAAATCATGATTTCGATAAAACGCATTAAAGTTGGGGAGTGGGGGTTCGTTACGTCACAATTTAGTATGCCACATTTTGACTCAATGTATTGCCGTAACTTTTTGATTACCTTCATAAAAAAAGAAAAAATACGTGTCCATAATTTTTTTAAATAATCTATCTGACGGATATTAATTTTTTTTTTCAAGATCCCTATTGAACGATAACAAGACTGCTGCTACAGCCTTTGGACATTTTTGGGACCATAAGTCCGCTGTAATAAAATACCAGATGAAATATACCTCGTTTAACCGTTAAAGGCCTGATAAACAACTAATTAACGTGCTAATTGACGTGCTTGAGGGTCACCCAGGGCTTTACCGGTTAATATAATAATTTGTGCATTTCAGATTGCAGATAATGCTGCAACGGCGCAAGAAATACAAGAACCGCACAATTCTGGGGTACAAAACATTGGCAGAGGGTGTTATCAGGATGGATCAGGTCAGTAACTCCCATTCTGGTTATATCAGGTAGCCAAAGATGTCGTCATCATCATCTGTCTAGCTTTTCCCAACTATGTTGGGGTCGGCTTCAAGTCGAACCGGATGCAGTTTTAATATCAGTATTTTACATAGAGCGACTGCCTATCTGACCTCCATAACCCAGTTACTGTGTAGGTAATACTATACGGAATTGATGATGTATGGGTATTAGAAGAACAGCACTGTGCACATACTTGTCAGTGGAACAAGCCATCCATGCAGGGCCCTGGGCACATTTTTTTATTCCTTTGTATAGTATTTTTTTATCTTTATTTGTAGTCCAGCAGAACTTTATCAGGTTTTCAAATCGTCGTTATACAAACTGCAAGTATCCCTGCGATCCAACATAAGCTATATCCCGATCCTAATAGTTTGGTCCATTGCCCGATACCATGCTACGATGCACAATTCCGATCGGATATTGTCGCATCTTCACGCTTGGCTGGGAGTATGATCGTGTTACTGCACAGGTGGATACTACTGTCCTTTGTATCACTATAATCTCTTCGACAAAACTGCATTATGTAACTACATGTGGTTTATTGATTTTATTAAACAATGTATAAGCTCGCCTCAGTTATAAGCCGAGTCCGTTGCACTGTGCCTTGACATACTCGAGGCCAGAGGCGGTCGTTGCATCTCTTTGACCGAGAATAAGCATCTTTAGATTAGATTGGGCATTTCACGCTTGGGTTTATTTACGCAATATTATCCTAGTACACAGTAGAATCTAATTTAGTTCGACTTTATAGCTATTTATGTACATTCGTGTTCTGAAAGACCAATGTTTTTAATTTTATTTTGCTGGTCAACGGATTGGCTAACTAAAGAGTATCAATTCGCTTTGACCGAGAATAAGCGTTTTTAGGCCCGTATTACACTAGGATTATATTGAAAAAATAACCCTATGCAAGACAAGAATTCTGCCCAATTCAATCTAAGGCCCGTATGCTTGAGTATTCAGTGAGGTTCTGTAACCTCACTGAATACTCAAGCATTACTTAAAACTCGTTTTAAGCCTTTTGATTTATTAAAACTAGTAATGCTTGAGTCTTCAGTGAGGTTCTGTGATACGGGCCTTAGATTGGATTGGGCAGAATTTTTGTCTTGCATAGGGTTATTTTTTCAATATAATCCCAGTGTAAAGAACACAGCAGAATCTACTTCTTTTAAGATAGACTCTATCACATTCTGAATGATTCATCTTGTTTTAATTTTATTGGTCATAAGTTTGGCTAGCTAGAGAGTAAAACTCAAGCGCAGATCGAGTTCAATGCCAGATGAGTAGCAAGGAGCAAGGTTACGCGCAACAGTATCGACTGAACATAGTATCCCTTTCAAATATCTCCAACAGCTATAAAGTTATGATCTCCGTGTTTTAGAAGTCGTAAACCGTTTCAATTGATTCTTCGAAGGCCGCGCTAAATCTTGGCGGTTGTTTGTAATCAATTTGTTAGTAGTTCACGGATTTATACCTAATATCCAGTGTGGTGGCAATATTGTGTAGCTAGGAATGATAGGTGGGTAAGGTACCACGCAGAATTTTTCAGACCGTGCTAGGTACTAAGTGTCCCCGGTGCCCTGGTTTTTCGCTGAAAGTGGGACCTAAATTATAGTAACCGACTTATAGCTGCCTAAATTTTTGAGCCTGAATTTTTGAGTATCATCAATTACCTAACATCTTCATAAATAAATTGTTATGTCGTAAGTTTTGTTCAACAGAACAAAGACTTAAGCCTGATGCAGACTGGCGCGGCACCGATAATAATTGTTCTACCGTTTTCTCTGAAATTGTTTTATTAGATTTGCGTCGCGCCTGTTTGCTCAATACTTAGCATTAGTTTAGTTGCGTTTTTAATGTTTTTACTACTTATTTATGTTTTTTTTTGTATATGGGTATTTAGCCTGATATGAAACACTATTTATATTTTATTACTTGATACGTTTATGGTAACACTTGCTAACCCGTGCAGATCACCAATTTTTTTATAGAAAAAGGTATAGATAAAACTGCTGAAAACACTGGTGCAGGCGACATAGGCGGCGCGGTGTGTGAAGAGCAGGCGCAGAATTGTTTTTTTTTCGAGCCCGGCCTGCGGAAAAAACACCTCAAAAATTCTACAATACTTTTTGTAAATTCTCGTTAGCCATTTGCGTTTCCAACATTCCATGTTGACAAACCGGATGCGTCCTCTAAAACTCGCATATATTCCATACAAACAAAACGTACCTAGTACGTACATACTCGTAGATAACTCTAAAATTAGCCGCTTAATTGCAGCGCCCTCATTATCAAGGCTCGCAGGACATTTGTAGCCGTTAATTAGTGAGTCACTGCTAAATGCGCGCCGGCGAGATTAAAATTGTTTTCTCTTATTAAAGCTACGCTTTATGGTAGAACTAGGCATTGACCCGGCTATGCTTGGAGGATTTTATTAATTAAGTGGATTTTGAGCTTTCTTCTTTTTTAGCATGTTGGTGACGTAGAAGCTAACTTAGAGAGTAGATAATGACAAGAAAATCAGGAGAATTATCTTTGAAATGTTTACTAATCCTTGCCAATTTCGGTGTTGTTGGGAATTTTCTACATGTAATCAAATTTGTAACGTTCCTCTTGTTAGAAGGTTTGTGATAAACATTAGATTCTAACCGCCCTGATATTATTATTTACTTCTTGTCGTGTCAGCATGATTTAAAAAACAAAAGCTCATGTCGTGATAACACGAGAAGGTGTTTACTTAGGTAAGCATCGCCACTTGTAGATGCTATCCTAATGGAGGCAAAGACATAAACAAAGTTGATGAATTCAAAACATTTACGTATAGATTTCCTCGTTGTTTTGACCTACATATCCCTCATTGATTATCCTGTTTGCTAGTTTAGTTCAATGACCGTTAATCGATGTACAAATTTGAGTCCACCGACAATTGCCACTAATGTGTGTAAATTACGAACCTCGGGTGGTTTCCGTCGCAATTTGATGTCCACACTATAATTATCATTATGTAAGTACTTAGTAGTACCACTGTGTGGTATTCGCGCAGAATTCATTGTGATATTCAATTGAATGCACGATGATTTATTTGCAATTTCACTGGCTAATGATTGCTCAAATTGCTAGTTTTTATCTTTAAACGAGGTATTTATATCAGAAATCAGTTTTCTTATAGTTTAGCTACAAATGTGCTAAGAAAAAATCTCTTATGGAACCAATCTAACTTAGAGAGACTTCATATTTGTTATGATCGAGAATCATATTTTGATCAAGATACAACCTGACACTGACCTGAAAATTAGAATTTCGCAGGCTGCCACTGCACTACTTTAAGAGTGCTCATATACACGAGCGGCACGATGCCAACGACAGAGGCAACTGCAGTCATGTCATGCTGGCAGTTGCAGTACTTGCAGTCGACGCGTCGACTGCAAGTACTGCAACGTGCCGCTCGTGTATACGTGTATCCTAGAGCAACGGTCGGCAACAGGCGGACCGCGGTCCATATCCGGAACGCGATGGTCGGATTTTGGACCGCCAAATATTGTTACTTAAATAACTAAGTAATAAATTAAAAAAAAAAAAAAAAAAAAAAAACATACTGTTCGAGATTCGAACAGTCTCTTCTCTGCGGATAATACATGATGTTATGTTTTTGAACTCTAATTTTAATTTTCTTCTTATTCCCCAGGTGCTACAACGCTCAATGGACATGGAGTTAGAGCTAACTGGAGTTGGCGGCAAGGTTGGCGCCGCTGCTGGCCAGCCGGTGGCCAAGCTCACCATCACCGGGCTTGCATCCACGCCGGTGGACCATGACACTAAAAACAACAATACTTTGCTTATTACTGGTAAGTCTGCCCTCTCAAATGCTTTAAAAACCTATTTATCACATCTATTCAAAAAGAGCTAGTTTATTATTCCTATACAGGAACTAAAATAGCTTTCTAATCCCTAGGGATTAAAAGTGATTTGAATTTGGAATGTGGATATTGTTAGTAAAAGTTTCAATCAACAAAGAGATCAATCACGAACATTGTATGAACAAGTGATAGGCTGGCAAGAAAGAAAGTGTGAATTTGGTCAAAATGAAAATCCAAGATGGCGGCTGCGAACATTTTCAAATGTTTCGTCGTTGGTGTCGTTTTCATAGTTTTCGACGGTGCCGATATAATAGTGAGGTCAAAATGTAAATCCAAGATGGCGGCTCAGAAATTTTTCAAATCTATCATCATAACGGGTACTTCAGTATATACTGTTTACTGTACATTATACTTAGTCAATTCAGATTGTCTAATTCTGCACAACAAATCAGCTTAAGAGCGCGGGATCGATACGTAATTGCGAAATAATTCCGATCGTTTGATCCCTTGCTGCATCGTTATTACTGAACTTTTAGTTATGCAATTAATATGTAAGATATTTAAGGATTCACTCTATAAATCGTACACTTTAGAAACACGATTACTTTAGTGTTCTCGATACAAAAAAGAAAAAAAAAATACCTAAAAAACAAAATGAACCCTTAGTACGGCTTAAATACTTCACGGAAGGTCATCAGTTAGTTTTACTATATCAAAACTACATGTTTTGTATAATGTATACATTTAAAATTTTCAAAATGGGTATTTGTTTAAATAATGCGAAGGAAATACCTAAATTAGCGCGTGACCCGCCCATTCTTTATTCCGTTCATAAGCGCCCGAAGCTCGGTGCGCTCTTAAAACGACTGCATCTCGTTATTTATTTATTTAACACTTTAAGCACACAAATGTACAGAAGCGGACTTAATGCCATAGGCATTTTCTACCAGTCAACCTTTGGGTGATGCAGAGATAAACAGTGGTAGGTGCAATATCGAAAATTGTGGAATAAATATTTATTTAAATATAAGGATATACATATACCTATTAACCTATATATATAATACTATATAAATAAATACAGGAACAGATAAATACACATAAATACATGAATATACTAAAACAAATAAGACAAACAATGGGAAAACATTACCGTTGTGATGATACTGCCAGCTTCTTACAAATGTGCTCGCGAACTTTAACTTTAAAGGATAAAGGATAATCGGTTGGTTACCAATCTCTCAATCTCAATCTATCAATTATCTCGTTTTCACTTGATGTCTTATTAAAGCGTAAACCAAAGTCCTTTTTAATGTTAATTCTTTTTACAGAACGCGGCTACTCAGACGAAGAAGAAGAAGGTGAATTCAGCTCAGTAGAGGAAGCCGATGACATGACGTACGGAGCGCCCGCCAGGCGGCGCGCGCATCGGCAGCTGGCCTTCAACAAAACTGATCTCTCTTATACCAAGGTAATAAGGACTATAATCAAATGAACAGGCTTTTGTAAACTATGTTAAAGATATTAGGTTTTTTTCTTATTATAAAATTGTGCCCTAGCTCTCGGACTAGGGAGATTTAGTACAGGAGCCAGTTATAAGATGTTTCCTAATATTTTTATAATTTAGTTAAAGATTTTAGTGAATGTTTAGGTACCCGTAAGAGATAAATTCGTTAGCTAAAAGATTTGGCAGATGGGCCAGCTTATTTTCGTAACATAAATTCTTTTTTAAAAAAGCCGCATGTTTTGATAATACGCTTTTGCTTCAAGGAGCTTTCGATATTTACCATGTTTTTATCATTTACAGGCCAACGTTTATACCGAAATAATTTATAATATTTTGTTTATAGCTTATAAATATTTACGTAGAAAATATGGCTTGTGCGTAATAGGCGTTGCATTGCACGCAGTTGTCCCGTTCTCGCGACTTGAGCTTCATGGAGCGCGAGCGAAAGAGACAGAGCTATATGCACTCTAAGGCGAACGACAGGGACAGGGACAGCGACAGTGAGCTAGAGAACGCGGCCGCGAAACGCAAGGGCAGTCGCGGGAAGCTCGCGGTGAGCGCTTGCGCACGCACGCTTAGTATAAATTTGTATGAGAATAGAAATTGTGCTGAGTTCATAAAAAAAACTTGACATCTATTAACGTTTCTAAAGTCTATGTCTTATGCATTTATTGTGCAGGGGGTCTCAAAATTTTAACCGCCTCTATAGTATAGTGGTTAGACTACCTGCCTCAGACCCAGAGGTCCCGGGTTCGATTCCCAGTGGAGGCAAAATTTTCTGCTTTGTTTGGTTGGTGGTAGGAATTGTTTTAAGTCTGTCTGGCTAGCTACTACGCTATCTTATCTAAGTCTGTCGCCATAACAACAATGTTAACAGAATTGTTGTGTTTCGGCAGTTAGAGGTAAGATAGCCAGTTCCTCTGTGGTTGAGGATTCCGGGTCACCTTCGGCCTGATCATCACTTACCATCAGGTGAATGCAGGCCAAGGGCAACCTCACAGTGGATAAAAAAAATGGATGAAGTAATTTTAGAATCCTTGAGGATATTTGTGTAACTCATAGACTAAACAATTACTAATTTACTAAAAGTTTCAAAGAGTTTTGTGTTGTCACGATTACTATCGTGTTTTGCATGATATTGGTATTTTTGCTATCTGTAAAAAATCTTCTATCCCGTACTATTTGCACTCTTCATAACATAATGTCGAATAGTACTCTTAAAATTTAGTGCTCAATCAAATCTGAACTTTAAGAACAGCAGGCCAAGGCTTAAAATTTCTATTCTCATACTGTAGAGATGTGGTCTTCTAGTTTGGAAAGCATGCTTCATGTAATTAGTTAGTCGTTTTTCTGTAAAACTTTTGTATTATTTTCAAAGGGCACATCTGAAACATTATACTCCATTGGTTTAGGTAATTAACTAAAGGTAAACAAATCGTAAAAAGGGTTTTTGTAGATGACACATTCTTGTTTAAAAATAAGTTACATCCTTTATTTTCGATTTTTAGGACAGTTTCCTCTTTTATTAATGTGTGTTAAACTTTATCATTTATTCTTAATTTAGTCTTTGTAGATGTAACTGTATATAATATTTTGTAATCTATTTATTGTAAAGAGCCCAAAAAGACAGGTTCTCTAAACGTCAACGAATTATAATGTTGCTAAATTGAAGAGTACAACTGTGACGTAGCTTGACAACTGATTTGACAGGTATTAAGTTTAGTCGGTTACTTGATAGCTCTCTCGTTACGTGGTGTTTTGTTTACTTTTATTGAACTACCTAAACCAACGGAGTATAGGCTGCACTTGTATCGTCGAACCGGCATTAGCAGTTTCGAAATATATTTCTTTATCATTTTATTGATATTATCAATCTCTACATTTATATGTAAAGTAACCATTCAGTGGAAGAGACCCAGACAGTAACCGGAGAAAAGTGAGGAGAAAATACTGCGTGGGGGTAGTATGTAGTTGCATACGCGACTGCTGGCTATTGGGTCCTGGGTTCAGTCCTCAAGTCGGGTAAAATGTTAATGTGATTTTCATTAGGAATTTCTCCGTAGCCGAATTTGTGCCCGGTTAATGGCAATAGGCTCGCCGTATTTCATGAAACTTATAACTGGAGAACTGTTGGCAGACTTATGCCCGTTTTCACCGACAACTAAGTGACACCTAAATGAATCCCTAAATAAAGGTCCAATGTTGGATTTTCGACTCTCAGCGCTGAGCCTAGCGTTGAAAATCCAACAGTGCACTTTTATTTAGGGATTCATTTAAGTGTAAATGTGTGTGTTATAAACCTCTCCTCTTGGGGGAGGACAGACGCGACGTCATTCTAAGTCGGTAGACACAAGTGGAACTCGAACTCACGACCTCTGGCTTTCTCTAATTACCAACATGATAGTGTCATATCATTTAAGTAGAATAAACATTATGTCACTTTGTTTGTGAGCTAATCACAGCTAGATTAGATTAGCTGCACCCAATACGGTGGCCGCTCAGTAGCGTTCGGTCCATGGAGGTGAAAACTGTATGTATTTGTGGTATGCGTGTGCGCATCTTTGTGTGTTTTCGTTTAGTGGGGTGTGGAAAATTAGAATTGTGTGCCGTGTTCTGTGTTTTTTGTGTTAATATGTGTCAGTAATCATTTTAAAGCTTAAAAATTTAGTAGAGGGAAAAAACAAAAATAAAAATTGCGCATGGCCGCTGTGATTTACACAATCTTGTAACTCCTAAACCAACATCTTTGGCCCGTGTCGTCACTTATCTCAATATTAATATTATGTCGTATATTCATAATGCATCAAACCAAACTATGCTCAAGGTCAAAATGTTTACGTCTACACGTGCCGCTTCATGTTCCATCTTATTGTTGTATGGGAAACCATAAAAAAAACAATTGAATTGTAATGTCAACACTCCCGTATCGAAGTTTTGGTCTGATAAGATAATTTAAAATAAATAACAATTAAACAAGTCACACTGTTAATCCGGTTCTGATTAGATTTTAGACTTAACCGGTAAAGCCCTGGGTGACCCTCAAGCACGTCAATTAGCACGTTAATTAGTTGTTTATCAGGCCTTTAACGGTTAAAGTGGATTCGCAGTTGTAGCCTGCCAAAGTCATATTTTCTTACGTTTTTTGCAATTTTCAAGTCAGTGTCTGGTTGTATCTTGATCAAAATATGATTCGCGACAATAACAGATATGTATTTACAGAATTATAATCATTGGAATCATTAATATATCTCTCATGTTACAACACAAGTTAAATCTTACTTTGGGTGCCAGAGTTCATCGAAAACACTCTTTCCCTTAGTTGTAACGCTGTATAGTGTTTTATAACGTATGTGTGTTTTTTGTACAATTGAAGGCAATAAAAAATCTTTTGTTCCACAAGAACAAATCTCGTATGGAACAAATCTAACTTAGAGAGATGTTTTAGTAATACAACCTGGACACTGACCTGAAAATTGCAAAAAAACGTAAGAAAATATGACTTTAGCGGGCTACTGCTGATTCCCCTTAAAATGTACTACGAAAATTCTAGGTAAGTATCTAAAATGTTAGAAAAAATGAATCAATTTTGAATTGAGCTCATTGATAAATTGACGGTACGGGGGTCTATTTCGAGTTGTTATCTTTAAAGGTACCATTCCGTAGCCGACCGCAGGCGACGTGTCGCCGCGACATGACTGGTTTCTATGAGTGTCTATGAAATAACTTTCATAGTTAGCGACACATCGGTTTCATTGAAATACACAGAAATCAGGCGTGTCGCCTGCTACTGCCGTCTGCGGTCGGCTGCGGAATTGTACCTTAAGATTCATTCTCACAACCACAGTAAAATAGACGTATAATTGGTTGTCACGTAGATATCTCAAAGTTAAAGTACCTATCATTTATTACTCGCACTACGGTTATCACGTAAACATTATAACCTAGTTAACACGGTCACTCTTATCACTCTTCTCACCAAAAATCACAGACATAAGCAGCAGCCAACTAACGTTACACATCGTGTTACAGCAACGCAACCTGAAGCAGAAGTTCGCGGCGTTGCTGCGGAGGTTCCGCGTGCCCGAGGAGCTGTCGGAGCGTGGCGCCACACGCGACACGCATCACGCGCAACATGACATCGATGAACTGTTCCAGGTGAGTGTTACATACCGTGTTGCTGCAACAAAAATGTAAGATTCCCTAGGAGTTATGGGTAATAGATTTATTGTATATTTTGTCTCTTCCAATACGTATACAGTATAGATTGGGTTTTGGAAATGGGGCGGTAAAGGCAGGTTTTACGTTGTAGTTTCACGAACACGTTCTTAGGAGACTGTCCATGGGCACGCCACAATTGTGGCGATAAGTCCCCTCTTTGAGGAGTGGCTAGAGAGGCGCCACGGCGTCCTCACCTTCCGCCTGACACAGGTCCTCACCGGACATGGTTGTTTCGGGAGGTTCCTGTTCAGGATAAAGCGGGAGGAAACGCCCGGGTGTCACCACTGTGTGGATCGCCCGGAGGACACGGTGGAGCATACGGTGGAGGTTTGCCCAGCTTGGGCGGAGCACCGCCGTGTCCTCGGCGATCGGCGGCGGCGATCTCTCGCGTCCGGCCCTGGTTCAGGCCATGGTCCGGAGCGAGAGTGCATGGGAGGCCGTCACCTCCTTCTGCGAAGCAGTAATGCTCGCGAAGGAGGAGGCGGAGCGCGCGAGGGAGAGGCAAAATGCGCCCCCTCGCGCCCCTAGTCGCCGCAGGAGACGCCCCGGGCGTCGGGAGTCGCGAGCCGACTTCCGGCCACCGTAGGCGCGGGCTTGCGGACGGTGAGCAATGGGTAGCTCGCCGTCCGATAGGGACCAGGCCCGGGTCGACGGCGCGTTGTGTTCCACGCGCGCCTCAAAGAGATGTCAGCACCAACTGACGGGGTCCGGAAGGGCCAATGCCTGCCGGGGTTACGGGTTTGTCTGAAAGGGATATCGCGACCTCGGCACACAGGCAACGGAAGGAACACGGGTGGGTTTTAGTCAGTAAAAGTCTGACACGCCCTCCCGCTCCACCCAGAGCGGGAGAAGTTATTTGATAATTTCCCATCCAAAAAAAAAAAAAAAAAAAAAGGAGACTGTCCATAACTTTTTTAGTAATTACTAACTGCATTCACAGATTTTGTAAAAAAATGGTACCTTAGCCAAGAAAACGTACTTAAACTTTTATCATTTATTTTGATGGCGGAAAAGAAAACCACGTGGCAAAAAAAGTTGAGCAGTATTGTTGCAGCAACGTGTTCCTGTTCCGTTGCTAGCAACGTGAATTGTAGCCGTGCTGGCAGCAAATTTATCAGTATCAGTCTTACGGAAACTGGCATTGTGGACATGACAACATTTGTAGATGCTATGAACAATGTTGATATCATTCCTGTTATCATCATGTTGCTTATAATATTTCCAGGAACTGGAATCTTTATCATGCGGTGAAGGCGAGGACTCGGGTCCGGATCAGATGGATACCATCAGCATCGGCTCCACACCCAAACCCTCGCTGAGACCGTTCTTCAGCAGTTCCAGGAGCCTCGCCAACCAGGAACACCACAGGCATTCCAATGGTACGTACCCAGCCATAGAACGATGTCAGAAATATTGTAAAGATAATGTTGCTAGCTCTCGGTCTAATTTTTGAAGATTGTTTACTGTTTTTGATAAAAACGTTGACATTTTTTGTGATATTGTATTATTATAATTATTTGATTTTGTTAATTTTCCTTTTTTTTTGCAATAAATTAATTTTAATGATGAAAACAGTTTTTCATTTCATAAATCCTCCAATAAAAATCTAATTAACTTAGGAACTATATACTTAATCACAAAATAGGTGACAAGACAGTTAAACTTTACAATATTTTGGTCCCAATCTTCAAAAGATAGGCCAAGAGCTCAACATACACTCATAGTCACTCATTGGTTATAACACTACTAGTGTATGGTGAATAATATAATCAGTAACATATTAATTGCCTGAGCATTGAAGCATACGTTCTAAGATGCATTGTGTGATGTAATCGCTTCACTTTTGGTTTTGCTTACATACATTTTAATGGAAGACATACATTGAGATATCATTTGAGTTTTGTTTTGTTACGCTGTGTGCATTAGATTAGTTTGTGTGCGAGGTGGAATACTACAGTCATGAATTCATGACTCACGAATTGGGTAGCAAGAAATATATTCAGTTGTAAAATGGGGAAATATCAAAAATGAGATAGCAAGTACTATTGAATGTCAAATGTTATCAGAGAAGTCAAGTGTTAAAATTTTAGAATCCAGCTCAAAGCAACTTCTGCAAACATTTTCATAAAGGTAAAAACGGCGACGAGCCAAACAAGACTCTATTTGTATCATAGCAAGGTACATTATCCGACATGACAAAAAATATGAACTATAATATGGTGGCTGCCTCGATACATAGGACCATTATCTGTTGTAAACTAAACCCAATAAAACAGAGACTAAACTCATTCACTCCTCATGGCATTCCGCCTACTACGTACGCACTACCTCGGTATTCCACGTTGCACGCTGTGACTGAAGGCGCATGTGCAGTGGCGCGGCACGCCAGCGTGGCGGCGGGCGCCGAGCTCAGCGCGCTGCGGGAGAGGCATCTCGTCACGCTGCCGCTCACAGGTAATGCAGGCTCGTCAGTCTCGTCTAGTCCTTATGGACCAATAGGGGACGATACATATTGACTATGAATAGTCGAAGAAATCTAAGTTGATAACTCCATCCTTCAAAAAGTAGACTAAAGGTGGCCACACACGTAACTGCAAGCATGACAAGCCTGCATGAACAATCATTTTGTGCAAGCGTCCTTGAGCGGCTGTATGATGATTTTGTGGAAGCATCTTGAACAAGCCACACTTGTGCAAGCATGATTGAAGGTGTGTATGCAGGTTAAGCTTGCGCAATCATACGTCCTACGCTAGTTCCACACAATCAATGCAGCTACAGCAAGCACGTCGTCGTTGTCCATCACTCAACCAAAAACTGATGCTGTAGTTGCTTGTACAGTGTGTATGTAATATGTAGCCTATAGGGAAGTTGTGCACGCTTGCACAAAATTATTGTTCATGGAGGCTTGTCATGCTTGCAGTTACGTGTGTGGAGACCTTAATAGTGATCATGGATTGAGAATTTAATAAGTAAAACGAAAAAATGCCCAGCTCTGAATAGCCATTTTATTTTTTACTCTTGTCAAAATGATATGGTTAGAATCCATCTTTTCAAAATTTTTACTGTCTATGATTTTATATAGAACATTTATCGGGGGCGTAAGGCCAATGCGCCTTTTCAAAAACAAAAGTTTACTACCATAGTAACTTGCTTGAATTATACAAATTACTATTGTCAAATATTTACTCGTCCCCGTCTGTTATGGTTGTTAAGAGTAAGTTTATTTACATATTTGATCGAGATTGTGACATAAAAATAATCATAAACGGAATAAATAATTCATAAAAATGCGACCTTCTTACAGTAGATAATACTTCTCACTTTTATTTTCTTCATTATTTATTTTAGTTCTTCCACAATGTCTATCAAGTTACGTAATAAATACGACTATTAGCGTGCTTCTGTCTGTTATTATTTTATGTTATTATTATTATTATCACTATCACTGCTTTCCGTCTTCACCCGTCCACTCGATACAAGTGTCACGGTTGCATGGTTTGATCAACTTGAATTATTACTTAAACTTAATTATTTAAAACTTAAATCTTTCTAACTATATATATCACTTTTTCAGAAGTTAAACATCTTACAATAAAATATTTTTTAAAGTTCAACATATACAGCATGTGATATACAGGGTCACACGTTTGAAACTTAATGTAACTTTGCAATGTAACTTTTTTACTGATTTTTGACCATAAAGAATCGTTAAAAAAAAACTATCTTAAACTTTTCGCTTCACTTTGATTTTTTCCTGAAAACAACCTGTACTTGAAATAAAAAAGTAAAAAAGTAAATAAATGTTCTCCAGCTTCTTTAAGAAATCAAATTAAAAAGTCCAATATCAAACGTTAAAAAAATTAAAGCCTCGCTACAGCCCTAAACTCCCCGCTAACTTTAACTGTGACATCAGAATCAGAACCGGTCAGAAGTTCAGCGGGCGACGAACGCGCCAGCGACGGTAACAGCGACGGCGACGCGACCATCGACGCGCCGGTGTCGGGCGCCTCCGTGTCCAGCTCCCCGCCTAACGAGGTCAAACTCAGGGTAAGTTGAACAATCACATATTTTATTTCTGGTTTTAGTTCTTCAAAGCAAAGAGAAAAACTTGTGGCTAAGTAATAACAGCCGCATGGGTCGATCGATCAGGTTAAGCTACGCTTGCCGCTGTTGGTTCGTGGATGGGTGACTATCTTTACATTCCAGGACCCCTCCGTGCATCGGAAAGCACGGTAAGCCGTTGGTCCCGGCTGTCATATGTAGATATTTGAAAGTTGTTACGGGTCTTCAGAAGCCCGAAAGTCTGACAACCTGTCTACCAAGGGGTATCGTGTTACTGAATAACACGATACCCCTTGTACCTTTTGGAGGTCAGATAGGCAGTCGCTCCATGTAAAATTTTAGAATTCAGCTGCATCCGTTTAGACTGGAAGCCGACTCCAACATAGTTGGGAAAAGGCTGGGCAGATGATGAGTTCTTCAAAGCAATTAAGTAGGTAAAAACCGCTAGGATCTAACCGGCTCTGTCGTCTAGTGACTAGACCACCTGTCTCAAAAAAAATCCACTACAGGGAATCGGGAAACTCAGTTGGGGAAAAATGTTCTGCTCGGTATGGTTGGTGGTAGGGCTTGTTCTTAGTCCGCCTGGCTAGCTACCACCATCTTATCTAAGTCTGTCGCCATAACAATAATGTTAACAGCATTGTTGTGTTTCGGCAGTTAGAGGTAAGATAGCCAGTTCCTCTGTGGTTGAGGATTCCGGGTGAAGCTCGCTTCCACCTTTAGCCTGATCATCATTTACTATCAGGTGAGATGCAAGCCAAGAGCTTCTCCATCTCCACAAAAGAAGACTATTGGGGATCAAAATGTACTTCTTCTTGTTTTCGTGTGGTTAGTGACTAACCTGGTGTCAGAATTTTAAAGCCGCCCATGGGCCTCTGACTTGGCTTCACATGCCGTCGAAAAATATCTCTCAGGCTACCGGTTTCCTCACGATGTTTTCTTTCACCGTTTTTGAAGCAAGTGATAATTATACAATACGCACATGAATCCGAAAAGTCAGAGGTGCGTGCCTACTTAGATCTCTTTCTTAAATCGGTGAAGTCTTCTCCCCCAATAGCTAAATCCCGTAGTGCCGGTACCAGTGGAGTTTCTTGCCGGCTCTTCTCCATAGGAAACGACCAATTGGAACCGTGCACCTAGCTTCTGACGTTTCATAAGTGCCCATGTAGGTTTATGTGAAATAAAATATTTTGAATTTGGTCAAACTACAGTACGGCAGATTGAGACATGAGGCTCACTCATTTCTTTATCTCGTACAATAAAATAGCTTAACGAAAACTCATCGTCCGACAATTTTTACGGTAATTACTCCCTCCATTCACTTTTCTATAAGTACAACTCTGCTTAACCCTTCGAGAAAGTACTGGCGTGGTGTTACGTTTTGTCTCTTCATATGTCGACGTATTATGGCCAGCCATCAGCTTTCAGCCATCTAAGATACTCCATTGTTTCAGGAGGACAAGCGATCAAGGCTATTCCGTAGCGCGACAAGCGGAGGTAACCTTATACCCGGGGGTGGCGTGACGCGCAAGAAGAACTCGCTCGTTGTGGGGGTTGACAGACCGCTGTCTGCGCATGAGTTGCCGGCACAGAGCCCTACTACCTTAGAGGTATGATACGTGTTCTTATGCATTTTCTATACAGATAGTTTTAAAATTAGAACTGCTTTTAGTGCAGATAAAGGAAAATTTAAAAAAAGACAATGACGAATAATATTTTATGGGACATGCAGGAGAAATACAAACACAATAACATACAAATAGGGAAATACAAATAAACATTTGTTTTAATTTACCTTGACAGAGACGCCTATAATACTTTTTCATTCTTTCTCATAATTTTTGTGTTTTGTTTTGAAATCCATCTCAAAATGTCACCCTGTTTAAGCTATCTTCCGTCACAGACATTGGTTTTTGAAAGCATGTCAGCGGTCAGTTCGTGGATGGGTGACCATCAATAACCCCTCCTTGGTTCGAAAAACACGTTAAACCGTTGGTCCCGGCTGTCATTCGTAGATCTTTGGCAGTCTTACCAAGGGCATCGCGTGACCTCCACAACCGTTACGCTTACGGGTACAGTAACGTAACGGCTGTGGAGGTCAGATAGGCAGTCGCTTTATGTAACATACTGGTATTCAGCTGCATCCGGTTAGACTGGAAATCGACCCGAACACGGTTACTTTGCTAGGCAGATTGTTTGTTGGTATTTGCTTTCGTTTTAACTTTTTATAGGTTTATTGCGCCGAATAAAAGTGTACGTATTTATCGTAGCCTCGCCGCACGTGGGCGGAGCAGGTGTCGCGCCTGCTGGGCGAGGAGGCGCCGGGCCCCGAGTGCGTGGCCGTGTGCAGCGCGGGCGGCGCGGGCGGCGTGGCGGCGGCGCTGCAGGCGCTGGCCGTGCCCGCGCTGCACGCGCCGCACCCCGCGCCCGACCCCAGGCCTCTGCTGCATGCGCTGTATTCAAGGGCTAAACAGTGAGTAACCAAGCTCTTGCGCTCTCTACATCTGACTGAATAAAAGGTTAGACTCTCGGTAGCAACCATGATCGAAAAGCTGGATTGACCAGCACGCGTAGCATGACCACAATAGAAACGGGTTTTGTCGACGAAGGAATAGACAAAATGACAGATTGTGATTGTTTAGCTGTCATTTTATCTATTCTTCCGTCGACAAACCTCGTTTCTATGGTGATCATGCTACGCGTGCGGTATGGTGTGTTTTCAAGAAAAATGTGTTTTGAACCGTTTTTTTGTGACGCTGGAATTACCGTCGAGGGCCAAAAATTACCCTCATGTGAACCCAGATTTAAATTAAAAACTTTGTCTTAGGACGAATTAATTTACCTTTTATGTACAAATATACTCTCTTGGATTCTAGTCCAACAAACGATCGGTTTGTGAATGAATGACCGAAGATTTTATTGGCTTGTCAGAAATACTGTGAGCGGGTTTTTTTTAAACCTTGACTTTATAATTTTCTTTAATTATTATTGTAAAGAAGGAAAACAAGAAAAAAATATTATTCTGCACAAACAAAATAAAATTACATAAAAATAATACACACATACAAAGTAGCCAAAAGCCTCGAATCGTAGCCTGTAATTGGTTTTTAAGAGCGTTTATACAGAAAGAGAGCAACGTCGCAAATAGCTGTCAAATATTTCGCTGTTTCGCTTAATTTGGCAATATTACTGTATGGAAATAAGAAATTTGGCTAACTAGTGAACTAAAATATTGATTATGAAATGCAATAATTAATATCGTAACACCGAATATTTAGTTTTAGATGTGAAAAAAAGTATTTGGAAACTTTACTAATGTTGTTACTGTTTTAGGTGTAAAAAAGTTACACCTAGAACGGTTACAATTTAGAAGCATGAGGAACAGGGTGTAAAGGTCATTCATCCTCTAAAGAAAAGGGAGGATCCTCCGACCAGACGGGTGTTGTGTCTGGTGGGCAACTGCCCGATGGTTTATGTCGGATACTCTTATATATGTCGTTTGCGCGGTAAACTCTAATTGCGCGATACAGGATTTGTGTGACGTCAGGTCTTTGATGCGTAGTTCGCTTGGGGCGATGTAGATGCCGCCACAACAACATCATATTCAGTGTTATAATTGAAAAAAGAAAAGAAAGAAAAGAAAAATATTTTATTTGGGACACGCACAGGAAATACAAACAGTAAGTAGGTAATAACAAAAATAAAAAAAGTAAAAATTATAAAATAAAAAACAAAAAAAAAAGAATTATAACGACCTGTGCGAGGCCAAAAAGGCTCCTATCTCAGCATAATGCGGCGATATTTAAAAAATAAATACCGCAGCGCTGGTATTCTGATAGGGCCCACTGTGATGCCACGCAATTCATTATTTAAGTTCGTTAATTGCAATTCATTATTAATATTCTAGTTAGTAATTTTGCCAAATGAATCAAAACAGGTAAATATTTGACAGCTATTTACGACGTTGCCAACTTTTTGGCTGAACGCTCTTCTCGTTTTATTTAAAAATGAATAAATACTTACATCGCGCATTGTCCCCAGAAGTTCTCGTCGCTCCTGTATCCGCGTGGCCATCTGCGGCGGCGACGCTGCGGCCAGCGCGGCCGTGCGCGCGCACGCCGAGCTGGCCGCGCGCAGGCCGCACGACGCGCCCAGCGTGCGCTTCTACTACGTGCCTATAGGTATACAAACATTATCACTCTAAAGTTTCATTCGGCGTTTCTTCTCAGGCGTCAATCAGCTAGGAAACGCCAGCGCCATCTAGTTTAAAAATATTTACCTAACAATTGACGTGTAGTGATTAAAAAAATCTACTTACAGAAATGAACATCATTTTCTTTAAGTCTATAATATTCCCTCTGTTAGGACTCAGCCCTCCCCTCTGTGAGAGGGAGCGGGCCCACCGCGGGTTGGTGAATAACACCGTGCCTTTGAAAAAAACACTTGAACTTTTTTTTACGAAAGAATGTTTCCTTAGATTTCGAGGAGCTCAAGTAATAACAGCCGCACGGGTTGATCCATCAGGTTAAGTTATGCTTGCCGGGGTTGGCCCGTGGATGGGTGACCATCTTTACATACCGAGACTCAGAAAACACGTTAAGCCGTTGGTCCCGGCTGTCATTCGTGGATCTTTGACAGTCGTTACGGGTCGTCAGAAGCCCGAAAGTGTGTCAACCAATTTTACCAAGGGGTATCGTATTACCCAGTTACTGGGTTGTGCAGGTTAGATAGGCAGTCGCTCCATGTAAAATACTTGTATTCAGCTGCATTCGGTTAGACTGGTAGCCGACCCTAACATAGTTGGGAAAAGGCTAAGCAGTTTGATATTTCTGTTTCTTTCGATTAAAATATGTTGCGTATTTCCCTTCCGTTGACTGTCATGTCCTCCACCCTGCAATATTGCAATTTGGCAAGTTGCAACTGTATGCGGTCGTCGATTATTTAAATCAGTCAGTAATCTTTCACTCTTATTGAACTTTCCGACGTTACTGATCTCTCCAAACCACCTCCCCACAGGGCCCAGCGTGATAGCGCGCCACCTGGCGGCGTCGGACGGCGGCTACGCGTCGCTGTTCACGAGCGACTCGTGGCAGAACATCTGTGAACGCGCCGCCGACGACTCGGCGCCTGATGTCGCCGAGATGTCTTCACGGATCGGCAGGTTGGTTCTAACACAAAACAAAGCCATGTGACGGGTATCCGCCACTGAATATTACGACACTCAAAATGAGTTGTTCAAATGGTGCATTCGATTTCGCATATACAGGGTGGCGCGAAAACTGTTACCATGGATTCAGTACCAACAATTCCAATGAATCTGAACATACGCATTTTTCGTCGGTTATTAAAAAACAATCTGCTGTTCCATTCATTTTGACCGCATACGTTACTTTGCTTTTCTATGAAACAGCAGTTTTTTTTTTTATAACCGTGTAGAGGTATGAGGAACAGGGTGTAAAGTTCACTCATCCTCTATAGAACAGGGAGGATCCTTCGAACAGATGGGTGTCATTTCTGGCTGGCAACTGCCCAATGGTTGATGTCAGGGAAGTTATATATATGCTGATCGCGCGGTAAACCCTGTTTGCGCGATTTGTGTGACGTCAGGCCATCAGGTCGACATCAGGTCTTTGATGCGCAGTTCGCAATACATTAAATGTTCGCGGAACATTAAATCTAGTCGATTTAATGTTCCGCGGCCGCGACCCACTCTGAGCGACGCAAATGACCCACACCCTACAAGTTCCATTCATTTTCGGGTTTCCATATTTAATTTTAATATGAATCTTAAATTCATACATATAAAAGCCAAAATACAACGCTATCAGATGCACATTGTATTGTTCTGTTTTTCTTAGGTACCTGAACAGTATCGGTCCAGTGAACAACGTGCCGATCGGCGAGGCGATGGTGGCTTACAGAGAGAAGTCGGGCGACGACGACGCCAGCCAGACGTTTGTGCCGTTTATTGCGGTAAGTGACATAAATGAATTTAAGTACAACCAACCAGCCAACTAAAATCAACCAACCAACTATAATCAACCAACCAACTACAACCAACCAACCAACTACAACCAACCAACCAACTTTTAACTTAAATAAACTGTTTTATCGTTAGTAGATATCGATCCCCATCAGGTCTACGGAGTTTCGCTAGTTAGTTTGATTTGACCCTGTATATACGCAAACCATTTTTTTTTGGATTTTATCATTTTTGTCGCCAATCGTAAAAGTAGTATAATTAGTTTACAAGTTGCAATATTTTACGACATGCTTTGAAAAACAAACAATTATACATTGTTTCATCGATAACTCAAATAGTTGCAACTTTTTTATTTGAATACTATTGACATAAGAAAATCTTTTCGCACGTCTGAAATTGCCAATCCGCCTTCAGCAAGCGTGGTGATCGATGCTCGTGCCTTCTCTGCATGAGAAGAGGCCTATGCCGTGCAGTGGGACAACGATAGGCTAGTATTAATTGTCATGTGTTTCCCTCGTCCAGGAGGTCCGCGTAGGCTGCAGCGAGGGCGGCGTGTCGTCCATGGAGCTGGACGAGGGCGGCTCGCCGCCGGCGCGCGCGTCGCCGCCCGCCACGCCGGCGCCGCACGCGCACGCCGCGCCGCACGCCGCGGACCTGGCGGCGCCCGTGCTGCCGCTGCCGCTGCTGGCCCGGACTGAGCCGCTCGAGTTGCAGTTGGATTATTGGCTGGTAAGTTCATTAGGAACATTTTAGAGGCAAACGGTTTCTCGAAACCTTTTAAAAGTATTTTTGATGTGTAACATCTTTTTTCTCGCTTTCCTGCACTCAATCTGTGGTAGTGATTTCGTATACAACGCCCGCCCCTTTAATGTTGCATATTACCAAGGTGAGATGTCAGATGTTACACAACATATGCAACAACTGTAAGGGCCGCTCGTTTTTCTCAAATATTACTGTCCTTTGTAAAAAAATAACATTATAACACCTCATATAGTGTCATGTCAACCAAAAACAAACTCGTGATTACCATCACAAAACTGCAAGAGGATGCTGTCAGGCGTTATAATAATACAACTTTACTGTATCTCGTTCAGTATCCTTGAATACATTAACATTGTTTCCACCCACAGGTACCAGGACGTCAGTCTGATGGTACAGACAGCAAAGTGACTGTAAAGGCTTCCTTCCGAGCACTCCACGTGACGCGACAGAACGCGCATCTTTGTATCACGTACCTCACCAAGGAGAAGAAGCAAAAGAGTTAGTAAAAATACTTTCTTTTAATTTAAAGAGGCGTTAAATACATCCGTAATTATATATATTATTAAAAAAAGTCTATCTGTATAAACAAGATAAACTCAAAAACTACCGAATGGCTTTTCAAACGGTTTTTACCAATGGAGTTCAGAACGGAGTGATTCATGAGGAAGATTTAGGCGTATAATTCATTATGTTTTTGTGTAAATTAGCTGAAATATGACGATTATTGTTGAAGATGTCGGAAAAAATCATGCCGACTGGGAGCTTTACTGGCGTGCGCCGCGTAAACCGTAAGAGATACATAAAATTAATGTTCTACATGATTATACATCTTAAAAAGTTCAACAAAAAAGTCCGCGATAGCATGTCTAAGGATGACTCACCAATTGTATCTTTCAGAATTTGATAAAAATTACATTGTTATTTCCGAAACTATTTTAACCCGTATTATATTAATCCGTAAGCATTCAAATATGTTTTTTAAATTAGGCATTTAATTACATAACATTTTTAGAACAGCACGAGCTAATTATCTGGAATCGTAATACCTTGGGTATAATAAGTTATTGAGTAGACCATCGTTTTTTCATCATCGTTCATTGGCTATTACGGTCCCGTATATTTTCAAATACTTGAGCATAATATTGGCTTATTATGCTTAAGTATTTGAAAATATGCTCTTTAGTGTGGATTTAATGTTTCACGCGATGACGAAGATCATCGTTTGAGATCCATACTTCTCAGGCACCGGCCATTCTAAGATTGGATTATCATCACGGGCGTCTCGCGTCCGTCAAACTTTACCAAAAATTATTTTAGCCACGGCACCTACACACTGGTGCCTCAGTACTGGACATTGAAAGACATCAGACATGGCATCTAACACATCTATTTCTGGCCTCAGTCTTGTGTATTTGGAGCTTGATCATGACAATATTCTAAAATACATTGTTTGTTCCAGTAATGCGGCTAGGCAAGAAGAAGGAGAAGAGTGGCGAAGCAGAGGTGGGACGTGCACAGACTGTGGACGGCGTCGCGCGGCTCATATGTTCCGCCAAGAGCTCGCACAACGTGCCGCTCAAAGGTATACGTTCATTCATTAACGGCTTTATGAGAGCTGTAGATCTTATTTTATAGAACGTAAAATATTGACATTACCCTCATTATACAGGGTGTTTGGCAGAACGTTGAACATACGAAAATGGTGGATAGGTGGGGTCATCTGCTACTTACTCAGCCCTAATTTATTTGGCTCTGACCCCCTGGATATGTAAAAAAAAATTTTTTGTTTTCTTCTAGTTTCACCACTTCCTTAACTTTACAGTGTAATTTTTTATTAAAAATGGGTAAAACAAGCATTTTACCCATTTTTAATAAAAAATTACACGGTTTATTTATATGTTCAACGTTCTGCCAAACACCCTGTATATCCTGGAAACAGTAATGTTCATTTAATCCAATTCTTATTTATTTCAGCGTTTGTCTGATGCTGTCCCTAGGAATAGACGTGATAATTTCAAACTCTGTGTTCACGGCGCTAAAACAGCTCTTATGCGTAAGAGCATCTTTTGCATGGCTCCGACCATTTTTAATAAATTGCCCAAATTATGGAAAGCATTAAATATATCTGCTCTTAAAAGTAAATTGAAGAGTTTACTAACTGAAAGAGCATATTACAGTATAGCAGAGTTTATAAAAGAGGTCAATTTTCTTCGCTTTTGAGATGACAATGTTGTATTTTTGACATGTTATTGTAATTGCATTTTTTTTAATTGGAATTGAATTTTTTTAATGACAGTAATGCATATTTTTATTGACCAATTTATTTAATGACTACTTTGACATTGAATTGTATCTAAAACTATGCTTATTGAATTGTATACCTAATCTTTAATGAATAATGATGAAATTTAATTTTGATGAATATTATCACGGTTTATGCACCATCTCTTCCTACCAATTTGTACGCCACGATATGCGGCTGAACATGTTAGAACTTTTCTGTATCCCATTATTATCCTGCATGCAATGTATCATGTACACCATGTTTAAACAAATAAAATTTACTTACAGTAAGTAAGTAAATACTTAGTTACTTATGATCCATACGTCATGTTCGTGAACGGGCGCCGTCAGTTGGGACTGGTCAACTCTTAGCGGCCATGGCTGATTTTTAATTTTTTAATTGTTCTTTGTTTTTATCTTTGTATTACGGACGCTTCTAACGTGCATGTCTTTCTACATTGTTCTCACATGTATAATTTCAACATGAATGATGTAACCAATACTTTGTAACAATTTATTTTATTTAAAAGAGTGTCCGTGGAGTTTCTTGCCCGTTCTTCTCCATAGGTACCTACTACGCTTTGGAATGGGCAACTAGCTTCATATTTTTGACTACCGATTCCTTGACAATTCAAAAGTGCCTGTAATGGTTTAATTGAAATAAATGATTTGAGTTTGAGTTTGAGTTTTGAGTTTATGGCTCAAAAGATATCATAGTGACGTTGCTGATCAGGCCTTCAGCTCACACTTCAGTGGGGTCTTTGCGATCATCGTATATTTCCATAAATGTACAGAGGGAGTCCACTGAGATTTTTTTTGCATTATTTGTTGATATACCTACTATGGGCAGATCTTTAGACACCTCATGTTGTTGCAATCAATCATACCTCATTGGCTTGTAAACTGTACATGTACCATCGAAGAACTTCATATCTAACCACCGTAAGGACTATTCTTGCTTGCAGCGCTTGGCGGCTATAACACCAGGCTGGTAACAGATGTGGGCATCGTGTTCACGGGATCTTGTTTTGAAACTGGTTAGATATGAACTTCTTTGATGGTACCTAGGCTTAAAAATTACCACAATTTTAGTTCATGTGGTGTTTACCTTTAAGTTATTGTTACACTATTCAAAGTTTTTTAAGACGTTATTTTTATCAAGATGTTAGTGTAAAAAATTGTTGGTGAACCAAATAAATAAATAAAATAAAATTACATTTTTGTTTGTCCACAGTTTACATTGACGGCACGGAACTGAACGGCGTGAAGTTCTTCCAGCTGTCGACGCAGTGGCAGACACACGTCAAAACCTTCCCTATCGCCACGTGCGGGGCTCCGCTGGCGCCCGCGGAGTCTTAGGCCGCGCCTCCCTTCCGCTACTACTCGCTGTGGCTGCGTCGCCAGGCCCGCAGGCTCCTGCCCTCGCCCGCTAGCGCTCGACTATCTCCGGAAACACTCGGAAACACGAAGCGAAGCAATGAGGCTCTAAACTTTGTCTTACTAAACTGACAAATGTATTGTAAAATTTAACGTTTATTTATTAAGCTGTCGAGCTGCCATGATTATTGCGTAGAACACGCCTTTTGTTATGTATCT
The DNA here is from genome assembly GCA_914767755.1 of Agrochola circellaris. Classification (NCBI taxonomy): domain Eukaryota; kingdom Metazoa; phylum Arthropoda; class Insecta; order Lepidoptera; family Noctuidae; genus Agrochola; species Agrochola circellaris. The sequence goes on from OU611857.1 coordinate 4,017,550, forward strand.
TGAGTTTATTTCGCGTTTATTATAAAGTTGTTAATGTATTCCTCTAGCGTAGTTACCCGCCATATATTCGCATGCTGTATGGGTCAATGTTGTGATTCAAGCTACATAATGAAGGCTCAAACGCGTTAACTGTATCGTCATAGTCATTCATTAATTAGTTATCGTATTTAATATATAATGTAGTTGTTATCCGTGTACTCAGTATATATCGAGAATTAATGGTTCGTGACATTTCCAATATGTGTATGTTATTTAGATTAGTACGTTGGTGAGTATAGTTCGCCGAAGTTATGCGTGTGGCAAGAACTTTGCCGAGGTGATTGTGTGATGATGAACTTTCAACGAATCTTAGCTTACATTTTAGTCAAAATTTCGCCGAATTTCGGTGTATGTCGGTGGGTAATTTGACCGAAGGCAGGCGGCGAAACTTTTCTAAAGAAAAGCTCGTTTCGGCAAAAGTTAGATCGTGTGAGCGAGTCGATGGGTAGTATAGTTATGTTATTGAAACGAGTATCGTCGGCACATATCAGCATAGGTTCGGTTCGAGTGTTGTACGCGATTTTATTTTTGATCTGTGATTCGTGAATGCAGTTTTTTTAAATATCGTAAGGCAATGGAAGCGCGATGTTGCAGTCATATTTTTGTGTAATTTTTATATAAGTGCAGCTAACAGTGCGGTGTTTACATTTATAATTTTGTACGTCATAGATGTTTTGAATGGAATGTAGATTTTTACATAACGATAAACGTTTTTAATTTTAAAAGGTATAGAGATTGCGACTAATATCTTCCTGATGGTTTTTCTTGCATACTTTAAAAAAGTCTTCGACTCCCTTACTTCGTGATCAGGCCAAAATTTTTGATATTTTAGTCCTGAATAATGAAATTCGAAATTTATTCCGAGCCAATTTGGAAACTTATTTTCTATTTCGGCTAGTTTAATTTTGTAGCGATAATCAGTAGAGGGCGTTAGTAGCACACCCTGCAGGCCAACGACTGTCTCATGATATCGTAGAGTTAGTACTATATTCTCAAACTTTACATATACTATGTGTAATACTTAGATATAGCTATGTGTGTAATTCAGGTAATATGTGGCTGTGTGTTAGGTATACTGAAAACGTTTTTGACGAAATCTGGCATGGAGATTTCGACTTTAATGCTTGTGCTTACGGTCTGTAATCCATTGTAAGATTTCATCAAAAACCTTCGACGTAGTATGAGTGGCGTCTCGTCTCGATATTCTGTATTATTAACATTTGATAGATGTTAGTTACGTTCGTAGACATGCCTAAATTAAACAGAACTTTTACTCTATCATAAAGGCCAATATTTAAAGACATTTAAATATCGAAACGAGAGCCATGACACAGTAACACAGGACTTCCGAATATTTTGGTCTTAGATTTCATATTATCCTTTTAATATATTAACATATCGAAGTCTCGCTAGATATTCACTTATTCTATTGTTAAATGTAGTTGTTAAAAGTTAAAATATTCCTTGCTATGATAGAGTTTTAACGTGTGTAAACAATAATGGCCGGGGTACGAGTTTGAAGGTTCAAAAACGAAGCAGTATTTGAAAGGGTATAGTTTGACCGAGAACACTGTTCCGCGCCTTAGGAATGCGCGGCGAGGCGGGGGTAGCGTTGAAGAATGAGCGACGGGACGGCGTCAGCGTTGACGAATGAGCGGCCTACATTACCCCCCGGTGTCGCCGCACACATAGGCGCAGTACAGCGGTCCCGGTCAAACTACATGATAAAGTTGTAACGTGTGTAAACAGTAACAAAATGGTTAATGGCCGCGAATCAGTATTTGAAGGGGTAATAAGAATATTTCTAGTAGCATCATACACGCTTTAAAAGTAAGTAAAGCCAATTGCCAAAATAATTATTACATAATTAACTTTACTGACACAAAAGTCTTCTCTCGGCACGAGTTATGGCTATGCCGTGCTGAAAAGATAAGGCAACCAAGTTGGTATCGATGCTGATTGCCTGTACCCAACCGTGGACATTTGCGGTGAACCAGTTTTCACCCTTATGTCCTTAGGAATAAGGTTGAAAAGTGGTTCACCGCCAGTGTCCGCGACAGTAGATTAGAGGTCCATAAGGAGGCAGTTTTTTTCACCCCAATAAAGCCTGGTATACACATGCTATGTAGAATCAAGAAAGTATGCTAATATCAAGCAGATGCTTTAGTAGCATAACATTTGCGAGTGAAAACGAAGGGAGATAAGATTATTTTACACACACGCAGAGCTCAGAGCATGCTGTAAAAGAGCTACCTACTAGCTTACAAGTATGTTTTTTAATAGCATGTGTATTACTGCCATAGAATGTAGAACCAGTCTTTCTAGTTCCAAAGTAGCCGATTTCTTGTTGATGCTTTTACCGAATCATCGATACGACGAAGCAGAAGTCTTTGATCAAACTATTGGGAAGACTTTGTTACAATAGTTAGTATGCAACGGGATGTACCCCACAAGTAATGTGACAATAGTTCGCGTATTATTGAATGTACGCTTTTTCTGAGTAATAACACTTTTTTAAATGTACGCTCCTAGTGTAAGTCGTGTTATTATAGTATTAGGCCTGATTACCATTTTAAATCTAACCGTATCTTATATTCGATTTTATTCGTGTCTTGTTCTGACGTGGTCGATGTTTCTAGTTTTTCTCTAGCTTGTGTAATCGATTCAGATGATTTATCGATGAATTCTATCGATTTGAAGATAATCGTATAATTGGGAAGTGAATGAAATGTTGCTGAATACAATCATCGCTTATTAAATGTGCATTTGTGTACTGCGTGTGCACATTCTTGAATCACACATAAAAAGCTTTTAAGTAAGGGTTTCGTATCGGATTACGGTTGAAGTGTAGTTTTGAGTAAACGCATATGCATTAACTAAGCTTCTTCTATTTAAGACCAAACTTTGAGAAACTATGCCTAAACACAATTTTATCATCGAAATAAAATAAAAATAGAAAATGTGGTCCATGTCAGAACAGGAGATCTGTTGTAAAATAGCGTCAATAACAGTTTAACTCTAATTCTACGCAGCAATGTAAATTATTGTTCTATTTGACAAAATATTTCATGATGTCATTCTACTCTAAACAAATGACATAATGATTTTGTATGCAGTCGACCATTACCTTGACTCCATGTGGCAATTCTAATGCCTCAGGCCAACATGGCAGCGTTTGTTCGAACGTAAAGTTGAACTAGCAATGATTGAATATTTGAATGGATAGGACCACCTAACCCAAATGTGTTAAGTGAATATGTGTTAGCCTTGAACCAATTATTAGAGTCGGTTAAACTGTACTCTCAGTTTAGTATTATTACTGTTTTGTAGTTTTTTATACTAGCTATTGCTTGAACAAACCTATAGGGCTGTTCATATTTTATCAAAAAATTCAAAATTCAAAAGTCATTTATTCAAACTTAGCTGAGAATCAGCACTTTTCGAACGTCAAAATTACATAAGACAGTCCCCCAAAACGTCCACCCTTCACCACTTCCTAGTGCTCCTAGCTGGGAAGACTAAGTGGCGCAACAAACTCCCCAGCAGCACTGCTGTCTGTTCAGTTAGAAAACAAATAATTACTTGATTCTATACAATAGTATGCAAAATAATTTACATTACTCAACACAAAACAGTAAATAAATTTATTTGCCATAATGACAGCTCGCACACGACAATATCTATCTGTTTTGACAAATAGAACAATAAAATATTACTGTGTATCATATCAAATCGCTTGTATGTTCTAAGTAATACCTAAAATAAGCTACGGAATAACTTGTCGGTAATAACGTTAGGGTCTTGGTATCAATTGTAAACGACCCCTATTTTTAATATTCCATCAAATAAGCGGTACGAGATTGTGCCCAGTAGACTTGCATATTTATCCGTAATAATAATAATATATACGATTATTATAATATTAGGATCTGTGTAATGGTTTGTCTGTAACTTTTTTTTATAAGGAGACCTTATGGCCAATTATAATTTGATTAAAATTGTACCAACTATTTAGTCATTGTGTTTTATGAAATATTGAGGAATGTCTTCATACAAAAATGAATTACATCTAACTATACTTCTATCTAGACTATGAATTAACACCGATGAAATACATTTATTTGTCGGGAATGTCCTTGAAACCTGTCGTGCTATTTATGAGGGTAAGGCGGTTTTTCAGTAACCTCAGTGATCACTGAACACCCATATCAACATACCTAAAAATACATAGACTACGTTATATCACTGCAAACTTAGCGGTATTTCGTGCTCCCTCTTGTCCTGTCAGCTCTATGAATTACCTGATGCAGTCAAACGATTCATTAACCAATTTTCAGAAGACATTTCTAAACCATGATATTTTCGTCAGTGTTAATTCTGGGTTAAATTACTATGACATTCAAATTACATTTTAAAAACTATGTTATGTGCGCGAGCACAGGGCATCATGTAAGTAAATGAAGAGTTAGACCATGGTTTCGAGAATAAAAACTGTATACCATTGAGAGGCAGTAACGTACAAGTTCGTAAGGCTTATTTGTTATGGTGAAGTCCTGTAAACAGAGTAGGGATAACCAGTACCCTAATTACGTAATGCATTATCGATCAGAATCCGAATCGTTTTGAAACAGATTGCTAGTCCATAGCTTCGTACGTTCGAAAAAAAAATCTGCTCAACAACGTAAATAACACAATGAATGTTGTTGACCTGTCAAATTGAAACAGATTAGTCGGAATTGTCAACGAAAATGTGTTGCGTAATTAGATAGCAGGACTTAATTTACTGCCTTTCAACTTTTTTCTACGCTCTTCAGTCTACATCTACACTATAGTCCGCAGGCAAACACTTCATGAAAATTGTCACTGGTCTATAGAAAACTGTTTTTCTAGTTATTCACCTCCGACTAGCCTCTCAAAGTCACGGCTAAGTGGCCAGTGTCGGAGGGAGAAATAAGATCTTAATAGTATAACATTCTTTTAGACCCAAAACAGTGAGCGTTGGTCTACGGTAAAATAACATCGCGATAAGTCTCCCAAGCTTTCGTTATCGGCTTAGCCAAACGAATCCATATAATGACATTAACTTTTAATATTATGTATTAATCATTATGTTATTTTTATCTAACGTGCAACTCTGTCCTATTACAAGTATTAATTTGATCAATTGCGGAAAAAAATATGTTCAATGAGATTTAAAAAATCCTTGTGTTCTAAAAGTTATGTTGCAATTTTTAATTGTGAATTCCTTTTAAAACACTCGTGTTATGATTAATTTAGTTTTAAAAAATGTTTTTGATTACATCACTACAGATAGTCCATTTTATCAGTATTCAAAATGGATCCATAGAGGCACAGTTTGCACAGCATACTTTAAGAGGCAGAGTTTACACGTTGAAGATTTTTAATAATTTAAAAAATATATCATAAGGGCGGGAATTGAGCTATAGGCGACCATCTGTAGCCGAGCATTGCCTCATAGGTATTGGCTTCACCATCTGTCGAAAAGCCTGCCCTTGCAACTATGATTTTGATCTCATTACTGCTGACTGATTGATTCACTTGGCACACTTCTTTATTACAATGGAATTAAAATTTTATTTATTTTCCAAATGAGCTTAAAAGCCAGAATCGTCATCGACGTTTATAATGTATTATTTGTAAATTAATCATCACAAATTGTTATGTCCATATAAAATGGCCAAACAAACTTATATTAGTGCTATGGAAAGTTCATTTAAGTTGAATAAATTAGTACAAAAATATCTTACATTTTATGTTTCATTAAAAATTTACTATTTAATTGAATTCAATGCATTCTTCGCAAAAATGCAAAATAGACTGTGCAATAATGTGAATGTTTCTTGAGAATTTAATTTGACTTGTAAGTCAATAAAAATATGATTTCATTACGATATTTTTAAGTAAAGTGATGAGATTTATTATTTTATCATAATTTGCAAGTATAATTTGTATTTATTGTACAAATAAACATTTTGCATTAAAACAATTTTGTCTTTTATTTATTTTATTTTATAAAAAATTCAACAAAATATAATATTGTCCCTTTGGTACTACATAGTATATTATTATTACTTAATTGAAGATCACACTATAAACAAGCTTTTCTTAACAACATTGAAATATCAATGACATCACTTATTTCATTCAATGAAGAACTCTGGCGTCCTTTGGATACCCAAAACATCTTGATTGTAAACAAATAATTATAAATTAGGCATTTAAACAATGAAAAGAGTATTCAACAGTTTAAACTTAGGCTCATATCTTACATTTTAGTATTGACATGATAAATTCTTGTGCAATAATTTAAAACAGTTTTCATAAAAAGTCCAACATTGATTTGATCATCATTTTGATATGATTCAACATTTGTGCTTAATACTAATCAAAAACCTTCAAATATCAAAAATTGGTCCCTTAGTCCATTCTCCCCTCCTAAGCCCCCTTCTGGTAGAATATAAACTAAGCCATCAGTACCTTTCTTAGGAGAGAACTCAAACAGATTAGTGTTACTCTGTGCAAGATCATACAAGTTCCATGCAGCTAAATAATTGGACTTGCCATGCTTGCATAGTGCATAGACATTTTTAGGGTCACTGACATAATGTTCTCCAGGGTCATTGACCACAATGACTCCACAGACTATAGCCCAGTGCGCCGTGCGACCATTCCTTAAACATGGTGAGTGATCACAGTCTGCGTCATAACTGATATTAGAGTTAAAGGATATTTGTTTTAATTTTGTTGCTGAAAACAATGATTTTCAAAGTCCATAATCATAAAGTTTGTTTAGAAAACAAAGCATGGTTAATATTATTAATCCTATAATGAAAATATATTTTTTTTAAACTAATATTTGGTAAACAAGTGCGTATGGTTTGCTAGTGAGTATTTGAAAAGGATACGGAACTAATAGAATAGCACCATTCATAAGTCTTTCAATTATCTCAGAGCTAAATAGGCCCCCTCGTTTCAAAATACAGCTCACATGCTCTATCTCAGCTAAGCTGTAGACTTTCTCAGCTAGTTTGTCCATTTGTTTGCAGCTGAACATCTCCCCGTTGCTTGTAAAACCTTCTAATCTTGCGATACTCAACAATTCTTCAGGGGTCACTGCTCCATTGACTGACATTGATAAAGCAACTAATCCACATGTTGGACCTATTTGTTTTATAGATTTAAAATATCTATACTTGTATCTGAAAGGTGGTCTTCCATAACATATTTTGTTTCTAATACACGCTTCCCTTAACTCGTCTTCAGAAGCCCAAGTACAAATTGTAGGATCAAAACTCTGCTTGTAAATATTGTCGCTCTTTACCTCTTTTGTGGACGAACTGATATCGGGCAGTGTAGGTGGCGGCGGAGGAGGTGGAATTGTGCACATTATAAAAGATTTGAATTACCTATAGTTACACAATAATCTAAAATATTAAAAATTACATAACAATTAATAAAAAATGTGTTAAATTAAATTCAGCTTGTTATCACATTTGATATTTGTTTTCATTCATTTTCCTATGTCATCATGTACTATTTTTGAACTGAAATAATTATTATTTTTAATTAAACTATTCACAGAGCTATGAGCACAGCTGGTGTGCTGATTGTTTTGACAATTTATTTCTTAACCTTCTGACAGCGGACATGACTGAACTGAATCGACTGAATGACTGCAATTTTTGACGATTTGCGTTCCACTCTACGCACAAAATGAAATGAAAAACATAATAAGTTGTGTAAAGCCAACGATTTAGACTCGGGTTGGCTTCACACAACTCTTATGAAGTATCAATTTTATTAGGCTAATCTTAAACTAAATAAATAGTAAATTAAGATGAGATGACCAATCTTGACTTTTTTTTTTTTTTTTTTTAATTATATTTTCTTAATTTACTATTTCAACTCAGTTAGTTTGGTTTTATCCGTGTCACTTTTAATATTGGCACAAAGTACAGCATTATGCTGACCAATAGCCGTTTTGCGAAGATGTGATGTATATTTTCTCCAACTTGTTATTTTTGTTTTTCATTTGCCACTTGTTTACTGTAAATAAATGTGATTTCTTCGGTTTTCTAATCGATTAACGATTGTAATCGATAATGCCTGCAACGCACGCAAACGCTACCAACGCAGGCACACCGCGGCCGCGGCGCGACGACAACGCATGGAATTCCCATGGAACGTACTTTAACTTAGAAGACCATTTATCCTACTAATTAAATTGATATAAGCAAAAGAAATATGTAAGGATCGTAGCGGGTGGCGTTCTGTAGCTTTTGCCTACCCCCATGGGAAAAAGTCGTGTATTGTATGTATATCTAACATCGACTTTAACCGAGTTTACCCGTAAATTATTGAACGCACCGCTATAGTTGAATGAGCTAAAGATTGATATTGAAGTGAGGGCGTGGCATTATCGGTCTTCCCACACCAACTCATTCTTTCCTTCATTCGTGTCGCTGACAGCTGTTGAGTAGCGTATCGAGCAGCAGGAGCGCTTTGTGAAAGTTAATTATTTCAATTATAATTTATTGAAGGGAAAGGGCCCACTTTTCTGGTATTGCAAAACCGGTTGGGAGTGTCCCTAATTCATCATGTCGGAGCCGCGGAAAAACCATCTCACTATAGATGGAGGGCAGGTGAAAGAAGACGAGCACGTCGCGTCTTACAAGCCCATCCCTGAGACGGATACAGGTATTTCTATTGATTTATTAGATAGCATGCTACTATTTGTTGATTTTGACCGTTTTTCATACTTTGATCTTTACTCTACTGTAGAGTGTCCAAATTATTGCGTGCTAATAAGATTGCAATTTTATTGTGACGTCATTTTCATCAAGTTCGTATTCAAATGAGAAGCCTTGATTGGTCTCGGCCTGTCTCCGTTATCAATTTTATTGTCATGAACTTATGACGTTATCAATGAAAGGCAAAGATAACAAGGCCGACAGCAAACGTCAAAGCAAAGATGCAATCCGACAAAAATGAAAAGCTCTTTCGTGTGCTCTATAAAAACAAAAACATCTTACATTTTGTAACTAATATATCGTTTTTATTGTTTTATGATTATTTTACGGTTATTTTAACCCGTTGAAAGTATTCATTACTATCTTTTACATTTATTTCAAGTTATATTATGACCTAATTTGGTTGTACCAAAGTCTCTTTCTTTCGGGCGGGTTATAAAGCGCTTTATTTGTCGCGGTAGTCAGCGCCATTTTGTTCTCGTCCGCTGAATGATGCAAGACACAAGTTTGTTTGCATTTTAAAACGTTATTTATTCCAAGGATAATATTAATCACAAGGATTTTGAAGAAGAGATCCAGCAAATGAGTGGTAACCAAATTTATTTACTTTTTTCTTTCAACTCAGACAAGTGGCATTTCAACCTACTTGTGTAGATAATAAACTTCCTGTAAATTGAATTCACTTCAACAGGACATGTGTGTGAATGGACTGCTTGTTACAAATTGGTCAACTAACTCCAATTTATATCTGAGAACCCACAGCTTGTACAATCAAACACTTGTCTCTTATAAATAAGGTTATCACCATAGAGTTTATTTTCAGCTGAACCTGTTGAGTATCTGGAGACTGAGGAGGTATACATGCAACTGAACCAAAGTGAAATAATGGAAACAGACACAGGAGATGACGTTGATGACCATTGGGAACACACCAGTATCAAAATGCTGTTAAACTTATATCTACAGAACGTTGAAAAGTTCCGGAGTCCAAAAGTTAAGAAAAAGAATGTTTGGGTGGACATAGCCAATGCTGTTGGTAAAGGCCCAGACTGTTGTGATAAGAAATTTCGGAATTTAAAACAAACATACATAAGATTGCTTAAAAAGAGAAATAGGAATGAAGTGGTTGTAGTCAAATGGCCCTATTTTGAAGTTTTTGAGCAGATTTACAATGTCAATGGAGAATACCAGCCTGAGATACAGCAGAGGATACAAGATGGTACTACGGAGAGTGTGACCAAAGCTTTATTGGCTATAGCTGAGCCTTCAACTTATGAGCCAGATATACAAGAGAATGGAGAAACATCCAACGGTCAAAGTGAAGAGTCTAAAAGAAAGTTGAGCAGGAGACGGTACACAGACTTTAGGAAAGTAACATTAGAAATGAGAAATAGACAGCGAACTGTAGAGGAAAAGTTAGATAGATTAATAAATATAGTACAAGAATCAAATAGTATACAGAGAGAAAGGAACATATTATTTCAACAGTTTCTTGATAGTTTACATCAAAATACTTGAATGTATTGTCTATGCATTTTATATTTTTCAAAGTTTATGCAGATAAACCATAATTGGATTTATTTTGTGCCAGTTGTACTGGTGAGAAGAATGTTTACAGATTGCTTATGAATAATGTGGATTTAATTAATATTTTTCTAATAATAAATTGTGTAAATAAATTTTGTAATGAAATGACTTCAATCTTGTATTATTTTGTGAATGGGAATGTCCCATGAGCTAAAAATCTTTTTCCTGCTATAATATATTATCCTGTTTACCAGTTGACTTATTATTAGCAGTTAAAACACTATACAATAAAATGAGGCAGCGTTTTGGTTTATTGCATAGCATTCTCTGGCGCATAATACCGCTTATGAACAACGAATAAAGTTAAAATAATATAATATGAAATCATCAATGTACGTGACAGCGTCACTACTAATGCCTTTAGAGAAAAGCCGAAGAAAAAATTGTTAATTTCTCATGTATGTATGTACTCACTATAACATGAAAATTTATTAGGTACCTCAAAAATCGTTGTTCCTGATATGTGAATGAACAACAATGACATCTAAGTAAAAGGCAGTTATAGCCTAGTGGTGTGACCGTCAAATTATAGGTCTCGAGTTCGAACCCAAGGCACGCACCTCTGACTTCGGATTCATGTGCGTATTGTATAATTATTACTTACTTGCTTCAAAAACGGCTAAGGAAAACATCGTGAGGCATGCCTGAGAGATATTTCTTGACGGCTTGTGAGGCCAAGTCAGAGCCATGGGCGGCTTTAAAACTCTGACACCAGGTTAGCCACTAACCACACGAAAAAGAAAGATCTAAGTAGCAAAATTTGTGTGTAACATTGCCTACTGCCAGGCATGATGTTTTACTTATTTCTGGGAAAAATACTTGGCAGTAAAACACTCCTAAGGTGGTTATCTTGGCTAGGCCAAAAACTCGGGACAAAAGTTACCATTTCCAAAAAATTTAAAGGGGTGGAATAAAGCCGTAGGGACCTACATCTGCAAAAGGTCCAGACATTTTTTTTTTTTAATCTTACCTTTAACAGTATTCTCTTTTTTATATAAAATAACTCTCATAAGCTGCCTGTCCACAGGAGCGAAGAGCTCACTTCTCCGCTCCAGTGGACAGGTGAAAAGTACGGACAACTTACAAAGTCTAGACAGGGGGTCAGTAAGGCGGACATGTCCAGACAAATCCGGAGGATGGTAACCTTACTCGAGACTTCGCAGGAGCTTCTCGTCACACATAAAAGTGGGCGTGTCACTACTTCGTGTGTCCCTAAACACCCGAAGAATGGAGAAAACTCGTTCCTATATTAATCGGTTAGTTCTTATGTTACTCACTACACAGGCACATAAAATCAACATTAATATCGGGTGTAAAAAGACACTTTCCGAAGCCGAAATCCACATATTCTACCCATTATTTGCATCATTTTTTTCCACTAGACCATACCTGGGAATCCACTGGTTCTGGAGATATTGAAGGTCAAAGTCGCATTTTTTTTTTTTACTTTTTCACGAAATTGAATTCTATGCGATAATACGAAACTTTTTTCCAAACAAACATTACCTGAATTTTAGATTTATCTTAACAGATTACGCATTTGAAGTTACAAAAACGCAATGAACAACAAGTACCTACCTACGTAGCGTAGGGGCGGAGCTTAACTAACACTGAATCCGTTCATTCAAGCGTGGTTTCGCGTTACATTGCGCGCAATAAAAACTTGTTTTTTTTATTAAAAAAAAAAAAAATACGGTTCCCAGCAATAATTTTTGCGCAAAGCTACTTAGCTATACGTACAGAATGCGTAGTTTACGGCTTTGTGATGTGTCTTTTTACACCCTGTATAAATAAATAAATGCATTTCGCAATTAAATTACTAGTATATTGCGAAATAATGAAATCAACACAGTTTCGTGTTGATTTCTATCTACATCAAATTACTTGATCATCAGTAAAATACAATAGATTTTGAATCTAATTTCGCAATTCGCTTAACAAGCAATAATTCATACCTTCTATTTTTAGTTTTACACAAGTTTCTAAGTACTTGTATCGCTAATTTCCCTCCACACGACTGCTTGGTTACCACTCCGAGACGAGGCCTGTGTTTCTGACCAGTACCAAAGACACTGTTATCACTGAGACATGGTTTTTTTGAAGCTACTTCATTTAATTTACAGTGGATTATAACTGTAAAATTGACTATTGTTCTCATTGATGTTCAATTTAAAGTGCGTTTATAGGTCTTTGTGGAGAAAGGCGTAGGTGAGTGTAGGAAAAAAAGTGTTTTAAAAGTATATTTGTGTATTTTTATTAAATGTTTGTCTTTTTGACTAGGGTTAATTTTGAACGGAGAAATGGAGCATAGCAAATTCGCAGACGCGAATATTTTTCGCTCAAAATTGCAATTTCAGAATATTTGCAACTTACTGCAGAGCGAAAATATACGCGCGAGTTTTCGGCACGATCTTCCGCCCAGATTTGTCCCTAGCCTATACTCGCATTTGTAGTAATTTCATGTAGTTGTTGCATCATCGAATGGGGATTTCCATTTGGGGCCGCGGTCTCTTAACTCCCATTTCTCTCAATTATATCGTAACAAATAAATTTCGGGCCAAGGCCACAATTTACAATTCGAAATCGGAAGTTTAAGCACGTACGATGCGACGTACTATGATACTTATTACTGTAGATATAATTTCATTTCGCATTCCAACTAATGCATTTCTTTGAGTAGGAATCCCCCGACCCCGCATTACTTGAAAAAGTCTTCATTACACTAGTGGCTACTCAATCACTTGGTGAAATGGGGCCACTCACGATAATCTCGCAAATAAACGTGGGGTGGCGAAGTGTGCCAAGTATCTATGACCCTACATCTCAGAATTTAACCCAGGACCTGTAGGGTTACAACTGCGCTAGCATTCTTCGTGTGCAGCCACAGATTGTCAATTGTTTTCAGATAGATTTCCGTCCTTGCGTGCGTTTAGTAGAGTAGCCTTTAGGTCCATATTTTTTGGGCGAAATAGATAAAACTGCATGGAAATATTAATCTTAAATATTAAACTTCTGCATCTTTTAAGAAGGGCATGGTTTAAAGTGGTTATCTCAGAACTTCCTTTCGAAGTCGTGTTTTGAGCGTATCATATTCATAAAGCAAAAATATCGCTATCACAAAGTAACAATGTTGTTTGAAAGGGAAATTAAATGTGAATCAATCTCGATAACACACAAAAATTAAAATGTCGCACAAGGTTTTCAGAGTTGCAACTACTCTCAGGGGATCCAACAACATATTAAAGAATCATAGTTATATACGCGTTTGCGATGTTTGATGTTGTTATGGACTGGGCTAAAGTGTTTACGAAAAAGCTGCTTATTGGTATTTTAGTCTAATTACATCTAAACACACCTTTACTTTCCATCCTACTAATCTAAGCTCGTTATCCACAAATGAACTGTTACTCCATTTGAACCGAGGCTATTATTCCATTAGGCGTACTTCAGACAGTTTACCTACTTCGTTTCAATGCTAGTGGTCTAGTAGTGCTCCAAGCGAACTGACGAAGTCCTGCGTCTTTCGTTACTAGATACGTGAGTTTTTAGCGTTGGATTTCTTGTAATCTTTGTGATAGGTGAGACATTTTGCTAACCAAACTGTAACTGTGGTAGTGTCGGACTTCTGATGCAGACTGTTTTTGTTGAAACTAGAAACGCTTGTGGAGAACTGAATGTAAATGTCTTAATATTTCCATGATGCAACTTTATTTCAAACGTAATCAGTTATTGCTTACTGCTCAATTTGTGGTCCAGATTCCAGAATATTTTCCTATTTCGTATTGGTTAACTAAAAATATATAGTCTTCGATTAAAACTACAGAATCCCAAAGAGAAACTCTGGAAGAGTCATCGCCCTGTAATTTGTACCTCCTTAATAAACTGTGATGTTGTGCGCCCCGTCAATTACATCAGCCAACATTTTTTGTTCGTAAGAAACCAGCCTCATCGCATCGCATCGACTTCTATGTAAATCAGGTTCTCGAGGCAAAAAGTTGCATGCAGCGCCCGCTGACTTTCGGGAATCGCCGAATTCATCTTGCGACGAGTAATAATGCGTCTTGTTCCTTTATTTTGTAAAGAGATTTTTTCTTTTTTGACACGTACATACGAAAGCTTGATATAAGCGTCTGGGACTTTCGTGCGATTGCAGTCGTATTTTTGTGTCGGAGTGATAAACATCGAAGCTTTGAGAAAGTGAGTCGTATATGTTTAGAAAGTTGATTAGACCCTTTGTTGTTGACCCGGAGAAAATACCTTGCAGTTGCAATAACTTGATAACTTTTTTATCTGACGGTTATGTGGTATGCATGCACTGTTGATGACCAGTTAAGAAGCATCATCGCACGATTTTACCTTGATCTAAAATCTGCTTTTGCTCGCGTCCCAGTGAATTCTTAAAACGCCAGGTGCGTCAAAATCAGTAACAATATCATTTATCCGAGGGGTGACTTAAACTAAGGGTAAATTACTTTAGAAACCCTTTGACCTAATTAAATTTTGCAAACCACGTGAGAATAACATAGGAGTTACAATCCACGGTATCAGGGTGACATTTTTAGCACGATACGGACAGGAGACAAGAATAGAACACGGTATCTATTCCAGAATTTAGTACCGCTATACGGCGGGCCGCGGCTTGGTGAGCTGGATCGTTAGTTGGAAAACGTGGCCCGGTTGGGGCAGGAGTGTGTGTGACGTAACAGACCGCTGTGGGGTGTTCGCATTGCGATATTTTTCTACGTGGTTTTGGTACGTTTTTCGTATTTGTTAGTATTTTGTATTAGTCTGTATTGCTTTTGAATACTTCATATTTTTGGCGTTGTGTGATTCGTACATAAATCGGAGGGTTGAGACAACAAACATGCGGTTAGTTGAGTATTTTACTAAAACTATTTAGTGCTTATATAATCCGTGTCTTAAGGGTTGTTACTATGTAGTTGGAAGGGGCAAGCACAATCAGTTTGATGATGACTACATTTTTTCGTTGATCGAAGATTTTTTCATATATTTTGATGAAGTTTAAAAAATTTACAAGAACTAACAGCGGGCCGTCATGCTCTAGGCATTGGATGTGGTTTCCTATCTGACCTACAGTGGGTTCGTCGTAAATACGTATTGCGGTACTCCGGTTGCTTAGCGATGTAGCTTTCTACCTCTTTGTAATGTATAATTAATCAGGTTAGCGACACTTAAGTCTTCAATCCTGGCTGGTTTCGTTGAGTTACAGAACTGGCACCCGTGGTCAAAATATTTGCCTGTTATCAGGTGGTAACGGGGCTGATTAATCGTCCGTAATTATCTCATCATAATATATCTATCAATAATAATAGAAAGTTAACATCCACACTTCTGTAAAAAAAAAACAAAATGATATCCTCCATTTTTTTTCCAGAATTCCGCTCCTCAAAATCGAATCTCTCCAAGTCTAAGGAGAAGATCTCTCCTGACGGCGCGGAAGAGAAGCTGCTGCCCAAGGCGGAAGAGGCCAAGATCGTGACCAGAGTCGACATGGCGGACGCTAAGTATGTGGTGGAGGACCACAGGAACGGCGACGCGAAAATTGAGCTTGATGCTAATAAGCGGGTAAGTGCAGCCTTCGTAGCTTTCGAATAAAGATAATTAATTATGGGGCTTGATCCCCACAATTATCTTTATGGTTTATGCTACAGACCAAATAAAAAACCAAGACTGAGCGCTGCGAACAATATAATGAAGCATGCCAAAACTACACCGCCGTTCTGCATACACGCTCACACGCACACATTTACAACCTTTTACAATGACACTACAATCAAACTACAGCACACATGTTTACGAAACCGGCTTCACTTCACTGTTGATAGCGCTCTGTCTTGGTTTTTTATTTGGTCTGAGGGTTTATGCCTAGTATAGACGAGCCGGATTGAATTGGGGACTTAATTTTGTATTTGAGTTTATGTTTAGTTCAACCGATTTAATGTAAGTCTAACTGCTTTCGAATTTGCTCAATATTAACAGGCAATTCGAGCAAATTGCTAATCAAATTTTGTCACCTGAGCCACATAAAAACCAATAAAAAATAAAAAAAATTGTAGCCGCCTGTATTTGTTGTGTATTTTGTTTTGTAAATCTCCGACATCAGCTGGATTATCTATTGAGAAGGCACAACAAGTGCGTTCAATACATATTCGTTTGAGTAATTTCGAAAATACTTTTCACCAATATCCAACAAAACGTAAACGCACCTAAGTTAAACGAAAAATTGTCATGGCCTTGCTGATGTTATTTTCCGTAGCTGGGTTCGTTACTTAGCAATTACCTAAGTTATTAGTGTCTCAAAGAATAAGTAAATGTGTAACACTTGCCGGACTTGGACTTAACGGCATTAAAATGGCTTTACAATAAGCCCGCGTTCGCACGGACGTATACATATCGCGGCGGGATTTTATCGCGCACTGGATTTTGTACTCTCGGTGTTGAGCTGAGCGTTGAGAATCCAACGCGCTGGGACGCACTCTCCTCCCAGTGCGTTGAAAAAACACACTGTTGGATTTTCAACTTTCGATTTTTTATGCACTGTATTTTACTCAATATCTTTATTGCTTTAGCCATAATGTGTACTTAGGTGGTAACTGTATAATTTTGATCATTATGGACCCTGTAGGGCACAGCAAAAGGGTAGGAGAGAGGAAGCCCTGTTATACTACTTATTTTTCACTGCATATAACGCCCTGCGTGTTGAAAATACAGTGCAATAAAAAATCGCGGGAAAATATCGCCCGTGTAAACCTGGGCTAACTGTTCACTCATGATAAATTATATTCATTAGCATCTTTACCGCATACTAAGAGAGGCTTATTGCCACAAGTAGGTAGCTATGTAAAATACACTTGAAAACAGGAAAAACTGATTTAGTAAACAAAAAATAACTTTTAGTCAATGGGCAGGAATGTCAACGTGACATAGGTATTAATACCTTTATCAAAATAACAGATGCGTCATCTTGTCCTACAAATATTTACAAGTAACAATTGCTATTGAATCGAGTAGGTAAAGGATTGTTTTCTGCTCAAAATGTGCAGATGGTTCAGTTCAGATTTATCATCATATTTATTTTTCCATAATCGCATTTTTTATAAGAGCTCACTCTTGATAGATGCTGAAGTATCCATATCTAGAAGACCGGTTCGTAATTATTTGATTGACTACCTTTCAAAAAAATACTGGGTATTTTTAACTACAAACGTTGAAAACTTGAAACGCAAATATTATGGAGTCGGCTTCCAAAACTGTCTTGGACAAACATGGATTCAAGATACTAATTCCAATAAAATTAAGGAAGTTTAGGCAGATTTCCTACCATCACCATTTTCCTGCCCTTATTTGAGATTTATTCAAGATTGGCACAACATGTCTTATTTTCCATACTTCTCTATTAGTCGTCATGTCGGTAGTCTCTCCCTTTCTAGCCATATATATCATATTTCCCACAGTCCATCCATCGTTTCCTTTCATCCACATTTATAATCAAAACTTTCCTGATGACATTTTCGTCATTCCTTCGCATCACATGCACTATGACACTCGGTGTCACTTTCACACTTCCTCTTATATACTCATTTCTTATTCTCTTAGCATTCTCATCTCAGCTGCTTGCAATTGCCTTTTTTCATCCCTTTTATGGCCCAACATTCTGTTCCATCAGGAGTTTTCTACCATGGCATCAATCCATTTATCTTTCTGATAAAGATTCCTGAACGCTTTGTTACCGCCCATTGTACTGCAGTAGGCGGTAACAGTGTTCCCAGTTCCCACGGATGATTCTTCAAAGGCCGGTCACAAGGAAATATTTCCGTGATCATATAATAATGTGAAAATCAAATTTCTCGTCATCTTTCGCACAAGAAAAACATTTCTTCTTATAACAGCGAGCTATAAAAACATCCGATTCAGATTGTCATTGAAGTAAACGATTAAGAATGATTACTGAGCTCGACCCAGTTAGTCTTTATTGGTACTAATACAATTACTTTAGTACGGTACCTTCATTGTTGTTGTTTCTCGAAGATTAATTAGTATGCGAGGCATGCGCCAACTGGATATTAAAAAATTAGTTGGATTTATAATGACATGTATGAGAACAACTCTACTCGTTACCCTGTTTATTTCGTTATGGTTAATACCCTCTTTTGCAAGACTATAAATTTCACAATTTGGATTAACTAAGGACCCTGCATAGGACTCCTGTCGTATTGGTTCGCGTTTTTAGCGGCGTTAACCGCCTTGTTTTTGTTTACGATCGACTCTTGTCGCACCCTAGGCAGCCAGACTCGTTACAGAACTGTTGACTGGCTAATGTCTTTACCATGACATGAGTGAGAGAAGAAGAAAGAATACTCTATTCATAACATTACAATTCCTGTACAGCAATTCTCCGGATTAACCAAAGAAGAGTTGCTCAAGTATGCAGAGGATCCGTTCTGGGTCAACCTGCGCTGGGCGATGTTCATCCTGTTCTGGGGCCTGTGGCTGTGCATGCTGGCTGGGGCCATCACCATCATCGTCAGGGCTCCTAAGTGTGCCCCACCGGAGCCTAAGACTTGGTACGTAGTGACGCAGGACCTCTGGGAGCCTCGCAACAATTTATAATTAATAGTTTATAATTAGTCGAAGCTTGGTAATCCTGCTGCCGATTTCCAAATTTATTTTGGGTCAGCCATGTCTTTCTTATTTTATTTATGTATAGCCTTTTTTCAGAGTAAAGGTACAATTCCGTAGCCTAATGCAGTTAGCAACTGCAGGCGCGTCTGTCTGTCTCACTGTCGCCGCGACACGACCGGTTCCTATTGTATTTCTATGAAAACGACTTGTCGCCAGCTACGGAAGGTATTTCGTAGAAATTCAAAGCAACCAGTCGTGTCGCGGCGACACGTCGCCTGCAGTTGCCGCCTGCGGTCGGCTACGGAATTGTACCTTTATAGTTCTCTATTCTGAGTCTCTGTGTGGCCTTTGGCAAAGGCCTCCAACCCCTTCCAATTCTCCCTGTTCCTTGCCTGTCTAGTCACCCTGCCATCTTTTCAAGGGATTCCCTTATCATATCTAACTTATCATGTTTATAATAATGTTTGTAGTAGTGTAGGCTCAGTATTAATTACCTACTGTGTTACAGTACGGCGCGGTCGGTTTGTTTTAAATTTTTGGTTACCATACCTTTGATTTTGTATATAAGGGTTTTGGTGGTTGACTTTTGTTATCAATAACTGGTAACTGGCTGGTTTTTTGGTGAAGGAAAATATCGTGAGGAAACCGGCATGTCCTAGAACCAAAAATTCGAAGATGTGTGACATCTACCAACCCGCACTGGGCCCGCGTGGTGGATTACGGCCCACTCCCTCTCACCGAAAGGAGGCCTGTGTCCCAGCAGTGGGAACATTATAGGCTGATTATAACTGGTTATTTGCCTAATTTGAATAAAGATTTTAGTTGTAAAGTATAAGGTCGGAACATCGCCGAACACTTGGTTATTAAACATTTGCATAGCTATATTTTTACAATTAAAATATCAACAATAGATATAAAGTTTGGTAGTTATAAAATTAATGAAATAAAATAAAATTAAATTGTTTATTCTGTAAATAGGATACCGGAATCACTTTTACACGTCATATAAAAAAATATTAAAAATAAGCTAGATGAGGTCGGTGTTTCCTATCTGACTACTCTGAGAAGAAAGGCCGAAACAAACTCAGAGGTCGTAGTCTCTTTTAAAGGCCAGACATAATCTTGGTCAAGTCATATGAGGACCATGTGGATCAGTGTCTGAAATGGTCTTTTGAGGAAAGAACCACACAGATTAGTAGCATGTAGCGTTAGTTTTTCGTTACTAAATCCTAGTTACTAACAAAAATTTCTCATACTACATTTTTATCATCAAAATCTTATCTATCTCTTCCATAATAGTTCCTTACTCTTCTAGGTTCGAGAAGGGGCCCCTAGTGGACATAGATGATACTACCTACGCAGTCGCGCAGTACAGTCTACCGGTGCTGAAGACTTTCAAGGTGCAGGGCATCTTCATCGATGTGCCTACTTACGATATCGATGCTGAGCCTACTGCCAAGCAGAGCTTCGAAGCTTTCGTTAAGAAGGCTAAGGAGTTTGGTATTAAGTAAGTATTGACTGTTGACAGATTTTTGAAGTGTAAACTTCTTTAGGCGCGTTGAGCGATTTTTGGTAGGGGTAGTGCTTCGCGTAGTGCTGGGCTATAGAATATAGATGGCGCTAATACTAATTTCAAGTTTCTTTTTGTGGGGATATCAGGCAACAGAATGGTGATGATGATATTGTATATATACCAGTTTTACGTTTTTATATCTGTCGTTAGTCCCCATGACTGCCAATTTTTTTGTTTTCTTGTGTAAGATCATAATTAAAAAAATTCAAAATTCAATATATTTTATTTCACATAAACCTACAAGGGCACTTATGAAACGTATGAACGTCGTGCACGGTTCCAATTGGTCGTTTCCTATGGAGCCGCAGGCAAGAAACTCCACGGTTACTCTTTTAAAAATAAATAGCTTTAACAATGTTTTCAAATTACTCTGTTTAATAGGTATGAGAGGACAGTGTAGGCCTGTCGACAATCGATCATCATTTTGAAGTTAGACAATCGCGCTTACGCATATAAAGTACCTACATTCAGTACTCTATTTCATTCGATATTATGCATTTAAATAAATTTCTACTCGACCTACTTTGTTTATGTAATGGTCGCTAGTTTGAATCTTTAGCTTAGAGCCTTAGGTTCGAACCCCGGGTCGTGCAGGTGTTTTGGTTTTTAAGTAGGAAATTCTCAGTTACAGCCCATTTTTTTATATATATTATTGTATAATATGGCAACCCAACTAAGTCCTTTCATCATTACAGGGTGATCGTAGACCTAATCCCCAACTACGTGTATGTGGATCATCCGTGGTTCAAACTGAGCGAGAACAAGACTGAGGGCTACGAGAATTACTTCGTGTGGCGGGAGGGCACCGAGTTCGATACGACCGGCACGATCAGGAAGGCGCCTAATAACTGGGTAAGTTGAAAAAATACACAATTGTTTCTGTTTTTGAGATTTGAGATTATCTCAGCAGTGGTGGCGTAGACTTGAGCTTGTTGTTTGTCGAGGATTCGAACCCCTAACAGGCATGCATTTTACACAGTGTAATGCATCATCGCGGTTCTAAAAACCAGGTTGTAATTTTTTTTTTACGTTTGGCTCGAGGACCAGTTATCGAAGTCAAAGTCAAATCATTTATTTCAAATAGGCCCTTGTAAGGCACTTTTGAATGTCAAAGTTTACAAAAAATTGAATTGATTCTAGTCGCCCCTTCCGAAAGGTAGTTTTCGTATGGAGAAGAATGGGCAAGAAACTCCACCGTTACTCTTTTAAAAAGTGTTACAATATTTTGTATATGTAGGTACATTAGTTAAATAATTATATGTGAAAACGACGCACATAAAAAAAAAAAAACGTTACCACAATAGGTAAAAAGAAGAATTAATAAAAATGAAGCAACGAAAGATAAATTAATTACTTATGTGATAGATGCACGGTTATCGAAAATCGTCTGCTTTTGCAATGTTTGTAAATATGTACAAACATTGCAAAAGTAGACGATTTTCTTAAAAATCAATCGAGAACCGCACTTTAAACTTTGTATCTACAGCACGCGTGACACGATTGTGATTATGCATCTGTCATTTTATCGACGGAAGAATAGACAAAATGACAGATTGGTCTTGTGCATCTGTCATTTTGTCTATTCTTCCGTCGACAAAACCCGTTTTTATTCTGGTCATGCTACGCGTGCAGTAGATTTTGCCTACTAGAAAACATAATATTTTTTGTTTTTAATTCCTGTGCATTTTGCAACTTTCCTGTTCTCACGACCTAGTGCGAATCAGCACATTGTTGTAAGCAGGGGTTTTCTAAACAAATGTTACTAAAATCCCCAGGTATCAACCCTCAACACATCAGCTTGGACGTGGAACGAGAAGCGCCAGGCACATTACCTGCATCAGTATGGAGAAGACCAGCCCGACCTGAACTTCAACAACGAGGAGGTGGTCAAAGAGTTCGACAAGATCCTGCAGCTGTGGATGAAGGCTGGAGCCGCCGGAGTCAGGTATGTGGAGGATTGATGTTTGGTCCACGTAGCCATATAAGGACATCATCTTTTGATGACATTGTCACGTCATCTACACAGCCGTATTAGGCCATTCCCCGTTTATAACATTAGATTTCGTTATTAACTCCCTAAATTATAAACGTGAGTAGTGGTCGTGGGTTCGAACCCAGGAAGGCGCTTTACTTTATGTAAATAATTTCATCACCACTGCTCTCAAAACGGTGAAGGAAAACATCGTGAGGAAACCGGCATGTTCTAGAACTGAAAATTCGAAGACATGTGACATCTACCAACCCGCACTGGGCCCGCGTGGTGGACCTGCGCCTGTGTCCCAGCAGTGGGAATATTATAGGCTGATTATGAATTATAAACGTTACTTAAAGTTAAGAGATATTTTAAAGTAAAAGTAAAAATAATGTATGGTTGGAAAGACACTATTCATTATTTATAAATAAGAGTGTTATTGGCCAATATTCTTCGGTGTCTATTCTTGAAGTATACCTATTTCATATCTTATTAATGTAAGTTTTTAAAACTTTTCGCCAATGTTGCCTCAGTCTATCGAGCAAGGTGTAATGAACAGCCAAATCAAAACTGGTAGTACCGAGATGAAAAAACTATTATGTACGGGAAACAAACTAATGCTTATTTAATACCTACTCTAATGAATGATGTTCCAACAAAAATTCAATCGCAAAAAACAAACAATAATTATAAAAAAAAAACTTTGATTCTTTATGAAATGCATCACCTGTTTAAATTTCATACAATTAGTAATTAGCATCGACGGGCTGTCTGACCCGCGCCGTCGTTGTTTTTGTACTTTTTTTAAAATATTATTTACAATCTACCTCATAATGTCTTATAAACTATGTTTTAACCATAAAATAAATATTTAGTTATTATTAAGATTGCTTAAAAGTGTTTCAACATCTGGACAAACCTATTGAGGTTTTTGTGATGTTTCTGTTTATATTTTGTTTTATTCCGTAATTAATATACAATAAAAATAAAAATAAATATTATGGCAGTAGGTCCAAGTCTTGTCGTCGAAATACATACGAAGTTAAATTATTGCACAACTGCATTAAGTCACAGTTAAATCTTTTCCAAACGTAGTATTAATATTGTCTTAACGTGTAGGTAGATACGAGTTACTATCGTTTGCTATCATTTGTAACCTGTGCATTCAAGGTTTCGTATGTGATTTTTAGTTAGTTCATCCGTAAATATAACCTACTTACAGTTACTTACTGTTTACTTTTAAGACCTTACTGAATATTTCAGAAGAAAAAAAAGATTAGTATACCATCTTGCAAGTCGAAAAATAACTAACATCTTCTCTCTAGGTTAAACAAGGCCCGTCAACTATTAGTAGACTCGACCCTGAAGGACGAACAGCCTGCAACAGGGTTAGGTAGCGACATGGCAGCCGACCATACCTACTACAGTTACTGGCGCCACACTTATACTAGCGACCAGCCCCGGATGATCGAGCTGCTCAGCCGCTGGGCCAAGCTCGTGGATGACGCCAGCGAGGCACCGGGAACCGGTAAGTAGTAATCCACCACGCCGGAATTTATCTTGCTAAAAAGGCTTCATAATTATAACGTAAATAATGTTGCCATTTTAAATATTATATTTATAGACAAATTTAGGACTAAGTAATGTATTTATTTTATGTTGCACCGGTTGACGTCATCACGTCAACGCCGGCTGTCGCTCAAAACCAGCGCTGGGGCTCTGTCTCGGATAGGGTCGCAGCATTATGCTGAGCGATGGCCGTTTTGCGTGGATGTGACGCATATTTTCCCCCAACCGGCAGAGGATTCTAAATTTATCAATTGAATTTAATACTTATACAATCGAAATAACGTATATATTTCAATGCTCGGTGATCGACCTTGGAGCATCGCCGTACAGTTTTCTCTGGAGCATTGAGCATTAGATATTGTATACCTTATTTCGATAAGATAAGTATTAAATTCAATTGTTAAATTTAAAATCCTCTGACGTCCCATCCGCCTGTTTGCGCAGGCCAGTACACTGCCTGTTCTGAGAATTGAATCCAGGTCTATGCTAAGTAGTATTAAACAAACAAAAAATATATTAAAAACTAGCCTCCGCCAGCGTCCGCGTGATATCTTTATAAATAATAGCCTATGTTACTCAGTGATAATACAGCATTCTACGGTTGAAAGAATTTCAAAAAACGGTCCTCTAGTTTGAGTTTATTTAGTGTAGACAAACTTTGTATAACCTTAAGGGTGTGTTTCCACTGGAGCTGAGACGAGCGGAGCTGAGCGGAGACCTGCAGGAATCGACCAATCACAATAATTTAAATCCTCATCGCGTCTCTCGTCTCGTCTCCGCTCAGCTGCGCTCGTCTCCGCTTCAGTAGAAACGCACCCAAATACTCAACCAGCCAGTCTAGTCATCATGATCATCATTTCAGCCTAGAAATCACCCACTGCTAGTAATAGGCCTTTACTTTATAATCTAACTAGCTACGCCCCGCGGTTTCACCCTCATAAGTCTTGATCCCGTGGGAATATCGGGACAAAAAGTATCCTATGTCCAGGTCATGGTCTACCCATGTGCCAAATTTCATCAAAGTCCCTTCATACGTTTTTTGCGTGAACCCGTAACAAACAAACAAACTCACTCATCTTTTTAATCTTTTTACCAGGTACAACAGTATTCACTCTCAAGGAAGATGGCGGCCGGCCCGAGCTGTTCCTATTACAAGGCAACCGGACGTCACTGCGGCCCCGGGTCTCGCAGCCGATCTTCATCGGAGAGAATGTCACGGCCGCCGCCGCTGATATCAACGAGAGGCTTGAAAACTGGCCTGCGGTTCACGTTAGTGATTGATAGCATAGAAAGAATATTGACAGCTTTTGGTGAAGGCTTATCATGAAGCCTCCGCGCAGACCAGAGATCAGAGCAAAATATTTTTGATAACATTGAATAATGCACTTAAAAATAAGGTACTTAAAGTGCAAAGTTGTAATCTTCGATGCAGACATCACTGGCTCCTCAGACAACGTCGAGCGCACTCGCTCGGGCTCGGGTTACTGTGCTCTTTATGGTATCAAAATGAAAGTTTCATCATTTATCTTCAACTTACAGATCAACAAATATACGTTCAGTAAACTTTAGCTTATCGTGTGGAAACCGGCATGTCCTAGAACCGAAAATTCGATGACATGTGACATTCACCAACCCGCACTGGGCCCGCGTAGTGGATTATGGTCCACTCCCTCTCACAGAGAGGAGGCCTGTGTCCCAGCAGTGGGAACATTATAGGCTGATTATGTAAACTTTAGCTTTACTGCAGTTTATTATTATTATTGGTCGTCATACTATGTTCCTGCAAATATCTGAGCCACCGTATCCAATCTCGAGCTGACACCCAGTCTACTAACTAACCCCTAACATTGTCCACAGTTGATTACATCGCCGGACGCAGAGGTCGAATTTGTGGCGTTTGAGTTCCTGCTGCCGGCCGCGCCCATCCTCACCGTGCGACAGCTTCAGAAGGAGGCCAACGAAACGGTGAGTTCATATTTCATTATTTTGATTAGTAGATTCAAGCCAGAAAAACTGTATTATTGGGTGTATAAAGACTAATACCTATAACAGCTGGTCTTTTTTTAAACCGGCGACAAAATCTGGCGCTTGTACGTTTAGAGTTATGTATTGGATTCATGGTAACAGTTTGCGCGTAGATAACAGACACGCTGTATGAAAAATAATACTATTTCTCCAACAACCAAAACAAGATTGTTGTCATTTTTTTTATGTTATTGTTTGGCATAAATACTGTTATGGCAGATCCCGATACTCACGATGTGTCGTGAGTATCAGGAGAATCCTAGTGTTATTGCACGTTTAGCATGACTACAATAGAAACGGGTTTTGTTGACGGAAGAATAGACAAAAAAGAAAGAAAGAAAGAAACACAAATTAAACTAAAAACAGAAAAAACAAAGTAAAATTTAAATAAAAAGCATTCCTGTACGAGACCAAAAGGCTCCTATCTCAGCACGATGCTGCGACATTTAAAAAATAAATGTCGCAGCGCTGGTATTCTGATTGGGCCCGCAGTGAAAATGACAGATAAACAATCGCAATCTGTCATTTTGTCTATTCTTCCGTCGACAAAAGCCGTTTCTATGCTTGTCATGCTACACGTGCTGGTCCGTACTATAATGTGTATGGTGCGATTTTTGAACAATTCACTTTTTTATTTTATTATTTAAGATGGCAGCTATACTAGCTTTAACAATTTCGTCTATGTGCAGGATGAGGAACTGTCCCACTTGTTGGCTCTGCGCGAGGACGCGAGCGTGCAGCACGGACATTATGTAGTACAAGGCGTGCCTGCACGGAACTCCACCGGCAATTCACTGCTAGCAGTGGCCAGGTATGTGCATTGTTAATTAATTGCAGCTCTATGTGAATAGGATTTGATTTTCTTTTGAAAGATTAATACCAGGTTACATGAGGCTAGTTTAGCTATAGTTTCACGAGACTGCGCCTTAGGGCTGCGCGGCGAGGTCGGGGGCAGCGTTGACCAATGACCGGCGAGAGGGCGTGAGCGCTGACGAATGATCGGCCTGCACTACCCTTCGTCTCGCCGCGCATATACCTACGTCGCGGATCAGAGGTCTCGGTGAAATAATTGGATAGCAAGCAAGTAGTATCCTGGCTATTGTAGCTTGGCACATGTAATTCAACTATCCTAGCTTCAAAAACTAGCCTAGTGTAACCCGGGCATCACTTGTGAAAATTAGGGTCTTGACGATTTTGAACCTCCCCACCATGTCCGTCCGTCGAAGTTCTTTGAACGTGAGGTTTGGCTTCGATCCCCGTATCGGGAAAAATTCGAGTTTTTCCAGTAGAAGCCTCAGTAGCAGCCCGTACCAACAAAACTGGCAAAAATATGCACCTCTACCTACCTCCTCAGGGAATACAGTTCTGACATTACGCCAATATCCACTACTGAACATGGCCTCACTTACCGAACAGTCAACCACCACATTATAACCATGGTTTCTCCTTCAGGTGGAAGGCCGGCCACACGGGCTACCTCGCGCTGTTCAATCCTGCTGAGGAAGAACAGCGCGCCAACCTGACGTCTGTCGCGTTAGTGCCCGCCGCGCTGACGCCGCACTACATGTCGCACACCGTCAGGGCGTACACTAAGTGAGTATGACTTGACAGTATCGGTATAAGGGCGGTCGCACATCTGACGGAAGATGCGTCGCGTAACGCCAGAACGGACCACACTCAAAATGTGCGTTAGTGAGTCAGATTTGCAACCACCCTACGGAATAACCTTAGCCTCATCGCAGACAGAGCAGCAAGATACTCGAAGAGTTTTCATTTTAGAATTGAAAATAGCGTGCAAGATATAATTCCGTGCGGTGCATGTTAAACGCAGGCCATCCCCTCCAGTCCCAACGTCTCTGTGTCTACTCGTCTCCCAACTGTCTCTCGTTGCTCAACTCCACCCCCAATTGTACGTCGAAACGAGAGATATGGACTTTTTTTTAATAGAACTAGAATTTTATAGACATTCCATAGAATTTTTCATGTTACTTAATACTTGTTACAGCAAAGGTGGTTCCGCTAGGAAGCATGACGTCCCAATTTTGTCTAATCGTCCCCCAACTGTCTCTACTCTAAAAAACCAAGACATAGCGCTGCGAACAATACAGTGAAGCATGCCAAAACTACACCTCCGCTCTGTGCATACACGCTCAAACGCACACATTTACAACTTAATCAAACTACATCTCACTAAGTGCACAAATATTTATAAAACCGTCTTCACGTCACTGTTGACAGCGTTATGTCTTGGTGTTTTATTCGGTCTGAGACTTGCCCCAACTGTTTCTATTCCAACCACAATTCTCTCCACCCCACCGTGCCATTGAGAGATTAATCTTATATGTTTTATTATTGTTTCAGCTACTCAAACCACAACGCCGTAGACTCGGACGACTTGTTGGTGCCGCCCAAGTCTTCCGTGTTGTTCTCCTACGTGCCCAGGACTTCTTCGGAGAACTAAACATTAATATAAATGAGCAAAAGTAATCACCAAAACATGGTCACGCTTCCCCGGTGTAATGAGTGAGGGGCGATTATTTGCATTTAAGTTTTTTTTAAGACAGCAAAATATAGAATTTGAAGCATATTTTTTTGGTTTTATTTGTATGATAATGTGATTGTTTTATGTTTGTGATGTTTTGTTTTGACTGGAATCAAAACACTGGCGGTTACAAAATGAAACTACAAACAATTACAAAATAATAAAGTACTTTTAATAATCCAATAACATTTGCATTGTTAACATTTTAAAAAGCATAGTTCTTTTGTACAAACGTCAATTGACTTTAAAAAATCTTTTCTTGTTATCAACTTTTATTATCTATATTAAGGTCCCGACTATGGCGTTGTAATAAGTACCTACAAAAGTATGACAATTTTAACTAACTTTACTTAATCCGTCTTTTCAAGTCCAACTTAATCATAAAATTGAATTAATAGTAATGTTAGTATGGATGCTAATTCCCATACAATGTCGAATTCGAATTATTCAATGACGCGAGCAAACTGACAGGTGATAATGTCACTCGGGAAAGAATATTATGGTCATCTTTATTTTTGATAAAGTTATCGTTTAGTTCAGTTCGTTTAATCGATGTATAGGTATTAAGGGTAAGGTCTGGAATAAGTGTATTTAAGTGAAAAGTCTGATAAACAGTAAATATGACCATATTATTTTACAAAGTGGCAGTAGCAGCTGGCTGTTTAATCCAGTAAATTAATAATTCGACTGTAAGGCATTGTATGAAAATTTATTAGAATAGTTAGTTTGATAGATTTAACTTGCAGTTGTACCTTACGTAAGTCTTGCTTGAATCTTGAAAAAAACGTTAAAGTTAAGAGAAGAGCCTGTTGACACGATGCGTTGCGGCGCGCTCCGCAAAGATATCGCCGCATTGGCGGTCACACGGGCGTTGCGGCGCCGTAACGTTGGTGCGGTGCGACGCCGGAACGCACCGTGTAGCATACCATGGATATTTGTATGTAGGATGCCGCAGTGACACCTATTCGGCGCCGCAACGCATCATGTGCATCGGCCCTAACTTGTTACATATTATGAGAAATTTGAAAGAAATCAAGTTCTGCTACCATAGTAAAATGTTCAACTTATGATAAAATGTCTGCTAATACTCTATGCCTCGGGAATGAAGGTCTATGAGTAGTATCGCAAAAGAGCTCGTGAACGTAACAGATCGACATCCAGATCAGATAGTAGATAACGGACGCCAAGCACATTCGCAGAATAAAATCTTGTAAAGAGAACGGGGCCTGGGTGTGTCTGAAGTCAGTGTTGTTAGTATAGTCGAGCAAGTATCCATCGCCCATATCCATCTTAGTATACCTCGTTAGGACTTACAATATCAAAGAACGACTTCACTAAATGAAATAATGTGTAAGTGAAGATTATTTGCAATAAAGTATCGACCATCCAATTCGAAGGGGCGTCCTGGCTGCAGTCGTCGATGTTATCGAACATTATGCGGACGAGAGCCGGGATACAGTCACAGAACGGGATCTCGCGCTTAACGATTAATTTGTAATTCCTAAAATTAGTACAGCCAAAAATCACACCTAGACACAGCGACGACTAGTTAGGAATACACGAGTTTTCACCAATCGGGGTACCTACCTCATCAATCAGATAACAGCTCTTGTAGAATTAACGATAAATTTCAAATATAACGGTCGTAGTTGTCGGGAGTCACTCGGGTAAACTCGGCTCTCGTCGCGTTTAGGCTGGTCGGTTACCGGCGCTTTGTGGTTGGCTTCGGCTTGTTGAACTGGTAGCTGGCGCACTTGGGGATGTGCCTCTCGGCCGCCTGCTGGTTGAAGCGGCGCCCGCAGTGAGGACACGCCACGTAGTCTGGGTTCTCGGAGGGCGGGGGCGGTGGGAGGTCGCTTAGCTTACCTGGAAATGTGAAAATGATCAGATTAGGCTATGTCGTTGCTACTAATACCATTATGGATTGAATGTATCTACTTGTTGTATGTGTGGTCCGAAATAAAGAATATACACAGGGTGGCCAGGACATCGGCGCGAAAACTGTTACCATAGATTCAGTACATGATTCTGAACCCCCCCGTGTTGAAATTTTTCGTCGGTTATTGAAAAAAAATCTGCTGTTTCATAGAAAAGTGCAATACCTACATGGTCAAAATTTATGGAACAGTTAAAAAAAATTACAGTAGTAGTAGACGTCTTTTACCTGAATGTTGATCATGCCAGATCAGATTTTGACATGGCATTATCACTGCCATTTTTAACACCTTTTGAGAAGGACCTTATTATAGACAACGGAACAATGGGTTCAGCTTAGAGTAGCGTGAATTTAATTCTATGGGTGATTCCTTGGAACTGTTGTCTACTAAGGTATCAAGACTTGGTCATCAATCATCATGAATGGGAAATCTATATCTATAAATATAATAAATTAAAGTCGCTTTTCGTGTCGTGTGAACGCGTTATTCTTTAGGAACAGGGTGTAAAGTTCACTCACCCTCTATAGAAAAGGGAGGTTCCTTCGACAGGAGTCCTCCGTGTGTCGTGTCTAGCGGGCAACTGCCCAACGATTGATGTCGGGGAATTATAATTTCGCGATGCAGGATTTGTGTGACGTCGAGTTTTTGATGCGTAGTTCGCATGTGGCGATGTAGATGCCGCCACAGTTCTTCTAAACTACGCGGATTTTGGTGGGGTGTTTGTTTAAAATTATTATTCCGGAAGGTTTGATTGGTATACGTGTCAAGAAGTCTTTTCCCAACTATTGGGGTCGACTTCCTTCATACCATATTTTATGCAAAATAAAGAAATTCTTATTCTAATTCTAATTCTTCCAGTCCGAAAGGTTTAGGAATCTTAACGTTTAAAAAAAATTAAGAGAGGAGGACGCCCCTCGTCCTCCTCTCTTAATTTTTCTACTTCATAAAAAGTTTTTGTCTTTTTAATTCATTGATATATTTAGTATATCAATGTTTTAACTATAAAATCTTCACAAAAAAAAAAAATCATTGGTACGTAAGAGAAACACTGTACACGCGCACTTCGCGTCTTGATAAACGCATGTTGAAAGACAAGTGCGCGTGTACCTACAGTACAGTACTTTTTTTTTCATGGTAATATTTTTTTACCATTTTTTTACGCTATACTATTGCGGGTAACGTGAACGCCCTTCGTTAGTTAACATACTGTACATCTTAAAGAAATCTTGATGTTTTGTCAAGTCAAATAACACTCACCGCCCGCACTGAGATGCGCCTGCACTTGCTTGGCAGCTCGTATCGCCGAGATGAACTCTTCGTGCTTCTGTCGCCAGTTGTTGTTGAGCGGCTTGTTGACCTTGGTGGAGGATGCGGGGTTCCCTGGGGGCTTGCGGAGCTTGCCTATGAAGGGTTCTGCTTCCGTACCCTGGGATAATATGGGGACAAGTGAGACAGTGAATCGAATATACAAAAAAAATGAATTTCGGAAGTCGGTGTCTTTGGTTTTGTAGTTTAATTTTTAACCGACTTCCAAAAAGAAGGAGGTTATATGTTCGACGCGATGTATGTCCGCCGATTTTGCGTGACTTCAGTGTGTGCGTAATTCGCATGTGGCTGTTGTAGATGCCGCTACAAGCTGTCGTATGTTATAATGATTGTTTATGCGTAAAATATGAGTAGCACGAGTGAATAGAGTAATAAAGTGTTGATGACAGACACAAAACATGTGGTAGGTATGAAAAGTCATCAAAAATGTTGCTTGCCTTGTAGCCAGCGGCTTCCGTTCCCTATTTTGTAAAAGCAGCAGAAAAGTACAGTACTGAATTAATACCTATTATATGAAATAATGTAGAGTTTGCAGGTTGTTATTGTTAAATGGTTGGTATTTTTGTGTTATTTGGCGTCATGGCCCTATGCTGTCAAACCCTAAAACTGTTCCAATGCAAGGTACTTGAGGTCAAAGGTCACGGAATAAAATATGTTTTGGTAAAGGTCGCGCTTTCTACTACTGGAAAGGTGTCTGGACAAGTTCAGCCAAAGTTAGTTTTTAAGGATGATATTAGTTGGGAGAGTATACTCACAGCAAGCCTATGTTTTAGAGCGTCGAAGGGCTTCCGTTTCTTAGCGTGCGCCTTGCGGCAGATCTCCTGGTGCTTGTCGATGCGGTCGGGCGCGAACCGGCGCCCGCACACCGTGCAGGCGGCGCCCGAGCCGGCCGCGCTCAGCGCCGCGCCGCCGGCCGCGCGCCGCGCCGCGCCCGCGCCTCCCGTGGACACGCTTCCAGAACTCTGCGCGGAACAGGACACGTGGTTGATGGAAGCTGCTATGTAATACAGTGTTTTAAAGATCTTTTGGCGCTTGTAAGACGTAAACGTTTGTGAATCTGTGTTTTTGTTAGTTCCGATTTTGGCCACGCGCCAAAAGATTCTTTTACAACTATGTACTTTTGACGAGTTTTGAGTTCACTAATACAAAAAGTTGGTGATTGAAATTATAATTTGTTGACGTATTAAATGGATAAGATTTATGAACAAAATTAAACCTACCACTGGTGGTCTTCTGGTCACAACCTGCAAGAAAAATAATCAAATAAAAACCAACAAAAACAAAAGTAAAATTATTGCGCGTCACATAAATAGTGACTAAGTACAACTTTACATTGTGCGAAAATGTATCTACTAATTTCACAAATGCTTAGTCAAAAAGAGAAGATACTTTTAAATGTTCTTTGATACTTAAAAATTCATAAGACACAAATGTCAAAAGAGTGAGGGGTACTCTTTTGACATTTGTGTCTTATGAATTTCTGGTTGCTGGTTGGCATTTCGCAATTTCAGACGAATGCTAACCTACCATCACCTTTACACTTGGTTTTTAGATTGTAATATTTTCTTTAGCCAGTTTGTAGTTCGTGGATTACCATATTTTTTCAGTGTATTAACACTGTGTTTTAAATATGAACTACTCAGAAGGTGAATTATGTGAATGAGGGTGGTGACATTGTCCCAGAAGCAATTAGAGAAATTACATACTTCCTAAACTTTACTTTTTAAATGGTATACCTACTTCCCTTCAGTTTCGTAATAAACTATTTTAATTCAATCAATCTGCCTAGCCTTTTAACTGTGTTGGGGTTGGCTTCCAGTCTAAACAGATGCAGCTGAATTACCTATATTTTACATGGAGCGACAGTTGGGAGTGTAGCCTTAGGGGGAATATTTTTTAGAACTTTCCTATTTTATTGCAGTATCGGGTTACCCTTGACCATACAAAACATTTAGCTTCTGAGAAGCATGGTCCTACGACGCACCGATTCCGAGAAATAGGCCATCGATTTTTTTTTACAGCCAAATTTTCGGAACAAGCAAAAAAACTGAAATGTACCAATTTTATTGCAGTAGGCATTTAGGGTCTCAGAAGCACGGCCCTACGACGCACCGTTTCCGAATTAGGAGCTTTTGATTTTTTTACTTTTTTTTAAAAGGCTCTTTCCAAAATGGTAGCTCGGATGAAAATCTTTTCTGGAAAGAAATTGCTCTAATCGTAAACCATGAGATGATGTGCCCCAAATTTTTTTTTTTTTTTCTTTCATGCTCCTAGTGGCTCAAAGCACTACCGCTACTACTACTGGTCTTAGGTGGGGAGTCCTACAACTCCGCCCCTAAGACGACCCACTCTGTAAAAATATATCGATTTATAAGCCTACACACAAGGTTTTTATGTAACATAATATTCGTAATTTAAACGGTAATGTGAATGTTGCTCACCGGGTTAGCACCTCGCTGCATGGCCCCGCGGGCCTTGTTGCTCTCCGACACCTGAACACATCACATATGCAAACTATTGAGAACTGACTCCTTCGTCAGTTTACATTTAACGATTTTAAACCGAAAATGTAATTAATTTTGTAAACAGAAAATTTTATTGGTCATATTGACAAAACATTTGCGGATATGATTCGAATTTAGAATGACATTTCAACTCTTTTCCAAATGCCATAGTTATTTTTCTTCAAAACGGCCAGTACTTTTGTGTTCCAATTTATTGAAGTTTTATTTGTTTTTTTTTTCGTGTTGCCTTCTTGGTCTAATGCCAAGCGCGGCGGTCGAGCGGCCCAGCATGAGTTCATGGGTTGACATTCCAAGGGTTTTTTGCTAGGAAATACCTACCTAGGCAATATAATTATGGCGATAGGATCGCCCATATCGTGTGGGATCCACTACCCTT
Organism: Agrochola circellaris; assembly: GCA_914767755.1. Lineage (NCBI taxonomy): Eukaryota > Metazoa > Arthropoda > Insecta > Lepidoptera > Noctuidae > Agrochola > Agrochola circellaris. Next base: position 4,052,435 of record OU611857.1, read on the forward strand.
CCGGTCGATAATTCTGGGTTTACAGGCGGACGGTCATAACAAAAATATTTGATTACATTGAGTCTACACTACCTTCTACAACTTAGGGTTGATTTCACCAATGAAACTGAACGCGATCAGCATTTCAAAAAACGCGTTCAAGAGCTGTCACTGTCAAAATTGTAATGGAATATTGTGCACTGACAGCTCTTGAACGCGTTTAGATGTGCTGAACGCGTTCAGTTTCATTGGTGAAATCCGCACTTAGTTTAGCAATTACTTAGCAGTTGACAAGTACAAAGGGAATACATAATGAATACTAACAGCATTTTCGCTCGTGGTTCTCCGCGGCGCTGCAACTGACGGTGCAGGCTGAGGTTTTGTTTTGGCAGGACTGATTCTTTGAGCGGGGCTTCTAAGATACAAAAACAATAATACATGTACATAACATCACAATACTCAATATCTTTATTGCTTTAGCCATAATGTTACACACACAGTTACTTTAAGCATAATTTTAAGTACCTAGCTAAGACTAATTGTGTTACATGTTTACTGGTAATTACTTAATTAATTACTTTTCTGGTCTAATAAATAAATTATAAATTATTAAATTATCACGCCTGGATTTCCTGAAGGGTAAGGCAAAGGTGTACCTACACCCATTAATATATTATTAAGTAGGTATTATAATCGTACTATAATAATATTATAAATGCGAAAGTTTGTATGTTTCGATGTTTGTTACTCAATCAGGCAAAAACTGCTGAACGGATTTGGATGAAATTTGGCACACAGATAGTTTATAACCTGAATTTACATATAGGATACTTTTTATCCCGGTAGTACAATCCGGTGGGATAATAAATGTCCGACCTCCACGCGGGCGAAGCCGCGGGCGAAAGCTAGTCACTTAATATTTAGTTAGGCAAACTAGCAGCTAAAGGCTCCCGCAAACCAACGCGACGCGACACCGGTAACTGTTCTACCTTGAAGTTTTCTTAGAAATAGTTTTATTACAGCCACGTCGCGTCTGTTTGCCGGAGCCTTAATTAGCTGATGCGTGTGTTCCAAATAGCTAAGAGATATTTAATCTGTCCAGTCGGATCTTTAAGCAGATTTGAAAAATACTAGGTACCTATAGGTTTCTACAACAGTTCACCCAGCTAGCTGGCTACACTGACTAGACTTCCAAACCTTAACTTAACTTATCAGGTACTAACTTAAAGCCTCGCACCAACGAAGAATTTACTGGGAAAACTAACTAAAGAACTCTAAAGCTGCGCATACGAAATCAGCGGCGAGGAGCGATGGCCGAGCTGGGCGGTGGCGACGGAAAGGCGAGGAGCGATGGCCGAGCGGGGCGGTGGCGACGGAAAGGCGAGGAGCGATGGCCGAGCGGGGCGGTGGCGACGGAAAGGCGAGGAGCGATGGCCGAGCAGGGCGGTGCGACGAAAAGGCGAAGAGCGATGGCCGAGCGGGGCGGTGGCGACGGAAAGGCGAGGAGCGATGGCCGAGCAGGGCGGTGCGACGAAAAGGCGAAGAGCGATGGCCGAGCGGGGCGGTGGCGACAGAAAGGCGACGAGTGATGGCCGAGCGGGGCGATGGTGGCGACTGTATAAAATTGTTCCGTCGCCGTCGCCCCGCTCGGCCATCGCTCCGCGCCGCTGGTTTCGTGCCCGCAGCATATGTATCACAGTCTATTCAAGACTATTCTTCGTTTTCTGGTTCATTGATCTATCCCGTAAAAGGCGCTTTCTACTTCGTCATAACGTGTTCAAATTACAACATTTCCAGGGCGTCCTCGTGTAGTGCTAGTTCATTAGTTCAGAGTAGTTACCTTCTTGGAGGTGGTTTCTTGGTGGTTGCAGGCGGGTCGGGTGACCTCGGGGTTGGTGTCGGAGCCAGTGCCTCAGGGAACGTCTCGTTCTCTATCAGGTAGTTGTTATCAGCCTTGTCCAGCTCGTCTGTGTTCGGGAGTATCACCTCGCCGTTACTTTGTGGCAACTGAAGACAATTTGAGAATGGTTAAGTTTTGGACTTACCAGTGGTTTGAGATAGGGGTGGTCGTTACGTGATTTTTGCGAAACGTAACGGAACTAGTGACTTCGAAGACGTCATTTTGAAATCTAGTGATTTTAGTAACTAGTTATTTTTTCTAATTCTATTCGGTGATTCAATTCAACATGGTGATTCTATCGAAGTATTACAGTTATTTGTAAAACGAAAATATAGATGATTACCTACGTAACATGTTACATATCACAGCTTTAAGTTTTTGGAACGAATAAGTTTTTTAGTTACATAAACATCATAAACGTAATACTAACACAAATCAACTTTCCTTCATACTTTATTCAGGCTTAGGACGGTTATTTTGTAAGTAGTTACGTTTTCGATGCAGTATCGAAATTGTAACTACCTACTTACAAAATAACGTGAAACTAGCTATTCGGCTACATGCCCCGTAGCCAGTTATTGTAACTAGTGACGTGAAATAACGCCTATACTTATATTGTGACCGAAAGCGTAATCAGCCTATGACATTCCCACTGCTGGGACACAGGCCTCCGCTCTGGTAGAGGGAGTGGGCCGTTATCCACCACGCAGGCCCAGTGCGGGTTGGTAGATGTCACATGTCTTCGAATTTTTGGTTCTAGGATATGCCGGTTTCCTCACGATGTTTTCCTTCACCGTTTTTTAGAGCAGTGTTGAAGAAATAAATTACACAGGTAAAGCGCCTGTCTGCGTTCGAACCCACGACCTACAACTCGTAAGTCAGGGCCGCTAGCTCTGGGCCACCAATGTTAGAGAAATACCAGAGAAATATGTGTCTCAGCAGTGTCAAACTTTGACGTTCAAAAGTGCCTTACAAGGGCCTATTTGAAATAAATTATTTGACTTTGACTTTGAAATCTGCCTGCCTTTTACCAACTATGTTGGGGTCGGCTTCCAGTCTAACCGGATGCAGCTAATTACCAGTATTTTACATGGAGCGACTGCCTATCTGACCTGCACAACCCAGTAACTGGGTAATACGATACCCCTTGGTAAGCCTGGTTGTCAGACTTTAGGGCTTCTGACGACCCGTAACGACTGTCAAAGATCCACGAATGACAGCCGGGACCAACGGCTTAATGTGCTTTCCGAGGCACGGAGGAGTCTCGGTATGTAAAGATGGTCACCCATCCACGAACCAGCCCCTGCAAGCGTAGCTTAACCGACCCGAGCGGCTGTTATTGCTTAGCCACGACCTCATACTTCGATATTGAAAGATTATAAGGGCAACAATTATTATAAAATAGTCATTTAGAGTTATTGGAAAATTGATCCTGTTTTATATTTAGGATTAAGTACAGATGAAACTTGGGATAAGAAGAACATAATTGACTGCTTACCACATTTTTGACAGAGTTCAGGTTCGGTTCGTGGTTGTGATTGAGATCGCCAGATCCATTTACTATGTTCTCTATTTTCTGTAACAAGAATAAACACATTTGTTTCATTTACAAACTTTGAATAAGTTTGAAATTCCAAAAGAAAATATGGTTGTGTCATGAGGGTCTTAACACTTTAGACTCCACCCACTTTTCACAGAACTCATACGTGAACCCTCCGGGAGGGTTGTCGGCATTACGTTTGCGCTAAAGTTAACCATTGCGGACGGTCAACGGCATTAGGTTTAAAACCGTGTTATAAAACACTGTAAAACGAAGTAAAATAGTGTTTTGAGGGGGTCTTGTCCCTATACGTAGTCTCCATCTCCAATCTTTTAATTTTTTTGTGAATCGTTGTAACCGACAGAAAAAAAATGCTTGGATTTTAAAACCAACGCATACTTATAAATCTTATTACAATATACATAAGATTTTATTTTCACGGTTTATACAATGCTGTATTTGCCAAGGAAACCTACATTTAAAATGAGCCCTCCGCCAGGGCTCCCGGCACCTCATATGCGACTAGGTGAACCCTCCAGGGCTCCCCGGCACTGAACGTGTCAATAAAATCTTTCTATAGGGGATGATCTTTGTTGCTGCTTTGTTGATGATTTAATATGGCATTTTGCCATATTAAATTGCTTTTTAGCAGCCACCAAATATCTTACAGCATTATACAGGATGGCATATCGACGCTAAAACTGTTACCATAGATTCAAAACAATGATTCTGAACACCCTGCGTTGAAATGTTTCGTCGGTTACATTTTTTTTTTGTTTTTTTATACCCCTCTTAAAATTTTAACTCAGGGGTGTTCAGAATCATGTACTGAATCCATGGTATCAGTTTTCGCTTCGATGTCCCTGACAACCTGTATAAAAGATCAACTATCTAATTGCGTAACATATTTTCAATAAAGAATTGAGATAAATTGGTTTCATTCGAACTCGAATTTGCTTTATATTACGACTTTCGTATTGTGTAACTCCAATATCTGTGATTGGTAAGTGTAAGTGAACAATGTTAAAGTCTATTTGTTGACTGATTTAGCTACTTACGTGCTGCTGTTGTTTCTTGTTGCTGTGCGAGTTGACGAGGGCGTGCTTGCTGACCTTCCTCTCTACACTGAGCTTGGAGGTGGTCACCTTGCTGTAACCATTGGGCAGAGGCTTTCGGGCCGCAGCCCTGTCTGTGTTGTGGATCGGCTGCAGGGGATAACTCTTATCGATGCCAGCTTTTGTTCGGCGCTCTTCGAACATTTGTCGCACCTGGTAAAGAATGTATTGGTATCTGATTACTCTGTTCACACTCCTGGGAAACAGGCCCCGTCTCTGTGTGTAGGGAGAGGGCTGTGCCTAATCCACCACGTGGGCCCCGTGCGGGTTGGTGAATGTCACATAATGATGTCTTAGAATTTTTGAACAGATGCTGGTCTGTTGATGGGGGGACGGTAGAGAGGAGACATGAAAGATAAATTTGACGGATTGAAGAGTTTGCCGGGTGCCATAGTGCTCATGTCGAGCAAGCGTGGTTGTCTACTGTTATAAATAATTTTAATTGACCTTGAAAATAATAATTGTATATTTCCAAGACATTCCTCCACCTTCAGTACTTAATTATGTTGTTTTCCACTTATTACTTATTGAATAATGAATTGATATCGAGTGTCAACATTTGTGGGAACGGCAATGGCTTTTCCACCTGTTCCTTGGAGTACCAAAACCCATAATTATTTTATTTTATCGACACGAAAAACTTGACGGCGTAATTGCTCGATGTGGCGTTGTATAAGAAAGTTTTCGAGGCGGCAAAACGGTACCTACTGGCTGTTAGCTTCGAAGAGAATTTGCTTTTAAAAGCTTTTGCATAAGTTTGCTTTTTTCACTCCATTCATGTTTATAATAATATCATATTCGGGCGGTCCATACTATGCTATGCGGTGTTCTACAAGACCGCATAGCATTGAGACGCGTCGATGTTGTCGCGAGCCTCAGCATTAAGAGAACGACAAAGAAGAAGAATGATAACTCAAAAACCATCTTCTCTGAAATACCTTTTTTTTTTGGCTAAGGCTTATACCCAACGTCGAGTACAACTAGTGGTAATTGAACCGTATCTTTGCAAGACTGTCCTTACCTTCCCCGGTTGATGCGCAGTTGGCGGCAGTGGTGGTGAGGTATGGCCCACATTGCTAGGCGAGTGTCTCACTCTGTCGAGGGCCCTCGCCTGCTGTGCCTCGTACAGAGAAGCGATCTTCATCTCTCGCTCTTGCATCTGCTTCTGTTGGAATCGAGCCTGGTGGACAAAGAAATAAATTTTTAATTTGATGGCAAAATGTATCACAGGATCGATGTGTTGAGAACGTTTTGTCTGTTAGCATGATTTTCTTTAATTTCTTAGGTTTGATGAAGATCATTTTTAAGAGTTACCTAGAAGTTATCTTTGCATTTATATTTGTTTTTGCAGGGAAAGGGGAAGTTCTAATTCGAAAAGTCAAAAGTACCGTAACCACTTTTTCAAATAAACTCAACTAGCCTAACTTTATTCCGTGCGGTTTCAATGGAACAAAATACAATACCGATACATTGAAATGTGGTAGATAATAATGTATTATTGTCTTTACTTTACATATTATAGAACTAGCTGCTACCCGTGTTTACTAAGATATAATATAATATATATTAATTAATATTTATTACTAAATATTATTTAAAAATAAATAAAATATACATTATATTTAATTGTATATTGTATTTAATTAAATGTACATATTGTATTATATAAATTTGAATATTATTACAAACGTCTGTTTATTTAAATAATATATATTTGTATAGATTTTGTTTCTTGTACAGTAGAATATTCCTAAGTAATTAATTTTCCACCTGCATAATTTGCAAAGTTAAATCCCAAAACTACATCATATTTAAATGACAACCACGTCTTAGGTAATATTACTCATCGACTCGTTTCTCACAGTATCACGATAACTTTGGAGTGGGGGCGTGAGGTCGGCGCCTACGCATCGCTGCGCACAGACAACCTGTCAACCGACTTTATAATGACATTATTGTTCGAGACAATACTTCCGTAATACCGTATTGACTGTTTTGTTTTAGGAAGTATGAGTAACATACTTTAATATAACATTTTGCCGTGCACTGAAAAAAACCTATTCTTTGGATTAAATCAACAGTTTTATGAATTTTGAATTTGGCACACAAGCTGAAAATGCAAAGATATTTCATAATGAAAATCCGGAAGAGTTTTTTTGATTGTCTTAGGAAAACTATCAGTAAACAAAGTAAAGCCTCGTGCAGACTGGTGCGACGCGACATTGCGGCGCTTCTCTAATGGCTCCTACACACAATGCCGGCCGTATGGCCGCCGGCATTTGCCGCGCGGCACGTACCCTGGCTTTAGCGCCTCCATTTCCTTTGTGATCCTTTGTGCGGCTTTGTGGGGCAGGGCTGGGCGTGCCGCGGGCATGCCGGCGGCATAGTGTGTAGCAGTCATAACAAAACAATTTCTAAGAAAACTTTACGTTTATTGTGTCACGTTATTTGTGTTCTACACAAATACCGGTCGCGTACAAATACATGTCGTGTCGCGCGACAAGTTCCGCTAGCCTGCATGAACCTTAATGCTCGTTCTCGATACCTAATAATATCATGATTAAGAAGTGTGGTACCTACCTCTCTTAAAATTTTTATGACCCAACATCAAACATCAAAATCATTCATCAATATTTTGATTGATGAACTGCATAACCACATGATTATTAATTAGGTAGGTACTCCAGCCAAGCCTCTAGTTAGATGAGACAAAGCATTTGCGATCTTTGTGTTTGACTTAGCAATGTTCGTTGACATTAATAAATGAACAAAGACTTGCATACTGTAGTATGGAGACATGTGACTAGGGATGCTGTTGTTCAAAGACAAAGGGAATTACGTGTTTCAAGACTTAAGTATAGTTAATAGGTAGGTGCATTATGCTGAGCTATGTTAAGGTCGGTTAAGAGCAAACGAGCGAATGCATTATTATAAACATACTAAACCAAAAAACCGCCCAAGAGCGAGTCGGACATAGGGTTACCATCTATGTTAGGGAGGATGCCTGTCTAGGATGTAGAAAATGCCAGATTTTTCAGAAAAATGCCTGTTATTGTAAACAAAGTCTTAAAATAAATAATACACAACAGATAGTTTTAATGACTGATATTTATTCAAAATGTATGAACAATTTATGACCACTAAACTAATTTAGAAAAAAACGAACGTACTATTAGTAATATTTTTCCAAAGACATTTTTTTTACAAACGTATTTTTTTTTCTAAAATATAAATATAAAAAACTTCAAACGGAACGTTTTTAAAGTTTTTTTGGGTTAGTAATAACGCTTTTAACCAACTCTATTGTCAGGCGATTATTTTCTTTACTCAACTGTGCATTTTTAATAAATGCGCACTTCGAAACTCTAATGAGAAATTCAAAAACGCCTGTCTCAGCTTAGCGCCGGCCGCACGCCTATCTAACGCGTCAAATGCGGCAAAAGCCTGTCAGATGGTAACCTAGTCGGACATCACAAAGGGTTCCGTTCCGTACCCCGTCCGAAAGGAACACATTTTTTTTTTTAAACCACTTTACTTTTTATTTATTTTTTGTTATAGCGGCCATAGCAGTACACACTCTGTGAAAATTATTTCAAGTTTCTACCTATCAAGGTGTGTCCAAACATTGAGCGGCAATCGTGCGCGGCTGTGTTTGGACGGCTGCCGCGCACAAACATTTTTAGGAAAAATTCGTCACTGTGTCAGGTCGTATTTCTGCGGAAGTATTAAAGGCTAGGCAGATTGATATGGTTTAGTCCTAATTAGAGCGCGGCAGAAATGTGTCCTGCAAACGCCGCGTGTTGCTGGACACACCTTTACGGTTCAAAAGATACAGCCCTTTGGCTATGGAACCCTAAAAACATAATTATTTTAGTGTCACCAGTTCTAACCTCCTAGGTTAGTAGAATAAACATGTAATATCTCAATCTACATCTAGATAATGAAAAAAAATATAGGACATTTTTATATTTGGGTCGTGCCTAATACCAAATAATCACTGAAACACTATAATAATGTCACCTAAATTATACTCAATGAGGTCTAGACACGAAGACCTATGTTGATTTAGTTAATATACTTACCTAATGAGTTGTAATAACATGATATCTATCATGAATAATAACAATAAAACGAGCGAGCCTTACAGTTGTCGCATATGATGCGTAACATCTGACATCTCACCTTGGTAATAAGCAACATTAAGGTAAGTAATACGCAACATTATAAGTCCTCGTCAAGGTCTTTTCTGACGGCCAATTCTAGCAGCGCGCGCACTCATTGGTCAAATCAAATAGAGCGCGCTTCCCCGGCTTCTTGTGACACACTTCCGTCCCTTTTCACGAAATCACTCCCACAGATTTGATTATTTCGATTATTTACATTTACATTTTGATTGCAGAAAAGCGAGAGGAAAGATGATACACATTAAAAAAAAAAACGCACCGAATAAAGCCTCGTGCAAACTGGCGCGACACGACACTGGTAATTGTTATACCGCGAAGGTTTCTTAGAAATTATTTTGTGAGTCGCTTCGCGCCAGTCTGCACGAAGCTTATGACATTTGTTGTTCAAGCGAGACGGCTAAGTTTGAGATGATATTCTTAGTGGAAAACAGTCAGGTCGGTGCAACATTTCTTCTTCAATACTTCTCTATTAGTCGTCATCTCTGTAATCAGGGGTGATCTAGCCATATCATCTTTCAGACAGTCCACCTATCGTTTCTTTGGTCTCCTCTTATCCTCATTCATTCTCAAAATGTACAGTATCCTCATTACTCCAAATCACTTTCCCATACTATGACAACCGATTTCCACATAACTTTTTAGTCACCGGTGCCGCTTTCAGACTTCCTCGAAGGTAAACAGTCTAACCAAGAAACGACAAAATGAAGAAATGACAAAACGTCGTAAGGCTCCTGCCGACAGGCGCGACGCGACTCTCGTAGAATAATTTCTAAGAAAACTTCATGGAAATGTTCTACCAGAATCGCGTCGCACCGTCGCGTCACGCCTGTCCGTGGGAGCCCTTACAATCTGAATGAGATTATCATCTATGTACCTAAACCACACTTTATACAAAACGGCCGTAATGGCGCGCTTCGAAATGTCAGTGTAGGTAATCCCAGTACGGAACAGTCTCGAGTGCGCGGCACTCGACAGTTTACCTACCCAGCGGCCGTAGCTAATTATTTCAAGGTCGCTGTCGAGACGTAGTACTGTTACTTTATTATACTGTGCCTAAACAATTCTCCTAAGTTCAACAACCAATAGAACTTCATTATCTTGTAACATCTGCGTGAGATCCCTTTAATTAACAACCGCTTCACATATGCAAGGTAAATGGCAATGCTTAGTATGTTGTATACTAATGCGCGCGTAGGCCAGGTCATTAGGCAGGGACTAGATTAAATTATCTGCTAGAAAACGGGTTCGTAGGAGCTATTAGCAGCCGACACACTTGCATTGATTATCCTACGTTGTTTTAAATGAGCTAATACATACGAGTAAGGATGATAAGTGCATTTTTTTCTGAAGATGGCATAAAATGAAGAGCACCAGTTTTTCCTCATTGGATACCTCTGGATGGTAGGGCAATAGCGCACAGGTCACAGCGGCCTGCGAGATAGATACATCAGTATGAAATCGCCATGGAGCAAGAGCACCTGGCCCCACGCGGCCAGCGGCCCCACCGAGTCGCGGCGGCCAACGAGGTCGAAGCGATGCATCTGCGGCTCGCTGGTCGCAGCGGCCACAGAGATTAAATTGAATAGTAGATAAACACCAGTGTACGCAGGATCGTTCCTAGTAACGTGGTCAATTTGATGGTGTGTAATTTTCAAGTCAAACATTTGGTCCAAATCTGGTTGTGGTAATATTATGGTATTAGGGTTTTCCTGAAAGCAGATTCTGAGTAGTTAGCACGCAATGCTGGTTAAAGGCTCGTCGCCTTGTAGAATTACAATCCTCGCCCTTTGGGGACACAAGGTCTAAAAACCCTCTTTTAGTCAGCATTTCCAGTGACACTAGTGGTTTTCTAAAGACGGAAATGGGATTTTTCACAAATCTGTATAATGCTCTACACATGTGTGAAGAGCGTCACGATATTAAACTTCACAATGTCCCGCATTCGATGTGTACATTCACTACATTAAAATGTGCAATGCACGATGCACGTTTAGCGTGTAACGCACGCGTGTGCACCTTGCTTGTTTCGTGGGATGGTGTACAGGCTACTACTGACTAAAGTCAACGCTTCACTTTTTGTTTATTTTGCCTTTAATTTGGCATCTTACTCACTTACCGAATGATCGAAAAATTAAATGAAAGTAGCAGGTCGGATATACATGAAATCGAATGAAGAGTCTGATAATTATCAGCTTTAACAATGTTGTGAGTATGCTGAGTAGTCAATTCTTTTACATTACTCTCTTAGGCTTCCTGTACATGACGCCGGAGCCGCGCCGGATCGCATGTTTGTGTGAAACGACTGAATATCGCCCATGCGCTGCACCGGCGCGGCGGCGTCGCGCAGATTTTACATTTTCATTCTGAGATGTTTTAATTTTTTTATCTTGCGGTCCGGCGAAAAAAAGTTATACGTACACAATATAAAATTATATTGGCAGTGTACTCAACTCAAACTCAAACTCAAAGCATTTATTTCAAATAAACCAATTACAGGCACTTTTGAATTGTCAAGGGGGTCGGTCAGTCAGAAAGATGAAGCTAGACGCCCATTCCAAAGCGTAGTAGGTACCTATGGAGAAGAACGGGCAAGAAACTCCACGGACACTCTTTTAAAACATGATATGGTTACAAAATATTGGTTACATCATTCATGTTGAAGTTATACATGTGAGAACGATGCAAAACATGAAAAGCGTCCGTAACTGAGAAGATGATTATTTTTGGCTGTAAACCAAATGGCCTGTTCGACTGTACCTACCTGCCTAGCTACTGTTTATGATGCTTGCCTCTTTGGGTGCTAATGTCAACTGCTGGATTGAAGATAGGTGTTTGTTTATACTTTGTGTAAGTAGCAAGAACTTACGGGCTATTTTTAGAGTTGGAATGTAACATAAGTATATACATGTTGCTAATCTGCGTCGTTAGGTCGCGAAACTTAATTATGTGAACGAATACATTAAGTTATTCAATGAAACAATGGGGATCATGAGGTCTGTTTGTAATTTACTAACAACTAGATATCAAGCAATAGCCCGTATTTTTCTGAATATTCATGAAAAGTTATCGAAAATAACTTTAAAAGGGGGTCTATCTTTAATATTTTTCATGTCATTCAATTTAAATTTTTTGAGTAGGTAGTGTTTGTGACCTTGTTTTACATTTTTGCCACATCCCCCATGTTATTAGCTCGATTGGGATTTTGTTTATTATTTCTAAAAGCTTATGAGTTACGCTTTTAGAAATAATAAACAGAAGGGCAGCATTGTATATTAGCTGATAAAACCTAAAGTTAGATTTTATAAATAAGTTAATATAAATAAAAATAAATAAATAAAGAAAGAGGAATGCTAATAGTAGAGAAAGGTATTCAAGCAGGGATCTTAGACTTAACTATAGGTAAGTAAATGAAATTTAAATAAATTAATAGCATCACAAATAAAACATTGTACTTAATTGTATCTTAAGGTAAATAATAGAAAAAAATAAACTTAATATAAAAATTATGCAATCACAAAATAAAGTTGCTAAACATCGCATTACGACCTCGTAAACGTATCAAAACGATTAAAAGTGAAAGGAAAAACAGTATTATTATAAAACATCGGGTAATATCGCCGTGGGTGTAAAATCAATAGCTTGGCTGTATGCAAACTGACAAGGTTGGGTCTACGACCATTTGAGGAGACAATCGGTAAGTCTTGTACTACTACGCGGAAGATTAGCGATAGTGACGAAGTGGAAGGCCATTCCGGGTGCGATGATTAGGTGAACGTACTGTGGCAGTTGTACAATTTCACTGTTGGTGTTTCATTCTTTGAATAAAGCCGGAGTAATAAATGATCGAATAGTTGAACAGGCCACGATTCTTGTTAGTCATCGGTCCTTCCTCTAATAGTATTGAGGCTTTTTTGTAAGAATATTTTGATTTAAAAGAGTGTCCGTGGAGTTTCTTGCCCGTTCTTCTCCATAGGAGCCTACTACGCTTTGGAATGGGCAGGCTTCATCTTTCTGACTGACCGACCCCTTGATAATTCAAAAGTGCCTGTAATTGGTTTATTTGAAATAAATGCTTTGACTTACCAAATTCAGCTGCGTGTTTAAAATATAGGTTTTACTACTATTTTTAACTGTAAATGCTTTGAGTTACCAAATTCAGCTGCGTGTTTAAAATATAGGCTTTACTACTACTTTTAATTGATAATCACAACCCGAAAACTGGCGGGGTACTCCAAGGTAGACTCTTTTAAGTACTTACTATATTTCCGAAAACGAAATCTCGAATCAAAATATCCTTACCGAAAACTATCTCTGAACAACTTCAGTCTGAAATAGCGCTCCGAAAAGACTACATACTTCTGTAAATACAGTCCTTGTATCATATAAAGCGAGCCGTCCACCGCCAGCTAAACTAGGTTAGTTTAGTTTAGCTGGAGGTAGACGGCTCGCTTTAATAACAAGATCGCTTTTAGATCAATAGTTTACTAACAAATTATGGAATTTCATTCTGAAATAAAATGATTATTATTATTATTATTTTTAAATCTTTGAGTTGTTTTCATTGTGGTACAATAATGTATGTAGCACTAGCTGATTCGAAAGACGTTGTCCTGTCCAAAATCCAGGCAAATTTAGGAAAAAAAAAAAAATATAAAATATCTTTTCATATATTCCATATAAGGTTTTTCTTGAATGAAAATTTAGGAAGAAAAAACACATTGGTCCAGCCGTTCTCAAGTGATGCGCTTACCAACGAAAAGCTAAGCACCTATGGCGAGAAACGGACAGAAATTCAAAAACTATATTTTCGGCATCTCCTAGACTCGACCTACTGAGTACAGTTTTGACTTCGTCACTATATTTTTTTATTCTATATGTATTTATATACCATAAAATATATTAAATATGAATCTGATATATTGCGCACGGGCAAGTTATGGGCCCCAAGTTGGCAATCAGCGAAACTAATTACCTATGTCAGGCAATTTATGATAATATGATGTGGTGCGGACGAAGATAATTATAGTAAGGCAACATCCGCGTAACATACGACTTCTAATGTAACTGCTAAACTGTCTAATTGTCGCAGTTGTAATGCTGTTCTTGCGACGTTTCCAAGACGTGATTAGCATGGTAATGTGTTACCATATCTGTAATCTAAAAATGTCTGCAGATAAAATGGCAATGCCTCCCGAACGGGTGTACCTAGGTGGATATCTAGCTGGAGAGGCAGAGCTTCATTAGAATGATCTAACAAGGTTTAATGAATATTCTGGACATAATTTAATCTATTTTGACTTTATTATACCTATTATATCTTGACATCAATTATTATTTATTTGTTTTGTATTTTGTAATGAAATTTAGAATGCAAAATGCAATTAAATTTAATTTTCTATACCTACAAAATTTGTACGCCGTTATTGGCAAAACATGGACGCACACATCTATTACTAATTCAATACCTTGCATGTCTGATTACTTAGTTTACGTAAACGCATGTTTGACGAATAAATGATCTTTATCTTTAAAAAAGTTTTGGCTGGCTCTAAGAGTTGAGGAAGACCAAAGAAACGATGGATGGACTGCGAATGATGATATGGCTAGAAAGGGGGTGTATGCGAGGGGAAGAGAGGGACGAGGCCACACACACCGCGCCGACCACTCCGTAAACGACGACCGTGTAGAAACGTGTCGTAATAATAAATGATTGTAACCAGTGCGACAGTGCGAACGATAATATTTTAAATTTTACTAAATATACTACAGTTTTATACCTCGAAAAACCTAGTTTGTTTAATCATAAATAGGGGGTGACTACCGTGACTAAAAGAGAAGTATAGAACAGACATGTTGCGTCAACCCTAACTAAATTGGGATAGGAGTAGAAGAATTATGGTTAAATTTAAAATATAAATAAAATTATCAGTTATAAAATATGTTTTAGGCTTTTACGATTTAGCAAGCTAAAAGATCTCTGAATTTGTTTACAGGTCAACAGTTTTTCCTTATAGTTTTGACAAAAAAAAAATGGAAGGTTTAGCTGCTATTCCTTCATCAGAAAATTGGTTCCTTATCAGACAGCCGTCATCGCCTAGATCCAAAAGTATTGATTTATCTAAAGCTTGTAGACCGATATCTGTCTGACTAGGCAGAGCTCTGAAACCTATCAATCAACTCAGCTTATCGCAGTCCACTGCTGGACCTAGGACCTCTCCCAGTCTGCACCACAACCTCGCGCGTCCAGTCTGTCTAAGCCACCTTTTTAAGGTCGTCGGTCCATCTAGCTGGGGGGCGTCCAACACTACGCTTGCCATAACGCGGTCTCCGCTCTAGAACTCGTCTGCTCCACCGGCCATCAGTCCTTCTACAAACATAATATGGCTAGCCCACTGCCACTTTAGTTTGCTTACTCTGCAGGCTATGTCGGTAACTCCAGTTCTTTTCCGGATAACTTCATTTCTGATCTTATCCTTCAAAGAAACTCTGAGCATAGCCCGCTCCATGAAACCTATACGAAATCTAAAACCACTTGTGATTGAGTAAGTCCACTGGTACCTATTGTGAAAGATTTTTCTCTTATGTACTTAAGAGTCAATTAAAATAATTTAAAGCCGAATTTAAACCATTTTTCCATTCCCTCACGTGTCTTTCTAATGATCCTATTAACAATGTATAAGGCAAAGATAATTATCAACAGTGTTTACACGAGCGGGTATGCAATGACCATAATAAGTGTGCGGCAGCGCGGGCGCACAGCGAGGCGACTGCGCTGACTCACCAGTCATCGACCTTAGAAATGTAGATTGAGGTAAAATACCATGATAATATTAATGTTGTTTACGTTTTTCTTGAGAAATAGTATAACTTATATGTTTATAAATCTGTTAATTTAGGAGTATAAGCTCTAAGCGTAGCTTATATGTTCAGATGTGGATATTTCGGCTGATTGATAATGATGAAAGTGTATCAAGACAAGGCGAAATTTCAGTTACGTAAGTATGTAATTACAAATGTGATCATTACCGTGTTTGCTCAAGTTACTTTGTACATACGTTTTGCTTTAACTGATCAGAGTTATCTCGATGATCTTCCGAATTATATTCTCTTTAAATGAAAGCAAATTAATGATATATTGTTTTTTATTTTCCCTGGATTATACCGATGCATAACATTGTTAACTTCGTAAGAAACTGCGTATTTCTATAATATTCCACTTGATCCAAAGTGGATTAGTTAATTCGACAAGAAGGCTACAAGTAAGCAGTCGCTTATATGTCACTTTATAAGTATGTACTTAGTTAGGTGTATGAATTTTTTCAATCGTAGATAGTAAGTTCAATGTCGATAAACGGAACTAATCTTTCAGGGCCTTACTTTCTTTAACGTGGGGGTAGGGGGGCGTCGGTGTAAATTCGCACTGGCGACTTTACCTCTTTTTTAATTTACTGGTGGTAAATTGGCAAGGACGACTAGGAAATGAGAATCACGTCTCACAAACTACCAGGACACCAGAATCATAAAGAAGTATTATTTAATTTGAATGCTGTATGATAATGTAATACATAGGTATACTTTTAATTTGAATGCTGTATGATAATGTAATACATAGGTATACTTTTAATTTGAATGCTGTATGATAATGTAATACATAGGTACCTACCTACTGCGGCTCTAGGTCGTAGTTTTTCGCCAAATGCGAGTCAATCTTATCGATACAAGGATGGTATCACCCAAAAGATGTCAATTTAGATGAAGTCATCAGTCGTTATAAACAAAATATATAATTATAGATGCACGTAGTATAAATTTGCAAATCGGTTATAGCATTGTTGAGGACGTAAGAGGTACAATATGAATTAATATCGTCAAATGAATTTTGATCGAAGATAAACAAATTCAGGGTCGCATCGGTGAGTCATTCTACGCCGAGTTAACAAAACTTTTGGTTTTTATAAATTCTGAATAAGGTCGTGTAATTTTTAAATATAGTCATATAGTGTAACTTGCGTCATGTAATATTTTAGGATATTGACTTTCATTAAATCATATAAGCGACTTCTCTGACTCTAAATTATAATAAAACTATTGAACAGGGTGGCAGGACATCGACGACCAACCTGTTATCATGGATTCAGTACATGATTCTGGACACCCCAGAGTTGAATATTATTGTAGGTTATTAAAAAAAAATTGCTGTTCCGTACATTTTGACCGCGTAAATATTGCACCACTTTTGTAGGAAACAGCAGGCTTAAAACGGCCGCTTCATCATAATATGATAATTGAAGAATCATACAAACTGTCACAATCAGACAATTCATAATATTATCTGCGTTCAATTCATACTACGCAATTCATCTGTTTGACAGTTTTATATTATAATGAAATATCATAAAAACTGTAGAAATAAAAAATAAAAATCTCATTTGATTAAGTAATAACATTTGTAAAGAAAAATTATCCGGTAAAATTACGGTCTTAATTTTTTTCATGCGGCAATATTTACACCAATTATGATTCTGATATGAATTGAATTGAATATGATTCAGCTAAAATATGTGTCATCATAAAAGAATTGCTGAGAATTCAGAAAATGTTTTTTTTTTTTTAGAGGAATGCTTAATGTGGCCGTTTAGGCCCCCAGATATACTGAATCCAGGGTAACGGGTTGATCGTCAATGTCCCATGCCACCCTGTATATAAACCTTCAGGGGATACCTACAGGAGTGGTATTATGTTATTTATCTGTAAAGTAAAAAAACATACAAAGATATTTGTTGCTAATAGATATCTAATTTTATTCGAAAATGAAATCGATTAGCAACAAATATCTTGGGATTTTATATGCGTAGATATTGTATAGCCATAAAATCGTCACTGCCACTGTCTAAAGTATTACGATAGGTACATTTATCATCATTACCAGAGTTCGTTGTCCTGTCCAGTTCAATAGGTATTGATCACGTTTGATAACCAGTTCATTAACCTGTCAACCATTACCAAATGTGATGGACATTGCAATTAGATACCACATTACCAACCCATCGTTTGCTTTTAGTGGCCATGTCAATATTTCCATAATATCCAGAAGACAAACACCTTTTTAGGGTTCCGTAGCCAAATGGCAAAAAACGGAACCCTTATGGATTCGTCATGTCTGTCTGTCCGTCCGTATGTTACAGCTACTTTTTTCCGAAACTATAAGAACTATGTTGTTGAAACTTGGTAAGTAGATGTATTCTGTGAACCGCATTAAAATTTTCACACAAAAATAGAAAATACTTAGAACTAAAACTCACAATTACTTTTTCTTCAAACCCATACGTATCTATGGATAGGTCTTCAAAAATGATATTGAGGTTTCTAATATCATTTTTTTCTAAACTGAATAGTTTGCGCGAGAGACACTTCCAAAGTGGTAAAATGTGTCCCCCCCCCCCCTGTAACTTCTAAAATAAGAGAATGATAAAACTAAAAAAATATATGATGAACATTACCATGTAAACTTCCACCGAAAATTGGTTTGAACGAGATCTAGTAAGTAGTTTTTTTTTAATACGTCATAAATCGTAAACATCGATCAAAGTTACAACGAACTACAAGAACTTTTATATTATGTTACTTGCTGCTACGGAACCCTCCATGGGCGAGTCCGACTCGCACTTGGCCGCTTTTTTTTTTTTCCTTTAACCACAACGGGGATGCTCTTGGCCTTCATCTCACCTGATGGTAAGTGATGCTCAGGCCAAAGGTGAAAGCGATCTTCACCCGGAATCCTCAACCACAGAGGAACTGGCTATCTTACCTCTAACTGCCGGAACACAACAATGCTGTTAACATTGCTGTTATATTACCTATGTCAGTTTGTATGTTTTAAATAATTAATTGAAACTTCGCTCATATCGATATTTCAGGAAAACGTTAATAGAAAAACTCTAAACCAATCATTAGTTGCGTGTAAAAGTTTTTAGGGCGGACAGAAAAATGTTGAAGGTCAAATCGATTACTTACATTTTAAATAGGTAGGTACTACCTTTTATTTGATTTTAACTGGGAATCGATACAGGTGGCGTGAATGCTAATAAAGATAACCTTCAGAATATGTAAGCAAGTTAACAGTATTTTTAGATCATAACTAAGAGAACCTATATTTTGGTTACAGATGTCGTCAAAGTCAACAAAATAAACGCATGCGTCCTTCTATTACGTCTATCGTGACAAAGCAATGCGTGCCGAAGCTTCGTATGTTTTGCTCGCTAAAAAGTTATCGCGCTCATGCGGTGGTCAGATTAGCGGCTTCGCCACGTTTATTACGTACCGCCACCCGGGCGATAAGTGCTACGAAACCCGAACTATCGCGACGATAACCGATCATGGTTGGTCACATTTGCGTGTATCGTATCACTGCGCATTAGCAGATGCTGCCGCAGCATTACTGAAACTACAGAAAACCACCGGCTATGATTTAAGGTGGAATAAGAATATGAACAAGTTTCAGTATGGAAGCTTTTTTTATGAATCAATTGTATTTTAGAATTAATAACATGTTAATTCCACAATGTTGCCATTATTTTTAGAAAACATAAGAGACACGTATTTTTTAAATTGCTCTATCATTGTCATATTAATAAAATCTACCGGGGAGTGACGGCATGCCACATTTTAACTCAATACTATTGCCGTAGGTAGGTAATATTTTCATAACTTAAAAAAAGTAAAAATACGTGTCCAATATTTTTTAATAATGTACTTGACGGACAAAAAAAATCTTTGGTCAACATCCCATTGACTGAAATTCTTACACCCGTAATAATACCTACAATCAACAATGAATAAGGACGTGAATGGAGATTCCATGTTTGTAAATATTCACACAAAACACAGCATTCCTACATTATTGACATATTCCCTGTAAAAAGGTTACATCATGCATGCAAATTCCATGCTACGTTTAAACATAGAACGTTGTTTCTGTTCAAGCATCCTGTTTCAGCCACAAGGGGGCGACAGGAAACCACGTCGGTTGTACTTACTCAAAAGAAAAAGAAAACAAAGTTCAATGACTTCAAGTTACTGTGTTTTAAAACAGGTTTTTTGTTGTTAAATCTTAGATTCGCGTAGCGCAAATAATTCGCGTGTAATGCACTAAATCAAGGGGTGAAGAATGGACTTTCAAAATTTAAATTAAGAGTCGAACGTTTTTGTCGTATTGATTAATGAAATAATATGGAAGAATGTTTAAAAATAGTATACCAAAGATTGTAGACGCGGGCACAGATAATATAAACGCGGGGAAGGTGCGTAACACTTACAATGGAAAAATTATTCATTTCTTAGTTTATTTTAATAAGTCCTTTTTAGGAAATTTTAATGACGCTATCTCAGGTCTGATCAGCTTATATTTAAAATAAATATCAAATTCGTGCACGTTACTAATTTTTTAAATACCTTAGGACGTTGAATGGTCAACCAGCCGTTCCTGATCTCAGCAGGATCAGCGTCTTCTAAAGATATTGAGGATATTGTCCTCGGTCGTCGAGCCTTCCAGTGTTCAGGGTCCCACCAGTTCACGTGATCCAAGGAACGGGAGATGCCTCGAGCGTCCATGAGATGTAACCAGTTCTTTCTCCAGAATTTCCAATACTTTCTTTCTTAAAAAAGGTGGTTTCATACCATGATTTCACTGATACAGCAGATGTTTTATATTATTATTATTCAAGTTTAGATTTCAAATGATAACTTTTGATTCAACTATCTTCAATTTATTACAGGTTCAGAAACCACGTCTGTGCCACCCCGAATTCAAAAGCTGAATGAAACGGAGGGTTGTTTGTTTGTCCCCTCGGTTGCTTAGCAACGTAGCACGTGGAAGTCCAATGTCACGGCATTATGAATAAATCATGACCTTTGCGGGACTACTGTTAACTTGACCCAGTCAGGCAAACTTATTACTACATCTGGTTTTAGCGAATGACGTCCTATTTCTCGGAGTAAAGGTTGATTTTTGAACAAGTGGCGTTGCTCTTAGATAAAATTTGTGAAGCTGTCTATCTTTGGCATGAGGTTTGAATTATTATAACAGTATTTTTTTCTGACTTTACGTCTTCGCTGATCGTGAATACAATACTGGGAGGTTCTCAAGTTTCTTGCGGTCTTACAATGGGTCGGATTACCTGGTTCATTGTCGCGGTTACAACTTATAATAGACGCATAACTCTTGATAGGAATTCATCTTAATCATGATTATATTAATAAGATGTCATATCATAAAGCTTAATCTTTGATTTACTACCTCATTTTAATACTTTGTTTTTAACCCCCGACGGAAAAAGAGGGGTTATAAGTTTAATGTGTGTATCTGTGTGTCTGTCTGCGCCATCGTAGCTCCCAAACGGCTGAACCGATTGTGTTTTTGTTTTTTTTATTTGAAATGTGATTAGTTCGTGAGTGTTCTTAGCGATGCTTCAAGAAAATCGGTTCAGCCGTTAGAAGATTATCAGCTCTTTTCTAGTTGATGAATGGATGTGAGCATCTTCCACATGTCTGATCGATTTGAAATTTGGTATTCTGTTACTTCAATGATATTAGAAGAACATAGTAACCTTGCACTGATGCTGCAGCATCACCTGGAATTTGTAGGATATCCAAATCCCTTAGCAACTGTTTGGGCTCATTTGAATGGTCTCAATGAATAGGTTATAGATAGATGGTGAACAGAGTCTGGTCTATATTTTTTTAAATTTATGCTTGTTAATTATTAGGCGTTTTTTTACGCTTAAGAAGCTTTCTGAAGGAATTATTGACGTCATCCCCATTAACAACAATGCAAATTGTAGCATTGTTTATCATTTGAAATGAACGAAGACAATTTTTCAATCTTTTCAAAGGGCTTAGCAATGCTTCGCTTCAAAATTTGCAAAGATATGAATGAGTGTTCAAACTTACTGTGAATACTAAGGAATTTGTAAACTTTGCGACGGCCATTTCAAAATAAGCATTGCTAAAAATAACTGCTTTGTCTTCGTGAACTATGGAAAGTTTTGCAAATAAATCGTTTGTTATCATCACTTTCTAACTTTCAACAATCCTGTCCATTTATTGCAATGCCTTTATCTCATACACTGTTATGACAATATAAGTCTTATCACGTAGGTTTTATGCATCATATTGTGATGTACCGCCCACGTTAGGCAAGCTGGCCATGTATGTGCCGAAGATTTATAAAGGTGGCTGACTCATAGGCCCTTGTATGGCGCCGTGCTTAGAAGAACATAATATATGACGTTACAAGCCAGTACTTTCCATCTCAATGCTCTGACATATTCAAAGGTCGTCTGAAGGCTCCAGATTTTCGTATTTACTAAGGTCAGTTAAGTTGGGAATCTCCGAAAGTTTCCAAATATAGTACATGCAAATTTATCTCTTATGTCAATAAGTTAAATGGGTATAATCGTGTGCATTGATGGTCTGTGTATTTTAACCTCGTTTGCGATTTTTTTAAGGTAATGTTGTTTATGGTCATTGCCTTAATTTTGCATTGAATCTTTTAATGATGTCGTTCCAAATTGTAGTGTATTGTGTGTTTTATATAGGAGTTATAAGTTGTACATAAAATATTTATTTTGTTTCATAATCAACATATATATTCTCCATTTGTAGATACTATAGGGCCGTATTACCGCATTGCTGAAGCTATTGATGGAAATAAAACCTAGTTTCAGTCACGACCAAAACATTGCCACTGTTCACTTTTTAGCAAATCTGTTCTCATAAGTATTATAAAGAGGAAGGCTTTGTATTTGTGTTTGTAATGAATAAACCTAAAAACCACTATATTATCATTATCCAAGAACTGGCAATTTCCCCTTATCCCGATTTATTTTAAGTCAGCGCAGCATGTCATCTTCAAATACTCAAATCCAAATTCAAAAGTCAATTATTCAAACTAGGCTGAGAATCAGCACTTTTTCGAACGTCAACATTACATAAGACGGTCCACCAAAAACGCCCTTCACCACTCCCTAGTTCTTTAGCTGGGAAGAAGAAGTGGCGCAACAACTCTTTCTATTAACTGATCTACGAGACAGGTAGGTACATCCAACCT
Source organism: Agrochola circellaris (assembly GCA_914767755.1). Classification (NCBI taxonomy): domain Eukaryota; kingdom Metazoa; phylum Arthropoda; class Insecta; order Lepidoptera; family Noctuidae; genus Agrochola; species Agrochola circellaris. The sequence goes on from OU611857.1 coordinate 4,075,260, forward strand.
CCTGGTGTTATCCCAATTCAGGTAGGCGCAATAGACAATCAAATGCGAGCATAACTGTGTATTAATATTTATCTTTTGAGTATGTACTTAGGTACCTTTTTTAGGGTGTGAAATTATCCAATAACTTCTCCCGCTCTGGGTGGAGCGGGAGAGCATGTCAGACTCTTACTGACTAAAACCCACCCGTGTTCCTTCAGTTGCCTGTATGTTGCCTTCAGTAGAATACCACAGCAACCCAACTTTGTCATCTTATCGACAGCTAACCAACCTGTAAGCCTGTTTATAACCTGTATCAGGAACACCTGATCCAAACAATAAACAAGGCGTTACTCTAAACCGGTTTCCCAGTGATTTGTCTCCGTCCACCCTTGCTACCACCCACGTTTTGCTGCATAAGGCCGAGCGCTGCGCTTGCGCTGGTTTGCAAACTAGTGATCTTATCTGCGTACTGAACAGATGATAATATATCTTGATTATTATTGCTCTTAATTATAGACGTGTGGTTAAACTTAGTCATTGTTGGTGGTTTAGATAATGGAGTTTGGTGGTCTAGGATTGTATTGTTGTATTTTTTAGCTCCGGAGAGTATGGGGTCGATTTCAAGTCTAACCGAATGCAGCTGAATACCAGTATTTTACATTTTGCGACTGCCTATCTGACTTCCACAACCCAGTTACTGGGTAACACAATACTCCTCGGTAAGACTAGTTGTCAGACTTTTGGGCTTCTGAAGACCCGTAACAACCGTCAAAGATCTAAAAATGATAGGCGGGACCAACGGCTTAACGTGCTTTCCGTGGCACGGAGTGGTCTTGGTATGTAAAGATGGTCACCCATCTATGGATCGACCGCGGCAAGCGTAGCTTAACCTAATCGATCGACCCGTGTGGTGGTTATTACTTAGCCACAAGCCCGTACGTAGTGTTAATGCCTACAAGATTAGATAAAGAAATATCATTAATACAGTAAATAAAGGACAAAAAAAAACAATTTCTTAATACCCAAGAGACGATTTGAGGTTCTATGCTAGAAATGATACTAGCAGAAAAGGGATGATGTTAAGCGGTTACCTTAAATTGACCAAGGCGACAACGAGTCTTTGTCTTGTTTCTACATTCCATCACATATTGCTCGTATATATGATATTATATTTAAGTACCTACCTGGGCAACCGAGCTCTGCTCTAGTGAAAAAAGAGAATGCTCATTGAATAGTACATAAGATAGTTCATATTAATTCCATATATAGTAAATAAAAAAGTGTTATGTAAATTGTAAGCTGTGGTTAACTGTAATTGAGTGTGCATTACAGGATAAGGGATATTATATAAGTTTTTAATTTTGTAAAAGATAATTGTAATGTATCTCGTTGGTAATCCTTAAATAAGTAAATAAATATAGTACATACTAATTCCATGCTGCCATGATAGTAGGTAGTTACTAATTCCATGCTGCCATGTCATTATTCTAAGGTAGCCATCTTGTTCTAAACTTTGGGCGACCCAGCTCTTCTCGGGTGAAAATACGGAGAAAACGAATTTTCCCAGTTATGAGACCTAGCTAGATCGATTTTTCGACCCCGTAAAACCCTATATTGCAACTTTAATCGAAATCGTTAGAAACGTCTTCGAGAACGTGATTACAAATATATATATATAGTTATACAAATATTACTCGTTTAATAGTATAGGATAAATTAATTAGGTTTTATATCCTTTTGGTGAGAATACTCAATTACGTTAAAAATACATAACTAATAACAAAGGCGCAATAATCAATAGTTTAACCAGCAAAAACTGCATTGTTTAACGCCCTTTTACCCAATTTCTTGCGCGTGGGTGTATCACGCGATACTCGATCTCAATTGATTAACGATATTGTTAATAAATCGATACAATTTATCTTGTTTCATACCAATTAAAGAGTTAAATAACAAGATGTAATGCTTTGAAGATATAGAAAGACGAGGAGCAATTTTGTTTTTAGCGCCAACTGTCTCGTGGAATATTACAAGTAGCTCTACTTCGCCTTTGTCTAAAGAAAATCTGATTTATGTGTTGTTTGTGTTTGTGATCCATCGAGATATTTTACAAGATATTCAGCACCTTAATAATTGCTTATCTTTTATCTATCTATATTACAATCTTTCGCCGTTATTTTCTATACGCCTCTTCGTTTTGGATTAGGTAGTCTTGTTGGGATCTTTTTGACATCTGACTTTCATTGTGCGACTTAACTGTCACTGTTCTTAACTTGGGTTTTTATCTTTATATTGTTTATCTATCTATGTATCTTTGGCTAGATATTCATCGTTCTCTTTTCAGGTCTTGACTTCCTCAACTAGTCTTATCCTTTCGGTATCAGCAGGCCTTCAATGTGGGTCCTGAATGCCACTGATATTCACTTGGCCTTCAATCAAATGTTTCAGCTATTGAATACGAAAATTATGCACGAATTCTACCGCTTTTACATAGATTTCCTTTTGATAAAGCCGTAATTTGCTTCTTACATAACTTTTGTTATTATGTGTAACTAGCTTTTCCCGCGGCTTCCCGTGGAAGTCGGAAATTATCCCATGGAAACATAGGTACTACCGGGAGAAAAGTATCCTATGTGTTAATCCAGGTTATAAACTACCTATCTGTCTGCCTCATCCAAATCCTATTAGTAGCATAACGTAATGATTGAATACTATCGTGAATTCATCCAAGCCTAGTACTTTTTGTTAGGTTACTGCTCAGAAATTGTGCACAACGTCTAATGATTGAAATACTATCTTGATATCATGGAAGCCTAGTAATTTTTCTGCCAAGTTTCAAGTTTATTAGCTCGAGGAATAAGACTTTTCATACAAACGAAATTCCCCCTTTTCACCCCCTTAAAGGTCGAATTTCCAAAAACCCCTTTTTAATGCTCCCCTACATTATAAAAGGAAGCTGTGTGCAAAATTTCACGTTTCTAGTCCCAGTAGTTTCGGCTCTGCGTTGATATGTGAGTCAGAAAGTCAGTTTCTTTTATATAGATTAAAAATTAAGATAAAACTAAACCATTCATCATTCACAACCACAATTTAGCGTGAATTAGAACCTCAATTTACAAAACATTAACAGCAAATCTAAATCAATGGCGCTATTATTTAATAATTCATTTAGCTCTGAATGTGGTGCGAAATTTGTTTTTTATGGGCGTTTTAGTTAAATATAGCTTTAGCCTTTTATGTTAGTGGGCCAGCGGATGTTGGCGTGCGAACTGGGTATGGAACCTCTGGCACGCGGGGCTAATGGGTCGCAACCCACTATACTACTGCAAGGAATAGTAATAAGTGCTGTGTTATGGCAACTTTGCAAATTAGAGCAAATAAAGCTAAAAAGTCATCTTTACTTTTTCTAATAATGTTATCACCACTGCTCTCAAAATAGTGAAGGAAAACATCGTGAGGAAACCGGCATGTCCTAGAACTAAAAATTCGAAGACACGTGGCATCTACCAACCCGCACTGGGCCCGCGTGGTAGATTACAGACCACTCTCTCCTGAAGAGAAGAGGCCTGTGTCCCAGCAGTGGGAATATTATAGGCTGATTATACTTATGCTAAACCAAGAAGTCTCTACTACTACTATTGGTATAAGCGTTTATCCGGTATACTTCTGCCTCCTACCTGCTCTTTTTATTATGATAAATTAGTTAATATTCTTGTATGAACATAAACGAACCAAAAGGAGTATGTAAGGATTGGAGCAGGTGACGTTCTGTAGTTCCTGCCTACTTCCTTGGGAAGAAGGCGTAAGTTTATGGTAGTCTTGTAGACACGACCTTACTAAGGGAAACCGTTTTACCCAGTAACTGGATTGTGTATATCAGATAGGCAGCCGCTCTATCTATCCTTGTAATATAATATAATGTATATGAAGGCACAGGAGGACCTTCATCAGAACTCATCTTACAGGGCGTGGATATAAGGCAGTGAATAAAACCGAATACCCTTGAAAATCAAATATTATAATGTTTTTCTTCAATAACACAATATAACTAAAATTAAACTTCTAATAATAAAACAATAGTCTCTAGCCTTTAAATCTTCACAAAACTTATTAAAAATCACTTTGATTGAGGCAATGGAAAGCGATTCGTCGCAGACATGGTGCACTGGCGCCGTTTCATTCAACCAATGTGTGTTGAAAGATGGCTGCCCGGCTACCATCGACACGACGCTCCGCTAGAGTGACTTTGACAGCGATCATAAAGCCACTCTTGACGTTGACATTTCGATTTCGTCGTCGACGCGCCGTCATATATAATAATATATTATAACGAGGTTTGTTTGCTTAAAAGTTTGTATGTAATGTGGGGTAATCTCCGAAACTGCCAGTCGGATTTCAAAAAATCTTTTTGTATTGGGTAGCCCAATTCTTCAGGAAGTTTATAGGTTCGCGGATATTACGAAAGCCATAAATGATCGGGTACCCAAACAATTTATCTTCGATAAAAATATCGAGCATGGCACCAGTGGGGCCTGAACCCATTGTGCCACTCCCCTTCGGTTACCTACGCACTCTGGTAAGGAAACGAACCAGGGGCAAACATCACAAACTATGGTTGGACCACGGTGAGTGCAGGCAGGCCAAGCATGCACTCCCTACAATTGATGGCCGCCAAACGAAACAGGTTCTCCGACTAACGAAACAACAGCTGCGTACAGTCACAGCAGCTGCCTGGCCATGGGTCATTTAATAAACACCTCTTTGTCATAGGAGTCACAGACAGTCCGTTGTGCAGAGCCTGCATGGAGGACGACGAGACAGCAGCGCATGTGCTATTATACTGCCCGGTGGTCGCCACATACAGGGCAAGGTACTTCGGTAACCCAGGTACCCTACGTGAGATTGTCAGTGACACCAAGGCGTTGCTGGCCTTCTTTGAGGAGCTGGGGTGGATCAAATAAACCGATTTTCCCACCCGTACGCAAAATACGCGCTTTGACGTAGAGTTGCGGATAGCAGCCCGTATTACCTAAGTTCGCGGATCAAGTCGCGGGCAGAAGCTAGTTTAAAATACTGGTATTTAGCTGCATCTGCTTAAACTGGAAGGCGAGCTGTAGTTGCGAAAAGGTTAGGCAAATAATGAGTCTTGCGGACACGACAGAAGACGATGCAAGTCGTTGCGAAGACTTCCATAAGTTTGGGAATAGAATACTATCAAATATTAAGGATCTTCGGACCCGCAGGAGACGCCCCGGGCGTCGGGAGTCGCGAGCCGACTTCCGGCCACCGTAGGCGCGGGCTCGCGGACGGTGAGCAATGGGTAGCTCGCCGTCCGAAAGGGACCAGGCCCGGGTCGACGGCGCGTTGTGTTCCACGCGCGCCTCAAAGAGTTGTCAGCACCAACTGACGGGGTCCGGAAGGGCAAATGCCTGCCGGGGTTGCGGGTTTGTCCGAAAGGGATATCGCAACCACGGCACACAGGCAACGGAAGGAACACGGGTGGGTTTTAGTCAGTAAAAGTCTGACACGCCCTCCTGCTCCGCCCAGAGCGGGAGAAGTTATTTGATAATTTCCCAGACTCAAAAAAAAAAAGGGATCTTCGGACATTAAGTAACTACTCGTAAAAGTGTGAAGATCTGGGTTATGTTATGACGTGTTTTAGTAAATAATATATTTCACTCGCTCGCTTCTGTGAGCTAAATAAATGTAAATGAAAGTACAAGTAACATACTGAACTGGTGCACGCGTTTAAAAAAAGGTTTCTCGTGTTCATTAATTATTTTTGCTGTGGCTGAAAATATCGGGGTCGACCTTGAAAGGTCAAGGTTGAGGTGAAACATTCCCTATGACAATTTAGAAGCGTTTATTTTATGCAATCATTGTAGGGTAGAAGTAGGGGCTTTAAAAAATAACTGGCGAAATTTGGGTGTATTATAGCACACGTCTGGCTAACCCTTCGGGAAAAATAGTCGTGATGTTATGTTATCCTAGGTATTGTTTAGTTTTATTTATCGCTAGTTTTTGTAATGTATTTGAGTGGGTATTTTTATATTGCTCCCAAAACGAACGGAGTTTAAAATGGGATAAGTTTTTGACGCGAAAAATATGAATAGTTACAGGTTTTATAGGCAAATACTGAAATTTTCGCCACCTATTCCTTTGATACATAGTATGATACGTACCGTGTTTTTTCACTAGTATAATTATTAAAGCTGCTTTCATAGCTGTCCGGGAGACCCGTACGGGCGGCTCGTACGGGTCTCCTGGAACGGAGACATGCGTGAGGCGGTAGAACATTGTTTAACAGCGACGCGGAATGGTACTTACGCGACCGCTCACGGTAGAGCCCGTACAACGTATCGTACTCCCTCTTTTTAGAGCCCTTTTTTTTGTGGGTGGGAAGTTATCAAATAACTTCTACCGCTCTGGGCGGAGCGGGAGGGCGTGTCAGACTTTTACCGACTAAAACCCACCCGTGTTCCTTCCGTTGCCTGTGTGCCGGGGCCACGATATCCCTTTCGGACAAACTCGCAACGGCGCTATCCGTACGGGTCTCCCGGACAGCTGTGAAACCAGCCTTAGTTAGCACATAAGTATTAGGTATTTTGTATACAATGTGGAGATAAGTTGACTAGCTATAGAGTAGTGACTAAATTATTGGATATATTTGATTGTTTTTTTTAAAGCAGACTGACTAGTTGCATTGGATATACAAAGTTTAAGTGCTGTCCGTCCCCACCTTGTAGAATAAAAATATAATAAATTAATTAATGATTTTACCTACTGCAGATATACACACACAACACTACACTATATATACACACACACACACACACTATATCCTACACTATATAGTAAACACAACATGTGGCACTCTATATTTTTATGGCGTGCAGAACAGGAAAACAAACAGGCGTGTGTCGTGGTAATTAGGTTAGCAATGGTAATCGCAGGGTTGGGCTGACCTGTGAAGGCGCGGACTAATATTGTTTAGTACTAATTCACTGTGTCTGCCCACTAATTACAAAACGCAGATATTTTTGACAGTCGGTAATGTGGTGTGGATTAAAGTGTGGCGGCATCTACGAGTACACCGCCACATGCGAACTACGCATCAAAGACTTGACGTCACACAACATCCTGACGTCACTCAAATCCTGCATCGCGCAATTAGAGTTTACCGCGCGGTGGACATATATCACGACTTCAACCTCTGGGCAATTGCCCGCCAGACATGACACCCTGTTCCTCATACCCCTAAAAAAGAATAATTTTCTTCGGAAAATCCTAATGGATCTGCCATGGACGAAGTTAATAATGGTAGCGCCTGCCACGAAAAAATAAATAAATAAAAAATCCTTTGCATTTCACAATTTTCAATAACTGCATTTATTTATCTACATCATTGTTCAGTCATTTCTCTGGAGTAGGTACCTACTTACTGCTATTTAAAGCTTTGTGCAGACTAGCGCGACGCGACAGCGCGACGCGACACCGGTTATTGTTATACCGTCAAGTTTTCTTAGAAATTGTATTGTTCGAGTCGCGTCGCGCCGTCGCGTCGCGCTGGTGTGTACGAGCCTTAAAACGAACCCTGCGACGTAAAAAAGCCATCCCACGACTCATAGTACCTACCTACGTGAAAAGAATTGCATGAAACTTTATAATTGTACCAGCTGCGCCCCGTGGTATCACCCGCATACGTCACGATCCCGTGAGAATATCGGGATAGAAAGTATCCTACGTCCCAATCCAGGTCATGATCTATCCATGTGCCTAATTTCATCCAAATCTATTCAGCCATTTTTGCGTGATTGAGTAACAAACATCCAAACACACAAACTTTCACATTTATAATATTATAGTAGGATAGTTAGGATTCTTAATAATTATGGGTTATATAGCTTGTGTGAGTCATAGTCAAGTCAATTGAGTGAAATGGGTTATTGAAAGGATACGTCAAGAATGTGAATGGATGGAATCCATTGGGAGTTAAGAGTGGTCTGGTCAATGGTATTCGAATCTGGAAATATATTCTCGTTTGAATGGGAACAAAATCGCACAGAATATAGTGTATATCGCACAGTGTATATGTATATGCATAGTGTATATAGCACAGTGTATATGTATATGCATAGTGTATATCGCACAGTGTATATGTATATGCATAGTGTATATCGTACAGAATGTAGTGTAATCAGAGAACGATATTGAAATAGAAAATTATAAAATGTATGTGTGACCAATAAACTTTCTCGTTAAAATATTTAATTTTACGATATAATAATAATAATACCAGCCTGTTATTGTCCCACTGCAGGGCAAAGGTCTCTTCTCACACAGAGAAGGCACAAGCATTGATCACCACGCTTGCTCAAGACGGGTTGGTGATTTCAGACTTATATTAACTACTAGCTTTTGCCCGCGACTTCGTCCGCGATTCCGTCGTTTTTCATAAAAAGAGTACCATATGTCCTTCCTCACGGTTCAGTGGTTTTGATGTAACAGACAGATTAACTTTCGTATTTTAGTAGGGAAAATGTCAATCCACAATACTGTTGAAAAATATCGCAATAAGGAACCGCAGAATATTATTATTAAATAGCTGTGCCCGCGACTCCGTCAGCGTGTAACTCCTTGTTGAACATAAATTAGCCAAAACTTACCTATCGGTATCTAAAAATCTATGCGTACTACTTCTACTTCTACTAGTTACTACTTCACCTAAAAAGAAATAAAATGCAAACTATTAATAATTTGTAATTTGAACGAATATTTAAACACTACCAAAACAACTAATACCTATTTTATAAAATAACAACAAAAGAAATTCAAATAAACTATTTAAAGACTAAAAGTCGCGCTGATAAGCACGGTTTGTTAATATCAATTATTGTCTGTCAATAAGGTCGAACGCTCTGAACGCATCAACAGCCAAATGTTGAATGATGAAGCTCGCGCGTCAACCGTTACACAAAAATAATCCTTATGGCATGATTCAGTATTCACGCGCGACGGCGCGATGGCTTATTAGCGTATTTCATGTATAAGTTTGGTGTTTCTATACCGATTACTATGATTCTTTTTTTATTGAATAGGTTATAATAATAACTTATTTTAATTAGGGATGAGTGAGAGTATTATAAACGTAAGAGTAAACAAATATAATCAGAAAGCTCCGAACTGCTAAGCTATCGGGAGTTACACGTGTTATTGTGAGTCAACCATAAAAGATAGACATATGCTGTTGTGGGATATTTTTTAGATAATTTTATGTAGAACATTTCCGTCATAAATGATTTCTATGTAGCTTTAACCATTAAGGCTTCACACGCGACGGAAGCTTAAAAAATGGAGCAACTTCTCCCGTTTTCCCAACATTTCCCTTCACTGCTCTGCTCCTATTGATTGTAGCGTGATGAAAAGTGTACTATAACCTCCCCAGGAGTATGAAGAATAATTGTACCAAGTTTCGTTAAAATCCGTCGAGTAGTTTTTGTTTCTATAAGGAACATACAGACAGACAGACAGACAGACAGACAGACAGACAAAAATTTTACTGATTGCATTTTTGGCATCAGTATCGATCACTAATTACCCCCTGATAGTTATTTTGAAAATATATATCATGTACAGAATTGACCTCTCTACAGATTTATTATAAGTATAGATAAACTGCAGGTTTCCTCACGGTGTTTTCCTTCACCGATGTCAGTAATGTCCAAGATAAACTCAGAAAGTACATATGAATTGAAAATGTCACATTGGTACTTTGAGCCATCACGACATATTTTACGATATGAAAACATTAAATTAAAAGTAAGAAAAGACAGAAAGAAAATACATTTATTTACTACAAGTAAAAAGGAAAAATAAAATTGTAAAGTACAATTATAACGATTTCGCTTAAAACGGCGTACCGGTAATAACGACGAAATTTTGAGGCCCCAGTATTTCTGTTCACATAGTGTTTGATTATAACGACCATCGGCTATAACAACAATAGATGTTACGGCGCTTTGATTCTGACTCCGAAAGCTCGGACTTCCGTTTAATATTACACCTCCGATTCCGACTTCGGCGACTCCGTATTGTCTGGAATATTTTTCTTCTCCCTCCACCTCCGACTCCGGCTCCGGTTCCGACACCAACTCCGGTTCCGACTTCAAACAATCAAATTTAAAAACTTCGACTCCGGTTCCGGTAAAACAACCTCTGTAACATCTCTAATGACAACCGTAATCCGACTGTCCCTTCGAAGTCGTTATAAACGGTTTTGACTGTATCAGACTATCAGTCCCTACCACTCTCTGCTATGTAGTTTAATGTATTTATATTGACGACTAGCTGCCCGTCCCGGCTTCGCACGGGTAGCACTATGTACTTATCTACGACGCACTCACCTACCTACCCTACCTACCCTACCCTACCTACCTACCCTACCCTACCTACCCTACCCTACCTACCCTACCTACCCTACCTACCCTACCTACCCTACCTACCCTACCTACCCTACCTACCCTACCTACCCTACCTACCTACCCTACCTACTCTTTTCTTTTCTTTCCGTAAGATTCCTCTCCTGACAATAACAAACATAACAAAAAAAGAATTAGCGAAATTGGTCCAGCCGTTCACGCGTGATGATGTTACCAAGGGAAATAGGGATTCATTTTTATATATATATATATATATAGAATATAGATGAGAGGAACTAAAAAGGTATACCTGTATCTACAGACAGATGTGTATTCTTACTAAATGAAAAATATTTAAATCAAACCGTCAAACAACAATCAATTTATTTCCCCAGTACAAAATTAGCGAACAGGTCATTATTGCCGACTAGTCACGGTAGACGACCAGAAAAATAGTCTATTACAATACACAGCGAGACATGTATTATTACGGCACACTTGTTATTATTACAGCACACTTGATAACCGGACGGACGCCGGACGATGCGAAATTATCGGCCAAGGAAAATAATAATTTAGGATTTTAATGTATGGGATGTGCTGATGTTGTCGCAATTCTGAAACCATTCATGGTTATGTTAACAAACCATGGATATGATGATTATTGTGGTTGCAGAATGGTGAAAATGCCGTAGAGACTTCACTTAGATTTTCAAACACAGACTTATGTACTATCGCGGATACGCATATCTGAACACCGTAAGGACTATTCTTGCTTCTAGCGCTCGGCCGCTGTAGTAACGCAGATGTGGTCATCGTGTTTACGGGATTTTGTTTTCAAAGTGGTTAGATATGCGTGACCGCGATGGTACCAAATACCTACTTAATTTAATTTTCATAGTTTCATCTACTGTTTATGAGCGTTAGATCTTAACGAAACTAATCTTCAAAATATTGAAATTTTCCTAATAATAATTATGCCTAATTAATTCTTTAGTTTGGAAAGTTTTTTATTTCTATTATCTTGTGGGCCCACCTAATGTTTTTCATCGATCTAGCTACCTAGCTGTAGCTGTTTGTCATAATTATAACTTCAACCTAATCAGCTCATAACGCCTGGAAAAAAAATCACAACGCCTTTACACCAACGCCGGCGCAAACTTAAGCATAACCGAACATAACATGCCATCTCTCAAGCGCATACCACACGCAGTACCCAGACGAATTAATAGCATAACAAAGAGCAAGTATACTCCTATTAATAGCGTCACTAATCATGTTGTGCGCCACTCCATCGCGTATGATTATACACGGCGTATGTGCATAAAGTCTAATCAAAACCTTGTGTCCAGTTGATATTGTTTCCATTACGAATATCAAATTTTTGTTTTTGTAAATTAAGTTGATTTCAGAATGACTCGTACTATTGTAAAAAGTCATGAAAATATTGGGGCTGTAGCGCAAACTGAACATTAAGGGTTTTAATGTTTTTTTTCCAGAAATACTTATGTTTACAAGTTTGGAAACTAAATCGCGAACGCAGTATAAGTGCAATGTTCTCAAGTAGAACATCACAGCTATGGAGTAGTCATTGTGTATACTTTTAAGGAATGATAAACGTATAAAGGTTGTTGAATTGAAGGGACGTGCAGTGTTTAATAACATGGAGTCAGTTTTTTCCGGATGTGTAAAGAGTGTCTGTTTTGATTACTTAGCGTAGGTAGCAATTAGTTATTAGTATCCTTAAGTAAAAGAATTTAATCGTTCAACGTTCGTTGTCCGCGTAGCAGACATACCTAATAATTAAAAAAACCGGCCACGTGCGTGTCGGACCACGCTCAATGAAGGGTTCCGTAGTTGGGATGAATTTATCCCAAGAACAAACTTAACATTGTTGTTGAAAAACATATCCTTCCATAAGGAATGTATGGGACAACATGTTTTTACAACTGCAAATGTAAGTTGGTCGATTAATTATCACGCGTTGACTTGTAATTTCGTCATATTTACTACTGCTGTGAATTTTTCCACATATCCAGAACAAACCATTTAGCTGGCAGGGGGGGGGACTCCACTCTAGCAAAAATTTGCTCTTTAAAAGCTTAATTTTACGCAAACGGAACACTGAATCCAAAAATAATTTTAACAAACTCAAATGTTTTTGAACGACCTTTCCAACGACATCCCACACCATGGGATAGACGAGAAAAAAAATCATCCCCACTTTACGTGTAGGGGAGGTACCCAATAAAAATATTTTCCATGATTTTCTTTAACCACTTTGTCAGCGTGATTAATATGTAAACCAATGCCAAATAACAGCTCTCTAGTAATAGCAGTCTCTGAGTTTTTTCCGCTTTTTTTGCCCATATCACAAAGACGTCACACGTAAACCCATTGGATTTTACAAAGAGTTACCCAAGCTTTGCATGTTGTTACATATTTATACTTCTCTGGTTACTGATTAGTCGTAGAACGGCTTGTTAGTACCTAGACAGTGCTAGGAATTAATGCAAGTGTACTAACTGTGCTTCGCAGAATAATTGCTACGTACTGAACCGTAGGGAACAATGAAGAACAGGGACGTGGACAAAAAAAAAATTGTCCGTCTTGTAAAATTATTAAATATTAATGGACACGTATTTTTTTATTTTTTTACGTAATCAAAAGATCACGGCAATACATTGAGTAGGCAATACATTAAAATGTGGTATGACGTCACTCCCCGGTAGGTTTTATACCGATTATACGTAGCGAGCCCTCACTCCCCAACTTTAATGCGTTTTATCTAAACCATATTTACCATTTTTTATTAATATCATGAAACAAAAAATACGTGTGTAATATCTTTTTATAATATTTTCTTTTTAACTTTAAAAGGGGGGAAATAGATATCTTTTTCAATATCACCCTATGTTTTTATGGATCTACACTTGTGTTTTTAAAATAAATACTGTTTTTTTTTAGAAAAAATATTTTATCCTCTGTTTTTTTTCATAGTCGACAAATTTTAATAAAAAATGATCTGATATAAAATAAATCATAAGCTTTTAAAAATAATAAACAGAATCCAAATCGAGCCAATAACATCGGAGATATGGGAAAGGCTACTCAAAAAAAAAAAAGGAATAATATGAAAAATATTAAAGATATTTTTTTTTAGTTTAAATATAATTTTCGAAAGAAAATCATGAATATTCATACGAATTTTCGAAAAAAAAACATGAATAAAAATACGGGTGGCCACATGCCCATGGGCGACATTGTAGGTATATTATTATAGTATAGATACGCCAGTTTCATCATTGATCTGTTTACTGAAAGTGGCTCCATAGATTCCTTGTCCTATTGAGTCAAGTGCCCATTATGATACATTCTTTAATTAGTCAGGGCAGCATATTGCCCACCGACTAACAACCAACGAAAGTACTAGGAACGCATATCTGTAAGATGCTTCGGGGAATAGCTCGCGACTGTGGTATTAATTGTATGGAATTACTTACATCTAAATTATAGTGAAGTTTTACTTACAAAGGAGGATTTAATGAAATTCAAAGTAAAGTACAGAAGACTACAAATAAAAAAGCAGTTAGATGACTGAGGGCGAATTTCACCAATGAAACAGAATCATTCTTCATCATTGTTATAGAATATTAACACTGTCAGCTCTTGATTGCGGTTTAGATTTCACTGGTGAAATTCGCGAAAGTGTTGGACTGACTGACTGACAACACACTGCCCAAATTAATAGAGCTACAATTTGGACGGTACTTAGAGAAGACCGCCTCTCTTGAATGGGCCAGAAGAATGAAGAAATGAAATGAAATGAAATTGTTTATTCTGTAAATAGGATATCGGAATCACTTTTAAAAGTCATATAAAAAAATAAGAATAAGCTAGATGAGGTCGGTGTTTCCTATCTGACTACTCTGAGAAGAAAGGCCGAAACAAACTCAGAGGTCATACTCTCTTTTAAAGTCCAGACATAATCTTGGTCAAGTCATATGAGGGCCATGTGGATTAGTGCCTGAAATGGTCTTTTGAGGAAAGAACCACACAGATTTGAGTGGACCTGTCCAGTCAGTGCAAGCATTTGTCAGTAATCGTGGAGCTCAACTCAAAACTGAAGGAGCTCAACTCGACGAACAATACCAAAGAAAGGATATTTAGGTAGGCCGCATCAACTACTCAAACTGCCAGACCATCATTAAAACTAACTGAGAAAGATAAAATAAATGAAAGAGAAAAAATAGAAATAAAATATCCACATAGTCCTCACATTCACAAGAAGTCCCAGGCAATACCTAGTAGAGATATAATTATAATGCAACATAAAGGTATTCCAATAGATTCTAAGCTCTCAATAGTTACATTGTTAAATCCTGACTAAACAAAGTTCTAAGAATACATTGCTGTTAGATGTTTCGGAGAAAAGCCCGTGGATTAATTATGGAATAATTAAAGGCTACATTTAAATTAAGGGAATAGTTTCTATGTAAGAATCTAAGAATGCAGCAGAGCGCAATATGCAAGTCAAATGCATGTTAAACAATGGGCCAGACAATTTATTTTAAGTGTGTCATGGAAGTCATTAGAGTAATTAAAGAATACAGAAGCGACAACTTAACCTAATTAGTTTTAAAGAATCTTTTATTGACCGAGCGAGTGAAGTGAGCGAAGCATCTCTGCTTCAAGTCTGGCAAAATTCGCTTTCGTGTATCAGTTTGTTGGTACTCCTCTACAGTTCGCATTTTACAACCGAGCTGGACGAAACTTGGTGAACACTTTTTACAACTTTATGAAAAAAAATTGTCGTCGGGATTTTTGACCTCCAAAAAAGGGCAAAAAGGGCTACTGTATAAAATCTCCGCCATATAAGATCCGATTTCGATGGTTCTTTTTTTATTTGAAAGGTAGTACTGAACTTTAAATTGGTATTATAAATATTTGGTGAAGATTTCTCTGATGAGGATCTTCGGCGTGATGAGCAGAATAGTTCCTCAAAATGCAGTAAATTGCTCACCTTTAGATTTCTACCAGTGGAATCGGCTCTTTAACTACTAGGCAAGAATTGTTCACCTTCTCATCACAAAACTAGAGAATTCTGAAAATTATTTTCAGTATGTTTAAAAAACATGGTAAATATTCCGTTTTAAATAACTTTTTGTTGCAAAATGTTTGTGCTCGCGAGGTCTACTGTTCTCAGAACTACTAGTTTTTATATTTAATAAATTGAAAAATATTATGTTATCAATTTTAAATTGAACACCCTTTTTATGATTGAATTGCTCTAGTTCAGTATGGTAACATAGAAAACAATTAAGTAAAAGATTGTTCAGTATGGTAAAATAGAAAACAATTAAGTAAAAGATTGTTCAGTACGGTAACATAGAAACCAATTAAGTAAAAGATTGTTCAGTATGGTAACATAGAAAACAATTAAGTAAAAGATTGTTCAGTATGGTAATATATAAAACAATTACGTAAAAAAAAATTCAGTATGGTAACATAGAAAACAATTAAGTAAAATATTGTGGATGTTTGTTACTCTTTCACGCAAAAACGGCGGAACGGATTTGGATGAAATTTGGCACACAGATAGTTTATGGCCTGGATTAGCACATAGAATACTTTTAACCCCGGTATACGTTCCCGTGGGATATTTTTCAACATCCACACGGGTCAAGCCGCGGGCAACAGTTACTAACTATTAAGGCAGCTATTAAGTTATACGTTCCACACCATTTCAGACTTTTATATCTATCATTAAATAATAACAATTTTGAAAACGTTAAAATTCCAAAACAGTTTAAAGACAATGACAAGCATAAATTTGTCGAGTTGACAGTCAAGACCAAAACCAGTGTGGGACGTCCGCAAATCTGGTATCAGGTATCGGTATCCGATCTTGGCATTATAATATTACACCCACTGCGGTACTTTTAAACGGCCGTGAACATTTTTGGATGCGGGACTACGGTTTTGGTATCGCCAATTTGAATTAGCGTCGTAAATTTCCGTTTTGCTTAATATGACAGTGATATATGAAAATAGGATTAGTTTATAGAACAGGAAAGATAAAGGACGTTTATTTGATAAATAATAATATGTCAATCGATCACACATAAAAAAAACAAGCATTGAAGTCTACTCTAGCTATCTACATTATGGTTTTTAGGGTTCCGTACCCGAAGGGTGCCAAACGGAACCCTATTACTAAGCCTCCGCTTTCCGTTCGTCCGTCTGTCTGTCAGCGGGCTGTATCTCATGAACCGTAATAAACAGTTGAAATTTTCACAGATTGTGTATTTGTATTACCGCTATAACAACAGATAAAAATGTAATAAAGTTAATAATTACAAACAAATAGTTTTTATTGACAGTTGCGCGCATAGACTGCATTTAGACCGCGGCGCGTGAGTCGCCGACGATGGTATGAAATTTTAAATATTATATTTTATATAAACATTTAGGACTAAGTATTGTATTTATTCATTTTATTTTTGTCTTATTTTGTTATTTCACTATATGCTGCACCGGCCGACGTCATCACGTCAACGCCGGCTGTCGCTGAAAACCAGCGTTGGGGCTCTGTTTCGCATAGGGTCGCACCATTAAGCTGAGCGATGGCCGTTTTGCGTGGATGTGACGCATATTTTCCCCCAAATTGTTTATTTTTGTGTTTTGTTCTTTCTTTGCGTCATGTGTACCGTAAATAAACGTATTTTCTTTCTTTCTTTCTAATTAAAGGGGGTCCCCAAACAAGAAACATATTTGTTTCGACGTCTTCTGCTCTAAATACAGTATTGAACCCTTCGTGTGCAAGTCGGTTTTTGTCGTGATATTAAGTACAGCATTTCACAGGCCATTTCTGCCTTCTTAACATCATTAAATTATGGTTTAACTGCTTACTTAGCTGTTCACCGCTGGACATGGGCCAAGTTGCTATGATCACGGAATTGATAAAAGTGGTGGCTATAATGCTTTTTCCGCGTACACTCCTCTGTAAACTTTATTATTAAGTATGTAATACAAATTACCTTTGTAGCCCTGTCACATTATTTTAGACAAACCGGCGAACTTTAACACAAATAAATATATATGGTCACTCCGCATTTTAAATATGAAGCGATATACAAGTAGGTACGCGGCGAGCTCGACTTGTCGAATTCATTTGTCAGAAAAAATAAGAATTACGCGATAGAAAGAAAGGCAACTTCTAGGTGAATATAACCGCTGTGGTCTTTATTCAAATGATTTTGCGGATTGATCCATCTGCACTAATCTCTGACATTAATTTAGATACTTAAGTATTTATCAAAATTACCGCCCCATTATGACTTAGGTATAATAAATAATTACTTACTTACACCCTCGTACATGTGTTAATAAACATGATCTCGATGGTGTTGCTTTAAATATAAAGTAAAAAAACAATAACACATTTTGTACACGCACATTCCTTCAACACATTTAGCGTGTGAAAGCTTTCAATCCTCTATCCACACACAATGCCGAGCTAACTGCAATGGATGACGTCCATTGCAGCATTACTAACTATATTGATAAAACTTTTGGATACAAGAGGCGCAAAGGTTGTGATTTCTTGCGATCTGGACATTTTTATATGTATGACAAAAAAGCCTTACTGCCTACAAACCGCCGCCGAAGAACATATTCTGCTAAACCATAAGCATTGCAAATTCTTTGCTATTCCAGGGATAAGGGATAAAATTAAAAAAAAAAAAATTGTCAGTCAGTTAGGTTATTAAAAAATATTGCACACGTATTTTTTCTTTTTTTACGTAATCAAAAGAATACGGCGATACATTGAGTTAAAATGTGGCATGACGTCACGCCTATGTAAATTTACGTAGCGAGCCTCCACTGCGTTTTATCGATAAAGCAAAAAATACGTGTCAATTTTTTTTTATTGTCTGTCTGACGGACTAAATATGTTTTTTTTTTAACCAGGCATCATATCTATTATATCAGCACAGATACACTTCAAACCGGAACTCAGCAACGCCGCTTGGCAGTAGATATCTGGATTCTTCCCGAGACGAGGTCGTTCACAACGAACTAGATGCGCTAAGTTAACCCGCGAAATTTAAATTTTCTTTCTTTTTTTGCAATTTATAGGTCAGTGTCAGGTTATATGTTGATTAAAATATGATTCGCGGGCTACCTTGACGCTTTCGCCTTAAGATTGACCCTATTAGGTAACTCCCATTCACAAAACTTTCGGCCACATTTCTTACGTCAGACTTCTACATAGGTTTATAGGCTATCTATGCATTGATCGCTAGGCAGGGACCGCCTACGCAAGAATTTAAGTAATTGGGACAAATGTAGTGGCTTTTTGTATGGGGCACGCAGTTTTTTACGATCGATTGATCGTATGCGATAATGAAACTTAGTTACGGCGTGTGAATCATGCAGATTTTTTTGTGACAGAGGAACTTTATATCGTGTGTATTGTAAACATACAAGTTTTTGATGTTTCCTCTCGCTCGTCTGCAATCTGTGGAGTGGGAAATCTGTGGGAGAGATTTCGTGAAAAGGGATAGAAGTGTATTACAGGAAGCCGGGGAAGCGCGCGTTATTTGATTTGATCAATGAGAGCGCGTGGTGCTAGAGTTGGCCTTCAGAAACGACGTTGACGTTGCCCCTTTAGTGTTTATTACCGAGGTGAGATGTCAGATTTTACACATCATATGCGGCTACTGTAAGGCTCGCTCGTTTTTTTAATTCTTAACTTTTATAACTAGTACTCAAAGTGGACTTTTCATCAAATAGATAATTTTATGTTGTGCTTACAATTTAGTAGGGAATTTTGCCCTTTTCAGTGTCTATCAGAACAGGGATTCGAAAATTCTATAGCAACAATAGATTGACATCTATAACTTTTGTTGTTACTTGGAAATGTGGGTTCAGTTAGCCACTGTAACCAAGAAACACTATTGCAAAACACACTTCAATTTAACTAAACATAGTCACATAACAAGCCCTAGATAGAAAGTTGAACCATTTAACTACAGCCCTCCGGGTGGTCTTACCAGCAACAAGTAGTTAATATAAGATAACATGGGGTAATAACCACAATTGAGACTTGCTTTTGATTTACAACAGCCATTTAATATTATATATAAAATAAAAGCAATGTGATCAGCGGTCTTACTGCAGAAATGGCATCAAAAAGTACGCTCTACATCATGGATGAGTGAAGAAAACTCTGGATTTATATAAAACTATGTTATGGAGTGGCAAAAACGAAGCTAATTACTAATTATCATTCTTATTGACATAAACCAAGTCCATAGCAGTGTTTGTTTTCACACTTTTTGACAGTAAGGCAAAATAACAGTAGATAATTATGTACTTTTCACTGGTGTCCGATCGAAAATGGATTTTCAGCCAAAAACTAAAACGAATAAGAAGATTCGGCGTTAGTCTTATTTTCAGTTGAAAACGAAGTCAAAAACGAAAATGACTTAGACATTAAAAAATATTCATATTTCCGTTGTACATTGAAATCTTGTTTGTATTTTTTTAACACCTAGGGAGAGAAAGAGCAAAAAAAAAAAAATGATAATTCCATTACAGGATACAAAATTTCGTGTATTTCTTGTTATATTGATTCACCTGATATTGCATAACGAGCGACAATTCACGAACTTCTGATTTTCGACTTGTCCCGAAACTTCGGTTGATTCAGGGCCGAAAGCGGAAATATGGCCGAATTATGATTTTTTTGGCCGAAAACGAAGCTTCGGTCGGTCACTACACTTCACATCCTGTTTTGGTAATATCAGCTGTCACTATCAATTTGTCAGTCTTGCTTTTCTTTAATTAAATTCAATACGAGAACCTAAACATGTTAAAGCACTGTCCAGTTAAAGATTTCGCAAAATATTAACTAAAAATCTTATGAACCAATCTCGTCTCAGATACTTAGATCTATGATTGTGGACATACCCTCGTTTTGAATATCCCTTAATCTCTAGCTTAAAACAGACAAGATTATAATCTTATGTAACGCTTTTTCCTTTGACAAGATAAGGTGGCTTAGCAGTATCCTTTACATTCCTGATCCCTTATTGTGTAAAGGATTATGATAGCGTGTTAAGAGTGACTCGTAAAAGAATGAATTTCTAGAGAATGTTAGAGATGTCCCGATTTTCGAGACATCTCGGAACGTTACGTTTCCAATTCCGTTTTGGAGTTGTTTGGTCTTTTAAAAGTAAGTTATGATTTTCAAAAAAAAAGTAGAATTTTCATGAACCTCTTGATGCTTGAAAGAGACAATCCCTTTGATGTCCTTATTTATGTTCCAATGTATGCAGATCAAGTACCGTGGGCGGCAACACAAAAAGTTGTTGGAACATCATATCAAAATTATGAGAGCGTAAAAATCAACCGATATCGTCGAAATATCCACTATAGTAGATTAGATACCGATCAGGTCAGATAGCGGACAAACAAAACCCAATATAAAAACGAAACTCACCTACCTAAAACAGCAAGCAAGCATTTCACCTTGTTTCAAGTATTCCAACACCAACATTCCAAGCCTTCCTGGCGACCAGCCAAAGTTAGTAGGGGTCAGCAATTCAAGCTAACCTTATGCACTTGCACGGAGAATTTGCAAGTAAATAATGCTAACGGTGTGGCTCACAGTAACGTGGTAACTATTGAAAGTGAGATAAAACATGCGAAATGGGTCGTGGGTGTGATAGCGGGTTCGCGAAGGAGGAGGCGGAGCGCGCGAGGGAGAGGCAAAATGCGCCCCCTCGCGCCCCTAGTCGCCGCAGGAGACGCCCCGGGCGTCGGGAGTCGCGAGCCGACTTCCGGCCACCGTAGGCGCGGGCTTGCGGACGGTGAGCAATGGGTAGCTCGCCGTCCGATAGGGACCAGGCCCGGGTCGACGGCGCGTTGTGTTCCACGCGCGCCTCAAAGAGATGTCAGCACCAACTGACGGGGTTCGGAAGGGCCAATGCCTGCCGGGGTTGCGGGTTTGTCTGAAAGGGATATCGCGACCTCGGCACACAGGCAACGGAAGGAACACGGGTGGGTTTTAGTCAGTAAAAGTCTGACACGCCCTCCCGCTCCACCCAGAGCGGGAGAAGTTATTTGATAATTTCCCATCCTCAAAAAAAAAAAAAAAAAGTGTGTGATAGCGGGTAGGGTTTATCATTTAGCAGTTGGTATTATAACTGTACCTAGTTGTTATTTAGAACAAAATGCTGCATAATACGAGGTTAATGAAGGCTGGCGGTCTGCACGAGTAGCGTGACAACCATAGAAACGGATTTTCTACGGGTTTTGTCGACGGAAGAATAGACAAAATGACAGATTGTGATTGTTTATCTGTTATTTTGACTATTCTTCCGTCGACAAAGCTCGTTTCTATTGTGGTCATGCTAAGCGTGCTGGTATGATAATGTGAAAGCTTTATATTGTGTATTTTTATAACGACAGTACAGTATTGCGATGGCACTAGAAGAGCTGACGCTACAGATACACATAATCAGCCTATAATGTTCCCACTACTGGGACACAGGCCATCTCTCTTCGAAGGGGAGTGGGCTGTAATCTACCACGCGGGCCCAGTGCGGGTTGGTAGATGTCGCATGTCTTCGAATTTTTGGTGCTAAGACATACCGGTTTCCTCACGATGTTTTTCTTCGCCGTTTTGAGAGCAGTGGTGATGAAATAATTTACACAAAGTAACCTACAACTTGTAAGTGGGAGCCGTTACCACTGCTGCTTACTGGGCCACCACTGCTCTACAGATACACACAAATAATAATTTATCACCGATATTATCACTAGAACTTTTGATTCGATACCAAGAAAGAAAGCACGACGGGAATCGCCTACATCCAAAATTTGATGACTCCTTGATTGCTATTAGCAAATTGAGGTTGAGCAAGGAAAAGACTTGATGGACAGTCGAAATCAGGACAGCTAGGTAATAGGATAGCTCGTTGTGATGTTCAGCAGGCAAGCTAACTCATGTCCTATCCTTGAATAAGAAAATACTTTTTGGAAATAGCATCATCCACCTGCATTGCATTTTTGCGATTCCTCATCCTCTCTCACATCCCCAAAATTAGGTATTTAATTATTCCTCATTCTCTTCCGCTTCCTCATTCATTAAAAGAGGAATTTATGAGGAAGTGTCGTTGACGTATTCAATGATATTAAAAGGAATCTTCGTCTTTTGCTCGCTGCATTAGACAGTTACTTTGAAAAGAGGATAAAAATATGAATTATGTACCTACTTACTTTCACGATCGGGCATGAACGTGTTTCAACGTGTTTTAGAAATATAATACAGCACGAGCACGCTGTTGTGTACGTAGCCGTCTGTTACCACTCTAACTGGATGCAGCTGAATACCAGTATTTTACATGGAGCGACTGCCTATCTGACCTCCACAACCCAGTTTCTGGGTAACAGGATATCCTATGGTAAGACTGGTTGTCAGACTTTCGGGTTTCTGATGACCCGTAACAACTGTCAAAGGTCTACAAATGACAGCCGGGACCAACGGGTTTACCTGCTTTCCGAGGCTCGGATGAGGTCTTGGTACTAACCGCGGCAGGAGTAGCTTAACCTGGTCGATCAACCCGTACGGCTGTTATAACTTAGCCACAAGCTTTTTGGAAATAGCAAGGGTTAATTTAACATGACATCCTATTATCCTACTTAATATTATAAAAGCGAAAGTTTGTGAGGATGGATGGATGTTTGTTACTCTTTCACGAAAAAACTACTGAACGGATTTGGATGAAATTTGACACACATATAGTTTATAAACTGGATTAACACATAGGATACTTTTAATCCCGATATTCCCACGAGATCGAGACTTATGCGGGTGACACCGCGGGGCGCAGCTAGTCTATAATAAACTATGCACTACAAGTAGGGCACTTATTTTAAGCCCCACCATTCAATAAACGTTATCTAAACGTTTGTTTGATAACATGCCTGATAAATCATACGTTTTGAAATGTAATGTATGCACGTTAGTGTTGCACTAATATAAAAACTTATATTTTAATATAGCGTAGGTACACAAGGGTACCTACTGAAAATATTGAAAAGATAAACTTAGCAATGACACATTTAAAAAAAACTACGTGGATAGTAGAGCAGTTTACTTTAAAAACTGTAAAATGCTCTGCTTTAAAACATAATGGTATTATGTTCTTAGATCAACACTGCCCTGCTAAGCCGAAAGGCGCTATCTCAATCGGAGTAAGTTTTGAGAAATTTTAATTTTTTTAAATTGTTATTTAAGGAAACATGTGGGAATAAAAAACTTCTGAGTGTTTTTTTTTAATGTTTAAATTAGAGATATTTGGCTGTACCATTAGATGCAAAATTGTTGTAGCTATTGAATGGTATAAAAAAAATTTAAAAGGGTGTATCTCTGAGATAGCGCTTTTTGGCTTAGCACGGCACAATAATCATTCAGCTGCTGGTAGACGGTATAGTTTTAATTAAACAAACAATATATTGTATCGATACTCGCGTGAAACAATATGTCACGGTCGGTTTTACATGTACCTACGTATAAACATGCAAGGTTTTATGTGATATCTAGGAACTTACTATTTAACGCTCCGCCCGCTGTTAGATGCTATGCTCGCACTATTCCACGAGCTTCTTAGTTTTTCTAAATGAAAAGTTCTGGTTTTTCAGAATTTATATTCTTACTTTTTCAGAGTGAAAACTGTGAAAAGGTGCATTGTTCAGGACTCATTCGAAATTATTCATTTCAATATGCAGTTTAAGTATTCGATCATCAGAAAAAGCCAATTAAATTTTTATCATTAGTATACAAAGCGATCTATCGAATATTCCAGAACCACCAATTGCCAATTTCAGGCAGACAATAAAAAAGTCGTAAATTCCAATAAGCGAATCACTGATGTATTCGCATTACGGTATTATGCTTAAGAAGCAATCCATTAGGCCGTGGATACATTTATCAATAACAACAACTAGGGCATCGGGTCACAGCTTTGTTTGTATGGCGTATGCCTAATTGTCTCGACACTGTCGGCTATCGAACCAGTGAACTGGGACAATTTATGTAAAAGAGGGTAATAAAAGGTGAGTAAGTTAAAAAATATGTTGAAGAAAACGATCGACGGATTCCATCAAATTTGGAGATATCCCCGAAAAGGACAGAATGTGTGAAGAAAAGGAACATGAACATAAAGAATGTGTGAAGGATCGTGAACACACAATTTTACTTAAACAGAAAATTATACTGAACTAACACCCGAATACTGAAACGCCACTCAAAACTTAAGCGTTACTTAAAACTAGTTTCAACCAATCAAAAGGCTTTAAACGAGTCATAAGTAACGCTTAAATTTTGATTGGCGTTTCAGTATTCGGGTGTAAGCTTAATTAATGATTAATAGAGCTTAAGCTCAAATTATTATAACATTGTAGGTAGTTGATTTGATACCAAGGTAGTACTTACCTTCTACTGCATTATTAATTTTACCGCGAGGAAATTGAAGAGCACTGCGTATAATTACAAACTCTTATCTATACATATTATAAAACAAAGTCACTTTTCGCGTTTGTCTGTATGTCCGCCTTGTTCTTCTAAACCACGCAACAGATTTTGATGAGGTTTTCAGCATCGTTTAGAGAATAAATTCCGGGAAGTTTATGTATATACTTAATATGTTAATATTCAAGTTACGTTTACCTAAGAAATCTCGATGTTTTGTCAAGTAGTAAAAACCGTGCGAAGCAGGAGCAGGTCGCTAGTTACGTTTATAAAAAAAACTATCGCAATAAATGCCAGTATTCATGGCTGGGAAGTGGTTAGAAGGTCTTCTATAATTTCTAGCAATCTTGCGGTTATCGTCGCGATATAGGTAATACCATCCAAGATAAGACCACCGGCAATGATGTAGTAAACATGAGAGGATTATCGAGGGAATGTGGTAAGAC
Source organism: Agrochola circellaris (assembly GCA_914767755.1). Classification (NCBI taxonomy): domain Eukaryota; kingdom Metazoa; phylum Arthropoda; class Insecta; order Lepidoptera; family Noctuidae; genus Agrochola; species Agrochola circellaris. The sequence goes on from OU611857.1 coordinate 4,100,648, forward strand.
CTGTTAGCTTGCACACCTTCCACTATAGGCTTATAGATAGCAAAACCAAGAGTACAACAGAGTTTAGATAACTGTGCGTTTGCACTGGCGAAACATTCACAACAAAACATGTTGGAATCTCTATTTTCTGTCAATGTTCCAGACAATTTTTGACAGGACCTAGAGATTTCAACATGTTTTGTTGCGATGTTTCGCCAGTGCAAACTCACAGTAACATTCAAAGTCCTAACAAGCCCTAAGATAAAGCTATAGAAGCCTTAATTTTTTTTTCAGAATTTTCCCGGGAGTAAGGGTTCGTGAAACCCCTAATTCTATGGCTCACACACGCAAGTTCCTAACAGGACATGCAGAAGTTTTGACGACTCTACTTGAAATTGTCTGCGCAGAATAACTGTCAACTTCTTGACGCAATCAATCTGCCCAGCCTTTTCAGCTGAATACCAGTATTTTACATCGAGTGTGACCTCCACAACCCAGTAACTGGGGAAAACGATAGTATGGTTGACAGACTTTCGGGATTCTGACGACTCGTCCAAGGTCCAAGTATTGGTATGTATAGATGGTCACCCCTCCACGGACCAACCCCGGCACAAGTAGCTTAACCTGATAGATCGACCCGTGCGGCTGTTATCACTCAGCCATGAGCTCCTCCACCTCTTGACCTAAATAATGCACAGGTCGATTCTAAATGATGGTCTTCCGATAACACTGACTGCAAATGATAAACATCTGAACTATCACGTCGCCTGCGAATACAGACGATTCATTAATGTATCAGACAGATATATCTATGCGCTGGAACTCTGTCTCGCATGGGGTCTCAGCATTATGCTGAGCGAAGGCCGTTTAGCGTGGATGTGACGCATATTTTCCCCCAACTTGTTCTTTTTATTATTTTGTGTTCTTAATTTGCGTCATGTTTACTGCAAATCAACGTATTTTCTTTTTTTTATTGTTTATGCAGTATACAATATACTTATTTCTGGCATAGTGACATAAACTGCCTTTACATAACATCATAGCAGGTATAATTAGCACTACTTCTACATATTCTATGTCCAAATTTAAACGTACTAATTGGTGATTCAAGATGTCTACTAAAGATTTCAGTGAGCTTGATAAGAAATCTGCAGAATAATATGAGAATATTTACTGATTCAACGATAGCCTCTGTATTTTTAACCGCCTTCCAAAAAGGAGGAGGTTCTATGATCGTCGCGTATGTATGTTTTTTTTAATGTATGTCCGCCGATTTCTCCGTCAATTGTGGACCGATTTTGAAAACTCTTTTTTTATGAAAGGGTATGCTTCCAAGTTGGTCCCATATAAATTTTATTAACTTTACTTTATCCAAGTAAAGTTAATAAAATTTATATGGGATCAATGTTAATAAAATTTATATGGGTTTTTGAGTAAGCTTCAATAATACCTACGTATTTTTCCCACTTAGTATATGTCGATGATGATAACTTCCTGTCACTGTTATTTACACAGCAGGTTGTGGTTTTCGAATTAGTGTGGGGTAGGTACCACAACTAAAAAGTGGAAAATAAAAACTTCTTACAAAAAAAAAAACACTAAGTACAAAGTGAAAAATAACTTTAATTTCGAAAGTCGGTGGCAAAAAACGAAAATTCAATTCACTTTGTAGTGTTTTTTTTTTGGAAGTCGATTGTTTTTTATTTTGTAAAATGTTTTTTTTTGTCTTAGTATGTCTATCGATATTTTCGTCATTCTTTTTTACATACTACACATGCACCAAGCTTTATACGGCTGATATTCTGATGGTTCTAAATGAATGACAGAAGCTATGCAAGCTAATAATATGTCTCTGTTAAACAGAGGCACTTTATCCCCATTGACGTCATCAAGTACATCCAGAACAAGTACATAGAGTACGGATTAAACCGAAACATTTGTATTCTGTGGTTCCAATCGCTGAGTGTAATAATAATCGTCACCGTCGAGGTCAAGGTTCGCATCCCGGCTAGCGTTCGCCGAACTCTTAGCTGTGCTACAGATGATAAAAGTAGAAAATGAGCCAGTAGATACAATTGATTTAAATTATATCTTCTGGCTCATTTTCTACTGTTACAAGTACGAACAGATTGCGTAAAAAAACTTTACCTAGTGCGTTTATCCTAAAAGTTGGCAACGTCGCAAATAGCTGTCAAATATTTACCTGTTTTGATTAATTTGGCAATATTACTGTATGGAAATATGGAATGTGGGTAACTAGTGAGCTAAAATATTGATTGTGAAATGCAATAATTAATATTGTAACGCCGAATATTTAGTTTTAGATGTAAAAAGTATTTGGAAACTTTCCAAATGCTTTTTTTACACCATCAAATTCAATGTTATAATTGTAATTGATTAATTATTAATGTTCTAGTTCACTATTTGGACACATTTCGTATTTCTACAACAAAATATTTGACATCTATTTGCGACGTTGCCCACTTTCAGAATAAACGCTCTTAAAGATGCTAGCTTTGGTATGTTTGAGAAAAGATATAAAAAAAATATCTCTGCTAAAATGTAGGAGCCTACTGAGCCAAGCTTCTAACATAAGCGTGTTATGATACGAGTAAACGGTGGCTTCTAGTTATTTGACTAAGTTTTACATAATATGAACTTAGCACGAGGACTCTAAGCACGTAGATAGCTCATGACATCATCAAGTTAAGAACCTCTTGTCAGTCAAGGACAGCACTGACTTGTACAAACACGAAACTACGGAATCGTCAATAATTATTCAACTTTTGTCTCGTCTTTAGTTTTCCGACTCCGACTGCGACTTCACCCGCGTGTCTGCAATAATGTAGCTTTCTGCACGTGAAAGAATTTTCTAAATCGGATCCGTACTTCACGAGATTACCTCCTACATCCAAACTTAACCTCTTTATAATTTAATAAGTATAGATGTAAACTGGAGAATTTACGCGAGCTACATAAATTCCATATTACAATTAAAACAACGTTTTCATAATATTTTATAGCTTCATTGGCTCTCTTATTACAATCAAAATAATCACCATCAATAATACCATTTATAATATTTTTTTATAATAACATTATTCACGACAGACTTATTTACTTTCTTATCTTCAAGTTTTCTCAAGCTACTTCATATATTTTGACCTACTGTAGATATTATCTTAGTCTGTGGTCCCGGTGGTATAAAAAAAGTTCGTTGTTGATTCATGGTACGCCAGCTGCCATTGGTCTGTTTGTTTTATTTATGAGATCGTCAAAGTTAACGATTTTTTAAAGGATATGTCATATAGGTAATGGTTTAATAATGTTATTGGTATCAAAGGAACGAATGGTATGTGAGATCATTGTTGTTGTCTTTTCCTGGAGTATTTTTCCTGTTGTATGCCTATTTATATTTGTAAGGAAGTATATTTACTGTTTTAATTGGTATAAAAAAACAAACCAACACTTCGTAATAAAATACAGAATGATCTTTTAATTATAATTTATCATAATAGGGATACTAAGTAGGTTACGATAATAATAAGTCTGGTGGATGTTACTGATATTCAGTTACCAGAAGCCAGCAAAATTATTGCATCTAAGAAGCAGTAATATTGATAAACTCTTGATCATCAGATTATAAATATAAAAATACAGCTTTGCTTTCATTGTTGTCAACAATTTGTTACGTAAATATGTACAAAATAAAGTTACTTACTTGCATCTGCATGAGCTTAGAACCACCGTTCTTCTCCATTTTTAGGATTTCAGTGGCACACAAAAATAAGAAATACCAAGTAAGTTGGAAGACAACAAAAATTTAAAAAATCCGATTACAGAATCGTATAAAAAAAATATAAAATAATACACGCGATTTTTGTATTGTTCAATAAAAACACCATTCACAAAATTTGACACAAAAATGCAAAAATGTCAAAAATATTATTTTCGTCCGTCAACGTTGAGCTTTCGCGCGCAATTTAAAATTAGAATCCTTTTATGATTTAACTTTTTTAATTTATCGGCGCGTTCTCACTTACTACAAAGATTTAAATCGCAATACCGATCAAACGAGTCAGCGGTCGCCAAGCGACTCAGCTGTTGTGAAGCACCGAGGCAAATTAGCGAGAGATGGCGGGGAGCGAGCAGCCTGCATGACTACTCGCTGAGTAATCGACTGGCTGCACCTACACGCCCTGTGAACCAACAACAATACTTTTGCCGCTATCATAACTTGATCAACCTTTTTTCATAGCACGATAAAGAATAATTTCCTTTGCCACTGTCATTTGTCTGTAAAAAGAGTTTGTATTCGGCAACCAATAGACAAATGATTGTTTACGTTTGAAGCAAAGGAAAATGTTTTTTATTACTTGCTGGTAAAAGTTTTGCGGTTGGAATTGGTATTATTCGGTTAAATGGCATAAACATTGAAGAAATTCGCGAGCCCGCAGCCAAATTCAGTGAAAGCGTTATCATAAGTCACACGGGCGTTAACCTGGTGGTGGTGTCAGGGTAATTATAGGGGATAGCATGAAATGCCAGCTTCACATTGCTTGAAGGCAGTTTATGCAAGAAAACTGGTTAATGAAACGAACCATCTGTTGCATTAAAGTATTGATTTAACGACGTGATAAGCTTATAAGTTATTTATTATTTTGAGTGTATTTATTTGGGTTAATTTGGTAGGGTTGATCTTTTTAATGATGTCGAGCATTGATCAAGTATATCTCAATGATGTCGAGGCTTATTTGACATACTTTACTTATTATTTTATGCAGGTGTAATACACAGTAGCACAGCATCTATTGACTTTCATTCATGATTTGGTTCCAAATTCCATTCATTTGATCAAAGTTAACTTTGAGATAAGTTAAAGATAAAGCAGAAGAATTAATGGGAATCATATAGGTATTTTAATAACCGCGATGTTCCTCTTACAACAGATACTCAATTTAGATAGACAGTCTTCAGACATCTTAAGTGCGTGCATCTCTTTAATAAATCGCAGTGCGCACTTGTTTGAGCTAATCCTGTAAATAAAGGCAACCGGATACGGAGATAACATCTCCTTACACTCGTCTCAGTTCGTCGACTTCGAAGAAACGACATACGGTTTTGTATTTTTTTTGTACATTTTTATGAACGCTTGCTTTTACTTGCGCCTTTTTTGGAATTGTACACTAAAAGAGGTGATTGAAATTGAATACTCAAAAAAATATGATTTGGTTATGAAATGCTATCCTGATTTTTTTGTCGAGTTCAAACATATAGAAATATTATTATTTCTTTAAACTTTCTTATCTTTACACAAGTGCCGCAAAAAAACTTCACTTCTTTGCATACATTCCCAAGTATTCAATCTATCTAATGTAATATTCTATCATCGGCCTTGTTGACTTGTCCAAAGACTTCAAGTGCATAGACTGGTACTGTTTGTGGAAAGTGCTTTATTAAGCAGAAAGATTCAAAATAATTATTTGTAATAGTCATAAGTGAGCCTTCTTTTGAACCATCAAACAAATTAGGTCAACTTAGGTTAACATTCTCGTAATAAATACACCCTTCACCTTCATTTACCGGGGTGTACCTCGAGGAAGCATTCTGTGACCCATGCTCTTTGATATGCCCTAGTATGATATTTTAGAAGTCAATCATAACCATGATAACTAGTCTTTCCGATATGTTTTATCATTTAGATAAAAATTTAGGATTCTTAGGTTAACAAAAGGAATGAAACACAAAAATTCACCATACGGTATATTTTATTAAAAAAATTACATACAAACATTCATAATCTGTGATTGAACGTTCATACAGTTCATACAACACACGACGTCGATCTAACTACGCACGCGCTATACTTATTTGTCCATTTCGTAGCGATACACCGCTATCCTCTACTGTGTAAGTTTAGATGTACATCACTGGTATTATTGGCAGAATTTATGATAGTAGGTAAGTACATTTATTTTTAGAGGATAGTTTTATCATCTGCTTAGCCTTCCCCAACTGTATTGGGGCCGACTTTTAATCTAACCAGATGCAGTTGAATACCAGTGTTTTTAAAGACGACAAAGCTCTTTAAGTTTCACATTCTGACGGATTTTTCTTTTTATATGTTTTTGATACGATAGTTTGTTTCGAAAGTCTTGTCCATAAACAATTTTCACTACATAACGAACACTAAATATTTTGTTTCATTTTTGGGACTTTTTTTCATTGTTGAAAAGCTAAGCTTAGCGAATGAGAACTTGTGTTTTTAAGCATGTATTTATTCGCTTAGTTTTTTTTTAATTTTCTGTATCAGTGTCGTGTTAGGTAGGTAGTGAGTAAGTAACGGGTACGCCAAGTATTTGTGTCACTATGCGGTCAGCAGCACCTTGTTTGATCATTTATGTAAATCACATTATTACCCATCTTTCGTTTAATATTAGAAAAAGAAAAGAAAGAAAGAAAAAGTGTTTACGTGCGTTTGTGTGTTTTTTTGTGTTTTGTGTTTGTGTTTTTTTTTTGTGTTTAGTGTGTTTTTGTGTTGTGTGTTGTGTTTAGTGTGTTTTTGTGTTGTGTGTTGTGTTTAGTGTTTTGTGTGTGTTTAGTGTGTGTTTGTTGTGTTTATTACTCTCATTTTAATAACCTCTATATAGTGTTTAAGATACATTGATAATACCAGTGATGTTTTAAACAATATAGCTTATTGTCTGCACAAATAACAGGGTTTAACGAAATGTATTAATAGCAATAAAGAAAAAATCGTGATTATGGAGAAAAGACATAAAATCTTTTTCATTTTCTTGTTCACTTTGAGCACTTTTCACGTATAATACCATGTCGTTCCATTTAGAGTTCACATGTCTAATAAGACCACCCATTGACGTATTTCTCTCTCTTTTATCAATTGACAAAATCGGTTCTCTCACTCTCACAATTGACTGAAAAATGATTTTCATGAGATGTGAATCAGTCTGCTTCTTTCCATTTATCATAATAATTATCATGGATTAACAATTTATAAGACACATTGGGTTACACCTGAACTAAGACCATTCAAAGAAAAAATTAAGGTAAGTACTTGTGCAGACAATATCACAAATAAATGATTCCTTCGAACAAGCGCTTCGAAATAAGTTTAATAATAAAACTACTTACAAATAACATGAAAGAACGAACACATCGAGAGGATTCCACTTCGAAATCAAACATGCAAGCTTCTCATACAAAAATATCTCATAATTATATTACTAGACGTTAGAACCAACGTCTTATTGCTGTCTAATATCTTTTAATTTTACAAATAATTTGTATATTTTACCAAATAAAGAATAAGATCTAGAGTGTTTTTGAACATAGGAGAAGTGTCGGTGAATTATGTTTTAAGTGTAAAAAACATCGACTTAATTAATTGCATTTAAGTTAAACCGCAGAAGTTATAAAGTAACAATAAAACTTATCCTCAAAGACAGACCTAACACCACAATGCATTGTTATGCGTATCTAAATATCTTGCATTTAAATAGAATGTATTATTAGTTCGGTCTCGACCGAGTCTGGTAAGAGAAGTAAGAAGAAAAAAAAACAAGTAGTAATGTCGCAAAAAAACCGTTGTGTAAGATACTGAAATAAAAAAATAACAAAATCCATGGCAACTTGTTTAAAAAAAAGGAAATCAACTTTCATTTAAATTGCTAAAATATTTTACACAAACAGAAAAAAAAAACGCGGTACCTATTATCTATATCTTATAAACGTCTAATTAATTATTCTAATTTACATTCGTATAATACAATAAATTGGCTACGACATCTATAACTACATTGCAAGACTACAAAAATTATATTATTTTTGTAGAAAGATTTCCCGCCATTCGACAGCTGTCAAAATTTTGTCCGAGTGGTCAAAGACTAGGCACATGCACAGACATGAGTATAGACAAGAGAATTGGACTAAGCGTCAGCCTCACAAAAGTGACCACTCTCTAGAAAGAGACAATGCGACTTTACGGACAATGTCATTCTGTAGTACTACTAAAGAGATAAGTACTGGAAGCAAATTCACTTTGTCTTTCGTACTTTTCGGTCTGTATTCACTGCACAGCTGGATACGGAACGCTCAGTCCATTCTCTATGTCTATGGACATGAAAGTAGGTAACTTTTGTTTTAATTTTGTGCGTTTTATTTGTGGCATTCCATCGAATGCCAAATAAGCCTTTCCAAATAATATAAGGCAATTTAATTATGTTTTTTCTTGTAAGTCAGTTAAAGTTATATTTGGCAGTATTTAATCATTATTTCACAGTTTTTTAAAGTTATTTCCTCATTTATAATGTTAATTGATTTTGTAGCAGTTAAATCTTGCAATGTAGCGTTCGCGGAGCAAGGGACATTTAAATCGCGTTTACCATGCCTAGGGTTACACACAACACAGGTAATTAGGTAAATAACGTTAGGCAGTCTTTGGGTAGGTCGGAAGATTTTGTAGCGTCTAGATATTTTCTTTAAATAATTTTCTAATTAATACACACCTAACTATACCGACAATATCCCAAAAAGTTAATCTTTCAAAAGACCTTTACTTTATATTTCGTTCAGTTAGGTAATGTTCTACCGACCACGTTAACTAATGCTAACATCAACTTAACACTAACATTCTTTATTTACGAATTCAATGAGTAAATATACTTTCTCAATTCGTAATTGGTGTCATCAGGGGACAAGCATTGAATGTACTTATCCTATGTGTTAAGGCGGATGGCCTCCAAGGCAACCAGCTAAATTAAAATATTGAAAACATGAATTTCGTTGGCTACCTTAGAGCAATCCCCTTAAATATAGACTACTCTCAAGTTACTCTCATTTTGTGCGACTTTATGTATTCAGTGAACATGAAAAGTTTTCAGTAAAGCAGAATAATGTGTACCCTGATTTTTGTAATCACATAAAACCTTCGAAAACTTCTGTCATTTACCAAATTTAAAAAAAAAGTCATTACCTCCAAAGTTTTTTTTTTTTAACAATTTCAATAATTCCTCAAAATGCATTATTTATAAGAAATGGGGAAACAATCAACGTTACAGTTTATCAAAGATTAAAGAGAAGACAGTATCAAACGTTTTATAAATAATATTATACATAAATAAACATCGCTCTGAGAGATCGAGATTTAGTGCTAAACCTAACTACGTGAACATACTATGGCTTTTATCAATAGGCCGAACTTCAAGAATTTGAAAATATCTAGTTTCATGGCTACACACATCTTTTCTATGACAACATGCAGTATCTCTAAAGAGCACATCTATTTAATGTATTATAATATAATTGTGTATGCCCTTTCATGACCGCCATGATATCGACTGAAGGCGTTGAGTTAATTTATTTATCCTTGGCGAATATCGTTATTCGTCTTGATATCGAGAAATTATTTTATATCGAAAAAAAAAAAAAAAACTGAAAACCAAAGTAAAAGCTATCTTCAATAGGTATTTATGGCAGTTAACTAGAAATCATCTTCTGTCATATTATTATAATCTTTGATTAGGCATCCACAATTATTTTTTCTTTTTCGACATCAATATTAAGATTCGACCAATACATAAAGAAATAAGAAGTTCCAGATAATTAAAAAAAATCTTTGATCATTTATTTTCTCAAAATTCATAAGATGGTGAACATTTTATTTCATAATGAACTTTATAATTGGCACTAAGTATAAGTTTTTTTGTGACCAGCACATTATATATATAAATCAATTAAATATAAAACAAAATATATTTGGCATCGTCAGACTCTAGTTCATTTTATGAATCGGCATAATTTTATAGTAATTCCTTTTTTAAAGGACTCTAATAAAAAAGTAATAAATCAAGAAATCAGAAATTTACAAAATAATGGATCGATACATCAAAATAACGTATAATTTCAAGCCAAAAATAATGTTATGTTAATCATGACCAGCATATAACATGTTTTTTTTTTTAGGATTACCTTTACCGATATTTAGGACATTGTCAAAATCTACGAAAGAAACACGCTGTTCCAGGGAACTAACTGACTTTGACCAGGCTAGGATGTAATCGCAATGCAACGTGAATACCAAAAGATTGCCAAAGACGCGTAAGTATGTCCTTCCCGTAACGCTTAGCAGCAATGCAACATTTGCAAATACGCAACAAACAAAAAGTAAAGTTCCAGTTCTTCATATGTTCAGAACAGCGCATCCACTCCCTAGATCATGACGTGGGTGTTCTTCAAAAAGGTTTTACATCATGAAGTCTCCGCAGTCAACGCCGAAATCCCAGTCGTCGGAAGCAGTATCATCGTACTCTGCCAGAGCCTGTTCGTAGACCGAGGCTTCGTATGCCGTGACCCCATCAAGCATGGAGCAAGCTTGGGACACGTTGGTGTGGTGCATGATGGGCATGGCGTGGAGGGCGAAGTCTTCGCCTTCTTGGGACCAGGTGAGGCCTGAAAACGGATAAAACTTTCGTTAATGTGGAGGATTAGGTACTTTGATGGATAAATGTTAATAGCAATTAGCAATACAACTGATGAAGAGAGGTGATCTTTGTAAGCATCACCTTTTTTTTTAAATACTACAGGCATTGTGATCCTTGTTTCTTAATGCAAAATTAGTTTGATGTCCCCAGATATCAACGAAGACCCACAATTTTTTTGCTAACATTTTCTTATCATCTTGAGAAGTCAAAGTTCCTGTTTCTATTAGGAGTTATCCTATACTATTAAATGAGCAAAATTTGTATATATACAGGGTATCAGGGACATCGACGCGAAAACTGTTATCATGGATTCTTCAGTACAATGATTCTGAACCCCACGGCGTTGAAATTTTTCGTCGGTTATTAAAATAAAAAACCTACGCGGTCAAAATGTATAGAACAACTGATTTTTATTTTAATAATCGACGAAATTTCAATTTCAAATTTCAACGCAGGGGGGTTCAGAATCATGTACTGAATCCATGGTTAAAGTTTTCGCGTCGATGTCCCTGCCACCCTGTATACGTTCTCGAAAACGGCTCTAACAATCTCGATGAAAGTTGCAATATAAGGGGTTTACGGGGGTGAAAAATCTCTCAAGATAGGTCTCATAACTGGGAAAACTGGTTTTCTTTATTTTCACAGCCTCGGGAATGTGATACAACGTTGGTATACCTGGACGATATCTTTATCTATTTTCATCCGAGCAGAGCTCGGTCGACCAGGTACCTACTGTTTATATTATGTTACAGTCTGATTAAAAATACTTACGTCCACTCCAAACACCATTAGGCAAGGTGACCCACCCCCAGCCCTGTCCCCAAGCGAGCTGGTGGTCGAGCTGTCCCGCCAGCGGCACCTGGCGCTTGATCACGGCGACGAGGCCACGACCGTCTAATGCACCGACAGCGCTGCGAGCGTTCCTGTTGTACATCTCCGAGGAAGTTGCTGCTGAAACCAACAAGGGTAGGGTCTATAGATTATGTAGTACACTGCTGCTGCTGCTGCTGCTGCTGCTGCTGCTGCTGTTGCTGCTTTTTCCTTTGGAAAAAGGAAGGATAGAAAAACTACGGCCGTACACCTTGATTTTCGTAAAAATCATGGTGCATTTAAATAGCCTCCAGGTGTGACGAAGCTTAAACTTATGTTCGGCTTCTGCTGACTGGCTAATATTTTTACTTCGGTAAGAGCAGTATCCTAATTACGTAATACACGATCAATCGGAATCTGAATGGTTTTGAAACAGATTGCTAATCCATTGCTTCATACGTTCGAAAAAAAAAATCTGCTCTACAACGTAAATAACACAATGAATGTTGTTGACCTGTGAAATTGAAACAGATTAGTCGGAATTGTCAACGACAATGTGTTGCGTAATTAGATAGCTGTTCAAATTTTCTAAAGGATGGAAAACTCCAACAGACTGAGTTGGATCCCGCACGGGATTTGCGTTAGTAGAACCTTTACATAGTTCCTAGCCTCCGATATCGAGGGAAGAATCATCGTCATGTTAGCCCAGGTTGGCATGGGCGAGTTTTTCCCGCGGCGACTTTTTTCTTGCGCTGCAGTTTCAACGCTCTGCTTAGCGCCGAGAGTCGAAAATCCAACAGCGTTTTTTCAACGCGCTGGGATGAGAGTGCGTCCCAGCGCGTTGGATTCTCAATGCTCGGCTGAACACCGAGAGTTGCATATCCAGTGCGCGATAAAGTCCCGCCGCAATATTTTTACGTCCGTGCGAACGGAGGCTTACGGTCGATTTTAAGTGGTCATAAAACTTAGGGCCTATTCATGATAATACATTTTCTTGCAAATCAGCTGCAATCAAACACAATCCTTTCGTCTCGCCATGAAAGCTGTAATCTGCCATTAGCAATAACAATTTAATTGGCATTTTAACTAGTCCGTCACTAAAGTTATACGAAATGTAAATTTTACTGTCAAACGGGAGTTAAGTACTTACTAAGCTACCCTATAAACATGGCTATAAAGTAGATTCGGAAATACCTACCATGTATTTTGTCTTTCCCTGACCGCGCAATTTTGATGAATTAGGTATTAATTATTCATATCCCATTAATTTCATACGTAAATACGTAAATGTCAATAGCAACGCTGAAATAATAAAACAATCTGGATTTAAATAAAATAATTATCCATCGGACGGATTGAGTAAGCGAGTCCGACAAATAAAGCTGATCATGCCGATTCAGACTCACGAAAAACAAGAAACGCCTGACAGAACCGAATAGCAATCACGGTAATACGTAATATAGATGTTTTGCTTGTAAAGGCGCCGTCGAGTCAACAGAGCTAGAGGTTGGTATATACCAATAATCGCGGAACACTCGACTTAATTAATGAAGTGGCTTGTTGCCTGTAGTTTTGGCGGGAACAATGACAGCCCGTGTGGCGGCTATGATGAATTGTCTATAGTATTATTTTTTTACTTTGTTGAACTGCCTGCTTCTGCATTATGAACTGTATTGTGTACCGACTGTCTGAACGACAATTTTTCATAGTAAGGCCTGTTTAATGGTTCTAAAAGACTACGGTAAAGTCCTGACGAACTCTAATCTAATATTTAAGCCAATAGACCAGCAACATCTTACGGTATCTAATCTAATTGCCTTTTGAAGCTCTTATTTGAAGCCGACTTCTATTTGTTGAAAAAAAAGAAAACCAAAACTTTAATTTACTCCAACTTAATGGGTTCAAGCAATCAAAGAAGCTTATTTGGCTTGAGCTCCAAGAACCCAAGGATTACTCTATTTTTCACATACATACTTTCACTGGTATTTTAAGTGGTTAATGCAATTCACGTATGCATAGGACTAAATCGCAGTGACGCCAGGTCATTCCCCAGCTGACATTGACACGTAGACAGTAATGTACTGCAGTCAGAGGCATAATGTTCAAAGATTTAGTCTTAATGGGCCTTTCACGTTTCGCGATGTGCCCGCCATTTTCTATTACGTTTAGAGCACGATTTTCAAGTTAAATATTATTATAAACAGTTTATTTATGAAGTAAATGGAACTTTCATACTAATATGTAGAGAATGTTTTTATTTATTTATCAAATCATACTCGTGTTTTATAGGGTAGGCTAATAGACCGGTCAGTGTGTCCACAATATATCCTATACTATTAAACGAGCAATATTTGTATATATATTTATATTTGTAATCACGTTCTCGAAAACGGCTCTAACGATTTCGATGAAAGTTGCAATATTTTATTAAGTTGCTTACGGGGACGAAAAATCGATCTAGCTAGGTCTCATATCTAGGAAAATTCGTTTTCTACGTATTTTCACCCGAGCAGAGCTCGGTCGCCCAAAGTTTAGAACAAGATGTGCAAGAATGCTACCTTAGAATAATGACATGGAAGCATGGAACTAGTAAGTACCTACTATCATGGCAGCATGGAATTAGTATGAACTATCCTGTACTATTAAATGAGCATTCTCTATTTTCACCAGAGCAGAGCTCGGTCGCCCAGGTACTTATTACTAGCTGCGCCCGCGGTTTCACCGGCATAACTCGCAATCCCGTGGGAATATCTGGATGGTTAGACCATAACCTGGGTTAGGACCCAGGTTATGGTCTACCTAGTGCCACATTAATTCAAACAAACAAACTCACTTTCTCATTTACTATATTAGTCAGGATTGTTAGGATTAGCACACACTCCATCCTTTTCTGGAAAAGGACAAAAGATCTCTCCATGCACACGGGAGACGACAATTAATAAAAGCTTTCTTTTTGCCGGGAAAAACAAGTCAAATGGCGCATTAATTGTTATAACTCTTTTTCAACGTTTTGTGGCGAATTCTTATTAACATCTTAGTGCAAAAACACAAGAGGATTAGAAACGGAATAACAATTTCAGTAAGCTCATTTTTCAAGACCCCGTTCATTTCTGCTCTATGCTAAAGCTGAATAATTTCGACCTATCCCTTTATGTGTACGAAGGCATTGTTTGGTCAAGGGCGACAGGGATAACGCATTACAACTTCGCTAACGCGAACCCACGAACGAAACCCTTGGGGTGAGTTTGGGACCCGCTAAAGTTACTTTTTTCTGTTTTTATTTAAAAACTGCTAAAAGGATTCTTTTCGGGATGGCCAAGTCAATGAAAGGTCATGGTTTGAATATTGGAAAAAGGCATTGATATTTTCTTTTCAGTAATCTCTTAAAAGGTTATTTGGAAGATGTATTATTGAGATTTGGGAATAAACGCAGTCCATTCATGAAATTAAAACCGAATGAAACCCGAAGGATCGTATTAATAAATATTTCTATAGATAAAGATAAGTACCTACTAAACAATATAAATAATGAATAAGTGTTTGCAGAACAAATTATTTCAATTCAAACCAAAGAGTTTCGCCTAAAATGGTCTTAATTCAATCTGGCAACATTTTTGCGATGGCCGCGGTCAGCGGTGCCCAGCTGACGCACGGCGGCCATTAGTCCTTTTAATAAAACCCATTTTTTCACATAATGCCTTCACGAATTGGCCGATGTTTAATTTTAGAAGGTATAAGTCCCGAATAAAATGGTCGTATGAGCTTTTATTAAAAAACGCCAAATGTGTAGTTATTCTACGACTATGTAATGCCCAAAAAACCCTGGGCGTCCAACCCTGCAGCAAATCCTGACTAGCCTATTTTCGCATAAGCAATTACCGTATCTATCAACCAAATAGGACATACGATGAAAAAATAAATCGTCTTCCAAAAATTTCCTCTCAAGGACCTCTTCACGGGTGTTTTGTTCACATAATTTATTATTTTTCTTGTAGAGGTAATTTAAAAGGGTGAGATTGAAACGTGTCCTTTATCACAGTATCCACTTTAATATTAATAAAGTGGGTCAAACAAACTTACGAGATATTTCACGTAAGTAAATGCATTTTATGAAAACAATGGTCGCTTATTTGGGTGGGATGCCAAGAACATTCTGCTTTTTTGAAAATAATCATCAGCCTATATAGTATTTTTATTCCTGGGATCTACTCAGGCCTGCCTGTTACCTCTGTCACAGGTAACAGGCCTTAATATACTATGAGGAATGTCACAGGATTTAGAATTTTTGATGTTCTTGGATCTTTTAAGAGCCGTAAAGATTAGATTAAGCAAAGTAAAATGCATGGCTTTTTGGGTTCGAAGTTACGACGTAACTCGTAGGTGCCTTATCACTGGACCATCACTGCTCGTTTTCTTAATAAAATATTATCACCTGACTAGCCTGTTCCCAACTAGATGATTGGGTCGGCTCCCAGTCTAATCGAATGTAGCCGAATTCCAGTATTTTAAATGAAATTATATTATTTACAGTATTTTCTGCTCGGTATGGTTGGTGGAAGGGCATTGTTCTGAGTCCGCCTGGCTAGCTACCACTATCTTATGTAAGTCTGTCGCCAAAACAACAATGTTAACAGCATTGTTGTGTTTCGTCAGTTAGAGGTAAAATAGCCAGTTCTTCTGTGGTTGAGGACTCCGGGTGAAGCCCGTTTCCATCTTTGGCCTGATCATCACTTACCATCAGGTGAGATGCAGACCAGAGATTACCCGTTGGAGAAAAAAAAGGACTGACTACCTGACCTCCACATCCCAGTTCGTTACTGTGTTACATAATACCCTCTTTTATTTATTTATATATTCTTTATTGTACACAAAAAAAATACATTAAAAAAAATAAACAAATTAAGCACTACAAAATATAAAATGGTCTTTTACTCTAAAACAACAGTCACATAATCTGGGATGCCAAGTAAATGCTTCTTTAGAAATAGTAAGTAGTTTTAAATGAGATGACATCATGTTGCAGCTACTTCGCTTGTGATTTAATATGCGGGTGAGCACTCCCTCTAGCCTTCGTTAAATTAAACTTTCAAAGTCGCTGGACTGTTGAAGGTTTTCAGTACTAAGCTCTTGGTCCTCAGTTGATTGAAACTCTGCTGTCTCGAAATGTGGGCGATGAATTATCAGGGTAAAAGATTCTAATGTACTTGTAATGCAGAATAATATTTAATGATTTCTAGCATAGAGTTACTTTACATAATACATACTCTTTTATATAAAAGAGTGTCCGTGGAATTTCTTGCCCGTTCTTCTCTGTCGTTTTTCTCTTACGCTTTGAAATGGGCAACTAGCATCATCTTTCTGACTGACCGACCCCTAGACAATACGAACTGAGATCCTCTTCTTTTTTTTTTATTCGTTGTTTTTTTAACCGTTTTTTAATTAAGTAGATGCGCCCTTCCGTTTCACCCGCATAAGTCTCGATTTCATAAGAATATCGAGATATTCCTATGTCCTACCTATATATCCAGGTTATTGTCTACCCATGTGCCAAATTTCATCCAAATCTGTTCAGTCGTTATAGCGTGAAAGCGTAGCAAGCAAACAAACTCACTTTCGCATTTATAAAATATTAGTTAGAATTAGGATTATATTACTGGCTGCGCCCCGCAGTTTCACGCGCATAAGTCTCGATCCCGTAAGAATATCGGGCTAAAAGTATCCTATGTCCTAATCCAGGTCATGGTCTACCCACGTGTCGAATTTCATCCAAATCCATTCAGTCGTTTTAGCGGGAAAGCGTGTGGCGATGAACACATCATTCACCTAAAATTACTATGTAACATCCCTACGATAGTGACACGTCACTACGTTTTTTGGACGATTATTTTTCTGGTGTTTGGTAAATTATTAATCCTGGTTGTCACTATTCCTATTGTGCGCCTATCACTTGTTTTCCTGATAGTATCAATCTATTCAGCGTACTAGAATTTTGTGAGCGTTCCTGGCTGATTAAATTGTATAACCTATTATCACAGCGAATGGTTTTATTCCGAATGTTTGGGAGCAGCTAATCCCTAAATTGGTGACCCCGAGCATGAACGTCAACGCAGCCTTCGTGCAACTACTTCAGCGTGACGTCATCATCATCACTCCCGCAAGCTTTCGTGACAAACAACCAAACAATTTTTTTTGCATTAATATTAGTTAGGATTAAGAATTCCAATTTCGATGTTCGGCTACACTTACGAAATTAAACTGGAGTTTGGCTTGCTTAATAGCAGCGTGGAAGGATGCCCGGAAGACGTTGATGGTACATCATTACCGTCAGCCGGTCCCCCGGACTGTTATTAAGGAAATGCTGGTCCGTAGCCCGTAGTACGGGAAAGATATTAATTATAATTTGTTTTGGGTCCAGAGAATTTTATCCTACTGTTTCGACAGCAAGTTAATGGCAACACACAGCTAACGAGAATTTTCTTTCAAACTGTAATGTACACATTGTTCTCACATGAATGTTGTAACCGATATTTTGTAACAATATTTTAATTTAAAAGAGTGTCCGTGGCGTTCCTTGCCCGTTGTTCTCCATGGAACCTACTACGAGTTGGAATGGGCAACTAGCATCTTTCTGACTGACCGACCCCTTGACAATTCAAAAGTGCCTGTAATTTGTTTATTTGAAATAAATGCTTTGAGTTTGAGTTTGAATGATGCCTCAAAAGTATCGTCGTATGTAAGTAGATCGAGCTAGCTCGATCTACTTACATACGACGATACTTTTGAGGCATCCTGTACCTATTTACTTTCGGCCCGCATGAAAAGTTTCTAATTTGCGTAAAAAAAAACCGTTATTTTGTTTTCGATTTCGATTGCTTGACGCACGTAAAACCGTTCAAATGAACAGTAACTTTTACATCTATACTTACTAATACAACAAACATAACATTAACAACATAACAACAGCTAACATTGCAACATTGCTAACATTTATAACTAAGTATTGTATTTATTCATTTTATTTTTGTCTTATTTTGTTATTTCACTATATGCTGCACCGGTTGACGTCATCACGTCAACGCCGGCTGTCGCTGAAAACCAGCGTTGGGGCTCTGTCTCGCATAGGGTCGCAGCATTAAGCTGAGCGATGGCCGTTTTGCGTGGACGTGACGCATATTTTCCCCCAAATTGTTTATTTTTGTGTTTTGTTCTTTCTTTGCGTCATGTGTACCGCAAATAAACGTATTTTCTTTCTTTCTTTTCTTTCTTCTTTAATACACGGAAGAGGAATATAAAAAGGCCCCTAACTTATCTTGAAATATTTCCGAAACCACGTAAGATAGCTTCTTGAAGTAAAAAGCAACATTCAAGCGTATTTAATAGCGCATAAAAAACACCTATAATAGTAGTTTATGAAACTGTTGCATAATGAGGAGTATTAAAATAAGAGTGTGCGTGTGAATACCTAGAGTTATATGCAGTTTCATACACTACTTTATCTACTCTCATACATTGTGATTGAACCTACTAAATAAAATATCAAAATTAAAGATCAAGAATACAAAATTCCCACGAAATTCTGTACAACAAAACGTACGAATGGCGCCTGCACCCAGCACATCACCGCTAGAGGGGTGCTGCTGTCCCCGCTAACATTCCATTACAAAAGTTGATGGAAACTCTTTGGTGATATTAACTTCTTGGATTAGCCCTGAATCGTAATAGAAAAAAAATGTTTTATAGCATTATTTTGCTAGAGAAAAAGTGTTATAATATGATTCTATTTTTAAATTTCGGTATTGTGTTTATAAAGTATGTCAATATAAACACGTTTTGAAGTTTATAATTCGAATATTACGATATGAGAATAGATAAAATTGTTTTCAAGATTTTTTTTGCAGGTATTTAGAATTTACTAGTGTCTTTTTTATACCTAAAGCTGAAGATTTTCTTTGTTTTTGTTTATTTGTTTGAACGCTTTGGATATTTGCTATTCAACATCACGCTACGAACCTTAGGAGCCGAGAAAAAATACAAAAAGGGGCCTGAAAGAACGCTAAGTCAAAACGAAGTAATAGAGAGGGCTGGCGGGCGATGCGAATACCGGTATTTTATTTACATGAAGCGACTGCCTATCGGACTTCCACAACCCAATTACTGGGTAATACGAAACCAACAATTTACATAGTACCTAAAGATGCCTAGGCCAGTTAGACGTCAGACACGAAACATAATCAAAACAATTGATCCCCCTCGCTAAACAAAGGACAAAATGGCTGACAGATATTGTTAAAACCGGTGACGGATCACTCCCCAACCCTTTTCTATTAGCAGAGTCACAAATGAATATGGATTAATATCTCGTCAATTGTCCCGACGAACGGTTGTAACTTGTGGAACTAATTTATGGAAGGATAAACCGCGGCTACACTGCGAACTAAGCTAACTTAGCTTAGCTTAGCTCGTGTAGCTATGACAGACACCGTTTGATACTTCGGTACCGTAATTCATTTATTCCTTTTGTAGACATAACAGGTTATCCCAAGGCAAACAAGTAACAATAACTATAAAGTAGTTGTAAGTGAGGTTTGAATCAAAATACGGGTGTTCTAAAGAATATGGTTTGATTTTTTGCGACAAGCACAATTTGTATTAACACGATCAGTGCCGGGACCCTCCTGGAGGGTTCACCTAGTCGCATACGGGATGCTGGGAGCCTATTGTTTATGGTCTTAAAATCCAAGTATTTTTTTTTTGTTCTCGGTTACAAATATTGACTAAAAATTTTATAGGTTGAACTATGTATAGCGACAAGACCTCCTGAAAAAACTATTTTACTTTGTTTTACAGTGTTATAACACGGTTTTAAACCTAATGCAATTGACCGTCCGCGATAGTTAACTTTACCGCAAACGTAATGCCGGTAACCCTCCGGGAGGGTTCAATTCCAATATGTATAGCGGCATGGCATATGAGTTATATGAAAAGTGGGTGGAGTCGAGTTTTCAACAAAGTATTGAATAAAGTCTTCATTCAATTTAAATCAATAGATATTATGTCCGAATCAAATATTTCCAACTCAAAACTCACTAATAATATTAACGATAATTATGATTAATTTCAGAACTACTAAGAAGTGATGCGCGCGTGAGCTAAGCTAAGTTAGCTTAGCTCGTCGTGTGCCTATCGCTTAATGAAGGAATTTAATCCGAGGCGATAACAAGAGCCGATTACATTTGCATGTATTTTCGATAATCCTGAGTTTAGGAGGGTGCTTTCTGATACTGATAACCCTTTTGATTATTTGTTTCTGAATATTAATATTGATGAAGTTTCGAACCCAATTTAGTAATGATAAATATTATAACGCACTCCTTAAGACAAGAAATTCCACGATTATACTCTTTTAAAAATAAATGTCTTTTACAATGTTTTCTAATTACAGTGTTAATAGGTATGAGAGGACAGTTAAGGCCTGTCTACAAGTGCCAGGTACTTAACAAAATAGAAAAAAAAAGAAACAGTGCTTTGTAGTCAATTGTTTTAAATCACAGTCGTAAGCATGCTTTAGGCTTAACATGAATATTGGCAGTGTAGCTTAAGGCTAAGAAGTCCCAAATAGCTTTTCGACTATACTTCGTTTTTGAATCCCAGAGACTAATTTGACATTTCAGATGATTGTTCTTTGTTTTTTCAATTTGGAATTTGACATTTGCACCTATCAAATTAGTCTCTGGGATTTAAAAAAAACGAGGGAGGTCACACATCATAAGCGAGTAGTCGCTTGATGTGTGACATCTGACATCTCATCTGGGTAATAAGCAAAATTAAAGTGTCGGGGCGTCATCAAGGTCGATTCTGATGGCCAACTCTAGCACCGCGCGCGCTCACTGGTCAAGTCAAATAGCGCGCGCTTCCTCGGCTTCCTGAGACACACTTCCGTCCCTTTTCACGAAATCACTCCCACGGATTGGATTATTACGTTTTTTTTTAATTTAGATTTTGATTGCAGAAAAACAAGAGGAAAGATCCATCCAAAAAAAAACTGAATACTTTCCGATTTTTAAAGGTACCTACCGGTGTGAAGCACTTTCTTTAATCTATAAATCATCTGACATCAAAACAAAGATCCACCTCTCATAAAATAAAATCTAATTTTTACCAAAAATTTAATAAAAACGTGCATTAACCATCAATCAATTTTATTTGTGAAATGAATGAATACGATCTTCTTTTTTTAATAAAAAATTGTCAATCTGTGCGCAGCTTGCGACCAATTACTCTTCAAAGAAAGCTAATGACTATCTTTTGAGATTATTATCATGTTAATGCGTAAATAATTATATTATGCAAAAGAAAGTGCTTTCGTAATAGTATCGACGTTGATAATAGAATTTCGATCAGATTGTAATTGACGTATTTTTGAGATGTTGTTTGAACCGTTTACATGGTGATTTTTAATTCACTGTTAATCTTTCTGGGCGTGAAAGTAAATCAATCTGCCTAGCCTTTTCCCAACTGTGTTGGGGTCGGCTTCCAGTCTAACCGGATGCAGCTGGATACCAGTATTTTACACGAAGCGACTGCCTATCTGACCTCCACAACCCAGTAACTGGGTAATACGATACCCCTTGGTAAGACTGGTTGTCAGATTTTCGGGCTTCTGACGACTCGTAACGACTGTCAAAGATCCATGAATGACAGCCGGGACCAACGGCTTAACGTGCTATCCGAGGCACGGAGGAGTCTCGGTATGTAAAGATGGTTACGCATCCACAGACCAACCCCGGCAAGCGTAGCTTAACCTGATAGATCGACCCGTGCGGCAGTTATTACTTCGCCACGAGCTCCTCTAGGGCGCGAAAGTACTCGCGATTATAAACAACTTTGAGACCAACTCTGAAATATCGACAAAAATATCTGCTCTTTCATAGAAACCTGTAATATTTACCCGATGAAAATGTATGAATTTACATAAAACTTTATTTCAGACTAAGGTCCATAATTTTGTTAGTATTTTGGTGTTAGTAACAATGGTGCTTAAATAAGTAGGTTAGTATTGTTAGTTTTTACAAATTATTTATTTACGAGGACCTATGACTGTCCCCACCCAGTGTCCCTGAAAGGGATAGTCTGGTCTGGCAGCGATCATTTTTAGAATGCTGTTGTCACTACCATGCAGGCGCCGTAGCAAGCAGGCCGCTCTCTATCGATGATGGCATGGAAACCATCTGTGCGAGCGTCCGCGAACAATCCCGAAGCGCTACGAAACAGAGGTTTTTTTTTTGCTAGTTCCTAGTTGGTCCTGTAGTGAAAGTTGTTTATAATCATGAGTACTTCCACCTCCTGAAAGGTTAACAGTGAATTAACAGGTATAGGTATGCATTGCGTGTGCAATGCATTGTTTGTAATTAGTTATAGATTCTTCCGTATCTAAGTAGTCTGAATTAACTTTTTTCAAAGTTAATTGAGACTACTTAGATACGGATCTAAGTAGTCTGAATTAACTTTTCCACTAAGATATCTAAAGCGAGTAACAAATCCCTCTCAAGAACTAGCAATTCTTGAATTACTCGCCAACTGAAATAAGAAATCAATCCAATTTCCACTCACAAAATGGCTGAAAGTTTCCCTATAAACTTCAATTCATATTGATGCATCCATATTTCAGAAGTTTCTAACTATCCGCGTTTTATCCATATAAAATAAAAAAAATATCATAAATTACAGATAACTAGCTGCGCCAATGTAAACAATATCAATACTTATAGTTGTAAAATCAATGTACCAGAAACCATATTTATCGATACCTTCTATAAGATTATATCGATACTGAATTTTATCGATATTCGATTTTATCGAAACAATCGCATCAGCAAATTGATTACGTAACTTCGAATATCAATCTTACTAACCATTCAACCGTATACACTGCAAAGGGCTAAAGAACTTTGTAAATTAATTTCGACCTTCCACCTTACAAATCAAAGTTGAATTTCGCTTTTCCGTGGTTGATGTCGTTTTGCTCTTAATCAACTAACGCGCATTAATTAAGCCTTTTAATTGATTTATCTGTTCTTTTGTCACGTGTTGGTGATTATTGAGGGTGATTAGAATAGAAAGGGGTAGGTGTACCGGTTGTTATGCCAACAAGGAAGGGTCTTGTAATGGATTAAATCGTTTATTTGAGAACATTGTTGTCATTCGTAGATCTTTGACAGCCATTACGGGTAGTCAAAAGTCCGAAAGTCTGACAACCAGTCTTGCCAAGGGGTATCTTGTTACCCAGTTACTGGGTTGTGTAGTTCAGATAGGCAGCCACGCCATGTTATATACTGGTATCCAGCAGCATCCGGTTAGACTGGAAGCCGACGCCAACATTGTTGGGAAAAGGCTAGGCAGATTGATTTTGAGGGGAGAGCTTGGTATCTATCTAACGGTACTCATCAATTTACACAAAAAAACATGTTGGATATCACTCAGTACTTTCAGCGCTTCTTTTATGACTTACATTTTTTTGTTGCATTTTGCACTAAAGCGCTCGAAAGCGCTGAGCGACGTTATAACGAGTGCCACTAGCTTTGACAACTCGCTTGCTTTCATAATTTTTTATAACTGAACAGACAGCTGTGCTGCTGGGGAGTTTGTTGCGCCACTTCTTCTCCCCAGCTGAAGTACTGGGAAGTGATGAAGGGCGGGCGTTTTGGGGGACTGTCTTATGTAATTATGACGTTCAAAAAACAAAACCGAAGTAATAGCGCGGGCAGGCGATGCGATGCGACGGGGGTGGGTCGAGGGAAACATATTTCACGCGGACAAAGTCACGGGCAGAGCTAGTAATTTATGACAGAAAGTAATTTTACGAGGCTGTTGGTAGGTACTTAGGATAACAATGTATGGCACCAGCACCCTTAAATACACGATCAATCACAATCTGAATCATTTTGAAAGAGATTGCTAAACCATCGCTTCTTAAGTTCGGAAAAAAATCTCCTCAACAACGTAAATAACGCAATAAATGTTGTTTAACTGTCAAAATGAAACAGATTACTTAGTCTTAATAATTTACGAAAATGTGTTACACAATAAGATAGCAGGCAATGTTACGTACAGTAAATAAAATAAAAGATCTACTACATTACAAGGTTACAAGACAAAATCACTAAACATTAGATTAAAAATCGATAATTTCTCGATCACTTATTAAATTACGGTGTAGTTCTCGACACAACACACGTGTAAATTCTGTAGAGCACGGGCACGTGTCTGAGGGAACAAGCAGCACGTGCTGCTTTAGAAACACACCGATCACACGTCTGTTTGTCTCCGTACTACAAGTAGTAAGGCTGACGCATACTGATGTCGCCATAGAGTTTCATTTGTCCATTTCCCTATAATAAATAACATGTACACAAAACCCCGTCCAATCCGCGAAGGTGTTGTTAAGAATCGTGCTAAGAGTCTGTCCTTGTGGTCGTTTTAAGAAAACGATTTTTTTTTTTTTTTATGGCCATTTTCCCTCGCTCTAGTTGGGGCGCGGGCGGCCGTCGTGGCGTAGCGGGTGTATATAACTTATGACCTCCATTGGAAATTTACTCAATAACAACCAGGATGGATGTTGCTATGGAGTTTCAACTCCAATCCATTTTCTTCGCTAGGAAACCCGCTTGGCAATTAAATTTTTATTTGTGTTTTCCAGTGTGTTTTGAATACAGTTTCAGTTAAGGTATTTGTGGTATATTTTACGCCGAAAATCACGGAAAAGGATCATCTCAATTCAACGCTTAGTTTTTGAGGGGGCGCCCGCTCAATTTTTTCGACCCAGTAACTAACTGCCCGCACCGCCCAAGTCAGTCCAGTGTGACTGACTTCGTCTAAACGCATTCGGCAGTCGCAGCCGGATTTTTGTAGTGTTCACGTTTGAGTGTTTTAGTTTTATAGGTAAAGGTATTTTGTTAAAAAAGGACAGCTAACTGGGTCGTTAAATGAATCGAGTCTATACAAACCAGTGACTGGGTCCAAAACGACGTGTTACCCCGTCAAGCGCTAAACGCAGTGAACACTCACTCACACACACCCACTGCGTTCGGCACTTGACGTGGCAACACGTCGTGTCCAGGTTCGCGACAAGTCAATCGTCATCCTGAGGATGCCTCGTTGAGAGGTGAAACACATGTCGATTTCTTACAGGGTTCTTTATGACTCTTTAAGAACAGTTAAGCGGATTAGGTTACTAAATATACAAATATAGAAACAAATTATCTGCAGATATGAAATAAACATTAATATATCCGTTAGTTTCAATTACGGTTGCGGTTATCCTGAACAATCCTGCTCTAATACTTGATAAATAGGTATTACATAATTATACTTGAAGGGTATATGGGAATCTCTGCGGTCTGAATATAGCGGAGTGCCTACTAAATTGTACACACGTACTATAATAATGTAGATTATATGCGGTCTGTGTTTGCGGTGTACACATAACAGCGGTTGCAATACATACAGACGTAATAATCACGCTTGTTTTATCTTAAGGGGTAGACAGAGTGTGCAGTAACAACTCCCTACACCCACATTTTGTCAGTTACATTATAATGGGGGCAAGTCTTTTGCCACCAGCTAGGCAAAAATCTGGCTTCGGAGTGGTAAAGAGGATTTCTTAATGGAAAACCCGCACTTATATTTGCCCGACTCAGAGATCGAACCCGGATACGTCACCACGCTTGACGCACTTGTGACTACTATAAGATCAACAAGGTATTCATAACAATAATAATTGACCTATAAAGCCTCATTCTTTCTTTTTCGTGTGGTTAGTGACTAACCCGGTGTCAGAGTTTTAAAGCCGCCCATGGGCCTCTGACTTGGCTTCACATGCCGTCGAGAAATATCTCTCAGGCATG
The DNA here is from genome assembly GCA_914767755.1 of Agrochola circellaris. Taxonomy (NCBI): domain Eukaryota; kingdom Metazoa; phylum Arthropoda; class Insecta; order Lepidoptera; family Noctuidae; genus Agrochola; species Agrochola circellaris. The sequence goes on from OU611857.1 coordinate 4,126,839, forward strand.
CCGGTTTCCTCACGATGTTTTCCTTCACCGTTTTTTAAGCAAGTGATAATTATACAATACGCACATGAATCCGAAAAGTCAGTGGTGCGTGCCTTGGGTTCGAACTCGAGACCTCGGCAGTCTGTCGGTCACACCACTAGGCTGCTTTTTAGCCCCATTAATACGATGCAAGTTTCTTGTCTATGGCATACACTATTTAAGCAACAAATGTCCTTTTGAGTTTTGCTTCAACTTATGGTCTAACAAAATCAATCAAATCACATCGTCTAAATCAGACCGCACCAGCCGTCCCCCCCTTAGTCCGCCAGTGGCAGAAGATGATATGGCTAGAAAGGGAGTGGCTACAGAGATGACGACTAATAGAGAAGTGTGGTAGAAAAAAATGTGAGCCGTCACGGGACGCCTGGCAGATGTGAAACATCGACATTATTTTGTAAAAGTAATATGCAGAAAAGAACAGATTGTGATAGGAACTAAATATGTTATAATGATAAAAAACGCCGGATCGAGTGGGAGAGAATCGCACAGTCGATTGCGCATGGCGACGCGTCGCCACACCGTACACACTACTGCATATATACGAGTATACCATCATATAGTGTGGCGTCGCCACGGCATGCGTCGCCACGCCAGAAATCGGTTTTACGTGCGGCTATAGATGTTTCACATCAAAAAGACATGTTAAATTGGGATAAGGACAGGAAAATGATGATGAATAACTAGCCTAGCCGACCCCAACATAGTTGAGAAAAGGCTAGGCAGTTGATGAAGCTCAATAATGAAGATTTAAAAAACTGAAGGGTACATCAACTTTTGTCGCTGACTGTACACTGTACTTGCTAGGCAGTTGTACCATTGACTTAACCACAGTAAAATAAAGTAACAGTACTATATCACGGCAGTGACCTTGAAATAATTACCTACGGCCACTCGGTAGACAAACCTTCCGCGACCCAGCGTAACTGCAGTGCACTCAATACTGTTGCGTACTGACACTGAGATTTAGAAGCGCGTCGTTTCGGCCTTTTTCTATGATGATATAATACTGTTACTTATTTATACTGTGACTTAATGGTAGAAGTCTAGGAAGCTTGGCTATTTAAAAAGAGAGGTACTTACGTCTCACTCTGACTGTGGGCCTCTTGAACGCTGTGCGGAGGTAAGGCATTGCCATCACCAGCTCGATGTGAGGAGGCGCAGGCAGCTGGAAGAAAAGTCAAGTTTAGCATCCCAGTCACATGATAAATGACTAAACCCAACTCCATTATCAGCCTATAACGTTCCCACTGCTGGGACCTCCCAGAGAGGAGGCCCGTCCTCCTCTCTGGGAGAGGGAGTGGACCGTAATCTATCACGCGGGCTAAGTGATGGTAGATGTAACATGTCTTCGAATTTTTGGTTCTAGGACATGTCGGTTTCCTCACGATGTTTTCCTTCACCGTTTCGAGAGCAGTGGTGATGAGATAATTTACACAAAGTAAAGTGTCTGCTTGGTATAGAACCCACGACCTACAACTCATGAGTCGCTGCCGTCCACTGGGCAACTACTGCTCTTAAAACTCAACTCAACTCCTATTAATACATTTATTTAAAATTAAAGCAATTACAAGCACTTCTGTATAGGGATGATGACAAAAATGGTTTTTTTTAGTACGTCATGGAGATTATTAAAAAATATTGGACACGTATTTTTTCTTTTTTTACGTAATCTAAAGATAACGGCGATACATTGAGTTAAAATGTGCCGTGACGTCACGAGTATGTAGATTTTATACTTACTTGTGACGTAGCGACCCCCACTCCCCAACTTAAAATACGTTTTATCTAAGTATTTTTTTATTAATATGATAAAGCAAAAAATACGTGTCTAATCTTTTTTTTATTATCTGACTGACGGATTAATTAGATATTTTTTTTACCCAGGCATCATCCCTATTCTCAGAGTCGGACAGTCGGAAAGATGAAGCTAGTTGCCCATTGCAACTTTGAAATATTAACTGATCCACGCGACTGATTAACTGATCCACGCGTCATGTTCGTGAACGGGCGCCGTCAGTTGTGACTGGTCATCTCTTATCTGCCAGGGCTTATTTTTAATCTTATATTTTGAATTGTTTTAATTTTTTTTTTGTACATTGTTCTCACATATAGAAGCAACAAGAATAATGTACCCAGGATTGTGTAATTTTCTATATTTAAAAGAGTGTCCTTGGAGTTTCTTGCCCGTTCTTCTCCATGAAGATCTACGTTTTGGAACTGGGCGACTAGCTTCAACTTTCTGACTAACTGACCGACTATTTGACAATTCAAAAGTGCCTGTAAATGGTTTAATTGAAATAAATGCTTTGAGTTTGAGTTTGAGTTTAATCATTACGTTTAAATTAGTTTTTTTTTTTTTTTTTTTTTTTTTTTTTGTCTAGGTATTTTGACCATCTTCTATTTTGTTAAGTACCTGGTATTTGTTGAAAGACCTACACTGTCCTGCCATAACAAACATTAACACTGTTATTTGAAAATATTGTAAAAGCCAATTATTTTTAAAAGAGTAACCGTGGAGTTTTTTGCCGGCTCTTCTCCATAGGAAACGACCGATTGGAACCGTGCACCTAGCTTCTGACGTTTCATAAGTGACCTTGTAGGTTTATGTGAAATAAAATGTTTTACTTTTTGAATTATGAATTGCAAAACGTAGTAGGTACCTATGGAGAAGAACAGGCAAGAAACTCCACGGACACTCTTTTAAATCAAAATATTGGTTACATCCTTCATGTTACAATTTAGATGATTATGACATGTTTTTGGCCGATCGAACTTAGACTCCAGTCGTTACAAAGGATACCTACACTTTTCTTTGCAACCTGTTCAAATTATTAACTCTTCATGAAAATAGCAACTACCGATTTATCGAAAGGTTATACTAAAGTGCTTCCAGTGGGTGGAGAAAAACTGAAATAACGATAATATAATGAAAACAAAACTGGAACTGAATTTAATTGAAAACATTATTATACAACGTGTTCATTTTGATAACTCTAGGGTATTAATGAGACCATGTCAAAGAATCAATTGACATATGAATTATGTGTAAATAAAAATTATATTTCGTTTTCGTTTTACGTACAAAATAATTCGACATAAATACAAAACAAAGTCACGATTATTTCGACGATTCGACACAAATACGTGAAAAAAAAACTGTCAATTTTTGTCCATAAAAAATAACTACAAGACAGTATCACACTTTCTTAGCTTTAAATATGAATGATTGGTTTGAATGAAAATGATTTACTTGTACTTATCAATGAAACTTAGATACACACATCGAGAGTCTAGTTGTAAATGTATAACTTTGTGCCTATTATCAGGTTGCTAGGTATAAACAGGTGAGTTAGGTTAGGACAAGAATAATAAAGTAGGCAATCTAACATGTCTATGCTCATACTTTCAATAGCAGTCCTTAAAAAATATTTATAAAAATCCTTACACTATTTTAAATTAATTATAGGCATCATACATAGAACCCATTTGCTTTTAGAGTGAAAACCGTTTATAACGACTTCGCTTAAAGCGACGTTCTGGTTATTACGACGAAATTTTGAGGTCCCAGCATTTGTGTTTACTTAACATAGATTTTGGTTATAACGACTACCGGCTAGAACAACCGTAATCCGAGGGTCCCTTCGAAGTCGTTATAAACGGTTTTCACTATTTATCTTCGAAAATATGTATTTTTGGAACACTTGTTCTAGGACTTTTTGTATTATTTTTACTCATACCATATATAAAATATTTTTATTTTTATTTGTAAATAAAAAAAAAAATATTGTAAAAGAATAATATAATGTAAAACATATAATTTATATTTTTATTTTATTTGTAAATGTTATAATGTTACCTATAATGTTATTATGAGTCTATGTTACTTGAATAAATGATATGAATTATTATAATTATAACCTTATAGTTATAGAACATTAAGAGGAACACATTGTATAATTTAAAAACCTCTGTGCTGAAAGGCCATTAACAGCGGCTCAATCACACAATGCACTTTCATATAAAAGGTTTTCGATGAAACACTATGGGACCACTTAATTTATAATAATAAAACCATTTTCATGGTCAACTTACCGTTTTCGTTATTGCTGTCATCCATTCCCTTTAGTGAGCAATGAAAAAAAAAGAAAGAAAATATTAAAGTCAAAGTAAAATAATTTATTTCAATTAGGCTCATGAGAGGCACTTTTGAACGTCAAAATTAACAAAAAAAAAAATAGAATTGATTCTAGTCGCCCCTTCCAAAAGGTAGTTTTCGTATGGAGAAGAATGGGCAAGAAACTCCACCGTTACACTTTTAAAATGTTTTAAAATATTTTGTATACATTAATTATATAATTATGTGAAGAATTAAAAATAAAGTAATGACAGATAAACTAATTATGTGATAGATACATGGTGCTCACATATTTACAAACATTGTAGAAGTATACGATTTAACAAAAAATTTAACAAGTAATACTATTAAGCCAGTATGTAAGTTAAAGTAATCACAGAATGTAAAATGAATGCCGTAAAAATAATAAACTAACAACCACTTTATTTTGTCTAGACTCTATATTGTCCTATGTAACAGGACCAAGTTTCCAAGCATTCTTATCTTGGATATAATCCTCTAATTTGTGATATGCTTGTTTACAAAGTGAACTTTTATCATATGAGTTTTAAATCTTCTTTCATTTAATTGCAATATATCCAAGGTATTTTGTTGTAACATTTAACACAGTACACCATAAAAGATGTATGTACTTTAGATAATCTGAAAAATGGTTGATCTATTTTATCTTTATTTCTAGTATTAAAATTATGTTTATCATCATATTAATTAATGTTATAAACTGGTAAAGCTATTTCAGAGTGGACACTCTGAAATAACGCGCCCCACTAAAGCTTCGTGCAGACTAGCGCGACGCGTTAGCGCGACGCGAAACCGGTTATTGTTATATCATGAAGTTTTCTTAGAAATATTGTATGTTCGAATCGCGTCGCGCCGTCGCGTCAGGCTGATCTGCACGAGCCTTAATGCATTTTAAGCACTCAGTAATGCGAGAGATGTGGGGACCCCCATCTCAGAGTGGACAAGCTATAAGTAATCTTCAAAAATAATTATGACACTTGGCTCGTGGCTAAATAATAACAGCCGCACGGGTCGATCGAAGATTAAGCTATACTTGCCGCGGTCGGTTCGTGGATGGATGACCGTCCATTTACACATCGAGACCGTTACGTTTTTTGCAATTTACCTGCAAATTGCAAAAAACGTAAGAAAATTTGTCTTACGTTTTTTTGCAATTTGCTTTTGAAAGTGTCAGGCTGTAGGTTGATTAAAATATAATTCGCGACCGTAATATGTCTTTACAGAATTATAATAATTAGAATCAGCTACATATACATATCCATCAAATAGCTCAAAGATCAAATAGCCATTGAATGATTAAATGATGGATATCATCAAATAATCATTCAATGGGGTAATATGAACTACCTAAGAGTTGTATTGATGATTTTTATGACACATTTTTTGGACGCATAGCTTGCTACTTGAACTAAACTCGTTAGTTATGTAACTAATGCAAATTAGCTTTAGGGCCTAGCCCGCACACTAGTGTAGCAAAGAAACCATCTATCTTACAAAGGCGGTAGTTTTAAGGTTTGAGAAATGGATGGTGGATGATCATTTTCATTTCCCACTTATAGTATAGTTTGACCGAGACCACTCGTACCGCGCCTTAAGAATGCGAGGCGAGGCGGGGGCAGCGTTGACGAATGAGCGGCGGGACCCCGTGAACCTTGACGATTGAGCGGCCTGCACTGCCCCTCCGTCTCGCCGCGCACATATCTAAGGCACGGTACAGCGATCTCGGTCAAACTATAGTCATTGGATATCTTCAAATGACTATAGTCCTAGTACCTCCTCTGAGGCTTCCCGCGCAAAGCCACACTGAAAGTCAAAGATGTTCATTCCCTAAAGACTATAATGAAACTGTAGCCAGTGTAATAAATAATAATAGTATTCTAATATTTAAAAATGTAATTTATAAGTGTTTTAAGTGAAACAAAAAAGATAATAATAATAATAGTAATTTAACGTGAAATATATTTCTTGTCTCCGAACTAATTACTCAGAACGTCATCACAGCCTTTTCTAGGAAAACAAGTTACGTAGGCTTGTCTACGTAGATACACCTTACGTATTTTAAAACTCATTTATACGAGGAGAGATTCTCGTTCCGAATAGGAGAATATTGGAAAGATATTAGGTCCCCCCACCTATGAAATCAGCGTTTTGTATGGAGAATTTTAAGGAAGTTGCATTTTTCATACTAACATTTTCTTAATTTATATAACAACCACGAACACTAATGTTTTAAAAATTTTATGCACTAACGTTTAAAAACTAAGATAACGTAATATGCCACTTAGATAAAGCGACAAAAATAAGTTTTGACTAAGTTAAAACAAATAGTGGTCATTTCTGCTAACAAAATGAGGAGTCTTTTTAAGGTATTTTTTATGTTTAGAAAACTATAGTAATAAGGTTTTTTTATTATTGGTAGTTGTCTATGATGGTCATTATTCGATATAATACCAAGCAATTGATGAATATTTTAAATCATAGAAGTGACGAGGTTCTCTATTTGTGAGAAAAAAACGCCAATTTCATAGGTGGGGATAAGTAAACAAGTTGGCTCGTGTAAACTGTGCCATCGTTTTTAATTAATTGCAATATTATAATACCTATCTTCCCAAAACATTACCGAATTTACATAAATTATTAAAAATATCCATGGGAATGCAATTTGTTCGTAAACAAAATTAGTTCTTGGAAATAATATTGTGGAAATTTTGTCAAATATTGATATACTATGTGAAATTTCATTCGTTTGCATCCTCTTAAGGGGTCATTGTACTCATCATCACGAACAACTTTCACTATGGGGCCAACCCTGAAATCGCGAAAAAAAATATCTGAACTTCCATACATTTATGTTCGCATAGCTCGTTATAATGTAGGGAACAGCTGATTTGTTTTTTGTGACCCCTTAAGAGGATGCAAACGAATTAAATTTCACATTGTATATAATGAAAGCTCAAAACCAACATCAATTTGTTAATTATCGGGCCCGTATCAGATTTTATAAAGCGCAATTATTTTAACTGGCAACATTTCTCTGCGCAGCCTCGCAGTGGGTTGGCTTTAAAAAATGGTGGTAAAGGGGTGAGTCAATGTGTCACGAGATGGCTTGGCGGTCGCCATAAGTGACCACCGATCCGAGGAAATGCGTTTTTAAAACGTGGGATATTTTATCTAGCTGCCACAATATTTGGAAAGTATTTTTGGGGCACAGTATGATAGTCCTCTAGACCGAATTTCGGCCATCGACGCGGGAAATATTATAGTGCACAACTGTATGCACAGACAAGTGTGCACTCTCTCATAGTCCAATGGGACAGCAATCCGGCTTCACCGATACCTTCGGCTGAACGCGCTTTTCGAAGCACTGGGGTTTCAAATCGCCAATTTTCAACCTCCCGGCTATAAACTAAGAAACTTCTCATGGAAAAACACAACACAGGACCCTCGATTAGCAGTCGCGCTTGCGACCACAAGACCAACGAGCCAGTCTTATGTAATGTGTATCTATAACACATTGTATTTCAACTAACGTCCTCAGAAAATGATTATGAAGTATTCAAAATTTTCAAAACCGATGTGTTCGGCAAATGATACTAAGCAGATAATCTCATTCGAATTCATACTTTGTTAAAAGTAAAATGCTTTCCGATATCGTTATGCAACGTTTTAGTGTAATTAGATTAGAGAGAGATAGAATTTTGATAATAGAGTAGATACGTTTTTCAAGACTATGAAAACTTTGTTATGTAATCGCAGAAATCCACGCTCCAGTAGGAATTTTCCTGCGCAAACGGAAATGTAAACAGAACAATATTCTTTCCTTTACAAGAATGACCTACATCCTCAAGATCCGACATAACCCTTTCCAATTTGTCGAGTGAACTTGACAATACAGAAACACGAAGTGTGAGAATCCTTAGCACTTCGTAATCCTAAGGGAGACGGGCTCCCGAAGGATTAATTTTATTTCGGACGAGCTCGTTGGAGTTCGTGCCTCGCTGACAGAGGCGAAGATAAAATGGTTTATTTTATTACACCATGGAGAAAGCAAGACTGGAGTGCTATGTATTTCAGTAAAAAATTATCGACGGTACAGTCCAAAATGTCGAAATGGAGCCTTAACCTAATCCTTTCAGTGTTTTTAAAGAACATCTTGTTTCATAAGCAGATAGGAGGGTGGTGCTGTTTTTCACCTTGATTTGGCATATTTCCCGAGTATATTTTATTATATATTAGGCGTATTATTTGCAAGAACCCCTACAGACCGTTCACTATCACTTGTGCCTTGCCGTCATGTTGGCACCATTGCTTGTCAAGCTTAGTTTCAATACTAATAGAGTTCAAAATTGCGACTGACAGAACAGTGCTATCAATCGTATCACGAGACAAGCTATAATGAACGCATTGTAGTAACAAAGCATTAGATCCATAGATAGCGACCGACGACGATCGAACCACACCACACGTTGCTCATTTCTTCTACTTTGGTATCTTAAACGATCTCTTTTTATGAGCATAGCACAGAATATGTCTTTGGTATAGAATATGGTCTCAGAATATGGTCTTTAGTCTGTTTTAAACAATTTTATTTTATTTTGTTCCTTTATGAAAAAACCAGTCAGCGACGTTGGTAAGTGACTGATTTCTTAGTAAATTCTTAAAGTATTTTCACCTGCTCGTAAAATCAGTTGACATCTATGACCCTTAACAAGAACACTCCATTTTCTCCTTACTCCGTGTTTCCCCACACAAAAAATGAGACTTGGGTACACACGTAGCTTCATATTTTAATGTACACTTTATTTCGGACGCCAAATTAAGTTGGTAATATGTTTCGGGGTTAATTTCGGGCTGACGTAGGTGCGCTTTGTGTCATGTGTGGGGGTGGTTAACTGCGCGTTTTTATTTTGAAATGGCTGTGTAATATCTCGACATGGTTTGATTAACCTTTTTTTTACATGAAGTAGCGACAGGTTTATACTCAATATTTCGTACATGGTACACACGGCTACATATCAAGCTATGAATTTCCAGTATAAGCTGACCTCTCATTGTACGGAAATCCTATAACAATGCGAGTCCAGCTTATACTGGAACTGTATAGCTTGATATGCAGTCATGATCACATATTAGTATCGATCTGCTATAAGTATAGGTTTGAATTTCTTAAATAGTGCTTTATTGAAATAAAACAAATGTGGCCGGTGATGGCAATGGCTCGCCCCCTAAGTATTACATGGGACTTAAACATAACTGGCGAAATGTGGGTGAATAATAGGTACTTTTTTTTGAGGGTGGGAAATTATCAAATAACTTCTCCCGCTCTGGGCCGAGCGGGAGGGCGTGTCAGTCTCTTACTGAACGAAACCCACCCGTGTTCCTTCAGTTGCCTGTGTATTGCCAGGGTTCACGGTATCCCTTTCGGAGTTTCTCGCGAATTATAGGTACCTGTGCCTAAACCTTCGTAGATTACAGGTGGTGATGTTACAGGTAGGGGCATCATTGTATTTTCTTTCACTTTTAAATATTTTGGGACTAAGTTCCTGCGGTAGGAGTTGGCTGGTAGAAATCGTCACGTAAGGAGAACGCGTTATGCCGCGTCCATGACTTTCTCTCTCTCTCTCTTTGTCTCTTTCTATTATAAACAAATGTGTGTGCGTACGAGTATCGCGCCCCCAGTACACGTTGGGCGACCCCATTTGCGTGTATTTTGCAAAATACTCGCAAATCACGCAAAAAGGCCCAGGATACGCTGGCCGAGTGACGAACTCGCCCAACTTGTACTGGGGGCTTCAAGAACTTTGTCACTGCCGTCGAACGCTCACGTTTTTTTTTCTTTGTGATTTTATCAAACATTTTGTAGAAAAAGCAATAAAAACCTATTGCGACTGCTCTAGGTAAAGATAAGACCTTTGAAATGTATCTAGCTTATTCCTATTCATCTTTATTTCTACTAGGATACCCTAGGATAAAGTAATCTTGAAGAAGTTGCAGGTAGGTAAACGAGAGCCGACTTCCGGCCACCGTAGGCGCGGGCTTGCGGACGGTGAGCAATGGGTAGCTCGCCGTCCGATAGGGACCAGGCCCGGGTCGACGGCGCGTTGTGTTCCACGCGCGCCTCAAAGAGATGTCAGCACCAACTGACGGGGTCCGGAAGGGCCAATGCCTGCCGAGGTTGCGGGTTTGTCCGAAAGGGATATCGCGACCCCGGCACACAGGCAACGGAAGGAACACGGGTGGGTTTTAGTCAGTAAAAGTCTGACACGCCCTCCCGCTCCGCCCAGAGTGGGAGAAGTTATTTGATAGTTTCCCACCCTCAAAAAAAAAAAAAAAAAAGGAAGGCGATTGGTTTGTCGCGAACCCGAACACGGCATGTTGCCACGCCAAGCGTCGGTGAACGCAGAGTGAATTTATCGGAGTGGTCACGCCTGAATCAATTAACTATCTAGGATCGTAACTGATGGCGTTCTGTAGTTTCTATTGACCCCCTTGGGAAGAAGTCGTGAGTTTATATATGTGTATGTATAATTCCCTCGTGAACCGTGAATTTAATTTAATTAGAAAACAAGCGTAAATATCTCAATAAGTTAATCCAAAGATGGCGCAGCTTCTAAAATATTCAGTGAGAACTCAGTCTGACGCCTAAATCTAATTATTAATTTAGTAAACCGTGTCATAATTACATTAAGAAAATAGTAGTTCATGTCTTAAGCTAATATGAATTTGTGTAGTGAACTATTTGGAGAATTGACTTCGAAATTCTACTGATAGTAAGATTTGACGGCGAAGTAAGTGGCGCCATCTGGTTTTGTTAAGAAGTTAATAGAAATCACCGAAGAGGACGGATCTGAGTGAAACTGACTGATTACAGTCACTCTAGCAGAGCGTCGCATCGATGGTTGCGTGGCGGCTGTCTTCCATAGAGTATAGTAATTGGACTTAGAGTCCGCGCCACTACTGAAATCCGGCGGAAAATTGTGGAACTACATTTTTTTTAATGCAATTTGGTGCAATGACATAGACACTAGCGCCGCGTTTATCGGAGTTGAGCTTCATATTTATATTGTGCTTGAGTAATATAATTTAACATATAACAACTCGTCAGTTTTCCCCAAAGGGCTAGGTAGAAATGTACGAACAGTACAACTATTTTCTTAATATCGCTCGGCAAACTTCGTCTTTCGTCAGTCGTCGGATTTCTATCAGTTGCCCTTTGCACTTGGTAATTATGGTTGACGGCAACGCGGGGGCAGCGGTAGGAGTCAATACGTACAAGCACCAAGTGCAAAGGGCAACTGATAGAAATCCGACGACTAACGAAACACGAAGTTTGCCGAGGGACATTAAGAAAATAGATGTACTGTATACATTACACCCAAATTTTGTCAGTTATGTTTAAGGCGAAAGCGTCAAGGTATCCCGCGAAATTCAAATTTTCTTACGTTTTTTGCAATTTGCAGGTCAGTATGTTCTATGTTGTTCTAAATATGATTCCCGGCCGTAGCAAATGTTTAATTATAGAATTATAATCATAAAAATTATCAATACAACTTTCTAAGTTCATGTAACCCCATTGAATGACTATTTCATGAAATCATGACATTTGACAATTATGCTAACTTATGGAGTTGTATTGCTGATTGTAATAATTATAATTATGTAAAGCCATATTTGTTACTGTCGTGAATCATATTTTAATCAACATACAACCTGACACTGACCTGCAAAATGGAAAAAAAGTCAAGAAAATTTGAATCTCGCGGGCTACCTTAGCGCATCCCCCTTAAGTCCCATGTAATAGGGGGCGAGTCTATTGCCATCAACCGGGAACAAATCCGGATTCTGGGCTGCTACTGAGAAATTCCTGTTGAAAAAACCCAAAAACACTTTGTCTGACCTGGGAATCGCAACCAGGATCTCATGCTCAGCAGTAGCGCTTGTTACCACTAGTCCAACGAAGCAGTTTAATATATAATTTACTAAATTCAATAAAGTTAATGTCCTAAACCGAAGTTAAATAAATCGAAGTCTTTAGAATCTTCGACGAAGTCATTCATTTTGAAAGTCTTTGTATCAAGTTGAATGTTTACATTTACATAACAAAGAGATAGGCTGGATTGCAGAACTCTTTTGTGTGTTTATATTATAAACGATCTGCTAACATATTGTATCAAAATAAATATCTTTACTTTAAGTTTATCAATTTCATAACTTTTTAAATATTGACAGTTTAAGAGATATAGAGGGTCTTGTAAAATAAAAATATGGTTGTTATTAAAATAGTTTTTTTAAATAACTCAAACTTCCGTTAACAATTGGTTTATTCTATCTACGATATTAAAAATATAGTTTTGGCGATACATTTATCCTACACTATTAAACGAGCAATATTTGTATATATATTTGTAATCATGTTCTCGAAAACGGGTCTAAAGATTTCGATGAAAGTTGCAATATAGGAGTTTACGGGCCGGAAAATCGATCTAGCTAGGTCTAAAAACTGGGAAAATTCGTTTTCTCCGTATTTTCGAGCACAGTTCAGTCGCCCAAAGTTAAGAACAAGATGGCTACCTTAGAATAATGACATGGCAGAATGGAATTAGTAAGTACCTACTATCATGGCAGCATGGAATTAGTATGTACTATACATGGAATTAGTATGAACTCACTATTCAATGAGCATTCTCTATTTTCACCCGAGCAGAGCTCGGTCGACCATGTACTATAATTTAATTTAGTACCTACCTAGAGGGGCTCGTGGCTAAATTATAACAGCCGCACGGGTCGATCTTCAATTATAGGCAACGCTTGCCGATGTTGCTCCGTGGATCGGTCACCATTCATAACATACCGAGACCCCTCCGTGCCTAGGAAAGCACGTAAACCCGTTGGTCCCGGCTGTCATTCGTAGATCTTTGACAGTCGTTACGGGTAGTCAGAAGCCCAAAAAATCTGATAACCAGTCTTGCCAAGGGGTATTGTTTTACCCAGTTACTGGGTTGTGGAGGTGAGATAGGCAGCCGCTCCATGTAAAATACTGGTATCCAGCTGCATCCGGTTAAACTGGAAGCTGACCCCAAAATTGTTGGGAAAAGGCTAAGCAGATTGAATTTAGCCTACCTAGTGTAAATATGCAGTTAGTTTTCGTAACGTAGGTACATTATATTTTCTTATTTTCTCGCAATAAGTGAAATATTAGGTACCTACCTACGTCATTTGGAAATATACTCGTATAACTATCTATTCATACTAGTGGTCGCTCAGAGGCCGAAATTCGACCATAATTCATTTAAATGTCATGATTCTAAGGTAGCCATCTTGTGTCAAACGCTGTCAAACCGCGGGGCGCAGCTAGTAATAATTTATAAAGATATATCACCTGCGCGAAGCCGCTAGCGGAAGCTAATAAAATATAAAATCGATAAGTACTTGTTGTTTTATTAAACATGACATTAACTGGTACTACTTAAAGGTTATATTTATGAATTTCTGCACACATTTTAAACCACCATCCCTCATGAAAAATTTCACACTCCGCCACCGGTAAGCAATTTGAACGTCAGAAAAACCATAATGATGTAATATTAACCACGATGGTTTCACATTAAACCGGGACGTGGTAACACGTTGCCATAGCAACCGCAACTCATGCTAGAGATGGGATAATAAAACAATTGCCAGCATTCGAGATATCGAATAAATAATCGAGGTATCGGATTACGACCTTGAGCCTTCCCGTAATCTTTTATTAGCTTCATTTTTATTATAAGTATTAAGAATAATTTGCGCCGTTTATCTGACGGGGAAATAATATTACTTATTCTGTGTTCTGTTTGGAGGAAAAGTAATGAGACGTAGAATTCTGGAGTTCTAACCAAAACATACAATGGGTTCTACTCTGCGTTTACACCCTATTGGCGGCTGTAGGTACTATCAAAGAAGTTCATATCTAACCAGTTTCGAAACAAAGTCCCGTGAACACGATGACCACATCTGTTACCGGCCCGGTGCTATAGCCGCCGAGCGCTGCAAGCAAGAATAGTCCTTACGGTGGTTAGATATGAACTTCTTCGATGGTACACTCCTGTCTGAGCGGACTCGCTACGTCTCGCGAAAAACTCTCGAGGGAGGGGCTTCAACCAGAGTGCGGCCATGTATACTCTCGCCTAGTTCAGTTGAAGTTGTGAACCTTGAGAGGACGGACGCAGATATTGAACTTTTTCTCTGTCAATCGGCGCATGCAACTCTGGAGACACGAGAGCGACGCACTCGCAACTGCCGCGAGATCCTTTGACTCGGGCACTAAAAACCGACACGTGACGGGAGCGAGCGAAGTACGCCGAGACACACCGAGGCGGGCCGAGCGCTCTCATCGACATTCTTGCACACGGTCTGTCTCGGTGTGCCCGGGCGAGAGTGTACAGCCACCTTTATACAAGTTGTGATACATCTTTTCAACAAATTTTGCTAAGAATTGTCAAAAACATGTATACCTACTTATTATATGTTTTTCCATAACATAACTTTTTTTTAATTAATTTGTCTGATGTCTGATGCGATCTGTGCTTGTTGGCTTTACGAATATGGTCCTCCAGTGACTTGCATAATCAACTACATATTTTTTATTCACATTTTTGACATTTCTGACAAGTTTTGTCTTTATCAGGCTTTTTACAACTTGTAGGTGTAAACGATAAAAGAAACTAGTAGAAAAAACATAGTAGAATACATGTTTTATAATTTGATGTTATAGCAGAGTAACACATATGTGGGCAAAGTATTGAGCGGGAAGCTCACGACGGAACCACCGAAAACCATAGAAATATGTAAGATGACAACATCATCAAGATTTAAGACTAAAGGTATCTAGTTGGGTACTACCCAACTAGATACCTTTAGTCTTAAATCTTGATGATGTAAAGGACACTTTATTTTACTTCTTCATTCCCCTTCTTCATCTGATATCAGATAATCTGGTGAAATGTAATCATTTTATGAGAGGTATTCCACTGAAGACAGCTCCACAAAGCATAAACATAATTATAATCAGCCTATAATGTTCGAAATGCTGGGACACAGGCCTCCTCTCTGTGAGAGGGCGTGGGACTTACTTAATACACCACGCGGGCCAAGTGCGGGTCGGTAGGTGTCACATATCCTCTAATCTTTGTTTCTAAAACAAATGCAACGTTAAAAACTTTTGATAGAAGTGCCTCAGTCACAAGCATAAACCGCTCTGTGTCCACGAAAAAAGAACTATCACGAAGTAACAAGATCAGTCTACCTCAGTTCTATACAGTCCACTTAAGTCCATGCTAGCTAGATCAATCTCTGAGTTTCAGCTCTTCTAGCTCCTCTGCAAACGAAGCACTGTTTTATGGAGTTAAAAGCCACATAGTTATGCAGTTTCATTTTTCCGCAGCAGCGTCCGTGTGGATGTCGAAAAGATAATTGGGCAGGCATTAAGTAACTTCAAAAGGTCCTCCTCAGATTCCATAGGAGTACAGAATGCGTTTTTTAACTACACCTAGGTACGGTAATAAGAGGGTGTTAAGAGGGCGGGAAATGGTACACTAACGCCGCTCCTTTAAAAAAATATTATCTCGTGACTGAGAAGGAATTATGAATAACGGCTAGTAAGGACTCTCGTTAAGTGTGTCTAGAATTTACTTATACAAAGTTTCATATTGAGACACGAAGCAACAAAATTCGATCTAAGCCTCGCCCATGGCGACTTTTTGTAGCGATGCAGTAGCGATGCTGTCGCGCATGTGTATCGATACAGCCACGATGCTGACGCTGGCTGTGTACCTTCGCCCAGATTCTGTATCGCTACTATCGCGATGCTGTCGCGCTTCAGGGCACATTACCCAGCACCCCTCCCTCCGTTCTCCACACTTCGTTCCCCCGATGTCGTCAGAAACGGTTGTGGGTTTGCATCGATACAGCCGCGCGTTTGCATCGTTTCTGTCGCACGTTGTAACGCGACTAACGCATCGTGCGTTAGTCGTTAGTAGTAGCGATGCAGAAGCCGTTTACAAAACGCGCGACAGCATCGCTACATAAAGTCGCCGTGGGCGAGGGGCCTAAAGAAAAGCGGCCACATTCCTCTTGATCGTATTTTGTTGCTTCGTTGCCGTTATTCATAATACCTTTTCCGTCACAAAATAATATATTTTTATAAAGGAGTGGCGCTAGTGGAGCTTAAGGCGCCTTCTTAAGACATAGAGTTGCGTAAGTATAAATTACGCTATCGTAAGCCTTTTATTTTGATGTAAAATTTTATAGACATAGCGCACTCTAATTTCCTTAACGTCACTAAACAAAATATACACATTTTGAGTACAAGCGTTTAAAGTTTTGATTATTTTGGAAAGGGATCACAATATATATACTGAAAATGTGTATATTTTGTTTAGTGACGTTAAGGAAATTAGAGTGCGATAGTCAAGCTAGGTTTTCCTACAATAGTAGACACCCATGTGTTTCATGGTCCTATCTATAGTGCGATAATGTGTTTGAAGTTTTGTACCGTAACATGTCAACCATAATAAAAATACCAGCGCCCAACGCAGTCCCCACACTACATCAAACGTCGCATCTAAGACCTGCCCGTGATGAATTACCCGCGTTTTTACCCTCCACGCTTATGGCACATGGATACGCGTCCCACCCCTTTCTTCCCCTTTCACCCAATTATTATAAATAATGAGATAAGATCGGGTTCCGTTGGGATGTTCCTGTGAATAATGTTGCCAATTTTGAACGCCTCACGCAGTTTGAAAAGCTACTACGGTTAGTGATTGTTTTTGTAAAAACAAAATGGACGACTCTTGAAAAAAAAAGAAAAATCTGTTATTTTTCCATTATGAGAGGAGCTCGTGGCTAAGTAATAACAGCCGCACGGTTGGATCCATGAGGTTATACTACGCTTGCCGGGGTTGGTCTGTGGATGGATGACCATCTTAACATACCGAGACTATCCCCCTTAGTGCTAAAGAATTGCCGCCAGACCTTGACGCCGCCTTTGACGTATATCCTTAACTCATGCATTCAGAAGGGCATATTTCCTGATGCGCTAAAGAAAGCTATCATCCATCCAATTCATAAGGGAGGGAACAGGCACTGTGTCAACAATTACAGACCCATATCGGTCCTATCAGCACTCTCTAAGATACTAGAAAGGATCCTTAATAGCAGTTTAAATAGATTCCTTAGCAAGCATCAGCTCATATCTGATAATCAGTATGGTTTTCGCACAGGAATCTCTACTGAGGATGCAGTTCTTGAGCTGACACAATTGGTTGCTAGGAATCTTGACAGTAGAACCAAAAGCCTAGGGATCTTCCTAGACCTTTCTAAAGCATTTGACACAGTTTCTGTTCCCAAACTTATCTCTAAACTGGAACTGCTAGGGGTGCGAGGAAATACCCTCGAAATTTTCAAGGACTATCTTTGTAACCGGACCCAACGTGTAAAAATTGGAGAGCACATAAGTGAAGAAGTATCGACCACTTACGGTGTACCTCAGGGAAGCATTTTGGGCCCCACCCTCTTCCTAATATACGTCAATGAGTTGTGCAGAATGACCATCCCCAACTCCAGGATCATTGCGTATGCGGACGACACCGCAGTCATAGTTCACGGACCAACTTGGGATAGCGTTAAGCGCCACGCAGAAGCGGCAATGTCGACTATAGTGAAATGGCTCAACCTAAACTTGCTTACCCTAAACTGCGACAAAACATCGTACATTCCCTTCGCTATTCGGCGTAACAACTTGCCCGACGAATCCTTCTCTATAACAGCGCACATCTGCTCCAAACAATCCCTACAATGCTTATGTCCGACGCTCGTAAGAACTGATAATGTGAAATATCTGGGTGTCCTAATAGACGGAGGATTACGGTGGGACAAACAGGTTGACGTCATTACCACTAGATGTTTGAGACTTTTGCATATTTTCAAATCCCTTAGAGACTCGGCTGCGCCTGATACCTTGAGGATGGTGTACTATGCATTATGCCAATCCATCATTGGATATTGCATTGCAGTATGGGGTGGTGCAAATAAAACCAGTCTTCTGAGGATTGAAAGAGCGCAGAGAGCCGTACTGAAGGTGATGTCGCGCAAACCTTTTCGCTATCCCACTACGCAATTATACGCTGATTCTAAAGTACTTTCTGTGCGCCAGCTTTTTGTACTGCAGTCTACTGTTAGAAGACACGCTAGCGTTCCCCCAACTGACCCTAAAAAAAGAAAAAAACTAGTCTTAAGTACCCCTCACAAAACCGCCTTCGCTCAACACCAATACTACACATTAAGCACATACATATACAAACAAGTCCACAAAAACCTAAACATTGTCGATCTGAATAAATATGAATTAAAATCAAAATTAATGGAATGGCTACTGGAACAAGATTATCTAGGAACAGAATCCTTACTCAAGTACGTCTCCTAACTACCTACATATCCTCAATCACAAACAACACACCCACATACACCCCCCCCCACACTACACATACACACACACACACACACACACACACACACACACACATTCCTTTTATAATACTTACTTTTACTTTAAAATCATAAAAAATAGCTTTATATTCATAGTCGCTCAGGTAGATCGACACAGTCTACTATTATACCAAAAGCATCACTTTTTAAGCTGAATCACTGTCTCTCAAGATACAGGCTTCCTAGTTTGAGAGGCAGGGTTTCCCATATTGTGTACAGATTTCAGTTCTTGGATTAAACTAAAAAAAACTAAAAAAAAGACTCCTCCGTGCCTCGGAAAGCACGTTAAGCCGTTGGTGCCGGCTGTCATTCGTGGATCTGTAACAGTCGTTACGGGTCGTCAGAAGCCCGAAAGACTGACAACCATTCTTACCAAGGGGTATTGTATTACCCAGTTACTGGGTTATGGAGGTCAAATAGGCAGTAAAATACGGTATGCAGCTGTATCCGGTGAGACTGTAAGCCGGCCCCAACACACTTGGGTAAAGGCTAGGCAAATTGATTGATTTTTCGATTAGGAAATTTTTAGTAGCATTCCGATGTCTGGATTTTGGCAAGGGGTCACCACACTCAGCATCCCATAGGAATACAATTGCGAAATATGTACAACTAGCTTCTGCTTGCGACTTCGTCCGTGTGCAATTTCTTGTTTTAACATAACATGATATCCTATGGCACTTGACAATACTGTAGCTTCCCATTAGTGAAAAAAATATCGAAATCGGATCAGTCGTTTTGAAGATTACCTCCTACATACAAAACTCACAAATTTAACCTCTTTATAAGATTACTAGCTTCTGCCGCGACTTCGTCCGCGACCTATAACCTTCCTCAAGAATTGGCCTATCCAATGCAAAAATATTTTTTCACATCCGACTAGTAGTTCCGGAGATTACCCCCTACACACAAACTTACACACAAATACCTCTTTATAATATTATTATTACCTATTACCTGTTTATACCGTCGGGCATGCGTGATGTCATATGTGTGGTCTAAAAGCAAATCCGCCACTGTTGGTCTAAAATTAGACCAACAGTGGTGGATTTGCTTTTGGACCCCACATATGTTATATAATGTGATAAAAATAAAATCAAGGTATTTGTCGCAGGAAATCGCAATCTGTATTTACAGGAAATTGCAAGAAGCTCATTACTCGATCTTATTGACAATAACAGTGATTTCATGCAAATTTTGACAGCCAAGAATGTTCGTGTAGGTAGTAATTAATGGGAAATATTTAACTGATCTTCTAAAAACTTACTGACCTAATGTTTGGTCACTTTTTTCAAATTAATGAACCTTTATAAACTTTTTTTGCTTCTAGTGGTACACTTTTTTAAATAATTGAGCCTCTT
This sequence comes from Agrochola circellaris, assembly GCA_914767755.1. Taxonomy (NCBI): domain Eukaryota; kingdom Metazoa; phylum Arthropoda; class Insecta; order Lepidoptera; family Noctuidae; genus Agrochola; species Agrochola circellaris. The sequence continues at coordinate 4,146,918 of OU611857.1, forward strand.
AAACTTTCGAGCCATTCTCACAGTTGGTAGCTAGGGCGACCCCGACCAAACGGGTTAGGTTAGGTTGGTACTAAGACCAAACACGCGCGAGCAGAATTGGTTTCAGTGACGAAGCTAGGGCACGCCGACCAAATGCGTTCTATGGTCTACGTTATAGGGTTTGGTTTCCGCATTTAGTCCGTCAGGTGGACCATTGTGCGTGGGCCACGGCGGCCGTTTAGTGGTTGACTTGGTCTGTTTAGAACATCTGTGAAAGATCTGGGTGACCCATGGGATACATGCCCTGTACAGAAGAATGTCCGTTATGTCTATTGTGTGGAAGTGTTTGTTTAGCGAGCCGTGTCCCGTGATGGTCCCCGTCACCAAGCGCAGGCCGTTCCTACCCAGGCGTAATAAACGCCTGCTTAGCCTGCTATCCAAGGATGGGTTAGGTTGGAATAGAACTGTGACCAAACGCGCGTGACGGCGTGAGCCGAGCGAGCATAGCGAGCAGTGCCGCGGGAACGACCAGCGAGCGCTACATCCAAGTTGTTCGCAGTTACTTAGTACATTTTTTAGGACCCCAAAATAGGAATTGTTTGAGGCTTACAAAAACAGGCGCAATTAACGAATTAGAGGTTCGATTAACTACATACCGTAATTAATTGATATGTGGAGCTCGTGGCTAAGTAATAACTGCCGCACGGGGCGATCCATCAGGTTAAGCTACGCTTGCCGGGGTTGGTCTGTGGATGGGTGATCATATTTATTAACCGAGACTCCTCCGTGCTTCGGATAGCACGTTAAGCCGTTGGTCCCGGTCCCGGCTGTCATTCGTGGATCTTTCACAGTCGTTACGGGTCGTCAGAAGCCCGAAAGTCTGACAACCAGTCTTACCAAGGGGTGTCGTATTACCCAGTTACTGGGTTGTGGAGGTCAGATAGGCTGTCGCTTCAAGTAAAATACCTACTGATTGAAATGAGGTGTTCTGCATACAACATCTTATCACACATACTTAGGTATTTCGAGGCATGAGGAACAGTGTGTAAAGTTCACTCATCCTCTATTGAAAAGGGAGGATCCTCCGACCAGACGGGTGTCGTGTCTGGCGGGCAACTGCCCAACGATTGATGTCGGATAGTCTTATATATGTCGTTTGGTAACTCTAATTGCGCGATGCAGGATTTGTCATCAGAATTTTATGTGACGTCAAGTCTTTGATGTGTAGGTCGCATGTGGCAATGTAGATGCCGCCACAGGGGGCCTAACACCACCTCTAAAGCAGTATTATTTTAATATTACTTTAGTGTGGGAAAGAGATGAAGCTACAAGACGTTTAGCTCATTTAGGAAAAAAAATCAGGACAATTCATACACAGGGGTGTGTATGAATTGTATGACATTTAAACAAACAAACCTATTCTAAACATAACTCGCTTTTCAATTTAACACACATTATTGGCCTTGACTAACTACTGCGTAGAGTTGAAAGGATAACATAATGAAGAGATACGTGAAGGCAGTTTCTTTTCATTTTGTATAAAGCCCTATATGATGGATAATGGACTGATATAAAAGTCGATATATTTCAGAAGAAAGAACTGAGTCTTTGTAGCTCCGACATCGTTGCTCCGACACGTTTTGTGCTGAACACATACAAATCAATCAATCGACAGATTATCTCTGCAATTTGAAAGGAGCCAGATAAGTCACATGTCTGCATACGATAATCAGTAGGTATTTATACAAAGTATAACTGAATTAATGCACAGTATTTATTTATACTACTTTATTTATACTTTATTGTACACCACAAAAATACATAACAAAAAATTATAATTATGCACTACAAAATATACAATGGGCGACCTTATCGCTTTCCGCGATCTCTTCCAGGCAACCTTAGAATGGACAGTGATTTGCCTGGACATAAAATGGGGCTGTCGTTGGTACAAATAATAAGTATACAATATACTAGAATAGATACACAGATAAATACATAACCTAAATAATAGATACATAAATACATACATACTAAATATATAAGCAACGAAAATAAATTAAGACTATAGATAATTACCTGTACCTACCTGGGCGACCGAGCTCTGCTCGGGTGAAAATAGAGAACATCAATTTTCCCAGATATGAGACCAACTAGGTCTCCTGATTCAGATCGATTTTTCGCCCTCGCAACCCCCAATATTGCAACTTTCATCGAAATCGTTAAAGCGTTTTTCGAGAACGTGATTACAAATATAGCTAATTTAATAGTATAGCATTATGGAAGTAGTTTGTTCTGAATTGTTTCCTGAATCGATTTCTGTCATTTTTAATATACTTAGGTAATTTTTTATCCCAAAAATAATTAAAACTACGTTAATTACAGCCAAATTTCCGTTGTACAGTCAAAACAAACCCAAATGGACGAAGTACCTACTACGCTAGACCCTTAAACGTGTGCACCGTGTGTGTTTGTGCGTAGATTCGTAATATGATCATTATGTTCATATCAGTATAACTAATTTAATTAATAAACAAGTTTTATACAAAACAGTAAAGATACCTTGCATGTTATAAAAAAATTATAACTTAATTAAAATTACGACTCGCATTTGTCCGGGTTCTTTTTCATTATTTCTGAAAATGACCTCATAAATGGACTCTTAGCACGATACCTAACAAGATCCTCACGGGTTGGAGAGGGTTCTTGTTACATGTTGTATAACTAAAGTGAGCACAAAGTAAGGATTTTTGGGTTATTTAACCCCTTGAGGTGACGAATTTTCTCACCTTACCCTGAGGTGAATATTTAACCCCATGGAAAGTTATGAATTTCACATTTTTGGCCTTGACTACCTACTGCGTAGACTTGAAAGGATAACATAATGAAGAGATTCGTGAAGGCAGTTTCTTTTCATTTCGTATAAAGCCCTATATGATGGATAATGGACTGATATAAAAGTCGATATATTTCAGAAGAAAGAATCGAGTCTTTGTTGCTCCGACATCGTTGATCCGACACGTTTTGTGCTGAACACACACGAATCAATCAATCGACAGATTATCTCTGCAATTTGAAAGGAGCCAGATAAGTCACATGTATCTAGATACGAACATCAGTAGGTATTTATAAAATGTGTAACTGATTTAATGCACTGCACAGAACCTGGGCGACCGAGCTCTGCTCGGTTGAAAATTGTGAAAACGAATTTCCCCAGATATGAGACTACTAGATCGATTTTTCGCCCCCGTAAACCAATATATTGCAGTTTTCATCGAAATCGTTAGAGCCGTTTTACAAATATTGCTCTTTTAATAGTATAGGATATGATAGTATAGGATAACTTAATATTCTAAGTGGGGTGTTACGTAGTGTGCAAGTTTGTTTGGAAAGTTTGTATGGAAATTCGTAAATTTTGTTTCATAAATATTAATAATTTTGCTTTACTTTGACCTACAGATAACTTTAACTAACCTACATGTTCAAGACAGACTTCAGAAACCTCGGCTTGTAACTCAGTGAATTAGAGCGTGTTAATAGTACAATGTTTAGTAAGTATTTAACAGCGTACCGAAGTTTCTTACGAGACGAAACTATCTGTCCTAAATAGGCGAAAACAGGCAACTTTGTACCAACTTTAATCTACGTGGGTTATAAATTATTTATTTATTTATTTATTAATATATACTTTATTGTACACCACAAAAATACATAACAAGAAATAATAATTAAGCACTACAAAATATACAATGGGCGACCTTATCGCTTTCTGCGATCTCTTCCAGGCAACCTTAGAATGGACAGTGATTTGCCTGGACATAAAAATGGGGCTGTCGTTGGTGCAAATAATATGTATACAATATACTAGAATAGATACACAGATACATATCCTAAATAATAGATACATAAATACATACATACAAAATATATAAGCAACGAAAATAAATGAAGACTATAGATAATTACAGTTACGAGAACAAGATCACAACGACAAGTAATGTTCCTTCACGAGTCTCTTAAACACATGTAACGATTGCGCGCGCTTTATTTCAACTGGCAGTGCATTCCACAAACGAGCGGCCTGGACAGTGAAAGATTTGTCGAGGAAAGTTGTGGAATGCATAGGCATATAGGCATATACATAAATTAGTGACTTATTTCTTTATCCTTTTTATACTTGTACATGATACAGGGTGGCAGAGACATCGACGCAAAAACTGTTGCCATGGATTCAGTACGTGTTTCTGAACCCCACTGAGTCGAAATTATTCGTCAGTTATATTAAAAAAATCTTTATCGTTATCTTTATTTCAATAGGTATATTTATTTTAATTTTATTTTATGTACATATACAGGTGGTAGGAATAAATAAAATGAAACAATTATAGACCCTGTCGGGCACAGCAAAATTTTAAATAAGTAGGAGAGAGGAAGCTTATTACTAAATATTTAAATTATATCCTATCCGTCTATTTATTTTTATTTTCTTGCAACAGTATTAGTTATTATATTTATTTATTTTATTACTCATTTATTTATTCTCTGATTATAATAAGTTTAGGTCAATCTATTTATTTATTTTTGTATTAAATTATATATTTTTATTGATTATTTAATTATCAGCTTGTGTGTTTTGCATTGTTATAAGTGCGCTTAATATAGTTATATATTTAAATTAATACTTATAATCCTCATATATTTTAACTTACTTATTGTTTTGCTTATTTGGTAATCAGTTATATTTTTTAGTCATTGAATTTATCCGTTAGATATTCGTCTATTGTGTAATAACTTTCATTAATTAGGAATTGTTAATCTGCTGTTTCATAGACAAGCGCAATACCTACGCGGTCAAAATTTTAAGAACAGCTATTTTTTTTAAATCAGTAACCACCTTATTGTGGTAAGGTGGTTTCTAATTTATTGTTAGATTATTTTATTTTAGTGTTAGATTGTATGTTATATTTCAGACTAGCTTCCGCTAGCGGCTTCGCCCGCGTGATATCTTTATAAATTATAGCCTATGTTACTCTGTGATAATATAGCATTCTACTGGTGAAAGAATTTTTAATATCGATGTAGTAGTTTTTCAGTTTATTAATTACAAACAAACATACAAAAAATCAAATTTTTCTCTTTATAATTTTTTTTTTAGATTTAGATTATTTTGTCAAGTATAAATACCTAATAAAATTATATTTAATTTGTATAGTTATCGGTGATTTAGGTTGTCAAGAAGAGACGTCATTATTTTACATATTAGTTGTGATCTGAATAATGTTTTTTTTTATATAACACTAGTTCTGCCTGCGACTTTGTCCACGTGAAAGTTGTTTTTAAGAAAAAAAAATCGCAACCGTAACTATTACGGCTTTACACTATTATAATCGTTAGAATCACCCGATTCTCAGTTTTTTTTTTTACTATGCTACGCTGTCCCACTCCTGGGCAAAGGCCTCCATTCCTTCCATCGTTCGCGAGCCCGCGCGTCCTCCTTCCAGTTTTGACGGAACCTATCCAGCTCGTCCCGAATGCTCAGTTATGGAATTGTATTGCTGATTCATATTCATATCTTTATTTGAAAAGAAATTCAAAAACAACAATTCAATTGTTTTGATTTTTTTTTTCTATTTTTTTTATTCATGTCTCAACGCTTTATTAATGGGTTTTGTGTACATGATACTTATTCAGATTTGATACAGTTGTAATAGCAATCATGTCATTTAGTTTAAAATAGGTTTTTATTTTTATTAATTTATTTATATTTTATAAAGATTCTTTTCTATTTTATGAATGAGAGAACGCTGCAGGCTTAGTGGACTGTAGATTTATTGACCATCTTCTATTTCGTTAAGTACCTGGTACTTGTTGGACCTACACTGTCCTACGGTACCTATTAATACTGTCTCTTGAAAATATAGTACAGGCCAATTATTTTTAAAAGAGTAACCGTGGAGTTTCTTGCCGGCTCTTCGCCATAGGCAACGACCAATTAGAACCTTGCACCTAGCTTCTGACGTTTCATAAGTGCCCATGTGGGTTTATGTGAAATAAAATATTTTGAATTGAATCCAAATTATTATAATTCTGTAAAGCAATATTTGTTACGGTCGCGAATCATATTTTAATCAACATAGAACCAGCAGTGCTATTCTGTAACCATGTCACCGTGAAAACTTAGGTGAAGTGAGCGTGGAGTGAGCTGTCATTCCACAGGGATTGACACTATTGACAGCTCACTTCACCCAAGTTTTCACGGTGAGATGTTTACAGAATAGCACTGCTGATACTGACGTGCAAATTGCAAAAACCATAAGAAAATTTGAATTTAGCGGGCTACCCAGACGCTTTTCCCTTAAATAACTGTTCAAGGCCTGTAACTACGATTTATGAATGGGCTCACTTTCAGCAACAGAAGCTCAAAGGCTTTTAAAAGTTTTGGCCAAAGGAACAGATTTCTCATTGTTAACATGCTCGCTGAGTAACCTTGGTTTATTGATATTGGGGCTACGGCGCTGTCGGGTACCGCCATCTTTCACGGTTAGGTTAGGTTACAGAAGCTTCCCTTATCTTGTTAGGACTATCATCCACGACGCTACTCAAAAGTAACGTGTTTTTTTTTTTTTTATAGTGCATTCCAACGACAAAATCATTTTTAGAAAGGTTACCTAATCTAATTGTTTACTGGGTTTCGCCTGTGTGGAAAATATTCCACGCGAACGTATTACCGGGATTAAAAGTACATGAGTTACTCCAGGTTATAAACTATATTATTATGTAAGCCAAATTTCATCCAAATCCGTTTAGTCGTTTTTGCGCCAATCCGGAACATACATCCAGACAAACAGACAAACGGAGCAAAAAATCTAAACACTATATTTTCGGCATCGGACTCGTAGCAATTTTTTTTTTCACAGTATTCAATGTATAGTTTTGACTTCGTTACTATTTTATTATTATATGTTTAGATGGGTACTTGTCACTTCAAGCTATGTATGTGTACAGCATTTACATAGTTTGCCTATTTGTATTAAGGGGACCACAGGACCTAAACGTGCCTAAACGCAAGTTTTATAATGCGTTAAAGTATATGATCCACTGCAGTAAACAAAATCAGAAAAATATATGATATTCTTCAGGATATACGAGTATGCTAGTAAGATACTGTGTTGAAAACCTAAAACAGCTAATTTGATACGATAGAAAAAAATCATGAAGACACCTCTAAAAAATTATTTTACCGATTAAAAATCATATTAATTTACATGCAATCATTCTGATTTTTTGTCAGATTATTCTACAAGCTACATAATAGTGTTTTAATTTTCCAGTCCAATCAATAGATTTTTTGTAAATCGCTAACTGCTTCATATTTTGCAATAAATTACCTGCGTCGTGTCATCGCGCTTCTCTTTCATTTCTATGCAGTCCGACAGTGACCGCGCTTTAGCTGTTGTAAGCCTCTTAAAGGTAAAAAAATATAGTAAAATATAAAACAACAGTGTTACAAACTGAAGTCACCAACGAGTAGCCAGACAACACTATCTTAGTATTTCAATGCCGCTCATGAAGCGACATATCCATAGTTATTCAAATTTCAAATTCAAATAATTTATTTCAGACATGCGTCCATAGTGTTAGTATACAAGATAACTTAAAGACTATTGTTAGTAAACATGAAAATGAATTAAGTTAGTATACAAAATAGCTTATAGACTAAGTGTTAGTAATAATAAAAATTAATTAAAAACGCAAATTGGTGTGGATTCTCACCCAGTGGCGCAGCAGAGGGGAGTCCCACCGATCTGAAAACACGCTCAGGAGACTGTTGGTGGCGGTGCGCAGCCGGCCATTCATGGAGGCGGCCCTCTTGCGTATTATGGCGTAAAAGTCATGACATACGGTTATGACATACGGTGCGTTTCGGCGACGCACCGCGCTTACTCCGGACTTTAAACACCACACCGTACCTGTGGACCGGACCTTACTAAAGCTTCGTGCAGACCAGCGCGACGCGACAGCGCGACGCGACACCGTTTATTGTTATACCGTCAAGTTTTCTTAGAAATTGTGTTGTTCGTGTCGCGGCGCGGCGTCGCGTCGCGCTGGTCTGTACGAGCTTTAATGCGTTAGTTACCTAGTTTCTCATTGGTTGCGTCGTGTACCGCCCTTAAAATACTAGTGCTGTGACATGCTGGCTACTCATTGGTGATTGGTGGTTGTAACACGTTACTTTTGAGTAGCGTCGTGGACGATGGCCCTTAGTTTAACGAGATAGCTCTGTTGGGTATACGTAAATGGTTACCTACACGCAACTAGGGCGATAGCGGATCGAAATGTAAGGATATTTTACAACATAGTGATGTAATAACAACTTACCTAAACTCTAGACACAAGTGCAGTGGTTAAATTTTAAAGAATGGTCCACGCATAGATGTAAATTATCTCTATGGGTCCATATCTTCATTTTATTTAGTCACACGAAACTAAATATTTGTTTCATATATGCATTATAATTATTATTATACAATAAATAAAACTACTAACTATTTTAAAGAATCGGTTTGTTTGCAACACAATATTATTTGGATGAGTTTATAACTTGAAGTTAAAATGAGAATACAACTCTTATCCTTTAGCTTCTAAACAAGATTGCCGTAACCCGTACCCTAATTACGTAATACACGATCAATCAGAATCTGAATCGTTTTGAAACAGATTGCTGATCCATTGCATCATAAGTTCGAAAAAAAAATCTTTTCAGCACCGTAAATAACGCAATGAATGTTGTTGAACTGTCAAAATGAAACAGATTAGTCGTAATCGTTTACGAAAATGTGTTGCGTAATTAGATAGCCGGTTTCTAGAAGAATATTTAAGTCTGTTGACCGTTAAAATATTATAGAAAACTATTTATTTTGTCAATTAACAGCCACAACTGCAGTGCTATTCTGTGACCATCTCACCGTGAAAACTTATGTGAAGTGAGCGTGGAGTGAGCTGTTATTCCACAGGGATTGACACTATTGACAGCTCACTTCACCCAAGTTTTCACGGTGAGATGGTTACAGAATAGCATGGCAGTTTACATGGACCGTAGATTTACAGATGACTTCTTCAGGATTTAAGTAAAACCGGCTCGAATAAGTAAAGTGAAAAGACCCCTAATGTAATTCCCAAGTTTTAATTGGGTAAACTCTTTATTTACTCAGTTATAAACCTTAATTACAATATACAAGCTTACACTAAAATATATATAGTAGGTATGTACAAGTAAGTGTACAGGGTGGCAGGACATCGACGCGAAAACTTTTACCAAGGATTCAGTACATGATTCTGAACCACCCTGCGTTGAAATTTTTCGTCAGTTATTTAAAAAAAAAACTATGAAACAGCAGATTTTTTTTTTAATAACCCACGGATATTTTACACCCTGTATAATAAAAGTTAAAAAAGGGGTAACGCTCATTTAGCATCAAAAAATTCATCCGCATCGCTATCAACGCAAAAAGTGCCCTAAAGGCTGGCAGCATTGCCTCGTTGTGTAGCAATGCTGATTCTTTGGGCAAAAAATGGGCAAGCTCTCTGGTCACGTGAAGAGTCGACCAACCGTTTGGCGATATCTCGAAATACTCGATGAGCACTTGGACCCCAAACGACTCAAACATATAGCTCCCAATAAGGTTGTAATATTTGCGCCGTTTGGGGTTTTCTTGTCACTCATGTTAAGTATTTTTCAAGCTTGCACCCAGTTGCAGAAAGCCAAACATTAAAGCCCCATTACGTAACGGATCATTAACGCTAATAAACCCATTAAAATCCAGTCTAATGTTACTTAAAACAAGTTAATGGAAGATTAGTATTTAATGACAGCTTTAAGAGTTAAAGGTCGTTTCTTCAACTGGTTGTTAGTACTTAACTATAACTTTAATCAATGTCACTGTAATTCCAATCTAAGTGAAAACAATAGCATGAAACAATAGCCAATTGTTTCACTTAATTCGACTGACTGTTCAAGACAATTTTATTGACAGGGGTCAGTGAACCACACCTATGACTTACTAGGTTCTGCCCGTGACTCCGTCTGCGTGGACTTCAGAATTAGGTCCATGTCAGTCACTGGGATAAAAAGTATCGTTTATGTGCTAGTCCAGGTTATAAACTGTCTGTGTGATAAATTTCATCCAAATCCATTCCGCCGTTTTTGTGTGATTTAGTAACAAACATCCAAACATACAAACTATAAGTTTGTATGTTTGGATGTTTGTTATATATATTATAGTAATATTAATTAATATACAGAGTGTTCGGCAGACGGTTGAACATACGAAAATGGCGGATCAGTGGGGCCGTCTGCTACGTGTTTAGGCCCAATAATAAGGTCCAGGACACACGGATTTTATAAAATGATTTTTTTTAATTTAATCGAAATTCGTCGTTGTTCAAATTTCAAACGTCAATAATTTCATTTAAAAATAACCAAACCGGCAACATGATTTTTTTTTCGCCACCCTCGGATCCGCCATTTTCGTATGTTCAACCATCTGCCGAACACCCTGTATATATTATATTATTAGCTATTGCTCGCTACTTCGTCTGCGAACCAGGATAAAAAATGTCCTAACCCAGATCATGGTCTACCCACGTGTCAAATTTTATCCAAATCCATTCAGCCGTTTTAGCGTGAAAGCGTAACAGATAAACAAACAAACTCACTTTCGCATTTATTATATTAGTAGGACCTGTACGATTGGCAATTTTCGATTATTTTTACAATATTGAGTTTGTTAGGGTTGAGTGACTTAAAATAAAGTTTTTTCTGGACATGACAGTGATAAATAATATGATGCTTAAACACTCGCACAATTTCTTTGAGTTATAATTTACTTTTATTTTTAAAGTCAAAGTCAAAGTCAAATCATTTATTTGAAATAGGCCCCTGTAAGGCACTTTTGAACGTCAAAGTTTACAAAAAAAATTGAATTGATTCTAGTCGCCCCTTCCAAAAGGTAGTTTTCGTATGGAGAAGAATGGGCAAGAAACTCCACCGTTACTCTTTTAAAATGTGTTACAATATTTTGCATATGCACGTACATTAGTTACATAATTATATGTGAAGACGATGCAACAAAAAAAAAAAAATACGTTACCACAATAGGTAAAAAGAAGAATTTTAATAGTAATTTACTTACTAGTGGTCGCCCGGGGGTCGAAATTCGACCATAATTCATTTAAATGTCATGATTCTAAGGTAGCCATCTTGTGTCAAACGCATGGTAGTCAAATCAAATCAAATCAAATCAAAAATATTTATTTGCTAGAATATGGTACATAATGGTGTTACAATAATTTTGTTTCTGCATATCCTGCCAAAACGATGGCGTGCTTTATACATACTTATAATGTCAATTATTTTAACTCACAAACTACAGATTCTATTGACTTATCTTCTAAATAGTCCTTAATCGTATAATAACTTTTCAGTAGAAGCAGTTTGAAAATGTGATGTAGTGTGTGTAATGTTTTTTTATTATTTAATGTATAGGTATTATATAAAAATATTAGCTTTCTGCACTCCTTCTCCATATAAACTTTAACTGTGCCAAATTTTATACTCCTCCGTCCGCGTAATATTCGTAAAAAGGTGTACAAAGTTTTTGCTTCACGTATTAATATAATAATAATAATCTTGAAGCGAAAGAAAAGGGAAAAAGTGTGCAAAGAAAAAGTGTGTCCTTGGATGATTTGATCATGTTGAGAGGATGAATGAAAGGTGACTAACAAATGGTATAATTACAAGGTAGGTGTGATTGTAAACGACGGGAGGTCACGTTCAGAACAACATAAATATTATAGTGAACTTAGTGCTGATGCTCCTCAGAATGGTCAAGTGTGTAGTACTCGTGCGCCGTGCATGTGTACCAGAGGAGCAATTCCTGTAATATTTAAGAACGTTCACATTCGCATCTCATTAGCAATCTGTCAAAAATACAATCAATTTACCAAACATTTTGACAAGTTTGACAGATTGCGACCAGAATGTGAACGGTTTTTTAAGTACGAGAATTGGTCTTCTGATGTATGAACGTAAACAAAGTACCTATGTTAGGATCTTAGCTGGGGTATGCATGTATGTATTATAACACAGAATTTGATGTTGTAACCGTTTTAGGTGTAAAAAAGGCATTTGGTAAGTTTCCAAATACTGTTTTTACATGTAAAACTAAATATTTGGTGTTATAATATTAATTATTGCATTTCATGATCAATGTTTTAGTTCACTAGTTAGCCATATTTCTTATTTCCATACAGTTATATTGTCAATTTAATCAAAACAGCGAAATATTTGACAGCTATTTGCGACGTTGCCCACTTTCTGTATAAACGCTCTTAAGGTGAGTAGACACTAGAGAATTTTATCGACTATTTCCATGCAATATAACGATCTTTCGAATGGTACAATACAAGCAAAAACTCAATTTAAAAAAGCATTTCCACGTAATGTAACGTTCCTGCAAATGCTCGACACGGTGTTCGAAGCATTACTTCGAAAAATTCCTTTCTATTTTTATTACCTGTAACATTCCTTTGTATTTTGCGATAACTCGTCGTTGATAAGCCGAATCAGCGACAATTTTTTTTTTTTTAATTAAGAATTTATTTAATACTTTTTGCTGTGCCCTACAGGGTCCGTAATTGTACCTTAGCTCTAAGCCATTATAACACCTGTATACTTACATTATGGAATGCAAATAAAGATATGAATATGAATACGAATCTTCAGGTCCCGCGTGATGCGTTTATCTTGCTCGATGAAATGTCACACAAATTCGCTTGTTTGTTTGCATAAAGTTGTAACAAAGCGTCGAGCGTCGTGCTCATTGGTTGGTTCGTGAAAGGGTGACACATTAGAGTGGCTTGATGTTTTGTTACAAGTAAATGCTCTAGTCAATACTCATCTTTAGAAGAATTACAGGTCGGTATTTTTATTACCTAATAATCGCATTCCTAAATCACGTACTTAATTAATGGGGCCTGTCACTTAGCGAAGTTTCGCACAAAACGGCGAAATAATATTATTAAAAGGTAAACATCGTCAGTAATTCGTCAGTGTCCGAAGCGCGGGAAATAAACGATAAAATCAAGATGGTGGAAAAGCGTCTTATCTCGAAAATTAATATCCTTTGCGAAAGTTTTCGTTTACGTTCTCATTTCCCTATTATTAATGTAAATAGGAAAGAATAGCGATTGATTATGTTTTTTGTTTGTGTTTTATTGTTATGTTCCTCTTTAACAGAGAACCTGCCATCTTATCTCATACCCATGGTTGACTGGTAGAGAATGCTTAAGGCATTAAGATCGCCTTTGTACCTTATTGTGTGCGAGGACTTGGAATGAATAAATAAATACCTAGGATATTTTTGTTGAAATTGAGTATTTATATTCATCATTTCAGCCGAAAAGGTCCACTGCTGGACATAGGTCTCGCTCAAGCATCAGCGTTCTGTGCTTCCCGCATCCAGCGGATTCCTGCGGCCTTCACCAGGTCATCGGTCCATCATGTGGAAGGCCTTCCAACGCTACGTCTTTCGGTACGCGGTCGCCACTCCAGAACCTTTCGGCCACATCGGCAATCTGTTGTGCGAGCAATGTGCCCATTGCCACTTAAGACGCAGATAAATAATAATAATAATAATAACCCCACCGCCGTATCTCTACGTTGATGTCGTGGTGGGGCTTGCGCGCTCCAAACTCTAGGTCTGTGCCGGTAGAGTTTACTTTGCCGGAACAGGTCTAGGATGTGGAGCCAGACCAAGAGAGATACAGAAACCCGCAGGGCAGCTTGTGGCGAGCTGTTGGGCAGTAGCGACCCCACGGACCCTAACTCCCGGGAGAAGTCTTGTTCCTCTTCTCTGGCTCGCCTTTATTGGCCGGCTGGAGTGGACACTGACGAGGAACAGATCTCCCACCTCATTCTTGCCTTAATTGGCCGGCTTGAGTGGAGATTCGCAAGAGCAAACGTGCTCGGAGGAAGGAAGTATTCCAGTAAGTGCTCGTAGGGATCTTGACCATCTTCCGGGCTCTGGGATTGTTCTGAAAGCCGTGGAATACCTCTCCACTCCTCAAGCACCTCAGGTCATGTTGCCCCCTTGTCGCTACGTCACTATGTGCTAGCGACAGTTTTCGGGGGCCCATTATTGAGTGTGCAAGTCACCCCCTGCCATTTTATCCGTGTATATCTTAACATTGATCAGGCAGGGGACATAGGCCTTCCATAGTTTTAGGTAACCAACCCACTATAACCGCCCAAACCCATAGCCTAATATTTTTTGTTTCCATTTTTCTGCAATAGTCCTGCACCAACCGGGGGTTGTCCTTGGGTGCACTTGCATAGTGCATACAGGGATAATCGTCGGTTGGTGCCTCATTCCTCATTCCATTTAAAATTGACTAAGGGGCCTCTGCGAGTTGGCTTCGGCCCCTCATACGCCTTCCAAAGGACCGGGACCCTATGGTCCCGAGATTTGTTGACAAATGAAAATAATAATAATAATAAAGTTTATTAATCAAAAAGTAACAATACAATTTAGTAAAATTCGGTGAGCCACAAACTAAGCATCGCTTGTATCTTGTGGCTCAGGAGTGCGATTAACAATATTATGGTTACCTTCCAGTGTGAGGGTATTATGAAGACAGAGAAATAATAATTAAATAAAACATTTGTCAAATTCTAGACATAAATTCAAGAAAAGTAAAAGTAGTTTACAGATTTTTTTTTTGGACTTGTGTACTTATGTGAGGTTTGAGTGGGTGTGATGGTGTGTGTGTGGTGTGTATGTGTGGTGACGGTTCTATATCAAGGCTTCGGTGTCGTCGTATGATAATATTAGAAGAGCTGAAGTTAGGATTTTCTTAGAGGTTGAGGTTGAGCAGTCTCTTAGGTCGCAGATTTTACTAACTTTATTGTAAGTGTTGGGAAAGGAAAAATAGGTACAACGTCGGGCTAGTTCGGATTTGGCGTTTGGTATGGGTACTCTGAAGACACGTTTGTTTATTATTTCGCTGTAGTCAGGCCGTTTTTTTATTTTAGCGTGGTATTTAAGAGTTGCTTGGAGTATAAAAATTTGTCGTACTCTGAGGACTTCAAACTCACGGTAGATAAGGTCTGTAGGGAACCTGAAAGGTTTTTTAAGTGCAACCTTGATTAGTGCCCGTTGCGCCCTCTCTAGTGTTATAAATGTGCTTTTGCCAGCACGTCCCCATATACAGATACAGTATTGTATAATAGACTGGCATAGTGCGAAGTAGACCATTCGCAAAATATCGAAAGGGGTACAGTCGCGGAGTTTTTTTAGAACGTGTATTAGTTTTCGTACTCTGGAGGAAAGGGCGTAAATGTGGGCTTTGTACGTTAAGTTGTTATCTATGGTTATTCCGAGATATTTAATTGTGTCAGTACGTTCAAGGATTTTGCATGTGCAGATATGGTGAGGGGCGTTATTGCGTATATGTGAGCAAGTGTGTATTTTTAGAGACATACTTTGAGAGGGGCTGGAAGTACTAGTTTTAGAAAAGGCAATGTATTTGCTTTTGCTGACATTTAATGTCAGTAAATTTGTGTCTAAAGAGTGCGCTATCTGAGCGAGGCCTTGTTCTGCCAGATGAAACACCCGCTCCCAAGTTTTGTCATGAAAAACAATGGCTGTATCGTCGGCGTAGGAGATCACTTCAGCGTTACCTATAGGGAGATTTACTACATCGTTTATATACAGCGTGAACAGCGTTGGGCCGAGAGTACTGCCCTGCGGAACACCAAACGTGATAGGGAGCAAGCTGCTTTGAAGACTGCCTATTTTGGAGTATTGGTACCGAGATGTCAAGTAGCTACGGAACCATTCTAGAGGTATACCCCTTATACCAGATATCTCTAATTTCTTTAGAAGAAGCCCGGGTGAAACGGTGTCGAATGCTTTTGCCAAATCAAGAAAAACACCGACACAGCATTCTCCATTTTCAATGTGGTGGGAAACTTGATTTGTCAAGAGTGACACCGCATCTTCAGTGGACCTTCCTCGGCGGAACCCAAATTGTCTGTCTGAGACAATGTTGTTTTTGTCTAGAAAATTTACCAGTCTCTTATTAACTATTTTCTCCAGAATTTTTGAGACTATACACAACAGAGCGATAGGCCTGTAGTTTTCTGGCATATCTTTGGGACCGCTTTTGTAGATAGGGGACACTGCAGCAATTTTCCAGGAGTCAGGAAAGACACCTGATTCCAGACTCAAATTAAATATGTGCGTAATTGGTTTAACCGGTAAAGCCCTGGGTGACCCTCAAGCACGTCAATTAGCACGTTAATTAGTTGTTTATCAGGCCTTTAACGGTTAATTAGGCTTTCTCGGCAGTTTATTAGAAGTGGAACTGTTAGTTGATCTGGCCCCGGCGCGCTGTCTATTTTCAGGTTTTGTATTATGTTAGAGACTTCTTCTTCATCGGTCGGGTGCAGATAGAAAGATTGTGAGATAGAGCTCGATGTTATGTGTGATTCTATTAATGATTGATGAGTGGTTGCAAGTTTGTCAAGTATCTTAGCAGCGTGTTTTTCCCCTACAGAGACGAAATGGTGATTACAGTTATCAAGGGATGTTGTTGGGGAGATACTGGATGCGATTAAATGCGTTGAAGTATTTTGACGAGTATTGTTCTTACATATGTCTTTTATTGCCGTCCATAGTTTTTTGGGGTTGTTCTTGTTGATTTCAATTTCTTGTCTGTTGTACAATGTTCTAAGATTGCGAAGGAGTGTGTAAACGAAGTTTCTGTACCTAGTGTAGATTAATTGTTTTGTGTGATCATTAGGGTTGACTTTGCAGTCAAGGTGAAGTTTGTCACGTTGTCTCATGCACCTAATTAAACCAGGAGTAACCCAGGGTTGGATGTTAATCATTCTGCGACTTATTTTAACATTTTGTGTGTGGTTTTCAGTAGCACGTGAGAGAGTGTCGTTGAAGTAGTTTAATGCAGTATTAACACAAGATGAGCCAATAACTGGATCCCAGTTGGTTTCATTAATGTCAGCAGCTACGGCAGCCCAATCAGTTCTGACTCTCCATCGTTTACTGTTTTTTGGGCTTTCTGGTTTAATGGGGACGCTGCACAGGGCTAGGTCGTGATCAGTAATAGATAAGCCACATACGAGACCAAAAGGAATTGCACGTGATTTTACAAATATGTGGTCAATACAAGCTCCGCATCTTGTTGGGAGGGTTATAGCGGGGAATAAACCGTGTGACGCCATGAGGCACGCGTAGTTAGCTACTTGGCTATTATTTAAATCGTTTAAATTTAGGTTGATGTCGCCGGCCACGATGAGTGTGTGTTGGTTTTTTAGATCAAAAAGGGTGGTGTCAAGGGAGTTAAGGAAGCGCTCTGCGTTTGTGAAAGAGGGCGACCGATAAATGGCTAAGAGACTGAGGTCGTTGTTAGTTTTTATTAAAATACTATCAGCGTCAATAAGGTTAGATTCTGCGGTAGTAATACTGCAGCTCCAGGCCGTTCTTGTATAGACAACAATACCTCCATTTTTGTTTATTTGATTTGTTGTTCTGTATGCGCTGTATCCCTGAAGGTCCTCTATAATAGAACCGTCAGACAGCCAGCACTCAGTGAGCACGATAACGTCTATTTTCGAATCTAACCGATTTAGTGCAATTGCGAAGTCGTCAAATTGCACTAAATGCCAGTGACCTTGAGTGGTTAGCTTGCGTGTTCTGTACTGAGGCTCACGCAACGCGTCGTACGTCCAGCCAGTAATAGTACTCGCCCATCAAGGAGCGCTGTCCCAAATTAAACGCATTATTAATTTATTATACACAAAACAAAAGGTATTTTAATAAAACACGTATAATAAAAGATCAATACTAAAATTATCTTTAAAATAGTGAAGGTTTCAGGAAATACGCTTGATAGATTTTGCGTAATTCTTAGTTTCTTATCCGCGTTAGGCATAACTTTACAAAATAATTTCACTATGTAATATAAACATAACCTAAAATATTCATTATATTTTTTTCTAATCATTAACACTACTTGTTTAAACGCGATCTGCGGTGTCACATCATTAAAAGTCGGTTATCGTCGCCTTAAGTTTGACAAGTGTTTGTGCTTATTCGGTTATTAGTATTTCTTTGTGCTTATTCGGTTATTAGTATTCCTTTGTGCTTATTCGGTTATTAGTATTAGTTACATATAATTGTAGTCAATAATTGTTATTTTACAGTTTTTCTCTTGAACATATCGCACCTTTGGTAGAACAAGGGCATAATTGTCATAAATTGCCAAAATGACTTAAATATGCAGAACGATACACCTAAAAGAACATAGTATATAGTTTATGTCATACAAAGCAGAACAACCTTAGAACATTATTAACATAGCTAGACCACATTAAGTACAAAAAATATCTTATAAAATTACTCTCCTGTAAAATTGCAAAAACTGCAATTGTGCCCTTGTTCTACCAAAGGTGCGATATAATAACTGCCTCGTTGGTCTAGTGGCCGCAAGCGCTACTGCTGAGCATGAGGTCCTGGGTTCGATTCCCAGGTCATTCAAAGTGTTATTGGGTTTTTTCATCTGGAATTTCTCAGAAGCAGTCCGGAGTCTGGATTTGTGCCCGGTTGATGGCAATAGGCTCGCCCCATATTACATCGGAACACCTCTGCCTAACCCTTCGGGGAATATTGGCGTGATATTATGATAAGTTATGCATAATAATTATACCGACCTCATATAGATTTAAAAAAATATATATATTTCGAAGTGTAATTAAAAGCGTTTGTACAAACCTAGATAAAATAAAATAATGACATATATTTAGTAACCTAATCCGCTTAACTGTTCTTAAACAGTCATAAAGAACCCTGTAAGAAATAGACACATGTGTCACCTCTCAAGGGAGAGAAACATGACTTGTTGCCACGCCAAGCGCCGAACACAGAGTCCGACAACACGTCGGCGCTTGGCGTGGCATCACGTCGTGTCCGGGTTCGCAACAAGGTGAAACACGTGTCGATTTCTTACATTCCTTTATGACTCTTTAGCGGATTAGGTTACTAAATATACGTCGTCTATTGTGTATTATAATGGATTTCCACAAAATCACGCCTGAGTCAATTAACAATCAAACCTAGACAAAAAAAAAAAAATTATACCAGACAATTTTAACTGGAAATTAGGTCGTTATCAGCGCGCTTGTATGAAAAAATTGACAAGGCAAAAGAAATCATGATTTGGACAATTCTGTAGTGACTATATCTATGTATTTTTCTATTGGAAAAAGCAGAGGGGTTTTGTTTGCCCAATTTTGATGGGGTCAGCTTCCAGTCTAACCGGATTCAGTTGAAAACCAGTATTTTACATGGAACTGCCTATCCGACCTCCACAACCCAGTTACTGCGTAACACGATAGCCCTTGGAAAGACTGGTTGTCCGAGTTTTGGGCTTCTGACTGTGAGAACTGTCTTCAAAGATCCACGAATGACAGCCGGGACCAACGGCTTAACGTGCTTTCCGAGGCACGAAGAGATCTCAATATGTAATGGATAATGACCGCGGCAAGCGTAGCAACCTTCAATCGACTCGTGCGCCCATTATTATTTAGCCACTCGGAGAGTTTAAGTGTGTGTGCATGTAAATAAAATATCTAAAACTAGGTAGAAACATAGGCAGCCTATAAACAACTTAGGAGTTAGACGACCTAAACTAAAGATAAAATCTATACTGTTTTTGACGACAAACAAAATTCTGAGCATCTGAAACGATAGTTCTAACTTACCCAAACTTATTACCAAGAGCAAGCAAAGGTCAATCAACTTCCATTGTAAACTCAGCTCAAAATACTTCTAACACCAAAGTTGACTTAAACAAACAGAAATATCTGATACGATCCTCTAAGTTACTCCGTTTAAAACTCCAACGGGGATTATCTACCTGAACAGTTCGACTTTGGAACTTTTATAATCAATTCAAGCAACTAATAAATAATTCAGTGTTCAGAAAGCAAATTTTAGTCTTGTTTTTATTGTACTTTTGTTTCCTTTGAAAGCTTCTGTACCCTTTCAAGGTACGATGCGTAAAATAGTCTAGAATCTAGACTATTTTACGCGTCGCACCTGAAATGAAATCTGAAAAACAAAAATATCTAAACTCTAGATATTATTGTTTTTCAGAGTAATCCGATGTTTTGGTATGATTTGTGCCCCAATTCTGTTGCATTTTTACCCGACTACGGCGAAACAAAAAGGAGGGTTACGATTTTGACCGGTATGTATGTATTTTCATCTGTTCCCTCATAACTTCTAAACTACTCATCATAATTTGACAAATGAGGGATCGTTGGAATTGTCTTGATCGTCCACTGGTTATGGGCAGTCACATTAAAATGAATATGACGCCATAAAGTGATAAACTACAAAAAAAAAAAAAAAATGTTGCCATGTTGTATCAAATGAAAGGGCTTAGTTAGCACATAAAAATAAATAAATATATATACTCGTATATAAAATACAATAGACGACGTATATTTAGTAACCTAATCCAATTACTAGTTAAGCGGATTAGGTTACTAAATATACGTCGTCTATTGTATTTCCGCAAACTCACGTCTGACTCATTTAACTAAATATAATGTAAATAAGTAAGTAAATGGTAATTAATGGTTGGCACAGTTTGCAGGAATAAACTTGATTAACTCTTGATTGACCACTAACCCTTTACCAAATGGTTTCTTTTCACCTTGGACAGTGGATAACTTTGTAAGATTGGTAGATGAACTGACCGCCCAAGATATACTTTGCTCTTTTACTATAGAAACTGGATAGTTGGCCGTTTGAACCAAGTGTGCGATTCGTATCAGTTTCTATAGCTTACCTGCTATCTAATTACGCAACATATTTTCTTAAACGATTCTGTTTCATTTTGACGGTTCAACAACATTAATTGCGTTATTTACGTTGTCGAGCAGATTTTTTTTCGAACTTATGAAGCAATGTATCTGCAATCTGTTTCAAAACGATTCAGATTCTGATTGATCGTGTATTACGCAGTTAGGGTACTGGTCAGTGTGACCTTTGCGATACTTTTTTTTTTTTGGCTATTAGGTCTGCCCAACAGCCTTCCGCACGTCCTTACGTATTGCTTCTCTGGTCAAACCATCAGGAACGCCATGAAAGCTTTATCTTGCAGAAATGTAAAATAAAAATAATACCAGCCTGTTACTGTCCCAGTGCAGGGCAAAGGCCTCTTCTCATACAGAGAAGACACGAACATCGATCACCACGCTTGCTCAAGACGGGTTGGCGATTTAAGCTTGCATTAAGTGTATGACGACGGTCTTAAGGCGACAGCGGGGCCAATGGGGGAGGAAAACCCATGACCGGGAACTATGGCAAGCAATAGACAAAATTTGTCAAACTTTTATTCATTTTGAGTATTGAATACGAGGTTTTTGGCTAATTTTTTAATGTGTATTTTATCTATTTTTAATGTGCTTTTAGTTTGTGCAGAATAAACAATTCTTCTTTCATCTTTCTCTTCTTCAATATGGGGGAAGCCTATGCTAAAGCAAAACAATCTTGTGAAACCGATGTTTGATAAATTAACCTTTTTTATTTATTTTTATTAACTAAGTAATATAATTATAGAGTGTAAGATTGCTATTAAAGGCTATTCATTATCATCATTATCATAAGTAACAGCTGTTTCCTCATAAGGTTTTTGATGTCTGAAATATCCAAGATAAACTCAGAAAGTACATATCAATTGAAAAAGTCACATTGATTTGAACCCACAACCTCGTGAATGAGAGGCGAGGTCTTAACTAGTTGTGGGCCATCACGACTTGTATATGTATTTACAAATAGGTAAGCTGATAAGCCAGGATACCAGCTTAATTCGTAGACCCGTATCAAAAGGATTTCAAAATCTAAACCTTAGAAATTCAACCCTGATCTGCCGTATCTCCGCAGTTAGGTAAATAATCCGAAGGAACCCGACCCAAAGGCACGATAATGGAGTATAATTGTCGGGAACGAAGGGGATTATACTCGATTGGTGCTTAGAATAATGTTCGCTCGTTTATACAATCACCAGTCATGTCTTGGTAATAAGTGCCAAGGATTTGAAATGCGTATTTTGATGTTCATCAATTTTTAACCCGCGACGCAAAAAGACCCCTGTTATAAGTTTGGTTCGTTATGTGTGTGTGTGTCTGTCTGAGGCACCGTAGCTCTTAAACGGATAAACCGATTTGAATGCGGGTTTTTCCATGTGAAAGCAGGTTTTCTACCGATGGTTCTTAGACATGTTTTATCAAAATCGTTTCAGCCGTTTGAAGATTATCAGCTCTTTACTAGTTAATGAATGGATATGAGCGTCTTCCACAGGTCTGATCGATTTGAAATTTGGTATTCTGTTACTTCAATGATATTGAAGAACATAGTAACCTTGAACTGATGCTGCAGCATCACCTGGAATTTGCAGGATACCCAACTCCCTTACCAACTTACAGCACAGGTATCGTGTTTGGGCTCATTGGAATGGTCTCAATGAATAGGTTATAGATAGATGATGAACAGGGTCTGATGATTTAGGAAAGAGAAATGAGGAATTTTTTTTGTGGGGGTTTTTATTTTAATTTTTATATAATTTCACTTGTTGCTACCAGGCAATGCCAGTCCATTATTTAAGGTACTAAGCTGATGAATAACGATTTTTTTTTAAACCTGATCTGATTTTTACACGAATGCCCAACAAGGAGTGTAATGTTTTCAGGGTTCATGTATGTATGTATGTATCTATGTATCTATGTGTATACCTTTCGCTTTGTATAAACAGATTAAATAATTCGAATTGTTCTTTTATTGCTGAATGGGCCAGCTTTTGACCTCGATCTCGTCTGATGGAAAGCGATGGATGAAGTCTATGGTGGCTCGATTGTGCCCAAAAAATTCCTGTTTACTCTAGCTTTGAAGGCAGACGGCTTTTAGTTCGTTTTTGGCAAGGCTCTCGTGTTTTTTCTGTGTGACTATTAGCTGAATCCGTTTCCATGAACCAAACAAATGGTTCTGAATGGTTTTGACTGATCAACACAAACATTGTGATTTGATTGGATGTTCTTGTTGCTGTCAGTCAAATACAGGAATATGGTTACCCACGTAACTTGAATTTGACAATCTGTTAACAGAACTTTTTGCCGGTTTTCGAGATTTAGTTGTGCTTAATTGACATGAAACTACATACATACATAAACTCATGCTTTTTCGTGGTAGGCAGAAACTACACAACGCTACGATCCTGACATACCTACACCTTTTGGTTTGTTTACAGTCATACACACACACGGAACCGGTAAAGTGTCGAATCAATGCCAGCGCGCCACAACCGGCAAGCCCCGCTGGCACCGAAAAAGCAACACTTGACACGCATAGTGTCGCATTTTCGGTCGCATGGAGCACTGGCACCGATTCGGTGCCGCTGTTCCTTTACCGGCACACCGGTTGTGAAACGACGCATCTGGCCTGAAGACATCACCAAATTATATTACTTACATATTCAATCAACCTGCCTAGCCTATTCCCAACTATGTTGGGGTCGGCTTCCAGTCTAACTGGATGCAGCTGATTACCGTATTTTACATGGGGCGACTGCCTATCTGACCTTCACAACCCAATAACTGGATAATACGATACCCCTTGGTAAGACTGGTTGTCAGACTTTCGGGCTTCTAACGACCCGTAACCACTGTCATAGATCTACGAATGACAGCCGGTACTAAGGGCTTTAACGTGCTTTCCGAGGCACGGAGGAGTCTCGTATGTTAAGATGGTCACCCATTCATAGACCAACCCCGGCAAGCAAAGCTTAACCTGATGGATCGAACCGTGCGGCTGTTATTACTTAGCCACGAGCTCCTAATATTACGTATATATTAAGAAATGTTAAATCACGTGACCAAAGTTGTGTGCGACGGCCACTTTATTACCAAACCAAGTAAAATCCCAATGAAAACCGATTGGACTTCAAACTTTAATAATTAAAAGAAATAGCACTTTATCATGTCCCGTCGACGTAATGACTCGTGAGAACTTATTTATTCTGAGTTCATTCGCTTTAAGGTAAGGGGTAAGGCCTAAGGTCACTGGGATCAATTTAATTGGAAGGCACATTAATCTTGTCGGTTGCTGGTCTAGGGTTACTGCACAGAATTGTAGAAACAGAAGGTTGGTTCCATACAACGAGCCAAAACATGCGCACGCATGCATAGGCCGTGCGCTTTTAAGGAGACTACAGGAGCTAAACGCAAGTTTTATAATGCCTACAAGTATATGATCCACTGCAGTAAACAAAATCAGAAAAATATATGATATTCTTTAGGGTATAAGCTATAGTTAGATAGTGTGTTGAAAACATTATACAACTAATTTGTTACGATAGAAAAAGAATCACGAAGATACCTCAAAAAAAATCTTATTAACCTTATTAATAAACATGCAATCATTTTGATTTTTTGTCCGATTATTCTATAATAGTGGTTTATTTTTTTAGTATAATCAATAGATTGTTTGTCAATAGATAATTTGCTTCATATTTTGCAATAAATTACTTTTTTTTCTATGACAATAACCGCGCTTTAGCTGTTGACAGCCTCTAAAAATGGATCGTCGCGAGCATATCTCACTTTTTGTTCGGTAAACCTGAATGCGTGGTCGCATTCAGGTTCACCGTCGTCAGAGGGCGCTTTAGGGTTTTCCGAACAAAAAGTGACATATGAACGCGAAGATAATCATAATCATAATCATCATTTATTGCATTCAATGTAGTGTACAAGATGTTACAATAATATTTGTTTCATACATTGACCCTGTCAGGGCACAGCAATATATACATATGTTTTGGCATGCTACAGTACATAATAAATGAATGAAAGAAACCCACAGTGCAGAAAGACAATAATAAAATTTTTAACATAATGATAAAGTATTGGTAAACAGTTATTTGGTCATAATTTCCATTAATAGTTAAAATAAGTTAGACAATTAAAAATAATCAAATAATTATAACTATAATCATAAAATAACATAGGCAATGTCAACTAGAATAATAGTAGTAAGTCAACAATAGTCAGTGATGTATATAGTTAATAAGGATTTGAATGTCAAAATTTATCGCGTTTTCGCGCGACGCTCGCTATTACATAGGACGCGGGGGGGATAGACGCGTACTTACGTCAATGTCAAACGAATGCCAGTAGCGAATGCTCGCGTCTTTATGTGCGTGCGTTTTAGTTCGTTTTATGGAGCCGACCTTCTGCATCTCTCTATTCTGTGGTTAGATACTGGCTTTAGCCTAGGGCTTATCTGTTGAATCGCTTTAAAAGCTACTTGATCTGTAGCCCATTGATAGTAGGGAGATGTGGGTGATTCTTTTGTAATGTGTGTGACGGCAAATACTTTATAAATGTTCATTATTATCGTAGTTAATTAAAAATTTCGTAGCGCAGTGAAAAGGCTTTGATTTTTTCAGGGATTAAGAGCTTGGTTGATTAAAAACTGCATGTGGACGAGAGAAAAATAATAATAATGTTCCCGAGTACAGTTGTATGAACTTTTTTTTCCAGAATATTTACGAGAATATTCGATACAAGATTTCAGTCTCTTTTTTTTGTCAATTTGGTACGATTTGATAGCTAACTCCATACAATTCAAATAAATCGTCTAAGATAGAAGACGACACCGGACAATTACGTATTCCAATTTATCAAAGAGCAACAGGGTGTCATGGGACAAGATTCCGGGCGTAGCGTGACCACATTTTTCAAGCAATTTACAGCTACCCGATAAATGTTCCTATTATTGTCCAATACTAATTAAATTTAACGCTCACACTGCATTAAGAGTGCGTACAAAGCAAGAAGCTTGTAGTCGTTAAAAACCTTTTTTTTTTTTGTGTTGCCAAAGTTTTTCGCCTTGTATTAATACAAATAATAATCATCAAATTTTTATCCAATTAGCATACAGAAATCGGAAATACGGAAAAATGAGAGGTAAATTCGTGATGTTTTTTTATCGAGAGAATTTTAATATTTTTTGTGTCTGTTCCACAAAAAGTTTGGGAATATCATGTAGTTACTCGTATTATTTTTATTTTATACATAAGTTTTATCAACTTCATGAAAAATCGAATTGAAGATAGGCAATTTTGGTTACTACCCGCTCTTAAGCTGGGTATCCACCATCCAAAAGACCATTATTTAGCTTGGTTGTACATATCTTGATAACCTATTAAATTACTCTTGCATCAAAATGATCGAATTTCACGTCGTTTTGTATGCCATTAGTAGCTAAGTTAATGGCTATAGCTTATCCACAGTTCCTAAATGGCTTAAATTATGTTTAAGGTGGATACTTAGAATCATTAGAATCATTAATCATTATATGTTATTTAATCATTTTATTCATACTATTGGTTGTAGCATTATATTATAAGTATTATTTATTTTATTTTATATTTATGTATAATTCTTTAAACCTGACTTGGTTACGTCTTTTTGTGTCGTCTCAGCATGATGCTGTGCTGTGGTTCTCCATAGCACAGCATCATGCTGAGTGGAAGCCTTCTTGTCACAGTCATGACGTGCCAGCAGCTGCCAACTATTTCTGTTATGAGCTCGTTATTGTATTGTTATCGTTTTGGTATCGTTATGTTGTCGTTATCTACTCGAGTTGATTATCTTTTTTTTATGCACGTATTTCTGTGAAAAATAAACTTATTTTTCTTTCTTTCTTTCTATTAATACATCTTTCTAAGTTAGATGTGTTGCATAAAAGATTTAGTCTTATGGAACAAATCTAGCTTAGAGAGATGTATTAATAATTTCTGATGATTATATTTCTGTAAATATATATCTGTTATATTCGCGAATCATATTTTTATAAAGATGAAGACGAACCTGACACGGACCTGCAAATTGCAAAAAAACCGAAGAAATTTGAAATTCGCGGACGATAACTGCGGATCCATCTTTAGCCCGCTGTCCAGTAGCATGATTGTTCGTTGTTATTCAACCAATCACAAAAAAGACACGATTTGTCACCGAACTTAGTTCAACAAACACATAACAACGCTTTTATAACCTTTTGTCGTATTCATTGTACTTACTTCATCTCCGCATCAGATTTTGCCAGCATCCAGACGACAGATCCCGGATTGCGACGGGACCCCAGTGCCATCAGATGTGACAGCTTGGCTCCAAGCGGTAGGGTTGGTCTGCGAGGCACCTGTCCTGTCCACGTTGAGATGGCCAGCATTTCGGGACACTCCTTCACCAGGTGTTTCTGAGTCGCCATGCATTTTCCTGAAGCATCCTGTGGATGAAAAGAGAAAGTTGTAGATAATTGATCTTCAAATGAGCTTGTTTGGGGAAAGTACGTAGGTATTCGACCGCAGTTTGGGGAGGCCTATGTCCAGCAGTGGACGTCTTTCGGCTGGTCTTTGTGCTAGACCACAAAATAATAGCATTACCTAAGCCGCATTTATATAACTGTGTTGTGTCGTGTCGTGACGCTTTCTGACGCAGTGTTAGGCAGTCAAAAATCGTCGTGATTCGACGTAGTCCTGAACAGTTTCGTTCGATTGGTGTATCCCGTGTCACGACAACACGAATCAGTGGCTTTACCGTATTCTGCTGCGTTAAGGGTGCAGACGAATGTATAATTACAGGCACATGACAACGCATTAAAACATTGTATGTTAATTTTATAATATGCAACTTATTTGTGTACAGTTTAAAAAACTTCTGTCTTTTTTATACATATATACTGAAAATATCTAGTATACCACATAAAACTGCTCTTCTGGGCAAAAGTTTTTTGGAATGGCATTTAAAATTTACAATAAGATACCTGTGGACATTTTAAGCACTAAGGAACTCCGACTATTAAAATATGAATAGCGTAATTTTTTAATTGACAATTTTACTACTCGATCCAAGATTTTCTTAATAATTAGTACCTACTACAATCTGTCACCATACACCTAATTGTTATTTTGTAAGTTTTCCTCTCTAAGTGATACCTAAGAATTGTTTTATACTGCATGTTGACATAATTATTGTATGCCTATTAGGCAGGACATAATGGAACTGTAATTTACCTAACATATGTCTTTATAACCTATGCCTAAAAAAATTGATTTGATTTGATTTTTCTTATCTTTCAATAACGACACATTTCGGCTTAATTTATTTATTTAACAGTTTATGTACACACATATAAAAAGACAAGAAGAAAGGAACAGTGTTAGTTGTAAAAGTGCTTGATTAACTGTGCCAATAATTAATTTTTCTAAAAACCCAGTGTGGAGTGAAGAGTCAGATAGGCAGTCGCACCGTGTAAAATACTAGTATTCAGCTGCATTTGGTTAGACTAGAACCTGATCCCAACATACTTGGGAAAGGGCAGATAAAGACTTGAAATGCAAAAGAAGTGAATTATTTTCCTTTGTGCTCACTAGTTCTTTAAGCAGTTCCTTTGCAGGAACTACTGAGAATTTTTGCATCAGTAGTTCCTTTGCAAATGCGAAAGGAACTACTGAGTTTAGATAGTTTCTTTAGCAGTTCCTTTGAAGGAACTGCTGATTGAATTTCTGATCAGTAGTTCCTTTGCAAAAGCTAAAGGAACTACTGAGACTAGACAGTTCCTTTAAAAGAAACAAACATATATAGAACTCACAAATATACATATTTTATACATGTACAGTTAAATGTCGTCGTAATACAGAAAGCATGTATCACAAATAAAATCAAAAGTATATAATTAGTATGACTTATACCAAGACTGTCGTAAAACCACGTTTTGTAATCAGAAGTAAAAAGTTATAACTTATGTGCGTCATAACCCTAACTCAAGTTAGGGATGGCAACGCAGCTGCGAAGACATTGCCGATATCCAGTACGCGTAGCGTGACAACCATATAAATGAGATTTCTACGGGTTTTGTCGACGGAAGAATAGATAAAATTACAGGTTGTGATTTTGTCTATTCTTCCGTCGACAAAACCCGTTTCTATTGTGATCATGCTAAACGTGCGGAGCCGGTGATCTCTGAACATCAGGAGGGCTGCAAGATTGTTTGCCCCCGGAAAAATTAGGATAAAGTGGAAATGTGGTGAAGTTCAGTTCAAACGCAGTGGTGACCCAGGGGTAACAGCCCCGACTTAAGAGTTGTTACAGGTCGTGGGTTCAAACCCAGACTCACACTATACTTTGTGTAATTTATAATCATCATCACTGCACTTAAAAACGGTGAAGTATAACATAGTGAGGAAACCGGCATGTCCTAGAACCGAAAAATTCGAAGACATGTGACATCCACCATCCCGGACTGGGCCCGCGTGCACTCCCTCTCACAGAGAGGAGGCCTGTGTCCCAGCAGTAGGAACATTATAAGCTGATTACGCTTATGCTTAAGGGGACTACAGGACCTAAACGTGCCTAAACGCAAGTTTTATAATGCCTAAAAGAATATGATCCACTGCAGTAAACAAAATCAGAAAAATATATGATATTCTTCAGGATATATGTTAGTATGATAGTGTGTTGAAAACATAATACAACTAATTTGATACGATAGAAAAAAATCATGAAGATACCTCTAAAAATTTATTTTAACGATTAAAAATCATATTAATTTACATGCAATCATTCTGATTTTTTGTCAGATTATTTTACAAGCTACATATTAGCATAATAGTATTTTAATTTTCCAGTCCAATCAATAGATTTTTTGTAAATCGCTAACTGCTTCATATTTTGCAATAAATTACCTGCGTCGTGTCATCGCGCTTCTCTTTCATTTCTATGCAGTCCGACAGTGACCGCGCTTTAGCTGTTGTAAGCCTCTTAAGTGGTGAAGTTATGGTGATCTATAGGATCCAGCAGTGAATATCTTTTGGCTATAGACGAGGATAGTAGGGAACCACAATATCCGCGACGTTTGTTATCTTCTCTTTATTTCAACTTCACTCGATTTCCATGACAACACTAATCAAATAACCTACCCTTCAGAAAATAATAACAATTCGTAGAAACAGCACACGTAATAACAACATTTCTCATATTCATTGTGACGCCAGATATTTCATAAATGAACGCGGCGGTCCCTATGGTTAACTAATACTTGTACCTTGGTGAGGCTTTAATTACTACCTACGGCTGCGGTGGCGCCCACACCTGTGTGAAAACTTATTGGTTTTCTGGGTGGTGCGTATATGGGTTATTCATCATTCTCATGGCCTTATCGCAATTTATTTAGAGTCGGCGCAACATGTTCCTTTCCTCCACACTTCTCTATCAGTCGTCATCTCGGTAGTCACCCCCTTTCTAGCCATATCATCTTACACGTCGTATTAGGGTGGGTAGGGTGGGTAGGGTAGGTAGGGTAGGTAGGGTAGGTAGGGTAGGTACATCTACGAAAAGTAGTTTAAAAATAAATAATAAAGTTTAACATACATTAATAAAAGAGCAAACTATTGTAAAAATATAAAATAAATTTAATTTGGTTTTATCCTATTTTTAAACAAGTATGTGATCTATAAAAAAACCCATTTTACAATTATTGTTTACCTTTATTTAACTATTGAATCCTATGGATCCTACTCACTTACTCAGCACAGTCACAACATTTATTTAGTTATTTAAAACATTTTTTTATTAATTTATCTTTTTTAAGTTACATTATTTGTCCAATCAGTAAGGAGTCCCTCCCTCAAACGATCAATTGCCATCAATTTGTATTGTAGTAATATTGTCAATCGCTTCAATTGCATTTGTTAGGCGATTCAATTTGCGCATCAATCATATAGTAAAATTTGACAATTGCAAAATAATTGATCGTTTCGGGGACCCTTAACGATGTTAATTCTGCGACTAAATCAATTAGTGTTATTCTCATTGTTATGAAGTTCAATGAAACTGTTGTTCTTGTAAATACACAATGCATGCAGTGAATATGAATTGTTTACTTCGTTCTTCGCCAAATATTTTGATAAATTAGACTGTTATTTTTAGACGACTGTTTTTGTTTCGAGAGTAGACGGCGGCAGGGTTATATTTTCTTGTTTTTGGTTGGAAAAATATGTTCTCCGAATTGAAAGAAAAAGCTGCAGGATTTGTTACTACAAGAACATTAAGTTAATTACTAAGAGCCAGCGAAAGAATAGCAAAATAAACTTGTTATACAGTGTGTCCGGACATGGACTAGCGATATTCTAAATACTTAAATATAAACTATTTTAAAGTACAATTACACTCTATACTTTGGTGCAATACAATTAAAATAACAATATAGTATAACAATTTTTGGTTGAATTGCATAATTTTTCGTTTTTTTTTTCGACTTTCACATTTTTTTTCAAAAGTTATGGAATTGTGAACACATTGTTTTGTAATACAGACGGTAGACAATACTATTGCCTTTCGAATAAGCCTATTTTTATCTCAGTATGACTAAAACTTTGAGATATATGTTATTTTTTGTAATCGCATAGAGCGTATTTCAACAAAAAAAACAAAATGGCTGCCACATAGCGGGGAAGTGTATTGGACCAAAGTATAGAGTGTAATTGTACTTTAAAATAGTTTATATTTAAGTATTTAGAATATCGCTAGTCCATGTCCGGACACACTGTATAAGGTGAAGACGACCATCCTACTATGCTATTTATTTATATCGTCACCTTAGTGGTGAAGAGAGCGAAGCCACACTTTTGACCGAATTGTGTTATGAATACCACCATGCTCGGCGTTAAACGGAGATTCTAGTGTTGAAGAAATCTAAGATCTAAGAGATCAATAGCTCAACTAGAGGTTGATTTTTCAATAAGACGTGAAAGGAGTTAAATTAAACTGCGAACAAAAAATCATAATATGGTGGTATTCATAACACAATTCGGTCAAAAGTGTGGCTTAGCTCTCTACACCACTAAGGTGACGATATATATAAATAGCATAGTAGGATGGTCGTCTTGGAGGACACGGTGGAGCATACGGTGGAGGTCTGCCCAGCTTGGGCGGAGCACCGCCGTGTCCTCACGGAGGCGATCGGCGGCGGCGATCTCTCGCGTCCGGCCCTGGTTCAGGCCATGGTCCGGAGCGAGAGTGCATGGGAGGCCGTCACCTCCTTCTGCGAAGCAGTAATGCTCGCGAAGGAGGAGGCGGAGCGCGCGAGGGAGAGGCAAAATGCGCCCCCTCGCGCCCCTAGTCGCCGCAGGAGACGCCCCGGGCGTCGGGAGTCGCGAGCCGACTTCCGGCCACCGTAGGCGCGGGCTTGCGGACGGTGAGCAATGGGTAGCTCGCCGTCCGATAGGGACCAGGCCCGGGTCGACGGCGCGTTGTGTTCCACGCGCGCCTCAAAGAGATGTCAGCACCAACTGACGGGGTCCGGAAGGGCCAATGCCTGCCGGGGTCGCGGGTTTGTCTGAAAGGGATATCGCGACCTCGGCACACAGGCAACGGAAGGAACACAGGTGGGTTTTAGTCAGTAAAAGTCTGACACGCCCTCCCGCTCCACCCAGAGCGGGAGAAGTTATTTGATAATTTGCCATGCTCAAAAAAAAAAAAAAAAAAGGATGGTCGTCTTCACCTTGTATATGGTGACCTGCCAGGGTTGCGAGTCTGTCCGAAAGGGATATCGCGACCCCGGCACACAGGCAACGGAAGGAACACAGTTGGGTTTTAGTCAGTAAAAGTCTGACACACCCTCCCTCTCCGCCCAGAGCGGGAGAAGATATTTGATAATTTCCCACCCTCAAAAAAATATAGAAAAAGCTCTCTTCACCACTAAGGCGACGTATGTATGTATATATATAACGTGTTCCTTTTGATGTCTCATAACTCTAAGGTAAAAGCTATAAATAATAATAATACAACAAGTCCTAGAACAAGTGTTCCAAAAATACATAGTTCCGAAGATAACATAACACTAAACTCTCGAGGTGTGTATCTAAGTTTCATTGATAAGTACGAGTAAATCATTTTCAAAAACCAATCATTCATATTTAAAGCTAAGAAAGTGCGAGTTGTCATGTTTTTTTTTTATAGACAAAAATAGTCTGAATTTTATGTTTATTTTTTATATTTCACGTAAGGGTTTTTAACATGAATAATCGTGACTTGTCGAATTATTCTGTATGAATTTAATATATATATATTCATATGCCGATTGATTCTCTGACATGGTCTCATTAATACCCTAATTTCATTTTTTTTATCGGTCGACTCTTCTATTTAGTTTGTTTAAAAACAAAAACTTTTTAGATGTAAAGATTTATTTGATAGTTTCGAAAAACTCCTATGCATAAGTTACTGCCAGTATTTTCATTAATAATTGTCGTATTGTCTCTCCACATTGTATAATGTAGCATTAAAGATATTCTCATAAAGTTTCTTTCGATTATTTTTTTACACGTTGAGGGCTTCCACGCCGTGCTCCGCAAGCGATGCGCTGGCGCTCGGCAGGTTGCGCGCCAGCACCAACAGCATCCTGGCTATTATTGCGGATAGTATATACACGCGTTAAGTCCAGCATTAGGCAATAAGTATTTATAATGTTTTTTTTTTTTTTACACTAGTTTCATAAATTTTACTTTAAGTACCAACATTCTATATTGGATTCCCAAGTCTGAATTAAAAAGTTTTTTTATAAGCAGATTGACCTCTCACTAATTAAAGGTGTATTTCGACACTATTGTCGAAATACACCTTTAATTAGTGAGATACACAGACTAGTAATGTCAAGTCCTACTACCAATAAAAGTCGTTCCGATCAATCGTTCCAATACAAAACAACCGATCTATCACGCCCAGCGTCCAATATTCAACTTCACCATTTATTTCTCTCTCAAGCGTCCATGTCTCGAACACAAAACGTTTCAAACGATCGATCAAGTTCAAAAATTCGCACAAAATTTCGAGTAAATTTTCGCACAATGTAACAAGAGTCTATTTGATGGAGGTTCGGCGAACAATATGCGAATTATAAGGGCCTATCGGAAACGTGTCAAGCGTCGCCCGCACTGAATTCACAATTAGGCAAAGGACAGAGAATCGGTGTAATTTTGTATAGGCAGACGTTCCTTGATTAGCTGCTAGCAATCTTCGAGAAATATTAATGGTGCTGTGTTCATCACAAGAGGTTTTATTAGGATCTAGAATTAATGGTTGGGGTTTTTTGAATGGAACATTTTGGAAGCTGAACAAAAGGTGTTAATGAAGGCAATATTTTTTCTTTTGTAAGACTGTGGACTGACTTTATTGTTATTGCACTTAAAAGCTTGATT
Organism: Agrochola circellaris; assembly: GCA_914767755.1. Taxonomy (NCBI): domain Eukaryota; kingdom Metazoa; phylum Arthropoda; class Insecta; order Lepidoptera; family Noctuidae; genus Agrochola; species Agrochola circellaris. The sequence goes on from OU611857.1 coordinate 4,181,295, forward strand.
AATGTGTTCAATATAAGTAGATAGAGTGGTCGCAAGAAAAGTCTGCGTGCGGCTGAAATCGGAACTAATAAGTATGTCGCCGTGTTGTTGTTCATATAAGGTCAAATTAAGTATAGAATTATTTAATTAATTAACATTAATAAAAGAGTTTGTGGCTAAGTAATAACAGCCGAACGGGTCGATCTATCAGGTTAGGCTACGCTTGCCGTGGGCCGGATGACCATCTTTACATACCGAGACTCCTCCGTGCCACGAAAAGCACGCTAAGCCGTTGGTCCCAGCTGTTATTCGTGGATCTTTGTCAGTCGTTACGGGTCGTCAGAAGCCCGAAAGTTTATCAACCAGTCTTACCAAGGGCCATAGTATTACCCAGTTACTGGGTTGTGGAGGTTAGATAGGCAGTCGCTCCATGTAAAATACTGGTATTCAGCTGCATCTATTTGGACTGGAAGCCGACCCCAACATAGTAGTTGGGAAAAGGCTAGGCAGATTGATATAATTAATTATATTAAGATTAATTAATCTATACATATAAAATGCTTTGTCCTGAATGAATGACTGACTGACTGATCAACGTACAGCCTAAACCGCTGATCGTAGAGACCTCAAACTTGGAGGGTGTGTTCTTTGTATGACGTAGGCATTCGATAAGAAAGGATTTTCTAAAATTCTACCCCTAAGGGGGTGAAAACGGGGGAGGGGCAATCTACTTAAAATTTTGCATAAACATTACAGTATTTTATTGAAATTCATCCCCTAACGGGGTAAAAGAGGTACATAATTATTTTGCTTTAATCGTCGATCGTGTTGTGATTTAAATTACATTTTATTTTGACACAATGTTTGAAAACTCAATCCGATTTTATTCAAAAAAGGTTGAAATCACATAAAAGCTTGGTGCAATGCAAATAATCTTTAAAATTGGAATGTCGTTAATCGTCGGTCGGAGTCATTACTGGAACATCTCCAAAATTTTGTGTTTTGGACTAAGCATGCAGAATGATAAAAAATCAAATGCTTTATCATTCTGCATACTTAGTCCAAAACACAAAATTTTATCTAGATGTTCCAGTAATGACTCCGACCGACGTAATATAGATAATGTTGCTTTTTGTTTTAATATAGATATTTAAGTAGGTAGTAGTTTGTCTTAGATGTTTAATTTAGTGTGTATTGCTTTTCGCAATTTTTTTACATTTATAAATTTGTCTGTGTCTATTTTTTTAAATGGGAGCAGAGTTGGTTAACTTTAATGGGAAATTAATAAACCTTACTATTGTACCAATAGTGGGGAACGGCGCATGCCTTTTCCGTACGCTTTTACGTTTTTCCCAAGATTTTCTAATGGTCACTTTGATGCCTACGCTGATGGCGATGGTGATGGCGATGGTAACACTGATGAACGTCCAATAGCCAAAAACGATGCATTGAAATGGCTGTATCTCCGACTTTTACCAACCTTCACCAATTTCTAATGTTGTGCAAGAATTTAATTCGCCTACATATAATTAAATATAATTTTCCCTAGACAGTAAGGTACAATTGTTTCCACTGTAGAAGAGCTTATAGCTAAAATTTACCCAAACATTAATAATATTCACGATAAACCTGCAGAATGGTTATGCGAGCGAGTCACGCTAGCACCAAAAAACGAACAAGCCTCAGACATAAATGAAATACTTTTAAGATCATTCGAAGGGGTCGAATATCAATATAAATCCGTCGACTCAGTGATGAACACCAATGATGCCATTCATTATCCGGTCGAGTTCCTGAATACACTGAAACCTTCCAGGTCTCCCAACGCACATATTAAAATTGAGAGTTGGCGCGCCAATTATGGTGCTGCGCAATATAAATCCACCAAAATTATACAATGGCACCAGATTGCAAGTGAAAATATTGCATCACAATGTAATCGAGGCAACTATACTGACCGATTGTTCTCGAGGAGAGTCTGTATTTATTCCTAGGATTCCCTTAACACCATCAAATTACCCCTTCGAATTCAAGAGAGTGCAGTTTTCCATCAAAGTCTGCTTCGCAATGACCATAACAAAAGCTCAGGGCTCTGAAGGTAGCGGGAGTAGACTTGAGGGAAAGCTGCTTCACCCACGGCCAGTTGTATGTGGCATGCTCCAGAGTAGCCTGGTGATTCTAGCACCCGAAGGAAAATCAAAAAATATTGTTTACAAAGAAATACTGCGGTAGGTGTAGTATTTCGATTTCGTTGTAAAAAGATTTTAGGGGTATGAGGAACAGGGTGTAAAGTTCACTCATCCACCATAGAAAAGGGAGGATCCTCCGACCAGACGGGTGTCATGTCTGGCGGGCAATTGGCCAGAGATTGAAGTCGTGAGCTTGTATATATGTCCACCGCGCGGTAAACTCTAATTGCGCGATGCAGGATTTGAGTGACGTCAGGATGTTGTGTGACGTCAAGTCTTTGATGCGTAGTTCGCATGTGGCGGTGTAGATGCCGCCACAAAGATAATACCTGCGTGTAACACCAGATCAAAGGCTGCGTATCATAAAATATATAACAAAATTTTATTTTATTTTCATGTTTATTTAACCTTTAAATCCCTACACTTTATTAAAGATTGTTATATGTATTCAAACATTTTAACATAATAATTTATATGTTATAACAAAATTAATGACGTAAAAAACCAATTAAAAATCCTATTAGAACCAATTTCGACGAAGCACGCCAGCGCCACCAGTCGCGCGCATACTCATCTTGCGCGCACTCTAATTGTGGAACTCCACCAAAAGGCTCATTAATTTGACCCAAAGTTTCTTACCAATCGAAGGGGTTACCTTATGTACACTCGATATAACATAATATCACGCCAGTTTTCTCTAAAGGCTTAGGCAGAGGCTACATTTCAAAAATTCTAATTTAAACCAAGAGGGAAATTTTTTTTTGCCCATCAGGTAGATTATTAAAAAATGTTGGACACGTATTTGTTTCTTTTTTTTCTTAATCAAAAGATTACGGCAATACATTGAGTAGGCATTGCTTTAAAATGTGGCATGACGTCACTGGCCGGTAGATTTTATACTGACTTGTGACGTAGCGACCCCCACTCCCCAACTTTAATGCGTTTTATCTAAACCATTTTTAGGGTTCCGTAGTAAACAAGGAACCCTTATAGTTTCGCCATGTCCGTCTGTCGGTCTGTCTTCCGTCTGTCTGTCCGTCTGTCTGTCCGAAGCTTAGCTCAGAGCCGGTTAGTAGTAGAAAGCTGTAATTTGGTATAGGAATACATAATATTTTTTAGGGTACCTCCCCTACACCTAAAGAGGTAATGTTTTTTTTTTTTATTAATATGATAAAGCAAAAAATACGTGTCTAAGATTTTTTTATTATCTGACTGACGGACAAAATAGTTTTTTTTTTTTCTCAGTCAGTATCCCTATTTCTCATAATGAAATGAAATGAAATGAAATTGAAATGAAATGAAATGAAATTGTTTATTCTGTAAATAGGATATCGGAATCACTTTTACACGTCATATAAAAAAAAATATTAAAAATAAGCTAGATGAGGTCGGTGTTTCCTATGTGACTACTAAAGATCTCCCAAGAGGCTCAACCAAGCAGGTAAGGTAAGGTCTAAGGTAGTCAGTAGGCAAAAGCCATCGCCATAAACGTCGGAGTTTTAGTGCGTCACACACCATTCACTACGCTTGACCTTTAGCTTGACCCCACAGGAAATAACGAGTACCCACACATAGGTAGAGGTACTAGGCTATCAGACATGGGCAGAAGTACTAGGCTAGCAGAATACTACAGTAAGTCTCATTGGCTAACGAAGTGGACTAAAAGCGTTATCACACTGACGATTTGCCAGCGTGTTTCCAGCAAAGCGATTTGTGAACGTGCTCTTCGTGGGTGCGAAGTGAAATAGCCGCGACTACGCGACGTGTTCTCCGTGTTTTCGCAATTTTATACACTCGCTTGTCTCGCTCTCTCTTATACAATCGTCAATCGCTCTCTTTAGGGCTGGCGAATATTTGGCGAGGCGCAGCGCAGAGCGGTTGTCACTGCCAAACAAATATCAACCTTGCATAAGTTGAAATAAAGTTGAAAATAAATTAACTTCCATTAGCTCGAGAGCATATCTAAGCGGATTATCAGTTATAAGCGGATCATCAGGTATATAGTTATTTTCTACTTTATTTTAAGGTGCGCAATGTTGATATTTGTTAGACAGTGACAACCGTGCTGCGCTGCGCCTTGCCAGATGTGCGCCAGCTCTTACGAAACCACGGCGAACTCTTTGCGCACACGGGGCGTGCTCGTTACGCAGTCGCAGTGAGCGCGTAAACCATCGCCTCGGTGGAAATACGCTCGAAAATCGCCAGTGTGATATGGCCCTAAAGAGTCTCGGGTAAGAAGTTCCTATTACTAACGCAACGAGATTGTTTAGCATTCTTTTCAATGGTTGTCATTTCCTAGTTGATACATGCCCGTTTCCATGCCCAGTTCTGTAGTTGCGTTACACACATAAAATGACAATTGATCGCCATTCCGTTCATTTTGACAGTTCAGCCAGGTTCATTGCGTTATTTAGGTTGCTGAGCAGACGAATTATCAAACCTTATAAAGCAATGATTAAGGCATTTCCTTCAAATCCCTTGGATTGTTATTGAAAGTGGGTTACGTAATTATGCTGTTAGTTGTTATTAGGTAAAACGAATACTGCGTTATCTTCACTAATGTAATAATATTAATAGTTTAAAAAACACTAAAAAACACGCTTTTACGTGCACCTATAGGCGTATTCAGACCTTGAAACCTAATCGTGGTCAAAGTTCATTACAAGACCTTTCTAACAAGTCCAAACACGGCTATGATACGATCATCCATCATGAAGTTCCAGTTCATATCTTCCGGTTCCATCATCAGATCAGCTCGACAGTACCATGTTATTGTATTGTCATCAAAATCACATACAACTGCCAATTTTCATAACGCTACGATCTTTAGAAGATGGATAAATTCGTTTTCTTAGATTTGATTACATAGTTACATACATACAGGTCAACCTAATAAAAGCATGTTAAAAAATCATACTATCGGGGATCATCATCTCCTCGACCTTTTCCTAACTATGTTGGGGTCGGCTTCCAGTCTAATCGGATGCAGCTGAATTCCAGTATTTTACATGGAGTGACTGCCTATCTGACCTCCACAACCCAGTTACTCATACTACCAGAGATCTTTTCATAATTTAGAAGCATTATAAATACGGAAAATTATCTTCATAGAACGACCTGATTTAAAATAAAATTCCAATCAACTAAAGTGTTGACATTTGAATTTGAATCTTGTATCATATACGTGTGAGTACAAACAATCTTGCACCAAACTTCCGTGTAAACCCGAAACGATTCAAAACGAACCCTTGAATGTGGCTCGTGAAAACGGATGTGACCAGTAGTATTGCTCTTTAGACAAACCTCGTGTGGTTACGTAAGCTCTCGGCTGTATTCGGAAATGGATTTGGGTGTAGAACGCAAATTCTTGAATTGGAACGCCAAAATTTTGAGCTTTGACAAATGGTGAAAAGGCAGATGTGATCTGTAATTTCTTCATAAGTGTTGATGATCAGGATAGAAAAGAATGCACCTATTAAAAATCTTAATATTCATTCATTCATTGACTGACAGACAACGCACAGCCTAAGCCGCGGGTCTAGAAGCATGAAAATGAGCACAAAAGTCAAAACCGGCCAAGTGCGTGTCGGACCACGCAAAATGAAGGGTTCCGTAGTTGGGATGAATTTATCCCAAGAACAAACATAACATTGTAGTTGAAACACATGGTACTTCCATACGGAATGTATGGGAGATCATGTTTTTCAAACTGCAAATTTAAGTTGGGTGATAATCACTCGTTAACCTGGACAGTCTACTTAGCTCCGATAGTTTTCCTTTTAATTTCGTTATATCGCACCTTTGGTAGAACAAGGGCATAATTGTCAAAAATTGCCAAACGAATGTTTTTGTCCCTCCAGTTCAAAGGGCCTTTTTAAAGCATTTCTACATATTTAAGTCATTTTGGCAATTTATGACAATTATGCCCTTGTTCTACCAAAGGTGCGATATATACTACTGCTGCGAATTTTTTCACAAATTCAAGTACAACCATTTAGCTGGCAGGAGGACACACTAACAAAAAAAAAAAAAAACGTTAAATGCTCAATATTTCGCAAACGGATCCCTGAATCCAAAAATGGTTTTCACAAACTCACAATAGTTTGAACGACCTTTCTAACGATACCCTACACCATGGGGCAGATGAAAAAAAAAACCATCCCCACTTTACGTGTACGGGAGGTACCATAAAAAAAATATTTTTCTTGATTTTATTTTACCACTTTGTCGGCGTGATTAATATGTATACATATGCCAAATTACAGCTTTCTAGTACTAACCGTCTCTGAGCTAAGCCGCAGACAGACAGACAGACGGACATGGCGAAACTATAAGGGTTCCTTGTTTACTACGGAACCCTAACAAATATAACGGAAAATATGAGCACTGAGAAGGATTTTTGAAAATTCATCCTCCTGGCCCACTTGAATGTTTTGTCGGGTTAAAATTAAATAAATATAGTTTGTAAACTCGTATTTTTAATTATTACGCGTTGCACCACTAAAAACTCACCCCGGGTTAATTAACCTGACATTTGTGTTTTTTTGAGTTGGAAACATTGCAGTTTTTCACTTACTGAATAAGTTATCACCGGTACCTCATAACGTCAATTTATTTTTTCATTACGTAATGTAAAAATAAATTGACGTTATCTAAACTAACCCAGAGTTTAGTATGGGATGAAAGATAGTTTGGAAATTCGACATTTTTGAAGTTACAAACGTGGAATTTGGTAATTTGACTTCTCTTTTAAGGAAAAATTTGTTGTATCATCGCTTTTAAGGGTTCCGCACCCGAAGGTTGCCTCCGTTGTCCGTCTGTCAGCGGGATGTATCTCCTGAACAGTAATATTTTTTTATTTACGTCTGTCACTGTAGCCACAATATATGTTAGTAAACTTAAAAATGATGTTAGTAATCAAAAATTAAAATACATGCCACAATAATACTATTATAACTAAAATAATAGGTAGACAGTTGACATTTTCACAGATTGTGTATTTCTATACACGACAAATAATAAAAATAAAAATTAAAGGATTCATTTCTCATAAGAGATCATAAAGGGATCATATTCTTTTAGGCATTATAAAACTTGCGTTTAGGCACGTTTAGGTCTGGAAATACCATTGGGCAAACGGATTGTAGCGAAATAAATTCCGTTTCATTAATTTAATAGTTATGGACAGATTTATTGAATCTCCGTCGTTTTGCACGAACGCAGGAAAACCAAAAATCACATCGACCACGTCGCAAAAAACATCCTTGGTGTGGGCAGATATGGTATCTGACCAGCCATGCGATTCTGTAAACATCTCACCGTGAAAACTTGGGTGAAGTGAGCTGTCAATAGTGTCAATCCCTGTGGAATGACAGCTCACTCCACGCTCACTTCACCTAAGTTTTCACGGTGAGATGGTTACAGAATACCATTGCTGGTCCCTACTATGTACGTCCACACACAAACCGCGGCTTACCTGACCGCAATTACAGTAATATTTGACCAATCAGCTTACCGAAGCTATGAAATTAATTAGAGTAGGTTATTAATGAACTTGAAGTATAAAATAATATAAAGAAATAATAAATTCACAGAAATTTCGAATGGACATAACAATTTTTTTATGATTGTTTGAAATACTTCATATATCGAGATATAGCGCGATATTTTTTTTAAACCCGCCCCTAATTTGTAGGAAATCAAGTATGTCAAAAAATCATAAATAAATACACTCGAGAGCAATGAATCCGGGTCACTTAAAGAATGTTAAAAATCTCGGAAACTAAAAATGATAGGTTAATGCAATAAATTGTATTTAATAGACAATGTAATACTCCTTAAATGAAAGTAAAAAAAATATGAGTCACCATACATTTTATTAACACAAAATTACATAAAGAAAAAAACTGCTGATCTCTCCTTAAAACAAAAATAGGAAACATGAAATTTTTGAACTTTATTACGATTTTCTTGAATTTTAATACTTCGTATTGCCTCCTCGTGCTTCCATTACTGCGTTTACGCGGTTTGGCATGCTGTACACCAAGTTCCTTATACGATTTTGGGGAATATTCTCCCATTCCTCTGTGAGAGCAATTTTGAGCTCACGAAGCGTGATTGGGGGAGGGATTCGTTGTTTTACGCATCTGCCTAGCTCGTCCCAAGCATGCTCGATCGGGTTGATATCCGGGCTGCGCGCTGGCCACTCCATACGAGTAATGTTCATCTCTTGAAGGTAGTCATTCACAATCCTACCTGTATGAGGTCGGGCATTGTCATGCATAAATATAGCATCCTCACCTAAATTGACCATAAATGGACCAACGTGATCATTGAGGATTTCTTCCACATATCTTACGCTAGTTAAAGAGCCGTTTTCTATGATCACCAGCTCTGTGCGACTTTCAGAAGAAATTCCGGCCCACACAAGTACAGACCCACCACCGTAGGCTACTTTTTCTTCGATGCATGCTTGCTTGAATCTTTCCCCTGGTCTTCGATACACTCTGTGTCTTCCATCGTGCTTGTAGAGCATAAATTTTGATTCGTCGGAGAACATAACTTTTGACCAATCTTCAATACTCCAATTTACGTGGCTCTGGGCATATCTTAGTCTTGAAATACGATGCCCACGCTCCAGTTTAGGGCCGTTTGCAGGTCTAAGGGGTTTTAAGTTAGATTCAGCAAGCCGACGTCTTACTGTCCATGCACTTGGGTTACTTCCTCCGAGGCGTCGAAACTGATTTGTGAGTTCAGTTCCTGTGAGAAAGCGATTTCGAAGCATGGTGTTCACCAAGTATCGGTCTTCTCGTGCTGTGGTACACCTGGTTCTGATCGTTCCTGGTCTGCGTAGGTTAGAACCAGTTTCTTCGTAACGTCGGAGAACTCTTTGTACTGTTGACAGCGACACACCGACAGTCCTGGCTGTATCGCGCTGACTCCGGCCGGTTTCCAGCATTGTAAGTATTCTGGTGCATTCTTCAGGCGTAAGCGACATAATTTCAGCTTGAATAATGAATATAGAGCACTATCAACATGGTTTATGTACCCACATAAATGACAGATTACAAACAAAAGCAAAACCAAATGCTGTAATTTCGTAGTTCCATCTTCGAAAGTGGCCCTTTTTCAAATTTGATTTTTTTATGATATAACTTTACAATAACTAAGAAGTTTTAATACCTTCATTTAAGGAGTATTACATTGTCTATTAAATACAATTTATTGCATTAACCTAGCATTTTTAGTTTCCGAGATTTTTAGGATTCTTTAAGTGACCCGGATTCATTGCTCTCGAGTGTAGTTACATCTCCGTGTGCAAGGATATAACGGCTATTCTCTCCGTTCCGGAGATATCAGTATTAGCTACAGATATTTTTTTGCAAAAATATTAAAAGCCATTTCAAGCAATAAACCGACACTTTAAAATTTAAGTCCAATGTCTTCGAGAGCCTTTTTTCGATCCACCGTGCGGCGGCAAATTACATTTTAATATTTCAAAGTTTTTACTACAGTATAATTTGTTCATATTCATGAGTACTGTGTTCTATAAAAAAAAAATCCACGTAGGTATTTTATTTGGACCTTATAACGGGTTTAAAAATACGACTTTTACGCACAACGTTTTAGGTCATTACAATGTGCGCTAACATAAACAGCGATTTTTCACACCAGTAATAAAATTTGTTTCCAGTAATTATGTTTCTGTAATGTTACATATACTCCATTTATTACAACATTACAAAAATGACGGTTATAACCCTTTCGTTATTTAGATATACACGTATACTAAGTTCCGTTATTTAATATTAAATATATAGCAATGTAATCTATTCACCATTTACATTTTAAACACAATAACTGTTGTTATTTGGCCGTTATTTTTCTAATCTGTATACCTTTTATCTTTACATAGTATGAAGAAATGAAGTCGCTTCCGCTGTCTCTTCGCTTAGATCTTTTAAACTACGGAACGGATTTTAATGCAGTTTTCAGCAATAGATATAGTGATTCAAGAGGAAGGTTTATATGTATAATACATACCCGTGCGAAGCCGGGGCGGGTCGCTAGTATATTATAAAACAAAGTCGCTTTTCGCGTTCTTCTGTATATCCGCATTGTTCTTCTAAACCACGCAACAGATTTTGATGAGGCTTTCACCATCGTTTAGAGAATTTATTCCGGAAGGTTTATGTGTATAATACGTTAATATTAAAGTTACTTTTACCTAAGACATCTCGATGTTTTGTCAAGTCGTAAAAACCATCCGAAGCAGGTCCCTAGGGCAAAAAAAATAGAGTATAGATCTGCTATCTAATTACGCAACACATTTTCGTTGACAATTCCGACTAATCTGTTTCAATTTGACAGGTCAACAACATTCATTGTGTTATTTACGTTGTTGAGCAGATTTTTTTTTCGAACGTACGAAGCTATGGATTAGCAATCTGTTTCAAAACGATTCAGATTCTGATTGATCGTGGATTACGTAATTAGGGTACTGTTTATATGTACAGAATGCGTAGTTGACGGGTCTAGTCACAGCCTGTATGTATAGGTATAAATTCTCATCCTATGCTAGAATATCGAATGGCTAATGAAGGTGGTGGCGCGTGTCACGTGTTTCCTCGTGCGTGACGATGCTGTTGTCACACAGACGAACTTAATTGCACTTTTTGTGGAGTTAGCAAGTTAACAGGGTCAGTAAAGAATTATATTTAGTTAGCTTGGTCAATAGATTTTGTGGAAAATCTTTTGATAGTTGTTGTAATTGTTTAGCCGTTACAACAAACAAATTATTTTTATCTCACAAAGCGACGCGCGCTTTACTTGTGATTACAAATTCGTGAATACGCTGTGAATGTGTGTGTAAGCGCTGGAGCTCTTGTTACCGTCCAACAGACACGGGTGAAGTCAGAGGTGTTTGTGTATGTTATGCTGACGCTACTCATCTTCACGCACACATTCATAGCGTGTTTGTATACTTGGTTACCACAAGTAAATCGCGCGTCGCTACGTGACATAAAAATACTGTACAACAACATTGGCCAATCAAATCGGACTTGAGATTTGAATGTGATTTCCATTTTTAAATCTGGAAACAAACAATACTTACCTATTTAAATTCTATTGACATTATTGATATGGTTAACTTTTTTAGAAACCGAGGGTCAGGTAGGTATACTTTATTTATACGTATTAACTAGGTCGTTAGTATACATATATATGTATAAGAGTATCTTTTAAGTAGGTTGGTAATTATAGTGAAGTCGTGGGTACCCCGTCAGGAACAAGGTTCCTTACGAGAAATTCGCACACACACTCGTATATAATAGAAAGAGACAGACAGAGACAGAAATTCGCATGCAGGTAACGCTTTGTCCTTACGAGTACGTGACGATTTCTACCAGTCAAGTTCTACCAGAAATGGGGTTAAAAGAACGTTGTGTCGTTCCAATAAAATAATGATCAGATTCTTTTGAGGAAATAACTATAATTTGCACGGTAAATTGAAATTGCATTCAAACAAATACATACAGACCAAACCCTGTTTAATCACTCGATTAATTTTCGATGTAGAAACTTCATTTTCAAACAATATTAATGCCAAAATCAACACATCGAGACGACGCCACGTGCCCGCCACGTGTCAATATCAATTATCAAACTTAATTATTAAAACAAAATTAGTTGTCAGGAGCGCCGCAAGGCGTTCCCACCTGTTCCCTTATGATGGATCGCTCGTAAATTACTAGCCGAGTGGAAACACGCGGTTCTAAGGACTCTTTGGACGAAACACTGACATTCCTGACGACAAGCCAGTTGACGATCGAAGGTGGAAAACACAAGAAAAAAAAAAAATTTACAAAAAAAAAAAACACTCACTTCCAAAAAAAAAAATTTTTTTCACTTTGTCGTGTTTTTTTTGGAAGTCAGTAGTTTAGTTTTTTTTTGAAAAAAAAAAAAAACTGTTTTTATTGTGGTACCCCACACAAATTTGAATACCACTACCTCGTCCTTTTTGGAAGTAGGTTAAAAAACAAAAAAATGACTGTAAATCTCTAGCGATTGACGGTCTATCACAGCAGTGGTGTTGATCCATGCGACATTTTCGTGAACGGGCGCCGTCGGTCGGTAGGGACTGGTCAGCTCATAGCTGCCATGGCTTATTTTATTTATTGAATTGTTTTTATCTTTTTATTACGGACGCTTTTAACGTGCACGTCGCCCGAAGTTTAGAACAAGATGTCTACCTTAGAATAATGACATAACAGCATGGAATTAGTAAGTACCTACTATCATGGCAGCATGGAATTAGTATGCATCCTAAGCTGTTACCATGGATTTAGTACATGATTCTGAACGGCCCTGCGTAGAATTTTTTCGAATAGAAAAGTGCAATAACTACGCGGTCAAAATGTATGGATATAACTGTTTTTTTTTAAATAACCGACGAAAAATTTCAACGGATCGGCGTTCAGAATCATGTATTGAATTCATGCTAACGGGCTTCACGTCGATGTCCCTGCCACCCTGTATATATATATATATATATATTTGTAATCACGTTCTGGAAAACGGCTCTAACGATTTCGATGAAAGTTGCACATGAAAATTCGTTTTCTCCGTATTTTCACCCGAGTAGAGGTCGGTCGCCTAAACTTTAGCACAAGAATGTCATTAAATGGCACCATGGAATTAGTAAGTACCTACTATCATCGCACCATGGAATTAGTAAGTACCTACTAACATCGCAGCATGGAATTAGTAAGTACCTACTATCATGGCAGCATGGAATTAGTATGAACCAACTATCCGTGTACTATTAAATGAGCATTCTCTATTTTCACCAAAGCAGAGCTCGGCCGCCCAGGTAACTTTGATTTAAAAGAGTGTCCGTGGAGTTTCTTGCCCGTTCTTCTCCATAGGAACCTACTACGCTTTGGGCAATTAGCTTCATCTTTCTGACTGACCGACCCCTTGACAATTCAAGAGTACCTGTAATTGGTTTATTTGAAATTAATGCTTTGAGTTTGAATACCTGCGTGATATTGCCAAAATTGTTGAGTCTTTCCCACAAAAGCCATTAACTAAGTGTACCAGCCTACCTACTAATAGGCTACATATAATTGAATATGATGAAATACTCTTGTAAATTGCGTGTCGAAACAAGAGAATAAGAAGAAGCATATGTCATGATCATAATCATAATCATTTATTTGTCAGAATATGGTACATTATACGGTCTTAAGATTAGTCAATGGTATCATCACATTCAGTCAAGTGTGGCGTGCAAATATTAGGTACCTACATACATTTCAAATCATTGTAAAATTAACAATGCAAAAGTATGTCGTCTTCACCACCGCAACGTTTTGTTTCTCGTTCTTGACTCCCGAAGCACACGAGCAAAGCCAAAATGGGCACAACTTTTGTTGTTCAATAAAAACACGTACTTTGAATCTAGAATTCAATTTTATTGAAAGTCTGCTCAGATGATTCAAATAACTTTCGACTTTACAGTTGACGAACTAAAGGCCTATTCAGACCTAAGCGGTATTCGCTACCGTCTGCGGCAGAGAAACCCCAGTGGGTATGCGGTAATATTACTGTTCACACCAAAACGGATTTCGCTATCCTTGTGGGTAGAATAACGCGCGGTAGTCGAGTTTCGCTCTGAGAGGTACTTTATACTAAATACCTGAGCGAAACCCGCGCGGTATGTACCTCTACCCACAGCGGCAGCGAATATCGCTCAGGTCGCTCTAGCCGCGGTACTTGATACTAAATACCTGAGCGAAACCCGCGCGGTATGTACCTCTACCCACAGCGGCAGCGAATATCGCTCAGGTTTGAATAGGCCTTAAAATAGAACTGTGTGAAGCCAGTATTACAAAACATGTCCGGACAGTTTTGAGTGCAACTTGCGGGGGAATCCGTAACTAAGATAAATAGAGAAAAGTGGATAAAATCAAAGCAATTAATTGATGGAAACTCCTTGGTGATATTACCTTCTTAGATTTGCCCTGTATCGTATTGGTAAACAAATGATATTATATTAAAATTTAAAAAACCCCGGCACACACATTTTCTTATTTTTCTTTGCTCTCTCCAACGCCAGACTCTGTTCATCATCTATCTATAACCTATTGATTGAGACCATTCCAATGAGCACAAACACGATACCTGTGCTGTAAGTTAGTAAGGGAGTTGGGTACCCTGCAAATAATGTTCTTCTAATATCATTGAAGTAACAGAATACCAAATTTCAAATCGATCACACCTGTGGAAGACGCTCACATCCATTCATCAACTAGAAAAGACCTGATAATCTTCAAATGGCTGAAACGATTTCGATAAAACATATCTAAGAACCATTGCTAGAAAACCTGCTATCAAATAAAAAAAATGCATTCAAATCGGTTCACCCGCTTAAGAGCTACGGTGCCACAGACACATACATAGCGGTCAAACTTATAACACTCTGCTTTTTGCGTCGTGGGTTAAAATTTAAACAATATAGTGATGACGTGTCGACCTAGACGCGTAGCGCAAGGGTTGGATTGAGGTAGCGCTGGAAAAGGATGCCTGAAAGTATTTGAGGAGGCCTTTGCTCAGCAATGGGACAGTGTAGGGTTATTAAAAAAAAAACTATTCTGCATTGTTTGTTTTATCAAAGTCCATGGAGTGACCAATTGTTTTATAAACATTGCAAAAACATAATTCAGCGAAGGAAAATTAAGTATCAAATCAAGGAATGGATTTTTAGGGTTCCGTAGTCAACAAGGAACCCCTATATTTTCGCCATGTCCGTCTGCCTGAGCGAGACGGCGTCGGGACGTCGCAAGGTCCGGGATCCCAGGGTCCCGAGAAATGTCAAAGTCGATGAAATAATAATAATAATTTTGCGACAGTTCAGTCAGCATCATCATCAACAAGAAATACTCTTAAGGCGAAAGCGTCAAGGTAGCCCGCGAAATTCAATTTTCTTACGTTTTTTGCAATTTGCAAGTCAGTGTCAGGTTGTATGTTGATCTAAATATGATTCGCGGCCGTAAAAAATGTTTAATTATAGAATTATAATTATAAAAATTATCAATACAACTCTCTAAGTTCATGTAACCCCATTGAATGACTATTTCATGAAATCATGACATTTGACAATTATGCTAACTTATGGAGTTGTATTGCTGATTGTAATGATTATAATTATGTGAAGACATATTTGTTACGGTCGCGAATCATATGTTAATCAACATACAACCTGACACTGACTTGCAAAATGAAAAAAACTCAAGAAAATTTGAATATCGCGGGCTACCTTAGCGCATCCCCCTTAAACTATAGCTTATTTAAATATCGTGGCCTTAGTTAAACTTTCGTTATTAAAACAATACTTAATGCATAATTCCTAAAGTTCAGGTTCCACTTTTAAAACCTTAACAAAAACCCAGTCTTGTACAGGTTTGTACCCGTTGTCTGAACAGGTACAAACCCAACGACCTTCACAGGAATTCTCGAAAATATTCTAATTGGAAAACTTGAGGCACACGAGGTATTCCCGTTCACGCAGCGTTATTGGATCCTCAGAACAACTTGTGATTACACTTAGAGAATTTTAATGACTTTTAATTATATGCTAAAGGCCTGAAGGCCTGACTAATTAGGTTTTAAGTAATTTGTGTATCTTTTTTGTCTTGTCTTAGGGAGGGAATGATTGATTGTCTATCCTATTGCTTTTATAATTACTAGAGTTGTCCAACAGCTGGGCAAAGGCTTTTTAAGAATATGCATTTGTCATCGCTGATGTTAAAGACGTGACGATGGTTCTTAATAATTAAAACCAGGTTTCCTTACGATATTTGCTTTCGCTGACAGTGAAGTCAAAACCAGAAAAATACATAAAAGACACAAACATAATAGATTTCTTTAGAAATAAGCATCACCTTTGTACGTATTTTTCTGTTCCTTTTTTTCTTGTCTGTTTATATGTGAGTACATAAACCGTTAAATAAATAATAAATAAATAAATTATGTAATTGAAAACTCTGCAAGATTTAACTTCTTGTGTCGATGGTACTTTTTAGGATTCCGTACCCGAAGGGAAGGGTGCCAAACGGAACCCTATTAATATGCCTTCGCTGTCCGTCCGTCTGTCTGTCAGCGGGCTGTATCTCACGAACCGTAATAGGTAGACAGTTGAAAATTTCACAGATTCTATTGCCGCTATAACAACAAATAATAAAAATTAAATTAAATTTATAATTAAAAAGCACCTTACAAGAGGGGCGCTTTTTGCTCGATGCTAATACGGTTCGGAAGCCTTCGTGTGACTACTACACTAGACCGGTTTATTTATATTATTTTAGCCCAGTAGGTTGCCATAGTGATTGCAGCATCAATGGCCTTCATTAAGTCTTCTTTAGTGCAAGTGAATGGGCATTTGGGACAGTTCAGCAAGTTGAACGTGGTCTGATCAGAAGCACCGCACTCACACTGGATATTGGGTGGGTCCCCAACTCCCACAGAAATCCCCCACTTTGACCTATTGTGTTTTGCCAGATTAAACTAAAAGTCCCTAACAGCAAACTATCTAATCTTCTTTTCGTGTGGTTAGTGACTAACCTGGTGTCAGAGTTTTAAAGCCGCCCATGGGCCTCTGACTTGGCTTTACATGCCGTCGAGAAACATCTCTCAGACATGCCAGTTTCCTCACGATGTTTTCCTTCACCGTTTTTGAAGCAAGTGATAATTATACAATACGCACATGAATCCGAAAAGTCAGAGATTAATATAATTCATTTACAAAAAAGAAAAGAAAGTAAAGTTGTTTATTCCGATAAAACCAACACAAAAAAATATACAAATGCAAAGAAATAATAAAAAATATATATATATATTCAATAAATAAAAGTTTAATAGTTTATAGTTGAAATTTTCTGAAGCCCGGAGAGTGGATTTTTGCCCGTATTTCGATAAAAAATCATTTTTAATTCTACGTTTTCATACGTCTTTCTAAAGCCCTTAAACTCAAAAATATACAACGATACACAAACATCACAATCTCTATATTTGATCAACAAGGGTTTCCGCAAGTCAGTACCTTCGTAGCTCGAGGGCAGTGTCTGAGAGCGCCGAGAGCGGGTGTCGAGCGGGTGTCGAGCGGTGTCGAGTGTCGGACAATGGGCCGACACCGCCCCCTTTGGCTTTAACGAGCACATGGCGTGTCGGAGGGAACTTGAGAGTTATTGCAATAAATTGGTTGAGACGCTCATAGTTGTTGTTAGGTTTATGGAGGTATCTAGTTATTTTTTATTTGATAAACTGTTAGTGAGACAGTGATAAAGTAGATGTAGAAAATAAATTAAAGGCTAGTCTATCTAAACTAATATTATAAAAAGAAAAAATATTAGATTTTTTATATGTTTGTATGTTTCTTTGTTACGCTTTCACGCTAAAACGGCTGCACGGATTTAAATGAAATTTGGCACCTGGATAGACTATGACCTAGGTTAGGATATAAGATACTTTTTATCCCGATATTCCAACGGCATCGAGACTTATGCGGGTGAAACCGCGAGGCGTAGTTAGTACATATTATAAATTAAAGTCCTTCTTGTGTGTTTGTGTGATCGCATTGTTCTTCTAAAATACGCAACGGATTTTGATGTGGTTGTCAATATAAGTTAGAGAATTTATGCCGGAAGGTATATTTGTATAATACATTATATTAAACTTACATGATATAATAAAGAAATCTCAATGTTTCGACAATTCGCAAGCAGGGGCGGGCCGCTAGTTATAAAATAACGATTTCATGAGAATTAATGAAGAAATTTCTTGTGCCTCTAGGTACAGCAGTGAGCTGTCATTCCACCTAATGCTAGAGATTGACACTTTTGACAGCTCACTCCACGCTCACTTCACCTAAGTTTTCACGGTGAGATGGTTACAGAATAGCACTGCTGGTATAAGTTCATTTAGTACAAAGTTTTTATGAATAAATTATTTCGAAAATACAAGTAAGTATATACTACCCCAATTCTACGAAATACTACTCGAGTAGAATTTCGTAGAATTTGTTATAGCAACAAAGGATTTGATGTAACTTTCACTATTGTTTTCCTTAATTTAATAAAGAGTTACTTACGTCAGCTTAGTCAAGAGTTTAATAAACAAATGATTTTATCTACTCTCATCGTAAAATTCGAATTGTAAACTTCAAAATGAGTTTATTTACACCCATGCTATAACTCCTTTTAAAAGTTTCTGAAACAGTTAGCTTATTGCCAACATTAAAACAACCAGTGTCATAATAACCACAATATTATCCAAACGAGTGTGGTAATGTTGTACTAAATTTCATTATGCAACTCCTTTGCTTTTTCGATCCCTTGCTTACTCATCAAACAGCCACATTCTCACTACTCAATTCATGGTATATTTATGAATTTCAAAAAATAGTATATTATGCAATTAGTGAATAAAGGACGGATTTAAAGCGAGGGCCATAGATGAATCACGAGCGAGTGAAGGATTCTAAAGACTGAATCACGACCGTAGGGAGTGATTCATGACGATTGAATCACGAGCGTAGCGAGTGATTCAAGTGTCTGAATCCTGAGCGCCGCGAGTAATTCATGGCCCTCGATATAAATCCTTTTTATTCAAGAGTTGCATACTATACTTTATACCATGACTACGAGAAAAGGAAAGATTTAAGCGAAAATAGACATTTAATGAAGAAAAAAGGAAGGTTAAATTAATTAAAATGTACATTAAAATTGGAACAATTACTAAAATTAAGAGTAATTTTCTTATTATTGTTATTAGGATGGTCAACTTGTGAAGCGATATTTATTTCCTATATATCGAGTATATTTTCGCAAGGAGGTTGTATAGCATTGAGATGGAGGTCGCATATATAGATGTGTTCTAAATTCAAACACCAAAACAGTGATTAAAAGTGCTTTTTATTCACTGAAAACAATGAATAAAATTTTTTAGAGGGGGAATGGTATAATAGTATATTATGCAATTAGTGAATAAAGGACGGATTTAAAGCGAGGGCCATAGATGAATCACGAGCAAGTGAAGGATTCTAACGACTGAATCACGACCGAAGGGAGTGATTCATGATGATTGAATCACGAGCGTAGCGAGTGATTCAAGTGTTAGAATCCTGAACGACGCGAGTGATTCATGGCCCTCGATATAAATCCGTTTTATTCATGAGTTGCATACTATACTTTATACCATGACTACGAGAAAAAGAAAGATTTAAGCGAAAATAGACATTTAATTAAGAAAAAAAACTGGCCAAGTGCATGTCGTACCACGCACATTGAAGGGTTCCGTAGTTGAAATGAATTTATCCCAAGAAAAAACTTAACAATGTAAGTAGTTGAAAAACATTTTCTCCCATACGGAATGTATGGGAAGATCATGTTTACCAAACTGCAAATTGAAGTTGGTCGATTATTACTCGTTAACCTATAAAGCCTAATTAGCAGTGATAGTTTTCCTTTTAATTTCGTTATATATACTACTGCTATGATTTTTTTCACAAATCCAAGTACAACCATTTAGCTGGCAGGGGGGGGACACTTGACTCTAACAAAAAATTTCAGTTAAAACCTTACTATTTCGCAAACGGATCCCTTAATTAAAAAATGATTTTCACAAACTTACAATATTTTTGAACGACCTTTCCAACAATACCCCATACCACGGGGTAAATGAGAAAAAAAAAATATCTCCACTTTACGAGTAGGGGAGGTACCAAAAAAAAATCTTTTTTTTCTTGATTTTATTTCACCACTTTCTTGGCGTGATTAATATGTATACATATGCCAAATTACAGCTTTCTAGTACTAACCGTCTCTGAGCTAAGCCGCAGACAGACAGTCTCCGAGCTAAGCCGCAGACAGACAGGCGGACATGGCGAAACTATAAGGGTTCCTTGTTTACTACGGAACCCTAAAAAAAGGGTTAAATTAATTAAAATGTACATTACAATTGAAACAATTACTACAATTAAGAGTAATTTTCTTATTATTGTTATTCGGCTGGTCAACTTGTGAAGCGCTATAAATATATTTCCTGTGTATCGAGTATTTTTTCGCAAGGAGGTTGTATAGCATTTAGATGGAGGTCGAATATATTGGTGTGTTCTAAATTCAAACACCAAAACAGTGATTAAAAGAGCTTTTTATTCACTGTTTTCAGTGAATAAAATAAGCTTTTTAGAGGGGGAATGGTATAAAGAACATTGTCATGCACGCGCGTTTCACCACAGCACCGTAATTTAAAAATAATTATTACAATAAATAATTATAATTATTACCTAAACATAGTTTGTTTGTATTAGATACTCAGCAATTAAACTTTCCATGAATTTACATAGAGTTTTTACAACACTAAACAGCATCCTATGGTTTCAGAAACCCTTTTATAGAGGATTCATATCATGGGTGTAGATAAAGTCTTGTAGGCAACTGTACATAATAAGGTATTAAATCACTCATGTGATAAACCTTCATTCGTGTTTTAATACCCCTTATTATAGAACAGTTGCATAAATAACACAATACAATTTTTTTACCAATTCGATACAGGGCAAATCCAAGAAGTTAATATCATCAAGGAATTTCCATTAATTATTTTAAATTTTCTAATGGAACGCAATGTGGAGCGCGCCATTTTAATAACATTACAAAAAAGTTTTGAACTTTTACTCTTTTAATTTTGATGTATGAGAGTAGATAAAGTAGTGTATGAAATTGTACATAACTAGGTATTAAAACACTAGTGCGATAATATAAAAAAACCTCGTCTGCTCGTGTTTAATTACCCCTCATTATGCAACAGTTTCATAAACTACCATTAAATCTGCTGCCAAGTATATCACCATATGCTAGACATCTTCATCAATCAACGATATATTAACATCACATAGCTATTCAAGAAGTAAATAAAATAAACTGGAAGTGCCATTCGCACCAGTTGCCACGCTCTTATAAGCGACCCAGCAATACATCACCGAGAAACTACGCACTTTACCCAAGTCATTACTTTTATTTCGTACCCTACGCGAATAAAACACGCCTAAATAGAGGCACTTCTAGTAAAAGCCGATAAAGACGAACGTACTGAATCACTGAGAAGTTTCAAATACTCAACTCTGTAGGGAAATCGAATTGATTTATCTCTCGGGTTGAGTAAAAGTTTGAGTAATTGTGTAAACTACTTGCTCACTTCGCTATTTAGTTGAGAATCTTATTAGGAATGCATGCTTCAATTGAAAATGACGTGGAGTTGCTCAGAAATTGTGCATTAGTATGCAACGTAGATTTAAATCACCCGATGTTTATCTTAACTGCAAAATGCTTACCTATGTACAATTTCTGAAACAACTAACTATTTACACTAGATTCTAAATTAAATGTACGGAATGAGGTAATCCGGCAGAGAACCAAAGTAGTCGACATATCTCACAGAATAAGCAAGCTGAAGTGGCAGTGGGCCGGCCATATTAGCCGCAGAACCTATGACCGTTGGGGTAGACGTGATCTTGAGTGGAGACCGCGAATCGGCAAACGTAAGGTAGGACGACCCTCAAGCTAGGTGGAGTGACGATCTTCGCAGGGTGCTGGTAGCTGCTGGATGAGAGTTGCCGAGGAGATGATGAGATGAGATGAGAGGCCTATGTCCAGCAGTGGACTGCTGTAAGCTGATGATGACTAAATTAAATGAAAAAGCAAAAGGACACTCAGGCGTCAAAGTAATCGTCCGCATCGCTGTCAACCGGAAACGTGCCCAGAAGACTAGCAACATTGCCATGTTGAAAAGCAATGCTAATTTTTTCACCAAAGAACGTACCAACCCGTTGCGATAGAGTTGGACAACTTAAATTGCCGAGAAAGCTTTGCACCCTGTAAAGTTTACTTAGTTATTTAAGTTCCAGTGCTTTCAGAGTCATTAACTTTCTTGAATTAATGGCAGCGTTATTTTATGGTTCGAAGCGTAAAATTAGGGGCTCAAGAGACTATTCAGCTTAAGGTTGATTTTCTAGTGAACGATCACACAATTACGGCTGTCAAAATACATAGCGTTTTTTGACACCTTAATGTCAAATACTGGTAAAAATGACAGATTTTCATGACCGTTAATTACCACCACCGATCTTCTAGAGAACCTTAGTTTTGGCTAAACTGATGATAAAACTTTTTATATCTTTCAGGGTGTTCAAAGGCGTCAGAAAATACTGTTTGTCTTCACAAATGAGTCACTTTTCGACATTTCAACTGTGCGTTCATTACAACACCACCTAGCTTCTGACGTTTCATAAGTGCCCATCCTATACTATTAAACGAGCAATATTTGTATATATATATAATTGTGATCTCGTTCTGGGAAACGGCTCTAACGATTTCGATGAAAGTTGCACTATAGGGGTTAACGGGGGCGAAAAATCGATCTAGCTAGGTCTCATATCTGGAAAAAATCGCTTTCTCCGTATTTTCACCCGAGCAGAGGTCGGTCGCCCAAACTTTAGAACAAGCCGTCTCAAGAATGTCATTACATGGCAGCCTGGAATTAGTAAGTACCTACTATCATGGCAGCATGGAATGAGTATGAACTATCCTGTACTATCAAATGAGCATTCTCTATTTTCACCAGAGCAGAGCTCGGTCGCCCAGGTACTGTACAAAAAACGTGGTTGTTAAATGGTGGTTTAGGTGAAATAAAAATATTTTGAATTGAATTTAATTGAATTGAATAACTTGTCCCGTGACGCGATTGGTAGCATTGAATTTTGCAGTTTTAGTTTCAATACTAATAGTGTTCAAAATGGCGACTGACAGAACAGTACTACCAATCACAAAACTGTTAGGTTATAATGAACGCACTGTACACTTAAAGCAAAAATTCCCAACATAAATAAACTGTCAAAATATCATGGACAAAAATTGTATCTCGCATATTTCCCTCATCATACGCTCCGTTCCACACGGGTCGATTTTCATTACTCGACAAAAGAGTTTAAATCGCATTTGGTGGTAAATCGTGCTCGCAATAGTAGCGAAGTACATATCGCATCCACAACGACAAGATTACCGGGGAAACGTCCCGTGTAAACTGATTCTGAAAATGTGATTGTGTGATGTTATAAGCTGAAGCGATAAGATTTCTTTGTGACAATAGTTTTTATTCATTTATAACATTATAACTCGTAGCCAAATACTGGGCTGACCCTAATTAAATTGTTATCGACACAGTAAAAAGTACAATAATCAATAAGTTCAATAATATGTATTTATGTATCTATTATTTAGGATATGTATTTATCTATGTATCTATTCTAGTCTAATTATTATTTGCACCAACGACAGCCCCATTTTATGTCCAGGCAAATCACTGTCCATTCTAAGGTTGCCTGGAAGAGATCGCGGAAAGCGATAAGGTCGCCCATTGTATATTTTGTAGTGCATAATTATTATTTCTTGTTGTGTATTTTTGTGGTGGTACAATAAAGTATATATAAATAAATAAATAAATTATTTATTTTGGTTTATTTTCGGAAATGATATCGTGCTTATTATATTTTACTTAGTTCAAAAGTTTACTAACTTTATCGGAGAATTGGAATTGGTTATTGATGCGTGAGAGCAGTGGCGGCCCAGTGTGGTAACGGCCCCGACTTACAAGTTATAGGTCGTTGGTTCGAAACCAAGCAGGCGCTTTACATTGTGTAAATAATTTCACCACAACTGCTCTCAAAATGGCGAAGGAAAACATCGTGAGGAAATAAGCATGTCCTAGAACCAAAAATTCGAAGACATGTGACATCTACCAACGCATACTGGGCCCCCGTGGTGTATTACTACACTACCCACTCCCTGTCACTGAGAGGAGGCCTCTGTCCCAGCAGTGGGAACATTATAAGCTGATTATGATGATTGATGTAAAGTCAAATTAATTGTTAACCAAATTGAGTTCCAACTTAAATTGTCCGTAAATTCAAATCACATAATAGAATAAGTACCTCTAGATGTAACTTAATTGTCTCGTTGTTTCGATCAATCAATCGATCGATTGACAAAAAGAAAGAAATGGCTTAATAGAACAAAAGATGAAAAAAAGAGAAATATAAGGGAAACCCGGTTGCTTAGTTAATTAGTGACAGCTATGAAGTTGCTTGAATAAATCAGTACTTAATCAAAACCAATAGATTACTTAACGAATTGCTCACTTTTTATAAGTGGATGTCAAAACAAATCCTTTAAAAGAAAGTTCGGAATAAAAAATCAATATAACCTTTATTCAAAAATCGCTTCCGCTCCTCCCTCAAAACGCCCCCTTTCTGGAAGTTATTATAACTTTTGTCGCAATAATCTTGGCGGTGGCGCGACTGGACCTAACTCGTTTACCTAAGCGAATGAGGCGAGTCATTCTCTTGCTTTTATACAATGTGGAGACAAAAATACGACAATAAATGAAAACACTGCAATGTAACTTTCAAATATATCCTAACATCGATTTAACAGAAGTGTTTTTCGACTGATTTTATGCTGCCTAAAAGATGTTAGATATTTTTGATCACAACGACGTATCACATTCTTCTGAATTTAACTCAGTAAGGTGGCACATATTTTTGAAGTCAATGCAGCATCCTATATTTTGGCGTCGCTTGTCTCGTCAGATAAATTTGGAGTCCCTTCGATGTCACATATTTGTGCTGCCACTTGTATTATGCATTTCACAAATGCTTACATTATATGTATTTGCATCATCTTGATGACAGATATTAATGGATGAATCATGAAGTCAGATATTATTACCAAACTGCCCATAGTAATATATTTATGCTCGTAACTGTACTTTTCATTTTAATTCTTAATAAATGATTATTTGTCTAAGTGACAGTAATAAATTCGATCTTTTTTATCCCTAGTAATTAACTGGGGATAAAAAAAAATCATCGAATTACTGTCACCTATACAAATAGGCCGTGACAAATAGAAAGTAACATTTCAACCTTAGGATGATGAAGCAGTGACGAGAATGACACTACCTAAATAAAAGCTTCTTTTTTTTTAAAGCTTTTATTCATTCATTGTCACGAGAACCAAACACGTATGTCAAATTTCAGCCGGATAGCTTCAGTGGAAGTGGGTGAAATATTTATTGCAATATTCCAGGACATACATACAAGAGAAGTTAAATAAAAGCTTTTAATAATAAAACAACTACCTTGTACCCGCAACTTCGTTGTTTTCAACAACTATAAAACATATTATGGCACTCGGGAATAATGTAGCTTTCTACCAGTGAAAGAATATTCGAAATTGGATCAGTCAAAGTCAAATCATTAATTGAAATAAGCACTTTTAAACGTCAAAATGTACAAAAAAATTGAATTGATTCTAGTCGCCCCTTCCAAAAAGTAGTTTTGTATGGAGAAGAATGTACAAGAAACTCCACTAGTACTTCCAGAGATTACCTGCTTCATACAAACTTTAACTCTTTATTACTAATGTAGATTTTATAACTTAAAAAAGTCCCTATTTCACCAAAAAGGCATACAGTAAGTACTTCAATCTTGATACATAATAGAATATCAAGCACACTTATTATAAATGATTAGTAACTTAATCACGTCTAAACGGCGAACCAGTTCTGAATGAAATTTCGCCCCGGATTAGCATATAAAGTACTTTGCTTCCCGGTTAAGTAAGCACTTACACGCGAGTGGAGGCGCGAGCGCAGTTTGTCATACATTATGTATGCAGCATTAATGTGGGAAAACAAAAGATTACCAATATAAGATAAACAGCGTTAGCCTCCCAATCCATTAGTGAATTTTATCGGTTTTTATCTTTTTCTGTTACAAGCTCGACCCAGATTCAGGTCCACTTGGTAATGAAAAACTTATTGGTATGAAAAAGATAGATACTTAACCAATATCTTTTTATCCTCCAAAATGATATAAAAAATTTTATGACAAAACTTCTCAAATAAACATTTTATAAACAACCTTCAGAGCGCAATAAAGACATCTATTAGCGTCACAAATAAATAAAACCAGCGTCAGCAACGAAAATAATCTCACTTTATGAAAATAATATTGACAAACAGACTACGAAAATATCTATTCACATAAAAAAGATCTAAATTACGGAATTGTAGCCGGAGCTAAGTCGGCGTCGGCGTAGCTCGTTCTACGCGGCTACTAGCCGATCGTAGAGGCGTTTTATCATATTTGGGTGACGTTTGTAAGCCCCCGATCTGTCGTAAGCCGTCCCCAATATTGGGGGTAAGGTCGGTAGAACGATGACGACATTTTCTACTTACATACAAATTACTCTGGTTTGACAATGTAGGGATAGTGACCTCGTTTTTGGGTGAATAGTATCCCTGAGGAGATGTTTTTCAAGGATAAGAAGTTCAAGGCTAACGTTATTTCTTATTACACGTACAGACACGATATAGGTATTTCACAAATTATGTTGTAAAGAGAATGATTGTTTTTTTTCGCAATTAAAGGCAAATGAAACAATTCTATCCTGGTAATTATTTTTAAAAGTGTTGGCAGCGTTTATTATTAGGTCCCCACGTATGAAATCAGCGTTTTGTATGGAGAATTTTAAAGAACTTGCATTTTTCATACTAACATTTTCTTAGTTTATATAAAAACCATGAACACTAATGTTTTAAAACTTTTATGCATTAATGTTTAAAAACTAAGATATCGTAATATGCCACTTAGATTAAGCGACAAAAATAAGTTTTGGCTAAGTTAAAACAAATAGTGGTCATTTCTGCTAACAAAATGAGGAGTAATTTTTAAGGTATTTTATATGTTTAGATAAATATAAGTAATAAGGTTTTTTTTACTATTGGTAGTTGTCTATGATGGCCATTATTCGATAAAATACCAAGCAATTGATGAATATTTTAAATCATAGAAGTGACGAGTTCCTTTATTTGTGAGAAAAAAACGCCAATTTAAGTGGGGGGGGACCCAATACAATAAATGATAGTTTTTTTTTTACAGTAACATCCGCTGTAACCAGTGATTGCTTCTCATATTTGCAATCTGCAATACCTCATGATATAATATTATATTATCATACTTCTTACATCGAGCAATATTCCTTTCACATAAGGGGACAAGCAATACGCCGTCTCTAACATGAAGATCAAAGATGAATGCATTTCTACTAGACTTCCGAGGAAATTAAATAATCTTTCAATATCGAAGTAGGAGGTCGTGGCTAAGCAATAACAGCCGCTCGGGTCGGTTAAGCTACGCTTGCCGGGGCTGGTTCGTAGATGAGTGACCACCTTTACATACCGAGACTCCTCCGTGCCTCGGAATGCACGTTAAGCCGTTGGTCCCGACTATCATTCGTGGTTCTTTGACAGTCGTTACGGGTCATCAGGAGCCCGAAAGTCTGACAACCAGTCTTACCAAGGGGTATCTTATTACCCAGTTACTGGGCGTGAAACCATGCTCCATGAAAACCAGCGTCAGACACTAGTTGTCTGGTATTTATGCTGAACTGGGCCTATTTGGCGCAGCCGTGAGGCACACAATATTATTTTAAGTTATCTTTATTTTTTCAGTTACAAAAAAAAAAAAAAATTGTGTGCCTTAACTGAGTCAAATAAATTTATTTTCTTTCTTTCTTTCTTCTGTTCTTTCATGTAAAATACTGGTATTGAGCAGCATCCGGTTAGACTGGAAGCCGACCTCGACATTGGGAAAAGGCTAGACAGATTGATTGAACAAAGTAGGAGCCTACTGGGAAACTTATTCTGTAGGAGTAAGCAGACGTATATTAGTACATCATCAGTCATCAGTCATCATCAGTAATCAGTCATCAGTCGTCAGTTCATCAGTCTTTGCGTCATGTGTACCGCAAATAAACGTATTTTCTTTCTTTCTTTTCTTTCTTTAGTACACCCATATTTCACACAGGTCTCATATCTGGAAAAATTCGCTTTCTCCGTATTTTCACCCGAGCAGAGGTCGGTCGCCCAAACTTTAGAACAAGCTGTCTCAAGAATGTCATTACATGGCAGCCTGGAATTAGTAAGTACCTACTATCATGGCAGCATGGAATGAGTATGAACTATCCTGTACTATCAAATGAGCATTCTCTATTTTCACCAGAGCAGAGCTCGGTCGCCCAGGTACTGTAAAAAAAATGTGGTTGTTAAATGGTGGTTTATGTGAAATAAAAATATTTTGAATTGAATTGAATAACTTGTCCCGTGACGCGATTGGTAGCATTGAATTATGCAGTTTTAGTTTCAATACTAATAGAGTTCAAAATGGCGACTGACAGAACAGTACTACCAATCACACAACTGCCATGCGATTCTGTAAACATCTCACCGTGAAAACTTGGGTGAAGTGAGCTGTCAATAGTGTCAATCCCTGTGGAATGACAGCTCACTCCACGCTCACTTCACCTAAGTTTTCACGGTGAGATGGTTACAGAATAGCACTGCTGTTAGTTTATAATG